>CM073309.1:12262107-14726123 GCA_037043255.1 Diadegma fenestrale | reverse complement strand
ATTGTTGATTCGTTCAATTTTCAAGTTCATCCAAATTTGTCGAGCCGATACGCTTTTCGGGTGGCAAAAACCGATTATTTTATCATCGTAATTACATTCTCCATTTAAATGATTATTTTTGCCAAATATAAAAACGCATTTCGTTGCATTTCAACGATGCAAACTTCAGAATCATTTAATGATACCATGATATGATAAAATTTGGCGAACGGTTTATCGATGTAATTATGAATGTATATATAATTCTGCGACACGCTCTACACCACTGTTACAGAAATAATAGCTGTACATTTAATAACGTTATTTCTATTATCACTATTATTATCATTATCGAGTTATTATATTTATCATAATTATTATAATTATTGTTGTATCACTACATTTAAGAATAAGCTTTCTTATCGCATTTCTCTATTATACCACGAATATACATTTGACGCACGAATTTTCGAGAATAAAACTTTATGAAGCGCTCTGTAATTTTTTGTTATTTTATTCATAAAAATTATTGCGTCGATGAGAAATTTTCGTTTTTCGCTAAATCCATCTTCGCATTTTTCCCTTATTTTGTGTCTTTCTTCTTGCACTGTCAGTCCTGAAGTTGATCAATGTCAATTGACATTTAGTATTTGCCATTTTTCTAACGGATATCTCGTGGAATTCGTCAATATTTTACCTCTGCTCTACATGCAGTTGCTTGGAATTTGCCTCAGCTTTGAGCATTCTATTATAATTCAGCTGTGGTCCTACAGTAAGACGCCCATGATGAACTGACAATTAAATTCAATCGGGAAAAGCGAGCAAAGAAATTGCTCGGTTTTATTCTCGTTTTATTTTTCTTGCGAGACTATGGCGTCTGTGTACTTGACGACATTTTACTTATCCTTCAATTTCCTACGAGAGTCCAACACCTTCTCACCAACGTTCGTAAGAAATAATTGGATCTCTCGAATTTCCCTTGAGGAAATTCCTCTTATGGTCAACTCACGGGTTATTCGACGGCGCCAATTTTATGTTTACAATCAACGAGCCCTATTAATTGGTGTTTTGGATATTAATTTTCTACCAAAACAAAAAAAAAATCCGCTTTCCAGCAGATTCTTTCGATCAAGATTCAATTTCGAGAGCGTTCGTTCTTGGCAGCTTCTTAAATATTTGTCGTAGTTACCACCACGAAAATTGCTTTTTTATTATGAGAATATGGCGGTCGAAGCTTGGAGATTCCATCTGGGAAGTAAAAAATCTTTTCCATCAGAATTTCATTAATTTCAAGATTCCTCACTCGATGTTCCTGATGTTTATAACCTCGGGATACGAAGAAAAACGTGTTTGTTTTTTTTTTTCTTTGAAATTCATGATTTCAAGCTGTCGATGGTTTTTTTTTGCGTATGGAAAACCTTTAATGGCGCGTACATATGAAGAGTACGAGGCATGCGCTTTAAAAGGATTTTACGTTCCTATAAATATTGAAAATCAAAGTGAGGCTTGCGTGAACACTAAATCACGATAATTAGTTATTCAACGACCCTAAATGCCTGTCAGATCCGATTTTATGAGACGTCAAGCATCGGCGTAGATATATGCTCAATGGACCTGTGTAATTTTCAGAGTGTAAACTATTCTGTATAATAAATAGGAACATAATTGCTGCTGCTCGAAAGACTCAGGCTCAATGTGATGATCCCAGCTCTTGTTTTCTTTGGAGTGGCCTAGCAGCGATAGCAATCTAAATTGTGATTTTGTTATCAAAGGGTACATTCGACTGGGCTTGGGAACAGAAACGTTGCGCCTTTTTGACACTAACCAATCGATTCCTATCATGAAACTACGAACTAGGCGCACCCCCAGGCTGTTTGCGAAATAATAACTTGCATGGTTAGCCATGGCAACCGAGCTCATACCTTAAACCATCGGTAACAAGGTCCCGAATAGAATATACTTCCATAAACGTAAATACCTCGGTCTTAACCTCTTCGAAGTTATGGCTCCGGATAATTAACCATTAAAAAATCGTAAACTATCATCCAACAAAGCTACAGTCCATCTTGGAGACTGTCGGTCATGGTTATGTGATCTTTGCACCAACTATTCCTGGTAAACGCTTCCAAATTTACAATTCCACTCCAAAATAGTTGTTTCATCATAGCTTGAGAATTTAATCGATGTAAGTAGAAGAAATTAACGAAATCCAACGAAAATAATATTTTCCAGTCATTATTTTGATAATTATTGCCCTCGTTCGAATTTTTCTAGTAAATTTTGTTTTTGAATGGCAATAAAGAAGACCGTCCCATTATAGTTGACCAATTCTTTACAGAAATTTGACGCTTTGCTATAAAAAATCATGAGTTTTCGTCGCTTTTCAATGCGATGAGAACTTTGACTTCGTCAAAAGAATCGATTTTTGAATGTGATTTCATTGATAAATGAAACGTTTGGCCACGTACAAAAAAATTGTAAAACACTGATGCTGCGGTTAGTGTCATGGTCGTTATTGCCCGTGCGACCGCGTCGATTTCGTGCAGGAACCTTAAAGGTTACGATGTGCGTCGTTAAGTGTGCGGAGATGTGTCGAAGAAAAGTGGAGAAAAATGGACGGAAAAAGACGTCGCGCTAAATGTGATCGCTTCGTCAAAACATTCTGGCAAGTTGACAGATTAATTTCAATTTATCCTGGAATTTGAGCAAAGGATCAAAACTGTCAAAACCGTTGACGTCACTTGTCACGAGGTACGTGCTCCATGGGGGTGAAACGATTGCTCTATAAATATTTTCAATGTTTCGGTAGATTTTTCATGGTGAAGTCCGTCTGTATCCGTGAATACTCCAGGAATAGAAAAATCTGTTTCTCATAACGACATCTTGGCAAGAATTACTAGAAATATTGAAATAATAAGAGAAAATTGAGCGAGAAAAATTGAACTTGTTGGATGCCCAACATTTGTATTGAATGAGCAGTTATGTGTTCAAAAAAATCTGTTTCGTTCACTTGATTGCATTTCTCAAAAGCATTTCTCAAGTGAATCTTCTTTATTTACGTGGGAATGGGTGCGCGGAATGTTCGCATGCAACCCTGTTACAGTCTCCGCCTTTCTTTCTGAACAAAAAAAAAAAAAATCATACATTTTCACCACGTAAACGTGAACGGAGAAGAGAAAAAACTTTTGTATCGATTTTGTACGAGAAAAATAAAAATTTTCACGCAACGAGCATATTGATGATTCGATACTGTAAATAAAATTGACACGTATACGCAGAATGTTTAATTTGCATGGAATTTCATCGATCGGGTTATAATTTCCATATTTTTGTCAGTTTGAAACTGAGTGAGCCTAGACAATCTGGAGATTATTCTGGCGCTATAATCATTAAAGGCGATCACGGGATTTATGCTCCATTGATCATTCTCTCAGTGTCCTAGACTCGGCAAAGCAATTTCATGAAAAGCTTTCACAGTCGAATGTACGGGGGTCCTCGCGTACGGAGATTTTTGTCATTTGGGTGTAGGGTTCGGAAGCGATGGAGATAGCGGGCGGAGGAAAGTTCGTAGCTGCGGGAGGTAGCTCACGGGGGGTGTGGGCCGACGGTGGCCAGGGTAGTAGTGACGTATCGACCGGTCCGGGGTCATCGGAGGTCACCAAAGTTCACAGCGTCTCGCGTATAGTTCAGGAACCTCGTACGAGATGAAAGTGCATTGCGCCGTTGCAGGCAAAGAAACAATAAAAATAAAAATTGATCAACGTCCTCTGCGTATCCTCAAATGCAAGAGTATCTTTTAAGCAACTTCTCAGTGCGAGAAGTTTGTCCCAAGTAACGAAAAAAACTGTCCTTCGTCTTGCAACTCGAGGGAAGGAAAATGGCAGGACGAATGACCAAGTTTTTCATGCTAGAAACCCAGGAAACCATTCCTTTTACTCTATGCAGGTCAATTTACATTTTTCCTCAATAACAATCAGAAAAATTGTCCGTTTTTGTTCATTTATGTCGATGAAACGCAGTCGATACCGACGGTTTTTAAGTTAACGATCCACCCTCGTCCCTGGCTACATTTTTATTCTTTATACGAGCAGATTTACGTCATTCTCTAAAGATAAAACGAAAGGATCCTTTTTCGAGCTTGTCAAATGCCATATAACGATCCTCAGGATGATCGGTGCGATGCCAGCTGTCGCCGTTCGCCACGAGCGTCGGAGACAGGAGAAAAGGTTGAAACGTCCGAGTCAGCTTTACCTTGGTGGCCAATGGATGCCACCGCCTCAGGGCTCACCGCCAACCCCCAGTCCACATGGTCACAACAGCCATCTGGATCCCATGCCGGAGCTCTATCTTTGCGGCAAAGTGAGTATATAATAATATGACTTGAGAACCCTCTCACCAGGCATACTCCATTAGCACCAAAGTAAAACCTTAATTATGCAACGGTAGACCTCAAGGAGAATACAAAGGTAAACATGCAAAAAGGTGTGGTAAGAAAATGAGGCTTTGATAAAAGAAAAAAGTATGATACAAAAAATGTGGAAGCTCGTGGAATTTGCAAACGTAAATTGGCCCGAAGTTTTACTCGAGAGAAAATGTCAGACGAGTTGTAATCTTTTAAGAAGTGGGTTGGAGCTAAATTGTACAAAATTCATCCAATCACACTCGGTTTGACGTTTTGGTTCACAAAAATGAGGAATCGGCTCTGAGAAATTGTGCGCAATCGTGGAAATCCTTAAGGGTCCGCGAGGAGCCGAAAATTAGGGCAAATTAAAGAATTTTTTATCAATTTTTTATCACACTAAAAATGTGTTTGCAGAAATAAGTTTTTGGAGAATTTTTGAGACAATTTCGGACTCTTTTAAGGTGAGAAATGATAATTGTTGCGTGCTAACTTTCACAGATATCGGGATTGCATGCTGTGGTGGTTTGTTTGTTGCTGGGAGCGGTCGTCCTGGTAGTTGGATTGGTCCAGTTAGCTCCAGGAGCAACGACCACCGACCACAGGCTCGCGTTACTCATAGCCGGTGCTACCCTACTTCTATTGGGTAAGATTATATCTGGGGATTCTTCTCTCCCCTTTGTCGCATGACCCAGAATACGTATAAACGAACAAACTCGAGTTAACGCTGCTTTAGCACGTCTTCGAGAGGACATTGCAAATGAATTATTAGATTTTACGTACTGCAAGAAAATTGGAACGAAATCAATGAGAGGGGGGAGGCTTCCGTCTCAAAGTATTGACTAAATTAATTATTTTGTCTAGCGCCCACGGCATGGTCGATATTATTAGAAACGAAATCGAAGATTGAACTAATTTTGGAGAATTCTCAATGTCATTGAAATATTCATAATGATCGAAAAAAAATTTGCTAGCTTTTTAAAATGTGCCAATTTTTCTTGTCATTTTTATTGCAATACAAATTTGGGAATAATAAAAAAATTGAAATTCTCTGCATACGGTTTTTTTTTATTGAAAAATGCTCGGTCCACATTGATCAACGATAAACTTTATTTGCGCCACGTTTTTGAGGACATTCTTTTCGTTCATAGGAATCATACTGGCTGGGGTGAGATGTTACGTGTTGCATTGCATGCCATTGCCAGCTGATTCACCGGTGGCAACACCGTTGCCACCTGCAGCAACCGATCAGCCTCCGGTTCCCCGTGGCACATTGGACCTTCTGGTTGGGCATCAAAATCAACCGGAGACCGATGCATTAATGCAAAGTGAGCATCAGCAACAAGCTCATCATCATCATCACCACCACCACCATCACAACCACCACCACGGTAACCACAAAAAGAAGCGTAGTTCCCAAGGTTCCCACTCCGAAGAAGCCTAACTTCTAAAATTCGTAAAATTAAAATAAAACTAAGCAAAACAAAAGTAACATAAGTCATGATAATGATAATAAAAATACGTACGAGCTCTTCTGACTATGCGATATTACAACTTCAATATTCCGTTGGGAAAAACGAGCAAAAAAAAAGAGAATTATTGGTTGGTAAAAATCTCATTTGTTACGATTCGTACGACTAAAGTTTTCAGGGCCCATAAAAAAGCGTATGGTGAAACAAAAATGCTCGTGAGATCGGACGAACGGGATAAATGAACGAGAGGAAAAAACACTTAAAACGAAAAATAGGAAAACAATAAAACTGAAGAATTAAAAGGGTTCTATGGAGTGAAAACTTCTTTAGAACGGTGAAGAAACCTCCCGCCAACCTGTACACATTGTACTCGATCCTTTTATCTTTTATAACTTTCTATATATCTGGATACGAAATTACCATAAATATATATTAACGTATTGATATTATTGTACTGTGTATATTATAATCGCGTGCATAAATTCTTAAGATCTTACTATGTAACTGTGATGTGAGCCACAGTCGTGATCTTCTTTGTGTAAACGAAATTTTTCATCGATCGATATATATTTCAACATTTTCGATATGTAAAACACAAACGCCTTGCACGAGAACAAAAATCATGGAAATTGCAAGTCTGAGTACCTTTTTTCTTTTATACTGCCGAGATAAACGAACAAAATATTTCAATATTCTCAATATATTTACTCCCCAATTACCACACCGGCAACTCACACCTCATATGCATAGACACACGTACGTATTCGTACAAACCAACCAAAAGTAACTCGCGAGTTTTAAATTATCGATCACCACGGATTTTACCAGCACTCGCGTCAATCCGAACCTCGGATTTCCATACCTGGCAGTTTAACCGTTCTACTCCTCATTTTTCTCTTTTCGAATGATTTTTTACTCCTCACAATATCTCTACTTAACGATGATCCAGTTCAAGTGACGTCTCTTTCCCCCAAAGTGTCTACTGTGACATTTATAATCTCGAAACTCTGTACAGGGCTCGGCCATGCTCCAAATCCTCACGACACAAATGCCTCGGCTCCAAAATAGCTTACGGAATTTCATGCGGTACCGAGCAAGTCGAGGAAAAAAAATTTCCAGAAACGCCGGATTTCCAATGCGATCTATTTAGAAGGAGATTTTTTTTTTTCATTTCATTTGATTTTTTTTTTAAGGATAGAGTAATTTGGATCCCAATCAACTTTGAATTTCATCGATCTGTTTGGAGTAACACACATTTTCCAATCGTACAGATTTGGAGCATAGTTTACTGTTGATATTGGGAGAGAAAGAGAGTCACGAAGCAGGACCTTAGCAGATCGCGCCACCGAAGGTTGAGATGCGTGATTGATGAAAAAAAGTAACGTCAGAACGTTGAGGGTCGACACCCAATGATCGGGTCAGGACTTTTTTCATCGAGTGCAATGATACTCCAACTTTTCGGTGAGGCGGTCTGCTCGAGGAGTCGAGCTGTTACACTGCCGCATGCTTTATTCCTCGTTTGACATACGCTGTGGAAAATATTAGCATTGGTTCGATGAGCGAATGTAAAAAGAGAAGAGACAACAAATATAAAATCGAATTAAACGTTTGTGGGTATGGTGGAGTGAATGAGGAAATAGCGAGCAGCTGGTTCCATTTCAACAAGATTTTTGTACATAATCAGATATTGATAGTTTATTAAATTTCTCTGAAAGTCAACGATTCATGGATATTTTTTTAAATCGTATAATCTCTCTGTTGACGAATTACAAAAGTTTCAACTTTTACCAAGTTCATGAGAGTGAAACAAAAATGTTGATTACGTTCGAACGAAATATGCCGAGAACTCGTCGATTTTGGAAAAAAAACAACTAGAAATGTGATCAAGTGACAGATTCCAATTGTGCAAATGGCCACTTTTTTCAACCTTTTGCATCGACACTTTGTAAGAATATTTCCAAACGATCCAGAAAATCGTTAAAATGATTTTTTTTTAACAAAACAAGAATATACTGAAAAAACGATGAATATCTCCATTGGGCAAAAAGTTTGTTTCCTTTGCGTAAGGATTTCGGAGCTTCTGGAACAGCTCGAGGCTTGATATTTCTTTACGATTGACAAAACCACGTCAAAAATAAATCACGTCGACACGATTCAGACTTAAAAAAAAAGTACAATTGATCGAAAACGGAAAAACAAATGAAATCAAATTCCCTTGTAATAAAAAAATGGAAAGAACGTTATTCACGGGTGATCGCTGTTTCCTCGTTACTACTTCTCGAAGTTTCTCGAGTATTTTGAAATATTTCGCTGACGCACCGTTAAGCGTTACTATATGTGTCTTTCGAGTTACGTCTTCAAACGATCTATTTACACGAAAAAAAAATATATATATATACATACATATACATAAAAGTAATATTTACACTATAAGAAAGAAAGATAAAAAAAAGTCTAACGCCCTCGTGTCGAAAAGAGCAAAAAGAAAAGTCGTCGTCGATGTCGAAGGTCGAAACGTCGAACTATATAAAAACAAAAACACAAAAAAGTCAGTCGAAACTCAGAAATGCGTGCACAAAACGTTCGACTACCGTTGGGGTCCATTTAAACTTACAAGCTACAAAAAAAAAACGAAAAAAAAGGGAAAAACATTTGAAAAGAAATTGAAAAAAAAATCACAGGAACGAGCGTCTATACAAGCAATTAAGATATTTTACAAAGCGATACGTACAGGGTGTTCAAAGAATATTTTCGGGAGATCCAGACCACACCCGATTTTTGTTTGGCCACTCCGTACAGTGATATATAAATATATACGTGGAACTAGAGATATAAATAAGAAAAAAATCTATATATATATACCTATACATAAAATCCACAACACATAAAGTACATTGACCTATAATATACACACAAGATTTCTTTAACGATTTAAGAAATGTTGGAATATTAACGAGTTCAAGCTTTTAAGCTCGAACGAAAAGTCTTCGCGTTGCTGGGACAGCACACAAAGCACTGATCGACGCTTCAATAACAAACAAGCAACACTCAAAAAATAACATTTTCCAAAATCACTTCGATGTGCAAGAATTATTCAAGCTCGCCACCGCCACTGGCCAAATGTTTTTGTACTGCTACTCGATTATTTTTATTTTTATTGAAGAAAAAAGCTCGGAACCGAGGAGCCTGGAATTGCTACTTTAATCTTGACGTGTTATCAACCTTCTTATCGTAGGACATGTAAATGGGAATAATTAAAATGATTAAAAATATATATATATATATATTATATACACAAATAACTTAATTATCAATAATAATAACGACAGTAATATAATGATATTAATAATAACGGAGGGATTTGGTTCGCTGGGTCAGAAACCATGAGTGTCGGAGCCATGGGATCTTTGACCAAACACTTTGACAATGTCATACCACAGAATAATCATAATTGATAGGAATAGTATTGATAATGAAAATAATATAAACGATAATGCTCAGTATTCGCATACGTCCTTGTCTCACGGGAAAGAGTACATTCCTTTTGTGAAATGATGAAAAACAAAACGATAAATGTACTTTTATTCGTTGAGGCCCGAGCATGAACGTGGCCTCTGTCTTTCGAGAAAGAAAAATAATGCAAAACCGATCGCTTTATTATTCAATGAAAAAAGCACCAATTGCCATTTGTGAATACACCCTTTACCTCTGATGTGTCATGAATTTAATCATTATTGTCATTGTATGTGCATTAATATTCTACTTGTCGACGCTAACAACATGTACAGGGGTCCGAGGAATTTTCTCAAAATACCTTAGAGATTCTTATTACCTATACGTCCGGAGAGAAAACTCGAAACTAATTACCTGAACGCTCTCTTTTTCCGATTATATTCACGACGAATTATCTACTTGTTCATTACAAAATTCGACCAATTCTTGAAAGTTTTGGCATGTCAACAGTTTTCTTTTGCTTCGCGAAAACTTTGACTCCGAAGTTACTGTTTCAAAAAAAACATTCGTGTATGGAATTACCATTTTTTGTTACCTCGTCGAATTCTGTTTCACAAAAACTTCTGCTTAATATTTGTACACCCATCACGAACGAATGAATCGTTCACTAAACTGTAAATTCGGTAATTTTTATTGTCATCTGACGTGAAAACGGGTCTCAATTTTTCTAATTTCGATATATTCTAAAGGCACTCACGTGCAATAAGAAATGTAATCGCAAAAATTTGTTAAATCGAAAATACCCTGTACAAAAAAAATTATACAATTGATACGTATTTCGCGAGGAACAAGAAGGAAAAACGGGATCTCGTACTTATTTGAAACGTAGCAAATATTACAGTCGATGAAAATTATACTCACACGATATTAGATCATGAAGTGATTACATTAAGTGTCTTCGTCCTGAGGATTAGTTCATCTTGTAGCGTCTCAAAGTTTTATTTTTTATATGTCAAACAAAAATGCACGCACACAAAACAATTCGCGCGATACGCTTCCGTACGATTCTTTCGAGGAATGAAGTTCACTGAGCGAACAAGTTGCTACGGAAAAATGGAGAAAAATGATGTGACGGGACACAAAATTTCGGTAACAATTGCAATTTCGTTTCAAAGGATGTTGTAGCGCAGTATTTGTTTTCCTATACGATGTACGTTTTGATTAACGAGTCATACGAACTTCCAATTATTTTCCAAGGGACAGCGATCTTCATATTTTCTCATGATTTTGATTCGATATTTTTTTAAGTCTCACCAGAACGTTTTGGTACAGTATCTTTCAAAATATCGAGAAGATGTGCAACAGTTTTTGTGAGTGAGCGTTTTTCATAGTAAAAATGAGAACCAAAATCCTCCAAATTTTTGTCAACGAATCAAGGATTAGTTTTTATTTTCCATTTCGAGAAGTTACTCGATAAACTATTGGCAAATATTGTGCATAATTTGACTCTAACGATAAATATTTTGATGAGCGAAAATGATTTTAGAGGCAAAAACATGGATAATTGCTATGTTGGTTAAAAAATTCTTGAGAACTTTGACAATTGCTGAGAGAGGATTTCATGAAAATTTTCAAGTATTTTTCAACCTCACCGCACAATCACGACATGTTGAAATGGTGGAAAATTCTTTTTTTGGCGGATACACAATTTTTGGTGGAGAAAATCTTGAGAAAATTACAATTCAGTTAGGATCGATGTTTCTGTATTCTCGAAGTCTTCCTTCATTCATGAACGTCGCTTGTGTTTATAATTTGAAGTGAAAAATTGCGCTACAACAGCCCAAATGAAAAAAAAATACACACACAAGAACGAAGAAAGAGAAACAAACCGCGAGCAATATAATTTCACGGATGTGAATTATTTCTAACGCGTTACGCCAACTTCCGGTCTGATATTTTTTTATACGATATCTATACGATATACTTACCGCACGACGCACAGATAATTTTAATATTTTACATTTCTCTGTATACCGATGAGAACTTTGAATTGACAAGAATGAACTATTCGAGAGAACGATTTAATTATATGTATGGAAATTTTTCAGTTTCCGATTAGCAAACCGAGGGTGTACCATGTGTAAGACGATTATTGTAAAATCCATGTATGTGATTATACCGTATATGAAAAAAACCAGACAAAAAACTAAATGAAAGAACTCTAACGCTATTGTAACTTTCAGAGTTTAATAAAAACGTTTTCACTAACAAAACCACGTCTCAATTCCCTTGACAGTTGTCTCGTCCCACCGAACGACGTAGAGTCGTGATGAATTGCTCTCATTACAGTTTGTCTTTGAAAAACTTTTTTAAAATCAAAACAGCGTTGTAAAGAGAATGAGGATGAAGTTTGCAACGTTGGAATGCATCGAAAAATATTTAATTTTATTGAAGATTCATTCAATTTCCAATGTCATCCAAATTTTTTGAGCCAATATGCTTTTTGAATGGCAACAATGGATCATTTTATCATCGTAATTACATTCTGTAATTGAATAATTATTTTTGTCAAAGATAAAAATGAATTTCGTTGCATTCCAACTATGCACACTTCAGAGTCATGTAAAGAGTTTCAACAACGTTGCTCAAGGTGGACAGTTTTAAGGTGTAATTATCACACGAACTCCATAATTTATCAACTATTCATTGTTACAAATTGTCGATAATGTGCTCCAGAACTTTTTAGGTGTGATGCTGTGAGCTTTGGTCGTATGAAGAAAAAAACGAGGTTCGTGATGAGTCCGACCCATAGTCGTACACGTTTGAAAAACTTTTTTGATAGTAACATTTTCGAAAAATGATTAAAAAACCCTTTTAACAGTGAATTTGTGAGAAGCAGGTGTTGAAATGGTTGAATTATCGTATCTTGTCGTGTTTGAGGGCGCGAATTTTGGTACTTCCTTCAAATGGGGACGATTCAGAGTCTTTTTCGTCGATCATTTGCAGAAGAAATTGTATAGTTGTTATTTTTGCGGAGAACTGAGGCTAAGAGGAAAAATAATGTTTAAAGAAAATCTCATCATTATAATATTCTTCCAATTAGCATGTGCACATCAACGAGATATTTCTATTTGAATTTGCGTTTTTCAATAGCTCGAACGCCCACTCGTACGTGTTTAATTTCGATCTCGCCCACTCACAAATCTCGGTTAACCCGATGAGTCACGGATTTCACAATTGGTTTTGCTCCACGTAATTGAAACCTGCATTCAGTGCAGAGACTTGAATCTTCCGTAAATACATTTTTGTTTAAACAAGCCGATCGTTTGACGAAGAGACTTATCGGTATTCTGAAACTGCAGTTAAATTGGAAGAAAAAAAATTACGGACATTACGCAACTGTGAGCACAGATTTTTTTGGTTCCGAAGCTTTCGCGCCTCCTGGAGCAGCTTTATCAACAAATACACGCTTTAATTATTGTGTTCTGTCGATAAAAACGGTGCTCGCAGCATCACCACTCGGTGACACGTTACGTTTTCATCACGAAACGTGTGTAGGCAATCTCTTGTTTTTATTGTCTCATGTCGATAAAACAGACTCAGTTTTCGACTTCCTGGATGAGATTTTCCCCTCGAAATTCGTTTCATCATCCCAAAATTTGAACGTAAAGCTCGTTTCATTAAAATTCTCAGTGCGCACAGATACGCAGTCCAAAATTTGACGAATTAGTGTGAGAGAGCGAATAGTCGAGTTTTGGAGAACAACAGAGTCGTGAGATTTTGTTATTATTATGGTCAAAGAGGGGATGATCGGTGACTTGTTCATGGGGGTCGAGGAAACGGCGCAGTGGGCAAACCGGTGCGGAGGTGGTGTTTTAACAACGGGAAAGTGCGATATAGGGTAGGTGAACACAGAGGGAGGGTTTATCGACCACAGCGGACGAACCCCGCGAAGCTCAGTATCCGCGGGACCACCACCCCGTCAAAGTGTATCCACGAGACGGGAAAAAGTCTCTGTTTCTCTTGCCAATTCGCATCTGTACTCACTTTTCGAAAGTTTCGTATCGACGATTAATGATAAAGAAATTAAAACAAAAATCCCCGTAAAAAAAAACTTGAAAAAAACGAGTTTAAGGGTGTACGTTCGGAGATTACGCATTTCGAGGAATTGGAAAACGACACACCAAATAAAACAAGTGAGTGTTTTTTCAAAAAATTACTTATTCCACAGGTTTTTTCTTTCATTGGCAAAAACAACGTCTTTTTCGTTTCCTCATAAGGAATTTTAACACCATTCGCATTTCTACGGTTTATTTTTTCCTTTTTCTCCCTTTTCAAACAACTGCTTGTAGATTCAAACGAAAGCTCTTTTCTCTGACACTGTGAAAGCTCTCGCAGCTATCGTATAGCAACTCGCACCTTTTTCAGTCACTTTCTCCAGACTTGTGAACATGTAATACATGAAAACTCAACCAGCAAAGAAAACTGGTTCCGGATACGTACACAACCGCGTCCATTTCTCTCGCTCGCGCCTTCAAAACTCGTGTGTTCCATTCATGCAAGCTTCCCTCTGGCTCTCAGAACCTTTCACAATCTCTTGAGTGCACAAGCGAAATGAAAAAAAGAGAAATGAACAAGAATCACTTTTTGTTCACGCTGACTCGTCTTTCTTTTCTTTCTCAAAGGCAGGACCCGAAATCGAGACAATAATTTCGTTTTTAGGCTTTCATTTTGGTTTATTCATCACTTCGTTATTGATTAATCGCTGATTTTTTTTATTGCGCTTCAAAACGACAAAATCTCGTGCTCTGCAAAATAAAAGTAATCTCAGAAATACCGAACGGCGGATGTTATTTGAAAAATTAATAAAAATTCCGAATACGATCTGGAACTCGAAAAATTATCGAACCAAAAGAAATTTTCGTCAAGCTCGGACGAAATACAGTGAATATGAAAAAAACAATTAGTGGTACGTGCCGTTCGCTGTTTTCCTGAAATCATAGAAGCGTTCGTATAACCGAGGCCATAAATATCGAGGGCTCGGGCACTGCACTTGAAAATTACGAGCGAGAAAACACACAGACGACACGATATCGTATAAATAAAATGTAAATATGCGAATTATACCGGGGCATACACCTGAAGCTGCGGAAATAAACTGCAGCGATATGAATGACGAATTTTTCTACTCGAGGTATCGTACTCATGCTAAAGCGTTTTCCTGCGGAATTTCCCAAAATTCCGACATTCTGGACACTGTTGGAAAAAACATGGAAAATATTCAAACAATTCGCCATCGAGTATTCAAGATCTTAGCGAAAAAAGGTTGCACAGTTTCAAACGCGTTCTTATGGGGGGAGCAGTAGGAAACTTGACATTTCGCAGGATACCTCCGGAACTTTGTGTCACATTTTTCCCATTTTTTCTCATAATTATAACGGAAGCTGTGTGGAAGTTTGTGTAAAAAAATAAAGAACTGCGACCGTTCAGGTCCGAGCTTAATCATCAAGCGCTTCATAATCAGCATTTTGTCCAAAAAGTCCATACAAGTTTCGAAAAAGATAGAAAACGAAATTTCATTTGTGAAGAAAAAAAATTAACTAAAGAATAAAAATTCGAACGAGACTCCGTAAAAAAAAAAATGTTCAGAAAACTTTTTTTTTTGCATAAAGAAAGAATTGCAATTGCAAATCTTTAGTGAGGATTTGAAAATAAATATAAATAAGAGTCTTCAGGTCGAATGAGGATTCTCGTTAAAAATATCTCGGTTTTTGAACAGAAAGTAAATTAGGCCATATCTGCACTGACCCCGCCAAAGTTTCTCGGTTAATGTTTCGAAGACGAATGGCATAATTGGCAGCAGGGTGAGTGCACCGACCTCTTTGCTTCATGATTCTCAAATCCACCGGTCATACGTATATTTATTCCTGTATATGGTTGCCTTGTCCACATGGACTATTTACAGTATATATCCTTGCCACGACGTGCATATATAGATCCACATATAAATATCGGGCTACGGCACTGGAACACTGCCAAGTTACGACTACGTTTGGTGCATCGTCTGAACGGAAGTCAACGAACGAGAAATCCTTCCGTGCCTTTTCCGTTTCTTTACAATTCATTCACCTACATTTTTGGCCTCGGTTTTAAATCGCCTCGCACGTAGTTTCATTTTATTTATTCATTTATTTGATAACTTTTTTTTCGTACAAATCGCCGGAAAATTGTTCGCATTTCCTGTTTATCAGAATACTGGAGAAAAACTACAATCGCGTTTGCTCGAAACTGCAGAAAACGTGATCGGCAAGATCGTGGGCCAACCACGAACTTTCATCGTTATCGATATATCGAGTGTGTTTTGATTTAGAGTCCAGTGAATCCAGGCGACCAAAAATTTTGTGCGAAATGTCCATTTTTGTGGGAATTTTGTCAGAATCGTCCAATTTTTTCTTGACCGATTTATGCCATGGAAAAAAATGAAATCGCAAACGAGAAGCGTGTCGTAACAAATTTGCTCGAACCAGGTCGCGAGCAGTTTCCACTGGATTCTTAAGAACTATGACACTGTATTTTTTCAAAGCCGTATAGAAGTTCGTAAGAGGAGCATTAAAGGGCAGAGACGTGTCGGAATGACTAAGTAACAAATTCGATAGCTTGTACGACATAATTAATTTTTTTGTTCCGGACGTTGCGATGTTCGTTAAAAAAAAATGTAACTAAATGTTCATCAATCACGGCGTCCGCCCTCGTGTAATTTTTTCCTTCTGCACGTGACGAATAGTTTCTCGGAAGCAAAGATATCGCGAGAATGGTTATTCTTGACCACGTAACTCTCCTAACCGTATTCGCAAAAGTCACAGGTCAAAGCAGTGGCAAAAGTCTGAGAACGTAGAATATCGTATGGTGCATCGGAATCAGAACCTAAAAAAGCTCATGCCGCATCAATCGAATCAAAAAATTACCGACAAATTCAAAAATCCACTAATTCAAATTCTACGAAACGCTCTCCAAGTTCTTGAAAATCAACCCGGATTTTTTAAAAATTGAATCAAAACCAGTTTTCTCAGAATCACATAATTTATGACAAAATGGAGCAAAATCAAATGGCGAGTTGTTGCATCGAGTTGTCCTCCCAAAACATGTGAAATGAACCGTTTATCGAAACGCTCAATAATTTGTTTGTATGAATTGTGGGAATTCCCGATCTCGTCAGGAGAATTTTTTGGAACTCAAATTTATCAAAGTTTCTCAAAAACCATCATGAGTCATGGAATTTTTCAGCGATGATTAAAAACTTTTTATCAATACGTTAAATGGCGAATCCGAAAACCCGGTCGTGCACGAAATTTGTCTGGATATCGTCAAACGATAAAAAAAAATAGTTTTGCCTTTTTCGTAAGTAAAAATGAGTTTCTCCGAAGCGTGAGTCATAATACGTGCGAAATCGCATGGTAAAAATCGTAAGCGAGGAACGTTTCCATTAATCGTTGTTGGCCTCTTTCGGGGTTTGTACAGATAAATTGCCCGAAAAGGAGGTCGGCCCAATAGTTACAGTTCCGCGGATGGCCTTAAGCCACAACTAGGCCTCACGAATGTCACAAACATTTAGCCTACCACTCGCGGGAGCCATATTTATGTTGCTCAATACGTATCGTACGTTATCAAGCAAAAGCTGCATCAAGTTTTTTCCCAGCAGAAAATCATGGTCGATGTGTTGGTTGTAAAAAAAAGTCAATGTTTATAAAAATTTGACAGAAAATAAGTTAAAAATTGACTGAAAACAATGTAAAAGAAATTTCAACCCTTTTTCTCGTTGAGACGTGTTAGTAAAATGGAACAAGGACTCGGATCCTTGATACCTCGAAATCTACAGTTGAATGTTTTTATTTTGGGGAAAATCGATTATTTCGAAAAAAGAAAGAATCCTCATCAACAAAAATATGTAAAACAGTTAGACATCGTGACGTACAGCCAAAAAAACGGCCACAGGCACAAGTGAAACTCAATGTGCGACTTTATTTTGTGCACCGACTCGGCGAGTCAACGAACGAGCAATCACCCCAACGGAGACGGTTCCATTAATCGCCGTTGGCCACCCTCTGTGATTCGGATAACGCGAACGAGGTCGACGTAGCAGCGGCCTCCATATCGTTCATTTCCACCCAACACTATCTTACGACCAATCGAAATTGTTTCATCTACCAAAACTTGCCCGCACGCTCAATTTAGATTTGGGAACAACAAGAAATCGCTGCGGAAAAAAAATCCGGCATTATCAAACATTTTAACGAATCAAAGTAAATTCAAACAGGATCATTGATTTTTTTCGCGAGATCAACACAAATTATTCTCGAAATGAAGCAGAAAAAACACCAGCAGTTTCTATATATATTTTGTTGCCACTTTGCCCACTGCGTTGCGATGCGGAAACGCAGAATCAGCTGAAATTTTCCATGGAGCATATTGTGTTAACAAATAGGCATTTCCTCTGTTATCGACGTTTCCCCGAAAGAACAAATTCATCTCGGATTCTTCGCGACCACCCCCGCATTCGTGCAGAATTGGAATCTTCCACGGAGGGTTGAACTACCTCTCCACGGGTGAACGTATAGATAAATATTTAAGCACATTTTTTCAATTCCAAGCTTCCAATCGATTCTGAAGCATCAAAAGCGATCCTCCTTAATCCCAATTTCGCAAAATGATTTTCTTTGAACGTATTAGAAAATAATTCGACGGTGATACATCGTGTCAAATATTCCTACGGTAGCAGGCACGTGTTCACGTCGAAGTGAACTGTTAGAATCTCGTCGAAGCGTGCTCTATATGGAAATTAACTTTGAACTTTTCAGAGAGTATCATATGTACTCCACACGTGCCTTTGTAACAGAATATTCCTATGGAGGAACGATACGAGCAGCAATTGGAGAGACTGTAAATAATCGTAATGGCGAACACTTTTTAAAAAATAATTCGAAGGTTATCAAATGATCAAAAAAATTTGATAAACTTTTCAAAAAAATAAAATCTGTGTAGAACTGTCAAAAGCCCGGAGCCATTTATCATGTTTTTTCGTAAAAGTGTCATTGAAAATTTTCGCGAACGAACTTTTCGTAGGAAGATTCATTTCCTTGCAGAAAGTCATCGATGAAAAGCGAAATGTGCTTTAGACTTTATAAATTCGACACAATAATGACATTTGCGGAGCAATAAGTTGTACAAATTAGGTCACAAGATTCTCAATCGTTCAAGGTTTCATTCTAATTCTGTAGTCGAAACGATTCACTTTTTCTGCCCTCCCAGTTTGCTTTATTCGTCTACGAGAATAAAAAATGCCTGCGTGTTGATTTTTTCAATTAACAACACAAAGGCTCGGGCCTTGAGAACTATGTGAATAACGATTTTTCGAAAAGCCAGAAATTCTGCCTCCTCACCCCAATAATTCTCGTCTGTGCTCCAGTCCACTTAATTAATTTTTTTTCTCACTCGAACGATTAAGGAGTTGCGCGAAAGTGTTTTAATTACTTTCATCCCCAAATATACGACGTAGGAAATATTTTTTTAGCAGAACTAACGCGAAATCTTTGCGTCCGACGATCTTTCAACTTTTTTTTAAGGGGAACACCATGCAGTACAGATTTCCGGGAGGAATACTCGAACGAGAACGGTGGCCTTGAATAAATTCACGTCGTTCGTATACTGATTGTGCTTGGAGTAATTATTCTCCAGGACATAATGACATTTGCGCCTCCAATGGGACTCGTATCCGTAACGTTGCCATAACTGGCAAGCACAGGTGACCCCCGAGCGTTCCGCTGGAATGTACGATCCAACCCATGGGAAATATATACGCGAATCGAGTTTTTCTCTAAAAGTCAACATTCCTCATGCAATTTGGCGTCGACACCAATTATTTCGAATACACTGCAGAAAACCCATTTTGGTTCACGGCACGTGCTGGTTCGCCATCCCATTAGAAACTCTCTTTTCGTAACCCGCACTGCGTGTGATTGTTCAGTGCCGGTGTGGGGCCCAATTTCGCTGCACTATTGTTTATATGTAGATGCCACGAGGACCGGTCTCGCCTCCGTTACGAATACAGAGGTGGTCCTGATAATTTTGAATCCAAACAACGCTACAGAGTGACACGCGAATGAACGTCTACGTCTTTCCCTTCATGGCTACACCGTAATTTCGAATTCAGGAGAAAAATTCGATCCATATTTATCAGTTCCAGTATTTAAAGAAATGTCTGTACAGGTATAGCAGGAATGAATGTTTGCCTTTCTTCCAATAGTCGTTTACATGCTCTTGCTCTGACTCTTTTTCAATATCCACTCTGTTTTATTATTTAAGCGACATGATTATGTGACTTACCTATGCATTTTCCTAGGGTATAGACATTTTATTTATAAACAGATAGAATCCAGAAGAAAAACAAGAACGAATCTAAACCAAACATTGAGCTAACTTCTTCCCGCATATGTAGAATCGCATATTTGCTCTGACTTTTGCTCATCAGAATTTTTAGTCGACAATGTGTGTTCAGATTAGGCTCGAAATGACGGACAATTAATTTCGAGGGGACCAGTCCAGAACCAGTTTTTCTGCGTTAAGGAATTTTGTTGTTTCGGTGGCTGGATTTTCAAAATGGACTCTTCACCCTTTGCTGCTGTTCTATCGATTATAAAATAGCCGGGTCATTGACAACCTTGACGTTGTTGGAATTTGGGCAATTTTTTCGTATCAGCTAGACCTGTAAATGTTAATACCGAATGCATCATAATCTGTTATTATGAAATAGTGAGTGCGTTGCCCGACCTCGGGGTGCAATATATATCTGCTGTATCTACCCCCGTATATACGAACGAACGGCTTTCTCGACTGTTCGATAACACACCGTGGGTAGGTGCAACGGCCGTCGGCCCCGCAAGCATAATCTAGGGCAACAGTACCACCACCTTCACCACTACCACCGTTTCTGGTGCTGCTACCAATGTTGCTATACGGGCTCCCGGGTTCCGAACTCCTCCCTCGCCCTCCCTCTTTCACCTTCTTGCTTCCTTTTTATATATCCCCGCGAGTATCCCTGAGCAGATCCGCAAAACTTCAAACTCCGAAATCAAAAGACAAAGACAGTCACAACAATTTCTTGTCCCAAAAACTTTCGTTCTCGTGGTCGTAAGCCAATCAAAATATCGACCTCGCAGTTACGAATCAATATTTCTCGATAAGCGAGACTTTCACGCATTTACTGATCCCGATCGTTCACTTTTATCGTGACGAAAGTTGAACCTTGACGATTATTAAGATAATATAATTTTAAATAAATAAATTACATCTTTATGACTCTAGTTTGCATCGTTGGAATGCAACCAAGTTCTTTTTTATCTCTGGCAAAAATAATTATTCAAGCGCAGAATGGAATTACGATGATAAAATGATCAAGTTTTGCCACCCGAAAAGCATATTTGCTTAAAAATTTTTAATGACATTAGAAATTGAACGAATTATCAATAAATTTAAATATTTTTCGTTGCATTCCAACGTTGCAAACTTCAGTTTTTTACATCTTTGATTCCTCGTGATCGAGGCACGATTCAGATTTCTAAAAATTTGGTCCGCAAACTTATAAACTTTTCCAGCGTCGGGTTAATGAGCATCGTTCAATTTTTAATTTCAATGATGAGAGCCCGGGAATTTCACGAAATATTTATTCAACAAATGCCACACGAAATTCCCCAGAAATTATTTTAGGAATATTCTCGCTGAGAGGAATTTGTTGACAAAATTTCCATGCGATCTCCAAAATTCTCAGGGACCGTTGGATATCGAAATTGAAACAAATAAAATTCATATCGGGAATTCGTGTGCATTATTCCGGAAACAGCTATTGGAGTGCATAAAGTTCGTGTGTGAGACAAGAAATTAACTCCTGGTCGAACCATTTTCTGCTCATGCGCGTAAACGTCACGACCGATATCTTTGGTAAAGTTGTTCGGGTAGAATCATTATTCATCTTTTACGAGTCTGTTCATTCGCCTTTGGTATAGTGGAAAATTAATCGAAGGACGTCGCCGTGGCGATCGAGAGGCCTCGAGGCTTATTTTGCAGTGGTTCTCTGTGGGATCAACTTTTGACATCGTAAGATCTTCATCTATCTGTTGAATCCATACATTTCCGATTGATACCGCGACACAACGATTAAAAAGTTAGTGTGACGTCGCAGGTCACGCTTCAACGACAATTACCGAACGACAGTACGGCCAGAAAAGTCCATTTGACGTTGCAAAAGAAAAATTGAAGCTTCAATAATGTCCAATTGTTTATTTGTTAACCCTCGATCGTCAAAACGAAACGTGTGACACAAGTTTCCCTTTCCATTCTCTCTCCGTCGCTGGTTCGCTCTGCACGATAATTCAAATTCATCGAAAGCTCATTTTGCTTTCGGAGCTGGAAAATTAATCCAAGGTTACGTCGAGATAGCAAATAGGTGGAGAATATGTAGAGAACATCGCAGAAAAGGGAGAAGGAAAGTGACCGAGAGAGAGCGAGAGAGAAAGAGGGTTAGAGATGGGTTAGTATCGACTTCGAAGGTTGAAGGAGTAAGTTTTGTAGCACGAGAAGTGAACCAAGAGAACCGGAGATACGAAATATGGCATGAACGGCCTCGAGAGTCGTTCAACTGAAACGTGAATCAGAACGAAAAAAAAGACGAAAATAAACCCTTTTATGGATAGTTTTACACAGCAATTTCCATGCAATTTCTATCCCACGAAAATCCGAAGCTCGTCCTTCATTTCAAACTACAAATTTTTAATAAAATTCTTTGCATTTGTGTAATCAATTTATGTAATCACCGAATAATCGGTAATTAGTCAATAATTTTTAGCACGTGACACTGATTGCTGACAAGAATATGAATGTCTTCGATCTCTTAGGATCTAAAATTTATATTCAAGCACTTCGAATCTGTAACTTTTTTATTTTCACATTTCGCGTTCAGATTCGCGGATTCTGACCAAAAAAATGTTCACCCAGATGAAGTCTCATCAAAACTGATAAATTCATAAAAGTCAATTGATCGTTCATTCTTTAACTGAATATTTGCGTCGAATTATCAGATTTCGTATACAGAAATTGTCGATTACCGATTGACCGTAGACAATGCGAACAAAATAGACGAAAACGTTGAGTGAACAAATAAAATTCAGACCGCAGGCTTATTCTCATAAGATGGATGACAAGTTGAAATAAAAAGAAGTGGGCGTCGCCGTGGTTGATTGGTACGGAGAGCCAATATCCTCTTTCAGGGAAATCGTAGAATGAAGCACAGCTTTTGAAACCTTTCCGGAGCTGGTCACACGAGCTTCGAAGTGGAAGGCAACCGTCTGATAGTTTAGAAGAAAAATGAGACGAATAACTGCGTCAACGGCTTCATGCACTGAAAATTTTCTAAACTTGGAAAACTTCAAATGTATTCTTCGCCAATCTCTTGACGAGTATTTGTAAAAGCGTCGGAAAAGTGCAAGTCTGCGTGTGATTGTCGTTATCGGAAAAATTTGTGGCGAAAATTTGTCTCATTCATTTATTTCAAATCATTCCGAGGCAGACGCATGTATCGGAGGCCAAGAAGACGCTGAAAGGACCATCCGAGTACAGAAAGGACGTTTTTATTTTGTTAAAGTGTGTGAACAAACTCGGGATGCAATGAAGCAGCACCCGTTTCTCGTTAGCATTGCATAAATGCCGGAGGCTGATGGAGACTCTGCGTCTCACGAGCCTCATTTACCCCGGTCACTTTCAACCCTCTTTACACTCCGTGGCTGCTGCCCTTGCACCTCATTTTTCTCTCTCATCCTCTTCAGCATTCGTCGTGTCTATTCACAGTGGATAATTAAGGCATGATTTAATGGGTGCTTAGAAACACGAGCCTTTTTGACATTTTAACTCGAGACACTTTGTTGGTCTTCCAGTTGATAAGATGGGCTTGAGCTTAATTTATGATCCTGAAGTTTCCATCGTTGGAATGCAACGAAATTCTGTTATTTCTTCAGCAGAGCCAATAATTATGATTTAATATTTGGTCCGGCCAATAAAACGATTCTGTCTTGCGACCAAAAAACTCAATCGACTCAAAAAATAGCCACGAGTTTCAAAATTCAATAAATAATCAAGCGAAAAAATGTTTTTCGTTGAATCTCAACGTTGCAAACTTCAGGATCATCTTAATTTCTCGCCATGGCAACTCTGCATGAGGCATCTGACGACGTTTTGTTGCTTGGAAAGCGAAATTTACGAGACAAATTCATTTATTATTCCGTTTCTCATGCCCTTTTGTATAATTTTTTTTATCTTCTTTAAATTCAACAACTGACAGAAAAAAGACGATCGGACAGATTTTGATTGAATTTTTTTTTTAGGATATAAAAATGATTCATCGAGCTCGATCTACTTTTTTTCTTTTTTTAAACAAACATTTATAGAACGTTCCTATTGATTTTGTTTCCA
Organism: Diadegma fenestrale; assembly: GCA_037043255.1. Taxonomy (NCBI): domain Eukaryota; kingdom Metazoa; phylum Arthropoda; class Insecta; order Hymenoptera; family Ichneumonidae; genus Diadegma; species Diadegma fenestrale. The sequence goes on along the minus strand of CM073309.1, from coordinate 14,702,306 downwards.
GAATGATCACGGCGTTACCGGTGCCTTCGGTGAAGGTATTTCACAAAACGTATTATCAAGAAAAGACCCAGAGACTGGGCAACAGTCAACCTGGAAGTCCACTCGCTGACAGCGAAGCTGTCATGGCACTTATGGACAAGGACCAACCGGAATATTTCTTCTGTGGAAAGGTATTGACAAAAAAAAATGTTATGTTGTGAAACTCGATCACAATATGTCGCAAATGTTTTCGAAAAATCCTTAAAGACGTTTGTTCAAATGTGACGTATCAATAACCAAAATGCCACTGCTATTTTTTCGATACGGTTACGTACTCGCACGTGAACGTGAAATTTTGTAACGGGTACATGAAAATTGTTGATAAAACTCCAAAAGGAAATTAATCAATGGGACACCATTCAGAGACTGAAATTTGACATTTTTTTTCTCGCGTACTGCGAGTGTTCACACCGATTGCCCTTCGTGTTTGTGTGTAAAGGTTTTACCCTACGTGACAAGAATATTTATACGTCCAATGAAGTAGAATATATAACATCGTCAGCAAAAGACGTAGGCGGTCGTTCATAAAGGTCGAAACCTCTTGCAAGTAGATATAGAGTCCGCGCAAATACGACGTGTACAACATTGAACGGTACAAAAAGTGTTTACGTTTCGAGGCCATAGTGAAACGATATGAAATATATGAAACGACGCAATCTACACAGTATTTACACGATGAACTCGGAATGCTCAGATCATGCAATCCTGTAAGCCAACCAAAATGTTACCAATTTTATTTTTTACCAACTGCAAACAAGAGATTTTATTAATCATTTCTGACTCGGTGATTTTTAATACAAAAAATGGTCAACGATCATTGCGTTATTGCCAAGAACCAACAGAATGGACGTCATGGACACGATCCATCGTTTGCATCGTTGGAATGCAACGAAATTCGTTTTTATATTTGGCAAAAATAATCATTTAAATGGAGAATGTAATTACGATGATAAAATGATCGGTTTTTGCCACCCGAAAAGCGTATCGGCTCGAAAAATTTGGATGAAATTAAAAATAGAACGAATCAACAATAAAATAAAATATTTTTCGTTGGATTCCAACGTTGCAAACTTCAGACTCGTTTACGTGATGAGAATCATCAGGATTCTTGCTGCTATAAATGGTACTCGTTTGTATTTTCTCTCTTGAAAGTCACTGTGGCGATACTAGTGCCTTAATACGTACAGATTTCCGCGGCATAATTCCCAATCGACAAACTGTACATGCCAATGGACTGGAATTATAAAAAAAAAAAATGGTAGCGCTGATACGGCGTGCAATAAATAAACAAATCGTCGATGAATGGTCTGGCGGAAAGATGTGAGGGATTACGCATTCATTGATCCGTTAAAGCTGCAAACATATATACGTCTGGTTTGTTGAAGGATCATCGAAATAGTGATATAGTCGAAAATACGGGAATTGAGATTGATGAAGATGATGTGCATTTCAGGAAGGGAAAACGATTTTACTGGTTTATACATTTATATACATTTAACGTATACGTGCGAGTGTACGTTGACTAGGGAATACGAATACTCTCTGCGTATATATATAGCAGCTCGATCTTTTACCATCCTCATCGCCGCTCCCAGCTACCCCATCGTAATCCCTGCGCCCACGTAAAAGCTTCGAATTACGTCACTTACTACGTATACAACTGCAAAGCTACTCGTGTCCTCCGTTCGCTCGCACACTCCACATTCCAATACGAGACGGCTTTTCACTTCGCGCGCTGAATGAGTTATCCGACCCTTAATTCTGTACGTACCTTCGGGTACTTCGCGAATCCCATTCGCTTCCGCATTCGGTATATATAAATAAAACAGCTATGAAACTTTACCCGTTCGATAAACAATTCTCCAGCTTCAACTCCATTCCTTCTCAATCAAGTTTATCCAAACCCTCTTCACAAAATTGCGAAATAATCTTCCTCACGATCCAGTTCTTTCTCAGCAATTTTTGAAATGATCGCGTTCATCAATCGAACGACAATTTATGACTTGGAGGCGTTTGGTTCCCTCCGTTTTTCGTGAGCTTATCGCAAACACAGCAACGCAAAACCTTACGAACATTTTCCTACTTTTAGTTCAATTGATTAGAGAAGCTTTTCATGAAGAATTGTCGCTTCTTTTGTTCCCAGCAGCATAAATAATTGTACCGAAACACAAAATCTGTTCAATTATCTCAGAATAATTGTAAAAGCCTCTCTAAATGGAGCAACAAAGCCTGAAAATCGTTTACTTCGGTTTTATACACGCAGTTGATGATTTTTACGGTTGAAAAAAAAAAACCAGTTAGTCTTTTCAATCTTAATGGTTCGTGTCCAGTTTCTTCGGTGTCGTACACTAGAAGATGTCGAGGTCGCGTTTGCAATCGTCAGGATGAAATTTTCCTTGCGCGATGTCGTATTTTTCACCTTTTTTTTCTCGTTAATGAATTTTGCATGAACAGGAACTCTGATTCGCAAGTTCACGAGCATGGAAAGCGTTACACGTGGAATAATATTTAGTTGTGAGTGTAGTTGACCTAGACAAATATTAGTGACGAAATCGTGTAGGTGGCTGCGGCTTCGAAAAACATGGGCACACATGGTGACGTGGTAATCCAATCGTTTTTGAAACGTATTTTGCCGTTCGTTTCCATTTCTGTGAAATGCACTGATTCAATCGTTATGAAACGTTTTTGGAACGAGATTTTTCGGTAAAGATTCCTCCCCGCAAAATCTTTTCAAGGATTTCGAAGATTTGCGATGATTGTTTTCACGTAATTGTCAGGCAAAAGGAAAATACGAAATTGGCTGGATTGAAATTTCTTGTAACCTTGATGAATCGCCTCAAGAAAGAGGAACGTGAATGATTGACGAATCGGAATGAACCATCGGGAATGATTAATTCTTTAAACACAAGAGTTCGTTAGCTTCACAAAACGAAACGAGAGAATCGCGATATGCGGCGTATATTTACAAGGACGAAGAGTCCTCGTTCATTAATATTCTTTACCAATGTCGTATATGCATATCGTGGAATCCTCGACACAGTAAAATATTCACAACTTCTATATCGAGCCACAAATGAACGTAATATTTGAGGGACAAATTAAGGACGAAACCACTAACTTGCCGGAAATAGACGCCCACGGGTATTCCCGGTGAGGACACTGTGGAGTCATGACACTGAATTTTAATTGCAACCTGTGAGAACTGATCGCAATGGTCGCGAGTCTTTTTAATGACGTTAAAAAATTCTGATTTTTTTTATGAGACCCTCGGAGCATATAATTTGCAAAAATTCGACTGCACCTTCGTATTTAGAGGAATTTTTATCTTCTAACAATTTTTTTTCTCGAAATATTAACGATCCCTCGAAAAACAAAGTTTGTCTGGTTCTTACTCATTTTCGATTGAATTACGTTTTGATTACCGTCGTTTTTTAATTCGCAGGTAAACTCTCTCCACGTTGTTGTCGGCTCGTTACTGTTTGGCTCCGTAATCCTCGTCGTGGGACTCGTACAACTTGCACCAGGTGCAGAAGCCGCCCAAAATTCAACGGCCTTGATCGGCGCTGGCTGCGCTTTGCTGTCACTCGGCGCTCTCCTCGCCCAACTTAGGATCCTATGGATTAAGCGACAGAAAACGGGACAGAAGGACGGCACTCATCAACGAAGCGTCACGAGCATAGACATGCTACTCGCTCAACACAGGTAAACAAAATAATAAATAGAAAACGGAAAATAACAGTCAAAAAATTCCGATGTTTGAGGATGTTGATTCGGGACTTTCGAGAAAGTCCTGCTGGAGGCAAGACTATCGTGTGATTTTTTGACCATTACGATCGAAGCGCAATCGGTGCGCTTTAAAACCGCGTTCGCTTGGTTGGATTAAAAATAAATGAATAAAACCTGAAACTCAAGTTTTCTCGTTCGGATACAAACGATCCCGGATGCCCATACAATTTCGAGCAAGCAAGTCTTTTCAAGGTCGTGTGACAAGGTTTGATACGACATTTGATACGAATTGGTTCTCCATGTTCATTTTTTTTAAGTCTTTGCACTAAAGGCTCGATTAAAGAAAATCCTACATGTCAAAGGATTATGAATCTTGAAATGGAAAGTGGAGTAAAAATTTTGCTGCCTCCATGGTCCGGATGCACTCGCAGAAACTGGAAAATCTCGTTTATTGCTCGGATGACCTTGAGGAAGGTTTTCCGATGATGGAGAGTTTTTTTGTACAATGTATTTGATTTTTTTCGTTTGCAGAGACTTTACTGTGCTGACGTTGGACGAGCTCGACGATCTCGTAGAAAGGCCTGCTCCTGCTCTGGAGAACAAGATACGTGATCAAGGTCACAATACCTAGGTGATGCCAGCCTCGAAGAGGATAGCATTAGAATCGTCATCGCCGTGCCCGACCACACCCTCGTCGCTATCCTCGTCCTCGCAATCACCCGGCACGAGCTCCTCCATCCTCTATACACATCGATACGACTCGCGAGAACACAGCCTCGTATGAGGCACACCGAGGGGTAATAAAAAAAAGCTTTCGATCGCTCGTTTTGCTCACACTATTAAGCTTCCTCTTTCCACTCCCTTCTCTCCCTCTCCCTTTGTCTGTCTTTCTTTCTCTCGCCCTCCATCTCGTTCTCTTTCGATTACTCTACTCAATTCAGCCTAGATTTCACACGAACGTATCAAAACCGTATGTACATGTAGAATTTCATGTATACGTAATGAAAAAAAACGACGTCACTAGAGTGGCTTGTATTGGTTATAACGAATGATGGGAGCACATGTATGCCCTTTTTCCACACGTTGATCGACCACGTGTGGCCTCATAACTTACGGTTGAGCACTTCCCGATAGAAGCCAACGACGAAGGGACAAAAAATTCTCCTCGAAATCCCTCGCGATCGCTTCGTCTCTGTACCCGATCAATGTGACAAAGTATTTGCAAACACAAACTCGAAATTTCGTTGACGAATACGTTCTCAATGGGAGGAACCACATTTGACCTTGAAAAAAATTGACACTTGACGACATTTTCACTCCGGTGCATAGAGAGAGCGTCTGCAATCGATTAATTCGGGAAAAAAAAATTTCTGCATCATATTGGCAACGTATTTGCTAAATTTACGAATTGGATTTTTTTTATTTTTTTATGACGTTTTATAAACATTCGAATACTGTGATGGGAATTTCATCAAGATTTTTGGCCAGTCAATTTTCCTCTACACCCTTCAATAATTTTCGGGTTCGTCGTCTTCGTTCGAGAGTGCTCGATCAAAATAAAAGCCTTCCTTACGGGAGCTCGGCGAGAAAGTACGCGATTGATATATAAACGAGATTAAAATCAAATCTAACGTGATCTCAAATATCGATACATATGATATAGAGTGCATTAAGGGATTTCAAAATAAATTACATTGCATAAGACATATGTGATGCCTGTAGAGGCTCGACAATTTTTATCAATTAAGCCATTGTGGGAAAACAACAAGTTTCCGATGAAGCTTTTCCTTTCTCCCAATTAAAAATAATCAGAGGTTGTTAAAAGTGGATCGAATATCGAGACGCGGAATTACTGAGAAGTAAACAGAAAAAAAATGTATGCTCGAAATCGATAAGCGATTCGATCAGAGGACATAAAAATGATAGACTAAAAAACATGATAACAGTAACGCATAATAATTCTCGTAAGAATCAGAAAAAACCCTGGATCGACCATGAGTTGAACTCACGAAAGCTTGGGATACGATCTTTTTGTAATTGTGACGGATTTCGTAAAAATCGTCGAAATTTTATTGGGATGTCGATACTTTACGAGGAGAAAAAAAAACTTTGTAAAATACCACTTCACGTGAGCAAACTCGTTGCTCCTCATGAAATTTGGCAAGTTATATTTTTCTAGATTATTGGAAAACTTGCTGTTTTACTATTTATCTCTATCCACTTCGCGCTCTTGGTCTAAAAATAAAAAAACATCTTCGAATATCAATCTTTTCGATCAATTGATCATAATTCAAACCGATCTGACAGCAAAGAAATTATAATCTCAAAAAATAACAAGAAATGAATATTGATTTCGTGGTAATTACAATAATAAATGGATCGATGTGCTCACGGACGGTCTCATCGGGAGCGAAATATTTATAAAGTGTGAGGAAAAAATGTAACGAATTATCTTCAAAGGCGACCAAGCCGCGGGGTGTTACTCTGAGAATAATTTGCTATAACATAGACGAAGAAAAAGTAAAAAAAAATATTCCGCTTCAACAATAAAACCGATGAAAACCAAGTAAGGTTTAGTTTAACTAGAAACGTTATCGTTATCGTGTGACTCAATTCGGTAAGTGAAATCCTCGAATATTGATTGACACCAAAACACGAGACGCTACCACAGAGAAAAAAAAAACTAAAAAACTAAAAACGATGCACAAGCGCACTAACGTCGATGTTTTCGGACTCGAGATGTTCGGTTTTTGAAACCCAACTTTTCGTAACCGATGGATAAAACTAATAGAGAGAAGGGCCACTGAAATATTAAATGAAATTATGCTGCGCCGTTGCGTAAACGGAAATTAGCGATTGATAGGAACGAGAATTCAGTAATTAGCCAATATTAGCTGCCAAAAACAAACGCAAATCCAACCAATATGAATCATAACTACACGTTTTTTTGTAATCCGGATAACGGGAGATAATATTTATCTTCTTTTATAATATCAGATTCCACGATTCGTCGCTTCTGGCTGATTTCGAGCAAAAAACAACAATTTTTCAAGTGCAGCTAACGCAGCTTATATTGAAGAGAGAGTTGCTTTTCAAATATTGAGTAAAAAAAAAGCAGCAGAAGCCAATTTAGCGATAACTTATTCCCAGCAAGAGGAAAAAACGGAGAAAAAAACTCTAGAAACTCGATTTTTTCCGAAAAGATCGATATTTCTGCCGCGTATAGTCAACCGAATTTTTGTTGGACGTTGAAGACAAGAAATTGTCACATTAGCTTCCGCGGGAAAGAAATTTTTGTGGTTTTTCATCATTCTGTTAATTTTGTTTCTGAAAAAATCGGAAAATGTACGGTCAAAATGACGAAAATTTGGTTGTCGTTCAAAAATAAATAGTTGATTGTATTGAAACGGAATATCGATCTTCCCAACGAGAATCTTATTCCAGTTTACGGCGATAGAATATTCTTAGACATACGCAGCGCGATAAATTTTTTTTTAAACGGCCGAACTCATGAAAAATAATAGAAATAGACCGAAACGCATCGATAATAAAAAAAGCTTCGGGATGAGCATTATAGTGATAATATGTAACGAGAGCCACAAATGAACAGCCCAACAATCGAAACATAAAAAAACGTTTGCGATCGACACTTGATCGTACACGGAGCTCGTGCACGAGATCAATAATATTTTCAGCCTTAATTACCTTCGGTAAATAAAAAAAAAAAAATGAGAGTTAGAAAAGAATAATGAAACGAGAAATCGGAAGATTCAGAATGTTGTTGAAAAAGGAAAAAGACAAAAAAAAGTAATGTCCTCGTCCATCGAATAAGGAACACACGTTCGTTAAGGAACGTGGAATTTCGGAGTGGAACATATCGATCTGTATCGCAAAATTATTTAGAAATATTTTTTTATCGACAATGAAACTTTTTTGGAAGAAGAGTGACGTAAGGAAAACAAAACGTTAAGAATATAGGCAAAAAATAAAAAGTGATATAAGCGCGAGCACGCCTTATTCATATTGCAACAGAGTTTAGAGATAAAGATCGACGTTTAAGAAACCAGAATAATTATTTCAAGCGTATTTCCGAGTTCCATCGAAATCTTTATGTTACAACGGGACTTATCCTTAATTATCTCCGTTCCACTGCAGTGCAAAAACGGTCTCAAACCCTATAAGCGCGATTGATATCTCGATAGATCGCCAATTAAATAATCCTCGATTTTCCTATTTATAAAACGAACAAAAGAAACAAAAAAAACGAAGCATGAGATTTCGTTAGAATCTTAAAAAAAAACTGCCTCGAAAATCCAAGGCAAAGGAAGAGAAAAAAAATCTTTCAAGCTAACTACATAACTCGTAATTATATTTCGAAACATTTTTTTTCAATCTCGAAACTAATCCCCATTCGATAAATAAATGAATGAAAGAAAATGGAAACCGAAAAATTTTGGGCAAGAAAATACGAAATTCATACAGAACGCATGATCAATTCGACAATTAATATTGAATTATTTACGAAAAAAGAAAAAAAAATACTCAATCCAATCGTGGAATGACGACATCGGCTTTTGCCAATTATTCTCGTCCCAAAATTGTTCGGTCCATGCAGGCTTTAACGTTGTACTAATGTTAAGTCATACGAAGACGCACACATAGTTTATAAGGGTTTTTATAATGGTGATCTATGAAGAAAATTATTATTTTTATTGGTTTTTTGGCATAATTCAGATAAACTTGATTGTGGAAAAAAATCATCAACAATGGACACAATGAACGAAATATTGAACGGATTCGAAAACCAAACAGATGTTGAATGATCAATCGTTTTTTCAATCACCTACGATTCAAATTCTTATAGGACACCATGATACTTGCCGAGCCTTGTAAATACCAATTCAAGTTTGTAATGAAAAAAAAAGAATCATCGCTCATTCGTGGATACGTCATTTTTAAATTGAAATAAATGGAAAACAAAAAAAATTGATAAGAAACATGAAAGATTCCTGATGTTGCTTGACTCCAAAGTCAAAATTTGTTTGATGGTGCTTCGCAGTGTGAAGCGATACGATACCGAAGAAGTAAAAAATAAAAAGTTGAACTCCCGAAAAATCGTCACGAAAAATGGCAGAAAGAATTGGGAGAACGTTGACATTCGTAAATACATGCGTATTTATATATATAGTACGTTTAAGTAATTAGTCATATCACGTTAATTTGTAAGAATATTTTATTTGTAAAAAGAATTCCTCGAAAAATTCACTAAAACACATAATCATCGTGTATGCGGTATCTTAACGAAATAATTCATTTAAATGCTTAAGGCAATTACGTTATCCGTATATTTTGTAAACAAAAGTTATAATCGATAACGATTAATAAAAATCATAGTATATACAAAAACCAGCGTTCAATTGTTTTATTCTTCATTTTCGATCAACCCAAGTCCGGAATCAAAATTTTTCGGTGTCCTTTAACCCTGACTAATGCGTTGAAAATTTCGCAAAAGACAAATCGCCTAATTTCGTAATTGTTAAAAATAAAATACACAAAAATCGATCATAATCAACAAGTACGGTCAGTGAATCAAAATCTTCTCCCAAAATCTTGTCAGTTTATCGTTTTCGAGGTTACAAAAAATGCTCATATTTCAACCTGGAAATCAACGAACCATTTGAAATTTCGATTACGTTTATTTGGTGCTGAATTGATGCAAAATTCTCGCACGACAAATGTTGAGCGTTTACGTTTGTGCTTCACCAACAACAGCGGTTTTAGTACTTGTGGCTCTGTCATCTTGGCTCTCCATATGTCATTGGGGATTCCGTTATGACATGAAGGATCATCAAGTACAGTATATTTATCGTAAAATGAATGTATCTCCCCATATTAAGGTTGTACTCTCGCCAAAGTGTTTTCGACTTGATATTTTCCAAATTTAGTAGTGTAAACTGCTGTGACATTGGCAAATCATCAATTGCGTAATGTTACATGCAGTTTTATCGATGACTCTGAAGTCTTCATCATTGGAATGCAACGGAATTTTTTTTAATCTTTGGCAAAAATAATTATTTACATGCAGAATGTCATCACGATGATAAAATAATCGAATTTCGCCACCCGAAAAGCATATCGGTTCGAAAAATTTGGTTGAAATTGAAAATTGAACGAATCATCACTAAAATGAAATATTTTTCGTTGCATTCCAACGTTGTAAACTTCAGCATCATGTTTTATAGCGAAAAGTAGAAAAATTAACGTGTCACGAAATCGACTAGAAATTTTTCATCGATTTTTTTTGTTTTATCTGAATTACGAAAAAAATTTGACTAAGTTGAGAAAAATCATTAAGAATTTTTACCATTTTGTTTCGGAGATGCGTAGATGTGAAGAATAAGCTCGTGAACTGCGTGTAAAGTATTTTGAGCAAAATTTATAGGATTTGTAATAAATTAAAATTAGACAACATTATTGGGACGTTTTACCAGCCGTATCGGCTTAAGTACATAAACACATAATCGCTCGATTTCTTTAGACCTTACCTTGGAAGTAAATGAATAATTAGAAAAATATCCACAGAAATTGTAATTTTGTTCCCCCTTGTTACCATTCATCCAAGGAAATCGCATGATCGTACATGGCGTTATGACACACACGTTTCTTTTGTTGCTGAATTTTGGATTACGGGTCAATATACTTTTACTTTCAGGTCGTTTATAGCCTTGTCGTCTATTACATGGTGATAACAACGTTGAACATGGTTTTTCTCGGTCACATGAGATTCAGCTGTGACTATCCCCATTTGGTACAAGGAAATAATTGAAGAAGGAAAAAGTTAAACGAAGTCATATATATGTGAAACGAACATATGAACGTTATTTTGCCACACTTGAATATCTGATTGTTAAAAGCAAAGAATGATGCACTTGGATAAAAATAAAATCTTGCTCCATATTGTTCAATTATTATTTTTTTCAAATCTTTTCGATTTTTTAAAATCGATCAAGACAATGCAACCTTTCGAAAAATATAAAAGATTTTCCGCCCCGCGTCGATTTGGCTGCGACTCTTTTGTATCGACTGATGATGATTAGAAAATAGTTCGTAATCATATGCAAGCAACGCAGTACCCAGTGGCGCTGCTATTCACCATCGCGATGGTAATTCGTCCGATTCCGTTCCGAGAATTTGGTGATCCCGTGGACTGATTATACGCCCGGTGAATTGCTTGCGTTGTGCTCCGTATTGCAAATTTGTGAAAAACTCGAAATAACCGAAATGATGAACTCGTTGCGACTCGTCACACGACAGCATGTCCATCAGTTCCGAAAGTTTCACAAATGGTTAGTCGCTCATATTATCCAAACATCTTAATCCAAAATGATTTTGCCCCGAACCGCTTACATAACCTCGCTTTTTTTTTGTTCTAACCTCAAAAACTACTGTTAATTTTCATAAAAACAATGTTATTTACGCAGTGTGACGTATCGTCAAACTGAAGCAGCTGCTGCTGTCGAAAAAATGACAATCCCAGTTCCCGAAGGTGCTGACAAACCAATCAGTCCAAAAATCGATAAACTCGCTAACGATATATCGTCTTTGAACCTCATCGAAGTCTCCGAACTCAGTGATTTACTCAAAAAAAGGCTCAATCTTCCCGATGCGCCTGTGATGCCCATGGGAGGTTTTGCTGCAATGAAAAACCCGGTAAATACGTAATTTTTACTTCCTTTCAATATTCAATACATACCAGAAATCAAAACTGCAGAAAATCCACCTCAAATTGCAGTTTTGTCCGCCGGACGCAAAACCTACTCAGACTGAACTTCAGCGAGTCCCCGATAATAAAAATCTTGTTTTTTAGGATGCGGATGAAGAGGTCGCACCACAGATAGTGAAAACATCGTTCACAGTGAAACTGGTAAAATACGACGAGAAGCAAAAAGTAGCACTGATCAAAGAAATCAAGAATCTAATACCAGGAACGAATTTAGTTCAGGTAATTTTATCATTTTCAAGAATATTGAGTGATTCGCTCTATGAATCGTTGACGCATCAGTTTTATGAGATTTGAAATGGGGAAATTTCTCTTTAACAGGCAAAGAAATTCGTGGAGAGTATACCAGTCGTGGTGAAGTCGGATATTCCCAAGGAAGAGTCTGAACAGTTGAAAGAGGCAATTACCAAAGTTGGTGGGGAGGTCGAAATTTCATAAGTGCAGTGTGGAGTGAACACGATCCTTTGTTGATCAATCGATTGAGATAATTGAGAAAATTTGGCGGAAATTTGAATAATAAAACGAGAAAGAAATACAATGAACGTGTTTATCTTTCTTTCCCAATTGTGAAGATATTTTCAGTAGTTATTGTTGAGGCATCTCTATGCACTTGCATGTCTGGTGCAAAACAATTTGAAATTTTTTTTTCAGTACAATTTTTGAGGAGTTCGGCCGGTAGTTCACAAAAACTGATAAACAAAAACGAGAATCGCCAAAACGAAGATCGTTTGGAAACTGAGAGAATTGTTACTGAGATTTCAATTTCGAACGGAACAGAAAATAGTTTTTCAGATATTTTGAAACGTTCAGAAATTACGGTTTTTTTAAATATTTTATTGGTAGAATATCTTGGAGAGGAAATTCGAAATATTTAACAAGATGAATATGGTTAAATGTCAGTAAAAACCCTTTCAAGAAAAATACAAGTTAGACACGTTGTTTTCCTCTTGTTGGAGCGGAACTTCGTCCTGATTGACAGTCGGTAATTTTTTTCAATCGCAACGATCGTTAGTGGCGCCAATTGTCAATTGCTCTTGATATATTTGAACATTGTTTTTAGAATAATGAGCGTTTATAAGTAAAGTTCGCACGAAAACACGTACACAAACGATTCCGCATTTTTAAAGATGCTAAAAAGTGAAAAAATCCCAGCGAGAGTTGTGGAGCAGTATAAAAATGTTCGCTCACAATAAATTTCCAGTGCAAACGGTGGTTTATCCGCAACCGGTACTTTCGGGAGAAAACCCACGCGAGCCACAAGTTTATGGATGCATCGCATCGCGTCAACACGTTATTATAAATTGTCTCGAAAAATGAGTATATTTACACAAAAATTCGACCCAATAACGGGCTGTAGTGCGTGGGAAATGCAAGATCCGGATTACGATTATCACCAAGAAGTCGCACGATCGGCTTTTGCTGACATGCTCCACGATCACGAACGTGTTAGTTTGTATTTTCTATTCCCATGTTTCCTCCATTCGCTTCTCTTGTATCGTGCCACCACGTGTTTATCGTGTCCGTTTACGCTCGATATAAATTCAAAATTTCGATCTCACTGAATTCTTTCGAAAATTCTGTCATAACCTCGAAAAAATTACATTCGTACCAAAGTCCCATATTTCCGCCATTAATTGTTTCTCAACTCAAATTTCCACAATGTTTATTCGTTCATCAAGATTTTCCAACGATCCGAAACATCTGAAAATTTTTTATTCATTAATGACAGAACGAAAAATATTACATTGCATTGAGAGCGGCGATAGAAAAAAAGCACAAGGAAGGTTGCAAGGCGAATGTCCTGGATATCGGCACAGGAACAGGATTGCTCTCGATGATGGCGGCAAAATGTGGAGCCGATTCTATAACAGCCTGCGAGGTAAATTTGAAAAAATTCAGTTCACGATAATTCCCCAACATATTTTTGAATCAACCAAAAACATTTGGATTACGGGATCAAAGTGCGCACTGTCGATATGCAACGAAAGGAAATTTTGAAGTTCATTATCATTTTCCTGGCAAATTTATTTACCGAGTGACGACAAAATTGTTTAATCGTCGCCCAAAACCAGATGCAGAATTTTGCGTCTGCTTTTGGAAAAGAAAAAGAAACATTCATCACGTTCTATGCTCAGGAATAAGACACAAGAAATTTTGTGCAACGTGTTCATTGGCTCTTATTTCGATGGTGTAAAAAACGGAGATGCAGTTGGCACAATAAATCTTGAGTGAAAATGTTTCTAGGGCTTTGGACCGATGGCTAATTGCGCTGCCAAGATTATCGATGAAAATGGTTTCAGTTCTATGATTAAACTGATTCGAAAGCGTTCGACCGAGATGACGGTCGGTGAGAACGGAGATATGCCTGCAAAAGCAAATATTTTAGTGACGGAGGTCTTTGACACTGAATTAATTGGGGAGGGAGCTTTGTCAACGTTTCGTCACGCGCAACAAGAACTTTTAGAAGTGAGTATCAGGCTGGCAAATTTTCGTTTTCCCTGATTCGAATATTTAACCCTTGGTGGGCACACTGGGTTCATTCTACCCAGTCCACTTTCGAACGCGTATTGTGACCAATTTATCGGCCCGAAAACTCTCAAAAAATTACTGAACAACCCTTGGATATTCCAGTTTGGATACGAAAAACTTTCCTGCAAGAAATCCAAGGCTAACATATTTTTTTGAATGCAAAATGAAGAAAAAAACGGGAAAAAAAAGTTTTTTCACTAAAATAATCGTCACTTTGTGGATTTTCAATATTTTTGCCTAAAATTTGGACCTGATATTCATCAGATCTGGTTCTTTTGGGAAAAAAATAGTAGGATAGCGCGCGTTAGAAAAAACTTATTAATTCCGTTATTGGAAGTGAGTTGATTTCAGAGTGGATTTTAGAGATTCAGCGTTAGCGGCGGTAATACTTATCGCCGCGAACGTGCAATGGACACTACAAACTGTCGTTAAATGACGATTACAGCCTCATTCATTACCGGGAACTAGGAGATATTTACGTCACAAGTTGGTGACTGGGTGGATTCTACCCAGAGTGACCACGAAGGGTTAAAGGAAAAGAGAAAAATAGAGTCAACGCAAATTCCGCATGTATTTTTTTTGAGCTACATATTTTAAGGATTTTCTGTAGAAAGACAGTTTGGTGGTGCCCAGCAGAGGAACGGTGTGGGCACAATTGGTAGAAAGCGACCACGTTCGTGGTTGGAACAGGATAAACCCTTTGATCGATTCGGATTCCGGAAAGCCGTTGATTGTTCCACCAAATAAGACGAGGCTTTGTCCGGGAGCTTCAGCCGTTCACGATATCCAATTGACACAGTTACCGAGAGAATCCTTTAAGCCGCTGTTACCACCGCAGCCAATATTCAAGTTCGATTGGACGGGAAGCGAGCCCCTCGTGTTTGAGGAGGTTGTAACTTTACGAGAAAAAGCGATAGCCTCGGGGACAGCTCACGCGGTTTTCATGTGGTGGGATTTGATGATGGACTCGGAGGATAAAGTATTATTGAGTTGCGCGCCTGCCTGGGAGCACCCGGATGGCAAAGAGTACATGAAAAATGGATTAAGTCTGGAGGAAGCATCGGACAAAATTCCTTGGCGCGATCATTGGATGCAGGCGGTTTATTATCTGCCGGAAGAGCATTCGGTCGAGCAAGGCGAAGAGCTCATCCTCGTTGGAACACACGATGAGTACTCATTTTCGTTCAGAACGGAGAAAAATCAGGAGAAATTATCGAACGGTGATGTAAAAGAGTTTAAAATCGATCCACCGATTTGCGATTGTTCGTTACATCTTGCGTACTCGAGAACTCGCATCGGCCAAATGAACGATGCGAAAAGAAACGAAAAGTATGTTCGAGCTTTGCAGAAAAGAATAAACAGTGATACCGTTTGTCTTTGCCTTTCGGATGGCTCCATTTTGGGCTTGGCTGCAGCTTCTCTAGGCGCTAAAAAGGTCATTGTCCTTGAACCCAGTTGCCTCTCGAGAAGAACCCTCGAGAACTTTGTGAAAGCTAATAATCTCGAATCTCGAGTTACGATCGTCGAATCCATAGATCAATTGCCCGATAACGACGAGCCTAGTCTCGTTTTTGGCGACCCTTATTACGTCACTTCTATTTTGCCGTGGGACAATTTACGATTTTGGTATTTGGCTACACATTGCGCACCAGGTGTCCCGAGGATTCCTGTCGCAGCAAAAATTCGCGCCGTCGCTGTCCAGTTCAAAGATCTTCACAAAATTCGAGCTCCTCTCGGTATTTGCGAGGGTTTCGACCTCACGACGTTCGATAAATTCGTCCAGGTAAAAATTCCGTTGATTTACAATAATTATTTCACATGAAAAAGAGAAAAAAAACTATTTTTCTCGATGTTGAACGATTTTTCTTCCTGTTCCGCGGCAAGGCTTCCAGCGAGATAAGCGACAATCCAGTCGAGGCTCATCCTCTGTGGGAATATCCAGCAGTCGCACTGAGTCGAACGTTCGAACTCGCCCATTTCGATTTGACGACGGATCTCACGGAAAATCACGTGACAAGTTCGTCGGGCAAAGTGCAATTCGACGTGGAAGGATCTTGCAACGGAATCGCAATTTGGCTCGATTGGATTCTGGATCTCGAGTCAGTTGTCTCGACGGGACCAACGAGCGATGTCGTTCCGGGAAAAAGTATATCCTGGGACTTCCATACGAGACAAGGCGTTTTTCTTTTCAGGAATATCACCGACGTTAACGAAACGAAAATGCTGCGATGGTCGTTCTCACATCGTGCCGAAGAAACGTGGAAATGCGAATTCGACTTTGACATCGACTCTTGATTCTTTATGACAATTGTGCGGCTATGACAAATGTTAAATGTTACAGTAATTTGTTTTATTTATACTCATACAGTGAATGATCTAATTGTCAGAGCTACGGATAAATATTAACAAGCAAATCCTGTTTGTTTTTCATTTCCATCCTTGTCTTAATGAAAAATATGTACGGATTCGCGACTTATGACGAACTTCTCGTTATGACTCTGAAGTTTGCAACGTTGAGATCTAACGAAAAATATTTTCCATCGACTATTCATTGAATTTTAAAATCATGGCAATTTTTCGTGTTGCTCGAGTTTTTTTGTTGCAAGAGAGAATCGTTTTATTGGCCTTACCAAATATTGAAAAATATTGACGAGCTTTGCTGAAGAAATTACAGAATTTCGTTGCATTCCAAGACTCTGAAGTTTGCAACGTTGAAATACAACGAAAAATATTGTTTCTATTAATTATTTATTGAATTTTGGAAATAATGCCAATTTTTCGTGTCGATTGAGTTTTTGGGACCGGACCAAATATTGAAAATATTCGAAAATTAATTACGAACCTCGCTCAAGAAAAAACAGAATTTCGTTGCATTCCAACGATGCAAACTTCAGGATCATGTCTCGTTTCGAAACCATTGAAAACCTTTGAGACTCGATGCGACGCTAAATTCCCAGGCAACCGTAACAAGAATGCATTTTAGAATGTTCGATTTGTCCCACGAGCAGAGATAACGAAAAAAAGTGTTGAAATCTCGGAAGTAAAATCAAACACGAAGAGAAAATCGATCGAGAAAATTTTGAGTGCGCCGGAAAACCTCAGAAATCAGTGTGATAAAAAGAAACAGTTAGAATTTGACAATATTTCAACGATTTTGGCTCAAGGAACTATTCGTATGTGAATATTCTGTCTTGTTTTTTCCCAGAGATTTATTTCCTAATTTAAAAGAGTTTCGAACGCTACGAAGGAGGCTCAGGAAGCAAACGCAACTGTTTCGATAATCTTTTGCCTATGAGCTTGGGATAAGTTTTTTGTTTAATCAGGTACTCTTTGCTCTGATGAGTGACTGCGCCATTTTCAAGCTGATATCTGCAGAGATAGTGCAGTGGTCCGAGCATCCCGTCTCTTAGCCATGATTTCCCTTCGAGAAGTGCCAGTGAGAGAGCCCCGGATTCCAGTGTCGATAGACAACCCTCCGTCGGTTGTGTTCTTATGACGTATTCGCTTGTCGCAACTCCGACGAGCTTGCATGCTCGTAAATACCACAACGATGGGCTCGAGTGATAAATTGCCTGAAGAAATTTAATGAGGAATTTTTTTTCATTTACAAAATGAAATTGTCTCGCGCGAGCCATTTTTCCGAGTGGGCGCACAAATTTTTTTTTTTTTACAAGCTCAACTTCTCATTTAAATCCCAATATTTATTCAACGTTCCCGCCAAAATTCAAATTTACCAATTTGCAAATTTTGATGTTTGCTAATTTTGTGAATATTTTATTCGGAATTAAATTCTCGTGATTGTTTGTTGTAATAATGATTGAATATGTATTTGAATTCTTACCTTAGCTTGTGGCCAAGTGCCGTCCAAAAGAACGAGATTATAAGGCCTCTGTCCATCGACTCCGACGAGCGGAAGTTCGGTAATATTAACGGCATCGGGCGAAGGATATAACAATATTGTATCTCTGTCTTGTAAAATTTCCGCGAGTCCCTCGTGCTTGGAAGATGGAAATTTTTTGCCCCTTGAACGACAAGTTTAATAAGAATTCGATACGGGCTTAAAAACTAGTAGCGGATAATTCGAAAAACAATGCGATTGGGTTGTTTACCTGTAAGTCAGACATTTGCCTGATTCAAGCCCGAGCGCGAGCATCGGTGCGGTGCGCAAACATCGCTTAACTTCCGCCGGATGTTGCAGTATTATTATACGAGACTTGGGACACAGGGGAGTTTTTGGCAAGCCAGGACACCAGCAAACAGCCACGGGTCTCCTTTTATATTTAATTACCAAATCGGACAAATGTTAACAACTAAAATTTTGAGGTTAGGTTCCGATCGTCACTTTCCTTGCTTTCATTACTCACTTGCATTGTCCACATTTGTCTCGCATTTTAGGAGGATCTGCTGGAATACTCGACAGCTCCTCCCAAACATCGTCCTCGCTTGCCATCCCTTTTTTCTCCTTCTAATGTTAGCAGGAAAACATCGACACTGAGTACACTGACACTTCAGAAATAACACGACGATTCTTTGCTTATAGCTTGCTCCATCTTTCGAGACGGGCAGCTCCGTCGATATCCACAGAGAGACACGTGCAATTCTTTTTTTTATTATTCTATCATATTTCTGAAATCAGATTTTTTTTCGAAACACCGAAAACATTTCGTCGTCAAATAACGACGGCGTTAAATATATTTCGCATAGCAATATTATTTTCACGTTATTAAAAGGAAAATTGGTTTGTTACCATCAGTCGGTCATATTCCGACAATTATGCAGACATAAATTGAACGCGCGAATTGAATCTTGTCTCTCTTTTTGGGTATTTCACTTCATACAGGAAATCCGCCACTTCCAATCGAATATTTAATATTTTCTTTCTAAATAAGAGGCAAATCTTACGAATAACTCAAATATGGAAAATATAAATTAACGATTGCTAGCCTTTTAATTAATGACGGTACTGGAGGTTTTAAACGCTTATTATTTATATATCAGCAGAAAATATTGTCAGTGAACCGCATGCTTTTATTTTGTCATTCGTTTCTTGCTGATGAGTGAAACGTCACAATTCCTTCATGAAAAAAACAACCAACAAATTATATTAATTCCATTTATTTTTGATTGAACAAAATTGTCACTCTCGGACGCGTGTTTGAAAATGATTGTCACACATTAATGGTGAGATTGGTCGCTCGGTCTATATTTATAAATTAGCTCTTACGACGATTGCGTTTGCTCGAAAAGGTGAATGAAATGCTCCATAAATTTCCAAAATTTGATTTATTGATATATAAACTTATAGTTTATCCAGTGACAGTGATTGGCTATTTTTTTGAACGTGGATTCCATGAGCAAAATATGCTCCGCGTTTAGGCAAGTTATGAGTGAAACAGAGAGTAATGAAAGCGACGGTTAATGCCCGTTTTGTGTCGATTGGTTTCAGTCGCTGCAATGATGCATTAGAATGCATTTTATTATATTTTTTTTTCGAAGTAGTGCTGAGAACTCGCATGGAGTGTCGATTCATGGGAATGATTCGCAAATTAAAAACTAAGTGTTGAAAATAAATAGAGGCGATTAAAAAAACGTGTGGAATGCGGTGAATACGCATGAAATATTTTCTGTTGCATTCCAGCGATGCGAATTCCATGATCATGTTGTTTGGAATTCTGTTTTCCGGCGTAAGGTTTTGGTGAATCGATGGCACATTCAGAATATATAAAAAAAGTAAATTCTCGGTGGGATGTGATTCATTCCGTGATTCTTAACGACGAAATAATAGCTAATTTTGTTAATAGATTAATGAAGTTTTAAAAAACGATAATCAGGTCAGACCAGCTGACGTGAATGTCTGTTGCAGTCTTTGAAAAAATGCTTTCTTTGGTTTGATTGAATTCACAGAGTCTTCCCACTGTTTTGGTAAATTTTCGGACAGTATTTCCTCGCGACAATGTCGTAGGGAACTCCACTGCCAACTTTGACACTTTCACTGCTACTGAATTTGTTCCACACGTGGATTGCTTTGGCTTGGCTGATTTTTTTCATCGTTTCGTTCTTATTGTCCATCACGAAATATTGTTTCCAGTTTGGGTATGAGATTGGATAAAAAGCTGATGGTGGGAATACTGTGAAGCCGCGGCAACGAGATTTCGTCATGTCCTTGGCCTGCGGAGTTAAAATTGAGCAACAAATTAGTCAAATTACATGACGAATCAGAATTTACGACATTCTCCAACTTTCCAGTGTGAACCAACAACCGAAATAAAATGTTTCATTCGAGAAAACCAATGGGAATTATTCATTGAGCTTGATACGATTCTTACGTTTTTAATGCCGCAAATTTTCTGGAGCGTTCTCGTTATAACGCCAGGTCCGTTGTTGCCCCAAGCGTCGCCACGATAGTTGGTTTTCAGATCCCGAACGCATGCATCGGCGAATTGTCTTCCGAGCTCAGAAGTCCCAAAACTCAAGACCCCGGCAGCAACATTTTCCCAGTCCTCGGCTCCGGCAAAGTTATTCAATCCATCCAAACATCTGTTAACGGAAATGAGGATGAATGAATTTCTGGTGAATTCTCGTGGAAACGGTCAGAGAATACGTCGAAATTAGGACACAGGAAGTTCCGAAACGAGATTTCGTCGGTCATGAATTTTTTTCGGCGTTCTTATCATCGCTATGCCGGAGATTGTACGAAAAGTGCGTCAAGCGAGGCAGATCAAGAGTGGAGAAATTTTTTGGCAATCTCCCGGAAGGGAATTTCGCTATTTCTCCAAGTGACAGATAAACTTTGTCAACTGCTGCTGACCGGTCAAGATTTTTGGGTGAAACTTACGTGGTAACAACAACATCCAGGTCCAAATAAATTCCACGAAATTTCCAGAGAGTTAGATATCTGAGTATATCGGACATGTGATTAACGGGCCATCTGCTGGTCCCCAGGACGCCACTCGCGTACCATTCCTCGAGAGGCGTATTCTTGACGTAATCGTCCATGAGGATTCTTCGTATCCTAACGTTGTCATAAGTCGTCAGCTTCTCAATAATCGCTTTTGTCGGACCGGACAATTTCGATGGCGATAAAAGTAGCAAATAAACCGTCATTTTTGGGTTCATTAGGGCTGCTGACTCTACAGCACAAGCTTCGCGCGACGTTAACGATACTCCTTCCTCACCGAAACACGACGTTTCGTGAAAAAATATGCTTCTTCCTGGTTTTGGAATCTCTGTCTCTGAAATTCATTTTTTAAATGTTTCAAAAAATACTTTTATTGCAAAAAATCGTTTCTCGCTGTTGATGGGCTGATAAAAATAGTCAAAAAATTCATGTTACAGGACGGAATCGGAGAATGACCTTTGTCGACCTTTGTGCAATGTTTACAGTACAGAATGCAAATATTCATGGAAAACGACATTATTGTTTCATTTCTTTTGGACAAAAATTCACCATTCGCAAAGTAAAAATTGCCAAAAATTTCAAGTCGTCTCACGATCTCATCGTGCATCGTGGTTTGTTTAAAATTGAAATTGTAACTCGATTATTGTCAATAAACCAGGGCGGTTAGCACCCTCGCTACGTTTTTTTGTTCAAATTTTCGTCGCGCCTTCAAGAATCAATCAAGTAACGGAAACGAACGACTAATGTTTCGGGTTTTCGAGAGTGCAGAGAAGAAACGACGGCGTTCCGGGTGTAAAAATGCTTTTCAGATTCGATTTGTGAAGAAAAAAAACTCGTCGGTTGCCTGATCATTTGCTCGTGTCGTTCGCCGTTCATTCATGACCACGTGTTTTGGATAACAAAAATATTCTCCGAACGATTTTTCATTTTGGACGATAAAAATTAAAATTGTTTATCGTGTGAAAAATCTAGAGAAGCGCTCGATCGGGGATAAGAATTCGCCGCAGTTGATTGTCCAGCCAAAGGGTTCGCCAACTTCCGTGTGCAATAATCTTGGCCTTGATTTTGGTTCGTTACGATCGATAATTATCGGCAGGCCAGGGGCCTGGGGTGTCAGGGCGACGAGTAGTCTGGGACGTCGCAAGAAATCAATAAACCCAGAGAGCTCATTAAATATCAACAAACTCTATACAGAATAGCGTACATTTCGATGCCCTTTGATATTCAGATAACCAATGAAACTTGCAGCACTCGTCAAAAGATATTCATCAAAATATATTTCAAGGTCAGAGGATTTAAGAAAAGTTTGCCGGCGTTTTTGACCCTTCGTAGACACGCTACAAATACCGCGGGCGAACAAATTATCAATTAAGACAAATATTGCAGACACTTCAACGTAATCAAAATTCTAATACTCTTCGCAACGCCAAAAATGAATTTTTGAACGAATTTTTGATCGAATATGGTGAAATAATTGCTTCACACTACTCAGACAAATGTTGAATTTCCGCAATAGTTTTGTGCAGAGATTGACACAAAAATTGAATAAATTGACGCGAATTTGTACAACAGACTGTTCCATCAACCTGAACAAAATATTTATGACAGATCTGCAGAGCCTCAAATTATGAAAAGGAACATTCGACACTGTCACATTTTTGTGGATATTTTAAGAAAATTAATCCAATTCGGAATTTTAAAGCGATTTTCAATTACGACCGTTCACTTTTATCGTCTGGAGATTCTCAACCCTCGGTAGACACACATGGGTCTGGGGTGTCCTGGCGTTTTTTACTGTCCTCGGACTCATTTTACAAATCTAAAAAAATTCAAGAAAGTTGTTTTAAATCTATAGAATGAGAGTCTGCACTGAGTAAAGGATGGAAAATTTGTTTTTTATTATCGTCATTTAATAGCAATCGATAGTAAAAGCAAGAATTTAACGCCATTCGCTGAATGGGCTGGATAACCCAGACCCATGTGTGTCCACTGACGGTTCATTTCATTCGCTCACTTATTGACGTTTCATTTTCATACTGCTTGGTATCGATCTCCGTTCCATCGCACAAGCTAATAAGTATGTGAAGACTGGCAGGCTAAAGCGACCAGTAAATGAAAAAATGTAGTCACACGATTTTTTTAGAATTTTCCAATACTATATCGTACACGCAATTAATTATTTACGACACAGGGTGTCATGGAAAAATCTTGACACAATTTTTTATTATTCTTCGCTGCAAGTAATGCATTTTGCTGGTCAATATCGTGTCAATGATTCATTATCGTCAATTACAGAATAATTAGCTGTAATCGTAACCGGATCGATCGTTATCGTATTGTTACAATAATAATTCGAAATTTCCATTTTATGGTCGCATATTCCAACCTGTTTCCGGTAAATGGACACAGGTCTATTATGGCAACCCACAAAGCATAACGACGGAGCAAAATTATGAATTAATAACAGTTGCATGTTAAAAATGTTATGTTAAAATTCAAATTTATGTGTAAAAAGTTTTATTAAAAAATAATTCTACGGAAAAATAGTTTAAAAAAATCAAGCATTCCAACGAATTGTTGCAAATTTCAAAATGAACTAAAGTTTAAAACTGAAAATGTCATGACTCCGAAGTTTGCATCGTTGGGATGCAACGAACTGCTTTTCAATCTTTAGCAAAAATAATTATACAAATTCAGAATGTAATTACGATGACAAAATTATCAATTTTTTGATAACAAATTATCAAATTGAACAAATCATGAAGAAAACCAAATATTATTCGTTGCATTCCACCGTTGCAAACTGCAGCATCATAAAATGTGGATTGCACGAAATTTTATTGGAATAATCACATTTTTTTGTACCGAACATCTTTTTTTAATATTTGAGCACAATACTGTTGGAAAAATTCAAACTTTTCGTGTCTACGTTCACCAAAGTGAACGTTCGAGCAACCGTTCCAAATGAGTTCAGTTTCTATTTCCTTGAAGTATGTGATGATAGTTCGTGAATGCATAATTAAAAAAAGGAAGCATGTTTTTTGGACGGAAAATTCCCAGCAGGTACTTCAAACACGATGGATTTCGATTCGTTCGAAATATTATGAGTCATATGGGTCGCGGATCATTGGAATTCACCGATCATTTTTTCAATTCGTTTTTTTTTTTCGTTTTTATTGACTCAGCAACGACTTCACGGATTTCCTCTGTTTCTTGGAATTGTGGAAACGTTTAGTTGCCAGTAGAAGGGTGAATGCGTAGTTGAGACAGTTGGGTCGGGCACAATGGGCTGGAAAATTGGCCCGATGAAGCATATTGGGACGGTGAGGTGGAGGTTTCGAGAAAAACATGAAAATCGAACACGGTCGGATTGGTGAATTTGAAAAGATGCTCTTTCCTCACCTTTTTTGGAGTCGCTGGCATAAAAGTCTTGGACCCCATGCACGGTCGATGGCTCGACATAGCAGGAAATTTCGGGACCTCCGAAGAAGCCGAAGACGGGTGCGAACCTTGTTGTCAATTCGTGGCTCGTTACGAATATAAACACGAAGGCAAGGGTCACACATAAAAATACGTACACAGGCCGTCTCCGCATTTTTTTCTTTTAGCTTTTGGTTCCGGTTCACTAGAAAATAATCAGAGAACAAAATCTTACAAAATTGAACAATTAGGACATTTCCGTTCATTAAATAATTATGGAACTTGGCGGCGGGGTCTTTAATCACGATGTTGAAGTTTGCATCGTTGGAATATAACGAAATTCAGTTTTTTCTCCAGCAGAGCTCAAGATTACTTTTCAATATTTAGTGCTGTTGATAAAACGATCGTCTCTTGAGTCCCAAAAACTCAATCGAGACAAAAACTTGCGACAATTTTCAAAATTCAATAAATCACTCCTAAGAAACAATATTTTTCGTTGAATTTCATCGTTGCAAACTTCAAAGAAAAGTTTTATCAATGAAAATTGTTGTTTCTAAAGGAATACCTCAAGTAGAACACGATGTTGAAGTTTGCATCGTTGAAATACAACGAAATTCTGTTTTTTCTCCAGCAGAGCTCATGATTATTGTTCAATATTTAGTGCTGATAATAAAACGATCGTCTCTTGAGTCCCAAAAACTCAATCGAGACGAAAACTTGCGGCAATTTTCAAAATTCAATAAATCACTCCTAAGAAACAATATTTTTCGTTGAATTTCATCGTTGCAAACTTCAAAGAAAAGTTTTATCAATGAAAATTGTTGTTTCTAAAGGAATACCTCAAGTAGAACACGATGTTGAAGTTTGCATCGTTGGAATACAACGAAATTCTGTTTTTTCTCCAGCAGAGCTCATGATTATTGTTCAATATTTAGTGCTGATAATAAAACGATCGTCTCTTGATTCCCAAAATCTCAATCGAGACGAAAAATTGCGACGATTTTCAAAATTAAATAAATCACTCCTAAGAAACAATATTATTCGTTGAATTTCATCGTTGCAAACTTCAGAGACATAGGATAAGTTTTATCAATGAAAATTGTTGTTTGTAAAGGAATACCTCAACTAGAACACGATGTTGAAGTTTGCATCGTTGGAATACAACGAAATTCTGTTTTTTCTCCAGCAGAGCTCATGATTATTGTTCAATATTTAGTGCTGATAATAAAACGATCGTCTCTTGATTCCCAAAATCTCAATCGAGACGAAAAATAGCCATGATTTTCAAAGTTCAATAAATAATCAATAGAAACAATATTTTTCGTTGAATTTCAACGTTGCAAACTTCAGAGTTATGTTTAATCGTGTAAATTGAATGATTCGTTTTTAACGGTTACTACGATATTTGAAATTCAATTGAATAAGAAACACAAAGTACGTAAAGAAATGATTCTCATTACCAATTGATTTCGAACAACGTCAAGGTCAAATGGCTGCTCCACGATAGTCAAATGTGTGTTGGATTTCCATAATAGTTGAATGGCAATAGTGATGGAATACACTGAGACCTCGATTTTCGCAACCCCTATTAGCGTAATTAATCTCACTCTGCGTGAGATATCGAACTCGGACCCGGGACGGACGCACAGGGATGGAAAGACAAAGCGTGCGCATCGTTCAATGTACGTAAAGGTCGCTAGAAGCCGGTCCCACGGCTGTTACGAAAACAGCAGCTCTTGGCTCAATCCAATGGCTGGACGGCGGTTTCGTATTGTAGCATGATTTACTAACCCAGGAAATATAAACAATGATAAATCGACCATCAACTGATAAGCGTTCAAGTCCACAATGTCATATTTCCATCGACATTTTGAGAAACTCGAATCCGTTGTTTTTCAAGCTTATGTCGTGATCGTCAAGCGATTCCCGACACATTCACCCCGTCAATATTCCGTTTTATGCACTTTATGCCAGAAACGTATCGGACGATTATTCATATTACCGGCAAAAACAAATCGTCATTATGAAATTGTTTTCATTACAAATTATAATGTTGCAGTTTGCAACGTTGAAATGCAACGAAATTCAGTTTTTCTCGAGCAGAGATTATCCATTCGATACTTGGCCCGGACAATGAAACGATCGTCTCTCGAGTCCCAAAAACTCAATCGAGACGAAAAATTAACTATGATTTTGCAAAATTTAATAAATAATCAATACAAACGATATTTTTCGTTGAAACTCAACGTTGCAAACTTCAAAGTCATTGTAAATTCGACAAGAAAAATATCGATATGCTGAAATTTGTTAATTAGCGCACCTCCCTAGACACACCTGGGTCTCGGGCGTCCTACCGTTTTTCCTGTACTTGGAATCATTTAAAAAATCGAACAAAATTCGGGAAAGTAGTTTTTAATCTATAGAAAGATAATTTATTTGTTTATTTTATTTATTTTTAGTTATCGGCGTGAAGTGCCAATGAATACGAGAAAGCGTGAAATTCACGCCATTCACTGAACGGGCAGGACACCTTAGACTCGTGTGTGTCTACTGGGGGTTGAGAATCTCCAGACGATAAAAATGAACGGTCGTAATTGAAAATCGCTTCAAAATTCAAATTGGATCAATTTTCTTAAAATATCCACAAAAATATGCCATTGTCGTATTTTCCATTTTATAATTTAAGACTCTGCAGATCTGTCATGAATATTTTGTTCAGGTTGCCGTTTGTTGTACAAATTCCCGTCAATTTATTTAGTTTTTGTGTCAATCTTTGCATAAAACTATTGCGAAAATTCAACATTTGTCTGAGTACTGTGAAGCAATTATTTCGCCACATTCGATTGAGAAATCTCGTTCAATAATTTATTTTCGCCGTTGCGAAAAGTATTAGAATTTTGATAACGTTGAAGCGTCTGCAATATCAGAATGCAAAATCTGTTTTATTCATAATTTGTTCGATTTTCAAAATCATGTCAATTTTTCATTATACTTTTCCGGTCGCAAAAACCAATCGTTTTATCATCGTAATTACATTCTGCTTTAAAATGACTAAAATTGGCAATAAATTAGGAAATTTCGTTGGATTTCAACGATGAAAACTTCAACGTCAACCAAAATCATTTTTTTTTGTTCAAAGACGAAAAGCCATCGGTGAATGAATAATTTTCGAAAAAGGTGTCAAAAAAAGGTCCGAATCGTTCGCGTTAACGATATTCAAAGTTGATTATTAGTTTCCGTAAAAACGTTTCGGCCACGAACACTGTTTCTATTACATTTTTCGTTTCACGTTCTCACAGTCTCGGGAATATCGTTGGGATCAAAAGACATAATTATTCTGCCAGACTCGTTGATTTGAATTAATTGAGTCTCACATGAAAAACGTCGGATTAAAAATTGAATTGATTAATTTATTTTAGAACGTTGTGAATCAAGTGCTTTTGCGCGTTTCTCGAGTCAGTAGAGCTGCGAAGGTTCGATGAATGTTTTCTTTAGTGTCCGATGAAAAAATGGGAGGAAGAACGCGAAGGCTTGGAAGCACGAGTGACCTCTGATCCCGCATCCGGATGACTAAGTCGACGGAACGTATTAGCGTCCGAATTGAATATAATGACGAGGTTTTTTAAACTATCGAGCGTTATGCGAAGAATTTTTATCCAACACAGCAAGAAAAAACTCTGATGTTGACATTCGTCGGAAGAATTTCACGAAAATCATTCACTTTTGTTACTTTTTTCATTGCACCGAGATTTTAAGGATTCGGAAGATGATACGAAATAAAACTGAGAATTTTGGCGATTTCATCAGTTGGGAAAGAAGATTCAATCGAATAGAAACGTCACTGTTCACTTTGCACTGATGTTTACCTCAAAGTCACCGCATATCGCCGGCGAGTAACGTAAAGTCTCTCATCCAGATTTTTTACGATGACTACGTTACAGCAGCACTCTTGTCAATAATACTGAGCTCGCCGCCTCCCTTCCCATCTCGTCTTTTCTCCCTTTTTTATTTACAAACTCTTCTCTATGATCCGATTCGCTGCCGAATAAACGCTCCGGCCTACCGTAGCCCGAGTAATCGTTGTTTCCTCGCTCCTACTGCTCGCCTCGTTCTCTCTCTCTCTCTCTCATTCGCGTTCTTTTTTCCTCGTGTATGCGCGTGTGTGAGTGCAGATTCTCCCTTTCGCGCCACAACAGAAACGAGCGATCGAACGAACCCTGCTTTTAGACGGCGCATGCGCATTCGTTCCATTGCGTTGACTTCAGTTCATTTTGGATCGATCATCACCTACCCTCTTCGCATATTCCCGAAAGTTAACATTTTCAAGGAAATTCAAACTCGATCGAAATGAAAAACAATAAAACGACGTGAATCTTGCCTTTGCAAACGTCTTTATTTCTCCGCCATTCGTGAAAAGTCAATAATACATTCTCAGCTTTTTGACAGCATGGAAAAATCGTTCTAACCTCCGATTGATCAAAGTGTCACGCAGATTTTTCATCTCTGTTTGCCAAAAAAAAAAAACATTTGCGGTATTTGATCAGTTCAGCTATCGAAGTTAATCTAAATAAAACATTCCATCTCATTTCTCAGAACTGATGGGTAAACACGCGCGCTTCGCTTTGTTGTTGTTTGGCGTTGTGCGCACCCTTTCACCCCCTCCACCATTGCCATTCTCGAACCCTCGTAGCCTCAGCAATTTCACAACGCGAAGAACGTCCTACGAGAGTTTTTTCTAAAACAATTTATATTATTTCTGTATTTTCATAATAAAATTTTTTAATACGCGGCGCCGAGCCGCTGCCGCGTCGCTCGATAACTCGGCAAATAATCGTATGAGTAGGCGAAATAAAAAGAATGGAATGGAATGTTGGAATTCAAAGAAATCAACCGTTTTTCCAATTTCGACATTTTTTTAATAATAATAACAGGGAGATTCGAAAATTCTTCTTTCATTTACGTATCCATCGGTAAAAACTTTCAAACGTTAACCCAAAATCGAGGTCCAAGTGAAAAATTCGTTGTTTATTCTCGCAATAATCGGTTCTGAAAAAAAAAACAGCTCGCCGCGTAGCAGAAACAATTTTTTCGTCGCGTGCGCCTTGATAAAATGGAATAGATCGGAGATTAGGACATTTGCGAGCATCATTCCGCTTTTTTACGCGCGCATCGATCACCAGGCAATTCATAGTCAAAGAATGACGTCAAGTATCACGCAAACGTATTTACAATTTCGAGACGTAGCGCGAGACGGAGTGAGACTGACGAGCGAAACCGCTCAAACGTTCGTGATAATCAATTCTGCACCAACTTCCATAACTCGTTAACCGTTTGGTCACGGACGTTTTGTTATTGCAATAGAATCGTTGCGTTGACAGGTCGCAATGAAAAATGTAATGCGTACCACACGGACGATATTTCAAACGAGAATTCTCCAAATTGAGTGCAGAAGTTAAAAATCTAAAATTATGCGCTAAATTTTTGAAAAATCAAGGCCAAAATAAGGAAGAAACAAATTTTGTTGTTTTTTAAAGCAATTTTTTCATTAATTTTTTTATCTTCATTTTCGTTGCGGAAACGACGTGTTTTTTCCGAACTCTGGAACGAGCTGTCGAGCAGGGTAACCGGTGGCGACCGCATGAGGGTGCCATCACAAGGGTAACCCCAAAAATCGATATGTCGTTGTGCAGAGGAAAGAGAACCGGCTTTCTCCGGGCAGCTGGTCTTATTTCGTAGTTGGATCTTAGCAAGGGCGGAAATGAAACGAATAAAGAAAACTCGTTAATGTGGCTAGCGAAGCTCGTACGAGCATTTTATCAACATATTTCGTAATTTTTACTGTCGTTTATCGCATTCCTCGATTCACACCTCATCGCCTCGTAGAAGATCAAAAAGTACGGTAGGAAAATTTATTGTACAAAATTATGATGTTGAGAAGTTTCGACCGCTTCAAAACTTGATCGAAAAACAAAATTAATCCTCGAAACGTATTGTGAAATGAAGTTTGAAAAAATGAAATACAGAATCCGCGGTTTATCCAGGATTTTGCAGAGACTGCGTAGAGGAGACGCCTCGAACAAGAAATATGATTCGTTACTGTCCAGAATAAACATCGAGACCAGTGTGTCGTTCGAGGACAAAGACACGAAACACGTTTTATTCGCCGCCCTTTACAATTTTTGACATCACGCCAATTTAATACTGAAGCGCAATTTTTACTGAGAATCAAAACAGTCCGAGTCGCGGTCCAATTATTACCACTCGAAATAATCAATAAGAAAACAGTTCCCCGTATGGATCGCTAATCACACGAAAATTAAAACCAAAACACGGGCATCGAATTTCGATACGATTCTCTTTGTGACGTTCCTACATAAGAGGCGGAAGCGAGTTCACATTCCTCCGTTTGCCCCGTTTCGACGAATATTCTGCAGAGAGAAGTTGAAACAATCAGCTGATCGGGTCGAACGATAATTTCTGGCTCTTTTGACGGTTTGGGAAGTCGGAAATTGAAAAATATTTTAAAGCGGATTGATCGTGATGAGATTACGATGTTTACGTCATAGGCAAGCGAAAAACATCCCTGGATGGTCTCTGCGACCGATTGTCACTCGTGCTAAGACGAATCGTCACCAACTGCGTCAGGCTCTGGCTCAGAAACACTTTTTGTATGCCCCTTATAAGTTCTTCTTGGCCAAAGACTCAATTCCGTTGAAAATGATTGATATATTCGGTTGAATTCGCCCAACCAAACTATTTTTGAACAATAACAACATTTTCGTCGTCTTAACAGCCGACGTTTTGTTGGAACGTTTTCGAAAAATCCGAATTTCCGTAATTCCCGTCTTCCCTGTCAATTTTTCTGGCGACACTGCGAATGGATTTTATTCAGACTCATTCATCCGGATAAAACAACATCTCGATAATGTTCTGTACACGAATTTTCAAATTGACACGTGTGCCCAAGGTATACCGAATGAATCAGACGATTTTCAAGGTCATATCGCTTCGACGAAGTCTCGTTGAGTTGCCTTCATATTTTTCGACTAATTCATTGATTTCCATTTGCTAAAAGTTGACAACGAATCGCGCGTAGTCTGCAATACGTAATTGCAACGACGACGTTTCGTGACATGAGAAATTTCGGAATGGCGAATTTTTCAATCAACTTGCAAAATAGACGACCACAATCTTTGCTTTTCATTTGTTATTATCGCCACGTAGGCGTGTGTAAAACATATAGTGGACGTAGTGTGCACATTGAATCACATTTTCCAAGCTAAAATGATGCATGCATGCACTGACGCGAAACGAACGTAGTAATTTCCTTTGTGACCGGAGGATATGACTCAATTTTGTATCTGCCTCGCTCTGGACGATACCGCGAGAGTGAACGGAGCGAACGACAGTCATTTAGAAAAAACGAGATTTTCAAGAACATTTATATACGCTGCCGAGGTCTGTAATGATAGATTGACTCAGCGATTATTATGAAAAAGGCGTGTTATTCGGTGTAGAGGCTCGCACAGTGTGTGCTGTTGGTCGCCACCTCATGTTGAAACGACGAAAAGCACAACTACGATGAAACGGACGTATAATTAATTCCGACTGAAATTATTCGATAATAATTTATTATTTACTCCTCCACATGGTTTTTCCACAACACAGGCTGGATGTGTCGTAAGGAAAATGTAGGGCGAATCGTCGCGTATTAGTTGCTAAGCACGAAAGTGGACGCGAAAGAGGTCTGAAAGCAATTTACAGGATAACTAATGAATAAATAAATAATCAATTTTATTGGTCACTCGAATATTCATCGTGACACATCGCCGTCTTACGAGGACGCGACAATTTTGGGTCGATACTTTATTTTTATTCAACTGCTGAAATGACAGGCCGTGCCTTTGCCATCGATCGGTAAAGCAGGTACCGCGACGCTTTATCATTCGTTTTTTTAGAAGAGTCTTTTGAAATTTGATTGTCGTGTCGGCTCTGAATTACCGACAGAGCGATAAATGTATATTCAACGATTTAACGTACGGTTGCCATGGGTAACGCTGTACGTGAGAATGGCGCTTGCTCCGTTATATAGAAAATATATAAAATCCCACCGAGCTCTCGGGGGTCCGTGTACCGAAACACACAGTGAAAATGGCGCCGCTCGAGTGAGGTGTCGTGTTTGTCGGTTGTGCGAGCGTGCGTCAAGCGTTTTTTTTTGCCACACAACCGCAATAACGATCAAAGAGTGAAAGATTATTTGTAAATATAAATTCGGTTTTGACGGATATGTGGCAGGACCTCGATGGCCTCGGTGGTTCGGCCGTGAACTCCGGGTCACAACAGGTCGATCAGTTTGGAACTACGGGTAAGAACGAATACTCAAGGCCACACCTTGCCAAATTAAAATGAATGCGAAAAAAAAATGTTTGACGCAAATCCAGTTTTGTCTCTGATGAAAATTGCGTGAAAATCACTCTTTTTTTCATCTGTCTCGGTCAATGCTTTCCCTTTACGAGAATAGGAAGCAAGAGTTTTTATTTCCCCTCCTGATTGTCTTGTGGCGCGTGCGCGTCAGTTGCACACGCTCGACAACTATCTATATATATATGCAACAATAACATTTCTCAAACGGTGTCGCAATCTCAACTTTATTCGAAGGAAACCTCTTCAACAAAACCACGTACAGTCAACCAAACCTCTTTATTTACCAGCATCAATTTATAAAGAAATCTTATTTACGTTAAACTCCAAGTTTGGTACAAGTGTAACAAGCGATTTTTTATGAAAATCGTGTGGCGAAACGTGTTGTTCTTTCTTCGTTGTGAACGCAACGTTGAAAACAAGTGAATCGATGCGAAATCACAGTGAATCATAAAAATTTGAAGTGTTTTCTCGAAATAAAGACGAAGAGCGAGTTGCGTTCGTTGGATTCGAATCGTAAACGGGCCAAGATTTGGTCAAAATGTGTATTCACGGTGAGGAAAATAAAGTGCATACCAACAGTTCGGATTGGAAGAAAAAAGTAGGGCTGTGGCATAGTTCCATCGTTTTTTCTCGTTATCTCTCTCGCTCGCAAACTCTCGTATCTTTGTGTACATCGAACGAAAGCGTATAGAGTCCGAGTCGATAGTACAGTCTCGTGGACGAGCAAATATTGTTACGTCGACTTGTTATCTCGCGGTTTGTTTTACTTCGCGACAATGGACCGTGAAGATCTAGTGACTCGTGGAATGTCAAGTGAGAGTCTTACCTAACCTATAAACTCAAGCGAATAACGTTACGATCTAATAAACGGTTTTCGCTAATTCTCATCCCCAATCGATTTGTTTCTCAAATTCTCTATCGCATTTTTCAAAAATCCTTTTCGCAGTGTGTCTTTGTTTAATCATCATTTACGCAACAATGTCGTTTTCGAACGCTCGCATTACAGTTTCGAGCACAAAGTTTGACCTACGGGTTGAAGGTCATCGTAGGAAAAGTATTTATTGCTATGGGGTCGGGAAAAATGACCAAAAAGTCTGTTTTACGGTTAAAAACTTGGTTCAGTGTTTTTTTTTTTTTTCGTAAAGACTCATTTTCACCTGACTCTCAGGTTATTTGGAATAAAAGTGACGACGATCGTTCAGTGCCATTTGTTTTTACATCGTAAATTCGTCCGCGGGTCTAAAGTTTTACGACGTTATGAAATCTTTTGATCATCGTAGTTGCAAGAAAATTGCGATAATACGAGCAAATCGTGTAATTTTGTGAGTCATTCGTCGTTGATTCCGATGTGTGTTGTACTCGATGTGTTAGGATTTGTCGAGAGGCCTGGCTAGACCGCGTTAGTTTGATTGTACATCGTAGGGTTTATCGGCTCGTCGATTCGACGAGCACACAGACGTTCCCTCGACGACCCCGTTAGCCGAGATCGCTCCGTGCGAACCTTCGCACCGCAAACTTGATTCGAACACATTTCTCACGTACACAGTGTCCCTAAAATCGCGCATCGAGCCAGCGTTGCGCGAGACGAATCAATCGCGTCCATTTCTCGTCGTGCTCGTACGACGAATGATCAAAATCATTTTTATTCTCCAATTCTTGTCAAAATTCCGAAATTCCTTCGATTCTTTCGGCAACTCGGTTTTCGCAACGTAAATAAATGTTTTTCAATCCTCGTACGTTACGTTGCATAGAAATGAATGCAAATTTGATAATTTTCCTCGTTTTGATGGCATATTTTGGATAGAAAAACGATTTTTGTCGGTCGAACCATTTGAGCGATAAAATTTTGAATTTATGGATTGTTTCGTATTTTTCACAAGATTTGATAATTAAATAATCATTTTTTCCAACACGTTTTTTTCTCTGCTGCTAGAAAGGGCAACAT
Organism: Diadegma fenestrale; assembly: GCA_037043255.1. NCBI lineage: Eukaryota > Metazoa > Arthropoda > Insecta > Hymenoptera > Ichneumonidae > Diadegma > Diadegma fenestrale. The sequence goes on along the minus strand of CM073309.1, from coordinate 14,667,545 downwards.
TCTTGGGAACTTTTTACATTGTGCACTTAACCTGCTGCGGGAACGTTCCCTGTTTTCGTTCAGGTGTTGCTGCAAAGCTGGGCAGTCGCATGAGCTCCTTGGGAGCCATGAGAAACAGTTTCTAATTGTTCTCTGCTTTCCGTAGAAGCGTAAATCCAGCCAGTCCGCATTTCCACCGAGACCAAATGAGCAAATACTCGTTCGGTTTAATTTCACGTGAATTGCAAAAGCGTATGAGGGTTTTGGCATGTTGAACTTGCAGTGCAGTTCGTAGCAAGTTGCAAGACGTCAAAAAGTTAACTGCATTATGACGTTTCATTATGCCTGCGGGGAGAGAAAAAAAATCGAATAATTACCAGTCCAGAATAAAATCCAGAAACAAACTTGAATTTTTGCCAATTTCCACAATCCGGATTGTGTTTTTTCAATAAATACGAAAATAAATCATCCAATCATAATTTTGATTTGATCGAAATTTCGAATTTTTCTAAAAATCTCTAAAATCACGAGAAATTTCGAATTCCATCAAAGTCGCTGGAATTCGCACGAGAAAAAAATCGAGCGAATCCCGAAACCCGAAAATATGAAGAAAAAAAAACCCCCACGAATTTTGAAGAATAAAATTTTTATTCACGATTGTAGGATCGAAATTACGTGAGATAAAAAAATTGCCACAACCAAAAAAAAAGAATCGAGAAAAAAAACATCATAAAACTCAAGATTTACGATTTTTTTACACTCATACGATTTAAGCTCGTTACGATCGAAGTATCTGAAAAAAAAGGTTACCCGCGTAGTTCGATGACTGTAGGAAGACATGTGGTGTTTACTGTTGTGGAATTATGCTCCGTAATGAAGGAAGTTCCGAGTTACTCCCGGGGTTAGCGTCCCCGAGCGCCTTACGTGCGCACCAGTATCATTGCGTAACTTCCTTGCGGACAGGTGTATATGGACAGGTGAGACAATTCGTCCATGTGCTCGAGCGAGCGAGCGAGAGGGAGAGAGAGAGAAAAATAAAAGATCGCGAAGGGGGCAAAAAGAACGAGAGAAAAGAAAAAAATGTTACGGTACACGGTTGTCGCGCTACGTAATAATGCGGGCTCTGTGCGGTATGATATAAATATATGGTGGAGCTCCTTAAACACATAAATATATGTACAAACAGAAAAAAATACCAGCACATGTAATGTACACAATGATCGAGGGGGGATTGCGCATCGTTCTCACAATCGTGTAAGCGATTCATTCATACCCTGCATCGAATAACGCAGAGTACGATGCACGTGTGCAACTGCACATATACGTGCACATCGATCTATACACAACGTTATACAGAGTTCTGTTATCCTCGGCTCGAGCGATGACCTTGAGACTTTTAAACGATCGAGTCCCAGGATGCGATTTTGAGCACGTTTTCCATTATTTAATAAATTCAGGTCGTCGAAATATCAATTCCGAATTACTCGTGTTCTCCAATTTTTCGTTGGAAAGTTTTTTCGCTTTCGAGTCAATAGGAGAGTCAAGTTTTTCTTTGCACTAGATTGTACGGTACTTATTGAACGTTGTCGCAAAATACGGTCTGACGTCAGTTCTAGCGGAATTTCTAATCAAATTTCTAGGTCCCCTTTTGTCGTCGTTTATATCATTTCGTGTATGTGTGTGTCGTACAGGTTTATTCAGGCTTATGAATACGGTAGACAACGATTTTGCAGGTTGCGTCATTGCAATGCACCGCGAAACATTTTCTATTCATGTTTTTTTTTGTTCGTTTGCTTTTTTTTTTATTTTTTAATTGGCCTCTTTATTTTGTTCGGAATTTTTGGATCGACGGGCCAAAAATTGTTTTATTCTTTATCGTTTCTCTAGTTCTGAGATTTGATATAGAAAAAACGCCTGAAATTCCGATGGCGTGACTAATTTTATTTTTCGCGAAAATTTGGATATCACACGCGATGATAATTATTCAATATTTGGCCCGGACAATAAAACGATCGTCTCTCGAGTCCCAAAAACTCAACCAAGACGAGAATGGGCCATGGGTTTCAAAATTTAATAAACAGTTATAATAGAAACAATATTTTTCGTTTAATAACGTTGCAAAGAGTCACTTCACGTGCAGGACTACACATTCCCAGTTTGGCGAGAGTGTATGAGTGTGCACAGAACGAATAGGTGTATACGTGGACGAAAATGTAGTGCAGTGCGTCGTATCGTATACGAGGCGTGAATGCAGCCTTAATTTGGGAGTTCTATCTTTAGAACTTTCGGTAAATTGGCTGTAATGATCGACGATCGTCAACCGGCCAAGCCACACGAGGAAGATTCTCAGACCCACGTTCTCACCTTTTATCTATATAGCGCTTTCATACACGCGAAGGTTCCTGTTAATCGAAAATACATCGGGGATTCCGCGTAAAAAACAAATTTTCGACGCCACTTTATTTATTGAAATTCCCCAATTAATTGAATTTTTGCATTTATTTATTTATTGAAATTTCCCAATAAATTGTGCGTAAATTAATTCTGAGCAATTTTCTTTCATTTAACTCGGACGATGATGCAAAAATTTTGTAGTCTTTCAAATTTATCTCGAACTCGAGAAAAAATATGAATTCGATTACTCGAATTAGCAGAAAAATGTGAAAAAACTCTAGAAAGTAAATTTTTCTTGATTTCGCACGAAAAAGCTTGTAGAGGCTGAATATTTTATGGCGTTCGAGAGTCTGGTCTTGACTGCGAGTTCCGTCACGAGACTTCCGAACGCCGGGGATACCGGCCATTGTTCCACGATGCCTTTTCAACGGTTTTCTACCTCTCGTGGTTTAATTATCAGTGCAGATTGTCGTCTGCGACAGACGACTCGATTCTGTCTGAATCGCGAGCGCCGGTGATTCGTCCCACTATGTTTTCGTTCATTCACACTAACTGTCGCGAACATAATCAATAATTACAGCCAATTTCCACCAATAATCGAAATTCAAAGCGATTGTCACGAATAACGCCGAAAATTATGATGCTGAAGTTTGCAACGTTGGAATGCAACGAAAAATGTTTGATTTTATTCATGTTTCGTTCAATTTTCAATGTCATCCAAATCTTTCGAGCCGATATGCTTTTCGGGTGGCAAAAATCGATCATTTTATCACCGTAATTACATTCTGCATTCGAATAATCATTTTTGCCTAAGATAAAGGAGAATTTCGTTGCATTCCAACGATGCAAACTTCAGTCATCGAAAATTGATGACTAACTGTTTTTTTTTCTTTACTTTTACAGAATTGACTCCAGAGCAGCAAAAAAATTTGATCGACATTCGTCGAAAGAAGACTGAGCTACTCCTGGAAATTCAGGTAATAAGAAATAATTTTGTTTAAATGATTATTGAAATGAAAAAATTTAAGCAACTTTTGCATTTTTACTATTTTCGCATTTTGTTTTAGAGTAAATTTTCGTATTCACGTTTCTCAATCATTTGGGAACATTTATAAAATTCTGTACGAGCGAAAATTATTTTTCCACAATGCCAATTGCGTTGCCAGGTTTTGAATTTTTTAATTATTATTCAAATTTGAACGTCGGCGATTTTTTATTTGAACATCTCGTCACGAAACCCGAAAAGCCCTTCAACACCACCATAAGAAAATGATCAAAAAGGTTGAATAGTGAGGAGACGAATAGTTTGCATTCCAATGACGTTATCTTCACTATCATCTGGAGCGATAGAATAATTTAACTTGTCGTAGAAGCGTGACTCATTGGTCGCTGCGATATGGGAGTCCCGATAAATTTTAAAAAGTGTGTGTGAGCCGTTCAGCCTCGAGTTCTCGGCCACATTCTTCGAGCAATTTACACACGAACGACCAAGTGTATGCAGAATCGAGGAGGGAGTAAATGACAATTTTACATTTTTAAAAACCACCTCAGTAAAGAAGTTTATCGAGTAAAATGATAATCATAATAAAAATAATTACAATAATTGGGAATCGATGAAAGTTCCCTTGAGCCTCGAGCTTCGGTCTGTTAGTTTTTCTTTTATTTTACGAGAAGCCCTCGTGCAGGTGCCTCAAAGGACGACCACGAGACTTCGATTTCGCCCTTCCCTTTTTTCTCCCGCCATACTTTTTCCCCCCATTTCTCTCCCTCTCTGTGTTTCCGTTTTTGTCGGTCCCTCTCGAACATTTCTGTATCGAAAAACCAGCTGGCAGAGAGCCCTGTGAGAAAATTTCAAGTCGAACGAGGCGCCGTGTATTGCATTCCTATCGACTGGGAATTCTCGACGTCGAAAAGAGGCCAAATCATCGATTACGTTCTCGAAAATTGACAGTGAAGCTCTGAATTTCAATTTACACTGCGTCACGTCCATTTCTTTATCGATTTTCGACTCGATCCAATTTTCAATGTAATATCCCTTGGAAAAGTTGGCAAAAAACGATAGAAATTTTCTGCATTAGCGTCTCGTCACAATTTCGTTTCATAAATAAATGAAATGAATATGATTCGTTGATCATTTTCTTATGAAAATAATTGTCACGTTTGAGACCGTCCTGGGACGCAATTTTCACTCGAAAAAAAGCCCAAACCACCGGAATATCCAAAGCAAAGTTAATTGCGTCGACAATTTATTTTCTTCTGGTTATGATCGAGATACTTGTTGTCTCTCTGTTTTGCGACGTGCAAGCAACTCGGCCGCAGAAATTCATGCGCTTGCGAACAACTGTTTGTAATATTTTCGAGGTTTTTATTGCCTGGGATATTTTTAGCAGAGAGGCGATAATTTTGAAACGAAAATAATGCTCTTGAGCTGTTGCCTATCGATTTTTCTGTCTCTGCTGTTTTTTTGGGCCTTTCTAAGGCATAGAATGGACAGATGAAAAATAGTGGGGAATAGGACGACTGCTAGATACGGAAGAATGGACGAATAGAGAGAGGAGAGAGAGAAAGTCTGGCGAAGAGCTGCACTCGTAAGAATCAAGCGCTCTCCGTTCTCGTCTCCAACCAGTCTGAGTATCCATGGCCAGTTTTTTTTCTTCGACTCTCCCTTCCAATGGAGACCTGGAATTTCCTTCTAGGGCCTTTGATCGAATGCGTTTGGATCTCGGAGCCTCGACTTGTGGCCAGAAAACTGCGCTCAGACTCTTCGGAGCGCTCGAGGCTACGAACATCTCGCTTGCAGTTCAATGCTCCGCAAATTTTCGAACGATCCCCCTCGCAGATAAAGGGAATTATCTTTCTCGAATCCTCAATTCCCTTTAACATTTCCTCACATTTGCGCGCACTGCAGTCACGAGCAGACGATTCGTGATTTTTTTTTATTTCCAATATTTTTGTCAGATTTCTTACTGCGTGTGTTTTTTTTTCTTCAGACTCAGAAAGGAACTTGAGCTTGTGTTTAAAAGTTTGAAAAATTCGGGAGACTCGAGACGAATTTCGAATCACTCGAGAGCGTGAGCAGCCAGTTTGTGAGAAATTTTACTGCAGGCTTTTCCTGGCCAATGAAACTGTTATGAGGAGTCAGTTTCTCTCATTCTTTTCGTTGTTTTCATGGGGATCGCTTCTCGAGAGTGACTCTTAGGTCTTAAAATGTTTCAGAGCGGAAAATCCCGAAATGAATGAAAAGAAAATCGAAAAATGCATGAAAGTGCATCGTTTCGGTGCAATGGGTTGTTGAGCAGAGTCTTGAGAGCTATTTCGGAACGTTCGTTCGAAAAAATAGAGAAAACGGAAGAAACGAACGAATCAGCGGGAAAAACGTCACCGAATAGGCTGCAGAATTTTTGTCCGATTCAAATCCTGGTGCTCGAGACCTCGTGTGTGTGGGAGGGGGGAAAAAAAACTTGAATCCCAACGTCGTGTACGAAATTGTCGAAATTTCCAAGCTCCGCTGACATCGCGACGTAAATTTTTTCATGCGTTTGGAAAAAGTGCGTTTTTCGATTTTGTACTGGATGCAGTTGAATTTTTTGAAATTCTCATACATTTCTGCATGTGATTTCTGTTTTTTCTATTTTTTTTTTTGTAGACATGGAGTTTTCAGGGTTGCAACCGTCATCACGGTAAAACTATACGGATTTGTGGTTTTTGATTGTTATTTTTATTATTTAAACGTAAATGAATCTGGAAAAATTCACCAACAACTTTTGAAAGGTTAAAAAAATGTTTGAATGTTAACGACGAGATTTTGCACGTGATTGTTGGTTCTTGTGCATGAAAACTGCACGAGTGTGTGCACAAAGGCCAGAATAAGAACAGACGAGAAGATGGGGAGAAAAAAGTTCCATTTTCCTGAGTGCTCTGTAATAATCTCTGAGGGAGTGGTTGTGGCTGCGAGCTGGGGTGAGGGATGCAGCGAACACAGAGTGTAGTTTGAAGAGTCGCCCCCTCCCGCTCGGAGAATGGGCGGTACAAGAGATTAAATTTATCGGCTGTGCTCATCGTAACGGAAGAGAAATCTTCTTCACCGGCGACTAATCGCTCGAATGTTCTTGCAAACAGATGGCGCTACTGTTGTTCTCGAGTGAAAAAGTTGCAGCTTTTTAAAATAAAAATTATTCGAGCACCTAGGAAAATGAAAAACCGATCGTTTTTTTTCTCCTGTAAACTCCAAAATGGAAAGAGTTTCCGTTGTTGTTTATTTCCGTCGAATACGAATATTTTTATTTGGCTGAACTCTGCAAATCTCATTGAAATCTTTTTTCTCTATCGCGCTTCGTATATTTTTCATTAAAGCTCCCACGAGATCGATCGCTTCCGAGTAATTAATATCGCGCTGTTCCGCCAACGCGCCCATTCCATATGCCGCCCCCGAAACCCATACAAACTCACGATCGTGAGAATTAATTAATTAAAAATTCCAAAGCCCGTTCGACCGGAATAGCAGAAAAAAAATTGAAAAATTAAACCAAACAAGAGATTGAAATTTTGTAAAAATGCAGATAAAAATTGAAAAAACATCGAGATTCTCATTCATTTGACGTGTTTCCGGTTGAAATATGTAAAATTCTTTGCGATTTAATCGAATTTCTGTATTCGAACATATTTTTATCGCTTTGACGCACAAATTTCTGAATTCTCTATCATAGGAAGCGTCAGGATTTTTCGTTGTTGTTGTAGCACGATAAAAGAACAGCCGTTTCCGCAGGACATTGATAACGAAAACTCGTGCTTACTCATGCGTCGTGTCATCACGCTCAGACTATCTCAGTACGAAAACTTTTCCTGACTGTTTTTTTTTGCCCCTCGATATTTTACGCAGAAGATTCTCTTTTTCGTTCCCGAGTGAGCACTCGAGGACGGACTCAATGGAAAAATTACGAATGCCTGTCTGGTCAGGCCCTTAATAGTATGAAACAACATTTCAAGCAAGTAACTTCAGATTTTTTACAATTCAGATTTTCCACAAAACCCGGCTCATTAAAAACGAAAAACTAAAAACCGATCACTCATTTAGCAATGGGTTTATGAGGATGAAAAAATTAATGAACATCTGCGATGACCCTGAAGTTTGCAACGTTGAGATTCAACGAAAAATATTGTTCCTATTAATTATTTATTGAATTTTAAAAATCATGGCTGTTTTTCGTCTCGATTGAGTTTTTGGGACTCAAGAGACGAAGTTTGCAAAGTTGAAATGCAACGAACAATAGTTGAATTTATTGAAAATTCGTTCCATTTTCAATGTCATCCAAAATTTTCAAGCCAATATGCTTTTCGGGTGGCAAAAATCGATCATTTTATCATCGTAATTACGTTCTGCGCTTGAATAATTATTTTTGCTAAAGATAAAAAAGAATTTCGTTGCATTCCGACGATGCAAACTTCAGAGTCACGCGATAGTTTTAGTGTTCGGCCCAAATAATTATGAGCTCCGGTGAAGGAAAAACAGGATTTCGTTGGATTTCAACGATGTTTAAAATCATCGTCTGCGAGTGCTCGATCTACGAGGACCTTGACCTGGGCGTGCAGACGCTACCTTAATTTCAAAAACATCGATTCTTCATTGTGTATTTCCGCTCAGCATATAGAAGGGAAAAGAAATTCAATTCAAAGTTAATATAATGGACAAATTAATTGATTGTCAATAACGGTGGCTCGATGGTGTTTTTGTCCCTGTTTGTTTTGAACTGTCCGACTCGTTTGGATGTGAGAACATTAGAGATTTGTGTTTACGACGAAGAATATTCATTCATGAATTTTCACGATCGATTTCATTTTAATGAAGCATCGGGGTGTGACTCAATTGCTCAAATTATCGTAAATACTTTGTGTACACTCTCGGCCTTTCCTTCGCTCGAACATTCGTGATTCTTCTTGATAGGCTCGCGATAAGTTTATTTTGCTTCGGTATAGATTAATTTTCTTCAGTTCGACGTTCGACACAGTAGAGTTTTGTGCTCGGGTAACCGGTTTACCCGAAAAACTGAGTGATCGTACATTCGCAATGTCCAACGTTCTCCGATTGGTGTTAAAATAGAAAAACTATATTTTTGAACCACGAGTGGGATAAATGATTTTTCGGATGTTCCGAGGATTGGAAATCCATTAAAAACTAAATTTTCCGAATTTATTCCAATTCAGCAGGAATTTTCGGTCGATCTACGATTTGCAATGGGCTTCATGTGCAAGTTTTTATTCGCGTGTTTTCAAACAAGAAGATTTCGCAAAAAAAAGGTAATTCTGCGATGTTTTAGTCGAGTCTTGAGCGCTGAAGATTTGTTCGTTCTCATATATTAATATTTATGGAATCGCGTTCAACTTGTCGGGTTTCTGCGATTTCAGGTCGCGATAAATTATGCACAATTAAGGTATTAAAACGCGAAGTGATGCTAGAAAAAATACTATTCGGATGGGAATTGGGCCAGTAGGTTTCAGTGCTCTTCACCGGATTATTTTCTCTCATTTCTTTTTGAACCTCGTTCGAACTTGTGACAAGAACCTCGGATTTAATTCCATCAGCGGTTTGACGTGGCCTGCCAAACTAATCGAGTCTATCGGCGTAATATCCGCTGCATGGTGAAGAGTGCTCGAGAAAAAATCTTTTTTTCTACGTCTGGTCTCGCTCAGTTGTGTTCTAGCGAAAGAAATCCAAGAGTGGCCACCGAGCAGAACTCGTACAAGTTCACCCTCTATTTTTTCTGTAGTCTGAGGAAAAATCTAGGAAACGTGACACGGAACGAATGTTGTTTTCCAAGTGTTTCAAGCTTCCTCTTGTACACACAACACACACATTCATCCATACACGATCTATATACATGCGCAGATGGATATTGTCCAGAGAGTTTCTACGTGCACTACTGGCCGAGATAGAACGACTCATTGTTCCTTTCACCAAAGCCATTTCTTGTTATTATTTCTTCTTTCCTTCTCTCCATCATTTTCGTTTTGTCTTGTTTTTTTTTTTCGTCAGTTTTTCATTATTTTTTCTTTGAGCTCTCGATGCACGTGGACGTCAAACGATTTCTCGTTTTGTCTGGCATCACAATCTCGCAAACGAGCTCAATGGGGCTTTTTTAATAAGAGAACCCTGCGATTCGTCTTGTGGTTGTTTGTCCCTTTCAATTTTAAAGATAAAACACAGATTTTATGATATCCGGATTTCGCTGATTGCGTTTCATCGTAATTGTAAATTGCATTGCGGAATTCGCTTTCGAAATGGAAAAAAAAAAAAAAATTTCTCGCCCATTTCGAATTCTTTCTTTTCAATTTTTATAATTGTCGAAATTCCGTGCTCGGGTCGCAAAAATCGATAGGAAATTCGGACTCGGGTCAAAGTGAAAATGAAAAAATTCCTTCAATTCTAACGGTGCGAACTTTGACGTCGTAAATTTAATCGCAGATCTAGAAAATTCGGAGATTAAATAAGTTTGTGATGCTTTTGAGTCACGCGTTACAAAGGAATTCTCAAAATTCGCTTACAGCTAAAATCCTCAAGTCAAAAGTTTGCCTCGATCATGATTTTTGAAAGCTCCACAAAGATATATATCATGATGCTGAAGTTTGCAACGTTGGAATGCAACGAAATGTATTTCATTTTATTGATAATTCCATCAATTTTCAATGTTATCCAAATTTATTGAGCTGACATGCTTTTTGGGTGGCAAAAATCGATCATTCACCATCGTAATTACATTTTGCATCTGGATAATTATTTTAGCCGAAAATAAAAACGATTTTCGTTGAATTCCAACGATGCAAACTTCAGAGTCATAAAATATCAACATTTTCTTATTCTCTTCCGCAATAACCGATCCTTGGAAAAGAAAAAAAAATAAGCGTGTGATTTTTTTCCGTAACTATTGAACTTTAAAAATAATACACAACAAAAACATCGTGACCTTCGTTGACCTAGAGATCATAGACTGTGAATGAGAGAAAAAATTCTTACGGAGTCGTTTTTCTGTCACTCTTCATTAAGCTCGGTATGAAACGAAGGAATGAAAGAGATGAAAATAAAAAAGTCTCTCAGTGCGACACGACGTATCGTAATTAGCGGAATCTCGCTTTACCGTTGGCAAGTTTTTAACACTTCGTGGGAGCCGAACGACGGTACATAAGTTTTTGTTTTATCCTGCGGCGGCGAGCTTCAATTGCCACACTCTGTTCTTTTAATCGCACAATTATGACGAGGCGTTGACGAAGCCGATTATAGACATTTATATAATCATATTTATCGCTGAAACTTTCGTCTTCATCTCGGAAGCCGCACGAGTTGTTCGTATCATGGACGCGGGAGTTTTTGTCGCATGGGCATTTTTCCTCTATTGCGCAATAATCGCCAGTAAAAATTCCTCTGTGCAAAACAATTCGCCAGATTTCAAGCAAACGATAGGCAATCACTTCTCTCGAATCTTTTCATTCCCGCGTGGAAAATGAATCGACACGTGTCGCCACTTGATACAAATAAAAATTTTGTGGATCCAATAGAACTTGACGAACGATAAAATATGAAGAAAAAAAAAATATTTATATAAATTGATTAGCGATTCGAATGATTTAATCGCAGAAATGACGAGGTTCTTGGCCGTCCATGATGCTGAAGTTTGCAACGTTGGAATGCAACGGAAAATATTGGATTTTATTGATGATTCGTTCAGTTTTAAATGTCATCCAAATTTTTCGAGCCGATATGCTTGTCGGGTGGCAAAAATCGATCATTTTATTATCGTAATAACATTCTGCATTCGAATAATTATTTTTGTCAAAGATAAGAGAGAATTTCGTTGCATTTCAACGATGCAAACTTCAGAGTCATTGGCCGTCCTTAATTTTCAAACCCAAGATAGATTTTAATTGGACTGTTTTATTAGTTTCAAAGGATAAAAAAAACAGTTTCGAACTATTTCGTTCTTTCGATCGGTTTCCAATTGGATGAAAAAAATTGTGGAAAATGAGGCGTTATCAGGTTCTTTGGTAACAAAACTCGTGCGGCCTCTAAAATTGGGCTCACCTGTGACTTTCTCCTGGGTCGAGGTGGATTTGAGGCTGCATTTCGCGCGCAAGGCTCGCCTTGCAGTGTGTCTCGAGCTCAACGCGATACGCGGCCGACGACATTGCAAGGTGAGCGGCTTTTGTAAACGCGTCGTGGAAATTCATTTGCACGATTCAACCTCACTTGCCTCTGTGTGCATCCTACACGGACAACGGAAGAGAGGTGGAGAGGTCGAATGAGCGAGATGGACGGAGGGAAGAAGAGAGAGAGGGAGAGAGAGAACTTGTGTGGTATTCACGATTCGTCTCGAAGAATATTTTCGCGCGCGCTCCTTTCGACGATACTTTGAATGCATCGAATGCTCCCAACCAAAAAGGCGGATCTTACGTTTCACGTATTTTTAACGAGAGCCCCGTTATAAGTCTCTTTAACTATACTGACAATTCAGATATGTCCGCACACTTATTTACATATTCTTTAAGGCGCTTGTGTGTGCATTAAACAGATCCGCATCGCGTTGACTTTCCCTTACACACCAGAACGTTTACCCAGGAGCCGCACAACACACCTCAACCCAATACACATTTTTCTATGTATATGACCATTCGGCATGTTTATATGTAAGTTCGCGACATCGCGAAACGTTGATTCATCCGCGTGGCGCGCATAAATATTTATACATCGAAAGAGCCACCCGATTTTCCATGATTCCTCTTGGCTACTCGCAGCATGGAAATATGACACTTGAAAATTTCCCGAATACCAAATCGTCGAACAAGGTCAACCCAATCATTTTAATTAGTCATTTATTTTTTGACTATTTAATCGGGCTTGAAAAAATTGAAAATTTATGACTCTGAAGTTTGCAACGTTGAGATTCAACGAAAAACATTTTTTCTACTGATTATTTATTGAATTTTGAAATTCGTCGCAATTTTTTGAGTCGATTGAGTTTTTTGGTCGCAAGAGAGAATCGTTTTATTGGCCAGACCAAATATTCAATAATAATTGTTGGCTCTGCTCAAGAAATAACAGAATTTCGTTGCATTCCAACGATGCAAACTTCAGGACCATTGAAAATGTACCATTCCGGAATAAAATGGGGCGACCGCCTTGAATTTCGATCCCAAATTTTTGTTTATTAATCGTGTGCGAATGACAAAACCGATTCTTGTTGATTCTTTCACGAATCCGCGCAAAAATATATCCTCTGATATTTCTTATTCATTGAAAATGGTTCCAACGTTTTGAGCAAAGTGTCGACCATTTACAAAGAAATCCGGTTTTTCAGTGTTTGCAATTTTGTTGAAAATCGTAAATGGAGAATTTCCTTTTTTCCGTTGCGCCAAGAATTATCGTTCTCTCCTTCTTCATTGATACGAATTAATTGATGATTCGACTTGAAAAAGCGAAAGATATTTTGCATGAACTTCGAGGATGTTTTGTTGAAAATATGCCGAGATATGTGGCGAAGAATAATTCAGTCGTCGATACGGCTTTATTTTTGTTTTCATATATTTCGATTCGACTCGAATGGAAAAATAAGTTCCCGCCTTGTTTGTTGAGAAATGCAGTTTTGACGATTGTCTTATTTTCGTGTAAACAGTTTTTGAGCTCTTCGAACTTGTTTTATACCTCGCAGACATTTATAAGGAAATTTTAATTGATGACCTGCTCGGATAAAATTTATTTTACGCAGCCAAAAAAATTTATTGTCGGGGAGACCGAAAATAATAAATTTTGACAATTGATTCACTTTTTGTTTACGCGGGTTATTTCATTTTACACACGATTTGTGTGGACCCTTAGAAATTGCTCGTGAGTTTAACGACAGACTGCAAATTTTTCTCGTTAATCGCAAGCTTTGGACGAACTCGGCCGCCATACGATGAGCTGTTTATTATTTTTGATCGTTTCACGTGAATACCAGCTGGTTAACTTTTTGACCGCATACGCGACGTATATTTATACCGCGCGGTACGTACAAATATAGTATACACTTGAAACGCGAACAGTCAATCACCCCGTCGAGTCCCTGGAGCGATGCAACTGCAACAGCAGCAGGTGCATCGGATCAAAGAAAATAATCAACCATCTTCGCGGTCCGCACCTTGTCAGTCAATCCACCGAGTTCATCGAGCTTCTTCCAATTGCAAGGGCATCTCGATACTCCCAAAACTCCCAATTTAGCCCTCGATCATAATAAAATATTGCAATTTTTTTATTATTCTGCATTTTCTACTTCTCAAAACTGCGTTGAAATGTGTTCACTGCTCGACTTAACGAAGCGTGCAGGTTTGAATTGTTGAGTGACCAAAATTTCTGATCATTTGCCTCGCATCGAGAGGCACGACCAATTAAAAAAAAAAATCCGAATTCTACCGTTCATTTCTGTTTGTAATGGACAAAATAACGTCTCTTTCCAACTAGAAAACATATTTACAAATATCGGAACGAGTTCACCAGCCAGACACACCGGAAGCCTCGAAAATGAAAAATATCTCTAGATAAATACTCACAAGTGAATATATTTATCGTCCAAGATCGTGCTCTCGCGTGTATGTAAAAATGAATGAATATTTCCATATATTTCGTGTTGTTTGGTTTCCGTTCTGACTCATTGGAAAGTCATGTCATTATTGTCATGCATCCAAAATTCAATTATAATGAAAATATGATAACGAATAGGTTTTGAATTTTCGACACGTTATAAATTGCAGACCGCATAATAATTCCAAGATTTTCCATCATGCATTTAACAACGATCGATATTATTGTTTATTCCAACAATTTCGATGAAAATAAACAAATGGAAGATTTAATTTTCCATTTCCCTCCAACTTTTCAGTAAAAAAAATGGAAGATTGATTTTTTTCCTGCATTGCCGATAGTTCGCAAAGATATTATTCGCTTCATTCGTATCGCCTTATCACGAAGTAATAAAATTGCGGCATAATACGTCACTGATAATGGATCGTAATAATCGATAGACATTCCTGAGTATAACATTTCGATTGCTTCTCACGTGGTTCAGATTGTGTTACGACAATTTATATAACGATATAGAAACTCGTGGGGAATCTTCACGAGGAAGTATTGGCTTTCGCGGTGTCGAGGGCGAGATCGAACGCGATGAGTTACCCAACGGAAGAGAAATTTATTTTAAAATTATAAAATAGAAAAACAAAAATCTTTAACGTTTTTCTTGAGACTCAAATGTTTCTTCAAAGGCAAAAAAAATTGATCGAGACAATTTTTCATAAGTTAATATTTCGAATTAAAATCAAACATGTTTTAAATCGCTGACCGATTCCTGGAACGATTTCACGAATATTAGCGATTCGGTGAAAGGTCAAAAAGACATTTTTTTGAGGAAACTGTAAATCTGTAAAACAGAGGTCACCATAAAAATGGGACTTGAACGTTTACTAAAAGATTCTAATGATGATTTTGAGAATTTTACGGTTGCACAGCATCGAGCCCCATTTCTGGTTGGAAAAAAATGCCAGCCCCAAATAGAGTTCTTCCTCTTTCGCATTTATTCCCAACCGGTGATAAGTGAACAACTGAACCAGAAAGGTGAACCGAAAATCGCTACTTTTCTTTGGCGAACGCGTCATCTTATTTTTCAACGTGGTATATACGACTCAGTTTCTTTTTATCATCCTTACCACGACCGTCCGCATTATCCTCATTCTTTGGTCAGGATCTCCAATACACGAGTGTGTATGTGTTTGTGTGTGTGTGTTGTGTGTGTTGTTATACAGGGTGTCTCGGGTTCATCGTTCAGTAACGCGAATTTGCTTTTATCTCTGAATTCCAAGTCGAAAAGTCTGATACAAGATTTTTTATGGGATCTTGTCCTTATGGGATTTTTTATCGGATGTTGCGTCGAGGTGTTCGTTCCTAAAAGTCAATGCCCGCAGGAGACAACAGCGTACTCTCGTAAAAACCTGTTTTTGTTTTTTTTCTTCCCACGAAATGAAAATTGTTCATACTTTGTTGAATTTTTTCGTATATTTAGGCAAGCAAGACTTTTTGCTGAATAACAAAATTCGTTCTAAGTTTTGCTGTATGTCCGACGGTTTTGACGATTGAAAAATGTCAATTTTGGTTAGGAAGCGAGTTTATGTTTGTGAAAATTCAATCTGGGACGTCCCATATATTTTTCACTCGCAAACACGGCTGGCGCTGCGCGGGGAGACGCGACGATAACTCTCGACAGTCGGGCAGTTGCGCGCCGGCCGCAGACCTGTGCGGATCTGTTGTGGCGGTCGCTCCGCTTATCTCGCGTTCTTACTTTCTGCGTTTCGTAGGTAAAGAAATAAAATTAGCAAATAATTACAAAGAAGTGACGCCGAACAAGTGCGAGTGCGATTGGAAGTTTTTGGTTCTGTTTCGAGCGCGTGCACCTGCGAATAAGTGAAAAGAAAATGTAACTGGATGTCGTCGAATGTTTGTCGAGTTTGTGCGCAAGAAGACCGTTGAATATTGACGAAAAGAGTTGATGGGGAAAAATTGCTTGATGCAAGACTTTCCGAGTTTTGCAACGGCTGATTATTTACTTTTTTTTGTTTGCCTCGCGCTCAGTTGCCACGAGCTTTGAACGTGATCTTGGACTGCATGCACGTATATAAATACACAATATGAAGGGAACCAAACGCTGTATAATCAATCGATGATTAATCGGTATTTGCGCGACTCGACGTAAGCGTGCAAACACCGTCGTGCATTAAAATTTTTTCTGACGCATTCGGAGTCAAGATATTTTCACTTATCCTCCACTTTCGAAACAAAGTTCATTCGAATTTCGACGCTACGACGTATTTTTCCCATCGAAATCAGTGACGAAGGTGCTTATTTTTGTGAACAAGGTCAAAAGTTCGATGCATCCTCGATAATCGGTTCAACGCGAGCAAAAATAATCAACAGAATCATCCTCGAATGGAATCTCGTGCGCAATAATCGATAAACAACAATTCATTGCTCCAATCAGTCAGTCAGCTGATCGCAATAACCGATTGACCGAACGTATTCAAACCGCTATACAAATTGCTCAATGAGCATTTTTTTTTTCCTGTTTTGAGTCCGTTCGCGTTGATAATAATAAAAAAAAACTAAAATGATTTTTACGGGAAGATCGGTCGATGCTTTAGACGAAGTCCGAGACGTTCAAGCCGAAAATGAACGTCGCGATGTTAGCGCAATCGCTATTGCAGCCGGCTGGTTCTCCAGTCTACGCAGACCTGGCAGAAAAAACAAAAAGGGTTATCAGAAACAGGCCAAAAGCGCATGGGATCTCAGCACATTGACCATGGTCAGTAACACACCTTAAGAAACTAGATAACGTCAAGTAACAATGATGCTGAAGTTTGCAACGTTGGAATGCAACGAAAAATATTTCATTTTATTGATGATTTGTTCAATTTTCAATGTCATCCAAATTTTTCGACCCGATATGCTTTTCGGGTGGCAAAAATCGATCATTTTATCATCGTAATTACATTCTGCACTTGAATAATTACTCTCGCCAAAAACGAAAAAGAAATTCGTTGCATTCCAACGATGCAAACTTCAGAGTCATAAGTGACATTGTATTCTAGCGTTTCTATAATCATTCCAATGAAATCATTATTAATATTGTTATTATTTTATTGTGGGCGGCATCTTAATTGTTGTTATTATTAATTCATTATTGTTTTCGTCGGTTTCATTATTGTTTCGAGCTCTCGCAGCTGGAATCGAAGGCTACGGAACGAAAGAGTTTTTTTTAATGTAAAAGATACGTTTTGATTTCGAAATTATCGAAAGTCCCTTGATACTTTTCGCCAAGCTCGTGCGAACGATACTCAAAAGTCCAAAACTGTTGGAAAACGTTGATTCCATTATCAAAGTTTGGAAATATCAGTGGCTCGCCTTGTCCGGAAAAATGGCGTTCCATATAAGATTGAGAAATTTTTTATCTTGAAATTCATAATCACGGGCTTCCAACCGTTTCTCTCGAAACAATTTCTGGCTCGGCGATTCCGTAGAAATTCTTTCAATCAACAAAAACCACGGATTCGCTTCTATGCGGAAAGTTTTCTGGTCATGACAAATATTGAGTTTCAATTTTTTTAATTGAAAATAAAAAATTGATATTAAAACACGGTTCAATTCGCAGTTTCGCTTGAAATGAATTTGGTTGAACTTCAAGAGCACTTTAACGTCGTAAATACTCGCGTCACGATTTGATTATTGGAATTGCCGTCCCAGTGAGTAATTCCAATCAATTTCTGCTTATTTTTTGGTCTCTTTAGCGAAACTTGTCATCCATTATTTCTGTATAACCTGCTTGTGTTTTTTTGCATTCACCGGTCGTAATTTTTGTTCGTGACTCAATAATTCGGAGTTTCCACAAGTTTCCGTGTCATCTTTCCTCCGTTGCGCTTCTCGCTCATCACTCTCAAATACGGTATTTCAATCCATCTGAAATGTGCAGAGCCTTCAAGTATTGACATCAAAAGTGACTGAGACACGAAGAATAAGCAAGCTTCGCGGTTCTTCCCGCGTCGTTGACGTCAGACTCTCGATCGAAAAATAGCGAAAAGGATATATTTCTACGTGGCATTTCTGAAGCATCTGGAAATTTTGACTGCGAGTCTTTGGTCGCTCCTCGCACGAAAACCACCGAACCGATTTCAATGAATTCTTCACAGAAATGAATGCTGCTGAAGTTTTATTGATGATTCGTTCAATTTTCAATTTTAACCAATGTTTTCGAGTCAATATGCTTTTCGGGTGGCAAAAATCGATCATTTGATCATCGTAACTACATTCTAAAGTTGAATAATTACTTTTGCCAAAAATAAAAGAGGATTACGTTGCATTCCAACGATGTAAACTTCAGAGTCATCAGAAATAAAGCTTAAAAAGTGGCGAGTAGGATTTGAGAAATTCAGAATCGAAGCGAGAAATTTTTAACTGGAACTGCGAACGACGTATTCGAAATTTTCATTTGCTGTCCAACTGCGAAGACTCACCAGCGATTCTGAAACGCAGATACAAGAAAAACGCGAGCACCGAATCCAAGATAATAAAAAAACGAAGAAAATAAGCGGTGGATGGAGTTTCGATTCCGAATGGAAAAAAAGTTACAGCCAATTTCGTGAACTGATTGAGAATTTTTTTAATTCAGTTATTTAACATTTTTTCCAAGTATTTTTTTAATGATATACTTTGAGAGAACAACTCGAAAATTCATATTTCACCGTGAGTGAAGCCGCGGGGTTAACTCGTTGACTCGAATGCTGCGCTTTGTTGTCGAGTCGTATAAAATGTACGAAAACGTGAAAACAAATATTTGTTCGCTCCCACGTGTTTCGACAGAATGGCTTGAAGCGTTGGAAACATTTTTTCGGTAAAGTTTGTACTCCATGTTATTGTTATCTTTTTTTTTTACAAACATTTGTCCGCTCTTTTCCAGCACGTGAATTTGCATTGCTGGCTCTCGTGTTGTTTTCCAAACAGTGACTTTTCTCGTATCGAAGTATTTTATCTCCATTTGTTTCGATCGAAGCTCTCTTTCTGTTTGCTCACCATTATTGAATAAATAAAAGCCTTCCGGCAGCTTTTTCCCCACGCAAATGAAACACGACAAAACTGATCAGATTTACGAGATAATTTCATGACGATATGAAATTTTTATGTATCGAGGCGAGATATAAATGAAAAGTGTTGTCCATTCAAACTGCATTCATGTACATGACGTGATACTGCATTATGCACTTGAAATGAGCAATAGTGTGGGTGCGTGTGAGTGCTCGACGCAAGACTCATGATTTTTATCGCGAAAGATGCCATTAAACTGAACGACAGCGTGCTATATCGATTAATACAATATTGTTCGTGGCAGATATAAAAATAAAATAAAAAATATTCCCGCAAAATCCGGCCATTAAATATTCAGTCGCAAAATATTATTACGGAAAAAAACGAAGCATGATGGACCAGAAATAAATAATAAAAAAATATCGGAATGAATTTTTTTTTCTTCCTAAAAACAAGAATCAATTTTCGGAATAATGGAAAAATTCGATTCAGCCCGGATGTGCGCTTTTGTTTTCTTTTTTGTGCTTGCGCGGGCGTTGGTTTCACTATTTTGTTCCATTGCTGGGCTCCGTTGGATGTTGGAATTTTTTTTTCGATAGTTTCGCGATATTTCTATCACGGTCCAGCACTAACGAACGGAAACTGATGGATTTTGAAAAAATTTGGTGAAAAAATTGTTGGCAGGAAGCGGGAAAACGTTTTTCAATTGTTTCTGCGAAATCGCTGAATGAATGAACGCGTATCGCGTAAATATATGAACGCGATCGACAGATATAGGACTTTCCCCTCCTTTCAACCGTGCGTCTGACAGGGAAAGAGGCGGGAAGAGGCCGCGCGGAGGATAATTCAGAAATGAATGACTGTACGAACTTGCACATGACGATGACGCAAAACCCTTTTTTTCTTCGCGGAATTTGTTCTTGTGTTGTTCCCCGTATGACGTTATACAACCGCTCGGCCAAGTCACGATAAATTCGCGCGTTATCACAGTGTAAACTTGCTATCGCGTCATACCAGGTGAAAATTTTAACAATATTCTCAGCAAAGCAATCAAGGGACATCATTTTTTTCAAATCTGCACTCAAACTTCTTTTAGCTCATTCGAAACCCATTGAAAGTCAGTAAAAACACGTGCTCTTTAATCACTTAACTTATCCTCGTAAATTGAGCAGAACTGATTCTAAAAAACGCTCCTAGAAAATATCCTGTTTGGGGATTTTCTTTTGGTTCTGCAGCACTTTTTGTATGTTGATTAGGGAAAAAAATGAAAAACAAATCATTGAAGTGCACAAGTTAATGACTCTGAAGTTTGCATCGTTGGAATGCAACGAAATTCAGTTTTTTTCTTTGAAAAAAATAATTATTCAATTACAGAATGTAATTACGATGATAAAATGATCGATTTTTGCCATTCGAAAAGCATATCGGCTCGAAAAATTTGGATGACATTAAAAATTGAACGAATCTTCAATGAAATTCAATATTTTTCGATGCATTCTAACGTTGCAAACTTCAGCATCATCACAAGTTAGCGAATTTGAAGTGGAATTCTTTCAAAATTCAAACAAGATTGGCTCCTGTTGAATTTTTCTAAATTCCAAAATTCAATTCGTAATCAGCGACTCCATCAACCTTCGAGCAATGACTCTGAAGTTTGCATCGTTGGATTGCAACGAAAATCTTTTTTCTTTTTGGCGAGAGTAATTATTCAAGTGCAGAATGTTATTACGATGATAAAATGATCGATTTTTGCCACCCGAAACGCATATTGGCTTGAAAAATTTGGATGACATTAAAAATTGAACGAATCTTCAATAAAATTCAATATTTCTCGATGCATTCCAACGTTGCTAACTTCAGCATCATCCTCAAGTACCCAATTTAACGTAAGGAACAATTTGTGGCTTGAGGGTCCTGAAATCACTTGAATTTTACTTCAATACCAAGTTTTGGTCGTTCCTAATGAGTTGTATCGGAAACACTCTTATTTGGGGATCACGAAAAAAATCAAACTTGGTCTCGTCACATAAAAATCAAGAGATTTCCATGAAATTTTGCAAGCAACGAACTGTTACAGAAATAATACTCGAAAAACTTGATGACGTTACAGAAAATGATTGAAAATTAATTAATCAATCGATTAGCATGGTTGTCTGGAATTGACCCAACATTTCAATATCATGGCTGCCATTAATAAATTTTGTATCGTCGTCACAGACATGATCGAATGGAAAATGGAAGAATTTCTTGTTCAAGTTTCGAGCGATTATTTGCCAAGCTCCAAAAGAATAATGAAGACAGAATGATAGAAAAAAAATCGACAAAGTATGAAAAATGTTCGTTCAGTACAATAAAAACGAATCGATTCGATTGCCCAAGGCTTGAGCAAAATGTTCGACTCAAATAATGAACATGCGAATCCTGGCCCAACATCTTTGAAGCGGCCGCATCGACGAGCTCGTGAAAAACGTTTTTTAATCGCTTCTCTTTCATATGAAAAATGTCGAATCCACAAATATGTATTTGGCGCTCGGAAAATTACTTAGATTTGAATTAATTAGCAACGACCGATGAAAAGTTTCTTCAAGAGGTATGGAACCTCGTTCCATTTATATTTCGCCGTCGCATATTACCTGAGCTAATCGTATATGTTGCATGTGGGAAGATTTATTCCAATATACGTAGCGACACAGAAAAAGTCAACCGAGCAGGTACATCAATGCAGATTAAAAAAAGTATGACAGCAGGCAGCTTATGAAATATGAGGATTTTTTCTCGTTACGGATATTCGATCAAATAGGTCGAGTACTCGTCATCATTCTCTACACTGCCGCTATCTATATTTTTTTTTCTAACTCGTCGTTTTATGTAAAGTTGAAGCGAACCCTCTGTACGTTTTATTTATGTAGAAACGCTCCCCCTGGGCGCTCTCTTTGCTCTCGTAACATACGTTCATGTCTCATCGACCCATGATGGAAACAAAAGATCTTGGTTGTCATAAAAATACTCGATCTATTATCGTTTACTTGGCTTCAGTAAATAACGTTGCAAAGCGTCCCCTTCAAACTCTCGTGTCGTTGACCGGATAAATGTGTCGTCGAACACTTTTTTATATCTTGAAAATATTGTCGTGTCCTTAATTTCAGGTTTCCAGAGATTATCGGTTAACGAGCAATTATCGCAAGTTCTACTCTATGTATCGTTTTGTTTTCTTCATTTTCCGGACCACTGAATTAAATATAAACTCCTCATCGTTCTAATTGCTTATTTTGCATCTGCCAGTTCGTATCATTGTCGCGAATATGGCGGAGGTTTTGAAAAATTCCAAGTATGGATAAAGACCGACAGTTACTGGAATTTTTCATGTCGCGCCTCTAAATCCTCATGGTTGTTGTATAAATATGGATAAATTTCGGAGACCGTAGACTTGGCGCATTGTTCAAGCCAGACACGTCTGGCTCACAGTCTCTCATATGTATAAACCTTCGCGTCAAACACCTGGAGGAAGCAGTGGGGAAAAATTCATTTATTCATATAAAATTTCGTCGATTCACGACCAATGAGTTTTGGGAAGTCAGAAACCAGCCGCTTTTGCAAATATTATTTCGGCGGATTTATCGATTGTTTATTAAACTTTGAAAATCACGGCGATTTTTCGTACCGATTTAGTTTTCGGGTCCCAAACAAGAATCGCTTCATCGTCGTAACCAAAAACTAAATATAAATAATGTGCTTTGCTGAATAAAAGCCGAACTTTGTTGCTTTTAAATTAATTTTAAATGATGCTGAAGTTTGCAACGATGGAATGCAACGAAACATATTTGATTTTATTGATAATTCGTTCAATTTTCAATGTCATCCAAATTTTTCGAGCCAATATGCCTTTCGAGAGGCAAAAATCGATTATTTTAACATCGTAATTACATTCTGTACTTGAATAATTACTTTTGCCAAAGATGAAAAAGAATTCGTGAAATTCCAACGATGCAAACTTCAGAGTAATAATTTGAATGTCAATTTTTCCAGTTACAAGGTTTGTCTGTATTTTCTTAATTCAATTTTCCTCCCCTCCAAATTTGTGCTGGTCGGATGGCGCGACTTTTATTTACAGTCGAAGCCTTTCGGCTATTTTTGATGTATGACGCAATTGTCGGTTTTTTAATCCTCCTGGAATTCGCAAACTTCGCGTCGCATCATCGATTCCGATTTCTCGATACATTCGAGTTTAGCAAACGCACGACGAACTCGTATTTAGTATTCGCGCTCCAGAGTTCAGTGGCTCGGCTAATTGCGATGATAAATAATCACAAATTAATTAGAACACATTGTGTTCCACATATTCACGATTTACGAAAAGGTATCGATAATTTTTCTAGTTTATAATTATTCAACGGTTTTTTCCCGGCGTCTATTTGGCTAGGAATAAAGATGGCGCGTGTCTTAAATGTGAAGAATAGAAGACGCTCTGTGGTCGTATGACGAACGATTAGAAAATAGGCAAACATCCAAAAATGGTGGCCTTGACAAAATCCGCACGAGTCATGATGCGTCGAAGAACGTTCCGAAAGTTGAGATGAGAAAAAAGTTCGTGGGAGAAAGACTCGAACAAAAATGTACGAAAAGGATTGAATTTTTTGTTCCTTTCCTTGGATAACAGTTCGTAAGGGAATTGCAGGTAAAAATAAACGGCAGAAAGAACGAAATTTTTCGAGTTTTCATGTGGTTTGTGGGCGTGTGCACGTGTGTGCATGAAAGTATGAATAGAAGTAATCGAAAAAGCTACGCCGTCCGACCGTTACATAAGCCTAAACGAACGTTCGTACAACGTCCATTCATTGAACTGGGTCGAGATGTGAATAAAGCAAAAGCTCTTGACGACCTTGCTCTTTCCCACTTTTGCTCTTTCGATTTTTTTCATTAATGCACAGAACCCATGACCGAGGAATGTGGTTTCGTATTTTTGGCTTCAAATGCACGCAGTTCTAAGGAAATCTTTGAGGTTGGAGCGGCGAATGAAACTCCATGAGTAACATCGAACCGATTTTTTTTCCTTTCTTTTTAATTTTAATTAATCTTCATCGACCGAAATAAGCAGCTTCGGATTTAAAAAAAAGTCCAGAAATTGACATTTTCTTGGAAAATTCCTTCCCGCACAATAAAAAAAATTTTAAGCACCTTTTAATTGCATTCCGTGATGGTTATTTCTCGACTTTCATGCTCTCCGCGTGTTCACATTGTTGGAACAATAACGACGGACACGGGTGCTCCTCGAGTCGCTTATGAATGAGTAATTCCCATAATTATTCATGCATAAACAATGTTCAATGTGAAATGCCATGACACGCATCATTTCTGCTGTTGAAAGCGACCTCGTCGAATAACCGTGTTCGGGACTTTTGATAAGCCTGTCGTTTGCAGCCTCTGCAGTATTTCACTACGCAGAGCCCGGAGCTCTTGTGCATGTCCGTTAACGAACCCGAGTGCCGAGAAGATTTTCATCGATGTTGGGATTCCAAATTGTTATAAAGCCGCATACGCAATTAAGGAGCTCGAGCAAGGACAAAACTAGTCAACAATTTATTCATATTCGCTTTGCTGCTATAATTCCGAAAGTAAACGTGCATCGAATTAATAGAAAATGGACAAAAGTTCGTGGGAACTGTCGATTTTTCAAAATGTATAAACGCAACAGGGAGATTTTTAAAGGTAAAAATGATAATTTGACGATCAACTTCTCTGCTTGAGTTTTTTTTCCAACAAACTGACCGTGGCAGTTTTATTTCGTGCGAAACTTGAGTCACGTGTGAAATTAAAACTCTTCTTGCAAGAACATCATTGTGGGCATGCCCTCGCTTTATTCGAAGGACTCGCAGCACTTTAAATCGAAACACGTAATATTTTTATCTGGCGAGCGAAATCGAAAAATAAATGATTGTGATAGTTTTTATTATTCTCTGAAGTATCGCGGACATTTATTAAGAATCTTGTGTCCTTCACCAAGTCCTCGTTTAGGAGATTCGAGGAAAAAATTGTCATTATGTTATGGGAAAAGTGTTTATATGGTAAATCCTTTAATTCAAGTTTTTCTCGCAACCAATTAATGCACGTACACACATAATATTTTAAGATTGATGTCTCCATACCGCACTCCTTCTATCTGCTCGCGTTTTAATGATAATAAGGGATTACCTGCGGACCCATGAACTCTGACCCGATTCGGAATTCTTGATGCCTTTGTCATCGTCGTACGGAGATCAATAATTGGCTGCACACATACGTGACATGTCTTTCTCTGTCTTTGCAGAGGAACCATCGATATACATAAAAATTATGACTCTGAAGTTTGCATTGTTGGAATGCAACGGAATTTTTTCTTGTTTTCGACAAAAGTAATTATTCAAGTGCAGAATGCAATTACGATGATAAAATGATCGATTTTTGCCACCCGAAAAGCATATTGGCTCATGATGCTGAAGTTTGCAACGTTGGAATGCAACGAAAAATATTCGATTTTATTGACGATTCGTTGAATTTTCAATGTCATCCAAATTTTTTGAGCCGATATGCTTTTCGGATGGCAAAAATCGATCATTTTATCATCGAAATTATATTCTGGATTCGAATCATTATTTTTGTCGAAGATAAAAGAGAATTTCGTTGCATTCCAACGATGCAAACTTCAGAGTCATTATTGGCTCGCAAAATTTGAATGAAATTGAAAATTGAACGAATCATCAATAAAATGAAATATTTTTCGTTGCATTCCAACGTTGCGAACTTCAGCATCGTTAAAAATTATGAGAACCACAACGCCCTTGATTACGATTCGGTACTTTGCATGCGAATAAAAAAAAATTGTACAGCCTGCACTGGACAGCATTGGCAAAAATTCTTTCGTTTGGAATTCTTTGCTCATTGGCACGAGAAATCGTGAGTCACTATTTGTCGAGGATTAATCAGTGGCAGGCAATTATTTCATTGTGTCCATTAGTCCAGTGTGCTTGTTCTCGAAGAGAGTTCAGTAAAAGAGTGGATTTATAGAAGGAAAATAAAAAGTGGTAAGAAATGGCCGTGTACTAGAGAGCGTGATGAGCAACTGGCAAAACCACAAGACTCGATAAATCACGCGTCCTCTACTCTTGAGCCAAGCACTATATCTCTCTCCTTCCGCTCTCAGCTTCCTCGCTAACCTCCAACCCCTTTGGAATCTCTTCTTTCGTAGTCGAGCCCTTTTTTTCCTTTTCAAACTTTCGTGTCACTGTGTGTACTACGTGGCCATTCATACATAGAGAGGGCTGCATTCATGACCGAGTACTCGCTGCTCCTTCGGCTGGGTATATGCTCGTGGATGGAGTTCCTAGTCGTGACAAGGATAAATCGTGCTTTTCGTGACCGAGATAAAAGCGTTACGTTTACAATGTCCTTCAGCCACTTGTGTGGCTTCCCTTTTCCTCTCGATTGCTCCGAAACAATGCACGTACATTGCTTTTCATTACAATTTTAACAAACACTTGACCCTCTTTTTTCCAAATGATTCGAGCGTAACGCGAAAAATGTTGAGCCTTTTAAAATCTCGATCATAATTAATCGATTATTTTCTAAAATTATTCTTCGGAGTCCGTCCAATTGACAAGAGTGTTAATTTTTGTCCGTTGATGCAAACTTTTCACACAATTTTCATGGAATTCCGCGATCTGCAGCAAAAAATGAGTTTTTGAATTTTTTAGGAAATGAAACGACGAAACTTTTAGCAAAAATTTGAAATTCTATATTTTTTTCTTAAGAACCGATTCCGTTACAAAGCGATAATTTTCCATTTTTCAATTAAGTGTAGATTTAAAAAGAATATCCGTTGGAATGAACTCATTTTCGTATAGGCTCGGAATTTTCTATCAGCTTTCATGGAAATTTACATTCTGCATCATAAAAATTTCTGATAATTCAAAGTCGTCCCCGCGTCTCGGAGTGGGCAAAATCTCTTGGAAATGTCGAATTCAGCGCAAAGCCCTTAATTATCACGTGCACGCGAGTTAGAGGAACTTCCAAGAAAAAATGCACCCTCGCGCGATAGATTGTTGCGAAATATACGGAGGGAACAATCGTTTAAATACAATTCTAATCGGTCGCACGTGCCTCGAGTATTTTTCATTTCCTGGCATTATGATTATGCGATAGTCGAGGGAGACACAGGAAGTTCTGTATATACGAGCGGAATGGCGACGACCGCGAGGTCAGACTCTTGTTCAGAACTCGAGGGGAGTGAAGAATGGAAAAAAAAATCCTCTCATATGTGCACACACATGTACATGCAGTACATAAGACGAGGTTTTAT
This sequence comes from Diadegma fenestrale, assembly GCA_037043255.1. Classification (NCBI taxonomy): domain Eukaryota; kingdom Metazoa; phylum Arthropoda; class Insecta; order Hymenoptera; family Ichneumonidae; genus Diadegma; species Diadegma fenestrale. Next base: position 14,640,198 of record CM073309.1, on the reverse strand, counting down.
CATTACTATGATAATTAGCTCGTGAACTCCTCTCGCGAAGTAACATACGCATAATGCACTTTGGAGTGCATAGAGGGCATTGCAGCACCGTTGTATCCGGTTGTGGGGGAGGTAAATTGATATGAAATCGCGTCCGTTGTGTTTTTTTTCTCCCCCTGTTGAATTCATATCCGCGGCATGGACGAATGAGAATAACGAACGTGTAAAACCCGTTGAACACACGGAGCAGTTGTGCGATTAAACGAGAGTCCAATCGCTCGCGCGTGTACATTTTTCTTATCGTTTTATTGCTCACCCTCTCATAATGATGCACAGCTCGACAAAATCCCATGATAAAAATGACTCTGAAGTTTGCGTCGTTTGAATTCAACGAAAATCGTTTTTATTTTTGGCCAAAATAATTATCCAAATGCAGAATGTAACTACGATGATTGAATGGTCGATTTTTGCCACCCGGAAAGCATATCAGCCCGAAAAATTAGAATAACATTCAAAATTAAACGAATCACCCATAAAATGTAATAGTTTTCGTTACATTCCCACGATGCAAACTTCAGCATCATTGATGAAAGGCGTTTTTGATGCTGAATCCAAAAAGCACCCGGGCTGCGAGAAAATGCGAATGACCCGAAAGAATAGCTCCAACGACAGACTTTGACGAGAATAATCTAGGAGACTCTCGCGAGCCTGCAATCGTGCCAAATTGACTTATGTACAAGAGTTTTCCTACGTGTTGGTTCCCTCATATATGTAATCTGGTAAAATGCCATTTACACTGCCGCGAATTACCAACCGCTGCACGACACCCAATGTATTAGGCCAGCGGAAAGAGAGTGGGAGAGAAAAGACTCAACAAAAATAGCTAATCCAAGCACCCTGAACGTCCGAGATTCGATTGAGAACCAAGACAAGAATTCCGGACGAATTTAATTATGGTTAGCAGCCTAATGGGCCAAGTGGAAATCGTCCACACGGGTTCACACTATATATAACTCTAGAGTGTCCTGGATTGCGACTCAATCAACCAACACGAACCAAGTTCCCGTCGTCATCGAGAGCTTATTAGTTATTTTTGTCATCCCCATCCCACGATATTCTCTAACGCTACCGAGGCAATTGTACTGCACACGAAAAATATCAATTCCGAACAATCACCGCGTTACCCAAAAGAATCAGGGGTCGATTCCGAATGTTCGGCAATTTTTTACTGTGCGAATGTAAATCTTTACGACAATGATATAAAATTTTTGTGTGTCTTTGAAATTTTAACTATTTTCATAGAAATTTTAATTTTGTTCTGTTGAAATTGCAAAAATTTCGAGGTTCACGACGATTCTATTCCAAAACGGTAATTTCCGATTTTTATGAGGATGAAAATCATTTTTTCATAAATATTCAATATTTTGAAATTAATTTTCATGAAAATCAATATTTTGTCCGGTAAAACGTCTATTACGATCACTTTGGGTTCGAATTTGCGTATCAAGTCAATCGATTTTGTTGAAAAATGAAATTCAAATGATTTCAAAATAAATTTCAATTCGCATTGAATTTATTTCAGAAGTAGCGCGAAATAGAAAACTTTCTGACCGTATTTCTCGCTTTGATCAAAATATCAGGTCAAAAGTTGCCCAAACGTTCGCTGGAAAGAAAAAGTTGTCGCTAAAAAAAAAAAAACGAAAACGATCTTCCGATGGTTCGAGCCTCGTTTGTGTCCGCGCTAACGAAATGATGCAAATAGCCCGGTTAATTATGTCAGACCCTCGGTCGAACTTTCTCTCTATGTTTTCATACACAAATGTCATCTCACGTGTATATTTTGGCTGCTTGGAATCATAAGGGCGTGTGTAGGACAATTCAGACTGCGAAATTGTCCGAAAACGGGCTTTTTATGTTTCTAGCGTCCAATCAGCTTCTGTGCGTGTGTTACGAACCACAGACTTCATCCACATATTGTTATACATACACGCATGTTGTATGTAGTACGTTCTAACGTCGTACATGATCGTCGTCGTCGTCGTCCGTTTTCCTGCCTGCTCTCTGGCGAAGCTTGTCGCATAAACGACGTTAGTGTCGTGCCAGCTGGCTCCGTACCTCGGGACTTTTGGATGTTCTGTGTATACGGAACCTCGTTGTGAAACCAAGAGCGAGAGAGAGCGAGGGGAGCGAGCAGCAAGAAAACGAATCAGTGTCGACGCACCGTGAGTTCTCTTCGGGTAATGCACAAAACTAGCCAGACCATGTGCTAGAACAAAACGTACACGCAGTTCTGTTTAATACGCTCAGCTATACATTAAAAAAATTACAAAGCAATTTTTGCCTCTTCAACGGTACAGTTCGTTGACAGTCTCTGGGAAGACCAAATTCTTGCCACTTCGATCAAATATTTTGCCAACAGTCTTTGGCGAAACGGGAGATATCGTTGACGTACGGAAACTTTATTGGTATCCAGAAATTTTGAACGTTTTTAACAAAGTTTCAAGCATTTTCTATAAATCTCGGAACTAGAATGAAAAAGTTGGTCGAAGCCCAAATATTTAGATTTTCGTTCGTGAATACTGTCACGAAATACAAAATTTGCACACAGCAAAGTATTCGAACTTTAAACTTGGAAACCCAATGGCTCTACCCATGAACACCTAAAATACGAATTTTGTTCAATCAAAATTCACCGTAGAGAAAAAATCGGACTAATCTTTTCAATTTTTCAAATCGTTGCAATTTTTTCGGGAAATTTGATTTCTAGGCCGCGAATTCTGGTCGTCCAATGCCCGCATCTCTGTATAGTCGAAGGATTGAGAAACATCAATTTATTATCGTTTAACATTCGATCGTTTGGACTTCAAGGTCATGTTCATATTTTTCCAATGACTTGAATGTTGCAAAATTCTCATAATTGCCACCTGTTTCCAGAGAACGTCAGAAATCTGTCAAGAATCGAAACGAAACGAACAAACATCGACGCAACGTCGTTAGCTGACAATGCATCGAGCGAACTGTTACAAGTATTAGTTGAAACCGAGAATGAATCATATTCTTTGTGGTGGGCTCCCGCATCGACGTGTTACATTCATGTGGTTGCGCGGTGCTTTGTTAACTAGAACTTTGTTAGACTTTGTGCAGAAAAAACGAAGAGAGGGAGAGAGAAAATGCAGGGAATGAGAGAACAAGCGAAACGTATGAGAGAAAACAAGCCAAAGCCCTAGGAAGAGAAGAGCCCGAGAGAGCGAGAGGAGAAAAGTTGGGAACGACCTAAGGCCGACCGGATGCAAGAAACCGAAGAATAAAAGAACGAACGACTCGTCGTCGACGTCTTTAGTCGACACGCCACACGTTTTATAGGTGATACATAACACACTCCGAGATCCGAGTAGCTTATTCTTCCACTGTTTAGTACATCATGCTCGCGCTCCCGAGGTTTGAAAGGGCGTTACTCCCGTTGATTCACTCGTACGCCTTACGAGATTCGCGTCGTTCTAGTTATCGACCATCTGAATATATTCTTTATACATTCCGCGCTGTCCACAAACCACACTAGTTTTTATAAAGTTATAAACTTGCACGGACGACCTCTATAAAGACGTTTACACGACGCCGCACTCGTACATATGATGCTGAAGTTTGCAACGTTGGAATGCAACGAAAATATTTGAATTTATATTGATGATTCGTTCAATTTTCAATGTCATCCAAATTTTTCGAGCCGATATGCTTTTCGGGTGGCGAAAATCGATCATTTTATCATCGTAATTACATTCTGCACTTGATTAATTACTTTTGCCAAAAATAAATAAGAATTTCATTGCGTTCCAACGATGCAAACTTCAGAGTCATCTCGTACATTGATGGGCCACACGCTTTTGCGTTATACATTCGTAAAGTTTACGGTTTGAGCTCCATTACAAAAGTCAACCTCATTTGGCTCCTTTACATAAATATCGTCTTTGGCGACAAATGTTTTTGCATTTTTCTTATGATAAATTCGCTCCATGACACAAAATTCAACACTTTTACAAAATCAAAAGACGATTCGTCGCGTTCGACGACACAGCGCCTAATCTCGTGTTGTTTGCCATTGACTGGAATGTCGAAAGTGCCGCGCATGATACCACAGGCTAATTTTGGACTCAAAACCGAGGCATTATATCGTTTCGAATACATTTTTAAACAGTTGTCTTTTGCTACGCAGTCACGTTCGAAAGTTAATTTTCTAAAGCTTGGATATAACTTCAGGAATAACGACACGATGTTTCTGGTGCCACTGAAGATCCAATTTCACGAAAAAAATATCGATTTTTCATCAAATCCGGTAAAGTAAAACATTTTTGGAAAATAGCGAAATTTTCTTCACGTTTATTTTTCAAACTCTCATCGAATCGTCGACAAATTCACGTGAATCAAAACTAAAGGTAGATTTTCAGGCTCTGCTGCTAAAGAAATTAAAAAAAAATCGCCCCCAATCCATCGATTTATTAATTTTTGATTTGTTACTAATATTTTTTCCCAGCTTGTTGCAAATATTTCGGATGTACACTCGGAAGATGCTCTCGGAAGCTCTGTTAAATCCATCACAACTTGGGTACATACCAAATGTTTACATGGGCAATATATACGACGAAATATATGGACAAGGACATTGAATCGACGTAGACGTGGATATTGTGTGCGAGAACGTGTAAAATTATGTAGTAAATAGGGGCATGCACAATGCAACATCGTGTATTCCTCGAGACGTGGACGAGAGACCACCAAGCGTGTCGTCTTCTCTCCTCACAGACCTCGTTTACTCCTCGTCTTCCCTTCCAAACGATCCTTGAGCTCGCGCATATTCAAATACGCCGCTCTACCACACGCAAATGCCCTTCTAGTCCTTTTGGTGTACCAGAGTAAAAAAAAAAACTCGCTTTAATACGTATAAGTATATGTTTCGGTGAAAAATTTGTTTTGTATGTATGAATCCTCGTTAACCAAGAAAGGGCGACTTCCGGTGTAAGGAATAAGCAAATCGTTTGTTGAGCACTTTTTTTTCCATTGAGACTCCCTACATTTTCATAATTATCGCGTCTCTGGGATGAGGAATTTAACGGATTTCACGTTGGCCTTTGCATACTGAAAATAAACCAGTTTTATGATTATTTCAAAATCATTTTAATCCGTTAATTCATTCCTCGGAAGATGGAATCTATCGCGATATTCTTTCGAATATTTTAACTTGTCGTCGGAAACTATATTCGTAAATGTCCACAAACTTAATGGAATCTGAGACTCTCACGATTCGGGAACTTTTCGAAATAGATTTTTTATTTTAAAGATTCGGATTAACTTCGAGCTTGCCGGAAAACAGTTTTCGACGATGAATCATTCTTGACATTTTGAATTCAGCAAATGTCTACAAAAATTGCTGAATACTGTTTGACATTTCGATTAAAATTATTTCTCCAGGAATTATCTACAAAAAATGCGGAATTTTCTTTCCCAATCCAAAACTCCAAAGCGTCACCATTAAAAAATGCAGATTATTGGGAAACGCGAATTACGAATTGAAAAAAAATGAAAAACAGGACAGCACAAGTGGTCGCGAGTTTCTCGTTTCCGAATAGAAAAAATTTACAGCCGTTTATACGTGAATCCGTGAAAAAATAACGAAATTTCGAAATTCCTCAAATATTTTTTTTGGCTGTCGATTTCATTTTTATTTCCTAAATGTCGATCAAGCCGCGGAGTCTCGCACTTCTTGTTTTGTTTTTTTCTCGTACTTTCGATTTTTTAAACTTGAAATATTTTTTCTGTCTGGACCACTGATCTGTTTCTTGATTTGACAGCCAGCATGCATGGAAAAAGCAAAGGGAGAATAAATGAAACGGAGGTGAATAAAGGAAAGCCACACCCCTCGGGTTTAACGATCCCTTCGAGTGTCTATCGCGTTAGTATGGTAAAGTTATATAGATGTGTAACACCGTACATCCGTATATATACGTTTTGCACCTTCGCTGGTTTTTTTATACACGTGTCTCGAAAGCAACTACGCAACCGTTTCACCCGTCGACGGATCAGTTTAATATCGTCTCGTCTGTGGCTTCGTCGTCATCGCTGCGATGAATACCATTGAGGGAAGAAAAAGAGCTTACCGCACCCCTTTTCTTTATCCTCATTATCTTCTTTTTTCTTTCTCTGCCTCACATCCACTATTTTCCTCTCCCTTCCTCTCTGGGCAACCTATCGTGATATTTTATCACGGAAGTCACTTCCGAAAAAAGAAATGAGCGTGTTTACTCTTGGCTTAGCACTCTCGCCGACGTACGCCATATTTTCTCCTTCGACTAGAAATATTTATGGCTAGAAACTTATATAAAGGTCGCGGTGTCGCCATAGCATTTTTTTTACATATTTTTTTCGAAATTTTAAGCAAACTGAACGCAATTTTATGAAACTGCATGCAACATTTTCGAAGCCTCTGCTATTTTGTATTGAAGACAATGGCAATCGAAAATCGCTCAGATTTGTACGCGATCTTATGCGGAAATGACTTGGCACTTTACGGAATAACTCCGAAAATTTTCTTAACTTTTGAACGTGGCTCAATGGCTCCGAGAAAGAGACGCGGTGTACGTGCGTAAACCTTTATTCGAGAATATTGCATCGAGAAGTTTGCATCGTTGGAATGCAGCGGAATTCGTTTTTATCGTTGGCAAAATAATGATCCAAATGCAGAATGTAATTACGATGATCAAATGATCGATCTTTGCCACCCGAAAAGCATATCAGCTCGAAAAATTTGAATAACATTGAAAATTAAACGAATCATCGATAAAATGAAATATTTTTCGTTGCATTCCAACGTTGCAAACTTCAGCATCATGGGAAATGCTTGCACCACGAGGTCCAGAATTTCTTTCAATTCCAAAACATTTCGTGAAAATACTCGATCGTTTTTTTCGTTTACTCATTGCAAATTTTTACGAGTCCGAACGTAAAGCATTGAAGTTCGATTTCAATTCGTTTTCTGCATAATCATAAAAATTGCAATGACCACAAAATTTCACACTCGCATACAATTTCATTCTGCCGCTCGTTCTCGTGAACTTTTTGTTTCGATATGCATTTGAAAAGCTCCAAAGAGGGAAATATCCACAAAATACACTTCTCTCGGGTCAATGGCCAAGGTGGAAAACGTTGCACCCTCATCCCCCACAAATATACGTATCTCAAGATATTTGACACCCTTAATTTTCTCACCCTCGTTACTACGTCCCCGAGCTGCCATTCCCACGTTTTTCTTCATCAAAATTACGGTACGGTAGTGAAACACAAATGTCACAAAAAATGGACTAAATAAAACACGAAAAGAATCTCGTGCTTTTCAAAAAACAATCTTCATACATGATCCTGAAGTTTCCATCGTTGGAACGCAACGAAATTTTGTTATTTCTTCAGCAGAGCTCGTAATTATTATTCAATATTTAGTCCGGCCAATAAACGATCGTCTCTTAGGACCAAAAAACTTAATTGACTGGAAAAATTGCCATGATTTTCAAAATTTGATAAATAATCGGCAGAAAAAATTATTTTCGTTGCATCTCAACGTTGCAAACTTCAGAGTCATTCTTTATACACGCTTCATAGATTTTTTCTCGATAATGCCAATGACCGAGAAAAAAAAAGTTTCCAACTCCCTTCGAACGATTGTAGAATCTTTTTTTATTTTATTACCAATATGATTGCCGTACGCTCCAGTAAATTTTTATCGATCCACCACTCGACTGCCAGACAAATTGCACAGTTACTATACGTGGAAACGGATATTCCCCATGATACCAATTTGCATAAAATACCAAAAAACCTCGCTCTTCGTTTGACGTTGTTTTCTCGTTCAGTTTCCTTCGAAATCGTTTCGAAAAATATTCATCACGCATATCTCTCGAGTTCTTGAGAATATTATTCCTTTGTTTTTTATTTTTTAAACCAATTACCATCCAGGAACGATCCACGAATGTTTGTCACAGATCAGAATAGTGTGGACGATTGTTTGGGACTTGTGCGGTTTCTTTCGATCTCGAGAAACCGTTCGAATTTCTTTGGGCGTTTTTATATCGAAATATTTTCCTGAAAACATTATCTGATTCTCGGAGAATCGTGATGCGTCGAATGTAATCGTTACAGCGTTTTTTTTTTCATTGCGCACAAAAGTTTTCTACCCTAGACAGTCGGGTTGATCGTTCGTGTACAGAACGACCGTGTCGCCCAAGTACAACTGCAGGTAAATCGACTGTGGTGTAGATAACGATACTCACGTGGCGAGAAATTCCCTTTGCAATTACACGGAGGGCTAGAGGGTAACTGTGTGCTATTGTAGGGAGAGTGAGCTATTTTTAGTTTGTCGTCTCGTCCCTTAATTCTCTAACGAACGATCGCATTCGTTGCAACCCTCGTGCATTCGCTATTAAGCTCCTGCAGCTCGCTTCCTTTTCCCAGGTTAAGTTTATCCCCGTAACTACGCTCGATCGTTTACAACTTGCTCAGTATAACTTCGAGTCTACTGTGGGAAATTGCATGAAAAAAAAAGCAACACGAAACCATGGTAACTCCAAGAAACTCTTTTACAGTACGAAAATTACAGACTTTTTCCGTATCTATACTCGCATTTATATCTCCCCCCATGTCATCTTTCTCAATGTCCTTTTTTTTCACTCTCTCCTGTCCCCTTGCTCCCTGGCTCGATCGTGAATGAATAATGATCGCGTGTGCGTAGTTACCGGCACGCAAGGAGGGCGAGCAAAAGGGTTACACACCTAGCGATCGCTTTATTATTATGTACTCTTCATTCACCTATTCCGCATAAACATGGACGATATGTATTTGTAAATGGTAGAATCCGATCGATTAATGTGAGAAATGATTTGCTCGCATGTTCATAGACTCCAGAACAACAAAAGTTTCCGTGGCGTATTTTTCTCGTTACTTTTTGTCCATCCGATTACGCAGTCTCTGGTTGGCCAGGGAATCCTGATCAATTTTCTTGTCGTTGCTATGTATTGAGAATCTGATACGATAGCCACCAGCTCGATAACTTTAAAGGCTTCTCCGCTCGAAATACGCAGCATTCTTGACAGCGTACGTTTTTATAAATCTATGGGATTAAACGCTTTTTAAAGCGTGTTCCCGCGACCTCCACGATCTTGGCTGCTCTCTGGAGCATTTCTGGGTTTTCAACATTTTCGATTTTGAGTGTTCCGTGTGTTCTTTGGCAAGACGGGGACGGGGACCCCGGGACCCTCGACCTGTGCCAAGCACGAGTCTATATCGACCAAGCCAACAGATCTCCGTTTATTTTTAATACGGAACGGTATCAGATTAATGGCTGATCTCGGTTCGCCCCAGCAAACGAGTTTTCCGGTCGAAACTTTCGATCCCACTGAGTTCAAACTCCCGGAGGTTTCGATATTATTGTCACACGTCGTCTTTGCATTCGGGATATCGAGTAACGCATACTGATTCGGAGTTACTGAGTCGAGTATTTCAGAATTTTCCCAAAATTGATTTCCCAAGTTTTTATCATCAACCGGAGAAAACTGAAGACGAGAGTTACGTTTTTTCATCGGCAAGCACGACAAACAAGACTCATTCAATGGGAAATCGGGTTTGCTCGACATTTTTGAGCCCTTAATTACGCAGCCACGCAACAACGCCGAACTTTTCTCTTGGAAAGTCCGGTTTGTATTTTTTACGTACTAGAAATTTTTTTATTTATGCCGTACGAGCCGATCTTAATGCTCGCAACGCAACAATTTAAGTTTTATTGTCGCATTACATCGTTAAAAAAAAAACAGCATTCCACGTACTCGTTCATTTAGTGCTGCTCTTGTATATTATTATGGTGTTCGAAAAGTATATGAATTCTTGACGAAGTTGCTTCTTGACGTAACCTCCGACGTCGAGAGACAGCGAGCGTGCTGTAATAAGCCGCATGGTCGCTTTGGCCGAGTTTCTCGCATGCCACGTCGTAGTGACGACTCCGAGAGGCTCGAATACTCCGCGGAGTAATTATGGCCCGGATATCTTCGGTCACATCGCATCGTTTATTATTAGAGCCTCGAGTTTTGGTGATTGTCTATCTATACGGGCAGTCTCAACATATACTTTCCATTTCTTTATTACCGTTTCACGGTTCTTTGTCCTTTAATTGCTTCTGCAGATGATTAAGCACGTGTTTAACGATTTTTCCTTCGAGCTGCATCATCTTTCATTGGCTTCAATATGCAGCGACTATTTTCGTAATTACGAAATTACTGTGATTAACGAAAATACACTGAAAATTCAATAATTTTGTCAAAAAACGTCGATATTTTGTTGAATACAGCGAACTAAATATTTTGGGATGATTTCAAAATGTTCATTACTTTCACAATATTTTTCATTTGTAACGGAACTGTCAGCAAAATTTACGATTGGAAGGACAAAAATTGAATTTTCAAAAAGATTTTCTGGAATGTTTTTTGCTAAAATGACAAAGTTTTTGTGATTTTTCGAAAAAAAACGTTTAGTTGAATGTATCCAACAAAATATCGATCTTTTTCAACAAAATTTTATTTTCAGTGTAATAAAAAAGAAAAAAAGTCGAAAAAACGATGACTCTGAAGTTCTCACCGTTGAGATTCAACGAAAAACATTTTTTCTCTTGATTATTTATTGAATTTCGAAAATCGTGGCAACTTTTTGAGTCGATTGAGTTTTTTGGTCGCAAGAGAGAATCGTTTTATTGGCCGGACCGAATATTAAATAATAATTATTGGCTCTGCTGAAGAAATAACAGAATTTCGTTGCATTTCAACGATGGAAACTTCAGGATCATAAAAAACTCGAAGAGTTTTCTAAAATAGTTTCAGGCGTTTCAAACGTGGAGACAGTTTTTTAAAAACTGGAAAATTCGTAAAGAAAAAATGCTAATTTCGGTAATTTAATTTTTAAATTTTTCTTTTGATTGCAGCAACTGAAGGATGAACTGGGAGAAGTTGTCGCAGAGATGGAGGCGATGGAGGGCGGAGGTTTGGCAGCTGACGAGTCCAAACCGACGAATAAGGCGAAGCAAACATCGATTGGACGTAAGAAATTCAATATGGATCCAAAGAAAGGAATCGAGTATCTGATCGATCACAACCTGCTCGCACCGACCCCAGAAGACGTTGCACAATTTTTGTACAAAGGAGAAGGACTCAATAAAACTGCGATCGGTGATTATCTTGGCGAACGTCATGACTTCAACGAACGAGTTTTACGAGCATTCGTCGAGCTACACGACTTTACCGACCTCATATTGGTCCAAGCGTTACGCCAGTTTTTGTGGTCCTTCAGGCTCCCCGGCGAAGCACAAAAAATCGATCGAATGATGGAATGCTTTGCTCAACGTTACTGCCAATTGAATCCAAACATCTTCACCAATACCGACACCTGTTACGTTCTCAGTTTCGCGATAATAATGCTAAACACTTCGTTGCACAATCCCAGCGTCAAGGATAAGCCCAGCGTCGAACAATTCATTACGATGAATCGTGGCATCAACAACGGTGGCGATCTTCCCCGCGAACTCTTGGTGGTAAGAAAACTCTCCTTGCATTTTTATTTTTTTACTCTCTCCTCATTCTCCTTCTCGTAAACGTGATAATTCGTGGACAATTATCGCTTGCGCTGGCAGACAAAAAATTCAGAGCTGACTCTCCGGAATGCACCCACAGTTTTTATCACTCTCAACATTTTTCTCTCTATTGAGGCCACGAAATCGATTTTTTTTCTTTCGGTCCCCGTGAAGCGATTGATCAGTCATTGGGACGACGGAAATTTTGCTCCATATTTCCGCCGGATACAATTTGATTTATGAGGCAAATAAAAATCAAGAGTCGGCTCGTCTTTCATCGAGGATTTAGGCAGAATTTTCATTTTTCTCCAAATATCAAGCATAAATATTAAATACTCGCATAATTAATTATTTCGGCCTTGCAAACATTTTCTTTGCGGTAACGAGCAGCGTTAAGCAACGAAAAAAATCGTGCCAGAAATTGGTAATAAATTTCGATTGATTACGAAATTCTAATGAAACATTTGAAGAAAATTCATTCAAATCCTGTCCCTTTTAATTTACCTAAATTATTCCGGATTGGCCAAGCCTTGTAGTTGTTAGTCGAATATTTCAAGAAAAAACATGGAAATTGAGTTCTGGCGAGAATGAAATGAATAACAAGCCGTGACAAGTAAAAAATCAATAATAATTTGTTGAATTGCAGTAATTAAGAGTTCTGAAATCATTTCGGAGTAAGTTAATGTCGAAAATATTGATAACACGTTCTGTAATCATTATTTTTCCGATGCCTGGAGTGCAGGAATCGCAAATATGCACGTCTCTCTCACTGTCTGCTGTGTCTGCTTTTCTCTCGCTAGATTTATTGCGTTTGCTGTCGTCTGCCATGCCCGTTTACGTTGTACTAAAAGCACTGGTATTACTTTCTCCTCCCTCTTTCTCTCTCTTTCCCTTTCTCCTATCTCCTCTCGCCTTCTTCTCGATACATCGTAAAACCAGACGATCCAAAGATCGATTTTACAGTAAATAGCTGCGTGTTACAAGATACTACAAAAGCACAAGAATTAATGTGTGTAAACAAATTGTAGCTCTGACGCGATCGCGTCGGATCTTCGATCGCCTCTTGAACTATACGCTACGTTAGGGGACAAACCCACTGCCGGATGTTCAGAGGAATATTTTAATGACTCTGAAGTTTACATCGTTGGAATGCAACGAAATTCTTTATAATTTTTGGCAAAAGTAATTATTCAAGTGCAGAATATTATTATGATGATAAAATAATCGACATATTGAAAATTGAACGAATCATCAATAAAATCAAATATTTTTCGTTGCATTCCAACGTTGCAAACTTCAGCATCAAAATATTTTAACATGGAAAGCCGCGGAGCTTTATGGTCCTGGGACAGCTGAGACGGGGAAAAAATCTTGAACGCCTAATTCGAACTGCCAAATGCGAAAATGAACATGAAAATATTGAATAATTTGAAATTTTATTGAAAGAGTTTGGAGTTCCGCTCCTTTTTAGTAAAAATCATGGAGTTCTCAAATTTTTTTCAAGTTGGCTCCGCTCCAAGATGTCTTTTCAATAGATTTTTTTTCTTTTACTAGTAGAAATAGCTGACGATATTCCCGAATGTCAATATCTGCGTTCGACGTTACTCGTTTACCCTTAATCGTCGCCTCGTCATTCGCCAACTTCCTCAAACGTTGTACCCTTCCTCTCCTGACTCTACTTTTCTCTGTTTGTCGGTCCCGTTGCGTGCACCAAAGGTCACGAGACTTGAATCGGATGTTTTCCCTGAAAATCAATTTGTTTCACTGTATAGAAAATCCAGGATTTCCATTCGATACGTTCGTTTTTTATATTGAAAAACTCACTCGATTATTCCTCATGGAAACACCCTTCACCTCTAAAATTGGAAGCAAAATATTCATTTCCTAGAAACTCGTCACGAAGTGAATTGTTCAATAATTATTATTTTCATTACAATTTTTACTAAATATTTGAAACATTTTCCATCACAAATCGACATACACCAACAAAAAGAAGAAAAACATCGTTTGTTTGTTTGAATTTGTAATGGCAAATGCTGCAAATATGTGGTAATAGAAATATTATTCGGATAATTCGTCTGAACGACGAATTCATAATCAGCTGAATAAATTTTTGTTAATCTGTGGGAAATGTCGCTTTGATTTTTATGATGACGAAATTTGAGCTCCTGGGGAAGTTTAACATGCTCGTTTCGTTGCATTCTACGGTCTCGACGCCCCGGAATATGAAAGAATTGGCTTGCTTATGTAACTCGCACGACGCAAATTATTCGAGCGATATATGTGCCCCGCGTGTATGTGTGTACGAGTACGGCGTAATATTCATTCTGTGCAATAATCCGGGTGCATGTGGAACGTCAGAGCGAGAGAGGACGAGACAATTTCACCAGTCTCATTCAATGATTCGCTAATGACAGATTTATGCAAGCTCCTCTTCTCCACGTTGCACACTCGTCCAACGAGACACTTGCAACTTTATATGCTTTATTGTACGATTATAGCCAACTCGTGGAATTGCCTCCATCAACTAATAAACATTTCCAGGCGTTAATGCCTCACGAAGCGCCGTCTCTAGTCAATGAACTTTGTTCGATGACGTAGATTACGAAAAAAGCTTCACGAACTAGGCTCGATGTCATTTTTCCATCGCTGCAACTTCCCGTCGAAAAAATGTCCGCATGAAAAAACTACGAAAAAAAATTTTATCAGTCGAATTATATCATTTTATTCGAATTATCTTGTTTGGCAAAAAATTTATTGGTTTTCCTTATGACTCTGAAGTTTGCATCATTGGAATGCAACGAAATTCTTTTTTATTTTTGGCAAAAGTAATTATTCAAGTGCAGAATATAATTACGATGATGAAATGATCGATTTTTGCCACCTGAAAAGCATATCGGCTCGAAAAAGTTGGATGACATTGAAAATTAAGCGAATCGTCAATAAAATCAAATATTTTTCGTTGCATTCCAACGATGCAAACTTCAGCATCATTTTTCCTTCCAGTAGAAAATTGTTTATTCATTAAGTTATTAATCCAGTGAAACTGAGTTCGTCGAGACACTTCCTTGGGTTCAGTCGAGTTCGCGTTTACATTCATCCTCATGAATTATTTCCAAGTGAGGAGAAAATTTTATTTTGAAAAATCAATCTGTTTATTTGTGATTTTCGCGATGGGATTCTTTTCTCTATGTAATTGGGACAAAATCGTGGAGCAAGAAGGAATATTCTTTGTTGAAACTTTAATAATAATATTCCCCTCGCTATTTTCAGAGCTTGTACGAGAGTATAAAAACGGAACCTTTCAAGATACCTGAGGACGATGGCAACGATTTGATGCACACGTTCTTCAACCCTGACAAAGAAGGCTGGCTGTGGAAACAAGGTAAACGTTAATCCGTGGTCTCGATTCTTTTAGCCGGATATTAGGCAACGTAGATTTCTCTTTCTTTCTCTCTCACTCTCTTCACTATTTATCTTTCCATTTCTTGAGAAAACTAACGAACGAGGTTTCCAAACGATTAAAAGAATAAAAAAAACGTACAAATTCGACCAAATTAAATCCCAAAAATGTTCAGAAAAATGAATTCCAGTTAATTCCGGAATAATTCGTTTGCACTGTGTCTACAAAATCATCATTTAATTCGAAAAAAATAAATATTGTATATAAATGTTTAACGATACGATACATCGACGTGCATATCCTGTTTTTCGACTCACTGAGCTTTTTGTGTGTTGCCTCCCTCTCTGACCGACACTGCTGCCCTGACGGAGCTAGCAGGTAAATAGAAGATAATAAAATTTCCCATCTCTCATCGTTTCGCGATTGTTACAAGACGTAGCTGTGTAGCCATTTCGTTAATTTGTGTGTTTGCTCGTGTAGACCAACAACAAATGATGTTGAAAGTTTTCATCGTTCGAAAGCAACGCCGTCATCATTTATTCCATTTTTACGAACCGTACGAATGACCAGAAATTGTTTTTCTTATTGTTCCTTGCTTCTGTAAGAAAAAGTTCCGAGTTGCATAAATTTTTTCGACTAAAAAATACAATCAATTACTCTTGCTCGATTTCAACTATGCAAACTTTAACATCATAAAAATGAACAAATAAAAAGATAAAATGTCTTGATTTATGGTTTGTGGATTTTTGTAAATTCAACTTTTGCGAATAATTGTTACAGGTGGACGTTACAAGAGTTGGAAACGACGATGGTTCATCCTGAATGACAACTGTCTGTATTACTTTGAGTACACCACCGACAAGGAACCCCGAGGTATCATACCACTCGAGAATATTCAAGTCAGAGAAGTTCAAGACAGGCATAAACCTCATTGCTTCGAGCTCTATGCAGCTGGCTCGGAGTTCATCAAAGCGTGCAAAACCGACAGCGAAGGGAAGGTCGTTGAAGGTATTGATGCAATTTTCCTCAATAACTTTTTTCTACCTATACGTTCATGTTTTTTTCTCAAGACAATCGACCGATTCGTTTATTTGATTTTTTGCTCACGCAATTTTTTCTTTATTGAAAATGACATTTTCTTTGATGCCGAAAACTTATAAATGTCGGTCGGACGTTTGCATGTCGTAAGACATAACAAACGTAAGAAATAATCCCAGTTTGTCGGTATTTATTCAATTCTTCAATCATTTTCAGGGAAACACACCGTGTACAGAATGTCGGCGGCAACGGACGAGGAAAAAGACGAGTGGATCAAATGTGTCAGGTACAAAAATGCATCAATCGTTATTCCTGTCAAACAATCAAACAAAAAAATTCCCCTTGCAATAATTATTTCATTAAAAGTTCCAGTCAATATTGATTTTCAAAACTACTTCGTAATCACTCTCGATGATTTCTGATTTGACAAATCTTCATGATGATGAAATCATAGAAAAAAAATTTCACCAATTCGTTTCTTTTAGAATAAAAATAAAAAACAACTCAAATTTTGACAGATTTACTTTCTTTTGGGGCTTTTACTGGCTTTTGAATGGGAAATTCGCACGTTGCAGAATTCCGAACAAATAATTTGGAATTTTCATTCCGTGTCCAATTTTTTTGACGTTTTTGGAAATTGATTAATTGACAAAAATATTTTTGTTATTATCCTGCAATGATAGAAATTTTCATGTCATTATTTAATCTGTGTTTCAAATTTTCAACGCTGATGATGATTTTTTTGCTTGTTTCAGACAAAGTATATCGCACAATCCATTCTACGATATGCTGGCGGCACGAAAGAAAAAAGCCCAAAAGACAAACGTTCATTCAAAGAGTTAAAGCCAATAGTCGTGAAGGACGAATTGACTTTATCGCATGATTCTGTCTCCGTCTTCCTTCTCTCGACTCGAGGACATTAAGAAGAAAAGAATGGAATTCCTCCGTGGAGAAAAGACTGAATTTAGCTATGAAATTCGCGCGGATTCTTAGCGGAAAAACTTCAAGGAGGGCACGGAAAAGCCTGACTTATTATTCCGTGGGGAATGATCTTGAGTCGGCCCAGGCAACCGTGGGGAGAGGAGCAACGGAGAAAACATAAAAGTGCCAGGACCGCTTGGATTGCTGCTCTCCGACGTGAATGAAAACATTTACGTTGGGACGTCACAAATCGGCAGGACGAAAATTCGGCGTTGCGCAATCTTCCGCCGTTTTCTTGACCCAAAACGACGAAAGTCCTTCGTCAAGTTATAACCGTTAAGGTTTACAAACGAAATGTGTATATTTTTCAAATTGATCGTGTAAATAATCCAATTAATCGAAAGAACGTTCGAAACGCGGATAAAAATTTGTTCTTGTTCCCATTTTTCTTCGCTCACGAGAATTTCGCGAGTGCGAAAACTGCGAAAGAGACAATCTTAACGAACGAAGAAAAAAATTAACGTCTCGTCAATCGTTTTTTTTTGTTTTTCGAACGTAAAACCGCATGACTCGAATCACGCATCGTATGCCTAGAATATTTATTGTTTCGTGCGAGTCAACCATTTGTTATTGTTTGTACCTCGCTCCGGAGCGAATATCAACGAAGAAAATCCATCAAACCGTTATGCTTGCGAAAAAGTGAGATAACAAAAAGACTTTGGCTCGTGTCCGTGTCAAAGAAGAAACACGAATGGAAAGAAATTACTAATGAAGGCCGGAAACTGCCAAAGTCTCGAGCAAGTGTGTTAATGTGATAGCCGTGTATTTATTTAAATGAACAAATGTGTATAATAGTAGAAACAATACTGGGCGAAATGGAATAACGAATGACAAAAAAAATTCATTAATTCTTTCGTTACTTCCAAGGCGCTTCAGGTTCGACAGAAATGTCAGTCTGAAGATTTTGCAGGAAATTTAATATCGTCACGCTTTACGTTGAGAGTATTGCGTCGATTGTAAGAACGGACCGATCGTTTGAGAGCCGAATAATAACCAAACGGACATTTTTCACTACTTGGTTTTTCCTCAGAGGTCGAGTCGAAACTGATCGAGGCGCGAAGCACATCGTCGATGACAACGTGTGCCTGGCGCGCAGTCTTGATCAGCGTGGCCCACGATCGCGAAACACACAAATTTGCTGCGTTTTTTTCTCTTGCGGTCTTGAACGAGCACATGCTTTAGCCGAAAGTCAATGCGACCATAGATACAGCAATTCCATCAGCCGAAATTACAAACAGGACGAAGTTTCAACTTCTTCTACACATTAAAAACAAAAAAAAAACAAAAAGTTAACGTCAAACATCGAAAAAGCCTTATTACACTTTACCATAGAAAAAGAGTGCTACGCCAAATAGAGAGGAACACAGAGAGAGAGAGAGAGAGAGCGAGAGAGAAAGAGAGAGAGAAAACAAGTGCGACGAATGAATTTCGATGTGTGTCTTGACTTTTTTAAGCGTCACTCCAAGATTCGTGCGTGATCGAAAGTATGGAGAAGGGAAGTGTAGGAAAAAATCTTTAGTTGGAAAACTTAATTCTTTTGCGAGAACACTTGTTGCGAATCTTTTTTGACATGCATCTGGATATTGGCGTTGTGAATCTTCGACCAGCCCGTCCATGTAACGACTATTAGAATTCCTTACGTCTGTTGTTTCCTTAGTCTGTTTCCGTTTACTTGGTTTTTCTCAACGTTGTAACGAGCGTTTGAAAATGTCGATCTCCACTTAGGCAATTTATAAATTATATTAATTGTATAATCATTCACATCGGTAAGAGCAAAAAGATGAAAAATATCGAATGCTCCATACACTTGCGGTGTTTCAATATTTTCTATGTGCTTCAATGCAAACTCGTTGAAGCTTCGTTTCTTTTTCTTCCATCTGTCATAAACGTAAGCGTGTTTTCTACTGGATATCTATTTCGGGCGAATCAAAAAGTTGATCTAACCAACATTCGCCTTTTTTAGATTCGTCCCGATCAAATTGTATGATAAATAATGAGCTAACGAAATAATTTCTTGCTACCAATTTGCAGGGATTTGTGTATTTGTATATTTCCGTTGTATATTGTTTCCAATCATTGTTACGAATTGCATAATGAAAAATGTATCCAACTCCAGAGCCGTGTACGTATTAATTAATTTAAATACGATTAATAAACAACTTTATTTCTTAATTCTCATCATTTTTTTCATCAAATCCGGCTTTTTTCCGCCGTCTTTCTTGGCAGCGCTGCGGCGCTCCTCATCGAGATATCCCAACACAAGTAAACATTGAATGCAGACATCGACGGCGGTGCTGCCCTCTATAGGACTTTAATCTTTGGAGAGTTAACCGCATGTGATAAGAACAGAATTTGATTGGTCGTTCTAAATAAAAAAAAACACTCGAAGAACATTTTTTTCCTCCGATATGTTTATAACGAGCGGACTCCCGTTTATATCTAGTGTAAAAATTTCCTAACCAATGTAAAATGCGTAAACGTAAGATATTCTTTACATTTTCGTTTTTGGTTTTGATCGTTATTGCAATTAATGTTTTTTTCGAGAATGAGATGATCACGAATATTGCGGCTCCAATTTTCTGGCCTAACAACGTCTCGTGCTATTTTATGAAATCCCGGGGAATCCTGGAGTTGGGCTTGGGCGAATGGGGTTCGTCATCGATCGTCACTATTTTAGTTTTTCATTCGCGCTTTCACTTTACAACAATCGAGCTCAATTTATTTTTACTCCTGTTTGCGTTGTTGATTGCGATCGTTGCTTACAACATTTTTCCACCCTTGACATTCCTGTGTTTTTCTTCGCTGCCTCTTAACCTGTCATTGGTCGCGCTGGAAGATACACATTGCGATCAGATCGTGAAGAATTTTCCCACGTCTATATTTTTTATTTCGTTTTTTTAATTCCCTCTTACAAAAAACGCATTTTTTTTCTTTTTTTAATGCAAATTTTTCGTGCTAAGCTATCGTTTTTTTTTAAATATGGAGGAAAATTTCAACGCGATCACTGATTGGTTAATTTTGAAGCTCAAAGAAGCTCATCATTGTCACGAAAAATCCAACTATTCAAAATATTGAAAGCTGCCAACGAAACTGGCTCCGAAATTTGTTAAAAAAAAATGAATTTCACGTACATCGCTGCATTTCTTAATTTCAACAGATGACGTGACATTGATTCCGGATCGGTGTATATTTTTCCTCGAAACTTCTTGTTTTGATACTCGAGGTGACATCGGGCTGAATGAAAAAACTGCATGTGCCGTTGAATCGGCAGCTAAAACGAATCCCTCGTTCAATATATTTCTTCTGTATCTTACGGGTAAAAATTTGGGAGGGAACTCGGTTGTGCTAGAAGAAAAATTGAATAGCTATGAAAATGTGTACGTAAGACGAGTCAAGTTGTCTTCGCAATTTGAAGACACACCACTGGGCGATTGGTTTTCAACGAACACGAAAAGTATTTTCAACTCTGAAGACCCCGAGAAAATCATCTTCGAGCTCGTTAGAATAACGACCTTGTGGAAATACGGCGGTATTTTTGGTGATCTTGATTTTAATTTGAAAAGGTGAGTCCACGAGAAAAAACAAATGTGTCCTCATTTATCCTCAGAATTCAGGAAATAGATTTACTCCAAAAACAGGCCACTGGAGGAGTTTTCGAATTTCGTTGTATATCGAAATGAAATGGACCACGAATCGGCATTACTGGGAATTGGAACTTCCACCGAGTTGGGGAGAAATCTGCTCGATTTCGCTTTCAAGGAAATAAAAACTGCGAAGCAACCAGCACAGTTCGATACGATGCAAATATTGGGAAAATTTTGCGACATGAATGTAAATTTTCTTCTTTATCATGAGAGCCCGACTTTATCGCGCTGACAATTATCATTATTTCATTATTTATTCGAATATCGAAGAAAAATGTTGCAAAATGGTCAATTTTGGTTTTTAGGTCGACGAGAATGAAAAGTATCCCTTCACGTTCCATTCCAGCATTGACGACTTTCTCCACAACGGGAATGATACAGAATTCTGTCCGAAAGTGCATACGCAGGATTGATTGAGAAATAATTTGTCTCTATTTATCGACCTTAATCGAAGAGATTCCTGTATCAATAAAGTTCACAGTTCCCTGATACGGAGACAACGAAAAATCCAAAGTCCATCATCGGAAAAAATGTTGTGTCTTCCGATCAAATTATCTTTCCGATCATCTTGAATTTTTGAGCGACCGAATTATCCGAGCGATTCACCCAGTGCAATAAACCGAACGTTAATTCGACGGCGATAATCAACAAACAATTAGCAAACAGGGACCCAAGGCTCATGGTTTTTTAAAACAATGCTTGAAGGTCAGGACGAGGACTCTTCGGAGCTTGAAGTTTAATCGAAGGATACGAGCGACGACAACTTTTCGATTAATTATGGGAAATTCGGTCATAATCTTATGGGTTGTTTTCGTATCTTACAAGAATATCAAAACGCATGAACTTTCGGAAGAAATGACAAATTTGAAGTTGAAAATTTGAGAAACAATCGCCTTAAGGGCTCATACTTCATGCTGCCGAGACTAAATAATCGAGATTCTCCATTTTTAAACAGAAATTGAAAAAATATTTGTCAAAAAGTTTCAGAGATATTGCGATAAATTCGGATTCTTTTACGGTTCCGCATAGAGACGCGCGTGAGAGCCATGGGAATAAAATCTTTTTGGAGAACCTGTAAAAGTAGAATGGAATTTTTTTCACATAATTGTAAAATGTTATCGATTCCTCGAAACCTTTGACGAAACGTGTACGAAACGTAAGCAAAAAAAAAAAACAGACGCACACTCTGCGTCCAAAACGATTGGGTCCAGAAATAATCAAAAAATTTAATAATTCATATCAGTCGTGCCTGATAAGAAAAAATTGTTCCGTCTACGATGTGAAATCGGATGAAAAATAATGTAAACCAGAGGCGTCGAAGAACGATCAAAGGCCGTGTGGAGGCAGGCAGAAAAGCTCGTCGATAATAATGCAATCTTGAGACTGTGTAGCAGGTTCGAGCAAATCGCTCAACGTCTTGTACAGAGATTTGTAATCGACTCTTTCTCTCTCTCTTTCTCTTTCTCTCCTCCTGCCCCTCGGTCCCGTTTTTCTCCTTTCTTCTCCCAAGAGATCGGGGGGAAAAAAGGCGCAGGCATTGCACACTCCGCAGTTTCAAGAGGAAGGAAATGCCTCATGTATTTTTTGCTCGTTTTTGACGAAGCTTTCTTTATCTCCGATCCATGTGGACTTTAGGTTCGAATCTTTCTCTGCAAAGTGGGGTCACAGGTCGCTGAGAAACATTGACGGAGACGATCGTATTCTCGAGCCGATGCTCTCAGTCTCGAAACTCGTGCTCGCGTGTGTCAACTCGTTGTAAACCGCGGTCATAATTACGTAATTATCTCTCGTGTGATCCTCGAGTGTCATTTTCGAGATATGTGTATACAAACATATGCCCATACGTGTACACGTGCACATGTATCTTGGCAAGTGTAATTTTCCTCCGGAACTCTATTCTCCTCAATTGTTATCGAGCAGAGGAAGTGGCACATAAAAAATATAATTCCACGATTAATTCCGATGGAATTACCCTGGAATGAAAAATAATTCATTAACGAATCTTTAATCACATTGACGTACAAAATGCCGCATTTTTTCGGGTTCAGGTTCATTGTTGATGTTGTCATCACAGTTTTTCTCAGCTCCATATTCGTCCCGTTACTGCTGACGAGTTATGCAGGTACAATTATCAATCATCTTCATTTTCATGCTTTCTAATCATTTTTATACTTACAGATGATTATAATTAATTTGACGTCTCGACAATTTGGTCGGGCGTCTCAGCGTTTTCGAGTTTTTCTTCCAATGAACTTTGTTCGGCCAAAATTTTCTTTTCACATTAATTGCTCCGTTTTTTCATCGCGACTTCAACGCAACGATAAGAACTCTCAGCTCTCTTTCTTAATCACTGATAATCACCGATAAATTCGTTTCCGTTTACGACGCGGTTATCGATTTAATTCGCTTTCGAGAAGAAATTTCCTTTGAATCAGCGATTTCTGAACGTTTTTCAGCGCCTCTTCCAATGGTTGTTGTTTTTTCAAAATCTAAATCCCAATTTCTCAGTCCACACTGACGTTCCATCGAGAGAGAATTAAAATCGAGAATGTCCAAAATTTCCGAAAAACAAATATAATTTGCGTAGAATTTCAAAATTCTATTCAATTTTGAGTAAAAACTTACATTCTGCAAAATCGAAATTTCATAAAAATGCAGACGAACTCTTGACTCTATTTTGTAACTGTGATTTTATCATTTTCGTTCTATTTTCATGTTAATCGACACGTTACGAAAAGTTGTTCGTCATGTATTTCTTCCATTGACCATTCAGAACGCAATTTTAAGGGGCGATGAATTCCGAAGCGTTGGAGGATACAAAGAGCTCGCAGGCAAACACTGAACGAATTCAAGCTCGAGTATAAATAGCCAATGCAATATTATTCTACTTAGATTAATCGGAGTAGGAAACAGCGATTGCGTTATGACTGCGAAGGAAAGAATCTCTGGAGACTTGGCAAAGTCTCGGGCCAATACATTTGACGGCTCTGTCTTCTGCTGGCCCGAGACTCACTCGAGTTTAATATTCTCTCTGAATAAAGGGAATTCAGCGGTGAGGGTGACGATTTTCTCGAATTACAGGCAAAATTATGCAATTATTAAAGCGTGCGTGCGTGCGTATACGACACAGAGAAAAGTCTCGTGGCGCTAGCGTGTTTCTGATTGGTCGCAACCGACGACATACCCCTTTGGTCCCATTAAAGTTTTTGGTCGCGTATATACATCAAGATCGCTGACCTACGAGCGACCTAGAATCGAACACTTGCGAAGAGCCTATTGAGTAAAACATAATTTCAATAAGTTTCGACCTCCCAATAATTTGCCCTTAAAAAAAAAAATCACCTATGAGAAGAAAACAAAATTGGTACACGAAGGAAAGGGAAATCGGAAAGTTTTCATTACAAAATTGAACCACGAGACAGTCTTGAAATTTGAAAAAAAGAAAAAAAAACATGAAAACAGTGCACAAAAGGTTTTTAAATCGATGGAACTGAAAAATTCATTTTTTCCAGAGCTCGTCCTTTAATTTTATTCTGCAATGATAATTTCTCAATTTTTACTGTTTGGGTCAATGGAAGACGTTTGTTAGCAATTTTATTGCAGCAACTCAACGATCACAAAACTCACAGTATACGCGTTGAAATTTCAGTCGTCAAGTGGTCCAGAAGATGTTGGATACGATTTCTCAAGTGGCGACACCCTTTTTGTGTTTTCGTGGAGGACAACAGTATCCAGAGTATCCTTGACCATGGGAGAAATCAAGTTAACAATTATTTTGTGGTTCATAACGATTACAACGAAGATATAATATTTTTCTCACAAATACTTTTCCCTGTTTTGGGATTTCAGGGCGTTTACACGTTGCTCGTAGAAGGGAAGACGATGGGAGAAAATGTGAGATCGCATCTCTCTCATCTAGTAACGACGAGACCATTCATGAGAATGGCACTTACGAGCAAATGGGGCCTTTACGCTTGGCAAAATCTCGAAGAATTTTCGATGGACAACCATTTTTTTACTCCAGCGTGTTTTTACAGGGGACGTCAAATTACCGACGCCAATATTCAGGTAAAAAGTATTATCATTGAAAAAAAAAAACTTTTCGTCATTTTGAATAAAATTTTGTAATAAAACGTCTCGCGATTATTCTCACAATTAATAGAATATCGTAATTAATGAATTCGTTGTTAATTACCATATTTCGTTCTTTTTTCTTTTGAATATTCATTGTTTACAGAAAACTTAAAATTAACAATTAGTGGCTTTCAGGACTTTGTGAGTGACTTGACTTCGAAGTTTCTTCCTTCGCCGCAATCCCCGTGGCAAGTTTACGTGATAAATTGCCTCGTGAGTGGCCAAGAGAGCAAAGTTTGCTTGGTTCGGGCTCATCACTTGCTCTTACAACAAGAACATCTCAGCCTCGCCGATTTTTTGCCACTGAAATACTCTCTCGGTAATTCGGCGTGCCAAGAAATCGATTCCCCGTTCACCAACTTGTACACCGAACCATTAGCACTGCCGAAGCTCCATCAAAAACTTACCGAGAGTTTCAGTAATTATTGGAACGAATTTCTCTGCAACAACGATCCGCTCGAAAAACCTGAGATACTCAAAAAACTGCCCGGGCTTTTCCAGTGCTTAAAGATTTTCGTTATCGTTGTCGTTTCCACTCTCAAGGAGTTCACAAGGTGAATATCAAATCGATCCTACAACTTTTTCATCCCAAAACAAAGAGTTTCGTTGAAAAATATATTTCTCCATTTCTTTCAAGTATCAAATTCATAGATACGAATTATTTATCCGCCAAATTTGATCCGATAAACAGAAAAAGTGAATTGCATCTTTTACAGTTTTACTCACCGGCGGTGCCTGCCGGAGGCATCAGCAATCAATACTTCATCGATCTAAACATTGCAGAATACTTATTTTTTTATTATTACATGCTGACGCCATGAGCAATAAAATTCAGACCCATCGAAAGAAATTTTAGCAAATTTTCTTTGGTTTTTTTTTGTATTTGCGTAAATTTCAAATGTCGACAGTTCGACACTTTTCAATTTCGATCACGAATGTTCCATTAAATCTTTTATAAATTTGAAATTTCGATCACAAAGTTTTTATTTAAATTTTGAGAATGTTGGAAAAATGGGTAAAAATTCCTGCAGATGATTTTTTTCCGTGTATTGTTCTTTGTGGAAAAAAGTTTTTCAGTTACTTTTACTAATGTAGGAATTACAGAAAATCCGACGAGTTTGCGATTCCAGAAATATGGCCAATATTTAAGCGAGAATCGAGAAAGCGACACTTGTGTTTCGCTATGTTGATCGGAGCAACTCTCGCGGTGCTGAATCCCTTGAGCATGGTTTACTTCATGGTAGAATGGGCTTGGTACGTAACAGTGACGTTAACTCTGAAAACACCGATTCTCGTGCTACGGGAGCTGAAAGCTCTGAGATCGAGTCAAAAGCATCAATACCCAGAAACTTTGACTTCACTGCTGTTTTGCTATTTACCACTGATGATGGAAGCGAGCATAGAAATTCTGTCCATCACGTGGATAGTGATCGGTGCGCCGCGAACGATTATAAACGAAATGTTCCTCAAAAATTCAAAGTCAAACAGTTGGCAAACGATTTCACCTTGCGGTCGTAAAGTCGTCACCTGGTCGGACCAAATCGACACAGAAATTTTACGAAAAATGTCTAATCTGACCGGAGCTACCGAAACAGAAATATTATTGACAGCGATCGTCAACTCGTTGAAAGAATATTTCAGAGCTCTGGACGCCGAATTGCCTAAACATGTTCTCGCCACCGCCAACTTTGTCAGTCAAAGACAACTTTTTGTAAAAAACCACGAGCCCAGGGGTTTGCTCTGTTTGCCGTTACCCACGAGAACGCCACTCTTCGAGGACGACCTGATCGAGACTTTACAGGTTCGCAACTTCTCAGAACCAATTATGAATATTTAATGAAAAAAAAACCATCAATCCAATAATTTCGTAACTATCTACCAATTACTCACATTTTTCTACATTACAATTTTTCAAAAACTTCTAAAACAAGTCGGGGGCAAAATAATGACGACAAGAATTTGCTGCAAATTTGACGATTCCTTCGTAAAAATCCGCCAGTCCAATTTTCGATAATGAACATTTTAGGTGACACAAAAAAATTTGCAAGAAGCTCGAAGCCGACAAAGTGCTATTTACGCATTAACAGCTGCGGAGAATTCAAGAGGATTTTTGACAGCTTGTTTGCCATCAATTTTTCTTAAAATAGTGCTCAACCATTTAACGAGGAGATATTCTGTGTCGCTCACCCACGTGGACGGTGATATGCCTGTCGAGGGCGTCGATACTGTCGTGTACTGGAGTCCTCCCCGAGGCAATTGCAGTAAGTTCACTCACTTCGTCTAACGAAACTCTCTCCTTGTGCATAAATTATTATTAACACTCGATTTGAAAAAAAAGTCTCAATATTAATCACGACGAGATTTCGTGAACCAATTCATTAGAACTTTTAGTGAATTTGTGAGCGCAATTTACCAATGAATCGTATTGAAATAGGATAATTGAAACGTGATTATTTCGTTTTTGTTTTGAGACATTCGGAAAAAAAAAACAAAATGCCCGTTTCGAGTACCAACCAAACAAAAAGGTTTTGGTATCCGAAAACGGAAAATTGTAAAATACGGGAAGATTAAATTTGAACAGTGTCGGATTTTGCTGCAAGATTTTCAAATTTCTGAAACCAAATGAGAGCGAATTTGATTACTTTTTTGCAGACATGTCGATGACGCTTCATAGACAAGCGACCGGAGTTCGACTGGCCGTGATGGCCGATGCGTTACTCGGTCCCGAACACTCAATAATAACGAAACGTTTTCCACAAAGCTTAAAAACTTTGGCAACCACGCTCGGTGTACCGGAAACTCCGAGCGGAAGTCCCAGCCCGGGACCGGCCAGTCCGACAACATCGCCTGGTTATTAAAATAATGGTATCGAAAATTGTATTTAGAAATTCATGAAATAATCTCGAAAAAAGTGATCAGTGTGAAAAAATATCATTTAAGAACGTCTAACGTCTTGTTACAAATTTTCAATATTATTTTTTTATTCCTCCGATGTTGGGTAATACATCAAATATAATAAATGTGTATATTTCTTAATAGAATTTCATAATTCGATTCGCTCGACGAGAAAATCTTCGAAAAATTCTCATCTGTGGTGACGAAATCATTTTTTCATTCAATTTCCACGATTACAACTTCAAACTCGATGACTTTGCATCATTTTTTCTCACCAGGCTGCCTATTCTCAGATTTTCGGACCGTCGTACCTGCATCGAAGATTTTTCATTGTCTCATTTTCTTTGCAATTGTCTGCTCAGCAAATTGATGAAAAGTTCCTTCCAAATATCTTGTCAATTAAAAATTAAGTAAAGAAAATATATAAAAACGTTATAGTTGCACTAATTTTCAAATAAATCGGTTGATTCGTCTCAAGAAGAATCGACAGTCGTTATTTGTCAACCATTCGATTTTATTCCTGATTCATTACTTCCATCCATGGAACTCTGAATAGTTTTATCAAAATAATTATTGACCGAATAAAATCCGAATAAACCAGACGATCCTCCCAGGCACGTTGGGTCCCAGTGACCCGCTCAGATCTTACGATTTCTTCATTCTTGAATCAACTTTTCGAGTCGGTTTTTTTTTAACAATTCCTTGACCCTTTAGTTTGGTTGATTCACTCATTGTAAATTATCCAAAAACTGGTGGTTCGCGGGAAAAAATTGTGCCTCACAAGATTAAATAGTATTTGACGAATCTTCGGTATCTCCAGCAAAAATATACTTGATACAGTATTGTGTGATGAAATTGTTATCATATCGTGATCGTTGGTATTTTTATGACGTTGAAAATCATGTTCATGCCACTTGGAACTTCTTATGCAATGAATTGAAAAAAATCCTAGTGTATCAATCAGCTGCCCAAGTGAGGAATCTTTAGAAAATTCTCGTAAAGATTGGTGCGACCATGGCACGATGTTTTTTTTTTTTTTAGCGTTTTCCATGAAAATTTGTTATTTCCGGTGTGACTGGATAGTTTTTTTTTATTATTGATCTACATATAGGCCCAGTATGTACCTGGACTTGGCAGTCTCAAGTTTTAAGAGTCGACGTTCATCACAGATTCGACCTGCATACATATCCCACAATATGTACTTACGAATGTACAAATAAATTTGAAACTTTGAAAGTTTACACATTGGACATGCGATACTAATTATCGAGTCTATATTGACTAAAATTTCTTAGTTCTTTTTCTTCTATTCCTTCCGGCTATTTAATAGTTTTCTTGGTTAATTGAAGGCATACGGTCGGTTGTAAAACTTCCAAAATTCTCGTCAATTTTTAGTTATTTTATTTTCCTCACTCTATTTTCATTTTCTGTTGTCGTTTTTCTCCATTTGCATCGTTGAATTTATATTCTACGAATAGACACGAAAAAATTGAACCTTCAAAAAATGCTTTGCATAAAACGTCTTCACGGATTGTCTACGATCCGTACACGCCAGGATTGTTCTTGTTCTCTTATTCTTAGTTTATTTCTTGTAAATATATTCCATTTTTATCATAAGGATGTACGGACAGTTCGATGAAGTTTTCATTTCTCAGTGTTCGTTCAACTCAATAAGCGTATGTCGTACAGCTATTTATTTTTTTGATCGACTCTTTGTTCAGTGAGATGGTCCTTAAAGAGAGTACCAACGAATTTTAACACCAACGTCTTTCGTTATCGTCCGAAATATTCGATTCAGTTATGCAGAAATTTCAATAATTTCATTATTCAACAGATTCCAAATCCTAATCAGAAAATTCGATAATTTGAAAAAATTGCTTACACGCTGTCAACTTCACAGGAAAAAACTTCGCATCGGATTGATTGGTCTTTGAACGCGAGAATACTTTTTTTTTTTTTAATTGTTTTTTGTACAATTAAGTACGATTTATCGATCTTTTTTTTTCTCCGAAATTACTTGAAATTCCTGTTCGAAATCACTGCCATTTTGTGGAAAAACGCAGAACTGAATCGGTCACAGCAAAAGTTTACTTTTTCTTCAGTAAATTTCAGGAAACTCGAGTTTTATCAATTCGCAGTCACGTTCAGACGGAATGGTGGAATGGACGTGGGCATCTTACGAAAGAATGTTGTGCACGTTCTACGACGAGTCGGCCGAATTATTCAACCGAATGGAAATTTTCACATGAAAATGCGTTTAAAATTAACGATGTCGCCAACAAATACATTTACATGGCTTTATTATTGTTTGGGTCGGAAAGAAATGATTCAGTCTTCGGAATCTTTGGACGTACGTGAGTCCTTAAGTACCGAACCGATATTTTTCATTGGATTTGCTGGTTTTGATTTCATAGAAAAATTCGAAATTTGCTGTCCGAACGGATTTTGTAATAGCGACGGAAATTTATATTGCAGACACAAGTGTTAAAATTTGACGGTACTGACATCGAGAAGAATATTAAAGTTAACGTGTAGCACCAATTTCATTAATATGTTCATGCACCTTTCGAGTAATCCCGAATGAGTAAAAGAGAACTGCTCGATATTGCATAATTCCATGGCGAATACAAGGAGCCTGAATCAGGCTATGGAGATGATAACGCGACGTACTTGAAAATCTTCAATTAATTACAACATTAGTTCTGGACTCTGGCAAGTAATAATTTTCTCCCAATCCAAACTGTACAATTTCATTTCCTAATTTACAATTATTATTCATTTGTTCTAAGAGATTCTAGCAACTTGGCTAGTGATAACGTGAAAATATTTATCGAATTGAAACTCAACGACGATTACGTACTACCGAACAGAAATTCGAGTCAGAGAATATTCAAAATATCCTGCGTAGAATTCGATCGAAGAAAATAACTCGTTGGTCGTACACAATGATTCGAATCGAGTTTTCACGAGGTTATTGATTTTATTTTGTTTTTTTGTTGTCAATTAAATTTTCTCAACTTCCCTCTTGACGATGCTCCGTACGAATTGGACTTGGAGTATTTTTTTGTTTTTTTTTTTTATCTCATAAAAGTTTACGCCATGCAGTCTCTGTCTCGTTCCATCTCGACAGGCCCCGATCCCCAGATCTTACGATTCTTCGTGTACGGTATAATCCCCATTAACAAACCTGACAATATGATCCAACCACCGGCCATTAAAAACGACAATTCCCAAGAGCCTGTCACGTCGAACAACCAACCAGCCAGTGGCGGACCCAACAAATTTCCTATACCCTGACATAACAGACTCAAACCGTACGCCGTTGTAAATCTTTCCAATGGTATAAGCTCGACGAGTATAACCGGCGTGAAACTGAAATTGCTTGCGAAAAATAATCCAAATGCTGCCGACGTTATCATTAGAAATACGTAATAGTGTGTAAATATCGGTATCAGAATAGTCGCTATTCCACATGCTATTAAGCACCACGTGTACGTCTTGCTGACATTCATCCAGGGCTGATCACCTGCCCAACCGAGACCGATCTACAAAAAGTCAAACGAAAAAAAATCATTAGAGTGAAATTACAAGAAAATTATAAAACACTACAAAACATTTTTTTTAACCCTCGTTGACACGCTGATTCAAATTAATCCAGACTCATTCTGGGAGAATGATTTTTTGCAGAAACAACAATTTCTTCTCGTCAAAACACATTCGGATTCTTGATGCCTTGATTTCCGGTTATAAAATGTGGAAATATTAGAAAATCGTAAAAAAAAATAGTTTTTGCAATGCACACATATTGAAAAACCAGATTTTTGGATGCAATCGTTTGAAAATCGATGGAATGGACTTTTTGTTGTAAAATTGATTTGAAATTCAATTAAAACGGTCAGCGACAACTGGACCTGAAAATTTTCAACTCACCATTCCAATTGTATTGGTGATTCCGATAATACTCAGCAAATTAGCACCGTCAGACTCGGAATAACCGTTTCGAGTGAGATGTTCGGCAAGATAGAAGTAAGGCACGATGAACCAGGTGAATAGAAGAATCGTTGACAACGATAACAGGAGAAAATGAAGTTCGAGAAACATCGAAAAGTCCATCATGCCTTTTAGCAAATCCACCAACTCGCTGTACCATTTCTGTTGGATAAGTTTACTATTTCGTTAGTATTCTTGAGCACGAAATGAAAATCGAAAAAAATACTGCAGGGTAACGGATACGATTCGTTTGAATGAAAAAATAAATAAGTGAATATTTTTTATTGATTTATTTATTCATGTGAATCATTTATATTATTTACCTCTTCATTTTCTTTAGCCAAGGTCGTCATACTGTTCCTGTAGATATCAGGACAGCTACTCGCCCGTAACCGGTACTTGTGAAGATTCAGAACAGCACCCCGGTACATCACAGAATTTCTATGAACTCTAATATCTTTGAAATAGTGAGTATTGGTGTTGAATTGTCTTCTGAGCCAAGGAAGCGAATCAGTCCTTACAACCCCGCCGCCAAAACCAGGAAGATGGTGTCTCGAATGAGTTTTGCTTTTTTCCGCTTCAGCAACCTGTGTCGATGATAAAAATAAATTTCATGTGCAAATGATCGTCCAGAGAGAAATCATCAAACTCACAGCTTGGGCAACTTCTTTCGCCAGCAGTGGATTAACCTGCTCGAGATCCTTTTTCGACATTCTTCGAGTCGCGAGAACTTTTGTTGACTCATGATGGGAGCCTGGATGAAAATCTTTTCCAATTATCACAGGTTGCTTAGCCTTTTCCGTAGCTTGCTTGATCCTGGATTACAAAAATCGTTTCATTACTAAATAGTTACGAACGATGCTTCCAAAAGTACGCTGGGATAATCGCTGCTGGCGGAAATCAGAAGAATCAACGGACACCCGAAAACTCTTAACATTTTATATCGTTCAGCATTTTTTTTTTTTTAAGGAATTTCATTCAAATTAAAATTCATATTTTTCGTGAAACCTTTTATGAGTCTGGGCTGCAAATTTTTCTCAAGTTATTTTGCACGACTGAACATGCTGCCAAAAATCTTGACTTTCGCGAAGAAATTTCATTGTTATGTTGACTTTCTGATTTTTTTCCGTATACATGCAGCTCGTGCTACGTGCAGCATAAACTTAAATAAAACTTGGACATCGAAGAACCAAATTTGAATGAAATCGAAGGAAATTCACCGACAGCAAAGAGTGAGAGCTCGGTGTGCAGCTCGAGCAATCACCGAGTCCAGCAGCCTCGAATGAGGTCGATTCTTGGTTCGGTGATCGCTTAGCCATCCACCGGCTGACCCACCAATCGCTGAGAAGGAGGCAAGAAGGAGATAATATATAAAAGAAATAACAATATTGATATAAAAAATAAAATAAATGATAATTCATGATAAATAATTCATTTGTTAGTGCACCAGATTAAAATCTGATTGCTCTTATCCTCGTAATTTGTTAACTTAACAAATAATACTAAATAAAAACGAAAAAAGTGCAGGATGCAGATAGCAGACCAGTTTTGTAACCTCATGGACATTGTAACGCCGCTCTTATTGTTGCACACTTCGGGTGTCGAGTCATCGAGTTTTTTGTCCGAGAGACTTCTGCATAAGAGCAGACTTGGATAATTTTCCAAAATCACATTATACAATCTCGAATTACCCGAGAGTGATTCCAAAACTTCCAGAGGAACCTAAAAGTCGGAAAAACGAACGAGAAATTTGATGAATCGGAATTTATTGGAGCGAAAAGTGAAAATCAGCATCAGAAGCTCGTCGTCAAATATTTTCAAATTTCGGCGACTGCCTGTATACACTGGGTCAAATTGACCCGAAATATACTTCATTCTTCCCTCGATATTACGATCCCGAGATTATTAACGCTGAAAATATAGTACGGGTCAATTTGACCCAGTGTGGCAACGATTGAAGACACCAACGATGAGCATAGATGTGACAATTGATCGAATAGGGAAAACGTACTTTTTCACTCTGTCTGACGAAGGTTGGCAAATTGACGACGCTTCGAAAAGTGGTACCACCCTCACCGTTACTCGGAGCTTCGGTGCTAGTTCTGAGACTCTGCAATAGATATTCCGGTGCTTTTCCACTTTTGAGTAATCTTCTGAGCTCCTCGACACCTGGAAATTCTTCCAATTGGCTCGTGGACGATCTTCCGCCCTCGGATCTTGCCATAGATTTTCTTGGGGAACCGAGTGCCTGTTTCTCTTGTTCAAGGACCCACCATTCGGGATCCCTCATTACCGTGCCACAAACAATGAGATTGAAGAAGGTACCGGCTAATAATAAACAAGTACCACGCCAGCCGTACTCGTTTATGAAGAAGGTCGTCATCGGGGCGTAAAGAAATGTTCCGACGCCAGTGCCGCATGCTCCTAAACCTACAGCTAGAGTTCTCTTCTTGTCGAACCAGTATGCTATGCTCACGACGGCAGTTACGTAACACAGACCCAGACCTAGTCCCGCAATGACACCAAAGGTCAGGTACATTACCTCGATGGTATTGCTGAAGGAACTAAGTACGAAGCCAAGTCCCGATACGAGACCACCTAAGATCGTCATGTTTCGACATCCATAACGATCCACGAGAGCGGACATAACCGGACCGGAGAGAAGCGGCACAGCCATAAACAATGATCCGATCCATGCGGTCTTGGACTTTGACGCACCGAACGCCTGGAGGAATTCTATGTATAGAAGCCCAAAGCTGAAGGAGACCCCGTCCGCGATCATTGATATGACTAGAGACGCGAGTACGACCATCCAGCCCCATCCGCCATCAGGAATTTTGGGTTTCTTCCGTCCGTTGGGGAGCCTGTCGTCATTGTCGTTGTCGTCGATATCATCACCGGCGGCGTAACCATTGAGAACACTTTCAGACCCGTCGATCGAATCCTTGTATCTAACTTCGCACGGAACATCATCGTTGTAATTATAATTCGCGGTGATTTGGGTTTCCGGCTCGTTGTATTTCCGGTGAACCAAAATTCCATGAGTCTTTTCCACGCTCAGGGGCCTCGTTAAATCCATCGGCGATTTGTCAGTGGTTGTGTAACTTTTACCGGTTGGACTAGGACCAACCGTGAGGTTCGGCGAGGTCAGGTAACTGTCAGCAGGAGTCGCTGGTATACGATCCTCCGTACAATCAGTTCCAGGACTCAAGAGCTCAATGCGATCTCGTAGTTCGTCACCGAGACTCAGATCTTTGCATCTCATGGACAGAGGCTCGAGACTGATGTCGAGGAAAGTTTCTCTATCAGCCGATAGCGATTCGACACTACGATCGATCGTTAGTGCCGGTGTTGATGGCAACAGGCGCTCATCCCCGAGACTGCTCAGATCCTCGGTATTTATGTAATCCTGTCCGATTCCAGAACTTTTGGATAACGTCGTCATTCTACTCGTAGTTTCCTCATTTTCGTGATTCGTTCGTAACGATGAATCCATTGTCTCCGGGGTTTTGATCGGCGAACTTGGGAAGACGGTTGGACTTCCATTTTGCCAAACAACGATCGGTGCTGGTCCCCTTTTCAACTGGTCTCGAGCCTCATGCGTTATCGAATTAACGGAATCGTTGTCTCGTCTCGAAATCCCGTAATCTCTGCTTGTGTATATGTTCGGTCTCTGATAGTGCTCCTTCTTCGCGTATAGACCCTCCTTCCTCGTTGGGCTCGTCAATCCATTGTTCTGATTCGTACTGATGTGGTTATTGTTGTTGTTGTTGTTATTGTTGTTACAATTGTTGTTACAGTGATTGGGCAGAGTCACACATACCCCTGTGTTATGTTTGCCAATCGGTCCTCCGGCGCTCGATTCCAACGTCCTCAGTTCCGATGGCCCCGAACTCGTCCAAGTCGTCGTCGGCGCCCCCGTCGTCGTGCTCTTTTCACTTAGCAAGTTTTTGTTCCTCTCCGACATTATATTCTATGTCGGCTAATCTCGGCTTTTCTAAATATAAGTGTTGCTGGCTGACGTGTGACTCCAACGGCGGGGCCAGCCCTTGAGCTCTTGATTCTTGCACTTGATGCCTCTTGTCGAATCTTCAGCTACCATAAGGACCTCCCAACCGGTCGTTGACGGGCCCTTGATTGTCGTATGCCTCAGCATACACGCTCCTTGTGGTCTCGTGGCCTGTTGTTTTGTGTTTTTTTTTTTTTTTCAAAAAGACAAAAAATTCATTGCATTATAATTTTTGACTATCTCGCTGATTACGATTATGATTGGATGACGAGAAATTAATGAGGCTTTCTCATGGATTAAAAATTATGATTTCAGTCCTCGATCACTGAGGAACCGCTTTCCAACGCTTCGAAATTTATGCAAATAAAAAAAATTGCGAAATTTATTTTCAATTATAAACAAATGAATAAAAATCTCTGTATGTACTGCAAAAATGTGTTTTCTCGCTTCTCACGCCAAAACCACTGGATCGATACTGATGAATGTTTCACAGGAATAAAGCTTATGAATCGAAATACGATGTAGGCCATCAAACACTCCGGTAAATTATTTTTCAATAGGCATTGCCAACGAAAGTCTCGAACTTTCCGTTCCAGGTCCACCAATAACTAAAAAATGCACATAAATATATAAACAGAGATGCAAATGCAGAAAATATAAATAAATTGTTTGCTATGTTTGAGAATCCATGAAAAATTTGAAGATTTCGTCATTTTTGAAATATTCTTGCGCATTTTTTTGATTTGGAGTCCTTTCGGACAATTACTTTCGTTATCGGTTGTTCGAGAACTTGAAAATATTTTTACCCTCTGATAACACTCCCGCTCGAGGATAAAGTGACAGGAAAATATTGTTGCACTAAACAAGTATAAATAATGATATAAAAAACAGATATACTCGTCTTTTTGTGTACTTACCATCGATGTAATGTTAAATAACCATATAAGGCGCACATGCGAGATTAGGCGTAGGAAGGTGCATGCGAAACTGGACGTGAGCAAATACCGCAAATAATACTAAGTTCACACCACTAATTTAGTAAATTACAGAGTGCCTAGACACAAAAATAGCGGAAACAAAATAATAATTCGTGTAATCGGTCTCCAGGAACGGAAAGAAAAATAAGGCTGAAAATAATGAAGTATTAGAATAATCGATATTGCAGTGTTCAAAATAAAAATTAGATCATAAAGATTTTTCATCGGATATGTGTGAATCGAGATTTCTTATACGGTTCCTTTTGCTCCGATACTTAGAACAAGAACTTTCAATCGAATTTGTACAAATTTTTTCATATTTTTATTTCGAAAATTTGTAGATTTTAATTATTTTTATAGAGACGGTTTTTCAATTCATTTTTCATGGCAACCATGCAGTTCGTTTTATCAACATCCATCGAGACGACATATTTAATAAATTTGAATAAAACAATTCGTGACGACATCGTCCCAATCATGACGTACGTTCCACACACTATGAAAAGAGGGATTACAAATTTGTATCCTCAAGATTTACGACTGTTGTCATGATCTTGGAGACTTTGTGTTTTTTTATTACGATTTCGCATGCGTCATATTTGATTCTCAAATACGAGGGATTTAAATTCGGTACCCGAGAATAAAAGTCTCCTTTTACTCACGTGAACCCTGCGACCGTAGTAAGCCGCTCTAATTTTGTTTTATGTAATTACGGGTAAACGATGTTGCTTCTATTTTAACTTTGCGGATTTTTTTGTATGTCGCAGTTTTGTGTATATTTCCATGTATACGCGTTGCAAATCGATCAATACCGTGATGTGTGGAAACAGAGAAAGGAAACGACATAAAAAATTACAATAGGGGGATGTTTCTGGCGCTATGGTGCCATCAAAATTCTTACAAGATCTTTCTCTCCATTCCGTCCTGTCCGTTGTCTGTGCGTCAGTTGGGTTTTCATGAAAAACTTGGGTAAATTTTCATCAAAATCCCATGGAAAATGGTGCTACCATAAAAATGGCCCAACTGCGATGGATGAGAAATTTGCAGGGCGAAAAATATTGAACTATGAGTATTTTTCATTAAGCAGACTAAACATTTTCATAAAAATGAAATAAAACGACAATTAGATATAAAAAATGTCGTTTATTTTTTATGAAAATGTTTGCACAGTAAACGTGCTCGCGAGTTTCAAGCTCATTGCCTGCTGGGTCGATCCGACACTTATTTCCGATTCTGTTTTTTCTACCCGGAAAATTAGGAAATTTCTCAAGAAAACATACAAAAACGTGATGTTATATGCCATATTTATGTATGTGTGTGTATTACGCATATGTACACGTATAAGGGATGACCAGAAGGTCAAAGTGATTCGTGCCAGTGGGTCATCGATCTACGTCACAGAAAGCGACGTCTTTAAGTTTAAGTTCACAGTCGTTTTTGTGCGAATGTTCTCTAGCACGCCACCTACGCGATGTAACCTTGATAATCACGAATCCAATAAGTATTTGACCATGAAATTACTCATGACCGATAACATCGCGTTTCCTGATAGGAGAAAGCAGCACCAAGATGCAAAATATTCATAAGCGAGGCCTTGATTCAGTAAATTTACATTCGCGTGATACGTTTTTGTACATTATTATTTATATTATTAAGGAAATGGTATGAAAATTACCCTAATGGCATATTGAGGGCTCGAGTTCGTGCACGACTGCTGAATGGTAAAAAAATTCGATACTAACGATTGATCACACGACTTCGGAACGTCTTTTACGAAGTGAATACGTCTCAACAATCAACGGCGGTGTACACTTTGCTTGAAATTACATGACGAGTTGCCAAACAAATCTACAAGAGATTACGTTCAACAGAAATTATTTCTACTGTTTCATTTTTGTCTTCGTACACATTGGCTCGACTATGATTGCTTATCTCACAATTAAAAAAGTACATCATAAATCTGCTCCAATAGAAATTCGTTAGAAGCTTCATGATGTCTCATAACGGACGCAAAATTTGTTATAGAAAAACGTGAAGGAGTCTCTTAAAAAGTTTGTTGAACAAAATTACGAACAACTTCGATTATTTATCTCCTAAAAAATTATGCCGTAAAATTAAAACTCTTCGCACTTCACTATCGCGGAAAATATGAAATCAAGCTCTCAGAAAACAAAAATTCGAATGGTCCGAACTCTGACGATTGAATAACAGTGAATAATTATGTCGCCAGCTCCCACATAAATTGCTCAGTAAAAAAAAAAAATCATTATCTCTGGAGTTCGTTCGACTGCGGCTAATCAAAAATGAATTGCATCGAAGCTGTCTTTGATGGACATTATCAAGCCGAATTGATAAAGAAACAAAAAGATGAAAAATGAAATCGAAGCGACTGGGATCAAGGGGATGAATGGAATTTTTTCCCAAAATTATTGGCAGTCATTGTCAAGTCACGATTGAATAGCGAGTAATAAAATGCGGCAATGAATAACTAGGAATAAATGAAGCCCAAAAAAGTCTACTCCCACGATCTTTATCTCTTGGAAATATTGAGCAAATTACATGGACATATAATTATGAATCTTGTATATATGTACATCGTTACGTGTTGAGTGCTCGATGGATCACGAGGTTGCTCGTGACGTACCGACCATAATATGCGTCAGAGAGGAGAACGTAAGAGAGAAGGAGAGAAATACGAAGAGGGATGAAAAACGGTTTATACACAGACACACTCACGAGCACCCACACATATGAAGACATATATTTTTCCGTATAAAATGGATGGGGGTTGATGCGAGGGTAAATGGGTGGCTCTCGGAAAAGGGTGTTGCCATGACTACCGACCGGTCGATTTCCGAGTCTCCGGACCGCCATACAAGCCTTCGTTAGCACAAAAAGGAATAACAAAAAAATATATATATATATATGAATATGTTTGAAATTTTGTTTGTCACTGTAAATAAATCGAAGAGATCTCGCCTGACGTGGGCGACTTATTTCTACGAGCTTTTCGTTTTCTCGTAACCTTGATCCTCCCTCTCGCTCCAACGTGCATGCAGTGACGCAAAGAAATATCCGCCCGTTCGAGAATGGAGAAACTGCGTCAATTCTTCAGGGCGTCAACACCGGACGAAGCAGCTGACGAGCATAGAAGTTCGGGCGCGAGGATACACGATCTTGATCGGACACAATTAGAACACGAGAAATTTCGCAATAAGACGAAACTTCGCAGAGTTATCGTGAGAAAATGTTTTCCCAGTTCCATGCATTCATAGACCTTCAGCGACAACATCGGCTTTAATAAATTTCGTCAAAAATGCGCAATCGTTGGTCTGGGAATTTGACTAATCGTAGCACTTGCCAAGCGATGAAAACATCGATTTGAGACTAATTTTACACGCAAAGTCTTCGTCAAACTGATTCGAGAAAGATTCTGAATATTTGAACAAGCGAATATACAAATTCGTTATTGTTGCTGTTTTATTTATTCATTTTTTTTCAACTTATCGATTTTTTTGTTCTTGTTGGTAGAATAAAAATCCAAAAATTCAATCATCAAAATCAGACGAAAAAATTACCAATTTTTCAATACTTTTCAAGCAATTATGCAAAATACGGCCAATCGAATTTCGTTTTACGGTTCTGCAGTTTTCGCAGCCGTCGCACTTTTCTACGTTCCGATAAATTCTTTGAATTAAGTAAATTGTTAGAAAATGAGATAAAAATCGTCTATCAAGGCCAATTCACAACAATATTTAATATCGAAGCTTTCGATAAGATACGCCACACTGAAAATTCAATTTTGTCAAAAAACGTCGATATTTCGTTGAATACAGCGAACTAAATATTTTGAGTTAATTTCAAAATTTTCATTTCTCCGACAATATTTT
Source organism: Diadegma fenestrale (assembly GCA_037043255.1). NCBI lineage: Eukaryota > Metazoa > Arthropoda > Insecta > Hymenoptera > Ichneumonidae > Diadegma > Diadegma fenestrale. The sequence goes on along the minus strand of CM073309.1, from coordinate 14,599,608 downwards.
TCATTTGTAACGAAACTATCAGCAAAATTTACGATTGGAATGACAAAAATTTACTTTTCGTAGAGTTTTTCTAGAATGTTTTTTGCTGAAATGACAAAATTTTCGGGATTTTTCGAAAAAACGTTTAGTTGAACGTATTCAACAAAATATCGATCTTTTTCAACAAAATGTTATTTTCAGTGCACGAACCGGAAGCCATAAAAATCTGATAAAGGTTGGTAACGAGAAAATTTGAAGGAAGGGTATCACGATTATCTGACTAAAAATGGAAAGGATCAATCGCGGAGATCGATCCGACAGTGATCGAAAGCCTTTTTACAAAAATAGCTTTCACCATCAACGAAGTAGTATCCATATCGATAGAAGATAAAGTTTATGTGAGAGGCACCGCGAAACGCGCCTATTTGAGCGCCGCTTCACTCAAGTAGTAAAGGTAATCGATACGTCGGGCATATAGAGTCTGAAGCGTCGATTGGAAGATGAATAAGTAGTGTGTGCACGCGAATAGTACAACACTCGGTATAAGTGCACGGTTATTCATGGAGGTGATTTGGTTCGGATGAGCTAATGAATTTGACGAGAATATCTGCGAAAAAACGGAGCCTTCGAGGCTGCATTTGTAATCTTCATTGAATAATGAAGAAAAAAGCAATCGGAATATAAATATTTCAATATTTTTCATTCATTTTTCCTTATCAAACGGAAAACGTCATTATTTTCGAACGAAAAATCGTTGCGCGACTAGTGACTCTTCGTTATTCTATTCTGTCGAACGTCCGGAAGTAACCAGTTTTAATTCGTTAAAATTTCATACCAATTTATCGTACGATGAAGTACGCGTACAGGGAGGCACGTAAACGAGACAATCCCAGAGAATTAAGTACGCAAAACCCACGCTACTGTACACGACAATAAAAATTCCACATACAACGGGTTTCCTTCAAAGCGCGCGAGTTTGATTTACGACAACCATGTTCTCCGTAGGATATGTACATGGAAATATTCATCTCCGTATTTATACTCGTTTAGCCTTTTATGTAATTGCCTGGAGCTTCGAAAAAGAAACAAGCGTTTCTCTAACGAACTTTTGAAATTTTATCGTTCATTATTTCCATGCAACCCGGGCCAAATCACAGTCGCAAAATTCTATTTTAGTCACTTTTGAATTCTAATGCAATCATTTACAAAAAAAAGTACGGACTTGAATGACTTGATGAATTTTTTCGACTTTATTGTCGTTCTAGTTCTTCGCGTCATTTCGGAAAAGAATTGACGATTTTTTATCTCAGAAAACCGAATATTTTGACATTTCATTATAGCATTCCATTGACCTATTAATGAGAATCAAGAATCAAATTTCAATGGATTTTAAAGCACGATCATTCAACGACGAAATGAAAGCATAATTATTGATCCATTTCTTTTCATAACCTTTCGATGTATAAGTTTCCCTACAATCGAACGAATCATTAGGAAATTTCTTAAGCTCATCCAAATCTCGATGAATTTGCGTTTCCCTCAGTGATCAATCACCCACACTGGGAGCAAAAACTACGTTCGACAACATTTTTTTATTCCATTTTTATTCGAAATGCTGTAATTCTCCATGCGGTGAATTTTTTTGTGGTTTGGATGCCGTTGAAAAAAAATTGGATCACAAAATGCTAGAAAAATGTATGTGGATCCTTTTCGGGCGAAAAACTCGAAACAACGACGCGCTCATAAAAGAGAGGGGGAAGGGCGTCTAAGATTCCGATAAATTATTTTTGTCGTAATTGCCAGAAATTGGTTGATCGAGGAATAAAAATGATTGTACTCTTCGAAAAAGTGGAATTTTCGTTTTCTGAACGACCGAAAAATCTTTCTAGTGATGAAAAAAAGCGAAATGACGACTCGAAATAATGCTGAGGTTTCAATTTCGAAATTAAAAAAAGTTGCTATTTTCACAAATCGATAACAAATTTGAAAATTTCTTCATTTTTTATATTTCTTGAATCCCTCAGAAGGGATTCATCTTGCTCCCCACGTGTCGAGTCGTTTTCGTGTGCAAAAGTATGTGTGTAGCATTGAGGAGGCTACATTTTTCGAGTGTATGTTAACGAGCCTTGCTCTGACTAATCGATGAATTCTACCGCACGTCTCTAATCTCATTATACCAATTTCAACGTCGTACTTGCTGAGTCAAAGATTTCCGACGACCATCAGGGTTACTCGCTCTTAATCTTTTGTGGAAAAAAGTAAAGCTCTATCTACGAGTTTGCGTTGAGGGAGGAAATCCGTTGGAACAAACAGAATGTATGAAAAAAAAACGAAATTTGTTAATTCAAATGCTGGGGAGAACGATTTTGATTTCAGCCATCAAATTGAGTGGTTGGGACGATGAGATCTTCGCTGTACGAACAAAATATGACTTTGTCCGCCCATGACTGCGAGATTAATTGATCCAACGATAATTGTGTTGACCCAACAACTTTCTTTTCTCAGTGTGTTTCTCGAGCTGACATATCGAGAGGGGAAAGGGCTGTCTTCTCTTTCTTTGACTTTCTTTCCTTTGCTCGGACGTAGAGATGCGAAAGCTTTTATCAGCACACTCTGGAGATAAACATGAGTAAATGTTAATCGACGAAGCGAAGAATTCAGTGCGATATCGGGCCTGGCAGACCCGATAGTCCACACGAGTCAAGAGTCATTGTCCTATGGGAAAACCTCGAAGGTCGTAATCATGTCCTTTTTTCCATCGATTTACATTGCTATCTCTTGGACAGCTGGTAACTGGAATCGTTGCATCGAGTTTGTACGAACGCGACGAGGATAAATGCAAAAACTGAAATCCAACGATCACAGCTCGATCGAATTGGCATTGAATACGAAAAAAAGTGAAAATCTTGGGTAGCAATTGGAAAAAAATGGAAAATCATTTGGACTATAAAGCGATGGGTTCGTTCTATACTGCCAAAAATGAAATTCGTTTAGTATCAGCCGTTAATTGCGTCCCTGACATATTTAAAATCAAGGATGACCGATGACTAATCATTGCGAAACGTTGGTATCTGTATTTTCATATTAAATTGCTGCGAAATAGAGTGATGATCCAGCCAAGTTATCTCGTCGATCATCGTCTCGTTTTGATATCGTTTTTTTCAACAATATAGCGACTGTTTGTGTCTGTACACACAACCAAACAATTCGAGAGAAACATTCGTAAATATAAAAAAAAAAAACTTGCATTCTCAATCACACTTTTATATAAATCGATTTACCACGTCGTCTCTCTCTCGCTCTCTCGCTCGCTGTCTTTTTCTTTCTCACACACGCACTCGCACACGTACTCGTCGCATTTTATTCGAATTTGTTTTCGACAAAAAGAAGGTCGACGTTTTGCTATATGAATTGAAAAATCCTCAGGCAGCTTGAATTTCGCCCAAATGATGAGTTTTTGATATTGATTTTGATTGATTGGAAAAAAAAACGACGAAAATCTCGATTCACGTAACATCCCTTAAAGAAATAAAAGCGTCAAAAATGTGCCTACTGAATAAATCGGTAATGGGTGAAAAAAAAACAATCAAAATTTGTATGAATGAACGTGCATGAATGGTGAATGTAAAAATGATATTTATTGTATATAAACAAATAATAATCACCTCTCCATTGTGCAGTGGGTGTGCCACTACGTGTATAGGGGAGAGAGATAGAGAATGAGAGAAGGGAGGATTTCTAATGTGATCTCACAGTGCCAACTGCAATACAAAAAGATTTTAACACTAAAATAAAATCGTGCAAAAAACCATTTCGTATGAATGCATTAGTGTGTGTGTGTGTAGTTTGATTTGGCGAGAAAAATCTCGTATTCGTGAATTATTTACACGCGTGTACAGATTTTAAGCATCGAGGGTGAAAAGGACGTTAATAACTCACCACTGGAAACCCAAGTCCTCGGTGTAGTTTTCTCCTGAGTCCTCGAGGCAGGACTCTCGCTCTCACGTCATTCACAGAAATTATATTGAAGATTATTCTCCCGGCCTAATTCAATCGAATTTTTCTTTTCGTTTCTTCTCCTTGTCACTCTCGCAATCTTCGAGCCCTTGTCGTCAGTGGTCCAGTATACTTGATGCTCGATCTTATTCGACTCTTTCGTAACTCAATATGCGACGATCGATTATTGTTGTTTGATGAGAAAAAAAAATCGTTGCGATTCTCGAGCAGTTCGCGGCTGAGTCAATCTTCCAGGAGATCGTGTTTTTTACGCTTTTTATTTATTCGAATATTTGTCTTGTTACTGTTTTTTTTTTTTTAAACTGAGGATCGAGCAGTGAAAAAAACGCTTGGAGCGCCACACACGCGTCTATACCGTGAGAGTACGAATCGTAAACTGGGAATCCCTGTGGGGATGCGTAAGCTCTAACACCTGAACTCGTAGCGCATGTCTCTCGTGTCTAGCACACGGTCTTGCGCACTTGCGATACCAAAGTCTCCGGATTTCACGATCTCGACGCTCCATCTCGCAAATTGTGACAAAAATCACGTTGACGGAATGATTTATTGCTTGTTCCTCTTTTTCTCCTTCATTGTTACGTTTTTTTTTTTTTTTCAATTCACGTTACCATCGAATCTGTGTAACTTATTTACACAAGAGTAAAGATTTACACGGCCGGTCTGAAAAAAAAAGATAAGGCGCAATCGCGCTAGAAAATTTTTCTTCGGAACAAATTCGACACTCATTTTTCTCATAGGGAATTCCATAGAAAATGGGGAAAACTACAGAGATCATTTTATTATTGCAAAATTATAACGCGACGCACTGTATGAAATATAAAAACTGACGACCACACGCGGTTCTATTCAGATTTCTTTATCGAATTCATTTTCCGATGCTATCGACGAAATTGCCAAGGACGTGAAAAACATTTTCCAAATATTCATTTCCGGTGTCTCGTTTTTTTAAGCAGAGTATTTAAAAAACAAACATTTTGTTCGAAAGATCTCGTGATAAGAATGCTTGAGGATTTTTGTTTGAATCTCTTTGGAGTAAATCTCCACCACTATAAAAATGTGTTTGGCTGCATTTTACGTGAAAACTACTGAATTTTGGCACATTATTCGCAGAGATGAATTACGTAACGTAACGTTCCGATGAATTATTATTACGACGAACAAACCGAAAAAAAAAAATGTTCTTCCTTCCCCTCTTCAAAGACTCTGCCAGAGAGAAACATACAGATAAATAAAAAAAAACAAGACAACAAAAAAAAGGACGAGATCGAAACGAAAAATGAATTTCTCTATATTTTGATAGTTTAATAAGCATATTTTTGGAGAGTCCTCCAGGAGGAAACCTGTGAGGTACATTTAGCAGGGATCTTTCGTTGTCAGGGATTGGAATGGTATAAGAAAATGACATAGGCACAATGTATTCTATATATTTTAATTGAAATAGATTTCTTTCTCGTATATATATTTTTCATGTATCACTACGTACGTATGTATACAATTCGAAAATGTTTTTTTTTGCTTTTTTTCCTTTTAAATATCATTATTGTTATTCAAACTGTTTTTCTCAGGATTCTTAATAAATCCTGAGGCAATGAGGAATTAGTCTTGATCTGATGAATTAAGACGAGGCGATTAACAATAAACGCCATTATTCCCCACGTGAAATTCATAATAGAATGAGTCTTTTATTTTTTTTTTTACATGTCTCGTGTGTTTGTTTACGTGTGTGATTGTTGTTGCGTCAGTGTCTTGGTGAATCCTAATCAGTAATGTAGGTCTAATGACATTGTAATTATTTCGATAATCTAAGGTATTGGGAAAATTCATTGAAAATGTCGGCCCTGGAGTAGAAATGACAGTGACCTTGACCTAAAAATTAGCACGTGACACTGAAATTGTGATAATCGTTCGTTTCATTCTGAATGACGAACCTCAAGAGCAAGTGTTTTTTTCTTTTCGCTGCTTGATTGCATACACACTGGGTCTGGGAGACCCGGCAAACATGAAAATCTCTGTGAAACGATGTGTTTAGATTTTTTTGCAACTAGAGCGTCAGACTTGCCCGATCAAGCCTGCACATTTCTCCGAGAATGTAAAAATTTCGACGTGATAAAAAGACAAATTTGATTCTAAAAGAAATTTGAAACTTTGAGCTCCCAGCTCGTAACTTATTTCAGGCGCTATTTGTTCCGCTCGAATTCTCGCCACCAGGGTCGCATGCTGAATGAATATTCCCAATTAAGCCACTTTCGAGAGATTCGCACGATATTCTGTTCTCGTGAAAACGTAACTGTACATGCGTAATTTTTATTACTTCTTGGCTCTTGTTTTATTAATATTAAAAGAAATATAAATTCGGGAAAATCGATCGTGCACAGTTTTCGATAGCGGAGCTCTGTCGTCGCGAGTGTCCAGCTCTGTCCACAATTTTATTTCTTAATTTACGCGACAATTTTCATCCGAATTCTTTAAAGATATAAATTCTCCACCCAAATTACTTTTCAAATATTTTTCTGCTTTCCCTTAAATCTAAATCTCCAGAAATTAATTTCGAAGAATCGAGTCAATCCCTCGCAAACGATCGAGTCATTTCTTTCGTCTTGAAGAGCATTGCACAAAAGTCGAATAAAAATTACAGTTAAATCACAACAACAAAAATAATGGAACGGAGGTGCTTACGACTTTTCGTCAATTTCTGTGTTCACACCGTGAATAGAACGCAATTGCAATGCCATCTTCAATATCATCAGAAAATAATAGAATCTACGAAATGACCGAACGTTTTTTTTTTTTTTGGACCGAGTCCTCGTGATGAAAATATCGATTTAGTATTTCCAACTTTCCGAGAGATTTCGAGTATTTTTTTTGTTTGTTTGCATATTTTTTTTCTTTTTTATAGTAAAATATGACTTCGTACATTTCGAAGACGCCGATAAGGCCGCGCTCGAATAATCCGCTGCCGCCATAGAGCGTGCGTGCTTGTATGCGCTCTGACAAATTGAAAAAATAAAATCAACAGTAACAAGAATGAGCAAAAAAACGAAAAGGAAATTCTCAGCTAAACTCTAACGATAAAATAAAATACTGAAAAGTTTGTTTCTTTCTTTTTCATTTACGTTTTTCATTCCGATCTCGTTTCATTAGTCTCAAAGACAAAGTTTATAGTAATATACTGTTTTTTTAATTTGGATCTCACATTTTCCATATCCCTGCGAACTATCGGACCATGGAACGGAAGTGAAAATGAGCGCGCACGCATACGCTACGGTAGTAGTGGAAATAGAGGTCGTTTGTGAGGTCTACCAGCTCTTTGTAAGATTCATCAGATTTTTATATCAGTTTATCTTGGTGTCATCACAGAAAAGCTATATATACATGAATGCCTATTTACATGAAAGGGTATTTTTGTTATTCAGTGTGTATTGTGTGTGTATGTCGCGGGGGAATCGGTGTACAAGAAAATATTGAATTTCCGTTGTCCCCCATTTGTTAATTGTGCTGTCTGTGTAATTTTTCGCGATACGAAACAGGAAATTTTAAACGCAATTCGAAACACAAAGAGAAACGCAGAAATTTGTTTTTTTTCCTCCCGATTCGTCATCAACGTCGTGATGACCTGAAAAATATTTGTAAAAAATTAATTTCGATCGGACGTGGCAAACTTTTGGTCGAATTCAAGTTTTTTTTTTCATCCGCGATCCGGTACTCGAAGGTTTTTCAAAAATGTAAACGCATCCCGATCGCTTCCTAAGATTATGTGGACATTTCGATGACGGTATTGCCAGATTGAATGGAATAAATGATCGTGACAGAGAATTCATGTTCGCAACCAACTCCGAGTTGAGGGAGTTTTGTTTCGTTATTTTTGCTGAAAGCATGAAATTATTTGGTAGGAACGTATACGGATTTATCGACGGATAAAAAAGAGTAAACCAGGACGAGAGTATGTTCGAAATGACGAGTGATTACAATGAATTGATACGAGAGTCATAATAACTTCGAGGGCGTTGGTACAATGAATATATATGTATATTTTTTCAACGCAATATATAGCATTTAATATCCTGAGATTCGAAATATCTTGGTCGTGGATAAACTCGAAGGACACGAGTAGAACGTCGAGTATCGTAAAGAAGTTGATAATAAAATTCGCCAATTAATCGTTCGTCGTATCTTTTGTCTCGTGAGCTTCGAATCTCCTCGTACGCAAGCTTTTTCGTCCTATATTTGTACAATAACGCTATCGATTATCGACTAATACTAAATCTTGAATCGCTGGTTCCTGCTTTTATGATTATCGTCCTGTTTTTATTTATTATTTCGAGGACACTCGTCGAGTAAGGAAATACGAGTTTTCGTGTGTCGCTGTTTTATTAGCTCGTCTAATTGTCATGCAGCTCTTGCCTCCTTTTAATTCAACGCGAAAAACGCGTCTCTTACTTATTTTGTATTATTTGGTTTAATCTTCTTCAATTGAGTTTTATTTAAAATCGATGTTGGACATACGAGAGAGTATGGGAAATCTCGTTAATTCGAGAAAACGAGATAATTGGTCGACTATATTATTGTATAGTTATTATAATAATATTATTCGTGCGACAATTCCGTAGAACACGCCCACGTCGCTTCTCTCCATTTAATTAGCGTAATTGTTATCATTATTATTTCTATTATTATTTTAATTATTATTATGATTATATCGATAATTCGATATTAATAATAATAGTAATAATAAATATTCCGAGTGAGAAATGCGCTTGAATAACGCACGCGACTACCTCTAAGATTGAATAACGAGGTTGGTTGTTTTTTTTCTGTTCTTTTCACAAATATCGTGAGAGAGAATTTTCTTAAAGCTCAAAAACTCGTAAGAACGATGATGAAGATCGTGATGTCAAGATTAATTACGCTAAAATCGAATTTTCGACAATTCCTCAATGAAGACAATCGTACAAATGTTTCAAGCATCTTGTTCGTTTGATGCTTTTTCTTTTAATTCCGTTGGAATTGACAATCATCGTTTGTGTTATATGACTTTTCGACTTTTAAAGTTTTCAGTTGCTGTGGCTGTTTCATTTTTGCTTTTTCTTCCTTTTTTTTGACTCTGTAATCAAAAATTTCTTATTCGCTCAGAGTCATTCGCAAAATTTATTGTTTTTTTCTCGATTGGCTCGCGCAGGCAGTTTGTCCGAGTTCTATTCAGACACTGTTGATTTCCGTGAATTCCTTGCTCGTCGATGATTTCTCGTTGTTCGATCGTGATTTACATTTTCTATAAAATTCCATTACCGGCAGCACCAGCATTAAAAAACCACTTAGAGCGATGAAAAAGCCCGCCAGGTAGAAGGACAAATCGTACGTTCCTGTGATGTCGTACAGCCATCCTGGAAATTTCAAAAAAAAAACAAACAAATTTTAATTTTCCAATTTTCATTATCGGAACAAATAGACTCACGAAATTTTATTAATAACAATGCGGCTCGATAAAAATTCTGTGTTTTATTAAAATTCTAATTCATTCAGATGTTTCATTCGCATTTTTGTGTATTTTTTAAATAATTTCAATCGCCATGAGATTTGAAAAACGGAACGAAATTTTCGGGGCATTTTGTCTTCAGTGGATTTTGCATATTGAAATGAAAGTCGGCGGGTTGAATTCGTCAATGAGTTTTGGCGACTCCTCCGCTCCATTCAAGGTTCGTTCGACCGCAGGAATGTCGATAGATGGCATTGTCAGGCATCATAAATGAATGCGGTTCTGGGGGATATCCCGCGGGTGGTTAAACGCTAATTGATCTTGCTATTTGCGGCCTTTGTCGCTCGCCATACCGAATTATCCATTATAGAGATGAATTTTACATTCCACATTGAATCGACTAGAATTTCAGTCCAATTTTGAGCATTACTTCGTAGAATGATACAAAACACAGTGACGAAGAAATTTCCCGTAATTTAAAAAACAATTTTTGTGCTTGAAGCGGAAAATCTCGACAAAACAAACTCTGATCGAAAAAAAACCTGGAATCATCGAAGTAGAAAAAATTGTTTTATTCCTCGAGTCGTAAACGGGAATTTCGGAAAAAAATGTCGGATTCGATAACGATTACAGTTTTTTTTTATTTCTTTCTCTTTTTGTGTGCCGTGTTTTTTTGCTATTTTCAGAAAATAGTGTTATTTATACCGACCAGCGAGTGGAGGACCCATGAGATTGGCGATTCCCTGTACGAGAAGCAAAAGACCGTAGGCGTTTGTGAATCTTTCCAGAGTTATGACTTCGACGAGGATAATACTTGTGAGGCTGTAATTGGCGGCTATGAAGAGACCGAAAGCACCGGAAACCGTGCAAAGACCCCAGTAGTTGGTCACGACCATTGGTATGAGGCCCGTCACAGCGCCACAAAGTATCATACACACGGCGTAAACGAGCGAAGCGTTTACCCAAGCTCTGTCACCTGCCCATCCTAGGAAAATCTTTTTAAAAAAAAGCGAAAAAAATCGTTAATTTAAAACTCTACAGAATGTAGTAATTTGTTCGTTTAGTCGAAAAAAATAGAAATTTTGCACGACACAATATTTTCTTTCTATTTTTCTACAATCGAGAAATCTTATGACCTTCAAAATTACAATCCTGAGCAACGAAAAATCAATCGACTTTGAGTTTTTCTAAAGACCATCAAAAACACACGATGCTGAAGTTTGCAACGTCGCAATGCAACGAAAAATAATTCATTTTATTGATGATTCGTTGAATTTTCAATTTCAACCAAATTTTTCGAACCGAAAAATGAAATTCGATTATTTTATCATCGTGATTACGTTCTGCATGTAAATAATTATTTTTGCCAAAGATTCAAAAGAATTTCGTTGCATTCCAACGATGCAAACTTCAGGGTCATAACAACGCAAGGCCTCGAAGAAAAATAGAGAAATGCACATTTTGGGATAGGAAAAAAATGTCGATGAAAAATTATGGAACAGAAATAAAATATTGATGTCAGTGAAAAATAAAGTATTTGTTGAATATGATTTTTAAAATTAGGTGAATACTCACCTCGCCGGTCATATTCATGATTCCAATAGCAGAAATGAGTATGGAGGCATCAGTTTCGCTGAATCCCATTTCGATAGCATTGTCGGTGAGATAAACGTAAGGCACGTCGTACCACGTGTGAAGAAGAAAGTTACTGATGGAGAATAACAAGAACCTGACATCGGCAAAGTGAGAAAAGTCAAGCATGTCAACAACGAGATCCCAAAATTCCCAGAGTCCGGCGTACCAAACGAGTTTTGTTTTAGCGATGGTGGTCATCGAATTGCGATAAATGTCAGGACAACTGGAAGCCCTGAGTCTGTATCTATTGATGTTTAGCATAGCACCCCGATAAGTCAAGCTGTGTCTATGGACGCGAATATCTTTGAGATAGGCGGTTGGGCAGCGTCTCTGTGGCTCCAAAGTGGCAGATCTTTTGAGAGGGCTGTCCGGGTTGATTTTTTTGAGCCACCACAAGTAAGCGGCATCTTGATGTTGCCAATTCTTATCGGAATTGTCTTTTTTGTCACTGTTAGCGATTTCTTGGTTCGGTTGATTGTTTGGAACTTCGAGAATAATTTCATTGACCGTATCTTTTTTAACGTTCCCTTTGGTGCTCGAGGGAGAGTTGTCCAGCGCGACTTCCGGTTGACGATTCGCCGCTGGGGTCTCGTTGATGGTCTCGGAATCGCTGAAACTTCGAGAAGAAATGAGCAAGCTGGGATAATTTTGAAGGAGAACGTTGTACACGTTTTTTCTCGTGCTCAAAAGTTCGAGAACTTCGAGAGGAACTTTTTCGCCATTTTTGACGAAAGTCGGTAGCGAAACGAGGCTGGAAAACAATTTTCCAGCATCTTCCTCGTCCTGAAGACGGAGACTCTCGATGATCATTGCGTTGGCGGAACTGCTCGCAGCTGAGAACGAATCGCCGCTGGAACTTTGAAGCCTCGTCGTTCTTTTGCGTTCTCGGTTAGCTCGACGCTCAGCTGTCTTGGCTTTTGCTCTTATCGTCGTCCATTCCAAGTCCCGCATGAGACAACCACAGACAGCGAGATTGAGAAAGAGACCAGCGAGTATCAAGGTCGTTCCGCGCCAACCGTATTCCTCTAATAAATATTGCGTCACAGGAGCGAAGATAAAAGTGCCGATGCCACTGCCACATACGGACAAACCAGTTGCGAATGAGCGTCTTTTGTCGAAATAATAAGCAACGATAACAACCGCGGCAACGAAACAGAGCGATAGACCAAAACCGGCGACAATGCCAAACGTAAAAATCAACAATTCCATAGAACTGGCGAATGAACTTATGACAAAGCCGGCAGTTGCCAAGATACTTCCAGCTATGGAAACTCTTCGGCAGCCATATCGATCTGTTAAAAAACTCGCTACTGGTCCGCTCAGCAATGGCATCGCCATGAACAAGCTCCCGATCCACGCGGTTTTTGATTTTCCTTCGCCAAAGTAATTTAAAAATTCGACAAAGATAACACCGAACGAAAAGGTGATGCCATCGGCGATGAGATTGACCATAAAGGAGGCGGCGACGACGACCCAGCCCCAACCACCGTCGGGTGGTCGTGCCTCGGAATATTGTCCAAGACTAGAATTATCCTCGGAGCTGCTCGAGGTAGAAGTCGATATCGATGGACTAGGATGTTCCTGTTGTTTATCGTTGTTCGTTGTTCCCGAAGATTTGCTCGAATCCTTGTTGAATTGGACATGAAGCACGTTTTTATTCGACGTCGATTCACCCGCCGCTTTCCCGTTTACCAATTTGTCCATCCTCTTTTCCGTCTCAATGCCATTTTGCGAATTCGAGCTCGGCGAGTTTTTTAATCTCGAAGTTTTGCCGCTCGTCACGTTCAGCAACGTCGTCGTTGCTTTTTCCGGACATTGCTGTTTTAACGTTTGTGGACTGAGTGCCCCAGATCCATAGAGACTGTTGGATCTCTTGAGACTTGTTTGTTTTTTCGAAATTTCTCGATCGAGTTCTTCCTTCGCTTCGCGCCTCACGTCAAGAACAAAATCCTTCGAGCTTTTTCCCGCTGATTTGTCTTTCTTCAAGATTCTCGTTTCTTCCTCAAGATTCGCCAACTCCAGAGGTTCGTCTTCCTCGATCGTTGAATCCGTCTCCACGACGAATCCATTTTCGTACGCGTTACTCTCAGTTTTTGAATTCATCTCAGGCTCCTCAACGGTTTCGTTTTTTTTCATCGATTCTTGTTCGTCCGCGATATCTCGGAGTGCGATTTTTTCCCGAGTAGTTTTAACGTTGTTGGAATTATTCGGTGAGGCGGATGAGGGATGCGAAGGTTTTTCTTGCGTAAGGATTGTTGTGGCATCTTGGGGCCACTCGATCTTGGCCTCAAGGACAACATGCGGCTCAATGCTCGATCTCTCCTCACCGTTGAATTTGGCCCAGCTCGCCATATTCCCTCAAATATCTGATATTTTCGTTACCCACGTATTTCCGTTTTCCTTTATTTTTCTCCAAATGAAGCTCTTCAAGTTTCACACGAACACTCGTCTCGAGGAAGCCCCAAAAAACATAATGCACTAAGAGGCTCTTCACTTCATTTTTTCCTTATAATCAAAAATTGACGACAACGAAGACTTTTACGCTCGATTGCTTTTTTTCCCCCTCTCTCTCGCGAAACACGATTTTCGAACTTTTTTTCGTTTCCTGATTGGCTCACGCGCTCGTAGTTCTCGTTTCTTTCGCGTATCAACAAATATATTCCTTGTTTAGTTGTTTAAGAGTGTAAAGATGGCAACGTGTATTCGCGGGTGTTCCTGTGTGTGTGTGTGCGTGTGTGTATGTGTATGTGTATGTGTATGTGTGTGTGTATTTTTTAACTTAATTTTTAAAAGCAAAAGGCGTTTGTACTATTATTGGTTTCGTCCTTGATTTATACAACGGTAAAACTGGCCACTCGTAAAGCTGTCTTGTAAACTGACGTCGTAACGGCTGAAGGGACGACGGAGAAGCGCACGTAGCCGAGGCTTTTTCACTGATGCCACCACCATCGCACTTTGTGCACCGCTTCTTTATCCTCGTTGTCTTGGTCGTCCTTGTTGTCCTTGAGTATCGCTTCCTCAGGACTACTCCCGCCTCCACGTAACGATCGTCAACCCAGGCACCCATGCGGCGAACGATTCTTCTTCAGATTTTGCGGTTTACACTGTCAATATTGCAAACAAAAATGACCAAATTATTTAGGTGCGAAATACATTTTTTTGATGATTTTTAATAAGGATGTAATTTTTAAAACGACGATGGCCATCAATCATTCGAAAATATTGGAATTCGATGACTCTGAAGTTTGCATCGTTGGAATGCAACAAAATTCTTTCTCGTTTTTGGCAAAAATGCAGAATGTTATTGCGATGATAAAATGATCAATTTTTGCCACCTGGAAAGCATATATTGGCTCGAAAAATTTGGATGACATTGAGATTAAACGAATTCATCAATAAAATGAAATATTTTTCGTTGCATTCCAACGTTGCAAACTTCAGCATCGAACCGAAATTGAAATTTTTCTGTTGTCAAATTATCTGTAATCGTTAATTCGTATTTTTTGTTTACGTGCATTTTTCGATTAATGGTGGAGATTTAAAGTTTTACTGGGGATTATAATTTTTTTCAGTGGAAATTCTGTGAAGAATAGTTGCGCGAGATTTTTCACAGCCTACGTCCTGTTCCAATTAACTTCGTTCTTCTGGAAGATTCAGCCAAATCGATGCAGCGATTGTCACGTAATTAACGCCCAGGCGCATTTTTCCAGTAGAGAATGAATTATGTATATATAGCGATTCGTAATTCTCCCTAATTTTATTTGAAAACTGATACAAATTGTCGGTGAAACTGAATCTCGAGTTTGGATGTAAATTTAAAAATTGAGAAAATTGAATTGTCTTGTCGACTCTCGACGTGAATGAATTCCTGTGGGGAAAGACAAAACCAGGCGTTTTTTCGCGAAGGACCTGGGATGGCTCTATGGAGCAATAACATCATAGAATACACCGAGAGAAATTGATCTACGTAGATGGCTCTTCGTAACCGTCGAATAGTGCTGGTTCGAGTTAGTACGCCTGGCGATTATAAATGAACTTCATTGTGTACGAGTTGCTATCAATTTACGGATTTAACTGTGGCCATCTACAATATCATAAGACGCACTAACTTCTCGTCTCTCTTTCTCGCTTTCGTCTTCTTATCGAATCTTCCCTCATTCAGGCTCTTGACGTTTCTCCCCAATTCATAAATAATCAATTTCATCGAAATTGCAAGAAATTTTAGTCAATTTTTTATCGATTTATTTGCCTTGAAACTTATCCAGGCAAGTGTGAACTTTGTTTCGGTATTTTTGTAAAAATATTCGGAATTTCTAGCGAAATTCCATCAATGACGCGGTGAGTGCCGGGATTTTCGCGTCCCTTCGAAAAGGTCTCTCCCTCGAGATTTATTTATTCATCGCAACATTTGAAACTCCATCGTGAATATTTGATACAAAGTCCGAACCAATGAGCCTCGTGAAATTGGTTATTCGATAAGAATTTCATGGTCAAATCACTTTCCACGAGGAATAACGTTTCGCAATGAAAACACTCGGTCGATATGAAAACAATGCGACGAGTTAATGTTGAACCTTGTTAATTGATGACTTTCTGACCAAATTTTATCGAGTAATCAGCCGATAACTATATTGTTGAGAATCCAGTGACTTTGTTGCCTGGCCCTGAACCTTTTCTCCTCCTAACGAGTCTTTAAATCGCTCGTTTATCAAACTTGTCGCTTGATGCAGAATAAAAGCGCGAGACTATTCAACGTCGCGATATCGATCCGCGTCGACCTCTCGACCGATGACGTAGCAGAGCCACGTGGAGGAGCGACCAAAAATATATAGAAATGTCTACGAGATATTCCACATGCCAAGGGTTGGTTCTTGACCACAAAACAGTCCTTCGACATAGAACTCCATCAAGGTTCGACACAGTCCCATGCGAAAGTCAACGATTCGGTCAATTTTTCAAAACTTGCATGTAACTTCTTACGAAACGATCTCACAAAACATACAAACTTTCGAAAAAAATGTGTATATCGAGTTTAAAAACTTTGCATCGTTGTTTCTCCAAAACTGAATGGCCAAAAATAAAAATTTTGAAATCATAATTTTATTTTTTCGATCAGTTTTCGTTGCTTTGAAATTTTTTTTTGAAACGCTTCAGCGAGAGACTTTTATCTGACGCGCGAAAGAATTGGCCAAGCACTTTCCACGATTCTCAGCCTTTTCACCACCCAAAGTCGCAAATCCAATTCTCGTTCACGCGTAGAATATCCTATACGTGCTTTTTTAATAGTAATTCCGTTAGCGGAGCCCGAGCCGTCGCGGGGGCGTTTCTCAGGCTCTTGGTCGAACTAATTCGTGAAAATAATTGTCGGAGTAGCCTGTGCAGTGTTATGAATCCAGGTCATACTTGACGAGGAACGAACGACTAGGGCTTTTCATAGAAAATAAAAATCCAACCAGTTAAAACATCTTCACGATTCAATTCCATGCGAGCTCCACCATTCCGGCAAATTGAATTTTATTTTTTACAGAATCGATAGAGAAAATTCTTGGCAAGCGAATGATCTTGTTGCCGAAAAAAAAGAGTCTCTATCTTTAAATAAATCCAATTCGAACGTGCTGATATTTCAAAATCTAATTCTTGAGACCTTCCCCTTAACTCGTCTCTCGTGTTCTGTCGCGTTATGGAACTGGCACCGACTGAACTTGTTTCCGAAATATAAACGCGTCCATGAAATTTTAATGACGTTGAAGTGTGCATCGTTGAAATGCAACGAAATTCTGTTTTTTCTTCACCAGAGCTCTCGTAATAATTATTCAATATTTATTCCGGACCATGAAACGAACGTCTCTTGAGTCCCAAAAACTGAATGGAGACGAAAAACAGCCAAGATTTGAAAAATTCAATGAATACGTTGATTTTCAACGTTGCAAACTTCAGAGTATTGTTATTCCACGCCACGGGCACGAGAAAAGCGCAGAAACCCTTTCTGATTGAGAGTCCAAGGTCCATCGATGCCCAAGAAACTTAATTTTCCAATTCTCATTAGAAATGACTTTGAAAACAAAAATTTCACTTTTCAGCTACAACACTGGAAATAAAATTTGTTGAAAAAGATCGATATTTTGTTGGATACGTTTAACTAAACGTTTTTTCGAAAAATCATGAAAATTTTGTCATTTCAGCAAAAAACATTCCGGAAAATCTTTTCGGAAAGTAAATTTTTGTCATTCCAATCGTAAATTTACCTGACAGTTCTGTTAGAAATGAAAAATATTGTCGAAATAACAAAAATTTAGTTCGTTGTATTCAACAAAATATCGACGTTTTTTGACAAAATTGAATTTTCAGTGAAGCCGCACCATAAAAAGAATTCTTTGAAGCCTTGAAAATCGATGAGACTCAAACGCGTTATCCAGTGAAGTTCTCGTTCGCTTAATTGCGTGTCTATTAATCAATAATTCTCACCTACCCAGAACTGAGTCGAAAAAAAAAATTTCCTGCTGTTTAGAAAAAAGCATCGAATTTGGCTATTTTAAACGAAAGTAAAAAAAAAAAGTTGATTGACAAGCGCGAAACTTTTGTAGGAAGCTATACTAAAAGTATGAAAATAATATATTGAGGAAAGGAAAGTCCGTTGACGACAGTGCGAGATTGAAAATGGACGATGGGAGAGGCGATTAGTTGTAAATCAACGACTTCAGACCTGTTTCCGTGAGGTAATCCGCGTGGCGCGAGGTTTTTCAAGTGTTTCTTTTCCAACGTAACAAAATACACGGACCCTGGCACGTGGCCATCGATTCTTGAGAAATTTTCTGTCGCCACGAATGAGCCGTCACCGACACGAGAATTTTCTTTCTTCCGACTCACGAATCTCAAAGTAGAATTTTTTTATACATCTTGACCATCGACCCTGAGTTATTTAATGACTCCTAAGTTTGCAACGTTGAGATTCAACGAAAAATATTGTTTCCGGTAATTATTTATTAAATTTTGGAAACCATGACAATTTTTCGTCTCGATCGAGCTTTTTGGACTCGAGAGACGATCGTTTCATTCCAGGCTAAAAATTGAATGATAATTATCAGAAGGATTCGAGCTAAATGTTTGGAAAAAATGTGGGCGAATTTGTTACGCGCTGAATTTAATGTTTAATAATGTAAAGCAGCTTCCATCGCGACCATCGCCTTTGACTGAATTTGTCAGGATCGTGTCAGGATCATCATTGCCAGAAGTTAATGATCGCAGGAGGCAGGAGCTTCACGTGATTTTGTAAAAACCAGATAGTTATCGTTTGTGCCAAATGTTTGTGTCGAGTGATTCGCACACACGCGCACGTACAATCATGGACGTGGGCAGGGGTCAAAAATCTTCATTGAACGTGTCGTTTTTTGTCCTCAAGACGAAGTGACAAAATTTTTCGAATTCACAATTCTCCAGGGCACCAAATCCAAAATTTATTTATTGGAGCCACGATTCCATAAAAGATCGAGTTAATTGATGAACTAATTAAGAGACTTTTTTTCAATTCTGGTTCCTAATGCAAAGTTTCATTGCAATCTCTGTTCCTGGCTAAAACGACGAAGCGTCAGACACTTAACGGATGAAATCGTGTTCTCATGTTTTCTTTAAAATTGATGTCATTCCGGAGCACGTGGTCTCGATTGCATTGATGACGTTTTACTCCCTCGTGCGTGAATATCGTCACCGGGATATCGATAAAAAGATAGTGCCGAGAAGGCGACGCGAGATAACGTTTGAACTTACGAAACGGTATCGACCTTTCGCGTTTTTATCCCGAGATTTTGCTATGCAGCGATTGGGCATGAATGTACGAATTCTGTATAAAATTCTCCGAGAGGAACGACTCCTTGGGGGACAGGCGTGTGTTGACTTTTTTATTCCAAATATGTGAGACCCGGTCGAACGACTCGAGTTCAAGTGATTAAGCAAATGCGAGGAGGAACGCGAGAGTATGCAAATCGATGCCGGAGGTCGGCACGGATCTCGAACCGTTGGAAGAGACGTTGATTATCCGAAGTTTTCGTATACCAGAAAAAATGTGAGAGAATAAAAACAAAATTATTCCGTGAGTTAGGTCGAGAAATGAAAAAACCTTCGACGCGATTTTTCACTCTGATGGAAAACTCTATCAACAAAATTGACGTCACAGCAAAGACTTTTTTTTAGGGACTGCGAACGCTCGAATTCGGTATCGATATATTCGTGGGCAGTGCGGAAAAAAAAACTTGTTAGCCAGAGTCTCCGAGGCAAACGATCGCTAGAACAAACGAGTTGAAGGGCGACGCGGCACTCTGTCTTTCGCTTCTTGCTTGTCCTTCAACCAAGGAGTGGCAGCCATTGTGAATGTTTACTGCTTGTGTTTGTTTACGAATGGGGATTTTCATCAATTTAATAACCGTGTAATTTATCAATTATTTAGATAGAAAGCAAAGTGCGCAAACGGAGAGATCGTATGAAGAAAAAAATGGTCGCAGCGACTATGGAAACTATCACGATTACTTGTTTTCGACGATGCTGAAGTTTGCAGCGTTGGAATGCATCAAAAACGATTTAATTTTATTAAAGATTCGTTCAATTTTCAATGTAATCCAAATTTTTCGAGCCGATATGCTTTTAGAATGGCAAAAATGAATCATTTTATCATCGTAATTACATTCTGTAATTGGATAATTATTTTTTCAAAGATAAAAATGAATTTCGTTGCATTCCAACGATGCAAACTTCAGAGTCATTATTTTCGCACTGGGAAACGAAATTGGTTGTCACTAATCTGTGAACAATATTGTGGAAAATTTACAGAAAATTTACTATTTTTACACATAATCGCAAATTTGAAATTCAATGACACTGAAGTTTGCAACGTTGAGATTCAACGAAAAATATTGTTTCTATTAATTATTTATTGAATTCTGAAAATCATGGCTGTTTGTCGTCTCGATTGAGTTTTTGGGACTTGAGAGACGATAGTTTTATTGCCCGGCCCAAATAATTATAAGCTCTGGTGAAGGAAAAACAGAATTTCGTTGTATTTCAACGATGCAAACTTCAACATCATGAAATTCACGAATTATTGAAAAACTTTTGTTGGATCGACAAAATCTGCGGACACCAAATGATTCTGGCGATTCCAACAAACATTCGTTCGCAGCAATCACTCGATTTGCTGACTGGAAAGTAAATCCTGGACTATTATAATATCGAGATTCCAGAAAACGAATTGCACGAGAACTTTAGTAAAATATTTTTTCTGAAAATTCTCATTCTAATCCTCATTGTGATTGTGAACGAGTGAAAACGTGAAAATCCGAAAATACTGATCGTAAATGCGACGCTCCGCGAGAAAGTGCTCCGCGCTCAAACTTTCGTCCCCGAAGTGTTGACGTTGATAAAAAAAATTGATGATGATCCGATTTGATTGAACGATTAAGCAATGAATGTTTCAAATATATCTATAACGATGAAAAAATTGAATACGCGAATTCAATCCACCCTATAAAATGATCGAGCCAACTGTAGTCGGAAAATAATCTCCAAGTCGACAGACTTTTCTACTCCAACGGGTATTCTTGGAACTGTTTTCAATTTTTTGCTCATTTTTCGTCTTCGTATTTTTTTTTTGTATTCCACTTTCATCGCGGATGAACTCTGCATGGTAATTCTAATGAGTACATAAGCACTTCGACAACGCGTATGGAAAGAGAAAAAGAGACGGGGAGGAAGAAGAGAGAGGGAGAGAGAGAGAGTACGTAAGAGTTCGTGTAATCTTGCGGCACTTTCTTATCGTCCCGCAAACAATGAAGAGGGGAATGACATGAAAAAAGGAGAAAAAAAACGACGAAACGATATGAAAGCACGCGGTTATGACCGCGAGGATTTGGATGTTCGTGATATTTCATAGAATAGAAATAGAAAACTTCTCGACACACAGCTGCACTTAGTTTATAAATAATTCGAGAATAATTAGACTGTCTAATTTTAACAGTAACGAGATGCCGAGGTTCGCATGATCATTAAAAAATACGAATACTATTTCGTAATTAATTGTGTGTTCTAATTAATTAGAAATCACATTTACGATCGATTGTAAGAAAAAATCGATGAAACAAACCATTACGATATTTCCGCACTTCACTCGCGTACTTCCGGTTCTCGAGCACTCGGATTCGAACATTTTTTCAAACTATTCAGTCACGTCGAATTTCCATCAGCTTTATCGTCGTATGGATATTTTTAACGAATATTTTATGGAGAAACTATCGCGATTTCTCATTTAAAAATAATCGACGCGTGGGAAAAAAATCTTCACTTTGTTGGTTGGTTTTTCGAAATTGGCGATAGAGAGAAAATTGTAGACTCGATGATACGAAACACTTGGCAAGATGACTTATTAATCCAAGAGTCTGCACTCGCGCGTGAAGAGTATCGCTCGGGAGTCTAAACACGTGATCCGAGCCAATCGAAGCGAATGAATGTCGATGAATTTATTAGTCGTGACACCAGTTGAGCGTGTGTATTTATTTTCCTTTCATGAAATTTAAGTTAGATGTCAATGGATATTTCTTTTCCGGCTTCGAACGGCCGCACAGTCGAGATTTTCAATCTCACCACCCAATCAATTAGTCACGTGGTCGCGAGAGCAGAATAAAAGCACAAATGCAGTTTAAACTCGAATGGAGTGACGAATTATAAAATTTAAACGATTGTTCTTTAACGAGTTACGTAAAGTCGATTATTATATCACTGAAACGAGAAACGGGTGGACACGTGGTTACGATTAACGTATATTTGTACGAGCGACGATGCTTCACCAATTTTTCCACAAATACGACGAAATTATTCTTGAAAGTGTTACTTTTATTGCGTTTTTTTCCTAATGTCCTATTTTGGTCACACGGATTTGAATCCGGTCGATCCACGATTCGACGTCCTGCGAAATCGTCTCACGACGAGATTGTTGGCCAAAAGAATGGACATCACGTTATCACGATCGACGTTATCACAAGGTTTCCAAATTTTTTACATGTGTATGAGTTTTTTTGTTTTTTTTAATTTGATTTATCTCGTTTATCGGCAATTTATTCAAACTGCAGGTTCATTAATCCAGTTAATTTTTGTTAAAACTTTGTTGCACTGTTCTCTCTCGTACGACGAGTGGACGAAGACTGGCCACATCTCGTACTGTGTACTAGTGTAATGTGGCCCAGCAGGGTGGATTCTCAACCTTATCGAGACGACTCGTCGCTCATTGCGATTAGATTCGTCGAATAAAGAGAATTTGCCTCGAGAAGTAGGCGAAGCCAAGTATTTGAGAGAAAAAGAAAGAGAAAAACAAACAGAAATAGAAAGAAAGAGAGAGGAAGAGAACGGACTCTCGAACTTTGACCCAACGCGCCGATCTCCCACACGATTTTCGTTAATAAAAAAATAATTTGACGGCACACGCGCACAGTCTAAAAATTCGATTTCTTCAGAACGACGCGACTTTCTCGCTATGATATTTTTCAATATGTATTTGAAGAAGTGAATTAATGTCAGTGATCCCCGATGGCAAGAAAGATTTCCAAGTTTATTCGCTGCATTTATAAATACATCGTTCCGACGATTATACAAAAAAAAATGTATAATAACGCGCGAGATATCGAAACTCAGAACTCGCGAGACCGCGTCAATGGAGTTGTCTTTTGACGGCTGAACGAGAGGATTGCCTGCTTAATACTGATAGCCGGCTATGCTGTACGTGCTCTTTCATACACGAATGTATCTTCGTTCTCCCCCCCCCCCTCTCTCTCTCTCTCTCTCTCTCTCTTTAAGTCTCTCTATCCCTCGTTCTCGTGGCAGAGTTTCCCTTGCCTGTGTCTCTGAATGTAAGTTCAGGTCCACAAAGAGGTGCAATACTCCGAAGCGATTCATTCTAATGGTGTATTGACGTTCGCCTCGTTGGAATGCAACGGAAAAAAAATATTCTTCACAAATTCTTTTGAAGCAAACGAAATTCTCCGTCGAGTTAATTTCTCTGATAGCGAGAAAAAAATTTGAAGTTTGCTATGAGAAATGACGGAATTTCGTAGCGTTCAAACCTCGAATGAAGTTTGCGTCGTTAGAATCCAGGGAATTCTGGTTTTTTCTTCGGCAGAGCCGATCATTCTCATTCAATTCAAGGTCAGGACAATAAAATCATGAAATTCAATAAATAATTGATAGAAAAAATATTTGAAGATCATTTCTTCGAAGTATCGGGAAAAAAATCGAACGAAAATCAGAAATAGAAACGGTTTGCCGGGACAGCTGAAAGTTGGCCGTCGCGGAGCGAAATAAAGAACATTTTTGTGATAAGATCTGATAAGCTTTAGAGCACAAATTACCAACTCATTTCAACGGCGATTTATCAAAAGAACTTTTTTTTTATGATCGATAAGAAATTCGACATTTCGTGTTAATTACACTTCACATTTTTTTTGGTTGAATTTCATAACTCGCGTACAATTGAACGATAAAGCGAGCTGTGACCTTTATTTCAAATCTGCCGAAATAAAAAATTTATCTTCAATCAATTGTTTCGTGATAAAAAAAAAAAAAAATTCCCTTCGACGAGAATAATGTTTCAAAAATTTAAAAAAAGTTCATCAGTCGGTGTGCCCGACTATTTATAATTCGCTAACGAATGAACCAATTTCAATTATTCCTCAACAGAGACCTGAAATAATTTACAACGGCTGTGAATTTGGTTTCTGACTTCTTTTCATTGCGTGGCAGCAAAAAGCAAAACGTGTGAATAGCAAGTTTGAAAGCTGATGGAGAACCAGCTTGGTTTCAAGCGACCTGCGCAGAACGAGTTTTTTTTTTAAGGTATTCTCTCATTTCTCTATCTTTTCTGTGCAGAGTTTATCGTTCTCACTTCAATCTACTCTGAGAGAATGGGCGATAAAAAAAATCGGTGTCCTCCAACTTTCATATGCCAGAATTCGTGAAGGGCCATCACAAAACATTGCTTAACCGTTCGACTCGCAATCCGGTCGTGAACTTGACTCAAGTTTTATGAGGATTGGCCGTAGGTCATCCTGTTTATCTCCTTCGACATTATTTTCAAATCGAATTTGAAAAAGCAAAGATTTTTGAAGCTTGACAGGACGGAGAAATCTTTTCGTATAAATATTCCGGAAGTTGTTATCACTAATTTACTCAAGATTTCAATAAATTGCAGTTTTTATGAACAGGAAGCAATTTTTTGATGAGATAATGAACGTGCTGATGTCTTGAAGTGACAAAATGCCAAGTGCACATGTGAAAAGTAACGCTGTTCGAATCGTTCTTTATTAAATGAATAAACGCGACAAAGATGTTTGTTAATTGTCAGAATGAAAAAGACGAGGTGAATGATAAAAAAGCTCGTACGAGGATTAAAATTGATTGAGCCAATAATTGCCAATTTTTGTGAACGTGAGACATTGCAATGTGCAATTATCACAAATTTCTCTACTCGTTTACGTAAACATAGATTTTATTCAATGCTGACACCGTCGAGATACAAATGAAATAATTTTTTATTACTCTGAAGTTTGCATCGTTGGAATTCAACGAAAATCGTTTTTATTTTCGGCTAAAATAATTATCCGAATGCAGAATGTAATTACGATGATCGAACGATCGATTTTTGCCACCCCAAAAAGCATGTCGGCTCGAAAAATTTGGATAACATTGAAAATTCATAGAGTCATCAGAAAAATGAAATACTTTTCGTTGCATTCCATCGTTGCAAACTTCAGCATCATTTTTTTTTATATTTTCATCTTGAGAATCACCGCATCGAGAAGCCAACGATGTCCTTCTGATTTATTGGATCGTATTTACCTTTAAAAATAATCCAATCACAAACCATATTTTTCAAGATTATGACATTGAATCAAGAGGAATTTAGAAAGCGGGATTTCATGAGATTCATAAACAAAAATCTTCAAACTCAACTTCGGACTGATTTGCAGCTACAAATTTTTCGAATATCTAATAATTTCGTTGTACGAACAAACAAAAAACAAGATAATACAATTTTTTAACGTTTTTCATATCATTTCGAAATTGTTTTTATTCATGAATCGTTGAATATTTAAAAAAAAATCTACATTCGAGGTCAATAGAGTTTTCAACGAGGATATTCCTCAATTAGTGCAAAAGGTATACGATTAGAGAAATCAGATAAGAAATGAAAGAATGTCTCAGAGTTCTAAACTGTCCCGAGCATTTTCCTCGCCTCATCCCAGCTTTACCGCAAGATTTTTTGTGCGCGGATAAGAGATAAGAAGTTTTTTTCTAATTTTCGAACGTGCCTCTCGAACTGATTGCCCCGACCGAGCCTTCAACTGTAGATT
The DNA here is from genome assembly GCA_037043255.1 of Diadegma fenestrale. Lineage (NCBI taxonomy): Eukaryota > Metazoa > Arthropoda > Insecta > Hymenoptera > Ichneumonidae > Diadegma > Diadegma fenestrale. Next base: position 14,574,120 of record CM073309.1, on the reverse strand, counting down.
TTTTTTTCTATTTCGAGAAAATATTCAAGACAAAAGTATGAAAATGAATGCGACATTTCGGAAGAGTTCAAAAGGACAGGTTGTTAGAATTTTACACGCAATTTTAAGGGAATCGTTAGGGAAATTTACATTTTACAGAAAAAAAAGTTTGAAACTTTTCCATAGATTTCTTATCACTCTTTCTCAATTACAAAGGAACGCGCGTGACAAAGTTTGTTCGAAAAAATGAGGAATTTTGAGCATTTCATTTCGGAGATACAGCGAAATGAGAGCCCTGAAAGCTTCACGCAACACTTTTGCAAATAAACAACGACAATATGATCCAATGATTTTTTTATAGTTCGTTATACACGCAACGACGAGAGGCAGGTGTCTTTTTCATTCGCATTCTCCGGTCCATAAATAAGTCGTTCTGTGATGTTTCCTCCCACGATTATCCGTAGCATGTAAAATCATCGTTATCACTAAAGAAGGTTGCATCAACTCATCTTTTGACACGTGTCGCGCGATGTAAACGAAAAAAAAATAGGATTCGGTACTGACGGGAGTCAGCGGTTCGATAAATAATCGACAATTTTTTATTGGTGCTGCATGGCAAAATTGAAAAAATTAATTAGCTCGGTTCTCGAAACTCTTTTAACGAAAAATCGTTGATTAAGTAACAAAAAAAAAGTCAAACTCATTTCCTTGGGGAAAAAAAGTCTCCAAATAATTATACGCTTGGGAATTTAATTCGAATAATAAATAAATCCTCGTCTCCGAGTCACAACAATCATTTCACCAAAATTACAATTACGCCAAGGCCGGAAAGCTTCGTGCTGCATTTTGAAAAGTTGATTCTCGTGATCGATCAAGACTCTGAAGTTTTCAACGTTGAGATGCAACGAGAAAAATTTTTTCTATTGATTATTTATTAAATTTTGAAAATCATGGCAATTTTTCCAATCGCTTGAGTTTTTTGGTCGCAAGAGACGATCGTTTTATTAGCCGGACCAAATATTGAACAATAATTATGAGCTCTGCTGAAGAAATAACAAAATTTCGTTGCATTCCAACGATGGAAACTTCAGGATCATAAATTTTTCAATATTTGGTAACGCCAATAAAACTCTCTTGCAATGAAAAAAAAACTCAAGCGACACGAAAAATTGACATGATGTTAAAAATTCAATAAATAGTCAATAGAAAAAAAATTTCGTTGAATCTCAACGTGGCAAACTTCAGAGTCATTAGTGAACATTATACTGCGATTAGAAATGTTTATATCTATTTATACGCACGTCTTATTGATTTACTGTCACTTGAAAGAGGCGAATGTAGACAAGCCAAAGTGTTTATACGAGACGTACGTCGAGACTCAGGAGTGAAGAAGCTCGTGCACAATAATGCTGTCTGCTCCGGTAAATATCAACCGGATGACTCGCTGGTTGACTGCCTTACGGCGCCACTCACTCTCTCGTCTCAATTTCTACTTTACCTTCAAATATATATGTGACCAAATATATTGGATATTCGATGCTGAATGGACCATACGATTTCCACTATCCCCGAGATTTGTAATTATCACGATAATTAACAACGCAATTTTTAACTCTACGCACTCCTGGTCGACCGATCGTACAATAAAAGTCAAACAAAGAAGGGCCGACCGGCGCGAAAAGGTCCAAAAGAGACAAAACGGAACAAAAGCATAAAACAATTTCTCAAGTGATATGCAATTTTTCAAGAAATGCCGCGTGCTCGTCCGAAAGCCTTCAAACACAACAAGATCATCATCAGCAGAAATTTCCATTTTTTATAACATTTTGTGCACGCGATAATTGAGACTTGATCGGGAAGCATAAAAAACGGAGACGGAAGATTGCGAAATATTGCCTCGATCAACATAATTGTTGAATAATAATTTGATCGAAGAATCTCATGTATTTTTTGTCGTCCTTGGGAAAGGATGATTTTTCATGATGCTGAAGTTTGCAACGTTGGAATGCATCGAAAAATATTGAATTTTAATGAAGATTCGTTCAATTCTCAATGACATCAAAATTTTTCGAACCGATATGCTTTTCGAATGGCAAAAATGGATCATTTTATCATCGCAATTACATTCTGCATTTGAATAATTATTTTTGTCAAAAAATGAATTTCGTTGCATTCCAACGATGCAAACTTCAGAGTCATGATTTTTTAAACAAAATACGAATGTGTAAGTCAAATCGGTGAAAGACTCTTCTATGAGATAAGCGAAAAAGGCAAACTCGGACAATGTCGAATTCAGCGACAGAGATTGAACCTCGAAATTTATGCTAGAGAGATACGACACACGTGGCATTACATACACGTAAATCTTGGGTATAATGTATTTATAGATATAGCCGGAATATGAGCTCTATAAATCTACATAGTCGAGTATTCTCACGTCTATAGATATAGACTACGATATATATTCGATTTTCGGGGCCAGAGAGTTTCAGAGATGCACTTACGCTCGAACGAGCCAACAAATCACGGACGGAGCACACTTGTGTGTGACTCCGTTCTATATTCTGTGTCAGAGCGGTGCAAAGTTTCACTATATGTATATATGATCTTAAAGCTCGAACGATGTGCGTCATCACGGAGAGATGATAATTAATTAAAAGTTGCGACCACGAGCTTTATTGATGCCATCGAATTTCGATAAAAGGTGCCTGTGCATCCGTCCAACCAGCCTGCACCATCTGTATTTTAATTGACATATCTACCGACCTATTCCGCGTTCATCAAACTTTTAACAACAATATTCATTCTCATAATCGATACCAGCTGAACGGCTTGCGTACAGTCTTTCAAGCACAATGAAAACTCTGAGTCGGTGTCCAGAAACCTGAACATTTGTCTCCATTCCAAAAATAAATGTAAATACATTAATTCTTTACGATGTTGAAGTTTGCATCGTTGGAATGCAACGAAATTCTGTTTTTTTTTTTAGCAGATCTCAAGATTCTTGTTCGATATTTGGTCAGGACAATAAAATGATCTTTTTTGAGGATCCAAACGCAATATCGATACGAAAATTTTCAAGGTTTGGGAAATATGACAAATAATTAATGATAAAAGTATTTTTCGTTGCGAACAGTGTCATAATTCTTTTCTTAATTATTTATTATCGTCAATCTTTATTGTCCCTGTTCCTGTGTTCATTCTCGTAGGTCCTTACGAACTTATTCCATTACTTTGATTTTTTTTATCATCATTGAATTCACGATGAAATGAAAACAGTTTTTTCCATGATCCTGAAGTTTCCAGTGTTGGAATGCAACGAAATTCTGTTATTTCTTCAGCAGAGCAATAATTATTATTGAATATTTGGTCCGGCCACTAAAACGATTCTCTCTTGCGTCCAAAAAACTCAATCGACTCGAAAAATTGCCATGATTTTCAAAATTCAATAAATAATCAATAGAAAAAATGTTTTTCGTTAAACCTCAACGTTGCTAACTTCAGAGTCATTTTTTTTCTCAAGTTTGAGATGTTTTCGTACTTGATGTTTTTTACGATGTTGCGAGTACATGAAACTTGGACGAATGGAATAGAATGGAAAGCTTTGCAAACGACGGTATGAAAGATCGCAAATTTGCGACGCAACGATGTTTTTGTTTTTGTTTTTTATCATTTTTAAATCGAGCCTGATTCTCATGCATCAGATTCAGTTCTCTCCAAGTGCTGAAGGGCGATCAGCCAATTACGAGATCGAACTGTAACGATTCATTTGGGAGCTTTGGAAAGACGCGAGCTCCGCCATCGCATTGGGACCCGCCATCGTATCCAATTCTTTGTGTTTATCGGGGTCGATTAAGTATAATCAAAAGTCTCGCTTCGTTCTTCTTCTTCTTTTCCCCCTTGCCCTTGGTCATCATTGTTTCTATGCGGGCAATCGATATCCAGAGATTCTAGGTCGCTTCAGTCCTACACTATTGTTCATAAAGTGTGAACGATATCCTGCATATATACGTTATGGACGTACGGTCTCGGAATGATTTGCATTCTTGGGCTGCGTGAGCGAACAATCGGCCTCGCGCGTTAAATGGCCCAGTAGGTACACAAAAGCGAATGCCAGTAAACAATTGACTTTTGCTCAAGCCTCACAATTCCTTCTCACGACCACACTGTTTTCTTTTCTTTTCCATCCTCCAACAAAATCTTTCGTGCCAAAAAAACTGACTGCAAAAAAAAAGAGTGATAAAAAAAGACTGGAAATTAATTTCACCAGCTTTTCCTACACGTAGGACGTTGTGTCACTGTGTTCACGTGTTCGCAATGACACTGCACATTTTCGGGCATTCAGAGAATATAAAAATCAACTTTTTGGTGCCCTGTCGTCCCTCTAAGAAATTTTAGCAAAAACATAGTAAATTTTCATCTGAAAAAGAGCGAAAAATGTCATGATTTCCGCGATTGCGATAGAAAAAGAATGAAAAATTACTATTTTTGCTAAAAATTTCTCGGAGGGACGACTTGGTAGCAGGAAACTATAATAACATTTAAAAAATGTATGACGCTGAAGTTTGCAACGTTGGAATGCAACGAAAAATATTTGATTTTATTAATGATTCGTTCAATGTACAATGTCATTCAAATTTTTCGAGCCGATATGCTTTTCGGTTGGCAAAAATCGATCATTTTATCATCGTGATTACATTCTGCATTCGAATAATTATTTTTGTCAAAAATAAAAAACGAATTTCGTTGCATTCCAACGATGCAAACTTCAGACACATAAAAATTTCGTGTAAAATTCTCTCCGTGTAGTCTAATTAAATAATTAGAATGCCCGGTCGGTATTTGGCACAGTCGATCACGTTATCGATGGGAAAAGGAAGTTATTTTGAGAACTCTTGTTTTTATGTACAAGATTCAACAGGGAAAGTGCTCAAAAGTCGTGAGTTGCAGTCGGAGAATGCAAGTTTGGATAGCGTTGTTGACCGCTGTTCGAGCAGCGGAGCGATTAGTTTGTATAAATAGTCGACGACGTTGGAATGATCGAGATGAATTTATAATCGGAATATATGAATGTTGTACTTTGTGGCGAGAGAGAAAAGGCATTTTATGGTAATCTACGATCGGAAAACGATGGATCGTTGTGCAATGTTTAATAAATGACAACTTATTACGAAAGCGATCACGTCGAACGATTTCCCTGATGGAATTCCAAAACTTTTCCTTATCATTTTTTCTCGTTGTTGTGGAATCGAGGAAAGCTCTGATTTGCACGAGGATCGCGCAGTTACGATTCGTATTTTCTGTCACGAACGTCACGTCGTTTGGTGTAAATTTCCACCTGCGGATAACTATCGTTTCCATTTCAAGAAGTCTCATCAATCTCATCGAGTCGTTAGTCAACATGGTTTTTTTTCAACCATCTCTCTCTTTCTCTCTCTCGCTCTCTCTCTTCTTCTCTATGAATCTAATCACAGTATAGTTGCCTGGCGATGACAACGACTTCCGATGGTTGAAACCCACAGAAATTTAATCATTCGCCTTCGTGACCGAGTGAAATCTGAGCCAGGAGCACGCGAAAAGTACAATTGCAAATACTGTTGAAGTTTGCATCGTTAGAATGCAACGAAATCCTGTTTTTTTTTCTGCAGCAGAGTTCATCATTAATATTTAGTTTTTGGTCATAATAATGAAACTCTTTTGTGACCCAAAAACTAAATCAGCTAAAAAAATGGGCGCGATTTACAAAATTTAATAAATAGTGAATAAAAATATATTTTTCGTTCGACCCAACGTTGCAAATTTCAATATTTATCGAACTACACAATTTTGAAAATGATTCTGAAGTTTGCATCGTTGGAATTCAACAAAAACCGTCTTTATTTTCGGCTAAAATAATTATCCAAATTCAGAATGTAATTACGATGATTGAATGATCGATTTTTGCCACCCCAAAAAGCATGTCGGCTCAAAAAATTTGGATAACATTGAAAATTGATGGAATCATCAATAAAATGAAATACTTTTCGTTGCATTCCAACGTTGCAAACTTCAGCATCTTTTTTGAAAACAGTTCCCCCTTTCGTATACTGCTGTTCACAAGATCTTCCAGCCATTCCATCACATCCAAAATATCTTTGGACCATAAACACGAAGAAAATTGAAAAAAAAAATTAATCTCGTGATTATTCAAATTCCTTCTATCAATTCTTCGGAATACTTAGGATTCTCTATAATAATCTGGAAATTTCCCAGAGCGCAGGATATAACAGGAAAGCAGTCCACGCAAATGCCAGTAATTTCATGATTTAATCAACGAGCTCCAATCTTTTGGACATGAAAATAAATGTTCCATTTCCTAGGAAAAACACGCGGGGAATAACTAATCGGCTATTCAAACATTCGAAGTCGCTCGTTAATGAGATTTGTTCGAAGAAAAAATCGCGCTGCTGTATCGTGTCCAATAAAAAAGTAGAAAAATTTCCTCGTACAGCAAACAGGAGAAGAAAAAAAATTGCATTTCCTTTAGCGATCAGCGGAGCATGGTTTTAATAATGGATCATCGTGCAATATTGAATAAACGATCGAACGGTTGTCTCGGTCTCACTGTTTCATTGTACTGCGGAAAAAAATTAATTGATAGCTCGGTAAATAAAAACGACAGACTTTGTTGAGTCTCGATCAGCAGTGAATTAAGGAGGTTCGATCCCGACAATAGAATGTTGCCATGCTAAACCATGTTAAAAAGAAAAACAATTTAAAAAGGACATGAATTTCAATGACCCTGAAGTTTGCAACGTTGAGATTCAATGAAAAATATTGTTTCTGTTAATTATTTATTGAATTTTTAAAATCATGGCTGTTTTTCGTCTCGATTGCGTTTTTGGGAATCGAGAGACGATAGTTTTATTGTCTGGACCAAATCCGTTATGAGCTCTGGTGAAGAAATAACAGAATTTCGTTGTATTTCAACGATGCAAACTTCAACATCATGAATTTTATAATATTTCGTAAATATATTTTTTAATAATGTATATGACAACATAATTTTTTAAGATTTTTCCAACACGTCGAGTTTTTCGACTCGAGTACACTAAAATTCACGTGTATAAGCGTACAGATAAATATTTACGGATATAAATCTCGTGCATGAGAAGTTCAATTGAACTCTCAATTACTCGATAACCATGTGGTCAAAAATTTGGAAAAAAATGATGATCCTGAAGTTTGCATCGTTGGAACGCAACGAAATTTTGTTATTTCTCCAGCAGAGCGCGTAATTATTATTCAATATTTGGTCCGGCCAATAAAACGATCGTCTCTTGCGACTAAAAAACTTAATCGACAGGAAAAATTGCCATGATTTTCAAAATTGAATGCATAATCAATAGAAAAAATGGTTTTCGTTGCATCTCAACGTTGCAAACTTCAGAGTCATAAAAAATGAGTGTTTGTGTATTTGATGCCTCAGAATATCAAGAGCAAATTTGACGAAATTCTGATCGATTTGATTTCGTGATCCAACCGCTTTGAAATCAAATATTTTTCTACTTATTACTCAATTAAATACTCAAAAATCCTATTTCGTCAAGTGTAACACAGATTTTTTAGTGAAACTGTTTTTTGCAAGTCGAATAGTCGCGGACACCAACAAAGACCGTAGAAACTACGAGTCGAAGGATCGGAGGGTCGGAGGGAAGAGGACGATCGATTAACTCTTTTCATCTATACCATAACGTGCGCCAGACGACCTTGAGGATACGTGGCAAAGTATATTCATCATATATACGCGTATGTATGCTCGGAAAAGCTCGTTGTGGCAAACGGAATGTTGGAAGGGTATAAAGTCGTGGACTAGAGAGTATAGAAAAGATTGTGAGGAAAGGAGCAGCGCGACGACTTCTGCATTGCGGACATTATTTGCCTTTCCTACACTCGTATTTTCCATCGAGTACGAAACTTTTGTTATCAATGAAAATGAACGTAAAACACAGATTCTGCAATATGTAAAGCGAAAAGGAAGCATAAAACGATTATTCATTTTATCGAACGTTCGAAAAAGTAAAAAAGCCCTACGTTGACCTTCAACGTTGAACGAACGTCGTAAATACGATCTCGCACTTGGAGAAATCGTTAATTCGATATGTCTGAGCTACTCGTATGTAACTTGCGTACATTCGTAATCAGATCAGCGACGAAGCTTAGCCGTCACTTTTGCCAGTGAGATATATCGGGTCTTCCCATGACGGAAGTTACTGACAAATAATTATTTAAATTAATTAAAGGCTAACGTCACGCAAAGGTCTAAGAATAGCGATTTCTGTAGAAAAAAAAGAAAACAACAAATTTTGGCGTCAACGAGGAGGGAGCCAAATACGACAGCGAATTGTCGAATGAATTTTTTTTTCATGATTCGTTGAATTCGTAGGAAAAAAAAATAAGTTAGAAGTTCGTAAATTATACGAAATTTTTCTTCGAATGTTATTCTCCGACAACAAGAAAAAATTGTCCAATCGTCGTAAACGAACACTGCATCACGACTTCGGAGTTTGACGTGAAAAATATGCCAGAATTTCGTTGCATTCGAACCGCGAATGAAGTTGAAGTTCGCATCGTTCGCGTGCAACGAAATTCCGTTTTTTTTTTGGTGAATAATATTCAGTTTTTGGTAATGGCAATGGAACGATTCTCTTGCGCGAGCCAAAAAGCAAATCAGCACAAAAAATTGCTGTGAGTTTCAAAATTTATTGAATAATGAATTTGAACAAAAGAATCGTTCGATCCCAACGTTTCCCTCGAGCAGAGTGCATAATTATTATTCGGTACTTCGTCCGGACAATCAAACGATCGTCTCTTGAGTCCCAAAAACTCAATCGAGACGAAAAATTGCAACGATTTTCAAAATTAAATAAATAACTCCTACGAAACAATATTTTTCGTTGAATTTCATCGTTGCAAACTTCAGAGACATAGGAAAAGTTTTAACAATGAAAATTGTTGTTTGTAAAGCAATACCTCAAGTAGAACACGATCTTGAAGTTTGCATCGTTGGAATGCAACGGAATTCTTTTTTTTCTCCAGCAGAGCTCACGATTATTGTTCAATATTTGGTGCTGATAATGAAACGATCGTCTCTTGAGTCCCAAAAACTCAATCGACACGAAAAATAGCCATGATTTTCAAAGTTCAATAAATAATCAATAGAAACAATATTTTTCGTTGGATTTCAACGTTGCAAACTTCAGAGTCATAAATAGAACAACCTCGATTTTTCATCGGTGTGATTCTATACAAAGGAATGCATAGCCCCGTTGTTTGATAAGATAGTACAAAGGCATAACGGACTCGATATAACCGATGTGTGCGAAACTTCGTAGAGGTTCTCGCGATTCGTTCTCTTATCTTTCGATATATCTTCCATCTTGTTATTGTTAAGATTCTGTATACACCTGTTTCAGTTGTTCCGTTTGCCCTTCGCCATCTTTCATACGGTGTACGGTTCCCTCGACCTTCCAAAGTATCACTGAGCTATAAAATGACTCTGGAAATTGGAACGTAGCCTGAGATTCAACAAAAAATATTGTTTCTCGTAATTATTCATTGAATTTTGCAAAATCATGGCTATTTTTCGTCTCGATTGAGTTTTTGGGACTCGAGAGACGATCGTTTCATTATCCGGGCCAAATATTCCATAGTAAATGACTCTGAAGTTTGCATCGTTGGAATGCAACGAAATTCTTTTTTGTTTTTGGCCAGAGTAATTATTCAAGTGCAGAATGTTATTACGATGATAAAATGATCGATTTTTGCCACTCGAAAAGCATATTGGCTCGAAGAATTTGGATGACATTGAAAATTGAACGAATCATCAATAAAATGAAATATTTTTCGTTGCATTCCAACGTTGCAAGCTTCAGCATCGTGGACAATAATGATGAATCCTGCTGAAGGAAAAAAAAAACAGAATTTCGTTGCATTCCAACAATGAAAACTTCAACATCATTTGCTATGCTGGATATTTTTGTACAGGAAAGAAAGAGTCGTCCTGATTAGACGAAAACGCTGTATTCTTGATGAGGGAGGAACGCGAGTGTTCCGAATTGGAGGATAAACGACGTAGAGAGATGGCCGCATGACAATGACATTTGAGACGAAAAATCCAGGTCAAAATATTCGAGACAGAATTCATTTCCGAGCTCCGGCAAGATTCCGATAATTTTTTCGTGCACACGGAGAGAAAATCACGTTGAAAATTCCTATGGCGTCGTATCATTTTACTGAAAAAGTGAAGGAAAAAATATTTGATGGAATATGAACAAGGAAAATTCGCCAATGTTGGCGGAAATTTCTCAACTGCATGGCAAACAGGAACTCGCATGGCTCTTGAGTTGCGAGGAAACTTTCTCTAATGAGAGGTTAGGCGCCTGAATTAGAGTCAACGTTGGGACAGACGGCCCTATGTACGAGGTCATGACAATGGGACATCGGGATCAAGACAAGATGAAACTCTGAAAAGCCTTTGGGCCAGATGCACGACAGTCTATTCGACTTTGCTCGAGGCAGTGCGACGAGAAACTTTGGCGTTCTTGGTAGGACGAATAGTGTGCTCAAAATTCGAACATGTGCGTGAAAACGAGGAAGACCGAGCAGCTGTAAGGCTGCAAGTAAATATAGTACGTCTCTGAGAGCCCGAATCGGTGAAAGTGAAAACGAAAGAAAAAGAACACGGTTCGCGTTTACGATTCGTGCCAAAATAATGCCAGTTCGTGTATTCTCCGTCAATCTTTTTCCCCCCGAGATGTCATTCGCATGGAAAGACCAATTTCCCACGATATTTTCATTCGTCTACAGTCAGCTAGCAATGTTTTCGGCAATAGTTATTTATCGATATGAATTTTAAAGCGATCTGTCCACTGTGAGGCCCGCGGAAATTTCGCTACGCGATTTCTCCGGAAAGAAAACTTAAAGTTACGCGTTGTTTTCTCGTTGCCGGAAAAAAAAGCGTGACTTTTTCTCCGAAAAGTCGCTTTTACACGGTTAGAATTATATTTAATTCGGTTCATTTATTAAACGTGTGATTACAAATTCAGCGGAAAAACCACTGTCGCGAAAAGTGCGAAAAATTTATCGCGAATTCGAGAATAATAATACGAAATTGGGATAAAGAATTTTCTCGGCGTTTCGATCGAGTAAATTTTAAATATCGTCGTTTGCTCCAGTATCGTGAACTGTTTTTTCCATCGAAATGTTCGAGTCTACACATTTTCAAGTGAAAACTACGAGAATTATGAGAAAAAGGGTGTAAAATCTATCAATTATCGAGTGTCGAGAGGGTACGAGTTGATGAAATGACATCAACGTTGTTACGGAAACAAATGAACGAGAAATACGTTCGGAATTCAAGTTGCGGAAAAAAAATCTTCTTTACTTACCAAAGGTCTCGACGACTGGTGAGTAGATGCTAAAAAACTGCGATGCACTGCATTATGTGTGACGATTAAGCAATGTCGATAGCCAATGGAGATTTGTTGCGTGAAATAAAAAGGAAAAACCGAAATAGCAACAATGAGCGATGAAAATAGCGCGAGAGATGCCGAAGGGGAAAGAAACGGTATTCGAGTCACGCCGCACACTTCCGAGCTTGGATTCTACGACAAGTGTGTGTTGTGTGTTTTTCACGTTCGGTTATTTGTCCTTAGAAAAATATCCGTGGCACTTTGTTTCTTGATAGGAGGAAAAACTGTTCGAGTCGACTGTGTTGACGACTGAGGACCGGCGCGGAGAAACTATCACGAGCGGCGGTGTGATTGACATAAAACAATCCGAAAACAATCTTCAATGAATGAGCGAAGTGAACAAAATGTGTGAGGACGAAGCACGACAGTTAAGTACGAACTCTGCCAGAGGAATACAGGAACGAATGGTTTTTTTTCGTTCTACAAGCGACGCACGAGTGATCAAGGGGTGAATTTTTGGCCTCTGCGCATGCGTCACTGTAGCAACCCTCGGTCCTCGGTTAGCTCGCGAACGCTCTCTATCGGATTCTTTCGAGGTAAACGATATTTCGGCGGGTAACTTTGAACTCTGACCTGTGGCAAATCTGTTTTTTGGCATCGGACCACAATTTTTATGCCTCGACAAAAATATCGATTCCTTCGGCACAAAATCAAACAAAACATCGAGTCCATACAATTTTCACATTCGCTCGATAAAAAAAAGATTAAATTACGAAACGAATATTTAGCGCGGTGAACAGAAAGTCAGTAATTCGAATTAAATTTCAATGTTTCATTTTGCATCCAAGACAAATCGTACATTTCATAAACGCTCCATTTCAAAATACAAAAAAATGTTGTTCGATGTATTTATCCATCAGAAAGACGTTTTTTTCACAATCATGAATCTTTCAAGCACGCATCGTCGAACACTCGCAATTAGGAAACAATTATTTATTCCAGATGCACGTGATTTCTCAACTACGCCGTCGTATATTCCATTTCCTGAAGTCAGCTAGAATAATGATAATAATAATGATAAAACAATAGCCATTTCCTCAATTCGTGATATCGTAATGATAGGGAGAAACATTTTTTCGGAATCGTCTGAGGATTGTCCCCTCCCAACCCTTGCCATTATTTTATCAACCAATTGAAAGACTCCGTGCCCTAACGAAAAACGATATTTCAGATAACCCATAGATCTTGGGGTGATGGATTACTTTGGGATTATGTAATTTGACTCGGTCGACAGACGGACGTCACTCACAGAAGCTTCTTTTGTTTTCTTCGTCCCTTTGTTTTCTTTCATTAAAAATGCATCTCTTTCTCTACTTGTATGTCATCTCGCCATGCTCTGCTATGAGTGAGCAATAAAGTAACAACGTAATTGCAGCGGTCTTATTGTTAATCACCGGAAAAGTATGTACATCGTTCTCCCGTTAATATATTCGTATATAAAATTCATGCCGACGTTTCTGTTACTATGTATACAAACAAATTTCACTCAGTTTGTATAGCCGGCCCTACATTCTCGTAACCTGCTCCTCTACGTCCACGATTACACTCGTACGACGCTGCATGTGGGAATGACGGAATATCGATCGGTCTGCTCGGGGCTCGGGGTGGGGGAAGCTCCCGGCCCAAACTGGCGGCTCGACAGGTGCGCAAGGACGGATATACGAATAGTGCGCAATTTTCTACGTCAACAATGCGAAGCTCTTTGCCGCTGTTACGAAAATAGAGGTGCTGGTGCATTTACGCACATTGTACAGAAGTTTATGCTTTATGAATTTGTTCGAATTATGAATTCGTCGTCGACGCGTCTCGGAATAACTTGAAGTGTACTTTTTTCATGAGGCACATTTCCTCTATGTTCTTATAATTTTATATTGACAAACATGAAAAAGTTTTCTCACTTGTTATGCCCTTGAAATTAAAATTCGAGCTTGATCCTTCGGCCTTTTGATTACAAAAATGTTCGAAATGGATACCGGAAATTCTATAGCTAATCTAAATTCTAGAAAACTGATACGCGACATTTTTCGAATTCTTCGATGACAAGTGAAGACTTTTGTGTACAATATATAGAAAATATCGATTGCAGATCCCATCCATTTCATTTCTGCTCCGACTGCGACCTAACCTTATCCGAAATGCGAGTAACTTGAATATCCGCCGTGCTTCGCGTGCATCTCTGCCGATATATTTCAATTTGTATTTGACACACAGACACAAGCGAGTTGTAACGAGAGACTGAAGAAAATAAATCGGCGATATGACAGAAAACAATATGTACATACCACCGCTAGTGAAAAGTGAAATTTCCGACGAGTCCGAATACGATGCAGACCCGGAGGAATTCAATGTTTACAAAAAAAAATACCAACTTTTGCTAGACAGATGCGAAGTTTTGCAGCAGGTTAGCCGCGCGATGTCTTGACGATTCTCAAACTTTTTCATCTCGACGGTTCTCAACGCGTTAATTTAATGTTGCATCCTTTGCAGGACAACGAAAGACTGGTTTATCGAATTCAAAGGGTCAGGAAGCTGTTGAAACGCACGAGAAAAGAAAAAAAGTACAGTTTCGTAGGTTATGTTCGGAAAGCCGTTTTTTGAGGTTATGTTTACAATTTCCCATTGAATTTCAATGTCATTATAAATCTCCTCGCAGATTTCTAATCGATCGCTTGGATTCACACGGCGATCGATGGCGCGAAGCACCCATGGGCGTATTAGAGGAAAATAGTGTCTTTCAAACGACCTTGAAACCTGAAAAACCAACTAAATCAAGCGTTCAGGCGGTCAAAGAAGAAAAACCAAAGAAAGGAACCAAACGAAGAGGCGGAAAGGCTGACCCCAATGCTCCCAAGAGGCCGGCTAATCCTTTCTTCCAATTCTGCCAAGAACAAAGACCCAGAGTCATGGAAAGGCTCGCCGGCGAACCAGAACCCAGCAAACAAGAATTGACCAGACAATTAGCCACCACGTGGAAGTCGCTCACCTCCGAAGACAAAAAAGTTTGTATTTCTATCGTCATTACTTTTTGCAATGAATCCAACCATCAAAAACATCGTTACTATGGACCATTCTTGTGAAAACTTCAGTTCCGAATCTCGAAATCATCGAAAACCTATTAAAAGCCATTTTTTGTGGTTTTTCATTCAATTATTACGATTTTGAGTCATTTTGCCATTCGTGTGAAAATGGGATCATCGTGATCAAGAATTCATCGAAAAAAAACTAAAGTTTTCATACTCCGACAAAATTTATACAAAAAATAATTTTATTCTGTACCGATTTACAAAAATTAAGTAATTGAAGGAGACGAAACGAAGACTTGTTCCATTTAATTGCGGAATTTGGCCTGGAAAATTTTTGGAAAATTAGAAAACTTCGTAAAAAATTTTTATTCCTAACAGTTTGTTCACGGAGAGAATTTTACATTAAAATTTACTATGATATTATAGTTCCCGGGTACCAAGTCGTCCCTCTGAGGAATTTTACCAAAAACATAGTAAATTTTCATCTGAAAAAGGGCGAAAATTGTCATAATTTCCACGATTTCGATAGAAAAAGAATTAAAAATTACTATGTTTTTGGTAGAATTTCTCAGAGGGGCGACTTGGTACCCGAGAACTATAATAACATAGTAAATTTTATGATCCTGAAGTTTCCATCGTTGGAATGCAACGAAATTTTGTTATTTCTTCAGCAGAGCCAATAATTAGTATTGAATGTTTGGTCCGGCCAATAAAACGATTCTCTCTTGCGACCAAAAAACGCGATTGACTCAAAAAATTGCCATGATTTTCATTGCCATGAATTCAATAAATAATAGAAAAAAAGTTTTTCTTTGAATCTCAACGTTGCAAACTTCAGAGTCATGTAAATTTTGATGTAATATTCTCTCCGTGTTGTAAACAAAAATCGCAAAGTTATAACTTTGGATTATTCCCAGTGGTTGGACAGCGAGTGCCCGTTCAGGAACTTTTTTACGATAGTTTCTGTGCAAAATAAATATATTCACTTGTTAGGAAATTGTTCATTCGCGATGGGTTTAGATTTTTTTTGATGGTTTATCAATGAAACAATTGTTTATATAAATATTGAAAAGATGAATAAAATGTTTCAACATTTTTCAGGTTTATTACGACATGTACGAGCGTTCCAAGGAAAAATACGTGGCGGAAATGCAAATATACAATAAAAAAGCGGAAGACACGCCTCCCCAGCCAACGTTAAATTTAACATAGTAGTGCAGACATATCTGTAAATACGAAATTTAATTATTTCACCTCGCAATAAGATAATGATGGATTTTCGAGTGATTTACCGATTACAAAGTATAAAATTATACAGACGATCGATATAAATGTTTTATAAACTGGAAGCAAATAATTTATTATTATCTGGACATTGTGCGTTTGGGACATAAAAAAGGAAGCGAAGAGAAAATTTGGAGACGCGTCATGAAATCAATTCCACTACGCTTTAAAATTATCTTTCTCCTTTCTCAGAGACCTCATCGTTTCAATGGGATCAGTTGCCTTTGCATGTTCCATCACACTCGTCGCGTCGACACGCATGAACGGATTCGTCTGTTTTTCTTCGGCAATTGAACTTGGCACCGTCGGCGTTTGCGTTTCACGCGCTTTTTTTGCCCAATCCAACTTCTTCTGAATTGCCTCGTTGTTCGGCTCCACCGCGAGGCCGTATTTCAAATTCGCACATGTGTATTCGTGGCCGCAAAACACTCTCTACGAATTTAAATCATCAACTTAAAAATTAACCAACAATTCTGCTGGATTTTGAATAATTTTAATTTTTTTCCCATTATTCAAAGGATTTTCCTTCGGGATTGCTTTTTAAACGCTTCATGACAATTCTGAGCGTTTTCCTTTGTAATTAATGTTAATCTCAGGAATTCCCCGTTTCGTACGATTGCGGGACTTCAGTAAGTTTCACTTTTAGCCAAGCGTTGTTTATGAATCTGGAGAACTATGAAAATCGTTGTTTCTATTTTTTCTTACCGTCTCGTTGGGCAATGAGCCAAGAACTTGGTTAAGAGCTTTGTGCATTTGCTCGGGAGTTCCTTCGAAAAATCTTCCACAACCACCAATGAAGAGAGTGTCACCTTGAACGATAATTAACTCACAATGAATTGTTTTTTAAATATGAGAAAATAACGAAATCAGATTTTTCCGCAAGATACTCCAACTTTGGAATCTTTTTTATGCACGAGACTATTTTAACGCAACATCAGGAGTTCCTGCATCTGAATTTTCGAATATTCCAAGTTGTAAATTTCTAGAATTTCCCTTCGCGATTAAAACTTCGATCAATCAACTTAACATTTTTCCAGTGAAATGTTTTGCAGTTTGTTGTGCAGCAAAAATGTTGCTTGTGAAGAATTTGTTGTGGCAGTCAATAAATCGTCCACGGAAATTGAATGTACCTGTGAATACAGAGGGCGTGTCTTTCTCTGGTCCAGTGACATAATAACAAATGTGACTGGTCGTGTGACAAGGCGTTTCGAGACACTCGACTTTGAGTTCTCCAATCTTGATTATATCGCCGTGCTTGACTTTGCAGTTTACAGCTTCGATTCTGTCGTCGCCGCCATAGACATTTAAGTTTTGGAATTTTTTGCACATGTTCCCGTTGCCGCCGGCGTGGTCCCAATGATGATGAGTCGTGAGAATTTTCGTTAGATTAACGTTGTGCTGTTTTACTGCGGAATCTATTACATCGGCATCGACCGGGTCGACTACCGCAGCCTCGTTTGTCTTTGGATCAACGATCTAGAAAAAAGATCCGAGAATCAGCTGATGCTCGAATTTTTCTGGCTTCCATAAAAAACATGTGTAAATTTGAAAAAAAAAATGAATTCAGAGGATCGCGTCGTTCTGAATCGTTGAAAATTTGAAAAAACGATGTGATCGCACTTACCAAATACATAAAATTGTCCTGCAACGCGGAAAGAACGTGAATCGTCGCGTCCTTCGATTTAATTTCTGTTGCGTGACTGTGCATCCTGCCAAAACCGTTGGAACTGATACTCTTTGCTGGAACAATCAATCGAAACGAAGACACGCACAAAATACAGTAAATACAGAAGAGGTTATGAAAATTAATGAATAAGGTAAACGATCTGTTTACCCTTGAAGTATGCACAAGTGAGTTGTTTCTCTAGCCAAGTCGGACAAGCACGTAATGCAGCGTTAAACATATTTTTTTTCTATTTCTAACGAAACTCTACGAAGCTTCAGGAATGAATTTCTGCCTTGACGAATGTTATCGCGAAGTATATAGTGACGAATGATTGCGTGCGTCGTAATAGAGAGACGACGAAAAAATGATTGTGCACGAGTCAATGCGAAGACGGAAAAGTTTTTTCACAACGTTACTTGCCTGGTGCTGGATAACGACTGATCCCGATAATATGGAACACTGACCTCTGTTTCCCTACCGTTTAGACTGCGAGTGCAGAGTGAGTGAGTGAGAACCAAAACAAGTTGAGGAACTAGAGAGAGGGATCAGCAGGCGCGCGGTCGAGCTTACTGACCGGTCAAACGTTTTTCAATTTCCTTCCCGCCGTATCGTTCTTTATTTCTATATTTTTTGAAGGTTAGCGTTCAGGAAATTACTACGATTATCATTTCATATTCAACTGCAGTGTCATCTAAAATTTTTCACGTTTATTCGTAGACGTTTTCTTCTTATTTTGCCATGGCGGGCCAAAACAAAAACACCCAAAAACACGAACAGCTGATCGAGAGCAAGCAACGCTGCCGGACCGGCAAAAAGTATTTTTTCATATTCCAACGTGGTTTTTTCTTCACTCGTGTATTTTTAAATGTAAAACCGATCGGATAGTGTGTTTCGTATCAAAAAATACGAAAATTGAATAATATTACATTGAAGAAAAAACGTGTACTCATGGTGTGAATAAAATTGAAAACAGGTACTTTTTCGTGACGTGTACTATCTCCCCGTTCACTGTATCAATTTTTTTATTTTCAATAAATGATTCAAACATTGTTCATACGTCCATGGAAATGCCCTCTCCATAATTTTCTCTTCTTATTTTAAAGAAATTCGTCCAGAAATGAATTTGCAATTTTAGGTTAGGTTTCATTGTTTGGTTCGTAGGATAAAATTTCGCTCAACATGTCAAGCTCATCGAAGGACGTTATGGTCATTGATGACGACGAAGACGACGAGTATCACGGTTTGTCTTTCCATTTTTTAATTGAAAGAATTTTATGGAGTTTTGACATAAAACCTCAATTTTTTCGTCGTTTCGTTACTTGAACTCACAATTTTCGGTATTCGACTTTCTCGCAAACTTCCTCTAGTTCCTTCTTTTTTCAAGTGCCATAAAATTAGATAATTGTTTTTTGATACTTCAAATAAAAAAAAAAAATGCCGTTCAATTCATTTATTCAAAGTTTTCATCAAATCTTGGACAAAAACGTGTTTTAATTTTGAAATTCGTTTATTTCCAAAAGCTACGGACGAGGATGAAATAAACGCCATTGACTTTGAGCTGCGGCAAATCGAGCGAGACCTTCAAAAGCTGGAAGACAGAAAAAGCATATTGACGCAACGGAAGCAAAAACTGCGTGACGACGCGTTGCTGAAAAAGAGTCTTTCAGTGTCGAAGAAAAATTGGGAAAAATCAGATTTTTCATGGTCGACGAATCTGAAAAAAACACTCCACGACGTCTTCAAGATCAAGGAGTTTCGTGAATTACAATTACCAACGATGAACGCTACAATGTCAGGCGAAGATGTTATTTTGGTGATGCCAACGGGAGGAGGAAAGTCGCTGTGTTATCAACTGCCGGCTGTGATAGGAAAAGGAGTGACGATCGTAGTTTCTCCGCTGGTCGCTCTGATGGAAGATCAGCTTCGGGGATTGCACAAAAACAAAGTGAACGCATTGATGCTGAGTTCAAAGGCGAAGAAAGAAGATGTAAAGGCCATAATGACTGGTTTAGTGGATAAAAATTCGAGTTTGAAATTGGTTTACGTGACGCCCGAATACATGGCCAAGTCGAATCGTTTTATGGGCAAATTACAGAAAGCATTTGAGCTCAACAGGCTGGATAGATTCGCGATCGACGAGGTTCACTGTTGCAGTCAATGGGGCCACGATTTTCGTCCAGACTACAAATTCCTTGGCATTTTGAAATCAATGTTTCCCGGAGTTCCAATTCTCGGGTTGACCGCGACAGCGCCAGCTAAAATAATTGTAGATGTACAAAAAATGCTGGATATTCAGGGCTGCCTTGTACTTCGTGCTTCATTCAACAGGCCCAATTTGTTCTACGAAGTGAGACGGAAACCTGCGGACAAGGCCAACTGTCTCACGATGATTGAGAATCTCCTGAAAACTCGGTTCGAGGGAAAGTCTGGGATAATTTATACAACGACTATAAAAGAAGCAGAACAATTGACTTCGGAGCTACGAAGCAAAGGATTGAAATTGGGCTGTTATCACGCGGTTCTCGAGGCTGAAGTTCGAACGAAGGTTTACAACAAATGGATAAACGGTGATTATCAAGCGATCGTCGCGACGATCGCTTTTGGCCTTGGCATCGATAAGCCCGACGTACGATTCATCATTCACCACTGCATCTCCAAATCCATGGAAAATTTTTATCAAGAAAGTGGCCGAGCAGGACGAGATGGAAGAAAAGCAGCTTGTATAGTACTTTATCGTTTGCCTGATATATTCCGGCTGAGCACTATGGTTTTCCAGGACAAAGTTGGCCTCCAGAATCTCTACAAAGTCCTCGAGTATTGTCTCGATCCTATCACGTGTCGAAGAAGTCTCATTGCCACCCATTTCGAAGAGAAATGGTCACCGAGCGATTGCTCCCAAATGTGCGATCATTGCAGAAACAATTGCAAAAAAAAATCGCTCGATATCGCTCCTTATTGCCGACAATTGTATCAAATCATGACGAAAGCAGTCCAAAGCGAAACGAGACTCACGCCCCTCAAGCTTATCGACGCCTGGTACGGAAAAGGGGCCACGAGCTCGCGAGTTTCTTCGGTTCCGGTGCCAAAATTCAGTCGAGAAACTGGCGAATCCATCGTCGGTCATCTTCTCGTCAATGGATATCTTCAGGAAGACTTTCACTTCGCTGCCTACTCAACCATTACTTATCTCAAGCGAGGACCTAAATCTGGCCTCGCGCTTGACAATAGTCACGTGATCATGTTCGATTGCGACGAAAACGTTAAACTGTAACTTTTCTTATTTATTCTCTTTCCCTGTGACATCCGCCGACTGAAATCCTCCTCGGAAAATGCTGTACATTCGACTTTCAGTATTAAACATTTTTCCGATATAATTTTCAAAGCTTTCTCCTTCTTTTGCGACTTTCTCTCCACGAAATTCGGTGGAATACTCATCGATGACTTTGCGTCAATATGGTTGCTCATTCTTGATTATTATTGGAATGCATTGGGGCAAGGAATATCCATGAACACATATTAAAAAGGCAAAATGTTGAATACAAATTGAGTTTTTTAGATTTTTGAACAATCTTCTCGATAATTATTATCTCGAAAACGTAGATTACCCACGCGATAACGTCAGAACTTCGAGCATATCGTTCCAAAAATCTTGTTATCAGAGAGCTCCGGAAATTTTAGCCGAAACGATCAAAAAGTTCGCGAGCTGTAGGAGTTTTTGAAAATCGCTTCCAGTGCACCCCCAAACTCCTAATTCATGGTACGAGATCCCAGCGCGCTCTTGACCACGTGCCATAACTTATTCGTGAATATACACTACGAGCTCATGTTTTTCCAATATGCTCTCAGTATATCACACTTTTGAAATATATAGGAAAAAAGATTAATCTTTGAAAATCGTGGAGAGAATAATTCCCTCTCAATTTTAGGGAAATGACGGCAGTGTAAAATAAATATATACGACATTTCGAATTAAGTTCGAGATGTGTTATTCAGAAAACTGTCCGAATGGAAAAATCAAATTCAAGTTTCGGGAATGAAAATGAAAAATATTCGCGATATTTCGTACAGGCGAAATTTGGATTTCATTTTCGAAATTCAGAAGAATGAAATATGGTTCGATTTGAATTTTGGAGTGTGACGCGATGTTTTTATTGAACCGGAAATCGACAACAAAGGTGAGAAAATGGCGTGAACGAGAAGAAACACGAAAAATTTATTAGCGAGTTCCTTTTATGTGTCCGAGCTTGCAACTCGTGCTGTGTGAAAAGTTGTTTTTTCAATTTTTCGAAGGGAAAGTATAGCGGGGGGAATGGAATAATGTTGAATACAGTCAAAATGCACGAGGTTATCGGTTCGTGTTTCGCGATGAAAGGGAAGAAAGGATTGAAGAAATAAATGAAAATTGGACAATCGTGAGAAAAAAGGATCAATAAAAAAGAGAGGGACGTGAGTTCGGCGTGTATGCGCGGGAGGGTATGAGAGAAGGTTGTCTGATCGGGTAGTAGGGCAACACGTAACACTATAGAAGCCTACGGGATCAGATGGAAATATTGATCCTGGATAGCGTGTACCAAGCTTCGCAGTGTGGGTGTGTTTACGTGTTTCTTGTCCGTATGTTGTCAAACGGCGCAGCAAAGAGCGTCAGTACCTTCACGACCATTGGCCAAGAGAAGTCTCTTCCGACGACGTAAACAACAATTCGGTTTTTGACTTGAACACAATAGCGCGTACTGAATAAAGAAATAAATATCGATCGTTGGTTGCGAAAACAAGTTTTATTACAAATACCGAGTCGATTCGGCACGATGCAGCGATCCTCGCGAAATAAAGAAAGTAATGATAAAATACGATAAGAAAAATCACGAAGAGATTAAATGTGAATGACGTTTCTCAAGTGTCGTGTGATGGTCCATTGTCAGGTCTCGGGAAGTGAACGTTTCGAGCTTATCAAAAATTTGACAGTGCGAATTCACGTGACGTTTTAATCCAACAGATTTTCGGTTTCGAATTTAAAAAAACGAATCAACGCATTTACAGGCATTGTCCGCGATACAAATTAGAAAAATGTGGGTTTTTTATTTGAAAAGATTTTTCGTATTGTCTTGACTTTCCGTGTTGTGGCCGGAAGCTACATGTGCATCGTGTTATCACGATTTGGTAATGTCACAATAGATACGCATATCCGATGAACGTGTGTGCTCAAGGCTTGACCCGCTTGACACAGATGTCGCCAATCATTCTTTCTTTTCATAGCCTGTGGCTCTAATCAACTATGCATATGCAACGAGGCTAATAGACGCCGATAACGCACGGAAAATACGTTGGACTATTGCGTATGTATGTGTGAGTGTACGTGATGGCTTGATGTACGAAAAAGCGTGTCTGATTAAACAATAAAACGATAAGAGCTGAGATATAATGAGTCAAACATTTTCGCCAGTTGCCTAAAAATCACGACAAAGTGCGGGTGAGCTCGAAATACACAGTTTGACACCGTCGCCTAAGAATATATTTTTGAGGAAACAAAATCGACGACTTTTCATCAAACTAAATCGTTTCAATTGAAATCAATCGAGTATTTTTGGATCATCGTGATAAAAAATGTTAGGAAGGACGATAAAAATTGACAGGCGAACGCTCGAGGGTCAAGCTTTGGAATGACATATGGACCGAGCTCGAAGATTTTTTTACAAAATTCAAAGATCGCGTGACGATTCGAGAAAGAGCGAAATAATGGAAATTGCGTAATCGCTAATGACCGAGAAAAGATAAATCAAAATTGAAGGGGAGCAGAAAGATTAATTAGTGAAAATGCCGCTTCCGAGTATTTTGAAAAAGGCGAGCAGTTACATTTTAGGCGATGGTAATCAGGATAGTCGTAGATTACTCTATCAGGATGGGGAAGCACTTTTTTGTAAAAACAACGTTTGCGTTCATCCGCCAACGTTGTTGAGACAACACTGCGATGTCGTACATCATCCGGGCTACATGACGTTGACGTGTAAGCTCGATAAAAACACACACGTCCCTACTCTCCATTTGAGTTGGATACCGAACACTACACTGCGAAAACACCCCACAACGTTGGAAAATCTGACCCCAAAAAAAGCTCAACTATGTAATAATCTGCACAACAAAATACCGGAAGAAGCGAACGGAGGAAGATACGAAAATGAGGACGAACGTTTGGACGTTTGTTTGGAGGTGAAAGAGCCGATTAACTGTGGCGATTGCGAAAGAGTTTGTTCGGGAGGCAAATCGCGAATACCGAGTAACGATACTGGCGCCACGGCCGAGCTCCCGGAGAAACAAGAGACAGTCGACCCCGAAAAATCGCAAGTTGATAACCCAACGTTGAAAATATTAGACTCGGAAAAAAATGTCAAAAACGGCGAATCAAATCGCGAGAACGATGAGAAATTACGAAATAACAGAGTTCATCGTTTACGATCCGACTCACTCGATTCAAGAGTTTTCGAAAATGGCACCTACGCCGATCGTCGAAACTTGGATGATGCAGAATCGAAAAATTCTTTACGCGACGATAGCAGTGTCAAAAGTCGGAGCATGTCCTTGACATCGACCTGTAGCCTTTCCATTGCTGGATCGACGGATGGTAATCATTGTAAATGACACTTTTCTCATATCCTTTTAGATTTACCGGTGATAATAAACAAATTTCGAACTATTTGAATTCGTTTCTCATATGCGTCACAAAAATGCCAAGTTCAATTGTTTAAATTTCGTACAAATTTTCTTAATATCGTCTCTTTTCGTAACTTCCCATGAGACCTCACGTTGAAATTGCGATTTTGAAACCTGAATATCTCGATAACCAGACGGTGAAACATTCTCAAATTTTTTCAAACATTACAAAACGTCGCTCCAGAAGATTCGCGCAAGACGCGTCAAAACATTATTTTGGAAAAATTGTATCTGATGATTTTGCCGTTACTTTATAAACATCCAAGATTTGTCATGAAATTCAAATTTCCCACCGGGAAACCGAAAAAAAAATCACGTGAACCGACGAACTCGATAGCAAAAGGTTTCGCAATATTTATAGCGCTTGATTTTTGACATTTAGCTGAAGAATTTCCCACGTGGATGCGATCTCCAGAGTTGTTGGCCCTTCAACACAATCTTACGTTCCCTGAGAGTGCAACAGCGTCTCCGGTGACGTTGCGACGCGCGCATCGTTGTCGGCGTTTTTCCGTGGATCTGAGTCAAATGCGATCGCTCCGATTATTCTTCGCCGATCCAGCCTGTACCAGCGGACAATTAGTCGTAGCGTCGCGCGAAAGTCAGTACAAAATTCTTCACTTTCATCATGGTGGATTGGACAGATTAGCTGCGACACTCCATCAATGGCATCAACTTCTCTACCCTCGACAAGACACCGACCAAGAAGAGACGTTGCCTTATCGGTTCGATATAAAACGCATTTTTTAATCCAGTTGTAATTCCCCTAAAAAAAAAATCATTCTTTATTTCCCTCCTTTCAAAACACGGACAAACAATCGAATCGTAAAATCAAATAACGAATTCAAATCGTACACTTACGACCTCCATTTTCGTAATCACCTCCGTTAACGTAATTTCCCTCCTTTGTCCGGAATGTGTCGGACCGCATTCTAGTGCATTTCGACCCCCCAGACCCATAAGAACTATAATTTAAAATTCGCCAACTCGATTTGGCATTTCCCAATAAAAACGGAATCAGTTTTACCGAATCGTATGAAAAAATGGTTTATCTGAAAAATATTCGAGTTCATGTCGTTTATGGATTGTAAATTAACATAAATTTATTTGGTATCATAAAAAAAGGGTCCCCATGGCTTTTTATGGTGTTTCCATTTTTTGTGTTTGTGCAAATGGTCTGTGGAATGTTGAATTTATCGCTAATTTTTATTTTGGAGAAAATGGGTTTTTAATACACACGATGACTCAATTTTGTTTTCTGTAGGCACTTCATGGTGTGTAGACCGGAAGTGAGCAGAGATGAACTGCATCCCGAAGAGGGTCAAGTACCAATGATAACTTCTCTGGCTTGGCAAGATTTGTTGAACGAGCGTGGCCAAGTGGAGGACGATCTTGCGCTGCGGAAAGGCATTTTTTTCGGTGGTCTCGAGCCGGGCTTGAGAAAAATCGTATGGCCTTTTTTACTGCATTGTTACTCGTACCAGAGTACGTACGACGATCGTCAGCAGATCGATGCAATAAGAAGGCAGGAATACGATGAGATCGAGAGGCAACGATATGGAATGAGTCCTGAAGAGGCTGAACGTTTTTGGCGCAATGTCGTTTGCATAGTCGAAAAAGACGTCGTTCGAACCGATCGAGGAAATCCCTACTACGCCGGAGAGGATAATCCAAACATCGAAATCATGAAGTAAACAATTTTCGACACTTTTCAATCAATTTTTATCGCTACGCATGAAAAAGAAAACAATCACAAATTTAATATTGCCCAATCGAAAGTTAACGGGCTCTTCAGAAATCCGAATTTTGCGATTTTCATCATATTTTCTTTACTATTTTGGTTTATATTGATATAAAAATACGAATCGATTTACATATAAATTTAATTAGTAACGATTCACTAGGTCACTATGAAAATGAAAATTATTTGATTATGCAATTTCTCACTCATTTTTTGGTAATTTATATATTTTTAAATTTCTTTACATAGTTGAATTTTTGTTAACATACGAAAATCTTGAAAATTGTCATAGAACCTACACAGTTTTGAAAAAAAAGCTCTCGCGGACTCGAAAGAAAACGTTCGAGTAATAAATGCCATAACTTTTTCTTTCTAACGATTCGATTGATAAAAATTTCGACTGGTTTATTTGATTTGCAGGAACATTTTGCTCAATTACGCCGTGTATAATTGTCGCCTCGGCTATACTCAAGGAATGTCCGATTTGCTTGCTCCGCTTCTCGCCGAATTAAACTCCGAGATCGATGCCTTTTGGTGTTTCGCCGGTCTCATGCAAAGATCCGTTGCCGTCTGTACGCCGACCGACACGGACATGGATCGCAACTTGTGCTATCTTCGTGAATTGATAAGAGTCATGGTGCCCGATTTTTATTTCCATCTCGAGAAACACGCTGATGCCCTTGAATTACTTTTTTGTCACCGTTGGATACTTTTGTGAGTATTTACGAAAACCATTCTATAAATTCCATTCTGTACGAGAAGCCAAAAAACAACTTTTTGGGAAAAAATCATCTCGGAATTTCGAAAAGAGGCAACACGTCGAATTTTTTGTCATCGATTCAGAATTTACCAGCAAAATTGACTAAATTATTAATCAGTAATGTTTTTTATTATCCAAGAGAAAAATATTTATTCGTTGTTGGATAAAAAACGAATTGTTGATCTTTCCAGATGCCTCAAACGTGAATTTCCGACGGAAGTTGCCCTGGTAATGTGGGAAGCCTGTTGGGTGAATTACCTGACCGATTATTTCCACTTGTTTCTCTGTCTGGCGATAATGTGCGTTTATGCGGACGATGTGATAGCCCAAGATTTACGAACGGACGAGATGTTGTTGCACTTTAGTTCCTTGGCTATGTACATGGACGGGAATGTCATCATAAGAAAAGCCCGTGGTTTGCTGTATCATTTTCGACTGTTGGATCGATTGCCGTGCACGCTCGCAGGCTTATGTCGTCAGTGTGGACCAGGCATGTGGGACAGTAGCCACGATCCGGTAATCGAGTGCATTGGTCACGAAGACTCGCCGTGTCCCTACGTCGAGAATTACGAATCTTCTAAATACTAAAAAATCAACTTATTAATACCACAAGTTCCGGGTACGCATCGTGATAGTTTCGCGTTACTGTGGCCCAAGATTTGATACCGAAAATGTCGCGATTTCTTCATTTCATAGCATGGCACAAAGTTTTCGTACAGTTGTCTCCAAAAAAGAAACAATTTCCGTTGCAACTTAGAAACCAAATCCACCAGAAAAATCGGAAACAAACCAAAAATTATGAAAATAATTGAGAAAAATACAATAAAATCATAATCTCGTCGCATTTCGACGATGAAAATTTCGATACTATCGAAAACGACTGAATTGCTTTCACTCCAAAATTACGTTCTCCGTTCTGAAAAGTTTTACGCACAAGTGCAAAAAATTTATCGCGAAAAATTGGCTACTTGGGGAAAAAAAAATGTGTACAATTATTTTGCAACGTGAGAAATGAATTTGGACGTTTACGTGAAAAATAAACCAAGTCTTTTCTCCGTATGAGAAAATCATCGACTCTCGCAAGATCGCTGCAGTTTTTTTGTAAAATAATTGATGCAAAACTTGTTTCTTTCGAATGTTTCCTGCAAATGAAATTTCCGGTGGTGAATTACATTTCGGAGCATTTTCTAAGATTCAGGGAAAGTAACAATGCGACTATCAATGTGCCCTGTACTTTCGGTACTATGAAACAACGGGATTGAAATTTTATTGCTTAAAAAAAAAAAAGTACGATCGTTTATCAACGAAAGCCATCAACACATATCGCACTAGCCGATTTTGTACCTCGCTAGTCATTAAAACCGCCGCAAAAGGCGAATAATCCACGGACAACAACAAAAACACCACAGAGTAGTTCATCATATTGAAAGTCGATCGTACCGTAAGAAAAATACAGAAAAAACCATTAGCAAGTACCAGATAAGACTGAAGAGACCAAAAAAAACTTTTAACGAGATTCAGCAAAATCGATTATGCAATTTCGGTTCACAATTTTATCCTGCCTGGTCCGAATCGACGAGGAATTTCGCGATTTTTACACTCACTCTGCAGAAAGCTGCATCGCGATATGAACAATTCGGGGACGTGTTTATAATTTTTTTTTTTTAATTCCATGAGGCTGTAGCGAAAATTGGAGAGAAAAGCATTGCGTTTCTGCACAAATAGTTTCTCGAACGTTTCCGACGTCGTTGGACGTGGACGTTCGAAAATTTATTGAAAATTCGAGATTCAATTTTCCTGCGAATTAAAAATATTGAAAAAAACTCATCAGGAATATCGAACGAATGCGAGAATCGATATCGAGAATTGAAAATATGAAAGTTTCGTTGAACGTCGTCGAATAAATTCGATTTTGCTGAGCCCTCTTAACATTCATCCGATTTACGATTGGACTAAATCGTTAAAGTAACAAAGAATATTTGTGGAAAAGGAACAAAAAAATGTTTAATTATCGAACGGTGCGAGAAATTCGGTTAACACAAAGTGCCAATGCTGGTTTGGCACTGAGTTCTCACCAATCACCAGGACCTATTAAAATATGTTTCAACAAATAATAAGAATAAATGTAGAGGAATGACGTATAGAATAAACACATATATGAATAGATATATTATATACATATGGAGATCGAAGAGAAATCAAAGTTGGTGCGAGGGAAAGAAAATAAAATCGGAATAAACGTTACCTATTAATCAATAAATCATTGGGAATTGCTTTGGTCAATTAACGACACACAATTTTGCAATTGCTGAGAAATACAAAATTATAAACAAAGAAAATTGAATGAATAGTTAAAGGAGAAGAAGAAGAACGCAACAATGGGAAGAAATTAAAAGATTTTGCCCCTCCACGATATCTCTGCACACGTGCCTGCCAAAATATAAAACTCGATCGAATACACAACAGCGGAGAGCATTATGAAATTTCGCCGAAATATCTTCGCCATGTAATCATCACAGCGACATAATTAAACCGTACTTTAGTCTATTTGAATTTCAGTAAGAAAACAAAAGATGAAAATCTTTTTTTAGATCTCACTCGCTTCAGCTGCATAATACGATGAGTTTCGCAGTCGATGTTCGTCAACTTTCTTATATGCCCATTTTCGTATTTATCGTTCATTTGTAAACGCTCCGAGTGTCGATTTTTTCGTGACGCTTGACTAGCCTTTCGTTGCGCTTCGATCTAAGATTATATCAAAAGTCAAATATATCGGTTTGCCGGAGAAAGTTAAAAAAAAAAAAACACGATGTGATAGAAAATAAAGAAAACTAAGCGAGAAACCCTACGGAGACCGGCGCTTTTACTGTGCTACCTTCTGTTGTTGAAGTCTTGGAGAGAAATCTATTCGTGTTACGATCTTTCACGCCTCGAATCTATCAATGTAAGATTAATTAAATTATATGAGAGTAAATATATGAAAAACAAAACAAATATATATATACACGCATAATTATAGATATTGGAAATAAAACCAAATTATGTGATGAAAAACTAACAAATCATTTTCTTTGTAAAAATATAAAATCCTTGAATCGAAAATAACAGGCCACTCGTTCCGAAAGAGAAAAAACGAAGGTAAGTTTATTGTTAAAGTGACGAGACCGAATCGTGTAACGAAAAAGGCCGAAAAACTCGCAGCGATAAAATTTTATTCAGAAATTCGTGAGGTTTCTAACATTCAAACATCAAAAGTCAATTTTTGCTTCTGTTATTTCGATCATTTGAAAATTGGCCGATTTGGAAGGCGAAATTGACCGAGACTTTGAACATAAACGAGAAAAACTGTGGAGACATTTTATTCCCCAGTAAAAAAATACGAATGAAGAAAAAAATGGGGAAAATCCGGAATTATAAGGAATCCAAAACATTCCCTGCAAAATATACATTTTATTATACATTTTTGACAGTTATAAGTTAGGTATATACATATTTTCAACATTTCTTGTCAACACATCAGACTTATTGGAATATTAGTAATTTATGCGGTCGATTTCTTTCCAACGTTTTACCAACCACATTTCATTAACGAAAAAAATAAAAAAGTCCTTCCGCGAACTGAGTTTTCAATAACGAAAAAAAATCGTCAAAACCCATTTTGGTTATAATTTTATTTTCAGACAAACTAAGAACCCCGCAAATGCAATAATTTCGCTTTGAAATGTGCGATTTATAAAAATTCAACAGTTTTTGGCTTTTGGGAATTCTGTATCGTGAACTTAGTCCCAATAAAAGGAGACAAGTTCGAATATTGTCATTTGATCATCAGCGGAAGTTTTCTTGTGGAAATATCGAAATTATTGTTTAAACATGACGAAGAAATAATACATTGAGAAAACTCAGGTCTATATAGTTACTGTACAGCTTAATACACCGCAATATATTGTCGATCACGAGATTCTCGCTCTGGGTCGCTAAAGAAATCGTGTTTTCTCTGTTCGAGCAAACAAATGAAACACAGTCATTTTTCGGTGGGTAAATCTCTCATTAAATAACTAATGCGCGGGCAGCATCTCTGTGCGAAGTGTTGAGAGATAACACAGTCGAAATAATTTGTTCTTTTTCCTCAATGTCTGGATAGCAATGGATTTTTCACTATTAATTGAATTTAAACCGAGCGAGACATTTTGCCAGATTTTCCATCGACTTTTCGTCCAATTGCGAAGCGAAACGGACATTGCGTCGCTTTGCTATAATTTTTGAATATTTTCCAAACACTGAGATTTAAATATTGAGGGGAAAAATAAAATTTGCGGACTGAAGCCAAACCGGTGAGTATTTCGATAAAAAAACCGAAGGAGGTTTACGTATTATTGTACGATTCGACTTTCGATGTGTTGGGAAAGCCTCGAACTTGGAAGTACAAAGCTATTATTATCAGAAGAGCTAGGAGGACGTTTCACATACGAAATAATACGGAAAAGATTGTCAGGAACCAAAAGAGAATTGTAAATTTTAAGGTGAATGGTGAGATCGTCAGGTCGATTTACCGCGGAAATGCATTTCGATGAAATTCACCGAGACGAGAATCATGCAGGCGGTTGCCCAAACGATAACGAAACCGAGCCAACTATTGCCGGAAAATGGACTGGAGAATTTGTTGATAACTCCGAGACCGATGACACGATCGGTTTTTTTTCTCGCATAATAAACGAGAAAGGTGGGTATGAGATATTGGATACCAGCTCCAGCGTAAGAGCCGGTTATACCGACGAGAATCGCCAAATCTTTCGTTATCATGGCAATCGTGTACGGAGGAATAACGGCGAGTATGGGAAAAACGAGTTTGCGCAGACAAACGTTGTAAACTTTGTCTTTGTCGAGGAACAACGATTCCAAGTTGTTTCTCAAGGTTATCGCTATGATCGGAAAACTCGTGGACAATGTGAAGACGGGAAACAAGGCTAAGAAGTATTCCGTTAATACCATCGCGAAATTAGTACTTTTCGAACAATCACCTGATCCACGAGGACCGAAATCCAACGTGTACAGATCATCCAAATGTTGGAAAGCAAATGCACCAGTCAACGCCAACAGAAGATAAAAAATTGCTATGAGGATGTAATCGATCGATAACGAACGAGTCAGTGTCGCTTTGTTCGCGATTGGTGCCACCAGAGCTGGCAGTGAGTGATGACACATGAACGAATATACACACGCACCGAACAGCGCCGGAATTCCTGTAAAACAAGAAAAAATACATTCGCAATATAGAAAAATTAAAACTTATCCGAAATTTCAGATTTATCAGGACGTGGCATGAACTGTCGATAATTCATCGAGAGTCTCAACGAGCCAAGATCATTGTTGTTCGTTCGGTTCTCGGGAACCTACGCTCATGCATAAGAAATAAACAATTATTTGTTTCATTCTATGATATTCTGTGAAGAACAAATATTCATTAGACAATTGATCCATAAAAGTTCTTTCGACTTACCAAGAACGTTGGCTGCAGGAGGAGAACCCTGAGGGCCTTCGATTATGAGAATTCTGGCTGCATAAATGATCATTATTGCGAACGCGAGCCAACGCATCAGCGACGTTAACAATTGGAGATACTTGGTTTTTTGAATGTTGAAAAAAACGAATGGGCCGAGAGTGAAGACGAAAATGGTCTGGAAAATAGAGAAGAAACGAGTTTAAATTACAGTTTTGCCTTGAAATCATTTTGAATAAAAATTTGTCTAGTTTCTTAACACTTGATAATTATTTACAAGGAATATTCTGTAGGCGTCAAGGCGATTGAGCGCTGAGCCTTCCCAGCAAAGTTCCGTGTCGGGTATTGTGTCGTTGCATGTGAAATTCGGAGCTTGATAAGTGCAAGCAACATCGGCCAGGGATTTCGCAACTGCTGCACCGTAAATACTCAGATCCCCGTACAAATAAACAACAAGACAGACGTAGAAAAGAGTAACGCCAGTTTTGTCGAAAAATATCGATGCCATTTCGCCCAACTCGATTTTTTCGTTGATCACGTAATATCGATAAGCCGTATCAGCTTTTTCTGGACTCCCCGGCGTCTGTGGTACCAACGGAGTATCTTCCGAGTCGGAATTCGACGCACAAGACTCTCCTGTTGCCTGAAAAACAACACGAGCATCGATTTTTCGACTTTTAATTCAATTTTTTCTTCACCGATCAAATTTATTGAATATAACCGAAAAAAAAAAACATTGCAAAAATGCCTCGCCAGGATTCGTAACTTCGCTTCCAAGATTTTCAATAATATTCACGTATACTCACTCGTTTTCGACTTTGTATGTTGCGCCAGGTCAGAATGGCATTGGCCGATGCCATCGCTTCGATGACGAAGGTCACCGTCACGAAACTTCATTAAAAAGAAAAATTTCGATTAAATAAATAAGTATCGACAAATTTTTGGCACGAAAATTTCATTGAACTGCAAAGTTTCGTTGACCAGATTTTCTAAAGGGTTTCTAAAGGGTTTATATGTCAGAAAAAAAAACAAAAATTGCAACAGACTGTAAGTTTTTCGGAATTTTAGGAAAAAAATTGGAAATAAACAAAACTGACTGTTTTATTGAAAATTTCTTGAAACCTTGAAATTTTTGTGGCAGAAAATCGAAAGTTCTGCAAAATAATCTCGGATGGCAAAAATATTTCATATTTTTTGAGATGACGTCGAGGACAATGGCTCGGTGAATACATAATTTTGGAAAAAATCGTCCAAGTAACATATTCGAGATAGAAACAAGGTTTATTGGTTGAGAAGATTAGAAAATTCTTAGCAAACCTTATAAACGCGAGGATCAAAATAACCGAAAGTCCGAGAACCCATCCTGCTCTGCTGAATACAGCTGGAAGGGTGAGAGCTCCAGTTCCAACGATTAAATTGAAAATATATATAAGTCCAACCTATATGAGAGAAAAGACCGAAAATTTGACCGATGAGTGAGAAACAAAAAGTAGTTGAAAATGTTCGGAAACTTGAAAGGCAAGCTACGACGACCGAATCAGTCTGAAATTTCCAGCATAAGTTTCTTTGTTTATTGTCATTTCGAGGTTATGTCGGCCATCTGTCAATCTTTGTGTGAAATCTTCACAGCATCAAACTCACCGAAGTCGAGTACTGATCAGCTGGATTTTGCTCAGGCATATTAATGTTCGAGTTCACTGAACGTTTTGATTTACCGAGGAAAAAAGTCCTGCCCTCAATTCAAAGGAGCCGGAGCTCACAAAACGATATTGGCTCGGGTTTCATTCGAAAAAACGTTGGACTTGATGTTCACATGAGTAATATGCTTTGTGCCACGATAAGAAACTCGTATGTTATTATTATAACGGTTCGTTCCATGTGGCATGCATAGTGCGCAAAAGCACGCGAATAAAGTGTGCCTCGAATTTTCCCGACCGAACCCGCGTTATTTTGTCAGGGCACAAACTCCGAGATGATTCGTTTATTTCGCGCATCCCAAAGCATATCGGAAAAATCTAGCAATTAATAAATGATGTGTATATAAACAAAAATTGTTCGGTTTAATCATCGTCACGATTGAACTATCGCTTCGAGAATGCTATTGTTTGCTTTATTTTCAGAATCATTATCTCCCACGTCATTCCAAAGAATAAAATAACAAAATCCAATGATTTGACTCAAATCTGCCACGACCGCGTATCAATTCGATCATAACTTCGAGCTTTTACCGCACGCGGCGTTACTGCACTAAAAAAAAAGTAATGCTCCCCCCAGTCGAGCTGAACGATATGTCGAAAACTTATTCGTAAGAAAAAGCGCTCGAATTGAGGACCCAAAAATACTCGACTTTTATGAGTAGCCCATTTTTTATTCCGAAGGAACTAGAGTCTTGCTTAAAAATGATGGTAATCATATTAAAACTTTTGCAAACGTATTGGGGCTGATTAGATGAAATTTGTACGTGCGAACAATCGAATTATTCGGAATTTCATTATCATAGATAAGATTGTCAACATTTTTTTATAAATTCGATTGATTACGAAATGTGCTCAACATTAGAAAAATTTGGTATTTCATGAGAATACAAAAATGCAAATGTATACGAACCTATATTAGACGAGACGCACGACGCCGGAGAAGATAGAAAGACGAAGGGCATGCAGACTTCGCGTTCGAGTAATGTTGGTTCAGTGAAAATAATTTTTATTATTGAATGGAAAATATAAACCTAATTACTTAGAATAATTATTCGTAGGTGTTTACCACAAATCTTAGGTTACAATATTCAATGACGTTGAACGGTACAAAAGCTACGTTTTTTTTTCGTATTTCCTGCTTCAAACTAAACAAGGAACGCGAAATAGTCGATGCGCTAGCTATACGGAGATAAACGTACGGTTTTATTATATTTTTCGAATCATCAGTTCATAAGATCGGATGTTCAAAAAAGTGTCGTCGCGTCATGATGGATCAGCGATTTTTTTTTAGTTGGTAAGATAAATTCCAGACGTCGGAAATAGCAAGTTCGGTGTATATATTCTCGAAGACGCGAAGACGAATTATTTCAAGAGAGTCATAGAACGAATCGCGTTGAGATCGTAAATCGAAAATTAGTTAACTTTCGTGTTTTTGTTGTTTCTTTTATTTTCAAAGATGTTTATTTTATTAATCCCATAAGTCTATAGTTTTTCAAATTGTGTACGTGAAAGATTTTGCACAATACAATGGGAATAAATTATATATAATACTTTGGCTACGCTTGCAGGGGGTTCGAGACTTTCAATGCATATTTCCACACATTCCCGTCCCTTGATTCGTGCATATTTTTTTTTCGCCATCGCGTATCATGAGTGTTTAATCTCGACAAACTTTTGAGCGTACGTTCATCAAATCTTGTGTAGACATAATAAACTCGTTTCATCGAGTTGTCATCTCTCTGAACAAAACAAAAAATACCCTCAGAAGCGTTTGTTAGAAATTGTTTGCGCAACAATGAAAAGAGGGTATTTTTCCTTTTCGCATAATCGAGTCCTCGCGGTTTGGCGTTCGTTTTCCTTCTTTTTATCTTAATAAAACGCGAGTAGTGTCTTTGTGGCTGATTTTGTTTTCTCGTTTCTCCTTAGCTTATTTATTCTTCGACGTAGTTCGGTAGCGTAGTACAAAACATGAAGGGGAATAAAAACTAGAAAATAAAACTTCCCGTTAATTGGCGTTTCAGTGAATTTCCAGCCCGGAATGAACGAAATCGACTCAGCAAGACTGATTTTTTTCGAATGATAAAAAAATGCTTACCCTCGATACTGAGCATGAAAAAGTGGGACACTCGATCGAGAATTTGTTTTTTTTTCCTCGCATATGCTCGTTATTGGAATGCATCGATTAAATTCTCGTTCTTAAGTGTGTACCGAAATAAACCTGCACACCAAGACAAGAAGAGATTGACCTCAAACGATAATTCAATTAGATCGAAAGCAGCTCCGAAGTCCCGTCTTTTCTGAACCCACAAGTGTCGTGACCTCGAATTACGATCGGCAACAAAAAAAAAGAAAGAAAATGAAGCGCAGCTCGCGGAAACGTCATAAATCGAGAATGCAACGAGATTCGATGGTGTTTGGCATTGGATGGAGAAATAAGTGAAGGAAAAAAGAGGGAAGATGGAAAGGAAAACGGGCAAAATGGTCGCGAGGAAAATATATCGAAACTGAAGATAAAAAAAAGCACAATTCGTAGAAATAGTTCACACTGTGAACTGGCATTGTTGTTCCAATTACAGTATATAATACAAACTGGCTCTCGTGTTTCGCGAGGACACAAATCGAAGATAATAGTTCGTTTTTTTTTTCATTTATTGTTTTTTTTTGTTCTATCTTGTAATGCATTTCGTCTTTTTGGAATCATAAAGTATATAATAATATTAATATAATGAGAGAACCGCGCGACATGAGCCGAAGCTCGATATTTGGGTCTTAAAAAAAAAAAAACAAACAAAAAAAATGAGCGCGTGTTCTTGTTGGTGAACGATGAAGAGAATGAGGATGCGCGAGGTTTGTCCCGGTTAACTTTTCTTTTTCTTTCTTTCCTTCAGTTTTTGTTTTTATTGATTATTCGATTAAAACTCGTTTCGAGTATGTCCGTTTTGGTGCGACGCGACCGGGAACGCGGAAGTTGATGTTACGTCCGCCTTGGAATATCGGAGCGCGCTTTGTTTTTTTTTCTTTTTTTTTCTTTCTCTCTCTTAATCTCTCTCCCTCTCTCTCTCTCTGTGTTTCTTTCTCGAAAGATTCGTGTGGTTGGAACGCGAAAGAAAAACCCCCCGAATGTTACGAAATGATCGGGAATCGCTCGCAGTTTGAATCACGATGCAATACTGGTTCGGTAAAGAGTTGGCAAAATGGCGAAGACACGCGCGCTCGAGAGATTGAGAAAGCGTGTGGGATTGCTTATGAAAAATTGCATATACGGAGCAATAAAAACGGAATGTTTGGTTTACGAAATACATCACCAGATGTCGCAATGCCGCTCTTTACTTATCAATATGCGAAAAAAATCCGAATGTTTCGAATGTGAGTGTGTCGGTGTGTGTGTGTGTCGATTATGGTGTTGATGTGTAACCTCTCTCCGTCGCCAGGTTGTTGTTGGTGAGCGTAAATCGAGCATCTACACGGATGAAGAAATGTCGAGAAAATAGAGGAGAGAGTAGAGTAAAAAAAAAAAAAAGATAAAAAAAAAAGGAAAAAGAGTGAAGAGGAGTGAGCGCTTAGAAGCACTTCCTGTGTACGATGGATGGGCCAGACTCGTCGTACTCCTGCTTGGAGATCCACATCTGTTGGAAGGTCGAGAGAGAAGCGAGGATGGAGCCACCGATCCATACGGAGTATTTTCTCTCGGGTGGTGCGATGATCTTGATCTTCATGGTCGAAGGTGCAAGCGCTGTTATTTCCTTCTGCATCCTATCGGCGATACCAGGGTACATGGTGGTACCTCCGGAAAGTACGGTGTTGGCGTAGAGATCCTTACGGATATCGACGTCGCATTTCATGATTGAATTGTAAGTTGTCTCGTGGATGCCGCAGGCTTCCATTCCCAGGAAGGACGGCTGGAAGAGGGCCTCGGGACAACGGAATCTCTCGTTACCAATGGTGATAACTTGTCCGTCCGGAAGCTCGTAACTCTTCTCGAGACTGGAGGAAGACGCGGCGGTCGCCATTTCCTGCTCAAAGTCAAGAGCGACGTAACAGAGCTTCTCCTTGATGTCACGAACGATTTCACGCTCGGCGGTGGTCGTGAACGAGTATCCTCTCTCGGTAAGGATCTTCATGAGATAGTCGGTAAGATCGCGACCGGCAAGATCCAGACGCAAAATAGCGTGTGGCAAGGCGTAACCTTCGTAGATCGGGACCGTGTGCGACACACCGTCACCCGAATCCAAGACGATACCGGTCGTACGACCAGACGCGTACAATGACAATACTGCCTGGATTGCGACGTACATTGCCGGGGTGTTGAACGTCTCGAACATTATTTGCGTCATCTTCTCACGATTCGCTTTTGGGTTCAATGGCGCCTCGGTCAACAATACCGGATGTTCCTCCGGTGCCACACGCAACTCGTTGTAGAAAGTATGATGCCAAATTTTTTCCATGTCGTCCCAATTCGTCACGATTCCGTGCTCGATCGGATATTTCAGGGTCAATATTCCTCTCTTTGACTGAGCCTCGTCACCTACGTAACTGTCCTTCTGTCCCATACCGACCATCACACCCTGATGACGCGGCCTACCAACGATCGACGGGAATACCGCCCTGGGGGCGTCGTCACCCGCGAAACCGGCCTTACACATACCGGATCCATTGTCAACGACGAGTGCGGCTACTTCTTCGTCACACATTTTTGGTCTGTGGTGATTTTATCTGTAAAACAAATAACCATCATTATTAGCATTACAATTCCATTCGTTCTACTCAATTTATCATCAAATATCGCAAAACCATTCAATTCATTTTTTTTCCAAGAGAAACTTCAGATATCACAAATTTCTACGTTTTTCCACTAGTT
Source organism: Diadegma fenestrale (assembly GCA_037043255.1). NCBI lineage: Eukaryota > Metazoa > Arthropoda > Insecta > Hymenoptera > Ichneumonidae > Diadegma > Diadegma fenestrale. Next base: position 14,535,400 of record CM073309.1, on the reverse strand, counting down.
ATTCGTCAACAATTTATATTTTTCGTTAAATTACATTTTTTCCCCTCAGAATAATGCCAAATTGGCCTTCTTGTTAATTTTTCCCAATTTTCAATAATTTGCCTGCCAGAAATATCGATTTCTCGACGGAAATATTCAAGATTCGATTTTTATGATTCTGATCAATGAACGATTTTTCGGAGAACCTGGAATTTTGCAGGATGCACGTTGATTGTGCCGCAATTCGCAAAATCCCGATAGGGAAGAATAATGAGTTTTTTTTTTGCGGATAAACGATGAGCAAGACGCTACGCGATTCGAATATAATCACAAGACTCGCGGGACCGATAAAACCGTCTTATCCACGTGACGCTACGACTCGTACAAAATGGCGGCCGTGGACGCCACGACTTTCTTGTGTGACCAACATTTTTCGGAGTATCGTGAAAGAATGAAAATTGCAAGAAAAAGATGTTGCGAAAAAGCGACAATAAACGTTTGGAAAGGATTTTCTAGGAAAACGATTGAAACGCTGAGAAAAATCGGTCAGCGTCGTTGAGGACCGCACCCTGCCCCGCCCAGCCCCGGCGCGCGGTTTAACGGTCGATACTCCTCGAACTCTCCCCCCTCCCCTTGCCACTGAAAAATACGATATTCTCGATTTATATGGAAAAGCGTTCGAGGGCGATTGAAAGAACGCTCGAAATAAAGCGAATTCGTAGATTTTCATAATTTCAGCGGCGCTTCACACGAGAGTAAATAAATTTTATAGATCCAACACAAGCATCGCAACGGTTACGTTCGTCGCGAGATCGACCACCTAGCGGCAAGCGAGGGAACTTGAACGTCCACATAACGCGTTAAACACTTGAAATTCGAACAAGGCACACTGTAGTCGCGAATCGTAGAAGAAACGTTAAGTAAAAGAAAAAAAAAGCGTCGACGATGATCGAGACGAGTCCGTAATGGAATTTCGTATCCACCCACACTGGCCAAGCTCACGAAACGTGCAAACGTAGTAAAGAAACCCGATGAATGAATGGCGTGACGAGTCACACGAAATTTCTCGCCCACGCTTATAAACCCCTGACGTAAAATCACTCGCAACTTGTCAAACTACAAATTCGGCATGACAATTTCGAAGCAACAAACACTCGAGGAGCCTGTTGTACCATTAATCCATTAGCTCAGGCTTTTCGTGCGATGTTTTATAAATTTCAAAGTTTTATCGAATATTTGGAGAATTTATTCATCGCAAGGAACTTACGTTTTGCTTTCGAGCGTAAAAAAGTTATGTACAAGCTTAGGACGTAACACTACAGACTGTCGCACGCACCGTAGGAGCTTTGGTTAGCACCGAACACAGAGTGTAGCTTCTCGAACCGGCGAGCAGTGTATTATACGGAAAAAGTATGTACCGACGCTTTTCGGTGCTCTATCCCCACCACGAGATAACGCTGATTCAACCAATAAGGGCAAGACACCCTCGACCAATCCCGTCTTTCTTTACCATATATGGTAACGCGGCTTTTCTGGTGGGGAGACGAGAAGGGGAAACCAAGATACCCCACACGGTATCAACTCTCCCTCCCCCTGGCGGCTGTCAAACTACGTTCATAGTTTCCCTCCCCCGCCTGCCGCGGCTAAACGTCATCGTAGCTTGCGAGTGCATCGCGACTAAATTCACCGAAACTTCCCCTCGCCCTCCCCCTCAAACTCTGCGAAAGCGCCGGTTGACACTATCAATGAGTCTCGTTTTTCTTTTATTCATCATTTTTATCATCATTCTAGACAATTCTTCTTTTTTTCGTGCCAACAATTTCGATTCTTTGCTTCCGCTCTCGTAAATCAAGTCTCAAACTTTAACCGAAATCAACAATTTTTATGGGTTTCGACGAAATGCTCGATACGTTCCTTTTTTCTTTTTTCATGAACCGACAATTTTTCTATTTTCGATATGACCGACATCCCCGCGACGAGGTGTCAACAGCTCCAGCCAGTTGGGAAATATCCGAGCTTATCGGCGATAAGATAACGTTTTCAAAGTTCTTCGGAAAGGATAAGAAAATTGTGATTCTTTCGTTAATTGGATTTCTACGATTTGAGGGATTGCGTCATCGTACATAACAAGAACACGTGTCACGTGTTTCACGATCTCAACGATATCGACCTCACAGTCACGAATCGTTTAAATAAAATTTACCACTTATCAAAAGTGAGAAATGAGTGATAAATTCCAGAGAATGATAATGTTACGATTTTGATTTGAGGTTACGTTACGAAACAATAATGAAAAATTCGTCCTCGTGTGAATAAGATTATTTCGACGAAATCATAAAACACGATCGAGAAATAAATAATTAATCAGTCAAAATTCCATTTACCCCGAAAATATCATGAGTTGTAAAAAATGTTTTTTTTAAAATACTTTTAACAATTCGAAAGTTTTCCCGAAATCCGAGAATTACCGAAATTGTTAAAACGACGTCGCAGATGAAACTAACGGAACAACGACCTCCTGAGGAATTCCTGAGAAAACATGTTCCGCGGTGGCCAAGAACTCGGAAGAGATGCTGAAATAACGTGTGACCGAGAAACTTGACGGAAAATAAAAGAGATTCTCGAGATGAAACGTGGCAGAATCTAATTTTGTCCTTAACCTGAAAAGCCCAAGTTCAAGGCGTCGGAGTCACGACATTGCTCGTTTTCGTTCGAATTTATAAATGGAACACTGGTATACGAGACGCTGTGTCGGTGTTCGTTACGTATAAGAAAAGCATGCGAGGCGTAAAGGAAGCGAAAGAGAGAGAAGGAAAAACGACGGGTTTCTAATAATAGTTCTGCCACGTCTTCGACCACCTTGCAACCACGGAACTTGCTCTATCGTACTACTGACCACCTGCTGACCTTCGCGGCAACCTGACGTCAGATCGAGCAAAAATTCGAAACAATGAATTTGCTCCGGAAAAAAAGGATAATAAAAATAAAATGAAGCCTTAAATGGACATTGCACAGTTTGGCTAGAAGGAAGACGAGGTTAAGTTGTCAGAGCAACGCCCCAGCCGTAAAATGGCGGTCGCGTTGAAAAGCCGGCTCAATTTCCGGCGTGGGTGTAGACCGTTTGTGTCAAAAATTCAACAAGGAGATCGAAAAATCGTACTTTTTCGCTGAATCTGCTCAAAATTGGAGTTTTTTTCAACAATATTTATAAATCCCTGCACGATTCCACGAGCGGAAAATTATCATCACTCAATTTTACGATAATCACGTGATGCGAAACGTCATTTTTTTTCCAAATGATTTTTTAACGATGTAACCAGTCAAAATGCAAGAATCGATGGATTTATGGCTAATAAATATTAGACCAAAGTCCACGAGGTTTAGAGCAACGCCCTGCCATCATGGCTGCCATAGCCGGCATTCAGGATAACCCGGCGATTCCCCCCCCTCGTCCCGTCATGTACGATCGTTCAACATGAACGACAAAATCAAAATTTCCCTTCGTATCCGTCATGCTTAATCCACCGAAAATGCTCGTAATTTCGACGGTCAAATATTCAAATGTCCGCGAACTAACCACTAACGTGAAATTCAAGGAAAAAGAGTCAAATCGTACGGGGAAAAAATGGTAAATTTTGATTCGGACTCACCTCTTCACGAAACGATGAATAAGATCTCGAGCTCAACGGACGCACGAGTGTTTTGTTCGCTTTTTCTTTCTAATATAAATACAAAAGATTCGTGGGTTATAAACACGAATTCTCGATGCTATTTGCAAGTCTCGGTATAATAATTGTAGCAACGAAACGTTGAACGAGGTGAAGAGAACTCTCTCGTAAGTCGAGGTTGGACGCGAGCTGCGAGCACTGTGAGCAAAATCGCAGGCCGGCACCGTGACCAGTGGACTTGCCCGTGGGTATGGTGGGCATATCGACGAACGGTTGAAAACAAGTCGTTAAAGTTTGCGATATAAAATCCATCCCAATTGTAAAGTATAGTTGAGCCTAGGCTTAAAAAAAACATTGAAAAAATGTCGAAATATGTGTGAATAATATTTTCATGAGTTTTTGTGGAAAAACAATAATATTTTGACATTAATATTTGTCTGGATAATGTACCAAACACCCCTCTGTGGCGATAGCAGATGGAATCGTCCAGGCCGGTCTGTACCCCCACCAGGGGGCCCCACCACGTCTCTCTTGCCATATATGGGCATAAAACGAGAGACAGATTCTGATTGGCCGAGAGACCGGCTGCCGGCTAGATTCTCCAAATGCCGCTTCAAACTGTACGCTTAGCAGAGTGCGAGCGAGACGAAATATGATCGTGAGAAGTCTATCGTGATCGAGGGCGAGTGAGCGAGAGAGAAAAGTCCATAACGCGCCCTCCTGGAAAACGTATATACGCACACGTTGTTGTCGAGGGGAGTCCTGACTAACCGTCGGAGCTCGTACGAGGATGTGTTTGTGAGGACTCTGCCGCGTAAACGTACATGAGAACCCGGTTTTACTTACGCAAACAGCCCGATCCGAATTTCCGAGCCGTGAGACCAGTAAACCGGTGGTTTACGGTACACGCCGTCCATATATCGATGACTCATGATTGGAAGAGCGTAATGATCGCTCGTGAGTCTTTAATTGACGTCTTTTTCGTTGTCAGGATATCGATCCCCATTTTTCTGTATGCTCAAACGAGAGGGCGTGACTTTTGCAAATTGACTCGTGAACCTTCGAAAATCGCGTCCTTTTTGTCTGATGGCCAAGCCACCGGACGTCAGTCGGTCGTTACGAAAAAGTCGTAATTCACGATGTACCTAAATCGAATCGATGCCCTTGTTAACGTAAAATACTCCAAAATCAACATTCACTCCTGAGAGACAGGAGGGCATAACTCTCATCGTTCATCGCCTCGAAGCGTTAAAGTTCCAACCATTTGTCAGCAAGTCTACGAACGATACGAGAGCGACCCGGCGATAGCCGAGAAAACGTGTCTCTTTAAAAAAATCCCTTCGCAATCCCAATTGGCCTCTGGGCCATTAACACATTCGCGCTTCGGGGGCCACAAAATGAAATGGACGGAGCAAACATTGCTGAAAATCTATTCGGAAATGCTCCCGACGAATAATTCGAAATATCAATTTAATTATGGCAGTTCATAATGAGTTACTAATTGAAGAGATTATTTTGTCGCAACTCCGTCCCATATAGAGGTCATTAAGGTTAAGTAGATCTTTCCAAGGGTCTCATTTGTGTAATACGGTTCGAATATAAGGCTAATTAAATGAATAAACAGTTTTCCTCGAGCTCCCATTTCATTGGTTTGTTTCTTAAGAAAAACAAAAACACAAAAACGTATCGTGTTAATTCCACGTAGAAAGTAGAAAGCTAGAGACACGTTATCGTCACGCTACTGAACTGTTCGAAAGCCTTCAATAAGCTCTGACGGAAAAGCGAGTATCGAGTGACGGGTGAGAAGACGGAAAGAAGGAACGATATCGCGAAACACGCGTGAATCATGCAACTGCTTCGTAACGGATCTAGGAAACTCATTGGGATTTTTTAGTAACGATTCATCACATTTGATAAGTCAATCCGGTCGCGCGAGTTCTGTCGCTTGCATATGCGCTGATTCGACGCTTTTTCAATAATTACAATATCCGTTTTTTTTCTCAATTATTTTTTTTTCGTGCAAATCAGGCGAATTGCAGGGAATGTTCATTTTTACGTGTACAAAACAGTTTGGAATAGTTTTGAGGTTATGCAGCGATCGCAGCGCCAAATTTGTACATTTGACCAATTTTAACGATACTGCGCTAAAAATTTTCGGCTCCACCTTTGTTCCGCTTTGTCGATCCATAGTACGTTCATTTTACAACACGGAAAAATATTGTCGAGATGAAGCGCGTTTTGTGCCCGCAACGAAGCCGAAATCGTTCTCAGAATTTCGTCTACTCTACCTCGAGTCCGAAAGCCAAGAGGATCGAAGAGAAAGAGTTGCACGAGAGCGGTGATGCTCTCTCCCCCTTTTGCTTCGGTAGGACATATACAGGAGGCAAGTGAACTCGCACTACGCGGGCACCCCGAGTGCGGGCCTTTCGAGCCCTCCGCAGGAAGTAAAGAGAAAACGAAAGAAAAGAAAAAAACTTGTCCAAGTTTCAAGAGGATATAACCTAAAGCATACTTTTAACGACGCTTCGTACCACTGCGCTCGCTTCACCAGGACGCTCGTAAAGTACATGACAGTACAGTCAAAAATAAAACTGCTCTGTAAGCCGATATGACAGAGGGCGTCAGAGTTCGAGGACGCTCAGACAATGAAAGTGATGAGACATTATTATTTTTTCAGAATTACACACTCGAAGGATTCGAGCCAAACTACGATTGGAAATATATTTTTATCTTCGAGTAAAAATTATGTACAATTTTTGTTGAAGGTTAACGCGTGTTGGAAATTGGAGAAAAAAAAAACGAGTCGAAATCGATCATTGTAGTGAAATAAAGTTTCGCCGGAAAATAATGATTGTATTTAGAAAAAAAAAATAAAAAGCAGGAACCATGTGACCTATTCACTTCAATGATCTATGCAAGAAACTCTCAACAAAGCATCGTTTCGTCTCCATTCACGTGTCTTCGTGTGCCTGCATCCGTGTAGGCCAGAGTCCGAGACTAAGACTCGATAGTGTCCCGGACTAAAGGCCTAAAAATAGAATTCAAGGGCGACACGAAACTGGCAGTGGGCTATCAAGCTGCTACGTCAGTAAGGGCCTAAAATCGTGTGAATTAGTGAGGGTGTGTATGGAAACGACGATGGTGGCGCTAGTGTCGAGAGATATGTTTCGAGGGCGTGTGCACTCGCGATCTTTCAGACTCTTCAGCAGATTCGAGCTCAACTTTTTATCAACAATAATCATGAAAACATGCCATCGTTCATGAGGGCTTTCCGTGTTTCTACTCTTTACCTTTTTCATCATTTTTTTTTCGTAAACGGACTTAGCTGAAAATAAACGCAATGAAAAAATACAATTTCGTCGATGTTCGAGTGCGAATGCCCTCTGAGCAGCGCTCTCTATCTCCGTGCCTCGAAGAATGTCATTCGAAGGCTTTCGCAGGAAGAAACGTTTTGTCCTATAGAGGGCAGCACCGAACGATCGATTTTTCGGCAGGTCCTGCGACAGACTAACATCGAATAAACCCCATGTAGAAATCACGTGGCGACGGAAATGCCGAACCGTCGACAACTATATAGCCAGTTGTACGACGCGCTTTAAAGGGCGTTCACTGTGCTGGGAGGACGAGAGACTAAGCTCTCGTAACCAAACGATCAATATCCCTAGATATCGAGTCTCTTTCCGTCTGGCTGCAAAAGTAATTGTGGAGAATTCTAGCAAAACAAAATACTTCCAATAAGGATTTCCCTCTGCTCGACGTATACTTTTTACCCTTAATCAGCAATTTGCGTCCTTGATTGAGAGACGAGAAGAAAAAACTTCGAATAACGTGAAAGAAAAGTTCGAAGCAAATTCGTAGACTAAATTTCATTCCAACCGATTAAAATCGTCCCGACAATTTCGGTAAATCCGTAAAGATGAAACGGCAATTGCAAAACTAAATTGTAAATTCCTCTTGACATTTGCTGAATAAGCGATTTGGGATTGACGATGCCCCAACGAATAACAAAAATATGAACACAATAACGAGTGCTCCAAAAATTTCGATTGCCCAATCGTATACGCATGAGTCACGTGACTACGTTACGAAGACTTACACCAATCAATATCATGAGTCATTCGTGTTCGCAATACCGAAAAATAAAAGCAAATCCACATGTCACATTTTCGTTCGTATCTTAACAATCATGAGAATTCTAGTTCGCACGATTCTTATCGTAAGATTTTGTAACCGCGAGACAACAATAAAAATTCCACAAACAAAAACGCCCACGAATATTTTTGTTTTCGTGTGTGATTCGAATAAAACTTCGAAATAAACCTCAAAAGTGAAGCGTAAAGTTGCTATTTCTCCCTATAGCATTCGGCAATAGCGTGTCGTAAACTGTGATTGCATAGTTGTCTGTTTGTGCACTTGGTGTCGTTGGTTTCTCGAATTCTTAAGGATCTCTCAAAAGTCTGGATCTCTTCCCGGACGAAGCTCCCGAGGTCTGTCGTCGTTTCTTCCTTTTTTTCATCCCGGTCTCGCTGTATCACTCGTCTCCTGCCGCGCGCGGTCGCCCTCGGTGCGTTGAACTTGCGCCTCGCGTTATCCGTATTGATTTCAACGATATATATAGCTCTTCGTTCGCGAGAGGGAAAACGGGCGAGAGAGAGAGAAAAAGAGAAAGAATAAGCGTGGCAGGAGCAAGGAGCCAGACGTATCCAATACATAGATGATCATTTCTCTATAGTAATGCAATATAAAGTCTCGATTATCTCAATACATGTATGTAGACAAAAATATAAGGTACAGGGATCGACGACTGGGCACGCCCTTGTGGCTTGAGTCAATGGATATCGCGAAATGAACGAATAACATAAAACGAGAAACTTTAACGTCCCGATCAAAACGTTGTACAGTTTTTTTCTACGTTTCCCCTAGACGGTAAAAAAAAATCGAGTGACCTTGACGTTTAAGATTGTTTACATGTCGCGTACGTCTCCGGCTGCGTACGTCAGCAAAATTTGAATGTTACTCGACGAAAAGTTAATCCGTCTGTAAAAAAAAAACGTGCATAACCCGAGTCTCGATATCGGTCCCTTGAACCTTGTTGTGTTTGTACTCAGAAACCAGAAACGTTTATTCTTCTCATATTTCGATGAAATTCAGAAATAATCTGGGGCTCGAGAATAATTTGTTGAAAGAGTCGGGCCGGAACAGATTTTTCATTTGGCCTACGATGAAACGTGCAAAATTCGATAGCAAAAGTCTTGATTGTCTAAATTGGACGAGTTCAGCGGTGACAAAACGGAAATTATACGTTTATAGAGATACGAGGAGTTTCGTGTATGTAATCGTTTAATCGTTATATATGCCAATGGCACGATCAAGGAGGGCCTTACGCAAGGCCGCTAAGACCTTGACGAGTCCTTATTCGGTCGTCAAGGTCGAGGTGAGCTTCTCTATATACGCCCGTTTGTATTTTCTCGGTTCATACATGTGCACGTTTGTGTCTGTGGCGCGGGCCATTGGGTTTTCAGGACAGGTTGATTGCAACCGGGAGACATTCAGTCAGGCACGACATATGTGTACGCATGTATTTATTTTTCTAATTAATCGACTGATTTTTGTATAGTGGAAGTTTTTGAGTGAGCAAATGTATCGAAATATTTCGATTCCTCTGCAGGATCTCGCGCACGTTGTTTGTAAAATAAAAAAATAAACATTGAGCGTAAGAGAACTTTTGTTTTCAAAGGTTGGTATTTATTTGCTTCGGAAGAAAATCGGAAGAAAATTGACTTTTCAAAGTTGTTATCGACATTATATGATCGGAAAGTTTGAGATGAAAAAATGGTTGGGTAACAGGAATAATTCGAGATTAAATTTATAATCTGTACACGCTCGACGTATCCGCGTAGAGTGAGTCATAAAATCGCGGAGACCTCGTTCCAATAATCCACTTATTCTTCTCTCATGATTAGCAATCGACTGCACATTAAACGACCAAATAAATCGATTATATCTAAAGAGGGATTGAAAGAGAGTATAACGAGGCTCGATAGGCTTATACGAAAAGTGTCTTTTTCATTGAACGCCTTGAGAATTCAATAACAATTCTTCGACATGGCTATGTTTAGCGCTGATCTGTAAAATTGTCTGCGCATGCGCATCCGGCGCGAAGAAGTGCCAACACGAAGAACGAGAAACAAACAGAGAGGATATGGCGCTGATAAGTCGACGTTTTGTTAGCTCGTCGTAAACGCGATCGCTTTGCTTGTACGAATGCAAGAATTTCCACGTCACAAGCCCATGATTCAATGAAATAATTATTCTTCCAATATAAGTGTCGCGGATTTTTCTTTTTCATTCTCCAACGTGTACGAGAGGCACGCCAAGAATTCTTTAACACGGCTTTCGTCATTGAGTGAGGTCACTGCGCGTTCAACCTTGAGACATGCGCGTACGTTAGCTAGAGCGTAACTGAGAGTAGTTAATCTTTCCAAACTCATTAAAGTTTCAGTCTCTACGAAAAAAGGTTATGAATTTCTTTCGGTAATTGAATTATTGAAATGCAGTCATTTTCGTCGATCGAGAACGTCGACTCGGCTGAAGTAAAATTATGATTTACACGTATTCACACTTGTGTCAATATGCTGAAAAAAAAACCATGCAAATTTCACTACCCGGTCCGCATTACGTTACTGAAGTTTCAGGAGTCGCCACCAGGCGACAGTCCGTATGATTATTTGCGGCTGGAGTTTCCAACACGACGCGGAACGATTAAGTTCAAAAGACGCTTTTTGTTTTTTTCTTTCCTATAAGAAGGAATTTCTCTTCGTCAATTTACGATTCTCATTCCGAGGCATGGTATTTATTCTTCGCTCTCTGTTTCCGAACGCGGAGAGACGATAAAAATGAAAAATTTACCGTTGCGAACAAGAATCGAGGGATGACCTTGAGTTTCGATGTTTCTTACGATGCGAAAATGCATTTTTCCTAAATTTTCATAATTTGTTTTTTATTTTCCCGAAAATTCACTTACGCAGTGACGATTCTCCAAAATTTAAGGTCGTTTTGGATTTTTTCGCTTACGCGGTGGTTTTTACGTTTTTATCGACTCCGTGAATGGAATATTTCATAAAATTTTTCGCTCGTAATCCTCGGAACGTCTTTTTCAAACAAAACCAGAGACTATTACGTCGAGACGAATTTTTCTCACAACTATTACCCATTCGGAGCTTATCATCGTCTTCAATCTTTTTATCCAATCCGAACGCAAAGTCCTCAACCAAAATCCGGTTTTTTTTGGGTGTGTCGCCGCGCGCGCGGTTGCAGTCGCCAACGTCACCACGAAGCATCCGCTGACAAAGCTTTTATATAGATATTCTTTGAGCAGTCGCTGCGCTAACTTGTTCAGAAAATGATTCCAATGGCGACACGAGACGAATAGCGTGCGTCGAGACACTGACTTTTTTTTCTTGTCTTTTTTTCGCTACGACGCACATAACTCGGAGTTGAACTTTGGTTAGAATCGACGTTTTTTTCCTTTCGACCGAAGATCAATAAAATTCAATGCGGAATTATGTTTTTTTGGGTATCAATTATTATTTGTTTGCATTCACGGAATGTGCAGGACAAAAAAATTCAATTTGTCGCTTCTTGACAGAAAAAAAACGGTCACCCAACCAGGTATCGTCCCTTGTTCGCTCTCGTCAATTCAGAGAACAAAAATCAATGCTAAATCGAGTGTTGAGACTAAGTAATCGGAATAATTCGAAAAGCTGGTGGAAAATAAAAATGGCGTCGCGGTCACATCGTGACGAAAATAATTCTACATGGAATTCCTCGTCCGCTGAATCAGCCTGGAGTTTTGAATGCAAAGGGTTGGCCATATATTTTTCCCGGTTGTAAATCGAGTGCGATCTTGACTTCGTTTCTCGACGAGCATCTCGTCGCGGCGTGTGCGCTCATGTGAAAGCATCCTATATACATATCGTATACACGTGCGTGTCAAGGATTCGGCACACGGTCGCGGAGATCGCATCGCCTAAAAAAGAAAAAAAAGAAAAATGATCCTTTATGTTTGCCAAACATGGCGTCGTACTGTCGTCTTCGCGGATTTGCCTTTTTATTTTTTTATCCGGCCAAAAATGTACGCATCTCCATTTGACCTTGATACATCCTCATGATCTCGATCGAGAGCCACTCAATTCCCGAGCATCGAAATATTCACCTCGGGATGTGTGCGTGCGAAAAAAGGTCCATAAAAATTACATGCGCGTGTCGACCAATCCGGAGGGGATTCATTTTTTTTGTACCCAAAACGAAAATGTATTTGGCGAAATTTCGGGAGGCAAAACTGGTCGAACGTTTTCTCTGACATTCTTGCTGCATGCATACACGTGCTCAAAACGTCCCATCGATATGGCGCAATTTACCGTTATTGTACCACAAATACTGAGCCAGATCGACCGGCGTTGAACATTTTTTTTTTCTATACCGGTTTACGGATTATAATGTCGATTGGAAAAAGATGTCAAGGAATTACACGAGGTTTTTCCTCACCAACAAGTGTCAAGATTTTGTCGAGTCTCTTCATCACTGAGCTCAATAATATTTTGATAGACAGTCTATGAAATCTGACGTAGTACCAAAACTCGCCACCGTTGGCGCTGGGGTCAACCCTTTCGTTTTCCGTCTAATATATTTACAAAATAATCGTCACTTCTATATGAAAAATCGTTCCAAGTTATCCGTTGGCATTTCGTGTCGTCCAAAACACATTACATGGGCCCTGAACGGAACTGTTTTGACTGTTTTGGGTGTTTTCGCATTCGGTGACCCAAACTTCAATCCCCTTCGTCGATAATCTTTATTTCGACATCGATATTTTTTTGTGTTCTTGTTCACTTTACATTAAAATTGCGTGTCCTTTCACTTTCTATGAAAAATAATTCGAATCACTATTCAATGGAAGTGGCAGCTGTAAATATTTATGGATTTATTTGTCAGTATCAGGAGAGCGCGTCTAAACGAAACGTTGAACGACGCGTCGATGTTCCATTCTTCTCGATTCGTTACTTCGTCATACCTTGCTCGTGCATGAGCGACCTCTGCGAAATTTCCAATGGACGGCTCTTCTTCGAATCATTTGTTTATTTGTGCCTTCTGGCTTCGGCGATTTTTTGTACGTAGAACTGAATGATAAGAGTGACATTCGCGAGGGAGATCGGAAGTAGCCGTATGAAATAAAATACGTCGGGAATATTGCATAGATATATATAGAGAACGCCTCGTTTCGCCGTCCAAGTGATAAAAGACGATCGGGTAGGAGACGACCAACAGAGATTCCATCGTCATTAAAATTGCGAATTTCTCATCATCAGTATATCGTGTGTTTCGTGTTATTGAATAATATTTAGTCCATGAACGATGTTTTTGTCATAATCGTTGAAAATAAAGAGGAGAAATCGATATTTTCTCTCTCTCCCTCTCTCACTTTTGCTCGCTCTGGGCAATACAAGTTCAATGTCGTGAACCCACGCGATAGTTGAACGACCGACGTCTCGTATATACGAGACTTATCGTGCACCGTGTGTCTGTATACTTGTGGGTCTCTCTCTCGCGCCCTCTCTTCGTTCGCCTTTGCCTTGTCCCGAGAAAAGTTGATCATCCATGAAAGACGTCGGTTAATAATAAGCTACATGACTCTGAGCGATATCCATCGGAACGGAAAACCGCCGCCTCGCCGAGAAGACTACACACGATATTATAAAAAGGTGAAAATTGAAAATTGTATAATATGCTTCCTCTTAGCATTTTATCAAGCACAAAGATCCCTCCGTGTGAAAGTCATTTTTTCATGCTTACGATTACGCTCCCCCAAATCGTTACGAGCGACATTAAACCGTAAACAATTTATTTCTAACACATCAAATTTTGTCCTGCAATAAAATGAGCGAAACGTCATTTTTACCCAATTTTTTTTTTCGAATCGTTTTTTTCTCTTTGTGTTCCATTTACTCCAGAAAAGAACGTTGCGAACGAGACACGGCTGCTTTTTGGCTGCGATAGTTCCAATCGCCGCCGACAGGAGGCGCCAAACGTGCGAATTTTTATTGGTTTTGCGAACAGGGAGTAGAAATCCTTGACTTTTCGATGCGATATTTGAGGCTGCAGACTCCATTTCGCAAATTTTCAATGTCTCGTCATCTTTTCGAAAAATAATAATAAAAACTGTAGTTTTCTCGAGACATTTCTGGGAGAAAATCTTTTCTGATTACGCAGAAAACGGCGGAAACGAGAAATTCGAGTAGCGTCAACGCTCGTATGTGTTACACAGAGGAGTTTTAACAGTCATTGGTTTAGCGCGAGCTCCGTGGTCTCGATGAGCTACATAAATTGATGAAAGTAGGCTACGGGCTGAGAGTCTTAAAAGAAAGGTAGTGAGACTCAAATGGAAAACGGAAATTTCCTCCGTTCTCGAGATACGAAAAAAAAAGTATTACACGCGCGCACATACGTGCACAATATGCAGATCGAGCGTAGAACAGACATAGACGAAGATGTAGTGAAAAGCACAGTTACGGTGATATGAGCAAGTTGTTGGCTACAGACACGAGTTAAGGACTCTCTTGCATAAAATTACTGAGGAAACTGTTAAGGCTTCGCTAATATAATGCTCAACCACGTTTCTCGGTCGAGTTTTCATTCCGCCAACAAGAAGTTTCCCCGTGCGAGTGCGTGCGCACTGGGTCCATGTGAATTCTTTCGTAGCTTTTGAGATGATGCATCAGTCACCTCGGATTTTCGAAATGAAAATTCTCCGTTGTCGTTTGACCAATCAGAAAAAAGCTCGGTCAATGTACGCACCGCGATGGCAAAAAAGGACTGACCGGGGCTTTTTTTAATTGGCGAAACCGTTTCGAAAATATTCGATTTCGAAAATTGCAACGGTTGATTCTCGAAATACGACACGAGCTACAAATTTTGCGCTCTCAGTTAAACAAAACATTTGCGAATTTGACGTATAACTGACGAACCAAATATTTTTGCCTTTTGTAATCGCGATATCGTTGCGTGCCTTCAGTATTTTTTTTTATAATTACGTATTCGGATACAAATAATTTCCGTATATTGACCGAAAAACACTTTTTATGGTGCCAACATTAAAAATTCAGGTCAATAGGAAATGTGACTCGATCTTTATCGAAAAATTCGATGACGCGCCAAAATTCATTCCGATCATCCGAACTTGCGACTTCATCAAGGATTGCGAAAAATGGAGAAACTTTTTTCTTCAATTATACGTTTTGAACCGCTCTTCATAATGGATGTACTAGGATAAGAAAAACTTAATTGAAAGAGTCGAGAATTTAACGCATTTTTTCGATAACACGATCATTTGTATTCACGATGGCGCCTCTCGGTCGTGTAAGACAAAAAGAATGGCTATTTCCGTTGGTTGAGATAAAAGGGAAGTCTATCCGCTCGGAATGAATTCTTGAAGCGTTCGAGTCCCCAAGGACGTATATACGCAGGTAGAACGAGCTGCTCTGTACCGGAAATTGGGAACGACGACTCCTCTATAAATGTCACTTTTCGTATTGTGAAAAATCCTTGACTTGCCCTTTGTCAATCGAGCGTCAAATATGACACGGCGGTTTGACAATTTTCTCGATCGACCGATCGATATTTCATGAAAAAATCATATTAACCGAGGCTGACGACGAATTTCTGAATTATTTCATCGTCCTCTTCAGTAAACGTTGTTTTTATTTATTTCCTCTCAATTATCTCATTATCGTCGATGAGCAAATCGATCCGAGTTGCGCGCATCGAAGAAAATTAACGATAATTATTGTCCCGTAAAAATGGCTAATTTTATGAGATTGGAGGTTATGTGCGAAGCCCAATCCGCCAGAAATTGCCGAGTTATTCCTGCACAGCAACGGTAAAATAAAGTCGCGCCCGCGTCAACGACATATCTTGTTGTGACCGCATTTATGTCGTGTCTCGTGTCTTTCCCGCTCTCTTTCTCTCTCACGAATTCCCTTGCAAAGATCGCGAGTGAGATTCCTGATGCGAGAATCTCGAACTCATCATGTTTCTCGTAGTCTGAAAACTCGTTGTTTTCTCGTCTTCATATGGCAGATAGATACTCGGTTCATTGGAAGCAGGCACGACGACGACGACGAAAAGAGAACGAAGGAAAACAAAATAAAATGCTTGAATGAAACGCGTACAGCCGATCCAGTTGTCGTCGCGCGTGCGCGAACGCGCGATCTTGGTAGGTTAACTTTGAGGCCTCAAAAAAGAGGTTATAAAGGGTGCCGGTGAATGGGACTGCGAACTCCGAGTTTTTTGTTGCTTTTTGCCATTTACTCTCTGCCAAGCCGAGTTCCGCGTGGCGATGGAACTCGTCGAAGAAATTCAGGAAGCGAGCGCGAGAGAGAAAAATAAAATAAAGTGCAGCATGTAAGAATGAGATTAAAAGAGAAAGATGCGAGACGTAGAAAAAGACCGAGAAAGCGTATAAGAACGATTTGGCAACAAAAAGTACGAAAGAACGAAAAAGGAACCAAAAATCGCAGACAGAGAAACAAAAAGAGGGAGGGAGAGAGAAGAAATAACAAACGGCAAATAAACGCGATGAGTGTATGTGGGACGTAGACGCCAGGCGTCTCGGATCGTCGAGCAGCGTATATGTGACGTTCGTGTAAATAAGCGACGTAGGAAGAATCGACGATTGAAAAAACTACACAGCCCTCGACTCTTCAGTACATTTTTTATTTCAATTCTCATATATGCACCCCGCTTCGTTCAACATCCGTTATTAAATATTCCCAGTAAGCTTCGGACAGTCTTCGTTGAATGCAAAATGTTCACATTTTTAACGATCTCAATTTTGACTCATTCGTTCCCTCGATACGGTGTCTCGACGCCGTACGTTCGAGTTCACTTTTTCGAGCAATTACTTTCCATTGTTAAAGTGTACTCGACGAAACTTCGATGGAGCTGGAATCGATTTTTATTCTCAATAGTCGTACGCACACTCTTTCTCTGTCTCTCTCCCTTTCCAGGCTGATCGAGCAAAAAATTTGAAATTTAGACGATGGACTTTTCTGAACAAGAAATTTAGACAGTCGCGTTCCGTAAAACCGGCAGGACCGAATCCGCGAGCGATTCCCTATCTCGTAGAGCGAACGTTCGAGGTTATGAAAGTGCAGATTTTAGTGCATTGTGAAAAGTGATTTTTCCCCCTACAAAAACTAAATTGCAAGCAAAAAGAATAAACACATATTTATTACGCGACGTCCAAATATTTTATCGCGCAAGACAGTAACGATTTTTATCGTCCCAATAAATCGATCACGGCAAATGTTCTTTATTCCAATCCAAAAATCTGCCCCATTAGTTTACCATTTATCCACCAGAGTGTGCGTAGGGCGCTCGAGGATTATTTTTCAAGTTCAAGATCGTTTGGAGGTCAGACGAGTAACTTTAGTGGCAAAGTTGATGGATATCGTGGTATCGGACGATCTCTTACAGTTTAGTACACATTCATAAATACAAACACGTATATTGTTCTCCTACACACACGCGCTCTCATACATCTATGGCGTGCATAGGAGAGTCATGGGATCTGATGGAAATAACAGCAGGGGAGTGAGAAGCGAGTATAACTAATAGCCTGAGAGAATCGTACACGTTGTTGGTTTCACCGTGTCTTCCCTCGCTATTCTCCGTCCCTATTCCTCTTAGCGTGTGTTATATTATTATGATGATTGTGACATGTATGAGTATACAGAGGTCTGAACGGAGCGGGAACTTAGATGGCGGATATGCACACCGTAATTAACGATTT
Source organism: Diadegma fenestrale (assembly GCA_037043255.1). Classification (NCBI taxonomy): domain Eukaryota; kingdom Metazoa; phylum Arthropoda; class Insecta; order Hymenoptera; family Ichneumonidae; genus Diadegma; species Diadegma fenestrale. The sequence continues at coordinate 14,517,904 of CM073309.1, read as the reverse complement.
GCAATGTAAATCACGAAATTTCTTCTCACTCGCAAGTCCTACAATCATCGGGATACAAAAAAGGATAGAGCGTTATTAGAAACAGCTGGCAGACTGATATTGGTCATGAAGCTTTTACGTAGCCACGACAACCTTTTAAGTTGTGCTCAAGTATCCGGGCGTTTAGTACGAACCTCGTGTATATTTATATTCTTTGGTATGTGTGTGTGTGTGCGTTAATCGTTCTGTGTTTAACGTCTATGCGACGACAATTTCTCCGAGTTTCTTTTTTCTCACGATGCATTGTAATCGACTCGCGTGCAAACTTTCACGATTGATTACACTTTTGGGCTTAATTCTATTTTGTACGCAAACTTTTCAAGATTCTTCGGGTTTTTGTAGAGAAAATTGTTGCATGCAAAAGGCTTTTGCACTTCTTTCCCAAGTTTCATTCCCTTTTACTTGGCCGAAGCAATTAATTACTGCTCGGTTGACAAAATGCGAATGATAATTGCGAACGATCGTATTTTGTGTACGAGATTCGGAGAAAATCGACTTTGCAATATTTTTTCAAGTCAAATATTCATTGGATAAGATCGAGGAGCACTGTAGCATCGAACCCGGAAAAATCTTCGTTATGGTCGGTGAGGCTCGCGAGCGCAAAGACGACAACCTGCTCGCTCAGTCTGCCACCTGTCGGTCCGTTATACAGTCTCAAAAGCATGTTCCGGCGCGTTCTGTTCTCCTTCGGCTCGAAATTACATGCTGGCTCGTAGCGAGTAGCGAACGAGACCACGCTCGTGTCGCAGGCACGGATTATTATGAGCAAGACGCCGGAGTAATACGAAGAGACTACCATCGCGGTCCTGTCACTCTCGACGATTTGTTTTTTCGTATAAACCTCGACCACTTTGGTGCACAAATATGAATGTATAGAAATTCGTCATGTGCAGTATTCAGAGACTTTCAGGTTATACATTCTTCAGGATATATCGTGCTGTGTTGGCTACGTGCCAAGGGTGTAACTGTAACATCTTGGCACCTCGAAGTTACTTCGTTTTTTTGAGTTTTATTGCCGTTTCGTACATAAAGTTTCTCTTCAGGAATGTCTGTCTTCGTGAAAAGACATAATAACGGTCTCTCCGAATTAGACACATTTTTGTGGCCGCCTGCATTCGAAATTACGCATCGAAATGATTGTCACAGTGTGTTATAGGTTAAAGTTCCTCCCCATAAGAGTTTCATTGACATGGAGATTTGGAGAATATTTTATTGACGTGGAAAAAACGACCGAGCAATTTTTCGGAATATTTATGAAAACAGAATGGAATTGGAAGAAACGCGAGCCACTGAAACGCATCAAAATTCCTTTATTTTTTTTTTCTAATATTTTGCTGTGCAGCGTTTTACGACGATTCCGAAGAACCTCTGTTTTCGTAACAGCGCAACGGCAGCGGTTCTACGACATATTTATAAATACAAAAATTCGCGGCGTCCCCAACTCAAGGTCGATCGATCGATATTCTGTGCAGCGAAGGGAAATTACGCTAATAGAGGTTCAGGAAAAGAAGTTTTATAGCGTATTCAAAAAATCTTGTTTTTGAGTCTGAAAAATTTGATCAGCACGAAAAATTAATGTGTTTTCGATCAAAATGTCGAAAAGCATCTTGGAGCTTCGCCGATCGGAAAAAAAAATAAAACAACTTGGAAAACTCGTAATTTTATTGTTCATTAAGTTGCCTCGTAATCGGCCTGTAATTATCCGACTACGTCGTTATTTACTTATTTCTCCATTACGTCCCATCATACTCCTTTAATGCAAAGAATCATGAGAAAAAATATCCCATTACACCCTCCGTTAATGTAGTCGAGCCTCCTTAATTAACTGAATTTCACGTTTGCCTTCCAGCCTATTCGGTTACAGTAATTAGTCACAGGGGCTACTCAACTTATAGACTTTGGATGAATCAGAAGCCTGTGTGACTCTTGACAGCGACATAATGTATTCATATCACCCACACGTTTCGTTCGGCTCCGAATTTCGAACGGAATATATTTCCAGAGGGCTCGAACGATCCGAGTGAATTGCGACTTTTACGACGAAATCGTGACAAAAATGAGATGAGCGTTATTCGTTTTTTCTTCTTCTTCGAATTCTTTATTCAGACGAGCCTCGTCAATCACCGACATCGAAATATTTTGCAAAAATAGAGTTCCTGGCGATTCACTTGGGTCGAGAACGTTTCGCGCATGCGCGTGGGGCGGATAAAAAAACGACACGTGACAAAGTTTTCGTATCATTGCGTCTGTAATGATGACAATGATTAATAAACGATTGAACGAAATTGTGACATCACGAAAACTAAACAACCTGCGACAGAGCTCGTGCTGCTGCCTTTCCTTTCGATACTCCACGTTGATTCGCTACCGCCTTTTCATGAAATAATGTAAACACGAGCTTCCTAAAGATTATTCTTGCTTCACGAAATCGTGAGGCCGATGAGTCACGACAGTCACACGAACAAATAACTGCAACAATTTCTTTCAACAGTTTTATGAACGACATTCCAGTCTGATCGAGCCACAGCTGTCACTTTATGATTATTAGATTTTTCTCTGTATTCACATACACGTTCGGGTCGATTTTGACTCAAAATACATCGTGCGGGATGAATTTCCGATGTTCAACAACTGCTGTCATAATCGTTACCTCGTGTTGTTTGTTTTCAAAGTTATGTACAGCGCTCGCTACTGTTCCGATGCGCGGTTGAAATGACGTTACGAAAGTCAACTGTCAGTTCAATTTATAGCGTTTGATAACTTGCCAGATTACATCAATAACCTTGAAAACTCTATGACAACGAATGAATGATGATTTCATGATCCTCGAGGCCTGAATTCCAAGGTGCAGAAAAATGATTTCTTCTCGATAATCTTGTTGTTTGAAAAATCGTTATTTCCGGTTTATTTTTTGAGGGTTTTCTCGTTCGTCGTAAAAATTCTTCGGGAGTGTGTAATTTTTCATGCCACAGTCTGAATGCATCACTTTTATAAATTTTTACTTGCAATTGCGCGAATTGCAAACGCGTCCATTTTGCTTGGTATATTTTTCGTTGAGTGTAAACTCCGAACGGCTAATACAGGATCGTTGTTGTTTGTTGGCCGATCATTTTTGTAATTCAGCAAAATTCTCGAGTCATCAACGTCAGCTTTTTATTAAGTATATTGTTTTGACTCGTGTCGAATTCTTCTTCATCGTGTGTCTCCGTTGGCTGAACAATTGCTTCTTAGCTCGAGGATACTTATCAGTATAACTTTTTGTTGTTGTGCCGAGAAACGACGATAAGACACGTGTGAACGATATATGATTGATTGAGTCCTTCGTTTTCTTTTCCTAAGTCATGTGTTTCTGCAATCAGCTTTGAGGATGAATGAAATTTTGAAAAAAAAGCTTTATGTTCCGGAGAATCGAAACTCGATTGCGCCCGATGATGACCAAATATGGACATTTTGTTGCGGCGATATCCGCGGCAGAGCGCTCACAGTCGAGAGAGGAGCATGTTTCGAGTATTCTCTCGTCGCGTTATCGTATCAGCTCAACGATACTGCGTATCCAAGGAATTTCATTTATTGCTCATCAGCTTCGCAAAGAATCGATCAATCGAAATCGCATGACGTCGATGTTTCGTAATACATTGTTTCCAGTTATTACAAAACCAAGTACATAAATATGCGGGCAGGAAAATACTGAACAGAAATTTCAGTCAATTTTCGATCTACAAAAAATTTTTGGTTTCCCGTACAATTATTCGTTTGGAAAGTCGAGATTCCCCATTTTTCTTACGCATCGAAAAAAATTATGTCGCATAAAGAGAAATGAAGAATCATTTTACAGGGAATTCCAAAAAAATCCCATGGGGACTTTGAATGAAAAATATTAACAAACTGAGTGTGTAAGAAATTTTGATAATTTCACTGATCAGCTGATTTCGAGGTATTTCCAACGGGAAATTAAATTTTCCGATGACACACGTTGAGAATTTTCCGGAAAACTTACAGACAAACGCTAAAAACGCTGTCAAGTCGTTACGATTGCATTTTTCCGACACAATTGAGCCCCAGAGCCCACCGAGCCAGTAATAAATCTGTAAGTATTAAAATTCGGAATCGAAATGCGAAAATTGTGAATTTCACCGAAAAGATCGTAGAAAAAAAAACTCATCGAAGGTCGTGAAAATGAGGAGAAGAGAATTCGGGTATAAAGGAAAAATGCAGTTAAAAAAAATGTGAAAATAACGTAAAGGGATTTTGATAGACGGACGAAATTTGTTGTTTTTGATTGCACATTTGTTGTGTCAGCCTGGATGGGCGAAATGCAAGCGGCAATGGGGTTCCGGGAAACGTGGGGGCTTCCAGCTCGAGAGGGATCGATGGGAGACGTCCGCATAGGAGTCTGCACCACGCCCAAGTTGGGGGTGCTCATGGCCCACCACCATGACTCACCCCATGCTTAGTGTAGTCGCTGCGCTATACTGTCCAACATATGTAGATGACGAATATATGTATACGATCCTAGAGGGAACCCCCATGGCGAGAGTCGAGCTTGGCAACACCAGACTCGGCAACATGGAGCGTGGGGTAATACGGGTCAGACGAGTGAAAATTCTTAAATCGTTGAGACGACGTGAAAAAATCCAAACGACGGCGAGTTTATTGCGAAATATTTAATGATTTTACTGACAGAAATATTTTTTTCTTTCAGAATCTCGAAAAAGTTTCAATTTTTCATATTTTCGATATAATTTGCTCGCACGGCGAAAAGAAATTGTCGAAAATATCACAGGAACAAATATTTCTTTTAAGTTGATTTTTCGCATCTATAAATAACATTTCCGTTTACATTAATTTAACGTTGACCCGAATTACCCCTCGGCGATCGAATGCCCTATGAACAACGGGTGAGAAAGCGATGGCATAAAGCGATGTGTGTATCGTGGGGGTGCGGACCACTAAGTCGTCCCATGCTTACTCTCATAACAATAATAATGATCGTGAGTGAGGCGTTTCATGTCGACTGACCCTCCTTTCGGCCTTTTCACTTTCGTTTTCGCTCCGGGAATTCATTTTGACGCTCCTCGACACGCTAAATTCGGGATCGGCTTCTTTTTTGGCTTGAATGACGATTTTTACTTGACGAACTTGCCAGCGAATCGAGAGCAACGTGTACGAGAAAAATCAGCAAAATTCCCCAGCGAATTTTTCGAATTTTTCATTTTTTTTTTCCAATCTTGAGCAGGTTTTGGAAAACGACGAATTTTAGGGGGGGAAATGGGGGAAAAAATTGGAAAAAAACATGTATTTGGCAGAGATCGCCCTGTATATAGATTTTTATACTTATATGTTATATCATTTGTCACGTGACTAGAGCTAGCGTAACGACCTAGGCCAATTTCGGGTCTAGCGACATAATCAATTCGAAAAATCTTGTCATTCGTTTTTGTCCCTCGTCGCGCGGCGTGTGTTTCTCTGCAACTCGATTTATGCTTCACGAGCTCTTCGTCATCGTTACTGCGAGTGCAACGCGTGTCGTGTGCTCCTCTGAAACATCAGCGTACATGCGATCTCGTTGCCGAGCCAGAGTCACACGCCCCTCTTTGCTGACGTGTTCGACTTCCGGTTTCGTTGATTCGTTGACTCTTATTATTTGTTATACTGCTGCGAGCCTCGATCGTCGTCGAGCGTTTGCCATTTCATGTAGCGACGTGAGCAGAATCTTCGTTTTTTATATTCTTTCATTTAGTCAAGGTCAAATGATGAGCCAAATGGATTATTCGTGCGAAGCTTCGGCAAAACGAAAATTAATTGCTTTCCAGATTAACGACCTTATATTTTCGACTCGGTGATTTCGTTGCGCATCAAGGTCACCAAGGAAAGTTGCCTACTCGCTGTTTTCGGACGTTGTTTGTTGTTGTCCGTTTATTTCTCGAGCGTGCCTCACCGCGATATGTCGATTCTTCAGAAAATTCAATTGTTTGGGTAATTTCGTGAAGCACACACGCAGAGAAATTCCCTCGGAGTTAATTAACGAAACGGGCCACAAAATCGTCCGGCTGATTGAAATCAAAACGAAGCCAAAATATGGCACATTAAACTCGATTCAATTGGAATTTGTACGAAATGGAATTCGACAAAAGTGGCGCCATCTGTCCGAGATATACGACCAACACGAAATTGTCAGTGAAAAAGTCTCAATCTCAATCCCCCGCGATGGAGATTGACTCTTGATGGGAACACGAGATTCATAAAAACCTAGAATTAAGTATTGTACCTCACAATTTATTAACACACAGTATACGCAACGGAATAACAAAAGATTGGAGAATCGTACTCCCCGGCTCTTCTGCTGTAGGGCGTAGCCCGAAAGAATACTAAACTGGGCGTTCACTTCCTGCCCAATGCTTGGGCATATCGGACTCGGAGAAAATAAAGCAATAAAAAAAAACGAGCCTCGGTTCGTCCTGTTTTTTTGCCAGATGCTCGCGTATATATTTAATAAGCGATTTTAAAAAACTCGTCAAGATCATACAGACCTAACAGAACTGACTGCCCGAATCGACAATAAAAACTAACCTACAAGAAACGACAATAGAAAAAAAATGACTGCTCATTTGGCTGAAAAAAAAAAAGATTTAAAAAAACATCGAATTTTCTTTCGAGTTGGATAAATTTTTCGAAATCTTGTGACCATGCACGAAGCAGGTCGCAAATTCGGTCGTTGCCTGAAACTTTCGACCCTCTGACAACCATCGGACCATTTGACACAATTTTTTTTTTCACCGAACAGCTCCTTCCGGTTCATTTGATCGATGTCTGTCGGTAAGTACACGGCCCTTTTGAATTAACGTAACTGGAGCGTCGCTGTTTATAGTGTCATGCTCGTAGGGTGCGTACTCGTTACAACTACGCTACACAACAGTGTGTTTACGTGTGTATTATGCTGTTGATATGAATACAGTTAAACGCTTGATAATAAGGCATATAATAGCTTGTTTAGCGATAGAGAGCATCTGCACACCCACGTTCTCGTTTCGTTGACAAGGACTGGAAGAAAAAAAACGAAATGGCATCCATGCCACGCTCAAGTAGCCAGCCGGTTAGAATATATACGTTCGCGATAGAAACAGAAAAAAAAATGTTAAAGAGTAGGTGCGGGATAGCACCGAATATGGTGTGGTGTCGTTTCGCGTTCCAGACACTTGGTAACGTTCGAGGTCCAGCCTTTTAAGGCTTATCAATGAGTGTAAACATAGACATACATCTTTTCATGTTTATTTGCACGTCGCGAGTGGCGAGCCGAGAAACAGAAATGCATTATGCTAAATTATTTCGCCCACTTCAATCGTCATTGAGCTCCGAACAGATTTCCCTCAACAATACAAATGCCCGACACTTCCCTGTTCATTATTCTGCATAGACAATAACCGTTCGATATTTTTTGCACCACGAGAATGAGACCCACGAGCAGAAATGAATCTTTGCGTAGGGAATTCTCAAATTTTCACATTCTTCAGAGTACAAAGTTCGAACGATTCCTGAGTACGAAGATTTTTGGAGATTTCGGCTGGGCAACGAAGTACGCGGTGCGTTTTGCTGCCAAGGGCAAGCGCATGCGCAAACATCCCTCCGTCTCGCTGGCTGTCGACGGGGCTGCCTCTTTTGGCGACTGTGCGTAACCTAATATAGACGATGTGTGTGAGAATCGCGATTTTGCGAATGCGTGTCAGGGGCTCACATATGTGTACATGTATATTCCCCCACGCGGACGGAGATCTTCATAGCGATATAATTTCACCAATTTATTCTATTTGTCATATTTCATGTATTTGTGTATAGATGCGAAGGCGACTAGAAACTTTGATTTTTATTTGATATAATCAGCAGAAAACACATATGATTCATTCGGTTTCTCATAACGTGTGTAAAGTCTCAAGTGGTGATTAAACGGAAACAGGAAAAATGTTGAGGAACTCGAAAACCGCACGTCCCGGAAGTTGACGCTGTATGGAAAACAAAAAAAAACTTATTTCGATAACAAAACGTTTGATACGCTCGAATTAATAATAAATTCATGCACCTCATGTTATTTTTTCTGTTCAATCGATGCGTATCACATCATATCGTGTTATGACATCCGACTAAATATTATTCTACGTGTACAATATCGAAGAAATAATAAAAAAAATCTTTAAGACTGATGTGCAATTTTTTAAATCACAGTGTAAATTTGAATCGATCGACTCGTTAGCGCATTTCGTTGGCTCGTGCGATGAATGAACCAAACTGTTGGAACCTTATACACATGCGTGTGAGTCATCGCGAATGACTCCTCCGCGTATTCCACGACCATTACTTAGAATCTACTCACATACATCTGTATCGATGTTTCGGGGCGTCTCAGACGATTCTCCGAGATCGTGACGCTTTTTATTTTCTTGAATTCTCATTCAATGTTAATTATTAGGCTCAACACTCCAAGCAAAAGTGAATTTGATTGGCATATATTCACCGAAGGAGCTTTCTTTTTCGCGTTTATTCATTTTTTCGAGTTTTCATTCATTTATTCATCGAGTCCGAATGCAAAAGGTGTTTGACAACATTTCTGATGCGATCGTTTAAAATACGAGAATTATGCAATTTTGACAATCGAATGGAATTATAAATCGCATAAACTCTTGTCACTGAGATCCCAAATGAATTTATCTGTCGTCGAATCAAAACTTTGTCTAATTTGGATCAAACGCACGCATACAATTATGTGCTTTTTCTCTGAACGTGAAGGTCAATTCGCGACTGAACTATCGAAGAAATTGTTATTGACTTGTGAAGATGTGGAAACTCGTTTAGTACACATTTTCTCCGCTCATCAAGCAATCGCGCAGTTGTCCTCTTGCGTAGTTCTACACGCGAGGAATTTACGCACAGATGAATCACTGCGTCGAGTGCATTAATGTGATCTCTCACAACGTCATGTTTTCTCTCCGTTCAGCAGAACACCGATTACAATGTTTCCTATCCGTGTGCAAGAAAGTGTGTTACACATTACAACGCCTGCTGCGATATATCTGCAAAGTATAAACTGACGCATGATTCAGAATTCGTATCGAATTGTGAATCACGAAATATTAAGTGTTGCGAATCTAACGTTACGGTTTGGTCGGCCATGCCATCGTAAAATCACGCATTCGTACACGTCCGAGAAGAATCTGACTGAACAGCGAGAGAATTAAATGATTTTCAAGAAACGAGAATCTATTTGTTTTGCAACTTTACGAAATGCTCCGGTTTGGGTTAATAGACACTCGTGTTAGAAAAAGAGCATTTCTTTATGAACATTTTTCTCCGCCTAAATCAACTATACGGTATTACAAGCTACAGCGTCGAACGTTTTTATTGGCAGGAAAGGTTTCTTTCTATTTTACTTTGTCAACAAGTTCTAGCGTTCGGGAGAGAGGAAGATAGAGAGAGAAAGCTGATGTGGGCTTATCGCCCCATTGTTTCCTCTGCAGCAATCGCTCTCGAGGTCGCCGATCTTGCGCCATAAACCCAAGAGAGATTTTTCATAGGAATAAAAAGTATATACGCTCGTGTTTTTTTTTGTTGATACAGACAAAAAACGGTGGCGGCGAGTTATTTTTAATTTATCACCAATCTTATGTGTTAGAGATTTATAATGAATCTCTCTGGACCTAAAAATGCTCTCGAGATCGTGCAACTTTTGAGTACGAGCTCCATGAACGATCTTTCTCATTAGAAAAATAGTCGCATATTTCATTTGCATTTTGTATAAATGATATTACTTTGATCTTAAGAACGAATGACATAAAACTGGAACTTTATTTCAATGAATCCGAAGGAAGAACACAGATTTCATTAAAGGGATATGCATTTTTTTTGTTTGCGTCAGAAAAAAAAGAAAACATGCGCTAAAACATTTTTGGGTTCACTCGAAAGCAGAGTTAACAAAGATTGGGCCATCAGCGCCATCTGTTCGACGCCATAAACATTAGATAGCCGATGGACAGTTACATGAAATGCTGTAAAAAAGTGATACCAAGGGACGATACCGAATGCGAGGAACGAGAAACCAGAAATTTCATTTTTTTCGAGATGTTAACCAAAACTTTATTGTTAAAATCAGGTAAATGCGAAAATTTTAATTCCAACCAAGCCAACTGTCGGCTCAATCGACTCGAGACAAAAATAGTTAAATTATGAGAACGTGACAAATGGGAAAATCGAAGGTAACCTCGGTCGATGTGAAGCGAGGCAAGTTTTACCGATCAGTCAATAACTTCTAACTGTTAATTTCTCTTGCTTTTTTTCGTATAGTCGTGCTATTTTTATGGGACAACTTTTTTAATCGATCTTACGCCTAGGCGGGCGTTTGTTATCACTCGCTCACAATAAAAATGCCCAATGGTTGGTATTTTTCAATAAATACTAACCGCACGAAAGAGTTGCTACGAAAGATTAGGAAGATTTTTCTCGTTTTCGATTTCCTCGCTCTGTAAACATTGATAATTGCGTTTGTAGTTCAGTTTTTTCCGATTGTAGTTCCTCAGCAATCCACTATACAAAAGTCGTACCAAATTTAAAACCATTTAGTTCGCAAGAAGATTTTCTCATTTCAAAATGAATATCTGCGGCAGCTATGAAAAAGCGCCGCGTTGTAGAAACCGCACTCGTTAGGTATGAAGGAAATTTCTGCATCAGCTGTTCGCGAATGCTAGAAAAGTTTTTTTAAATTTCTCAATCATCCTATCGATTACCGGAGGTCGCAAATCATGGAATCGTTGCCACCAATCAACGCTACATGAATTACGCACGTGTCTTCATCTCGCAAATCGAACCTCCGTGCTCCGACTTTCGATCATTCAATATTGAAAAATCACGAACTATCGAGTGTTTTTGTTTCACTACCAATGACCACCAAACGACTGCCCAGCAGTCGAAACTGATAAAAACGTCAAGATTCAGAAGTCTCACAGCTGATGGGTTGATCGTGGTCTTTCGCGTTGCACACACGACCGTGTGTCAAAGCTATTCAGTTGATTCAGTGAGTACTGGTCGACTCATTACAGCTCCTCAAGCTTGACTACAAAAGGCTCTGGTTATCGTGTGGAATAAATAATCATTTATTTCCCCATCGCGCAACGCGTGACGGAGGCAAAAAAAAACGACGAAAAACTATTGAAAATAAACTTGGAGATTTCGTGAGTATAAGAGATACCGAGAAGGAGACGAATGGGAACGAGAATGCTGGAAATGATAAAGGACTGACGTCGTAAGCCCTCCAGGGCTTTGAAATCCACACAAATATGACACAAGCCAACAGGTCAGTATGCTTTGTTTACATTCGCTCAAAATGACATAATCAAAGAAATAAAATTTTCTATATTCAACAAAATACAGTTCATTCTATTTTCCATCAAAGTTTGACTTTTGAAATTCGTCTCGTATTTTTGTCACTTTTCTATTTGAACGAACCACAAATATTTGATCATTCCTTGATGTCACGCCATTTTCGAAAGTCAAAACAAAAACCAGATGAATTTTTTCATAAAATATCTTACCCAGAAATTTATCACGATGATATTATTTTGGTGTCGATCAACATAACCAATTCGCTACTGATTTCTACGAACTTATTCATCAAAACAAGTTGTCCAAATTGTTAATCAAATTTCTTGTCCTGAATTTCGTCAATCTTCAATCTCATGGAACGAAAATTTGTTTCATCGTCATTGCAACAATTTGCGTTACATCCATAATGGAAAAAAAAACGATTCTTGAATGAAATTTATCAGCCATTTTGTAAGGAAATTCAGTATTGAAGAAAAATCATGAGATTCCACTGAGTTTTCGTGTCGTTTATTCAGTTTTGTGGTAAATGTCCAAAACTTGATTCAAAGTGTTTTATTGCTGCAGGAAGCGAGGCCGTAATCCAGATGAGGAAATTAGCGAGTTTACGCCGTTGAGTAAAAGAATAAACAATTTGCACATAAATGGTTTGTCGGGACTGCGGGAGGTGACGTCAAACGCCGAGAACGGAGATGCGGAATGGAGGAACCGAAACTTCATGTCATCGCCGAATCATTCGGAGCCGTCACAGGGTTCGTCGTCTTGCGACGGCTGTGCATCGGGCAGCAGTACGTTTAGTGCAGAGTACAGGCCGGACCTGGATGCCAATGACAATCCTTTCTACTACGAGAACAACAAGCTCTTATATTCTCTGTACGTCGAGAGGATGCAACGGCATCCAAACTTCAGCGAACTCCAATAATCGCGAACGTTGTCTCTGAGCCTTATGATTATCGTTCCTGAGCATTTATTTAGCTCCAGAAGCATTAGCGATTCGTTGTGCGATTAACAAATTTCTTCATGCCATGTGTTTCCATTTTTTTCATCTCATCCTCCTCTTTGCGCATTTTTTAGTTGAATGAAAATTTCTCTCATCGTTAATCTCGTATCATGCTCATATTATTTTGTACATAACAAAGTTCGATCATAATCTGGCGAGGAACTTTTCGAGTTGCCCCGAAAGATCAATAAATTAATATTATTATATTTTCATTATTTATAAATCTGAATAATTTGATCTGCATAAATCGTGAGCCAAGTTTTGAGTAACTGAACTCGGTACTATAATATTTCCCATTCTCTTCCCACGTAAGAGATAATCTATAATATATTTATTATTATTATTATTAGTATGTCGTTAAAATAAATTATAAATATTTTTCATTAATTATAATTATCGATACGACGTACTAGGGACTGGAATCAACTGTCCCATTGATTTTTGCCTTACGAAGATGTCATTCTAATAAAATGAAAACAAAGTATTGATTACGCAGTGATCTCTTTATTGAAACGTTTTTTATACAATGCTGCAAGATAAATTACATTGTTAATATATTTTTCACGATTTTTTTGCCTTGTGTAGCTTCGATCGTGCTCCGTTTTTTAGGATACAAACGCACATGGTGATTGAAGTGGATTCAGTGGTGACGTGCAAGCATTTTTAAAGACAATCAAATTTAAAACGTTCTTGAAATGTAAGATGATTCAATAAACTTTAGTTGCAAAATAGAATTTTAGGTAATTGCCTCCTCGAAACCTTGGAAACGAAAGAAAAATTCGCATTTCACGGGATAACGCCGAAATGTTAGCAGAATTTGTTTTTCAATATTTGTTCAATTAGGCAACAACGTTTGTTCGAATATTTGTAAAAGTTTCAGAATTCTCGTTTATTCTATAAAGTGTGATGATTTTTGCGGATTTGAATTGCCGCGCATTATTTAGTCTGAGCGATGGCCGCTGGAGCGTCGCAGTCGCGGGTTATCGACGTCGCAACCGTCGCCGTGGTTAACCGGCCCAAAAGCGAGAGGTTTCAAAAATGGGATGGAAAACGAAGGAAAAGGATAACAGATGTTCCTGATTGCCTCAATTTTTTTCAACTCCCCGTTACTCTAGATCCGATCCTTTGAAATCTTTTACAAAGATCGAATTCACCTGAAAGAGATCGTTCTCGATTTCTGAAAAATCTGCCAAGGTCTCGTTTTGTCTAACGAAGTACATATACATGTAACTGGAAAAAGATTCGTGCGCGTGCGCAATAAACGAGGATTGCAATAATGGAAAGGAAAAAGAATAAGAATTCCGATTGAAAATCAAGTCGAATGTAACGCAAGCAATTTTTAATGTTCAATAACAATTGGCACATGCTATATCGACGGTTATTAATAATCTGAAAAGAAGAAACATGTTATTTTCTAGGTGTCAAGAGAATGGGTGACCACTGAACTCGTAATTATTAACGCATTAACGGTTTTCAGTACGATCGCGCTTCACGTCCTCGACATTGTTGAGTTTACCTCACGTCCTCTCATTCTCCGTGTCCACCTCGCTCTCATTCCCAAGTGCGGCGAATGGCCGGAAAGGAAACGAGTCGAGCGAGACGGCGAGAGAGAGAGAGAGAGAGAGTGAGAGAAAGACAGCGAATTCGAGCTCCAGGTTACCCGAAGACGCGCGCGTGTGTAACGTGCCTGGTGGCCATGTACCGTTAGGTGAATTCATTCCCCGTTGTCGGAGAGACCCGAGGAGTTGTTCGCCACAGTTCACGAGAGTCGTTACGCGAGAAGCGCGCTTTCCAAAACGCATTCCGAGACAATCTCCTTGACGATAAGTGACAAATTTGGAATAATATTGAAAAAATTGAGAAAACAAATGTAATCCGGCCGTAGAACATGGCACGAGGTACGAATAAAATGCAAAAACTACGCTTGTGATCGTCGGTTGATAAAGCAGCGGAGCATACTAAATCTTGTACGTGCGGTTCGGAGCATAGTGCACTCGGGAAAACTGAAAACTTGCGGTGGTGGCGGCATCGAAAAAGTAGAGAGAGGAAGTCCTCGCAGAGGAGACGCAGGCGTGACGAGAATCCCAGAAGAGCGTTAGCACCGCTAGGACACATCGAGTTGAAGTGAGAGAAAAAATCAAGAAGCGAGGGAGTGGGGGAATTAACAGCGCCATTAGAGCCTCAGCGGCCGTGAAGCAAAGTACAAGAGCGCGATAGAGAAAAGCATATAAATGTTCCATGTTCCTACGTGTTCAAACTTAAAAAAAAAACAAGGTACTTCGCGTAAGAGAGAGAAAGAGAGAGAGTTTTCTATCGACGCATAGAGAAATGGGAAAGTAAGACATTCAGTCTTATCGAGTGCATAAAACGAGGCAACAAGCCCGTCATCACAGAAGACTTCAATATCAACAATTCCTGATTTTTTACTTTTGTGATCGGAGCAATAATTTATTTCATTAAAATTTCAATACAACTTGCTGAAAAATTGAATGAATAGACTGAAAAAAATATTTATTTGAATATCAATTGTTTAAATGTGTGGAAAATCATAAGACTGAAAATAAAATAAGCGCGAAACGACTTGGTAGCTAGAGCTCCCTTAGGCTAGAAGCGCGTCGTCGTGAGTGCGAGGGAAATGTACGACTAGAAGCCTGAGTGAAAGAGAGATAGACGCGAAGCGAGCAAATGAGACAGCGCTCTGGCGAAAGAGAGAGATACAACGAGGCGGCGGACACACGAGAGTTTGCGGCAGTAGTACGCGGACGGACGGAGTCCACAGTGCCACGGCAAAGTCTCCGTAAGTAGGACGTATACATAAAAGTTCCTCATGAATATTGTTCTTTATGTTTTCTCTTCTGTTTTGTTTTATTTTCCTTGTTAATTCATAAGGTACATGAAGCTAGATTAATTGAGAATAAATAGTAAGAGTGTTGAAGAAAATGTGTTTGGTAGTTTCTTTGCGTTGTTTTGAATATTTTTCGTACAAAAGTACGAACGGTTAGACAGTCGCACAAGTCGTCGTTGACGCCGCCGACGTCGCCGCTGTTCTATACTCGTTCGACAAGACAGTTAACCCGTGTACACTTGGCTATTCCGTGACAAGCCTTTGTGAAGCTCGGATCACGGATTGGAAAAAAATTAACGAAAAAGCAACTTTCACGATTCTTCGTCGTCGTATTGTATCTCACGAGTGTTCATCACCAGGTGTGTTTCGCGAGTGTATACGTGTTTTCTTGGATTTATCCACGATTGTGTAACTTTTAGTTGGTGTTTGCGGTTTGTTTAACGTTGTGGGAGCGGCGTCGTTTATCTGTTTTTTCGTTTCGAACGTTGTTGCACGAAAGATTGGTTGAATCTATGATACGCGGATTCGGTGTTTTTGGCGAGACGAAAGTAAACGGCTGGCAATTCCGTGCAGGCGGTATTGTACGGAGAAAACGCGAAACACGTTGGTCACAGAGCAGAGAGCACCCACCCCAAGACACTAAAATCGTCGCGGGGCCCTCGACGTGCTGCTGGCTCCGGGTACAAACACGGGCGAGCTCGGGGGAGATCCCAACCGGGCTCTTTGGTGGGGTGGTTGGAGGTGCGGACAGTGGTTGAGGGTCTGGTGGGGTTGGAAATTGCGTGGTGGTGGGTGCCCCCGTGTTTCCGAGGTTTCTCTCTCTTTCTCTCTGAATCTCTCTCCTCGGTATTTTGCCTCAGCCCCTCTCCACTTCAGTCATCCTCTGCGTTCTCTCCTCTGCTTCGTGATGATTTTTTCGCCTTTTGGTCCTCCTGCGTGCTTTCGGGGGCTTTTTTGCCTCTCCGCATCGGAGGCGTCGAGTATCGGCTCGCAGCATTTTCGCTTCCGTTCGCTCGTATAACGTTTGCACATTTTTTCCTTGGCTCTCGGAATGCGACTATATTTTTTGCTGCTCATTCTTATTTCTTACCCCCAGGCATTATAAATACTTTTCATATTCGATTCTAAAGAGTTGTTCGACGCGAGAACGCTCTCGAACGCATTCTTACAAGTTGCTCCCATAAAATAAGCATTTTTCCAGCCATTCCTTCATTTGATGTAGTTTTTCGAAGAAACAAATAGTTCGATCGGTTATTATTTACAAGCAGCTCGACGCATATCCAATAAAGTGAATTTTATTCTCATCAACGATTATCCGCCATTTTGGGCGTCCCTTCCTATACGTGGAACGTCGCCTTCTCCAACGTTCGCGTCTCTCCCGCTTATCGGCGCGTCTGTTTCTCTCTCTCTCTCCTCTAAACTCGGCTTCTCCGTTCGCCCGAGAAGCGGCTGGAAACATGGGAGAAACTCGCTTGAAAGAGGTAGAACCGAGGGTGGGAGTCGCGCTGATACAACCTATAGAAACTTAAGAAATCTCGCAAGTTTTTTTGCGGCTGCTGCTCTTAATTTAAATCATTCGTAAGCTTCCGCTCGTAGGCGAAAGAGAGAAGATTCTTACAGCTACAATACTTGGGACTAGTTCGTTGTGGCGTGACTGTTGCTGTGCGCCACGTTGCACGGCGCGCTGCGGCCTCTCTCTCTTGACACGAATTTCGTTCGGCCAAGATGGCCGCCGCGCGTATTCCCATTAGAATGACGTGCCCACAGCCCGATACTTTTGTACTTTTACTTTTCGTAATTAACCTCCCGTGTATCCTGTGACAAAAGCTTTTATGACGCCTGAAACACCTAAGCCGGACTTTGATGGATCAGAAATATTGTTTGACGCTATGTAAATTCCTCGAGAGCCCGAAGCCGACGATATTTCGACAATTTCGACATAAAAGGCGCGTATCCTGTTGTACGAACGTTCATGCAGCGCCATTTCGACTCGAACCTGCCTCGCGTACATCAATCCATAATATGCATCTATATACAGGTTTACTACCCATAACTGCGCAGTTTCTCAATCATGACGTCACACCGTGAATCTAGACACATTGCTGTTCAAACGTCTCTGTACTTTCTACTCGGCGTAATAGTTTCGATCGAGCGTTCAGTACGTTATTCAACGAAAAATTTCATCATGTTCTCGATTTACGATGACAAGAAAAAACATTACGTTCGACTATAAATACGAACTGTACACGCGTCATTGACAATAATTAATATTTTAATTGTCAAAACGAGAAAAATATTTTTACGATCGTTAAATAATTCGCGGATGTGTGAGTTTAATTCCGTAAATTCGAATGGAATTTTGAAATTCGTGTATCGCTTCACAATCGGAGAGAAAACGCGGCCTCGGCCGCCATTATGACGACATGCGCGCGTGTCTGCGGTGTATGGCTACGGCCAGTGACGCTCTTTCTCGACGCTCCCTCAGTTATTCGGGTAGCTACGTGGCCGCGGCAAGCAACCGAAGGCTTTACACGAGTCCTCGGTTTTAACGCGTCATTCGTCACCTTAAATCACGTCCGAGACTGTAGAGTAAAAAATTGAGAAGGCAAAAAATAACGAGCCAACGAATCTAATCCACAAAAGCGTAAACAGTACGAAATAGAGCAAATAAAAAATGCTTCTAGTAGAGAGATAACGAGAAACTCCATGACACGAAAAAAAACGAAGATATTCACAAAAATTGGTCGATCAATGAATTGCGTAAGTTGCGACGAGTTTACGTTCGAAAATAAATTGCAAATAAAAAAAAAGAGAGTCGCGCGGCAACGTAATTCTGATCCTTTTCGCTTTCTTGAACGCGGCACACTTCGCGAGATTCTCGAGTGGGTAAAAAAGACTGAGGAGTTTGAAAGACCTGGTTCGAGGGACTTTTGTCGAGCCTGGTGTGTTCGCGACAACGTGCCAAGGGCTCCTCTATCTCGTCGCAATCGTTTCTCGTCTCTATACGTTCGTCGGTTGTCTCGGTGTGTTTCCCACTCGCAGAAATTTCCTCTCTCTCTCTCGCTCGGCTTTTACCCCCCGTCAAAGCTTGTGTGCTCCCACGGTGTGTCCTCTCCCGATTCGAAACCCTCTCCCCTCCCCCTTATCCGGGGCTTACTCCCAGCTACCCAAAGTGTGCGCTACCTATATGTATGTGCATGGGTGCGTGTGTGCGTGTTTGTGCGGTGTGGGAGATAGAAAGGGAGAGGGAGAGTAAATACGGTAGTAAAACTTGACTAGACGTTGTGATGATTTTGTAAGAGTGAGCGAGATGGACATAATTCCTCGAGAAGAGGGACGAGGGAAAAACGCTTAACCGCGTATATAGGACAACCTCGACCGTTGCAGTCTCCCTTCTTTCTTGGCGTTTTGCCCCTACCCCTACCTCATCGCGCCAGTTCTCAAGCCTCTGAATTTCTCTTTCTCTCTCTCTCTCTCTCTCTCTCCATCTTTCATTTTCTCGCTCCAACCGCCTCCGCAAAGCACTAACGCCCGTGTTGCCCCTAGAGAGAAGGAGAGAGTACCAGAAAGTTCCACCATCGGGCACGTATATATATTTCCATCTCTATATGTGCTTCGTACCCTTCCCAACGAGGCGTCCCGGCGTGGTGAGGCTTTTCCTACGGCGACGTCGACGTCCCTCACTGCACGCTTGGCGGTGGCAAACCTCGACGTCGCGATCGTAGTGGTGGATATTCCCTCGTGTCCTCTCTCTTCTCTCCGGCTCTTGTGGGGAAGATCCACGAGAGAGGGAAGCTCACAGTTCGTGGAGCAGCCACTGAGGAATAAAAAACGATGAAATTACTTGAACCCAATGCTTCGGGGGATAAGACTTTCAAACTTTCAAACCCTTGACGTTTTTTTCGTTGTTCACTGCAAATATTCCCCGCCGTCATCTCGCATCCTTTTCTTTCTCGGCAAAATTCTCTATAAAACACACACACACGATCGTGTTTTTCGGCTTGTACAACAAAATGCGAGACACAAAAGTCGTTTATTCATCATGTTGAAGTTTGCATCGTTGGAATGCAACGAAATTGTGTTTTTTCTTCAGCGCAGGCTCATCATTATTCAATATTTGTTACGGACAAAAAACTATCGTCTCTCGAGACCCGAAAACTCAATCAAGCCGAAAAATTGCCATGATTTTCGAAATTCAATAAATAATTAATAGAAACATTATTTTTCGTTGAATCTCAACGTTGCAAACTTAATTCAGAGTCATTTTTGTTCCATAGAATCAAATTTTTCGTCGCAGTGAGATTATGTTGTCGTTTTTTTTCCTTTACCGATTTTTAGTCATTTTTAATCAAGGTAATCGAAGTAGAATGACTTTTTTCATCAAATTGGACCGACAAAAGTTCAAGGTCACGCGAAAATCATTGACGATAAAGAAGAATAAAATTTTAGGAAACGCACTCTATTTATTTCCCAAGTTTATCTCGCTCGGCTCATTAAGATCCACGTGACTTGAGCTTTTCTTGGGATTATCTGAGAAGATGCACGCGCGCGCGAGGGCCACGCGACCCCCAAGAGAGAAAGCGCCGCGTCTGACGGGCCACTGCCACACTTGAGCAACCTCCGTCAGCCGTTTGGTGCTGCCCGATCCTCTCTATCTCGTGGGTCCCCCTCCTCACCCTCCTGCCTCCCTCCCGCGATGGTTTACCCGCTTTCCCACCCGAACCACTCGCTGCCCCGGTGGTGGAATACAACACACCACCGTCGACACACGGCACTTCCTCCTCTCCGATCACATCTTCCCCAACACGTGGCCAATGCTCACTATATAACCCTCAACTCCTACCCCTCGACACTGAATTTCTTGTTCGCAGTGGTGGCACATTTCTCTCTCTCTCTCTCTCTCTCTCTCTCTCTCTCTCTCTCTCTCTCGATCTCTTCGTTCCTGTTTGATTTAGCTCCTCCATAGAGTGGAGTTGCCTTTAGCCTCTTGCTCTCTTGATTGCATTGCCAAAACAGCAAGATCTACACAAATTCGGTATTCGTAGCTTCCCACAAAAAGTTACGAAGTTTGTGGACAAGCGACAGATCCCCGAAGCCTCAACAGTGCTCGAGTTTTCAATTTGTTCCGAAGCTTCTCAAGTTTCGGTTGTCGACACTGGATGCAAATCGTTCCACCGGCTTATCCTCAAGTCAATTTTGTTGACAGCGATTTCTTTTTGATTTCTTACACCCTTGGGAGGGGGAGAAAAGTTTTGTCAAAGTTTGAATACGTCCTGCAATTATTTAGTGTGGAATGGCCAACAAAAATACTAAATTTGCATCAACAGTTAAGAATTTGTCAGGCGCTGAAAAACACACGCAAATCGTACTTTGAAGATAATTTGAAAACTTGTCGTGGTGGCTTTCAGTTCCAAGGAGAACAAAAGTTACGACAATTTTTATGAATTGATGTGGAAAATTGAAAATTTTTGAATCCTCCAATAAATATGCGTGGCAAATAAAAAAATATTTAAACAAAAATCGAAAAAACTCGGGGATTCTCAAAATTTCAAACTGTTTACGATAACGGATGTAAATTTTGTTCCATTCGACTTTAAAACGCCAGCCACTATCGATTCCATCAATTTTCAAATTGTATAAATTTAGCGAGTCGTGTTTTTCCTCAATCGACATTTCTCGTTACTGGTGAATTTTCAAAGTTGATCGGGGGATGAAAATCGATTTTTGTAAATCGAGAAGAAAATCTGAAATGTTGTTCAGTTTGATTTGTTTTTTTTTCGTTGAGATACTTTGGGGAAAAAACTCCAAATGAAATTCCGGAGCTCGTTTCGTATGTGTGGAATTATATTTGTCGACACGTGGTCGTCGATGAAAGCCCATCGATAATTGGTTCAGTGTGTAACGTGTTTCTCGTGCGCTCCTTAGTGCTTCTTGCACACGCAGTCTCAGCGGGGCTCTGAATGAAAGATTGGCACAGAATGAGAGTTTTTCCTCCCTGCGCTCGGTCGAGAAGCTCAGATGCTCAGAAAAGCACAGAGCAGCAGCAGGAGGTAGAAACGTGGTCACAGGGCACTCGTAGAAGCAGCAGCAGTGGCGAGTAGCAAAGAGGTAGGGCGAAATGCGGGGTGGGGGAGTTTGGTTCCTCCACACGCGGTATTTCTCACACCGCGAAGAGCTCCACCACTACTGTCGACACAACCACCACCCGCGGCTTTCTCTCCTGCCCTTCCTGCCATTTATTCTCTCTCTTCTCTACTCCCTCTCGTTCTCTTCATCATTCGCTCCCTTCTTCCTCCCTCTTCCTGTCCGAGTCGTCGAACGAGATGGTGGGTTGCTCACGCACCGTAACTTGGTGCCCTGGGGCGGGAGGGGGGAGGAAAAGAAGGAGGCGAGAAATGCCTCGATTTGGCACGCGACTCTTTGCGGTCGTCGGAAAAAGCTCTGGGTCCACAAGTTTTATCAAGAGACGCGGCAGAGTCTTGGGACAAGTACATTTGAAAACAGCTGTGCGTCGTCTGCTTTTCCCGAGCGTCCAAATCGTTCCTAGTCGAAAACCTAAGAATTGAGCTTTTTCTCAAATAATAATCCAAAGACGTTTGAATTTCGTCAAAATGTACAGACTTTTTATCCGCTTCCGGCAACTCTGACCTTTCGACGCTGTTTTTTTCGTCTCCGACACGAAGAATGACATTTTTTCTTCCACTACCTTGATCCACTGTACCGGATTCTCGTACCAAGCCTCCCTCTCTCATTCCTCCACCGGTTTCCCTTCCTTGGACATTACATCCTCCCTCTACTTCTTGGCGGGACAAACCGTCGCCGTTTGTCGTTTGCCTCACGATGTGTCCCGGTGGTGGGTGAACAGCGCAAAGTATTATCGTCGACTCTCTCTCTCTCTCTCTCTCTCTTCTCTCTGTCACACACACGCGCGCGCGATCTCTTGCCCCTCCTCTTTTGTGAATCTACGAAAACCCCTTCCCCTTTGACTACCGCGCGGAGAGTCGGTCTCTTGTATTCTGTTCTTCGACTCTGTTCCTATTTCTCCTTCCCTCTTTCTATCTGTGTCTCTTTTTCCGACTGTCGGACGGATTAAAAGCATGGAAAGGGAAAGGGGACGCAATGACGCGCGCGCCGAGGGTTGAGGTAGGGAGAGAAACGGCTTTCCCTTACCCTTCGACACAATAGCCTCTTCAGAACTCCCGACATTGACCTTGTCGAACTTGCATTTCACTGAAATCTATCTTTTCGAGTTCGTTGACCCATTGCCAATCATACGAGGACCATTATTCGTCTTTGTAATTAATCTTTCGATTCTCGATGCCAATCGCGATGTTCTTTCTCGACCAGGTCACGATTCTGTTTGCCTGGAACCGTAAACAGGGAATTATAAGAAAAACCATGTCAAAACATCGTTGGAACGCGAACAAACGTTTTTGTCTCGACCGAATGCAAAAAAATACTTGAAAAAAAAGTGTACATTTTCGAGGTTCAACTACGTAAATTAAAAATGTCCGAACGCTATCGAACGATTAATCGAATTTGTGATGTTTCGTGTTTACAGGCTTAAGGAATCGAGAAAAATGAATTTCACGCCGTTTCCGGGGTTCACGACTGGGTCGTTGCCCACCGGCACGGTTCATCAGTTCGCAACGGCTAAATTTGCCCAAAATCTAACGACCGGAGGTCAAGTGGTCGGTGTACTCTCCGGCGGCGAGGGCGGAGTCCATTATCTGAGACCGGTAGACCCGAATGGCTTCACGGTCGCTCAGAGCGGTAACAACCAGCAGCATCAGATCATAACACTGCCGATAACTGTGCCTGGCAAAGATGGTACTCAGCAGCAACAGACTGTACAGATTCAGGTTGTTAATCCAAACGTCACCCAGAGTGGAAACAACGGCGAACAGCCGAAATATCAATTGGCCCCTATATCTCTTGGCCAATTTCCACAAGGAGGGGCTACAGTCCTCACCGTAGCTTACAGTCAACAGGGAGCCGATGGGGTTCAAATTCAGGTTCAACCTCAAAACACCGTTGCTACCACTCAAACGTAAGAATCATATTTCCTCCGACCCTGAAATTCCGATCTACCTTTGAATTTAAAAAAAAAAACGAATTAAACGAAGCAAGCGAGTTTTTTTGGAAGAAAAAAATGAATTTTACAAAATTTGTTGATTTATCGATATTTTTTTTTTTAGTGAGCTATAAACATTTCATTCAGAAAATTGCCATTGGCCAAACGTCAGAATCATATTTTCTCCGAGCCTGGAATTCCGATCCGGATGAAGAGAAAAAATGAATTTTCGAAAAATTTGTAATTTGACAAAGAAATTTTTTTAGCGAGCGATATTTATTTTGTTGATCAAAGTCTTAGAGTCGTAGCGAAATACGATAAATGGAATTGTTGTTTAGCATTGTACGTTTTGTTGACTCCAGATCCGATCAAACGACGCAGAGCACGTCGACGGCGGTAACAACGACGGCCCAGCAAACGATTCAACAAACAGTTCAATTGCCTGGAGCCCCGGAGGGTTTGACGGTGGTTGCACAGATTCCTCAGGACCTCATTTTACGAGAGACAATTGAGGACTCGAAGGAGGATGTGAAGGAAGGTACGACGCCCGTGGCGCTGATAAAGCGGGGTACGCTAAAGAATCAGGGTAATCAAAGTACGGAGGAGTTTATAACGTCGATGCCAGCAACGTGGCAAAGTCTGGCGACACCTGGTTCGACGGTTGCGGATTATTTGTCGAGATTGCCGGCGAGTACGTTGCCGTTGAGTTTACATCATTTTTTGAAATTCTCAGCGGAAACGATAAAGCGAGAGGCGACGATAGAGTCATCGCCGTTGGGTGCGGACGGTATGGACGCGTCGGGTAGCGCAGGCTCGGGTGATCAATCGGTACAGATGGCGGTGGCCGGTGGTGAGACGGAGATTATACCGGACGTGCCGGAGGACCAGGAGCCCGGAGTCAAGCCAAAACGCAAGAAGAAATACAAGAAAAAGCCGCCAAAGCCTAAGAAGCCAAAACCTGGCCAAGTCAGTATCGTTTCGGCATTGGACGGCACAACTCTTTTCTGTTGTCCGCAGTGCAACATGGCGTACCCGCAAAAAGAGTTACTCGAGCAACATTTGATCGGTCACAAGATCGAGAGAAGGTTTATCTGCGACATATGCGGCGCTGGCCTCAAGCGCAAGGAACATCTAGAGCGTCACAAGCTCGGACACAATCCGGACAGGCCTTTCATTTGTACAGTTTGTATGAAAGGTTTCAAACGGAAAGAACATCTCAATTTGCACTTTGTCATACACTCGGGACAAAAGACTGAGGTATGCACCGAATGCGGCAAAGCTTTTTACCGTAAGGATCATTTACGAAAGCACGCCAAGTCCCATCTCGCTAAGAGAGCGAAGGAGGACCCGCTTGCGATTGCTGATAGCTCTCAGGGCCAGCAACCCGATCAGCAACAACAGCAGCAGCAGCAACAGCAACAACAACAACAGCAACAGCAACAGCAGCAACAGCAGCAGCAACAACAGCAGCAGCAGCAGCAACAGCAACAACAACAGCAACAACAACAACAACAGCAACAACAACAACAGACGGAACTTCAACAGACGGCGGTGCCTGAATTGACGCAAATTCAAATCCAGGTCGGCCAGGGCTCACAGGCTCAAATTCATCAGATCGCCGTCAGCGAACAATCGACGGTCGTCCTCCCAACAGCCGCGGAAACCGGCGCGATGGCGATGCTACATCATCAACAGCAACAACATTAGCAATCGCTCCGAGGCTTGAATGCTCAACTTGGACTTTTCTGTCGCGATTATCATCGACCGGTCAATAACCCGCAGAAAATTCACTCGTTCGAATCGAAAGTTTAAGGGTTAAATATGGGATTACGTAATTATTTGACGCGTGTACGCGTTGTAGCGTACGCGCTCGTTGCGCTCCAGAACCACGTTGATTCGTCGCGTTTATAAATTATATTGAATATTATATTTTCTTCGATCTCTACGCCGCGAAGCTCCTACGATGCTGTCTTTGAAAATAGAACCAATTTTCGAATTATTCTTCTTTTCTTCACCACGCGTATGTGAATATTGCAATATTTGTGTTTGAGGGTTTTCGTTCAGAACTATTTTCTACTCAACTGCTCGTTGCTTTCGTGGATTTCAACTTTTCCGCGCAGGGACACTCGAGTCTCTTGGCCCATTTCGTGCAATATTTAAGCTTTTTTTTTCATCCTCCCAATATCGAGACAACTTCACATTTTTCTTTTTCGATACAACTTTTTCCCGGGGGACTTTCTGTTTATACGATCGACCGACCGAAGATTTCGAAAAATTTCCATTAAAAACAAACGGAGAAAATAACTTCTCATGAAAATTGCAACGAAAAATTATTCTCCAACGAAAACTCATTAATTCCAGTCTCAAAAGTCACATGCAATTAATTATTTGTCTCTGAACCGAATTTGTTACTCTCTCATGCTGAATAATTTCACTTGACACAAATCAATGCAAAATACATTCTGCAGGTAATTCACACAGACACACACAAAATAGAAACGCGTGCGCGCACCCACGAAAATCAAAGACACGTAAGCGGAAGACTCTGCGGGTGGTCGAGCCGAACGAAGTTTTCTCGGGGTTGTGGGATTGTGGGCGAAAGTGGAAAGATCTGAAGAAAAGACGATCCTTAGCCCGGCGGGATTATTGGTGAATTAAGGAAAACACGAATCTAAACGTGAATTTACAAAATAATGGAAAAATCTTAAAGGCAAGATGAAAGAGCGATAAAGAATTTAAAAAATCGGTGATCGCGTTATGTAAATATGTGAAGAACGAATTTGTTTGTAAAAAAATCATCCATGGGATATTGCCTCGTGTGAATAACGCATTGTAAAAGGGTTTTCGTTTGCCCTGTCTGTCTCTCTCTCTCTTTCTTCTCTTTCCTCTCTCATTCTTAATCGCATTTGCATTATTTAAAAATAACTCGAGTTCAGATAATTGGTTACGAAGAATAGAAAGAATTGCTCGATGTCTGTATGAATATTCGCGAATTTTCGTCATCGACGGGGAACGAGAAAGAAAGAAAGACAGGAAAAAAAACTGCCGGATGATCTGATGTATATTTTTGCTAAAGCGCGTGATTATCCGTGCGGAAATGCTCTGAAATGATTAGGAAAAGAAAAAAAATATATACATATATATATGAATATGGAATAACGTGTATACGATTATGCGAATCGTTTATGGCGTTGGTGAAATGGTTTTCCCCTTTAACGAGCAAATATAGGGTAAATAAAATATTTGCTCCAGCAAGTGGTTATCGAAATAAACGACCTTGAAGGAGGTTCCGTTATCATTATACTTTTCGATGATATAATTACGAATGATAAACACAGACGTGGGCAATCAATTAATGGAAATGGGACGATAACGAGGTTGAGTTTTCCCTGCGAAAAGACGTTGATTCAAAAATCTGCACGAAATGGGTGTCGATCGTGACACGGTCCTAAATTTCGCTGCACGTCATTTCGTTACTTTGTTTTGTTTTTTTTTTAACTCTATTTCTAGTACTTCCTCACATCTTTCTTTTTTTTTACAAATGGAATTAACACGAAGAACACGCGCGCGATAATTAACACAATACTTTGTCGCGTGTTACTTATGGTCTCTACAAGTTTATGTCGATCAAAGATGCTCGATTTCGAAATCCAATCAACGCTGAACAAAAAATCGTCCAGTCAAATTTTCCGGATTGAAAAAATGAAATAAAAAATAATAAAAAAAAACTTTAATAAAAAATAAGAAACAATTATATTTTGGCCGAATCAGAATTTATTTGAAAACTCGATCGAGACATACTTGCATCTACTTGGAAGGAACACTCACGAGGGAAAGAGCGAAAGTGAACGAAAATAATTTAACAAAAAAATCATTTTTTATCATAAGAATCACATTTAAGGCAGTGGGTATAACTACGAGAAATATATAATAATTATTTTATTATTATTATTATTATGATTAATTATTATTATCATTAATATATAGAAATTATCTTAGTCCATATGGATAGTTTGTAAGACATTTTCATTGTTACTTACATAAATATTGGATGAAAAAAGAAACAGAAGCAGCTAAAATAAAAACGTAAATTTAATATAAAAATTGCGGACTCAATGCTCATTTGAATCGAAAATTTGGCCTTGGCCCTTTCGTGATTTTATTATTATTGCATTGTCTCGTTCGGAAAACTGGAATCTCCATTTTTGCAATCTTCGTCCAAACGTAATGGCTATTGGTGGGCGCTGCTGGGTGCGTCAAGCTGCTCGCATAAGATGCAATAAAATGCATTTGTTTAAACTGCAATTTGGATTTAACGTTGTGGACGATTGCTATTGGAAGATTTGGAATTCTGCGAGAATCCGGGCGTCGTTTTTGGAGGATGGGAACGTGGATTTTCTATTACGAGATCTAAATGAAACGATAAATATTGGAAAGCCTCCATCGTCTATTGTGGATTGCATTTTAAAACGAATGACTCGTTCATTATCAAAGGTTGGAGCTTGCGACGTTGACACAGCGATCAGACTCGTAATCGCTTCTTTGACTCAATCAACTTTCGTTTAGACCCGAGGTTGTGTGCGATTATTGGGATCAGTGTCGAGTACGACGTCGCGACTGAACTAAACGTCCGCTCGAACGAATTTTCAAGTCGGTAACGAAGCTTTTTTGCGCGTTTTTGGTCTCGTTTTATTTTTTATTCACTACTGGCGTGCGATCGACGTTGTTGAAAGAGTTTTGGACGATTGTTCATCATGGTCGAAAAAAGCATGGAGGTTAATGACGTTAAAACCAAAGCTTTGCAAACGTTCTCTCGAGAATTCGGCGACGATGCAACGTTGTGTGTTTGTGCGCCAGGTCGTGTGAATCTCATCGGTGAACACACCGACTACAACGAGGGTTTTGTACTGCCGATGGTAAAAAAATTACGTAAACCAATAATTGTTCGGTTATGCCGAAAAACTACGAGATTCCCATTCACTCATAATCGTTCCGTACAATCGTTTATCTTTTCAGTCATTCCAACGACCTTGCGAAGGTCAACGCGGCGTCTTTCATAACGAAATCCATTTAACTTGCTATTTTTTCTTCTCTTTTCCATTACAGACTTGCCAAACGATTTCTGCCTTAACGACCATTTCATTTTCGTTCCTTATCCCAACATTCGGTTCTTGTCCAAACTACATCGAACGAAATTCAAAATTGCTAGTCGGTAAACGATAGAAATATTTTATTGGGAAAATCATTCGCTTTTATTTCCTTCAGGCTCTTCCTATGGTCACGGTCATTGCTGGCAAACCCAATAATCATAAAAAATGCACTATGATTTCCGTCAGCGGTGCCATTGCCACGAGTAAAGCGGAATTTGACGTTAGCAGCCGAGAAGCCATCAAACCTGGCGAACCCAAATGGGCCAATTACGTCAAAGGATGCATAGCGAATTTTCCTTGTAAGACTTGCTCCCATCATTTTTCCAACATTTTCCATCATGGAAAAAAGAAAAAAGCAAAAATTTATCTGCGACGTTTACGAAATAAATGAGACGTCAAGTCGCGAATTTTCAAATAATAAACTCGAAAACTTCGTGGTCGGATTTTTCGAAATCTTTCATGCCAATATTCACCGTGGTCTTTGATGAATAAAAATATTTCATTCAATCAAATCGTAAGCAGAAAACGAAAATTCACTTCTTATCGGAACTTTCGCCTATCTGATGAGATATTAATTCACTCTGATCAGGTCTTCCATCCGGATTCGATGCGGTCGTTGTTTCCGCTGTACCAGTTGGTGCTGGCCTCAGTAGTTCGGCGGCACTGGAAGTTGCGACCTACACTTTTCTCGAAGCTTTGACGGGAAGCACGTCAACAAATCCACATGACAAGGTAATGAATTACAGCCGTGGAAAAGCCTTCTCAGTCAATTTTTTGTCTGTCAACGTTTCTTCGGAATCTGTCGCGCCTCACTTCCTGCTCGAAATCGATAAAAATTCAAGCTCAATTTCGAAACATTCGATTGTGTCAACAAATCATAAAATCGTGAAGAATTTCAATTTTTTCTGACATTTTTTGTTAAAAAAACTGAGCAAATCCATAAAAAGTGAGTTACTGAAAAAATTTACAGAAAAACATTCTGCGTGATTAAAAAAAAAAAATATATATGCCGGAATCGAGACAAGGAAACTGACGATAAAATTTTCTGGCTTTTTTTTTTTAATTCATGAAAAAACAATCGAAATTGTGAAATAATCATGAAAAATTGATACGAATAAGAAAAATGACAACAAAATGGTGCTTCGATAAAAAAAAAATAAACTCATTTCGCCAAAAAAACACTCCTCGAATGCAATAATTATGATTATTATTGTTAACGTTTTTGGTATAGTCGTAAAATAATGATGTAAGCGTTACTTGTTTCGTACGTTTTAGGCTTTAGCTTGTCAAAAAGCCGAACACGAATTTGCCGGAGTTCCATGCGGAATAATGGATCAATTTATTTCCGCAATGGGCCAACAAGGTCACGCCCTTCTCTTGGACTGTCGCGATCTCTCGACCGTCCAAATACCCATGGAAATCGGCAGCAACGTTGTTTTGATAACGAATTCAAATGCTCCGCACAAGTTAAGCTCGAGCGCTTATTGCGAACGGCGTGACGCTTGTTACGAGGCTGCAAAAAAACTTGGGAAAAAGAGTCTGAGAGAGGCAACCATGGAAGATCTGGCAGGTGAATAATTTTTCCCATTTTTTTTTTATTGTTTTCATGGCTTTTTTAATGAATGTCGACCTAATTAGCGGACTGCCTAATTAGAGCAATCCACGAACACCAAGTGACTCATTATTTTCGTAAAAAATATTCTCAATGTGGATTTGATCCCGTGAATTTGCATTGAACGTTTCAATTTCAGCGCTAAAAGCTCAAAACGCTTCGGACACGATAATCAAACGCGCACGTCACGTCATCAGTGAAATCGAAAGAACTCGATCAGCAGCAGCAGCGCTGCAAGCGAGCGATTTCGCAAAATTTGGTTCGCTGATGAATCAAAGTCACGAATCTTTGCGCGACGACTACGAAGTGTCCTCGAAAGAGCTCGACATTTTGGTCTCGACTGCACGCGAAGTCGACGGAGTTTTGGGCAGTCGATTAACCGGCGCTGGCTTTGGCGGATGCACCGTAACTTTACTCCGAGAAAATTCTGTTGATCTCGTCGTACAACGAATCAAAGAAAAGTACGTTTTCAAAAAAAAACTAGAAAAATCGATTTCCGAAGGAAAAATTAACGACACCACGAAATCACGATTGTAATCATTTTTTTTTGCTTCTTTTCACAGATATCCTGGTACTCCAAGTTTTTACATAGCAAAGCCTGCGAACGGAGCTCGCCGATTGGACATTAATGCGCAGTCGTGAGAACGAAATCAAAATCTTGAGCAATGTGACGTAAATTATAAGAAAAAAAAAACCGGTGAATCCAAGAAATTTCTTCTTCAAGTTCTTTTGGCCCCATTGAAAAAAAAATAATAATATTAATCTTTGCGGCGCCGACTAACCGTTCGTAGGCAGGAAGACAAAATTTCTGGCATTTTTTCACAGAGATTCCTGATAACGATTCCCCGTGGACAATTCCGAGGAGTTCACAGGGATAAGAACAAGTTTTGATAAAAACTTAAAAAATTATTATAATTTTTCATATTTTAGTGTGAAAATTTTGGATAAAATCTTTGAAAATATAGGGAGAGGGGGATTTTCGCAAAAGGACAACTCTGGGTGTTGGCAATGACGATAAGTTTTATGAATAAATAAATTTCAGCAGTTGGAGAGACCACAATAAATCTTTGTTTAGTTTTAACAAAATAATGTACACTTATTGACGGTACATTCGCTCTCGCTATGTCTTTGATGAGCATTTGTAATAATCACGACGCTCCAACGTCGAATTTTTGTCGTCATCGTCATTCGTCCCTTTCAACGTCATTCTCCGAGACTTGCAGGCGCTTCGAGTCCAGCGAAATACCACATTTGTCTCTAATACTGTTCGTCCCGTTGATTATTTGCGATGCTTGGATTTTTTTTGCCTGCTCAATGTCGAGCTCCGGATATGGTTGAGACCATTGACAACTCTGTAACCAAAAATGTGGCTTGAGACACAGAATTGGAGGAAAGGCGACCAGCCTGGCGAGCTCAATGAACTTTCCATTTTATTTTTAGTTCGAACACAAACTAAAGTTTACAAACGAGTCATCATTTTGAGGAAATATTGTGGAATCTTAATCTAACGATAAAATTTGGATTCTTCATGAGCTTCAAGCAAAATGGCAAAGAGTTGAATTTATTACCTTTGAGAATATCGTTCAATTCGCTGTCGTTGGAACAGTGTCGTAATTCTGATGGTTTGACACCTTTGAATATCGCCGCAATGCTGGGCTTTAGATTGTGAAATACCAAAGGTTGTCCCCGAATCGCAAAATCCTCGATCAAATTTTTTATTCCCTGAAAAAAAAAGATGCAGTTTTTCTTAATCATTTTTTCCATTAGAATTTTTTTCAATCATATTTTATACATAAAACTGCAATTTTGTAACTTGGTAGAAATTTTTTCGATCACTTTTTCCAGCAAATTTCTTTTTTGTATGAAATTTCAAGACGAATCGTAGATTTTTTGGGAATTTATGGTGGATTATTTATTTACCTTTGCAGCTGTGAAATCAGCGGCTTGTATGTGAGTCGAATCGATCACAACGGGCACAGCATTGCCCTGCTTTGTTCCCTGTTTACTGATAATCGCACGTACGTATTCGACACTCGGAAATGCAAGACTTCTGTCTGGAGTGATTGTCAAATACTCGCAACCACTGGGGCTCTTCAAGGTTCAAGAAAACATGAAAAGATAAATCATTCGTGTCGATAAATTATTTGATTGATTGAAATTTTTAAATGATGCTGATTATGATTTGAAAATTCTGTGGATGCTCGTTTGGTGATTCGGAGTAAAATAGGCAATTTTTTGTCCGGCTTACCGTAACTTTGTGCACTCGTAACGAGGGCCTTGCCGATGCATAGAGAAGAAACAGGAGATTGATTCCGATTCCAATAATTATGCCGACCTCCAGTCGCACGAAGAGGCAGCCGAGAAACGTCACGAGCGCCGGAACCAAATCGATTTCTGAAAAAAAACAAAGCCTTGCGTAACTCGAATTTCTGTGTTTACTGTGATTGGGGAATCACAAAATGTTCTGCGAACGTTTTTTAAATGGAAAATTCATTAAAACTCACTCTTCGTTCTCCACATGGGCTTAATCACTTGCAGCTCAACCATGAAGACAACTGCAGCAATGATAACAGCCGCGAGAGCAGCTTTCGGAATGTAATAAAGATAAGGCGTAAAAAACTGTAGAGACACGAGAACGAGGATTCCCGTGTAGACACCACCGAGGGTTGTTTTGACGCCGGAGGAGTGATTCACCGCTCCTCGACTTAAACCACCGCTCACCGGCATCGAGTGTACGAATGCAGAGACGATGTTGCATGCACCGATTGCAAGCATTTCTTGGGTCGCGTCCACGGGCTTGCCATCCGCTTGAAAATTCAAACGACAATTAAAAAAAAACTCTCGGTTTTCTTCCGTAAAATACGTTCGGAAAATTGGGAATAATAAAAATTCATTATTTGGCCGTTTTCACGGAATAATTTCGTATTGACACAGAAAAAATGAAAAAAGTAAAAATAATTGAAATCGGTTTTACAGTTACCGACTTCTCGTATACTTACAAAATGCTTTGGCAAGGGCGATGCCTTCGAGAAGACTGAGCAAAGGTATGACGAAGCAGCCGGATCCTATGACCGAGATCATGTCAAGAAATTCGTAAGTTTGATTACCGATACGAGCCTCGAAAGGAGGAACTTCGAATCTTGGAAAACCCTCTTTCACGTGACCGGTAAGTCTGACGGGTGATGAGCCGAAATGATTCTCAAGAACCCAGCAAACGACTCCACAGACGACAACAATTATTATGTTACGTGCAGTCGATACGAACCAAAGACTTTTCGATATTACGATCTGCAGGATCGTCGGTTCTTTCGTGTCCTTCGATATCACGGGAATATCCTTGACTTTCTGTTTCATCATTGAGAATATTCAGTGAAAATGCGATTACAATATTTCATTAATTAGCCAATTAATTTCATATTTTTGCGTTCAAGAGAAATGTTTTTTTTTTTTTTGACAAAACTGACCCTTAGAGCGAGAAGGACGATCATGCAAACGACTCCCAGCAGAGTATCCCAAAGTTTCGTTTCGCCTATATGCGCGAATACCATTCGCCAGACTTGCAGGAATTTTCCAGCTGTGAAATCTATTCCCAGGATATCCTTCACCTGGCTCGTGGCTATGATGATGGCCCCAGCGGAAGTGAATCCTACTGAGACCGGTCCAGAGATGAAATCGATCAAGAAACCTTGTTGGAGCAAAAATATGCAAACGTTTTGAATAATTCATATTCCTAGGATCAATTTGTGGATTCGGCAACATCGAGACGCTGGCAATTCAAAACAGGCTGTTTTTGGCTCGAATATTCAATTTTCTAACTTCTCCAGGTGTCCTTAAGTCCCTGAAACGCGCGTGTGCTGGTAGCCAATTAAAACGTCGTAAAAAATCCTCTTACGACAAACTAATGAAAGATAATAATTCTGGAGAAAAAAAATGCCAATTGCATCGTTTACAATTTTTATCCCATCGTTAATATTAACGTGCCTAATAAATATCGTTTTTGCACGCAGCGATATTTTCAACAGCCTTCGTTGTGAGTTGCATTCGTTAAAACAGCGACCCAAGAACTACCGAATCTTGAACAAAAGAGTTACGCGATTGCACAGTTTCTGGAGATCTTCGTCGGAGTGTGGCGAAGAGTATCCGGTCTTAAAAATTCTTCGACTCGTGTCTAATCGTTTGAGGCTCGTTAACGGTGTAATATTTTTCGGAATGTTTAACGGCTCGGATCGATCAACTGTACTTTTTTTTCTGCAATGTGTTCTCTCGTCTCGGAGCCAGTCACGACACTATAGAAATGGCAAAAGTGACCTTCGCTACTTTTTTTTTATGTTTACCAATGATTTATTCACTTTTGCGAATATTTATCGTGTCGTGCCAGGCTTTCGAGATTTTTCAAGCTGTCGTGAAATTACTGCGCGATTTTTGAAATGAATAAGGTCATGCCGATTAAAATTTTCAAGAGCGAAAAGTCATTAAAATAATATTCTGTCCGCACGATTGTGCACGCGTTAAAAAAGCAACATTCCGAACGATTTTACTGTTGACATTTGCGAGTCAATTTCCGTTCGCGGATTTAACAGTCGTGATGGGAATTTTTCGTTAGTCGTTGATGCTGGCGATTAGTATGCATTTGGTTATTTAATTTCTGAAACGTGGAAAACGCTGCGATTGTTTTCGCGGCGTGGTTATTTATGTTTGGGAAAAGAATTCTACTGAGGAATTCGTTGTGCAAGCACAACGTGGACAGCTGGAATTTCCGTTCGTCTTGGATTGACAACACTAAACTGGCTATTAAGATTATTTTTCGCGATTGCGCAACCTCCGTATGCGCTGACATCGAAAAAAAAAATTCGAATCAGTGCAAGTCGTTGCATAATTCATTCGAGATGTTCTTGATTTTCTCTCGAGTTACAGCCACGAAGGGTTTTTCTTTTTCAAAACTTACCCAATTGTAAAATTCCCATGATCAACGATACGCAGCCCGAGATGAATGTCAAAAGAACAGCGTAATCGGGACCGAGATGCGCTTTCGCCAGAGCTTCTCGTGTCAATATTGCAGCTATCGCTGTTGGACCTACGGGTACGTCTTTGCAGGAACCAAAAATCGTGTAGACGAAACATGCCATGAAGGACGAATAAAGTCCGTACTGCAATTTTTTAATTTATTTTTTCGTAAGTAAATCCGAATCGGTCCAAATAATTCATTTAATGCATTTTTTGATAATGCATTTCAATGCATTTTAATGCATTTTTTGATAATGCATTTCAATGCATTTTAATGCATTTTTTGATAATGCATTTCAATGCATTTTAATGCATTTTTTGATCATGCATTTTAATGCATTTTGATGCATTTTCTGATAATGCATTTTAATGAATTTTTTTGATAATGCATTTTAATGCATTTTTTAAAGAATGCAGTTTAATGCATTCTTTAAATGATGCATTTTTCAAAATGATGCATTTAATGCATAATAATGCATTTATTTTGTTCTTGTTTCTGTTTGGTAATCGCCACGAATCACCGATTAGAAAATTCAACAGTTCAGAAACGATTAATACGATCGTTGATAATTTTGCAATCGGAAATCGAAATTTCTAATGGCTTCGAATTAGCCTCAAGCAAAGTGACGTAGTTTGAAGTTTTTTGAGCAATCACTTGATATGATTTGTATGCGAATTGCATGCATATACCTGTAAAGGAAGTCCCGCGACGTTCGCATACGCAATAGCTTGAGGAATAACCGTTAGACCAACCGTGAAGCCAGCTACCAAATCGTTCGCTATGTATTCTTTCCGATACTTTGGTAACCAATCGAGAATGGGTATCCTTTTGTAAAGTAACTTCATTTGGCATGATCTCTTGACTTTTTGATTAAGCCATTTGACAGCCGATGATTTTGTGGTGCCCCTTTCAACGTCGAATCCTGCTGCGATCGATACAAAAACAAACAAACAATAATTCGATTAGCACGAAAGTTAAAAACAATATTGAGCATTTTTTCAAATCATATGATTTTCTATTTTCTTCTAATTTAATTGGTAACGATTTCGCCATTTTTTGTCTAGTCGCAAGAAAATACGTCGGTCGATACACAACACATTATATTTAGAAAGTCAGTGCGAAGAGAATAAAGTCACGCGTGCCAGATGCTATGCGAGTGATTAAATAAAAGTTCAAAGGATCCCGTTGATTCACAGCGTTCGAAAAAATTGGTTGGTTAACTTTTAGCTCAGTCAATGAGCAGACAAAACCGATTTGATTTCGGAGACATCTACTCTTGCATTTGCTCCGATTTCTAAGCGATGCGCTAATTAAGTCATCGAACATGAAGACTTCGTTTGAACTTGCAGGCAGTAACCGAATTTCTAAATTTTGGGAAGCAATTTTTGAAACGATAAAGAATAATCGTTTTCGTTCTTATTTCGATTCCTGGCAACTTATTTTGGTTTCGAAATGTCGTTTGTAGCACTAAATCAAAAGCCCTGGCAATCTCGGTAAATTTTTACGTATTCGATAAGCGTATGGCTTTCGTATACTACAGGGACGAAGAAATTTCGATTCAATTGTAATAAACGTTCGTGTATGATTGAACGTGCACTTGCCTCGAGGCTACATCAACAAAAAAGGATTAACGACCTTCCTTTTGTCAAAATTCTTTTTCGATGGTCTTGAGTAAAGTGTGCCATAAATGTCGCATTGAGGCAATATCCTGTGGTAACGATTAGTAATCCCTATCAGTATCGTCCGGTAATTCTTCGTCATTCGGTGACGTTACGAACTCCCTTTCAAATTAAATCACTAAACGGAAGAGTGGGAACTTTTGGCACAAAAAAGTTAAAAGTCTTCACATACTGAGGAATTTACATGGTTCGAAATTTCTCAACTAAATCTTTCACTAACGAAAGTATTGTCGTAAAAAAAAAAGAAAAAAAATGTGATTGAGATTCCAAAATTGATCTTCAGAGGCTGTCAACAAAATGTTGTTATTTTGCAAAAAATGCTTCACCGTATACGGTTGATCGTACTCAACGAAATTGGGTTTTGAGTGAAATTTGATCGAGAAATGACAAATTAAAATGGTTGAATTTACGAAACCGATGATTCCCGATGATTCATGGAGCAGAAAGTAAACGTGCACGATGTTAGGAACGGGGATGTGTCTTTAAGAGGATTCGGACGAAACGACGAGTCACTCAGTGATCCAGAATCAGCCAGTAAAATTGAGGAGATACCGGGCCAAGTCAATCAACGGTTGCATCTCGAGAAGTTTTGTTACGCACGAATTACAAGTTAATTAGGGAAAATTAAATCGAGCGCTATAGGAGAATGAAGATGAAAAGTGACAGACACAGGGTCAAAGAATTCGCTAGGCTTGAGTATAAAAAATAACGTCGCAAGAAACGACCATAAATAATTGACACGTGTGACGTCGGCGGTTTTCGAAATTTCGTCGCGAAATCCGTACAAACTCGACGTGTTGGCAAACCAAGCTCGATTGGTGCAATTTACACGCAAATATTTGTTTCGTTAATGCAACGCGTCGACTTTAGGCGAAAAGGCCTCAAAGAGAAAGGAATTATTGAATAGGTGAAAGATGCAAAAGGCTTGGCGCGTTTAGTCACGCAGTTTGGAGCAAACCCACGCAAACTAGTCGCCCGGCTATCAGCGTTTTAGTGTATAGAACTATAAATCACTTTAACGCGGAGCGACGAGGGTCGACGAATTTGCAAATTCGAGAGATAGAGAAAGGGGAGAAAGATGAATGACGAAAAGTGAACGGAAGCTTGTTACAAAATCAAGATCGTGAAGCTCCTAAGACGTTTTTTTATTACTCTTCCGCTCTCTTGATTATAATAATAAAAAATGTCAAATTTTTTTTCGTTCATACGCTCTTGGGCCCGGGGGTAATTGAAAAAAACAAAAAAATACGTTTTCACTATCAAACGGATCGCGATTTTTAGTATTCAATTGAAAGAGTGCATGCACGTGTTGGTTACGTGTGGTCGATTGAAAAATTGCTCAGCTCATTCGTTCATATTAGTCTGGAGTAAGTATAGTTGTAATGAGTATCGGTAATGTAGCCTTTGCGTCTCTAAGGTCAGCCTCGCGGGCACAGGTGACTGCTCCGAGAAATGCCTTGACCAATTCATAAATTACACTTTTATGCGACGTGCTTACATCTACGTTTACAGATGTACATGATTTTCAATGGCCCCCTTAACTATATACGTTTTCATTCCGCTGGAATAACAATCATAAGAATTCCCAGAATTATGTTGAAATAAATTTCTTCCCCAAAGGACGTTGATCTCTTGGGAATTGATTAAAACGTCTCGTAATTGGATGAGTACTTTAACGCTGCATTATCTCTCCGTCGAGTCTTTTTGCTTGGGTCAATCACCGTAAGAAACTCGTCAATAAAACATGAAGGACAATAAATAGTTGGATTTCAACTGTGTTTTTTCCATAAATCCATAAAACGATTTTTAAAATCGTTGCTTCTCGTTGCATCGTTTTTGTACTTACTTTGAAGTAACGCTGAATTCGCGGTTTGAAAAATGCTCGCACGAACGTAAAGTATATGCATCTGCGTTTATGCATATGCAAGCAGCGTGTCAGAGAATAATTTATTATTGACTTCATGACCTTCAACGAACGGAGAGCACTGGACGAAAAAAAAACAGCCTGTTTCTTGTAATTTAAGGACTTGCTTTAGAAAAAAATGATGTCAGGCTTCTGAACGATATTTGTAACGACTCGAGACGTTGCAATTCCTGGGGGAGCAATTACGACGAGCGCGGCGATGAAATAGATTTGGAAAATTTGTTCAAGCAGGACAACAACGTTATTAAGGTGTATAGACGCACTAACAAGTGTTTGAAAATTACGATCCAATTAAAATGAACTTGTACGGCGCTCTTGATGCCAATTATAAAATATCACGAATTACATGTATTGTACGTCATGCGCGTTGATGAAAACAACGATCGCTTATCGTTACCTGGTATCGGGATCCGATCGTCTTTGCTACTCTGTTATTTTCTCGTTGCTTCAAGATTTTAGCGATCATTACGGGCGAATTGTTTGCTAATATCGAAAATCAACTATTTTTCGTTTTGTGGAAACAACCATCACACTTTAGTGTCTTCTGGTCTTCAAGGAAAAACTACGGAATGTTACAACGATGGAAAATATTGGGAGCCATTGAATCGCTCGATTTTGATCGGAATTTTACAGATTTTTTTTTGTTTCTACGATAAATATTTGTCATCCAACTCACCGTTCCCGTTTGGTGATTTGGTTTGTCTCTCAAGATCTTCCGTATTGCCCAGTCTGTCCTGAATGTCTTTCGTCAAATCCAGTGTTTTCGATTTCCCATTGTGCGACGCCTCGTTGTGTGCAATAAACCCAGTGAGTCTGACCTCTCGTCGATTTTCGAGATTGCAGTCATCCTTTATTTCGTATCTTGACATTATTGCCACTTTTCAACAAAGACTTTCCAGCTTGTGTAAAAAAATATTCAACTCTTGAATGATTATTTTTTGCAAATAAACATTAGCACTCGCTGGTTCTTTCTCATGAGACGGTAATTTCCTTTTCCATCTATAAGCCGAGTCACGACCCTGTAAACAACAACAACAAAGTCTCAACAATGTTTATGAAAAATATAAAAATTGGTAGACGCAACGATGAATGAATGAATGGAAGAAAAATTATTTCTCGCTTGAAACGGATAAGTCATAAGTCGAGTTAAATACCGAGTGATAAATTGAGAAAGTACCTCCGGAGTCGTTCGACGGAAATAAATAGAACTTGCACATTTCATGCATATTGTTATTTATTTCCATTCATTATTCACGCGTACACAATAACGTTATCACCATTCGTTTTTCTCCGTTAATAATGACTCCGTAAAGTTCATCATTGCGTTGTTTAGTTTGTACCAGCGACCGTTCTCTTACAGATAAATTGATTCAAATGTTGTGTGCATTCGTAAACGGTAAAAAAACTATATTTCCCGTTCAATTATGCTTTTGTTTAGCTCGCGTAAAATAACTTTATGATGATTAGGTAAATTATGATGGATTTTACGATAGCGAGTGATGGAAATTTCACTCGAGAAACGTGCTTTTAACTGTGGAGTAAAAAAAATTACTGCATCCTGATGAGGGAATAAATTATTTGCAAGAAAAATTTATTCGCCTTTCGTTTCACGATGCATCGGTAAATATTCATATCAGGCATTCTCGTCGATGAGAGCAAATCTCTATGAGACTCGTAGGGTTGAGATTTGTCAACAGCAACGCTTTCAGGGCCTTTAAGGGCGAGTGCTGGTCCCAACAATAGAAATAATTGGAACTTTTTGTTTATTTGGGAAAGTAAAATGAGTCTGAAGTTTGCATCGTTAGAATGCAACGAAATTCGTTTTTTATCTTTGAAAAAAATAATTATTCGAATGCAGAATGTGATTACGATGATAAAATGATCGATTTTTGCCACCCGAAAAGCATATCGGCTCGAGTAATTCGGATGACATTGAAAATTGAACGAATCATCAATAAAATCAAATATTTTTCGTTGCATTCCAACGTTGCAAGCTTCAGCATTATAAAGTAAATCGTTGTCAATTGACTTGGAAAATTCCTATAGATTTCTGGATTATTTATGGAAATGGTATAGAAAAAGCAACACGAGCGAATGAAGAAACTTTTTAGACATCGTCTTGATAAATTTAGTTCATAACTCCAAAATTAGCGTAACTCGAAAGTGAAAAGTGTGTTCGAAAAAAAAAATTTCACCTTGAACGAGCACGTCGACTCGTTTCGTTTTTATGTATGAACAATAGGGAAGCCCCATAATTATGCGATGTCTCACACCGCAGTCTGGACTTGAACGATGCACCAGAAAGAATTGAGACTGCAATTCAATTGCATTGTTTTCGATAAAAATTTAAAAAAAATTGATTTAATTCTCGTTTTTTATTCATGCAGCAATTCAACAATTTCGTTCATTCGCGCGCTGTGCCACTTTGCTTTCAACGGTTCTATTAAGCTATCGGTGGAAAGATGAGCTTTCGAGTAAATGCCTCGTCGTACACTATTTATAAATGATACGATAGCGAGAAGGTGCTCGGGAGATTATGCACGTGAGTGCCTGTCAAAAAGCCCGCGCTCAACCAACATTCAGCAACGGTTGAAGCAGCGATAAGTCACGACCAAAGAAAATGATGAATATTGAAGATGAACCGACGAAAAGATTTTTTCAAAAACACGAGAGTTATGATTTAAATATCGTTGAATAAATCAACAGGTGAAAAAAGATTGTCATTTTCATGAAGTGTCAAGAAAATTGAATATAATTTGACTATCGAGGGGATTTGTAAAAAAAAAAAGATAACAACGCTCTTATCATTGTGAGAAAAATTATGATTGAATCGCGAATTTGTGGATCCGGACGTTGGGAAGTAATGGGTCGAAAAAATGTGGGGATTTTATAAAAATTATGAAAAATCTTTGTATTGTTTACCTTTTTGATATTATTTACGCAGTTCGTACCGATTGGCTTTACGTTAAAAATCTCTCAAACCGTGAAAAGTCACAAAGACGCGGATAAAGTGCGATGCAGGATGTTTCGTGTTACACAATGCAGACGGAAATGCAGCCGGATGAGACTAAAACCTCTTTCTTATACCAATACGATGCAGCACAGGTTTCCTGACTCGTGAAACGATGGGAAAAACAAATAGATAGCAGCGAAATCACGAGTCGTCCCGGGCGATCGTCATTTTTGATTCGACACGCTGAAACAATTGACGACTCGAACGACAGGCAAGGATACTCACGCAAGGACATAGGAAGATTGATCAACCGATACTTTTAATGCTTTACAGGGTTTTAAGAATTATTCGTATTTTAACTAAACGAGATTGGATTGAAAATTTTCCACATTTTCTTCAAATCGTCCGAGACATCCATCGTCTCTTTAATTTTAACAGAATCATCTCGAAGTATCGACGAAATGCAATCAAATAAAAAAACATTCCGACGAAATTTCATTTCAACCGGTAAAATCGTTGATTTTTCTTTAATATCAAATTTTTCCTAAACAATTCGATAGATGCGACAACTTTCAGGATAATTTGGTCAAATCTTTCAATTTCATTCGTTTCGTTAGTGATGGAAAGATCGATTTAAAAAATCCAATTGTTAATTAATGAGTTACAGGACGCCTTGGTAAACAAAATTTGCTTTAGAATGTCACGAGATATTTTGAGCTTCGAAAATTCAATATTGACAAGGAACATTACATATACGTCATGACTATTAATATAGCACGAGGGGCGATCGATGAGAACTTTAGTTTTCGAATCAACAGGTGTGATCCTGCCAACGTCAATCACGAGTCAGTGTTTCGATCACGTGC
The DNA here is from genome assembly GCA_037043255.1 of Diadegma fenestrale. Lineage (NCBI taxonomy): Eukaryota > Metazoa > Arthropoda > Insecta > Hymenoptera > Ichneumonidae > Diadegma > Diadegma fenestrale. The sequence continues at coordinate 14,475,396 of CM073309.1, read as the reverse complement.
ATCAGTCGCAGTCAGTGAATCACACCTTCTCAACCTCCTGCGTCTCTCTCTCTCCCTCTCTCGTGTCTGTACGAAAATAAACATTTCTTTCTTTCTCCACGAGAAAAATATTACTATTGAAAGTTTATCAACGCATTCCAAGATGCTTATAGGGAACCGTTTAAAAAAATGGCTTGTGGCCTGCTCGCGAGTTGCCTTAATACGACTTTTTCATTCTGAGCTATCGTGTGTATAATGATAATAAAAATTGCAGACATGTATAATCGCCGGACGTTCCATTGCTTTCTCTGCTACGAACACGTGACTACCTGCTTGCAAGGCTGGATTTCGAAGAGTCAAAAGGAATCGCGATTCAGTTGATATTCAATTATTTAGTTTCCAATTATTTCTTTACGACGCTGAAGTTTGCAACGTTGAGCTGCAACGAAAAATACTTGCTTTATGAATTTTTCGTTGAATTTCAAAAACCATGACGATTTTCGTAGCGATTTTGGGTTTTGATCCTAAAAAAATATTGTTTTATTGTCCTGATCGAATATTTAATGAGAATCTCGAGATCTGCTAAAGAAAAAACGGAATTTCGTTGGATTCCAACGATGCAAACGATGCGGCATCGTCTTTTTTTTGCCAATTTGAGATGATACGAATCTTGAGTCAGTTCGAGCGTTTAAAATCGAATATATTCCGGAATCGTGAAAGTTTGTCAATCATTTTGAACGTTGCACTTTTCGAAAAGGAATTGCTTACGATTTTTCGGAAAAAATTCATGAAATGAGGATGTTTCTGTCAATAAGAACAAATTTTCACGAATCACGAACTTTTTTCCAAGTTTTTAAACATCATACCGAACATTTCAATGTGCTGTCGATTTGATTCTTAATGCAAAGTCTTTGTAGTCCCGTTCGTGTAAATGTTGTAGCAAAAAATGAGATCGAAGCAAGGTTAGATATCGGCTGAGAAAATTTTCAGTTAACCCAGTAAAAGGAGATTTTGACCTCGATTTTCCAAATTGTTGAATTTATTCGTTTGGAATTTTTTGTATATCGATCTTGTTAATTATGATTATGTTGATAAAAACATTATGGTCAAAAAATTTCAAAAATAATTATTTCGTTCTGAATAAACGAAAAATTGAGGGTTTTGAATAAAGTAATTGTTTTCAAATGGGAAATTCGTATCGCAAAAGAATCGAATTTGAAGAATTTTCATTTTAACAATGGCAATTTCAGTTATTACGATCGCAGCAATCACGACCTTGACAATCTCAATCATAGCAGGCCTCGATCTTAGCAACTTCGATTCCAATAACCTTGTCCAATAACAATTCCGTAATTTTTTCGTTTGCATCAATGACGTGACGATAAATTGGGATAATCGAGGTAATATACAAATTGATAATAAACAAGTTTTCAGTGTGTTTCTAACGTACCATGTGATTTCAACGATTCGTTCGGAACTTTATATTCTGTTCAGTCACTTCGTTGAATTATGATATTTATTTATTTTTATAAAAATCCGATCCATTCCGCCTTTAATAAACCGTAGAAAAAGTTTTTCTCTTGTTTTTCCGAACCACTTTCTTATCGAAGCAGCAAAAAACCGTAATTGTCACTTTTCAGATTGTGTTTTTTTCTTCCTTATCCATGCAACGATTGAGTAGCGCAATTTTGTTATTAAACGAAACTATTTATCGTTTTTTCGTATACCGACCCGCTATCGGTTCGGTAAATTATTAACGTCCTTGCAGAACGTCTGAACAAGTCCACAGTCACCGGCGGTTTCAATCGAGACTTCCCGTATGGCACCGTGCACAAGTTTGCTCTCTGACAGGTCCTGCGAGCCAGCTAGCTCGCAAAGATCGACCGCGCATGCGCATCGGTTGAACGTCTCTGTTTTGTGTGTACGCGAATGCTGCAATGTGAACGCTTCAAAACATCACCACGTGCTCTTTTTTACCTCCGAACGACACTTCATCACGCTTTTTTTTTCTTTTCGTTATAGCTTTCATGCATTCGCGTTATTTGACTGGGAGACATTCAACCACCTCATTTCTCTGCACAATTGAACGCAATTTTAAAGAAAATTGAAAAAAAAAACGTGAAAAATGTTATTCTAGTGGCATAATGAGGTCGACAATGTATTTCACAGAGAAATTGATTGCGTTTGACAATCCAAAGATTTTCACGCCTTTTAACACAAATAAAAATTGAGAATGAAAAATATTTCATAAAATTGGGGTAGGATTTCGCTAAACTATTTAAAAAATCCGATTTTACGTAAAAAATGTGCAGTCGAGAATTTGAAAAATGAGTTGTCACAGTTTCAGATTTTCTTCAGACGATTTTCTTCGTGCGTGATTGAGAAAAGTTGGAAAAGAATCTTCAAAAAAAGGGTCGGAGTCATTTCGCAATATTTCAAGGACGAGATGATAAAAAATTTCGCTCGCGTTGTTTCACAAGAGTTGCTTGAATCTGTTGTCGAATTTTGAAGAAATTCTGCAGAAAAATCTTGTGGCGAGACGACTACCCTATAAAATTTTGTGGAGATTCTAAATTTTCAATGATTTTTGTAAACACAATATTCACAATCATTCAGTGGCCTCGTTACCGTTTTACTCTCTTCATTGCAAATCGCAGTATTTAGAGATTTCGAGGTGCGGTCCGACCACAAAAGAATTAGTCGTGGGAACTCCTGCATTACGTAAATCTCGAATTTTCGAGTCTCTTTTTTTTCTTATAAAATAAAAAACAATTGATCTGAATGCTCGACATCATAATGAATCGAATTATCAATTGTTGAAAAAAAATGAAATTTGTGAAGTCAAAAGCGAGATCTTTTGAGCAAGATTTTCCGGAAAATTTGAAACGATGTCAAACGCAGTTTCCACGAATTTTTCTTACAAAAGATCGAGACATGTTGCGGCACCGGATTCAAACCCTAGCGAAGAATGCACGGAGGACTTTGGCGCTAAAAGGTCGTAGGTAGAGAACGCGCAGCATAGTTGGATACTTTCGTTAACTGCGTGATGCACGAAGGAGCACGTGCATGGGTCGTTTCTTCTACGCATATACGGCCCAGTAACGTGTGACCACAACAACAGCAGGTATCTCCTTTCACTGGCTTCTGCTTTGTGTATTCTATCGAATATCGACCCACGTCAACGTAAAAAAGGAACTCGATAAAGAACAAAGTATTTACGCCTCGGATAATGATTGTCTTGACAACGTTTTTTTCTTCTTTCAAATCAATCGCGACCGACTGATGTGCAGTCGTGAAGAAAACATAAAATTGACGTAACCAATGGCAATAAATTCGTACGTACTTTCGTTAATGTAATTTTAATTACAAACATGTTTTACACGCTGTTAAAGATTAGCCTGCGTCGAAAATCTACGCGGATATCAATTCGATTCGGCTGAATCGTTGTTCCAAATTTTTATTCGTGTAGACAACTCCCTTGATTGTGTCAGCTGCGAATTTCGAAAGTTAAATTCGTTCAGGACGTTGCTCTACCGGTTGGGGGACCCGAGCTGGGCGTTTTGCAAAATCCAGGCACGATCGATCCTCGTCGTAAGGTTTTACACAAACCAGTCGTGTCTTGGGACTCGATTGACGTGCAGTATAATGTTGCACGTGGAGGCTGGCGAGCAGACCCTAATATTTCATATTTTGCGTCTTGGGACGTTCGAACGATCGTGTCTGATGGAGAGAGGATGTGGAATGAAGAAAGGAAGATAGAAAGTGATTAACAAAAGCGTACCCGCGTCTTCTCGTGTTGTCGACCTCACCCGGGCCTGCTACTGCGTCATCGTGCCCCTCGTCTTCCTGTTTACATTCTACAGTGGATTAGTCAGGGAGAAAAAAAAGAAAAAGAAGAAAAAGAGACGAAAAAACTCGTGGCTGTTGCTACGCTCTTTTCCTTGGGGGGGCTCCCTTTTGGCCTTGACTTTCAGGAGGCCTTGGTGTCTCTCTCATTCGTCTTTCCATCTGGCGGTCTCGGTGCGATGCATCTACACGCGCCACCGATTACAATGTGATAAAACAAAAAGAAGCGATAACTTAAATGGTGATGATTTTCATGGACTATCGACTTCGCATTTCGCAAAACTTCGTAGAGACGCTGGAGTGGAACAAAACGAAAAGTATACGAGCACTCGAAAAGTCTTGGATCATCGCGTTTTTTTCCGATTAACGGCGCTCGTGGCTGGAAAAACCTTCACGAGCCGATGTAATTTCAAGCAGAAATCCTGTGGATAGACAAACAATTCCTCACTTTTTTCATCTCCAACGTCGACTTCATGTTTATTTAACTGATAACTTTCCTGGTATTTTTTTCTTAACGTTTATCGACATTTCTGTTTATTGTCAAGCGTCTTAACGATAGATACATCATTTATTGCTATAATTGCTGTTTTTTTCTATTGTTACTCCTTCTTGGAAAGAATTGACGTAAATATCACGGAATGCACAGACGACTCTGCCGTTTTCAACCGTTCTTCCCACGTTACGATTGGTCAGCTCTTTCGGAGATCCTTGATGATCGTTTCTGGCCACGAGCAGCACGTGTGCGCATACGTTTCGATGCTCAGCGATAATCATGCACCCTTAACTGTCACGTGATTCGTTTTCAACCAGCGTTCGACCACATTCTGGTTCAGGATCCTGTTTTTCAACATCCCTACGAAACCAGTCGTGTGACGAACTTCTCTCTTGCATGTTTACATCTCGAGTATCTTCGTCGCCAGTTTCAAGAATGCCTCCACAGGTAAAACGTTCTCCCCGCCTGTTTATATATGTTTACGCTTTTTGCTTGTGCCTCGATTGCATTTTCAGCTGCGATTCTTTTTCTCCATTTTGAAATTCATGTTTCGGTCGATTTTTTCAAATATTTCGACGATCTCGAATTGAATCGAACTTCCTGCTGCATTTGACAACAGACTTTCGCATTTTTCTGAATCTTGGAACTTGCTCGTCACGTTTGACGAAAATTAGCTGCTTCACTTGACAGACTCAGACGAAGGACGAAGAATTTTGTAGTCGGAGATCGTTACGATGGTCGAGGGTGTTCAAAAGACTGCCCACCAATTATAAACGGATCACGAAGCATTATGATACAAAGTTGCCATCCGAATCGCGGGTTTTGCTTTCATCAGCCTTTTGGTAAACGTTGCGGTCGCAGGTGTTTTATTCATAATCGAACCGCCCCGATCAGTACAGTAATAATGACGAATTTGTATTGATGATTGCACCGAAATTCTGCTCAATATTTTTCTCTCATCATCGCTTATATATGAAAAGCAAGATGCATTTTCGATCTATTTGAAATTATTTCCTATTTGCAGTTTTGGAAATTTCTGTTTTTTTTCTCAACTTCCTATTCAAGACTGGTGTAGGAGAAAAAAAATTCACTGTTTTTGCGTCTTTCGTGTAATCGTTGCCTCTGCAAACGTCAATCGTTATCCATTCGTTTTTTTTTGCGTCGTGAGCGAGGTTGTGAGCATTTCTGCGTGTGAAAATGATTGGCAGGTAAAAAAATTGTAATAATTGAAAGTCTAATACGCAGATCGAAGCTGGATTTGAAACCGTGAGTAAAATTCTGTGAAATTATGTTCGCGTGACGACCCCTACGCTTCGGTAAAATTCGTCCGGCAATATCGCCGTATATAAGCACTCGGTCGGAAGTGAATACAAAAAGGAAAAAAAAAATCTTGCCATTATTCGTTCGACTTCATGTGCACATCGTAAATCGCAGGTACATGTGCAACCTGCACCGTATCGCGATAGCTTCGACTTAATACACTTGGTGCATTTTGCTCGTAATTCCTGAACGACTACGTAATCCGCAAACAGCTGACGTCTGGTTACACTCGTCGGTTGATAAGGTTCATGGCGTATTATACCATTTGATCGATGAACTCGTAAACATTCCGTAGCATGCATTTTTACGCGGCCAAAATGAAATAAAAATATGTTTGCATTCACTATACGATGAGGAAGAATGTGGTTTTCGAAATTCCGATATAAGAACGTGTGCACTTTTTAATTACAACGTTTCAATCAGGAATTTTACATTTTCTAAATTTCTGAATCAATTGAATCGTTTTTTTCGGAATAATCCAACGAATTTTTTGGTATTTACTTTGAAAAAATGTTTGAAATGTTTTTGAAAATGCGTCGTTTTGTCGAATTTTTGTTGATATTCCGAGCCGACCGGAACGCGCCAAACGCACGCTCCAAAGAAGTTTTTTTATAAGCATCATTTTCGTCTCGATCTATTTCAATGAGGCAGAGATTTTTCGACTCCTTCAATTTTCATGGATGAATGATATTTTTTGAAGTATCGAAAAACACATGCAACTTGAACGCTTTATTATTTTTTTTTCTCGGAGGAATACGATGCAAATCAATAATTCTAGGAATGTTTGTGTAGTGAAGGAAAAAATCCCATAGATGGCGCTGTAAACGGGCCGAATCAACAGAAGCGTTTTTCAACAAAATAAAGAGCAGAGTGAGTTTTCATCGTGCAAGAAATTGTTGAGGAGTCTGATTGTGAGGTGCATAATAATTTAATTATTAAAGTTTGAACGAAAAAAAAGTTCAACTCCTTCGGGAGAGGCCCCGGGGGGATTCGAACCCCCGATCTCCTGTTTACTAGACAGGCGCTTTAACCAACTAAGCCACGGCGCCTGTTGAGATCTTGGTGGAAACCGAATCTAATAAAGTCACGCAGAGGAACTAGCTTTGCACAATTTCGTTGGAATTCCTGTCCAACGTAGCTCAAGTATGCAGCTCTAACTTCTCGGTTCTCGTCACACACGATTAACTTTCGTACGTGATCGGGCTAGACTGTTTCCTCACGAGGAAAATCAAATAGTTTAATATGCTCTCGAACTTAAACATCGTTAGAAAGTTGGAACAACATAATGTATGCTCACGTGATGGTAATGAAGAATAAATCGAATGTAGAACGACCAAGTTTCGCCAGTTAGTCGATTACGAAACTTTTTTCACCAATTTTTTATATTTTTCAACAATCTGAAATTTCATTGAATCATATTTACGTGATAATCCAATTAAACTAATCAAACAAACAAAATCGTTCCGTTGTCATAAACAAAGAGGTCACAACAATAACCTTACATAATTCTGAATGTACATAGTTATCCTAATCAGCATTTAGCCATAATATATGTATATTACTCTCGATATCATATATTTAGTGAACTGGACCAGTTACCAGGACTTGAAAAAAAACTTAAAAAACACTGCAGTGGGGGATTTTGTTGAACCCAAAGTTACTCTGTTGTCCATTCGTTCTCAACGTGTCGTACTTCCATCTCTCTCATTCTATGATTATTTGTGCCCACTGGAACGAAACGAATTCCGAATTACTCACGACGCTCCTCTATTTCATGCTAGACTATTTTCTTATAGGCGTAGAATTTTACTTCGTTTTATTTGCGATGAATTTCGAGTCAAGTTGATGTTTTTTAAACATTTTCTCAACTTGCGAAATTATTGTTTAGCTTTTTTCAAGTATTCAAGGTCAAAGTTCGGTCATGTTGACATACATTTTTATTTGAACGATAACTTCGCTGCTGTGTACAAAAATGTTGCTGAATACTTTCGTGATTGAACGAATTGAAGAAATTGCATATTTTTTTGTGGTTATGAGACGCTCCAGATCGGGCCACGGGGACATTTCACGAGCACGCTATTCGCCCTCCCCATTCCTGTGCCTCTTTGTCTACCCCCACCATTTCTCACCATTCCAACCTCTAGAAACCACATGAATACAAAAATCTATATCTATTTGTGTAGAAACAGTAAACATGCACGAAAAGTTGTGTGAGTCGAGGTCGCTCCGTGAATCCCGGAATTGCAGAAGCTTCACGACAACGCGGTCGTCGCAGACACGGATACGAAGGCCTCTGTTACACTCGCGAATAAAATCCAAACGGTTTCCTATTCCTCATTCCTGGGCACGTCAAGATACGATGAGAATGTGTTGCTTTTTTCCTTCCGTTTTGCAGCTCGGTGATTACTCACGTATTTCTTTCTAAGAGCGATAAGAAAGCGTGTGAGAAATCGCAGTCTACATGTGAGATCGTGTTATTTTTTCTTTTTATAACTAATACATACGAAAAATACCCACACGATTGCGGTTAATTTGAAAATCTTCTGTGGGATTGAAGGTCAAACTTCCTAGAGTTGAAACATCGGGTCAAAAAACTCTGGATGCAATAAGAAAAAGTATTTGATTCGCAACAAAATCTCAGGCTCGAAAAATTGTAAAAAAAAAATTTATCATCGACAGAGTAATTGTGGGATCGTCAAGATAATTGATCGAATTCATGAAAAAATCTGATTGGAATAATTGTTCTCTCGTAAAAAGGAATATTGTGAAATGCAGACTCGGCCGAGAATGAAGAAGCGCACCGTGATGATGTGCAACCGTAGGACGAGGTGGCCGAGTGGTTAAGGCGTTGGACTGCTAATCCAATGTGCTCTGCACGCGTGGGTTCGAATCCCATCCTCGTCGATCCGATTTTTTGTCATCTTGAAATTTTAAAATAACAATGCGATAATAATAAATTTCCAATTTACATTTCTCTTTATAGAGCTTCGTGATTAGACATTTCATAGTTCTGGCCGCACTCCGCATGCGGCGTTCGAGGTTAAAATTCGTCGAGAAGCATCGGAGAAGATGAGCCTTAACATTTTATTCAACATTTCTTTATGTTGTATTATTCTTTCATTCCATTACGATTTTCTTTTCGAAATTATGGGTAGCCGCGGGTGTATTGGATTGATTTTTTTTTTGGATACGGGAAAGCATGATATACACGCGATATTACGTGCCATGATAAATCACGAAAGTACGTTAATTTTTTTTTTATTCACGTGCATATATTTTTTGCTGCAAATACTAAGAATCACGGGGAAGGAAACAACATCGATATTTCTAACGTCCAATGGATTATAATTCACTATTTCCGCCATAGATCTTAGAGTTCCTTGTACTTGGTAAAAGGATAATTTCAAAGTCTGGAAATTGGAAGGGAAAAGTACTTTGTACTTGTCTCGGCAGGTAACAATTGTGTTCATGAGACGCTATTATTAGAACGAAGAGATTCCACGCTCCGTAAAACATTCATAGGACATTCGAGATAAAAAAAAGGATGGAAGGACAGCACTATTTCTATGTATATTTTTCCTGATGGAATTCAAGGACGTAGGAGATCATAAAACACCTCGTCCTTTTACTTTGACATATCGTGTTCAATCGGTATTATTCAGCGTTTATAATGAAGATTAAATGTTGGCTTTCAACGCCAAGTAGGTTAACTGCGAGATCTCTTCTTATCCGGTTTGAAAATCTTTTTCAGAATACGCCATAAATTTGTTTTCCCGTGCTCGTGCTATGTTGTTACGACGACGAGGATATTGTGCATATTTCTAAAAGAATGGAAATTATACGTTTCGTGTTGTTGATTAATTATCCTAGAAAACAACGCACAGTTTATTTGCTGGTTCGTGGCGCTTCGAAGTGTGGACGAATTTGGCACTTTCAAGACAAGTCTCACTCGCTGTCGTACCGTCGATCGATTTCACCGCAGGGTTTCTTTCATTCGGTAAGTTGAATTTCTGTAATGTGTGTGTCACGGAGAATAAAATATAAAAAATATCTCGAATAATGACTCAATTCCATGGAGTTTCCATTCAGACTTTAATAGACTTAATTCCATTGATTAAATCATTTTTTTTCATATCTCGATTCAGTGCAATTGCACAATAATTTGTTGATTTTGCATTTTGGACGTTCTGTATGTAATTTATGAGAGATTAACTCGAGGCAGTCGTGGCCGAGTGGTTAAGGCGTCTGACTAGAAATCAGATTCCCTCTGGGAGCGTAGGTTCGAGTCCTACCGACTGCGAAAAGAATTTTTTTTTTTTTTTATAAATGTAAATTGCCTTACGTGGATTCAATTTTGAATATGTGAATCTGAAGTTCTGTGATTGAGAATAAAATTGTATCTGCATTTTATACGAAGTTGAGCTGTTTTTAATTCGCCATATTTGCAACTGAACTTTCGCAGGTACTTTTTAATCCTACAACAGCCAGAAAGCGCTTGAACCCTTTTGAAAAGTGACAGAACGATTTATCCTCCAGTTCCGACGATAAAAAAATTACGGATATAAATTCACATGAAGTGGACGTGGGTTGCTCTGTCGCTGCCTGGTTGCTGTCGTATATTCGGTTGGTCGTGCTGTCAGAAATACGATCCTGCGAGGATATTTATACACTTTTACCTATACCATACATCGCAATTTTTATGTCGAAATAAAACTCGTTGCTGACTGTCAAAAAAGCCATATCTCGAGAGATGTGGAATTTTTCGTGATATGCAATTCGATATGAAATGGATTGGACGGTGCAGTTTGCTAAAACGGTCCAACCATTTGATAAGCTTCAATTTGGTTCCTGACTTGTGAATGAGTAATTGAAATTCCTTTCCTCGGGAACATGGTCGGAGGACGTGCAAGGAAGATCCCAAGTGAACTCCAATTTTGGAAAAAGCATGCGAAAAAAGTGGTTCAAGAAAAATTATCACTGTGGGATATCTGGCGTAATGATTTTTCACTGACGAATCATAAGTTTAAAGTGAAATTAGCTCGTCGTTTGTATGCTCAAGTGTCATGATTGAGATATGTTGGTATTCAAGGTGATTATTAATACGCACCAATTGTTTTCGGTTTGTCGACGTTTTCGCTGACACGAAAGAAACGTGCAGAGATTCGGGCGTTTCATTGAGATTTGCCGGAGAAATGGAAATGCATCGAAAATTGTATAATCAGACAAATAAATTATGAATCAACTGTGATAGAATTTTTTGACAATGTTATTTTTTTTTTTTTTTTTTTAATAAAACGTCCAGGTTGCAGGGAAAAAATTCCCCATCGCTGTCCTCCGGGATGTACTCTGAAAATTGCACAAGCATTTTTTTGTGTAACATTTCGGTGCTCGTGAGTTTTCATCACTCCACATTTTCAAGTGGTTTTGACTTTGGCTTTTTTCGAGACTGTCAATTACCAAGTGATTAAAGTTAATTGGTTATCTGTTTACGAATGGAATTAATCAGCTCGAGTTCTACTTAATTCGAAAAACATGCATTTCGAGTTCGAGGCTCGTTGATTATTCAAATTATCGGATTGCTTTTTCTGTTGATTCAGTTGCACTATCACATGACGTGATAAAGAGAATGCTGCATCAAAAGTCATCATTTTTCACTTTCCCGGGCTTTCCTCGATAAGTACGTGGATGTGAATTTCACATGAAAAGATAAGTTTAATCGTTTATCGATTAAACACATGCCTTCTCGTCACAATTCGTGTGACATCTGTTCACGAGAATAGATCAGTGCATTTTTGTTCAGAACGAAATTAAAAATACACGTTGATACATTAACCTCGATTTGACTTCTATGCAGTCATTTCGTTTCGTGCATAAAACTTGGTCCCATGCACACAGCTCCCAATTGACCCTCCAATTAATTGATTAATTAATTAATTAATTAATTGAATGTGTAATTAGCCACCGATGTCTCGTTCGAGCATTCACTTGATAGTAATTACCCACGTTGCACTATCGCCCAAACTTTCCGTCGAATCATTTTTTCATGCATAATTACTTAATCGCGGGTTCGTGACATTTTTATTATCTGAGCCGGGGATCGGAAATTTTCTATCATCCAGAAAATAATCGAGTCCGAATGACATTTAACTAAATTTATCGAAAGTGACCAGTCAATGACTTGAAAAAAAAATCATGTTTTTTGTGCAAGTAGGAATAAATGTGGAGAAAATTTGTAAATCACGATCATTTGTTTATTTATTTTTCTCTTTTTTAACGTAATGTTAAGTATATACAAAATTGAACATTATTCACATTTGTGTGGTAGTTGAAATTCTCTGGATAGTCAGTTTTCTTTGGGACTGACTTCAGAAGTCATCGGTGTTGTGTGCACAGTGCACGAATTTCTTATCGGAATGTGGGGTGCATGGGGCTTATCATAGGCGGTCAACAATTGGCTTAAAATGCTCTTTATTCCTACACAACGGTCAGTCTATTCAGTTCAGTTTCGCCAAACGAGGATAATGTCGCTTTGACAATAATCGCGTCAAAATTTTTCACGATCAATCGATACCAAAAATATTTGAAAATGTGTAAATTCTTATAGAGAAGTGATTTATACGTGACAATAAAAACAAAAAAGATAACGGGTAAAAACAAAAATTGGTCTGATCCGATGGTCGATCGGCCCAATTAGTTGGATTCTCCACTGGATTTTCCGTCGAGTACTTCGAGTGGATATTTCATCAAATTTATTCACGTTTTATTCGGAGTGGACGATTTTTGTCTCGATTTTTTGATGACCTCTTGGAATGGATACTCGCAGGAAATAATTGAAATATTCGGCGATACTGGATCGTATCATGTTTTCCTCTCGATCTGCACACGCTCGTTTCTCTCTGATTCATTCATACCGTGCCCTGTTTTATTCTCTGCGCGGATATATTAAGCATTTTTTTTTAAACAATGCGTTACGCCGCTTAATCGAGTTTGAACCATCCATTATATCGTTGACTGTTAATTCATGGGTTACGCAATGTCGTCGATAGACTTGGGAGCTTGCCTTCGAGCCTGCGATACTTTCATACTTTATGGGCAATCCATGGGTCTCTGAGAGGAATCATTCTTGCACAATACATCGAGCTTGCACATGATCATTTTGATTTTTACGTTAATCGGTCTTGAATTTCCAATAATGAAATTATCAACAAATTGAAACTCATAAACTTACGTAAAAAAAGTATAAGAAAAAAAACTTAACTCGATGACACGAATTGTGAATAATAACTACATGTTCGACGTTGCAACTGCATAATGAGGTACCATATGCCCTTGCAAATCGGATACGACATGCCAATTATTCTCATAGCACACACTCAATTTTCTCATTCCATACGGAGCTAACGAAGATCACTTTTTCCTGCACGTTCGCGCAGTCTTTATGCTTTTTTACGACGATGAAAAACGCTAACTATACGCCGGTCACAACGCGTAAGTTCTGTTTTTTGTTGGATCCGTGAATCTCCTCGAATGCCCGGGCCTCCGTGACCTAAATTCCTGAGTGAGCAAAGGAATATTCGTAATTCTTTCTTTTAAATAATTCTTTCTAATTAGAAACTATGTTTTTTATGGCGTTGGCTGGTCGTGACTCCGGTGCAACAAACGAATTTGCTTTAAGGTGGTGGCCTCGCCACGGTCACGTTGAAAAGTTAACTGTTGGGTTTATTTTTTTAACTTGCAAAATGAATGTATGGATTCCCGGTAAATATTTTTCGTGTAGAATTTGTAGTTCGAGATATTGACCGTATTTTTTATATTTTTTATGCAGAAAGCTCAACTTTGTGGTGCTGCGTGGCTCCGAAACTAAACGGTAGAACTTCCTGAGTTTTTTTTTTCAAAATAAACTTCCCCGCACCCGTTTCTCTGTAGTTGAGGAAATCATTTCTGCTTTTAATGTTTTCAAAAGTTTCGCAGTTATTTCGTGAGACATGAATTTTTCTACACGATCGGTTTTTTTGGTTAAGGGATCGTGCAGCCCATCGAAAGTTTGCACGTCGTTTCATGATCCCATGCGGATCGCCTCACTAAATTTTCAGTAAAAAACATTTCGTCGTCGTGATGTCGTCACAATTTACGTGTATCCATCCCTATCATAATTCCAATCAAAATCTTGATCAGGCAGACACATGACCGTCGCTCCGAGAGGAAACAAAAATAATTTTTTTCGTCGTCGAATACCAATCATCGTGTGGCTACCGATTTACACATGGAGCAAATGTTTCCAAGATGCTCTGGCAGGACTCACGGTCGGTTTTACCGCAATTCCGCAAGGCATCGCTGCTGCCACCATCGCAGGACTGCCTCCGCAGGTACATATAAAAATAATTTCCCGAAGAAAACGGATTTTCTTCTGGGATTCACAATTTTGATACAAAAAAAAAACGAGAGGCCATAAATGAATGAATTTTCCAAAAAATGAATTCGTACAACGTTCTCGAATTTCCCATGACACCCGAAAGTCACCGCTTTGCAATTATTCTTTTGATAAATTTCCAAGACACACTGAATCGTTGAAAAAAAGAAGTTTTTCGCAAAATACTGCAGCAAACACATTCAGTATTTCAATTTCCTCTCATTAACCCTCTTGTAATTGTGGTGTTTATAAGAATTTCCCCACGAGCATGGGGATAAGTTCAAAAATGCTTTAATTTAAACTTTGTCGCTATAACAGAATTGCGAGATTCCATTAATTTTGAATAATTTTGAAAAAATTCTTCAGTATGGACTGTACGCTGGGTTTATGGGCTCGTTCGTTTACCTGATATTCGGCACTTGTAAGGACGTGACCGTAGGACCTACAGCGATAATGGCTTTGCTCGTTCAGCCTTACGTAGTCAAGTACAACGAGGATTTTGCGGTGAGAAATGATCGAACAAGTGGAGTTGTTTCGAATTCAATGGAATCGTTTGGCACGATATGAACGTGTGAAAGTTGAATTCTCTGCGGGTTGCTTAAATCTTGTTGAGAAAATGAAAGGAAACAATAACATTGGCTTATTGTAACGTTTCAGGTACTTTTGACTTTTTTGAGTGGCTGCCTGATAACGATAATGGGAATAATTCGACTAGGATTTTTGGTCGATTTCATCAGTATGCCAGTTATTTATGGTTTCACGAATGCTGCAGTATTATTAATCGCATCTTCACAAATCGGGATGCTGTTGGGTATTAAAGGCCGTAGTGGGTCTTTTGTTGATGCGATTGGAAAGCTCATCCGTGATATTGAAGAAGTGGCTCTCTGGGACAGCGTTCTTGGTATTTTTTGTATCGTTATTCTCGTCGTTTTGAAAGTACGTGAAATAAATATTTTCGACAATCGTTAACGAGAGCTTTCTGGAGTTAATGGAGTATAAAAAAATTCAATCTGAAAAAAATTTGCCTACAGATTTCGTAACTTTTGTGTTTTGTTTCGAGTTTACAATTTTTCGTATTTTTTCAATGTATATTTGGTGAAATTTCAAGCCCTCCTGATTCTTATTGTCGTTTCTATTAACATTCAGCATCTACCTCAAAATCAGAATGGCACATTGGCAGAAAAATGTATGAGGCTAGTTTCGATCGGACGAAACGCCATCGTTGTCATTGCAGGAATAGCTTTGACTTACGTACTTTCTATTTATGATTATGAGCCTTTTATCATTGTGGGGAATATAACCAGAGGCTTGCCACCTTTCACGCCACCTCCGTTCTCGACCGTCGTCGGCAATGTCACCTATAATTTTGAGGAGATGCTCACCGAACTTGGTCAAAGTTTGGCAACAGTACCATTGATTGCAGTTCTCGAGAGCATCGCTATAGCGAAATCTTTCGGTAAGCGAAAATAGCAAGAAAAAACCGTGTGCCTCAATTTTTCATAACTTCTCGGACTTTTTCGTCATGAAGATCAATTCTCGATCAAAATCAATCAATTCTCATTTTACCTGCGAGAAAATAAAGTGGAGAACCTCGGAACGAATTTTTTACTGGGTAACTCTGAAGCTCTGCTTGATCAGAGCCAGTGAGACGGAAGTTATTGGATCATGTTCTTATCGTCGTCATACCTGACTGGCTTAAAGGCCAATACGTCATTAAACACGAAACATGTGATGCGTCTTTGTTTATTTATTCAAAATTTCTGGTGCACAGAGTCATTTATTTTTCACAAGTCCCCCATGGGCACGAGTCTCGTACATCGTATTTAGATTTAAACTGGAAATTATTATTACAGCCCGGGGAAGGTCGGTGGATGTGAATCAGGAGATGCTGGCACTGGGTCTTTCCAACTTGACCGGAAGCTTCGTAAAGTCAATGCCCATCACTGGTAGTTTTACGAGAACAGCTCTGAACCATGCTTCAGGTGTTCGGACTCCAATGGGGGGAATGGTGACAGGGGCACTCGTACTTCTCGCCTGTGGGCTTCTGACATCGACGTTTCAATTCATACCCAAGTCAATGCTCGCTGCAGTTATTATCGTGGCCATGTTTCACATGCTCGAATTTGGCATTGTCGCTATATTATGGCGAACCAAAAGTAAGCGTCCGGTATTCCACGCAAACTCATGCAAAGCAACAATAATTCTCGCGATTGGATCGCAATGTCTTCATTTTCTCTTGTGTCCTATTTTCAAGAAATCGATTTGCTACCGTTTCTTGTAACACTCCTAACGTGTCTCCTATGGAATTTGGATTATGGAATGGCAGTGGGTATCGTGTCGAATCTTTTATTGTTATTGTATTCCACGACGAAGCCCGGACTACAAATAGAAGTAAAAAAGACGGCCAGTGGCAATCTCTTGTTAGTTTCGCCGCAGCAATCATTGAGCTTTCCGGCTGCTGAGTATCTGAGAGAAAGCATAATGTCCTGGTAAGAAGCGAGACAAACCTCACGATTCGATGGCAGCAATTTCAAGTGGATTACTAAAAAAAAAAAACAAAAAGAGTCTCATGCAAATCTGAATGCTGAAAAATGTAAATTTTTTTTTAGTTGCGATGGACGAAACGATTCGTTACCGGTGGTCGTCGAAGGTACTCATGTGCACAGTATAGACGTCACAGTGGCTAAAAATTTAAGGCTTCTTCAGCTCGACCTAAAAAGTCGCAATCAGAAACTTGTGTTTTGGAACTGGGGTAACGAGGCCAAGGCGACGCTTACGAGATATGACAATTCGTTGTCTACGTGCTTTGTCACAAGTGCCGGTCTCGAAGCATTGTTTGATGGTAATTTTTTATTTTCCTTATTATTTTCATTATAATAATTCAAAATTCAATCAATATTTTATACTGGCTACCGGCATCCCGCGTGAGTTTCACATCGCACGTGTGAAAGTTGTCAAAAAATTCGCAGTAACGTTTTCGAATTTTGACTGAAGACGCGGCAGTTTATAATTTTCAACCACGATAATTTCCATGCAAATCTCTCAACGATTTTTCACAATTTTGAATCATTGATTTGATTTTTCTATGTATTTAACATTTTTTTAAAGACTACGTCGAATCTATTATTTGGTGATCGAGCACGCAGTAAATTTTGCGGCTTCGAACTTGAATGATTTATTTGAATTTCAGTAATTCAAAAAAATTGTTTTGATGATTTTGCAATTGGTGAATAATTGGGATTAAGCGATATGTGCGGTTTTGGAATGGCCCGTAACTCTAACAGGTAGAGCATACTCGAAAATGGTTACGGTCCGTTGAGGTTAACCGATAGACTGTAGCTATCGAACAATGCGACGTATGCAAGTATTGCTCGACGACGGGGGTGCAGGGCGTCGCGATAGCAAACGTATAGTGTGCAGCACTTACGCGGGGTAACCCATCGAAACATATGTGTGCGGTGACAGCTGCATGGTAGAAATTGTGCACGCGGTATTGCAAGCCCAATATGGTTATGGTCTCCGGCAGTCTGAGAAATTCTGTCTTGAAGCTTAAGGTACACGGACGAAACGGTATAGGAAAGACCATCACGAGATCTGGCAGACTTTGGGCCGGTACGTGACTTCTTTGGCTTGCACCATTTTGACTGTGTAACATTCGAACCATTATCGAACTCGAGTAAACTTTAGGCTGCATTCACGTTGCCTCTAGAGCCTCGAGATTGTGGACGAAAGGTGCCGAAACTTAACTAAAGTACTTTGGGTAGAAACAGGGTCGTGACGATGTCTCGAGCCTACGAGCTCATTGGCGAGGGTTTCATCATAAAATTTAATGGGAGTGATGATAAGGAGGAAATTCAACAACTTTGATAATTCCCTCGTTCACGGGTTTCGATGCATCACTTCGCTCTTGGGAAATCTTTGGATATTTTTGCCGAACGCGAGTCCTCGGTGAAAAGTGGTATTTTATTTTTTCGTGGCAAATAAATTCGATTTATTATGGAGGAGACGATGCCCCAGACACGTGGAACGGCATAAACCTATACACATTGCTTACGGGTGAAAGAACTGAAACGATTTTCAACGGCGGAATCGCTTTCATGCTTGCACTATTGATACCAACGCGGTTAACGTATGCATTTCGTTCTGCAGAGCCGCCGGAGAATCCGCTTCGACTACTCAAGTTCGAAAAGCATCCTTGAGCTCTCGTCGCCATGGGGAATTTCGGCGGAGAGTAACAAAGTCGTTCTGTTTTCATTTTTCTCTAACATTGAAAGTCAATAACGTTGTTTAAAAAAATTCCTTCAAAATTTTCCATCAGGGATTCCCGAAAAAAGCCAGTCCCCGGCTCTTGTCACAATCGTATCGATTTGCTACCGGCGAGCAAATATTATACAGACACGCAGCGCAACTTGCCTCGTCGGTTCGAACTTTTCTTTTCAATACTTGGCGTCGAGACGCTGCCGTGTCTCTAAATTTCAAAATTTGGTAGCCCACACGATTTTATACATCGAAAGATCCAAAACCGTTGCGTAAATTGAAAGCGATTGTGTAGTCGACATCCTGTTGGAATTCACAGGAACCATGGATAAAAAAACGTGAAGGTTTGAATCTCGAAATCGAATTAAAATTATAATCCATGAAGAATTAAAAAAAAAATTTCAATTACGTGCATCTTTTTTATGGCGTTTTTTTTCGCAGAAAAGAATTTCTGGAATATCAAAAAAACGGAGGTTTTACATGGATTTTCCCATACATCGGTAGTCAATCCTTTACAGAAGAGTTCGACCGGCCAATCGAATATTTATAGTTTTCTTTCTCTTTTTCTCTCTATTTCGAACCATTTTTCGCGTTCGGAGCGCCGAATGGTTAAAATTGATACTCACCAACAGTTCAGGGAAAGCTGCACCAGGATATGTTCGAATATTCCAGTTGAAAGTTGTGAGGCGCAAAACCGTCCATGGTGCATGCATAAATACTAAAACAGTTTGGTGTGTGCGTGTTTTTTTCCTTTTATTTCCATTTCGCCTTTATATCCGGATCCGACGAAGGCTTGCCTGAATGTTTGTAGCGCCGAAGGGACAGTCTATTCTGGGCAAAAATGCGTCCACTACTTTCACGTTGGATTAACTTTTATGAATGATTACGTTCCGTTTTACAGACGAGAGTAACAGCCAATCAAAAGGGATCTGCGGAGTCCAAGTCGTGTAACGTAACACACTTTTTGTTCGTTGGGATATTCTTCATCCTGGTCCAATTATTCATCGAGTGAACGTCGTTGTACGATAATGGAAGAGCTTCAATTTCTTATGCATGTCTCAAAATACTGCACCGTTCACCGTAGATATAATTAAACCTAAAAAAACCGATGAAAAATATTTCAACAAGAATAAATGATTTTTGAGAAGAAGATTTGGGAGATTTTCTTTTCAAAATTTATCGGATCTCATTGGTTCACTTCGTCATTCAAAACAGGCGAAAGACGAGACGCGTTTTCTTGTCCTCTGGGGATTAATTCTCCGTGATGCAAGCAGCAAACGTCAAACTCGTAAGGATCGTTAGTGATATTGTCGGTACGTTTGAGAGCATTCACTCGCTTTTTCTTGATCTGATTCTGGGACACAAAAAAATGGGAAATTGGTAATATTTTTGTCATAAATGTTTTTTTTTTTTAATTCTCGTGGATATCGCGAGTCAAATTTCGTTATTCTATCGCGTTTTTCTGTTTCCGCTAATGTTTGGTTGAAAAAAAAATCATGTCAAAAGGGTACCAAAAAACTTTGATTTTGAACTGAGAGAATGGAATTTAGAGGCTTTTTTCTTAAGTTACGAGATAGCGAAGAGGAACAGGAAGATTTCGATAGATTTTGCGATAATGGAAACGGGGAATAGGGAGCATTTGATAACGACATCATTCCCGTAGCGATATATATGGAAGTGAAACCGGAAATCAGTCGCAGTTCGAAACAGGGAGACCACAAGCTTTGCTCGGATCGATATAGTTTCGCGATAACGAATCGATAGCGGGCGGCATTGCGGGATGAGGAGAAGAGCGAGAACAGACTCGTAACTCTGAGAGTCTCTATTCCTAATTTTGGATCCTCGACCTCTGCGTAACCACGAAACGATATGCAGGCGTCTAGGGCGATGTACGCCCTTTGATTCTGCTCGATAACGACAACTTTATCACTCGGCATATATAGTATTTTCCGGCTGTACTCTGTGGCATTCCAGAGCACGTGGATGAAAGTTGATCCGATAACAGAAATGAAACCGATCGCGTCGATCTATAGACGATCTTGCCATTCACCCGGCCAAAAGTAGAATAAACTGGATCGACCTTTTCTCCTTTTATCGCATTCTAGCTCCCGGTGGCTCAACCGAACCTTCCAATCTCTTCTCGCAAACGCGAATTACCTAATTAGTGGGAATCGATATCGATTGGAAAAACGGTCCAAGTTCTGAAGCAGCTCCACACCACGCCTTTTTTTTTTAATCGCTCCAAAGCGTTCTTTAATCTTTTAAGGTACCTCGCTCGGGATACCGCCCCCGCGTGACCATGACTACCGCAAAATTTTGAGCCCTTTCCTGACAGCGTGGCTGACAAGTTCGAAATCGAAAATATTGCAAAATTTTTTCATTTATGCATTTTTGACCCTCAACTTACGAGAAGCTTGCTGGATATTTGTCGACAAATCAAGAATGGAAATACGCGGACGTCACCAAGTGTAAATGAAGTTCAAGTCGACGAAGCAGAGCAACATGTTTGAGAAATAAATTGACGAATCCATTGACTCCGCCACGAACTTGATGAAAAACATGGAAACATTTGCTTTCCTACTTCTTCAGAAATGAAATAAAAAGAAAATTAGTCTCGTCTCATTTGCCACTCTTACTCATCAGTCGCTCTCTAATAAAAGTGTCTCGAGTTATCCATAACTTGCATCTGCATCGCCTATTATTGAGATCGTACGACCGGAAGTGGAGAAATGTTAGTGGGATTGAAATATGTATTGACAGCCATCTTGGTTATTCGAGAAACGTCGATAATGTAAAAGCTGCGAACTCTTAATGATGCCTGTTGTTATGCACGATATGCACAGTAGAAATAAAAACGCTTCTAAAATGATAAATGTGCCAAACGATTGATCGGGTGTTCATTATGCGTTCGGAAACGAGAATTTATTCACGCACAACGTGGACACGTTGGGATAGAAACAATTAGAAATGGCCAGTTCCAAAAAATAGGCAATTCCTTGAATATCGATGACGAAATCAATCGCGTTGATCAATTGACCAAAGAAGACTGATTAACAAAAGAGCAATCACGATCTTTAAAAATTTCTGAATCAAGAGCTGATAGCGAAATAGAAATTCCATGTAATATCAAGCATTAACGATTTTCAGCATCAAAGATCCCAGAAGGAACGTTATTTGATGGAAGCTCGAAAAGTTTTTAGGTCAAGTGATCTGAAGGGAGATGCCCGAAATATTTTATGAATGGGAGACGTAGTTTTTTGTACAAACTCATAAATAACTCGACCAAAAGGCGGTGGTCTGTAGACTTTGCAATTGAACTACAATTTTTTGCTATTTAACTGTGAGGGTAAATATTGCCGAGTACCGATTGAATGGATTGACGTGCCAGGGGAGAAATGATGACGATTTAACGTTCCAGGCACACCCTTGCTCTTTAACAATGCTTGATGTACGGCTGAGTAGCCGGATAGGTCGATTTTTACTCGACGAACAAAAGGTCGTGAGCTATACGGTGGAAGACTCCGAGAGGAATGTGGGTTAGGTCCTTTCGTTAAGGGAAGGAGTCGATGTGTTTAGCAGCACGGATATAGGTGTGGTTTTCTGTGAGAGTGTCCTGGTGCCAATCAAGTTGCATGACTATGTGGCACGGATGAGGAAAGGGGTCCAGTGATTGGCAAGCGTGTGGGGATTGATCGTCCTTACTGTTGATTCACCCTTGGCCAGAAATAGAGCTTGGAGGGTGAAACGTCGTTTTAATATCCTTTTTCCGAACTACATGTGCCAATGACTGTGCGGCTTTGGGAGTTGCAGTCGTGCCACACACGGAGTGGGTGGCATCGATCGTTGGGGAAGTAGCAACGCGCGGGCGCGAGCGACCGTTGGCGTTGGGACAACCACCAGCGCAGTAGGAAACTCCAGCGTCAAAAGCAGCCATAGAGGGAGACGAGAGAGAAAACATCCGAGGCCATCGTTCAGTGTCACCCGACTCGGTGAACCGAGTTGTGCACACACCGCGGACAAATCGCACATGTCACGAATGTGCGTGTTGTCATAAGCGTGCGATACGAAAAAGGCAAATAAATAATATTCTCACGAATACAGACACTCGAGAAAACATCGAGTTGTTTGGGTGACGATTTCGTAACCGAGAAACGAGCTCGCAGCCCCGCGAATAGATTCTTGAAAACTCGCGTTCGGGAAACATCCGTTCAGTAGTCGAGGTCAATAACTCATTCGACCGTCGTTCTCGGTCGACTTACAGAAAAGAATCACGCTCGAGAGCTCAACGTGTTTAACCGAGTGCAAGTAGTGGGCGAAAAAAAGAACGCGTGGCTAAAGAACCAGGAGCCCAGGAGAATGTCTCTCTTTTGAGAGCTTTCAATGACTGATTGAAGAACGAAGATGAAGCTGACGATGACAACGGCATTGTGCTTCACTCTGAGATCTACTTGTGACGAGATAACCCTAAGGCAATTGGCAGCCGTCCTAGGGCTTTTAAGCCTCGCTGCGGAGGACATCTTACACTAACCGTAAGTATTTCCGGTCAATAAAACTCTCCTTCCTTGCTGAGTCCGAGATAACCTCAAATTTGTTGATTTTCTATTGCCATTTCCGTTCAAACACGAAATCAATGCGTTAAAAGCAAGACCTTTTCATTTCTATCAAGCTGCATAAACAAGACGTTTGATTTTTTTTCGTAACGGCAAAAGATCGAAGATTCGTGCGAAACGTAAGAAATAGTTTGTAGGAAATCAATAAACTACTACAAGTCTAAGTAGAAGAACTTAGAGAAATAATAAAACATGAAATACCATCGAAATACGTATCTGAGCTTTATGGGTCGTCATAGTCATTGGCAGGTCAAATCTGTGTTACTATATCGAATGAATATTCGTCGCGTGTCGATCGGATCTACTTCGCGCTATTATATCTGCGACGCACGATTTATCTGCTTCGTGGCATTCACGCCGACACGCTTCCACTCACTGAAAAGCTTCTAATCAGCTCTTCCCGCAGTCTTGATAATCGCCAGTCTATTTAATATTCCGAAAGATCTCCCTGGAAATCTCAATCTCCTTGGAAATGGGATCGAAATGGAATGATTGTTTTTGAATGAAAAATGTCCTTTGAATGAAAATTATTTATATTTATTGAATGAAAAATGTCCTCATCTGCCTCTTTAGATTACAAAAGCTCCATTGCGCAGGTGGTCATTGAACTCGTATCGTCTTGGATCAACGATTACATCATTAAATCATGCGCGGTATTGTTAGATGAATCGATATAGCAGACAAAACGAATCGAATACAGATTTGACAGCAAACAGATGGCGTCTTTAGGAAAACACTCGCGGATTCTCTTTCCAGCTCAATTTTTCACAGCAGTTCGAATACCGAATCAGTTTTTCGATAATCTTTGAAACAAAGTTGAAATCTAGCATGCTCTGCTGTTTTCGAGAGTTTGTCGTCGTTGCAAATTTGTGACGATTGTGATTTCGTGGAAATTTGTTTTCTGAGTGTCTCAGAACGATGACAGTTTTTGTTTTATAGAAAATGAAAACAACGAGATCAACAAGTTATTGTATGAAATTAGCAGGATGTTGATTCTAATGGTATGTTTGCCGAGCAATTGGTATGCGAAGAACGTTAAGGAACATGCCACGCGAAGGATCGAGAGAGCCATCACTCGTTTCATATGGCAACGAGTGTCAACAGGTGTGACAAGTAAAAAAAATGAAATTAATTGAATCGAGTAAAGCGGTGAGTCGCTTGGCGTACGGTACACAAAGCGCTGCAACCACACATTCGGTTTGAAAAATTCATTTCGCCATTATTTATCTTTCTCTCTCGTCATTTTTCTTTACCGATCGCGACGAGTCTTTTCTCTTTACTGGACTATTCGGTAACCGTGATATGTGTTTCACGGCTCGACAAATCGACCGCGTGAATGTGTTTCTTTCGACGTCGAATGTGCATCAAAATATATAATGCACCACGTAATAGAACAGAAGTGACGAGTCCATCGTAATCTTTTATGAAATTCTCTTGAGTTCTTATGATGCTGAAGTTTGCAATGTTGGAATGCAACGAAAAATATTTGATTTTATTGATGATTCGTTCATTTTCAATGTCATCCAAATTTTTCGAGCCAATATGCTTTTCGGGTGACAAAAATCGATCATTTTATCATCGTAATAACATTCTGCACTTGAATAATTACTTTTGCCAAAAATAAAAAAGAATTTCCTTGCATTCCAACGATGCAAACTTCAGAGTCATGAGTTCTTACTCGATCGTCCAGAAAGACTAGCCTAACTTTTATCGATGTCTCGGACGTTGACGTGTTCTCGAACATCAACGTAAGTCGTGTGTTTAGTTAAGGCCAATGACACTATTGCATTTGCTACGAATCAACTCATTTAGATCAACCAAATACTGCAACTTTTCTAAACGGCGATGTCCATCGAATGAGAATATCAAAATCGTCTTTTGAAACGTCCGAAGCCTACAAAGGCAATGGAATATGGAAAACTGAAAATCAGAACAAGTGTAATGTGCATATGTTATGAACAAATCAATAACAATGAAGGTAGGACGAATAGATGGATTCGGAGCGATCCAGAGCACGAAGAATCGGAAGAATGAACGAATGACATGGCAGCTGGATAGTTCCATTCTATATGTGTCATTGTTTCGCTAGACAATAAATCGTTTCAGCCACCCTAATAACTCGACCAGTGTGCATGGATCGTACAGAGTCTACATCGAGGCATACGATTTTTTTCAGCAAACTTCAACAGTCATTCTTTTGTGATTGCTTTTTCCGATAAACCACCACATTCGCCGATCAAACCGAACACACACGGCTTTAACACACTCACGCATACATCATGAAAAATACAAGTTTCTATTCGTCCGAGAGTTATTCACGAATCCCCGGATTAAAGATTTCGAATAATTCCCAGTTTACCATGACTGAATAAAAAAATTACAAGCATTTCTTGCAAAGACGTTTCATTCTCGTGATATCGAATCAACGATCGCGAACGTTTAACTCTTCGAGACCAACTCTTCGAAATGGACGATAAGTTGAATGCGATAAGAAGTTGATAGAACCATGAATTTCATTTTCCCATAATGTCGTTTGTTGTTTTTTAGTTTTTAATGTAAAGCCCACGGATTAAATGGGGAAATAAATTCCAGGGGGATGAATTTATAAAATATGGAATGGCCAAACGCTGTATATGATGTTCTGCTTTGTTAAAAATGTCTAATTGCTCGGGAATGGCAAACATGGCTTGTTGAGTGAAAGCCCGTTTGTAATTTATCTTGAAAGAAAATTATGAGGCAATCGTATTTGGTAGAAAAGTAAGGGACGTTTTCGCGATTGAGCTTAAAACTCGTTAGTCTCTGGTTGATTACGATTCTGTTTGAATAACGAGGATTGAAACATTCTCGAGAGCATGTAACGTCGTTCCCCTTAATGACGAGAGATTGGTCTGATTCTCGAGACGTAATTTGCAGAGAATTTCAAATGTAAGGAGTCAAACGGTCCGCTTGATGAGGACTTTCTTGTCTCTTTCTATCGGCGAAGGGAGTGTCACTAAGGTGGTGAGACCCTTGTACGAATTAACAAGGGTTTAACCGACAAGCGAGGAGCTCTACGACAGTCCATGTTCCGGAGAAAACGACTGTTCGTATGCAAAACGACGGAGCCCAAACGATTTGAGACGTGAAACGGAATGAGCCACCCCTTTTTTGTTGCCTGGAGATAATTCGTATGCATAACTTTCCTCTCAGTATATGAAACATTCCAACCAAAATTGAACTTGGCGTGGTCATTTTCCAATTTGTTTTCCCTCGAGAATACGCGTTTGGCATGGCGACGAAGCGACACGAAGAAACCGCACGGATTACCATGTGTAAAAAAAAAAAGCACCAACAAACAGCAGGAAGTGATTCGGGAAAAGAAAAGATTTGAAAAGAATGAAATGTTTTTCCACTGAGACGGATTCACCTTTCAAAGTCCGGGTCGCGGGTCAAGATCGATTTCGTTGAGGCAGTCTGGAGGGAGAATAAAAACAGAATTTTCAGGATGTTTTTCTCTAGCCAAAAAGCATTGAATCTTGCTGAACCTGTTTACGGATTTTACTTTTGTCGTGAGCTGTCGAATTACCAGTTTTTTCAACTTTTAACCTAATTAACTGCAGGTTGAGCAGTTTTTTCTGGTCGAAGTTGTTTCGAATTGTTAGAGCGAAGATTCTTGAAGTACAGAAACGTTTACAATTGACGTAGAATGGCAGATACGTGCATTAATAAATATCAAAGTTCTTGGAGGACATAAGACCGTCGGGATAATTTTATCCCTCGGTTAAAGGGGTAGATAAGCCCGCTGGATATATGCGGGTGAGACTTTCCCCCATGCTAAACGACCGCAAAGTAAAATAGAGGGCGCGCTGCATCTCGAGTGCAGTAGCTTTGTCGAGTGACTTGAACCCGGTCAAAACTTAGGGAGCGGCTTCGCGGGATGCAGAAAACACGAGCCTCATTCCACCAGTTAACGATCTCAACTTTTTTCTTTCGACCCCTTGATTTTTTTTACTTTTCATCCGGTACCTACACGCACGTGTTTCGATTCGTTAAGGGTTCGCGTGTTTTTCAAACGTTTTATCAACACTCTCCAGACCCTTCATGCATCCCTCACGCACTCGTGATAACACGAGTAATTGTCACGATCAACGTTCTACAGTTTGTGGGTTATTGCCCCAAGATGACGAGAATCTGACTGTTTAAGTTTTCTGCTTCCCATCGTCGTTCCTTTCGATTGACGTCGAATATTTTCGTTCATAAAGGAACCGAACGAGTTTTGTTCTCGTTCCGAAATGTCGATGTCGAATCACGATACGAATTGATATTGATCGCCAAGAGTCCTGGGTCGTTCAATCCAATCCACGTCAATTGCTGGGCAAAAGGAAAGAGTTTCAGGATTCAATGACACGAACAATGAGAACGGTTTTCTCATGGAAATTCGATTCAACGTTTTCGATTTATTATAAGTAATAAATTAAATTCAAAAGCCTGTACGAAAAGTCGTTTCGTTACTATAATATACAATGTCCTGGTCTTATCGAACTGAGCTATTGTGATGTATATTTGTCACTGTGTTAGTGAATACAAAAATCTTTGAATATGGAGTGAGCTCGTGGTAGGCAACAGTTTCAGTAATAAAAAGACGAAAAGTTGATAACAGAATATGAAGGAAGACGATAAAAATGTAAAAAAAAACCAGGAGTAACGAGATGAAAAGGCAAGAAAAAATCTTGACTTGGTGAATATTAAGATAGCAGTATGGAAAATGAGTTTTCCATCTTTTGTTGGATCCTCCGTTGAAGGGGTCGTCGAGAGCTCGGGCTTTCCGCTCGCGTATCAGAGGTCGTTCACATTCTGTCCTCGAGGCTTGTCGAGTCCTCAGAAATAAATTATGGTAACATATATTGACGGCGATTTTTTCAAACTTTTTTCTACGTTTAATGTTCGTTGTCTGGTAACGTCGAAGGTCTGAGCTATCAAGTCTTGTAAGGGATGAAAAATCGTACGTGACACGCCAAGAAATTTTATATCTGAGCTCTCTGTCAAGCCTGGCATTCACTTCCGGTTTCTACAAAAGTAATGTGTGCACTCGGGGTTGACTGCTTTTTCTTGCGACGAAAGACTCCACATCGATCTTTGCGGTGCAACAGGCGGAAGGAAATAATAACAGGCGCCACAGAGACTGATCGGAAAACGTATCATCAACCATAACTCCATAAAAACCTGCATTTTTTTTCTCCCTATTGAAGCAACGTTAATTACATCCGTTCATCATTTTACAAGAATAAATCAAGTGCTTCATTTTTCGGCTTTTATTAAAATAATTCACATCATCGGGTTATCGGACCGAGAACAAAACTTCATTTTCACATTTTCCGCGTCACGTCTTTTTATAGACGTTACAACGTTCGACCAAACGAATCTCGAGCATTGCCGATGGCTACATCGAATCCGCCGGAGTCTGGCGTTTCGATTTCACTACAAATAAACCTCTGTATGAGCGTTAGTTCCAAAGTTACAGAGCAATGAAAATCGTCGGTCCAATAGACCGACAGTGAGGAAGTAAGTCACCGAAAGTTTTCGAGTGTCTTTGGGGTCGATTTTCGCAACAACACGCTGTCGTAGTTTGTTTCAATAATTCTCATATCCTTTGGAAAGAAGATTGAAATATTCTTACTCATGAATTTCACTTGCAAAAAGTTTTTTTTTTCTTACTGTCCTTTTTTATTATTATTATTGAACCATTCCTGTGTATCGGTCATTCCCTCCATTACGCTCTCATTTCATAGGAAAAAAAAAATCTTTCCTGGTGAAAGAACTCGACAAGAGTTTTGAATAATTTCGTACACAAAAAAACGGTCAGTTACGAAGGGCTCCAAGTACAACTCTTAAAAAATGGCATTCAAGAGGGAAGACCTGGAACTACGTTGACGGGGCCGGCGGTGCTTTTACAACTCCCTCGAGAGATCGCAATTTCCGCTCGTCTTTTTCAATCTCATTTGTGTTTTCTTTTTGGCTCACTTTTTTCCACCCCAACCTTGTGTCTCGCTGCCAGCAAATCCTTTTTCATCATCGCCATGTTCGTTTTATATCAACAGTAAAAAAAAAAAATTAAATTCCTACATGCGTATATGTAGGAGAGTGTGGAATTCTTGGTAAGAAAAATTATAAAAGGGCGGAAAAACTTGTCCAGAAAAGAGCGTGGGTAAAAGTAATTACAAAAATGCGAGAAACTCTTCGTCGCGCGAAATAATTCCCTAGCCTGAGAAATTAAATAAGGAATGCACAGTTTTTTTTACACAATTTACATAAATGTAGAAAATTAAACGCTTTATGTGGTAGAAAAAAAATCTCGAAATATTGAGAGGACCATGGACTTAAGTTTTCTGTTAATAATCTTTCATTTTCGTCTTCATCGTCGACCTCTATCTTGATTTTTCAAAATACAAATAGGAATAAATAATCCATTCAATAAACAGTGACAAAAGAAAAGCAACGAATAAAATATAAAATGTGAAAATAAGTTCTTGAAAATATACAAATAAACGTAAAAATTCGTTCTCTCGTGCGAAGAATACGAAGTAGTAAGTTTTAGAGATACGAAGTTGATAAGCTGTGAAATTGATGGCTGGAATTCGAAAATGCTAATTAAGCCAGTAGGTCGTCAGGCTTTAGCCTTAACAAAATTTACCGTGGGATTATGGACCGTGAGAGATTAAATTAGTCAGTAGTGTGGGACAAAATGCAATATAAGATAAATGGATGCTTTTATATATAAATATATAGATTTCCATGAGCCTATCTACACCTACAAAACTACGGGCTTCACGAAGGCCAAGAATTAATTGGCACATGCGCAATTGTTGCAAAAAATAGGACAATTAATTCAAGTGTCATACGGTCAGAGCAAGTTTTCTGTCATTCAAGCTACCGATAAGCTATCACAAGGTAAAAAAGTATTGAATCCTAGAAAAAAAAACCATTGTACTGGAATTATTAATATTTTTATCAAGATTCGCGACTAGTTTATTTTAGAGAACGAATGAGGTGTCGACGAGCTGCGGCGCGTCATTTTTGTGACGGAAAACTCATTTTTTTTTCAAAAACGTTCGGTTTACGTCAGATGAACGTCCCGTTCGTGTCGATTGTTTATTATGTAGTGGGAAGCTCAATTTTAAAATATATATCAACACTTTTTTAGACTCCCATTAAATATGGAGGGTCTTGAACAACCGGAGTCCCAAATTTTGCGAGGATTTTGAAGTTGTCAACTTTTTTCAGTAAAATTTTATACAAAGCTCCACGTACTTGGCTATTGTTTTGAATATTTCGCGAGTCATTCTATTTGGGCCACCGAAAATGAAATCGTGTCGACTTTTTGTCACAATTGTTATTCCACGAGCTATCAGCAGGCCTTATATCTCTCGGCTCGTACTAAATGGCTACGAATGTTTTTATAGACAACGCTTGGAAGTTATTAATCGTTTACGTTCGAACTCGCTCGTCTGTCGATGTTTTTAGTCGATTATGAGTCGTATTTACGCGGGAATTGCTGACAGAAAAAAGTGAAGCTCCCCACGAATTGTAACGATAACGAATTTTCAAGTTAAGCAATGTGTGAGTTGTCGTTTGACAAATTCAGGCGATTGAACGACACGATGTTTTATGGCATTTTTTGAAATTTTTATCGCAGAATACACGACCGCGTCCTCATGCTTGGCAGCGTTATCACGTTCAGTTTATTGGGTAAGTTTCGTTCGGATTCTTTAATAATATCAGAACTTGTGCTTCAGCAAAATATTTATTTATTTATGATAAAAAATGTTTTTTAATGGCGACCGCAAGGCTTCGAAGTTTTATGGAAAACAAAATGAAAAATTTCATCTATTTCCACGCGAAGATCAATTTTAATTTAAATTTTCCGTATATTTAAAAGTTCGTTTTATTTTCATGAAATTTTCCATTCTGTGGAGTGCAAATTATTGAAAATTGGAGCTCATCACTCGCGATTGTATTCCGCAACGATATTTCACGAAAATAAACTCCCGCCACGTTCACCGAAGCCATAACGAACGATTTGTATGATTCAAATCGAAATTACCAACTTTTGTTCATTTCGGACTCCATTGTTATTGATATCCCACATTGCATTAACAACCATTATTGTCACTGCGAGCATACGAGGCTCTGCAGCTTGTTTGTTATACACATTGGAGACATTTGCCTGAAATACGAATTGAAACTGAAAAAACCGAGCTCGAGTCGATATATCGATCTGCCATGACGTAAAATTCGTTATTATTTCATAAAGTTTCAAGCGCGAATCTCCGGGTATTGGTAATCGTTACAAATGCTGGGTGCAGGTCGGAATACGACGAAACTTTGTGATTGTTGCATAATCGATTCTATCTCATGAATATTTACATTGCAAAAGTTTTGGTTCGATCTGAAAAGTAAGGCGAACAAGACTAAGTTAAGAAAAAATGATTTTTTTGCCGAAAATTTGATAGAATGATTTTTTAAACTCGTAAATTAATTACAAAATGCAATTAGCAGTCAATGTTGGCGGTTGAGCATCCCTTTTCATGAAAATCATTGACTCATTGTTACAATTTTCATTTGTGCATAGGCTTTTGATTGTTTTTGTTCATAATCTTGAATTTTTAGAGCCTCACAGTTATGGGTGTACGAAGGTCCGGTTCCGGCGGGAGCCGCGGAAATGCCGGCATTCTCAAAGAACGAGCAAACATGTCCTTTATGCTCGTTGTCATGTTTTTTGCTGTGTTCGGTCTTATCGTATTGACGGAGATATTTTTAATCGACGAGAGACGCTCGAACGTCGGTGGAACGGGTTCTCTTGGTGGTCACAGAAACGGTCACCGCTTTGTCGCTCCACCGGATCGTCCCGATTACGAGGAAATTGCGGTACGTTCTGAATCTAATTTTATTCCAGAAAATGTATTTTTTCCATTTTGTCAAAGTATTCAAATGGGAATCGGAAAAACTCTCGGAGTTGTTGGTCGAAAAGCGAACGAAGCTCACAAATATTTTTGTGAAATCGTTAAAATTTCGCATATTCATAATTTTTTTGATTCAGCAGCTGATTTTGTTCATTTGATATTTAGACGACGAAACGCTGGGAGAATAAAAAAACACCCAATCCCGATTGTAGATCCAAGAGCGACGATTTTAAATTCGATTTCCCTTTGCCCCTGGACCCAGTCTTCCAGAATGAAAAATCTCCGAATTCCTGATCAATAATCACAGCAGAAAATAATCGTCGCCGAATCCACGGTGAGGTTTTTAAAATTGTATCGTTAAATTTACGCGATGGCGGTGTCTTCACGTAGCTTGAGAAATTTCAAAGTATACGCAGCTCGTTTCGTAACTCCAGTTCGTTTGCTCTTTATTAGACAAATTTCTGTAATGAAAATCACGTCGAGCTGGAGTTTCTGCGGAGGGAGTGAAATAAAACAGAGGCGAATACGGAAAACGTAGAAACCAGTAAGCTTTTTCGTTTCATGGATATCTTTCTATCCCTTTGTTGCATGGAAATGCTGAGGCAAGTGCGAGAAGTAGTGGAAACGCACCGCACAGACATTTGCATACTACAGCTGTCGTGATAATTATTCACGCTTCCTAATTAGCGATAATGAGAAGAAAGAAAAAAAATAATGCGAAAAAAATTGTATGGAATTCAGGAAGTCTCGAGGCCTCGAAATGCGACGATGACTCTCAACGTCAAGTCTTAAAAAAAAGGCTGAATAAAAACATCCCCGGAGAATCTGAATATTCTGTATATACTGAGTAGTCAGACCCTTCACGTTTTTTATATTTACTTGAATGACGTATTTTTGTGGGTGTTAATTAACGATTATTCTACTATCGGTTACTTTCCATTCCTTAATTACAGCCAAGAACCCGACAGAGTAATCGATTTTCCAAAACTCTAGTCACGATTCGATCTATTTTGCCAACGATCAAAGGATCGAGTTCAGGATAAAAACTGCTCCAGACCAGTCAAATGAATGCTCATTTTCCATAATATTTGTTTACCAAGTTTAATAGAGAAATAAAATAAAGAGACAGTGGATTCGAGCCCCAGCATTTTTCGTTAACCCAGAGAAAATTTTGTAGCGATAAATCGGCAGAAAAATCGACCATACCAAATGCAAAATCCCGAAATGTCGTTTTTTTAATCGATTTTCTTCCTTGTTACGTCCGCGCAGCGTGGCAAACGATTGTTTAATCGACAAAAAACATATCGGATAAACAAATTGTTGTTATTTATAAATTAACCAGTAAAAACGGAAACTGAAGGGAAGATTTTGTTTCTTGGTCTCGATGACAATTAAGGGTTGAAAAAAAAGAATAATTCTAGAAAAAAAAAAAAACGATTTAATGCAAAAAGAAGAAATAACAAAATTTAGACCCAATCAGACGTTTCCTCATGATCCTTTTCCATTCATTGAACATCGTCGGGGTAATGATATTTGAATTCTACGAGTGATTCGTAATGCGACGTGTATATATAGTATGAAACGAACGAGATGCGATCTCGAGGGTTAATGGAAACTGGAAGAACCGGAAATTCGAGATTCGAGGATGTGAGGACGAGGACCAATAGAGTGAATGAATCTGTGATACTGTTGGAGAGCTGTTGAGAAACGAATCGCTTGGTTAGCGAAATCTTTCTAGTAAAATCATGTGAATGAGGCAAAAAGTAGAAGAGCAGCGAATCATACGAAAATTATTCAATGGAATGATTACTGTGATATTGGCTAGTTGAATAAAAAAATTGAATACAGTTCGATTTGGAATAATGAAAAATTGGAAAACGACTTGATAAGTTTTTTTTATTCTTCTGCTATTTTATGAACAATCGTGCCAATTACGATTACTATTTTATGAAGCAATCGCCGCAACGATTTGACGTTTCGAGCTTTATCGCACGCAGACGAGTCTGCGTCTCGCGTAGAATCGTACGTTTCAAAATACCGATAAACGAACGCATGGCATATGATCGATTGAGGAAAGAAATAAGCGGAATCCGAATTCGGCTTCCACGTGATAAATGGCGTTGAAATAAAAAAAAATCGTGATGGACAATCAATTAATTGGCTTTTGGCGAAAACGTTAATCGGCAATGAATGTCCAAGCTACGTGAATTGTGGGGTCGAGCTTAATAATTCGAGGCATATGTAACAGTGCAATTGCAAGGGCGGGGGAAAAAAGTTGGCGCTGGTTGAATCGAGTCATGCTTTATTGTCAATTGTCAGTTGCCCTTTCATTCGTTCCGTTTATTTATTCCTACCAATTAATCGCGTTCACGTTTTTCATTGTCGCAACAGTGTGCAAAAATGTATCGATCTTCGCGGCTTTACAATATTGCTGACGTTACGGTCGATGATATAATTGAAAATTTTTGATTGCGGTGGTTTCGGAAAATGAAATACTGGCAAAAGCGTGAATTTTCCACGACTTTTTTTCTTCATTCCCACAACTCGAATCGGGACATTTCGTTGAATATTTCGACATCACAATACACGATGTTTTTTATAGAAAAGTTTCTTTTTGTTATTTGTTTTCAAATTACGTGAATTTTTTTTTCTTCCTGAGGTTCCCCCTTAATGGTGAGTGAATTTAATTTCCATGTACGCATTTCTCCCACGTAGTCACTGCGACTTCATAAAAGTCCTGCGCGTTGAGCAGGGACAGAAAAAAATGCGTGTAATAAAAAACCAGTCGCGTCGAATTCATTTTTGTTTGTTCCCAGGCCGAAGATTACGCAGGTCTGAAGGGCGGTTTCGATGTACAAGTGGGTTTGCTAATACGAGGTGCCGATGAAAGTGCCAAGGTCGCTATTCCATCGGACCCGAGGGGGTTGCCAAGCCTTCCACCGAGTCTAGAGGCTCGTCTGCCTCAGCTTGATCGTAATCTAAGAGTCACGCATGCCGAATGGTTACCAGTCATGAATACCAGGTTCGCTTTTTTTTTTATGACTTTTCAAACACAAGACTCGTGTTCAGCGATACGTAAACTTGATCATTTGGAATGAAAAATTTTTTCACTGTTTTCAAACCCGATCGAGAGGCCAAGAGTCTAATGAGATAACTTTGAAGGATAAAATTCTTTCAACATTTTCTTTCCTTTCCCACTGCCTGTGAATCGACTGCTCGAAACTTCTGCATTTTTGGAATCTCAACAAAACCTTGAATATTATTTAAAAAATTTATTTGCACCGTTGAAATTCTACTTGGAAATTCTGCTACTTTTTTTGGCTCCTTTAGGTTTAAATTTTTCGTCTATTCGGCATACTACGATGATCGAGTCGGTGGCACTTCCGGTGTTGGTAATCATGGACTCGTGAGGGTCATAGGTGCTACGAAAACTCGTGGACCCGAACGCGTTTGGTGCAGACTTTGGTACCGACAGATAAACGCTGCCAACGTTACTGCATCGGTCACCGTAGCTGCCAAAGTTAAGGTACGTCATTGTCATCCTCCAGAGGAATTTATTTTTAACGCGTTTTCTCAATAAATTTTCAACGATCCAAGAAAAATTAAAATTCAAGACAAGGCGATGTTCGTTCCGTTTCATCATCATCACGGACTTTCTCGTTTGACGATCAATAATCGTCAATTTTTCAAATTAGGTCATTAGAGAAAATTGGAATCTCAAGTACAGCGCTTGTTTCGTCGTTTGCCCATTACCGAAGGATGCTCCGAGCATAAACAAGGTGCCGGACACCGTGAGCATAGTAGCACGACTAAGAGTGTCGCCGACGAATCGTATACTTGTGCAAAATCGTCCGGAGGACAGACCCAAGGAACGAAAACCGTTGGCAGTTTGTGTGAAGCCTCTTCATTACGATTACAACAGGGTGAGTCTCCTTGTATAGTATCTCCTGGCAAATTTCGATATTTTATGCGTATATAGATATTTAATGAATTTTCAATAAAAAATGAAAAGATATTCAATTAGTTTTTTTTTATTAAATACTAATTAAATATCTTTCACCGAATACCGAAATTTGCCAAAATAAAAATATCTTCATTAACTCATTAAATATCGAAATTTTCCAGGAATTTTCATTAGTTTTTTTATTAAAAACTGATTAAATATCTTTTACTTTATTACAATATTTATTTGATTAGTTTTTTTATTAAAAACTAATTAAATATCAAAAATTTCCAGGAATTTTCATTAGTTTTTGATTAAAAACTAATTAAATATCTTTTACTTTATTATATTTATTTAATTAGTTTTTCATTAAAAACTAATTAAAATTAGTTATTAGTAATTAAAACTAATTAGTTTTTTATTAAAAACTAATTAAATATCTTTCACCGAATACCGAAATTTGCCAAAATAAAAATATCTTCATTAAAAACTCATTAAATATCGAAATTTTCCAGGAATTTTCATTAGTTTTTTATTAAAAACTGATTAAATATCTTTTACTTTATTACAATATTTATTTGATTAGTTTTTTTATTAAAAACTAATTAAATATCAAAAATTTCCAGGAATTTTCATTAGTTTTTGATTAAAAACTAATTAAATATCTTTTACTTTATTATATTTATTTGATTAGTTTTTCATTAAAAACTAATTAAAATTAGTTATTAGTAATTAAAACTAATTAGTTTTTTATTAAAAACTAATTAAATATCTTTTACCGAATACCGAAATTTGCCAAAATAAAAATATCTTTATTAAAAACTAATTAAATATCGAAATATTCCAGGCATTTTCATTTCGAGATTTAATAATTATTTCGAAATAAAAATTCCGATATTTCGGTATATAATTAGTTTTTAATGGAAAACTCATCAAATATCGAATTTTGCCGTTTTTCATTGTCGCAGCAGGGTGCAAAAATGTATCGATCTTCTCGGCTTTACCAGGAATTTTTATTTTTATTACTCTTGTTAAATTTGATTAAAATTTTTATTAAAAGGGAAAATTTTATTCAGTGAATTAATCGATATGAATTTTCGTCCTACGTTCGAGCAATTTTCCTCTTGAAAATGTCCGATAAAAGGAAAACCGAGTTTATCGGAGTTGAAAAGTTGAGCAGAGTAAAAAGAGAGAGAATAACATTTTGGTATTGTTTATTCACAGGTTCTCCAATTGGTAGAATTCATCGAATTATACAGCCTTTTGGGAACCAGTCACATAACGTTGTACAACGATACTATTGGCCCAGAGGCTCGATGCGCTTTAAGATATTATGAGAATCGAGGTCTCGTGAGCCTCCTACCATGGCATCATCTCGACATGATTTCCCAACGGGAGATTCGCACGGAGGGTCTCTTCGCTGCGCTCA
The DNA here is from genome assembly GCA_037043255.1 of Diadegma fenestrale. NCBI lineage: Eukaryota > Metazoa > Arthropoda > Insecta > Hymenoptera > Ichneumonidae > Diadegma > Diadegma fenestrale. The sequence continues at coordinate 14,438,170 of CM073309.1, read as the reverse complement.
ATGATTGCCTCTATCGTTCGATGTACAAGTACGAGTACGTCGCTTTACTCGATCTCGATGAATTTGTTATCCCACGTCACAACGATACGATTCTCAATCTCATCCGGTAAGTTTACACAATTTCTCCATCAATTTTCCAAGCTCGTTTATACCCGAAAAGTCCTTGTCCAAGAATGGACGTGGAAACCAATACATGAAAAAAAAACTTGGATCAAAGTTGGACAAAAAAAACTTAAAAAAAAAAATTCAAGTTCATTTTGAATTTTATGGTCACACGAAATTTGTATGGTTTTTCGTTCGACTGTTAGGAATGAATTTTTCCTCCAGTGCCAATGGTTTTTGACGGAGGCCAAAGGAAACTGCAGAAAAAATTGTCGATGACGTGGCTAATTAAAATGAAATATTTCAGATGGATGGAGCGTCGATTAAACACGCGGACGACCGGGGCTTTTTCCTTTCAGAACGCGTTTTTCTATCTCCAGTGGGCAGACGACGCGTTGATTCACAAGAGCAAAACACGAGCAGAAGCTGGTCTGATAACGCTGAAGAAAACTCGACGAAGAGCGAAACTGCATCCACAGAAACAGCGTTCGAAATATATTTGCAAGCCTCGCGACGTGGTGGAGGCAGGAAATCATTTTGTATGGGAATTCATACCAGGCCACGGAACTCTGAATGTACCATCGGATGCTGCGATCCTGCATCATTATCGCGTATGCGAATTCGGTGGCGACGATTGCGTCAAGACGCAATCGGTTGTGGATCGTACGGCCTACAAATACCGGGACAGACTCGCCGATAGCGTCGACAAGACATGGGCCGAGCTCGGCAAAGAATGTTCGCTACCAGAACTCGATCCCGTTCCGATCGCAGCTCCTCGAACGTCCCAAGTGACGAACGTCGTTTCCGCGAACAAGGTCACGACCAGGTAGCAAAAACTTTCAACCCAGACCAACTGGGATCTCGAGCACTTCGATGGAACATCAAAAACGGCCAGAACTTATTTCACCAATTATACTGGGCCATCTTCGATGCGAGAATAGAGGAAGCAGCGAAAAGGGCAAAAGCTGTTTCGATAAAATTCAACAAACATGAGAATTTCGATGAAAATTATTGTGACTCGTAAACTAAAGACGAAATTCCAATTTTTATTCGTCGCCCAGACGATTGCAATGAATTTACACGATGAAGAGAAATGTCAAAAAAAAACAACAACAACAACGACAAAATACTAAACAAAAATCCCAAAAAATAATGGAACGACGTTATTTTTTTACTGTGAGAATGCGCGAGACGGATTTGAAATGCGGGCTTGAAATATATCGGCGGTGGAGCAGGACGTTGACGAAAAGTTGGCCAAGACTTCAATCGTGTGTCGAATAATAGTTAACAAAGGACAAAAGGTGCTTCTTTCACAATTTGATATATCATTATTGTACTTTATACTCGGTAATTTGTGTAATATCGAAGTAGGATTATAAAAACAGAGCCTAAATTCCAAAGTGCGCCTAAACCGGTGCCGGACGACAGCGACATGATTTTTTGTTGCATTTGTCTCGCGCGATTGTCTGACGTGTCGTCGTAATGAAATGAACTTTTACTTCATTTCAACGATGGAAAAATAACGCAGTCGATCAGAAAGCGGAGATCGCTAGTGAGATTACAAAATATCATCATTTTTTTACGCTGCTATCCACAAAATGTGCGAGAGATGGCGAGTGCGACGGAGAAGTTGACGATTTTTCGAAGGGAATTTTCGTCACGCGGTTCGTCCGACTAGAATCGACACGAATGAGCTTATCTTCGCCATCGCCCTGCGTGGGCTGATCAATTTTTATCTCAATCGGACAACCCGTGACGAAATATTTTCACTTCGAAATCTTCAGGTGAATTCGTGGAGGTGACGTTGTCGTGTGTTCAAGATTTCCGCAATGCGGTGATATTAACGTTAGTTCAATTACGTTTTTCTCATTTTTTTTTGTTATTCATTGCCAAAGATTATCGTAGTTGCTTGCAAACTTCGGTGCCAATTGTTTTTCCCCCTATTTTTTCGGTTTTATGCATTCAAAAACTTTTTCAAGAACCATTACTATTTTTTAAAATGCAAATTCTTTGGTTGTCAACATTTTACGTCCATTTCGTTATAAAAAAACATCACATGCGTTTGGAAAGCAAAGTGCGACTGCTTTTCCGAATCGAGCCTAAAGCAGATGAAAAATCGTGAACCCGATTGACAGAGAAACGTTTTTATTACAAATGAAACTAAATTCGTCAACATGTCTAGGCTCCGAGACTTAATTTCTAATTTCCAGCAATCGCGAGTCCTGATTGATGGATTGCGTCGCTAATCACGTTGATTGTTTCATCATAGATAGAAAAATCAATGACGTCACAAAAATGAGACTTCACTGCTGGCTGGCCATTTGATTGGCAATTCCATCAACGCAGTCGAGGGTGCTTAACAAATTTTCTAACAGGCACTATTTTTTAGCGACTATTTTTACCATGATTTTCACGGATCTGTTGGTCCGATCGATTCAACTTGTGAGAGAGCGAGAAACCAAATCGCACGCTCAATCGACCATTAGTCGATTGATCAACGGATCACGCACAGTCCACACAATACTCGAGAATCCGATAAAAAAAAAATAGTGTACAATGTTTTTTTTACATTGAATATAAAATCGAGAATGAATTTTCGCAGGAATGACCCAAATTTCTTTTGATTTCGTGACTCAATGTTGTTCCTCAATTTTCATGTCAAAAACATGGTAACTATTGGGTTGCTTACATTTTTAGAAAAGTGTTCATTGTGAGGCTGTATTTACGACCATAAACGATCGTCTCCTGTTGTTACATTGACGATTAATTAAGTAAGCTTAATAAGTGGAAAAAAAAGAATTCCTACGAGCGATTTTTCACGAGTAAGCCCTGACGTAACAAAATTTTCAATCCATTGATAATCATTTCGTTATGAACTTAAATCGGAAGACTTTTTCATTCGAATATTTTGACAATAATTCTTGGTGTCTCAAAAAAAAAATGCCAGTGTAATTGTCAAAGGAAATTCGATGCACTAGCGAGCTGTGAAGGCACGAATCGTAATTTATTTTCAATTCTCGTCTCGATTCAAGTCCCAAAAGAAAATAAAAACATTTTGGTTTTTCGGAAATTAGAATAAAATGGAATTTAATGTAAATTTTCACTTGCAGCTGGACTCACCAATAATTAGCATAATAAAGAGAATAAAACTGTACACATACCATGATAACGTAGCTCGTAAGATTGATAAGCTGCTCAAAAAGATGAAAAGAAAAAGGACTAGAACAAAGTGAATGGAAGGAATGGAGCGTTTTTTAAGTTTTACGATTTTTTTTCGCTGAAGTTTATCGCAAAATATTTTTCGTTTTAAATTGTGTTTTTCTTCAGCTTGTAACGTCCAGAGCGATAAGAAAAAACGTGACATATCTATTGCTGTATATTTGGTCTTGCGACGGCGACACAGATCTTGCGGATTGCGCAATATTTTTATGTTAAAGATCGAATTCGTACCAGACAGGAAAAAAATAATAATATTACGATCCTGCAGGACTATGTATATGAACGTATTTATAATAAATAACGCATGTATATAAAATATAATAAGAAATGATGGAATGAAGAGAAAATAAGAAAAGACAGGAATCTCGAATTACGAAGAAGCGCACGATGAGCACTTTATATGAAACGATCGAGCTGAACAAGGCCGAATTTCAATTTCATACGACACTAAAATACTAGATATTAGGAACGACGATCTGGTGCTGATAAGATGAAATCATACATGACGATGAAACGGTCATATCGGATGACACTAGAAATAAATAAATATGCGATACTTGAACAATTTTTTTGTTATAATTTAATGATTTTTCCTATATTTTTGTTAGTTTGTGTTTTTATCATTAAAAATCTTCGTCGGAGTGTTCAATTTTGCTGACTGATCGTTTTTCAGGATTATTTTTCACGTCAAACGCTGCGATGTCGTGAGGGATCGGTGGATTCATGAGATCGTCGTCCTCGTCGTCGTCCTCGTCGTCTTCCTCGTCGTCCAAATCTCCGTCAATCAGTAAATCACTGTCACTGTCCAACGAACCACCACTGTCGTTTGTTTCTCGTATCGGTCCTCTTTGCCTACCGGACATACTCCCGTAGATTCTTCGCTGATTACCCATTTGGACCCGGGACGATCGTCCTGCCGTTTCTGTAACAATATTTTTCCGTTCATTTCGATTTTCGTCTCATTTCAACGAATCGTCGTAACGCTATCGATCCGTAGCGTGAGATTGGCAAATATCGGAATCACGTTTTTCTTGAACGTCCTTGAAATTTCGAAAAAAATTACGGTTCCAATTCAGAACGAGAGAAAACCTTGACTTTTGGATAAAGGAAATAAAGATTGTTGCAATTTTTCTAAATTTTATATCATTTGCATAAAAGTCAACGTTTTTCACGTTGAAAATTGCACCGGATTCAAACTTGTCGACGAAACAAACAAGTACACGAATCGGTAAGGGTTTACCTTGTTTCGGACGAACAGCTTGACTGCCAGATTTTTCTGTAGCTCTTTGTTCGACTTCGCCAAGTGCCAAAGGGTCTTGAAGATTCGTGGCGAAAATGGAATCATTGCCTTCCATGATACTCTCGAAGCTGGCATCCTCGGCACGCAATTGTTCCAACTGTTTTTTCGTTGCTGCCTGCCTGTTTAAATAATGGAGAAAAGTTAGGAAATTGTAAAACATAAAACGAGCGAATGCAACTTGCCTTCTTTCGAATCTTTCTTGATCAGCCTTGGCAGCATCTTCGTAAAGATGCTCGAGATAAGCGAGATAACGACACTTTTGAAGGTAATCGTCGTACACTGAGCGTAATTCTATTTCCAGCTTCTCGAATTCTTCCATAAAAGCAGGTCGAACTTTTTTCAGTGTTTGAAGTCTTTTTTGATTCCTGTCCAACTCGGTTCGACGCCTTTCGATACGAACTTCGAGACTTTGTTCATTATCCTGTCCATGAAAGAAAGACCAAAAAAATAATAATCATTAGACAAAAATGTCAATTTCCTCAGATGGTGAAGAAAGACAAGAAAAGTGTAAAAATGATGCACCTTAACGTTGTCAATTTGTGATTTAGTCTCTTCAATCTCTTTTTTCGTCGCGTCGATAACTTCTCTCAGAGCAACTTCGATTTCCGCAGTATCGTACTGTCGAACGACTTTCGAGTCCCTCGTCTCACGCAACTCAATCTCCCGACCCAGAAGGTCAAAAAGCGTTGCACCATTCACTGTCAATTGACTGGCTAATTGTCTGGTACCTTTGAGTTCGTTCATTTTATCGGATATGTCGAAATTCCGCAATGCTCTTGAATCCTCCGACAAAATGCTGTCGACCACGCTGGTCGTCTGAGCCTCGTACAGCAAACAAGCAATTTTCAGCATCTCTTGGACAGCATATCCATCCGCTTGATAGAGCTTCTTCGTGTTCAACTTAACGTTCGTCTTTACAGCCTTAAAAATAAAGATTCAAAAATTGCTTCTTACAATTATAACTTTAGGTTCCCACGCGATTTTTTTCTACCCCATCGTTCTCACACGCTGAGAGTTTTTGCGCAGCCAATTTGCAAGCGCAAAACTTTGTCGAAAACAAAATCACTTGAGCGAGCATTTTTTCAACGATTTTGCCGATCTCGGCCAATTAAACGTTATGGGACGACGAATGCAAATGATTTGTATCCCCATGGTGAATTTTGAAAAAAAAGTGAATTGACACTTCGCGAAATTGTACTAGAATCTTGAAAATCACTATTTTGCAAATATTTTTTATTTTTCTTTCAAATAAATCGATTGTCCGATACAGTTGAGTCATTATAAAACTATTAAAAACCAATAGCCGAGAAATTTTACCATTTTTTATACGAAACTCTGGATTGAAATACTTTTGGCGAACTCTTTGAAGAATTTTTTGTAGAAATAAAAAACAAAAATCATTTTCTTGACGCTGTTCTTGCGTGCGATCTAATTGACTGCAAATCGATTTGTCAAACGAGTCCAATTTCGAATAAATTTAGACACGGAACAAAAAATAAATGTTGAACGATTACGATATTAATATTTTGTACTTTTCCATTGCGGTTGAGACTAAATGTTGGAAACACGGTCGCGATATTGTTGCAATAATTAATAATGCATGAATATTTTTAAAAAATTACCATAAATTCGGCGACTCGCCGAATAAGGGCAACGCGATCTTGTTCATTCGCGTGGTCCGTTGGAACATCAGCATCCGGTTCGATTCTCTGTACCAGCCAGATCAATATTTCGGCAACGAGAGGAAAATTCGGTACACGAAAATTCGACAATGAAATGAGACGTGGATAACCAAGAACTCTCATTATTTCTGTAAAATCTGAAGAGAACAACAACATGAAAAAGTTTTATTATTATTCAAACGATTTTTGAATTGTGAATGAGGACAATTAGCGTCAACTTACTTCGCAAATCACGAAATGACATTATTGCAACGTGGATTTATTGTTCGGATAGGCCACAGGGTGCAAAACGTTCAGAAACGTAAACACTGCACTTTTTGTTTGGATTTACAAACCTCCAGGTTTCCATGGCAACGACCGTCAGCAAAGCCGGGGTTGAGGAGCCATTTAGCCGGTTTTTGTCGATGCCAGCCAATCGCGAGTTGAGCCTCTGAACGTCGAAAACGGTTTGAAACATTTTCTCAGCATATTGAACGAAATGTTGTAATTTTTGTGTTTTGGTCTCGATCCAGCGAGTTCAAGCAAACGAAACAAATGAAACAATTTTTATGAGATGAAGCATTTATTTCATTCTCGTCCTCTCGTTGTTACTCCTGATGAGAAATATTCTTCCGGGTTCACCTTCGAAAGTACTTGAAAAAAAATCTCAACAAACGATAAAAAACAACGAAAATTGCGAATTTTTCGTTGCCAATAGCTGAAACTTTTTTCCTTCTCGTAATCGGAATTCCAGTCACGAAGCCCGATTATTCAATTGGACTAACAAAAGAATCGAAGGATTTCCGTCTGTCGTGAATAGTTGATGCAAAAAAAGCATTGATGCCAAACCGGAGGAATAAAATGTCTGCGTAAATTTTTACGGTCAACGAAGAGTGGAAATGAATGAAAATTTAGTCCAAAGTAAAGTTACTTTCATGTATTTCTATGGATATCTACAGGATGAAATTCAATCATCAAAGTTATTCGTTTGTCTGCCCTGTTTGATTTGGGATCTCGCTCGCTTGACGTAAAGACGTTCTCGAGCGGCTTTCAAATGTCTCTTGCGCAAGATTTCTACTGTCTCAGGATCAACGGTGGGTTCAGGTTCGGCAGCTTTCCGGATCATGATTCTCAATCTTTCAAGCGCGTCTGCGAGATTGAGATGTTGAGATCGTGTCAGATCCGACTTTATAATCAAATATCCTTCCTTGTTTATTCTGTTCCTTGCCTGCGAAAAGCAAAATTGTCACTCGTAGGAAACGAAAATGATAAATTTATGTTCGTCAATTCTTAAACATAAAAATTTGAGCGGCGAGGAACAAAGAATTCGAAAAGCTGACGCACCTGTTCAATCAATTTCGGTTTGATTTCGTCGTCCAGCCAGGACGCATTTTGCACATTGAAGCGCAAGTCGACTTTGGTGTTGGTTTTGTTGATATGTTGACCACCGGGGCCGCTGGCTCTGCTGTAAGTGACGTCGAGTTGATCCATGGGTATAAAGCCACTGAACTTTTTTGTCGAATCTTCGGGAACCTGAATAAAAATCCCAACTTGTCATGAATTTTTCGAGAAAACGCGAAACCGGTGAAAGTTTGAGGTTATGTTAAGATTTTACGATCGTGATAAGAATTCCGTAATCTTTTGACATTCGACAGTGACAATTGTGTAACAATGAAAATCTTTTGAATGATCTTGCACTCACGAAATTCGGTGTAAAGATTTTTAGTGTACTCTTTGGGTACAAATTTTCCGGAGCGTAAGGACTTTTGAATGAATAATTCCTTCCGAGACTACACACGTAACTGCTGTTGTAAATGTCATTGCGGAATATTTTGACGACTTGTCGACTTATTAAATTCATTATGCGTTTGTTTATTTTCAAATTGTATTTTTATTTGTCGTTTCCCGTTTAGAATTCGAGGTTATGCGCGAGAAGTTACGGTTCCGGTCGGGCCTGCGAAGCAGCCATGACACTGTTTGCCAAAAGTCAATCGATTATCGATATTCACGGTAAAATCGATTATCTATATCGAAAGCAACAATGCAAGGTCGATAATCGAACGTAAAAATGTAATGTCGTCGTCGTGTCACACGCGAGTGTTATATTCTGTAGGATTTGAAAATTTGTACGAGTGCGAAAATCCGTAAAACAGTAAATGGTCCATGCTTGACTGACTTTCGTCCCGACGTAATTCACTCTCTGTTGTCGCAATAATACTTCGCGTGTTTCTCCAGGGGAGCAAAGAACTCAGACCGCGAGAGAGAAAAAGGAGAAATATACATATAAACATAAGGTCTTTGTGCTGCTCACCGCCGTTATAAAATCATGTTAATTGTCGGTTAACGATCCCCGCTCGGCTTGTGCCCAAGGACACCGGAATTCTTGGTGGCGATCCCGCAATAATCGACTAAATTATTACGTGTGTCATTTACCTTTCTGCTTCGTCTTCGTGAAGAAAATAACGAAGTAACCCTTCGCTAGATATCCGTGACGAGGTGATGTTCTTGAGCCCTCATTTGCTTGCTCGCGGAGAGTGGAAAACATCAACACTCTTACGAATTTACGATCTCGCGAAATTCTATACCCGCACTGCAGTTCCAGCTCGAGTTGCTATTAAAATATAACGCGAAACTCAATGTCGTTTTTTGTCAATTTCGTTTTTTTTTTCACCCAGAAATTAATCTCGGCGAAAAAATCATTTTAGTACATGCGACCGATTTCTGGCTCCGCGACTTTGCTTCGGAATCGCCGCAAGTACAAACTCGAAACTTGAGCGAAACGAGAAAAACTCCTTTGCATCCTTAATGTTATTAGAAACGTGAATAATGAAGAGCAAAAATGATGAAATTTCATCAATTTAACGATAATGCGCGGTAAATTGGAACGAGAGATTTTTCGTCTCGAAAGTCGATGTACCAAAAACAGAGACGCCCGTTCCTCGCCTCGAAATCTCTTGAATTTTGTGAATCCATCTGTGCGCAACGATGAAGAGCATAAAATCGATGTAAAGGCCAGAAAACGTAGTCGATATCGCGACAGGAATTGATGAAGCTAGAAGTCCCAGAATCTCAAGGAAAACTTGGGATATAATACTAAAGTATAATAAGCGAATATACAATCACAGCGGCCGAGGAAGCGAGAAGAGAGAATGTCCCACAAAAAGGTAGGTTCACGTTTCCACGAAGAGTGAATCTATCGATGATCCTCCTCTCCTTTATGCCGCGCGATCATCATTATCATCGTCACGTATGGATTCCACAGAATATCCAACGAAGGAAGAAAGAGAGAAGTTGAGATGGATAGACGAGCCAGAGAAAGGGAAAGAGAATATATTTACGCGAGCTTATGGCGTCACGAGTTCTCGTAACTCTTGCGTCATCGATATCCAGCCAGATCGTGTGTTCGAAACACATTTCGATATACTATATAGGCGAGAATTATAATCCCTGACCCCTCATCCCTGCATCGGCAGTGTTTTCGTCTTCGGTTCAAACTCACTCGAAGTTAATAATGAAATCGCGTTTATTCACAATGCAGATTTATTTTACGACGAATTATTTTGTGCGTGCACGGAGCTGCGATCTATGAACTACGAGATTCGAATCACGATCCGCTGATGACTTAATTTCATTTTTTCTCCACAAAGAGTCATTGAATTTATCGTTTTTCTCGCGTACACTCTCGAGACAATAGAAAATAAGTTTCTAAAGGAGATATCAGGAAGACGTACAAATGTATACATGAAAAAGTTGTTTCTCCAGACAATTGCTTCATTTACTGAATACCTATACGAGAATCAAACGATTCTGCAGGAAAAACTCTCATAGCGAACAGAACAACATTTAACTGTTATTGAAAATTATTCAGAATCGGTTTCTTCAACCTTTTTACAAACATCCGTGTGGTTTCTTCACTTTTTTCCTCAATTATTTGTACAATGATTTCGAGGAGCTATAAACGTAATTAAGTGATTTTCATTCCAAGAATACAAGGACGGAGAAAATCAATTGCGAAATGGAGAATTTTTTTTTATCCCTCGCGTTTTCTACAGAAAACGGGATCGATATCACGTCCAATTTCAAACAAAAATCATACATTATTTCCTTCTTTTGGCCAATACCATCAAGCCCATAATTCTGACCCATATACATGGATCGAAATTTGCACACTCCTTTGCCACGAATGTCGATGCTTGAAAGAAATGAAAAATTCCAAAATCTTCATTGTTTCTTGAAAAAACTTTCGATTCTTCAGTAATTTTTTAAAATTACTCGCGAACTTTTCCTGATTTCCATTTTCGCGTGATTTGAACGCAGAGAAAACTGGCGTTTGTCTCAATAATATTTCTTCAGACTCGGTTGAGATTGGTGGACGAAAGTTTTTTTCGAAAAATACACCAAGAAACAAAAACAATTCGTAAACGAATGAATTTCCCTTACGACTGTTGAATTTATTGACCGGTAGAGAAAAATTAATCAAACCAATGAAAGTTGTATGTCTATCCAGATCGACTGTCAACCACCCCGAATCAGCGTTCTCGACGTCGATCGGGAAAGTTTCTATGTATGAAGAAGCATGTCATACATATACATGGAGATTCTCATATGATTGCTCGATCGTTTCGCACGCTATACGAGAGAAGATCTTTCACGGTGAACGGCCTAAGAAAAGGTCGTTTAGGTGCACATCACGAGTCGCAAGTATTCGCTGTACTTATGGATAAATCGAAGTGTATATAGAAATATATAAACAATGTGAATACGAGACATTCCGTGTGAGGAGAATTGATGACTCGTAGTTATTGACACTGAACAGTAAAGTCCTGAGAATTGAATAATCTGGACAAAAAAATCCCGGAGGATCGATGAGTTTACTGAGGCGAAGCGAAACAGTCAAAACTTTACGACATTTTGGCAATCAAGCAATTTTTTCGAAAGAGGATTCTACGATTCATAAAAAAAAATGCTTTTTTTCTTCTTGGCAAAGACTTCGAGGTGATTAATAAGATACAAGTTTTTTAAGGCTCATTTACTTGCCATTCATAGGCCAATTAATTGATGCAACATTTCGAAAAAGTTGGGATTCTTGTGCATTCAGCCCTCTGACCAGAAATGCCTCTACGATAAATACATGAGGTAAACTTATTATCTGTCTTTAACTCTCTTAATCATTCTCAAACGCGAGTATATTATCATCGACATGTATATGTACGCGGTCGATATCTATGGCAGGTTTTGAGCCGCGCTCACGCAACAAAAGTGACAGTTGTACGTATTGATTGATTTTTCAATTGATCGATTCATTAGACAGAAATATGTTATCAATTACGTGTCTTGTCTTTTGTGCTGTTATACATCAATGTCAAAGATGCTGTCGTTAGCTTTCGTTTTTTAAAATTCCAATTATCAGCATGATTGAAAGACATCGATTGAATCGCGCGAGAGCTTGCACTCGCTGTAACGAAATCGTCAGTATTCTGGTTGGAGAATTTTCCAATCTGATGAAATTCCCTGCAATTATCGTCGGTCGTGCAGGACATTGTTGGCTTTTTTGGCTTGCAATCCTGCCTTGATATAATTTATCAACTATGAGAACAATAAGTCAAGATTTGGCGAAGAATTTTTTTGGGAAAATAATTTCTTCGTCAAAATTTCGCGTGTCTTTACAATTGGAAAAAATGACGATTATTGCGCTTCTGTCAATTAATTTCGGACTCCGACGACTCCGGGAAACTGTAAAAAAAGCCTCGGTCGTCCCATGAATTCGAGGCGAGTTGATGACTTTCGTGTCATTTAATTAAAGCAGCTAGTTTGCGATTATTTTTTGCTCGAATCTTCCGAATCCAGATTTTTTAGTTATTTTTTTACCCTGTCGATTCCTCGAAAAATTTCGTATCCTCGTAATTCAACTAGCGTGATATGCCATAACGCTATAAATCGTTCGACCAACTTTTTTTTCGTAGTCGAGTTCGTGAATTTTTTGGGTCGCGCGCCCAGACCATGGAAAAAAATGTGTACGATAATAAAAACAGTAACAATAAACAAATTCCCGGCTTTTTTTATTGTTCCGATTTTCGTCATACACAAACAACGGCAACACTCATTAATTCCTGAGTGATCCGGGTGCCCGGATCTCTTTCGTTCGTGCTGTGTATGCACCTCGTTGCTGATATAAATTCGTAAAGTCGTGTTTTCGTCACATCCTTTCGGTCACCCTGTGACGCTACCAACCACAAAGATTATTCATTTTTTACTTTCCGATTGAGTAACAAATTCTGAAGCTCCATTTACATGCGAATAAATCTAACAGAGTGATTGTTTTTTTTTTCAAATATGCAGAAAACAAATTCAAGTCAATCATTCGAGGAGCTTTGAAGTTTCTCGAAGCGAGTTCATCGAGTTGGTAAACGAAGAAAAAAACTTTTTACGAATCTATTTCTCGATAACATTCAAATTGCGGTAAATAAACTTTTGCGGCCGTTGCCGGAAAGCTCAAGAATAAAGTTTTGCAGACTCAATTAAATAAAAATTTCCAATGATCAAACTGAACAGGTTAATGAATTAATAATTAGTAAACTTGTTGCGTCGGTTAATTGGAAATTGTTTGTGTACGTAAGAGGAAACAAATGGCTGTTGGAGATCTTCTTGTGTTTGAAAATCAATCTCGGGAATAAATCGTGCTCAATGGCACGCGCTCGTTGTTTTTCTCTCCACTCCTATACAAACAAATGTACACGAATTGTGTCGGTGTATAGCTAAGTGTGCAAAGATACATAAACTGCAATTTCTATGACGAAATCGCGGCGGCGTACCTCGTGATCGCCCACACGGATGTGAGCTCTCTCGAGCTTATAAAAATCCCCACTACATACATTTCACACCGCGACTCCGTACGGCTGGCCGTCAGTACGAAAGAGAGTCAAACATGACGACGAGGACGATGAGGGACAAGTACGTCCAAGTCATAGCGTAGACTACGATCGAGGGACAAATATGTGCGACGACAGTAAAGCGCATAAAAATTGACACACTCGAGACCATGACCCACCTTGTCAGGAATATCGTTTGCGCTAGAATCACGTGGCAAACCCCGCGATCGTTAGACTACACACGTTGTCGTTTTTTTTCTCAACTTTTATGTGTCGCTCTCCCTTCGCGTTCTCTCCGGTATCGTTGCTCAAACGATTTTTCGTTTTTTCTTCAAATTTTTACATAATCTTTTTTCTGATTTTTTTCAACAAAGACTTTTTTTTCATTTGCAAATATTCTTGTGGTCTTTGCTCTCGCATTGAGAAATGTTTATTTGTCGAAAGAACTCGAAGACGAAATAACACCGAAATTATATTTTTATAAAAAGGCAGTTCCATGGACGTAAAACGACCCTGAAACCGTTACTCCGTTTGTAAATCGTCTTCCGATTGGACTTTCGCGTTTTTCAATAATCTGCAGTCTGTTCTCCATGACCAAATGTTTAAATGTTTAAAAATCTGAGTATGGGATGGAGAATTCGATTTTTTTGGTCTTTTGCGTATTTCGTCCATGTGGGGATTCGCTGAAAATATTTCTGCACTAAACGTTTTTATTTTATGAAAAAATTGAATTTTTTCATACAAATTTTCCAATGAAGTGCGGCTTCTGAGATGAGAATATAAAAGAAACCCCATAAGATCCCTAAGGCCATGATGAGATCGAATCTCCATGGAAAATATTGGAATTTTTTTTTTCACAACAATTTTGACATTTGTTTCGAGACCCAACGGTCTCGGGGTCGGCCCCATTGCGTTAGAATCAAATTCTCCTGCCCTAGAGTTACATTGTTTGGATTGTCAATAAAAAAAGAAATTAACAGGCTCTTATGTCCATAGTGAAGGTTCGATTTCCTGTTTGGGCTCAAAGCCATGGCGGAGCACCGGTATCGCGAAGAAAAAAGAGAATGAGAAGAAGCAAAAAAGGTTTTGCGGACGGAGAGACGGTAATCTCGTTTTGGAGAAAGCAATACGGTGGGTTCTTCTCGACGAGTCGAGCCAGTACTGTAAACATGAACGTATATGTATGTGCCCAGCTATACAGAGAGATTAAATAAAAAGCAGCAATAGCGGCAGCAGCAGACAACGAAGAATGACTCTTGTTAGAAGCAAAAAGAACAAAATCGACCAGGCAGAGAGAGAGAGAGAGAGAAGATGGAAAAAAAAAGTAGGAAAACGACCTCGCAACGAGATGGTGCTCTCTCGAGTCAGGAAAGTGTGATTAGCCGAACAAGCGGTCCGGTTTATTCTCCTTGTCCGCCCATAGTTGTCGGACGCGCACAGAATCGCTATATACAACAGACTTTTTCAACCACTCCACGATTCCTCTCGCGGAGCCTCCATTTCAATCTATACAACTATGAGTGAGGATTTAATGGCTCTTAGACACCTGGGAGTACTCGCGAGTGACTGCGAAGACGGGAAAACCATTACTTCCGGTCTCGTTGATGATAAGAATAACGATAATCACTCTCATGAGACTTTGGATTCTTCGATCGAGTCTCCGGAGCGTCACAATTTGCCCTCACCACGTGCACTTGAATCTCGATGCTCTTTTATCGACCATGCAGCCATTACAACCAAAAAAAAAAAACAAACAAATGCCATGAAATTATAAAAATCCATAGCAAAAGCGTACATTGGTCATTCTCACGAAAGGAAAAATTTGTTACAACTAAATTGGTAAAGACCTCGATTGCAAGGATTCAAAATGCATCTCGAGACCTCGCGCTGCACTTGCAAATTCAATGACGGACGTCGTATCTCGAGATGGCATTACGTCCGCACTCTTCTCAGCCACACGGACTTCTAAAAAAATTACTACCAGTTGCGATCATAGTTCTGATGTATTGACAGGTCACAGTCTAATTAAAAAGTCAACCAGATCCAAAAACAACGTTCTTTTCGTTCTCTCGACATTTTAATTTCCTTTCTTCATTCGAATCGTTGAAATACTTCAAAAACAAAGCACGTGCTCAATTCGGATTTAGAAGGAAAAAATCGATCGACGATCGATGATGCTGAAGTTTGCAACGTTGGAAAGCAACGAAATATTTTTGATTTTGTTAATGATTCATGCCATTTTCAATGTTATCCAAATTTTTCGACCCCACAAGCTTTTCGGATGACAAAAACCGATGATTTCATCATCGTAATTACATTTTTCATTTAAATAATTATTTTTGCCAAAAATAAAAAACGAATTTCGTTGCAATCCAACGATGCAAACTTCAGAGTCATCGACGATCGCCCGAAGAAATGCCGTACAGATATCGAAAATCAAAAAAGCAGGCATCACGTTACGATTCTGTCGATTTGAAGTTGAAATTCCTATGTGTCTGCACACGTAGTAATTACATGGAGGATTATTTTGAGAGAACATTATAACCGCGAGTGATATGACCACAGATCACATCTGGGTACACGGTTCTGTACTGTACGAGATAACTGGCGTGTTGAGATTGTAGCGGGAGAGACCGGAAGAGGAATGATCGCTGCATCCACGCGTAGAAAAACGAGGTGAAAAGAAAGAGAGAGGAAAATGAAAGAAGAAAAAAATGCAGTGATTTGTAAGAGAAACGAAAATGGCCGGTGACCTCGTAGACTTAAAAGACATCATGATTATGTGATGTATATAAATAAACTCGTCGTGTGGTGGCGAGAGATGGCGAATACAGAATTCAATTTCCTCCGTAAGACAACAATGATGCTCGTTTTCGTAGGACGTCATAGAATTCCCTCTCATTATTGTGCACACTTATGTTTTCTTTCTCGCTTCCAGCAAGAATTCGCATTAATTAAAAACTCTTTAAACAACCAAATCAATTTAGAAAAAGCTTTAAAAAAAAATCGATGAACATAATGAATCTGTTGGGTGAATTTCATATTCTTGTTGTAAAAAATCAAGTTTTTGCAACGAGATTCATTTTTCTATGTATTCAGAAATTTGTTATCGCGTGCATTTTGTAAATTTTTTTTTGCTGAAATGAAACGAATGAATGGAATCGATTTTTTTTCGTAATGCGATGCACCGCAAAATGCCAGATTTGGTGTTTTTAATTGCGTAATTAATTGAAATTTCATGTTCAAATTTTAATTACAAAGTTTTTATTTTAATTACAGTAATTTCCAAATATCGCACACGAATTTTTGATGAGGAAAATTATTAAAGACTGTAATGCCATGCATCGATGTCGCAGAAAAAGGGAAGGGCGATTTTGAGATTAGAAATCTCATTGAAAGTTTGAATTCTCCAATTATCGTGACATTATTTTCTTCGGACGTTTGCTTGGAGTGTTGAAAGGCTTTTTTCTTTGAATTAAACGACGTCTCTAATTTATGACGACAATCTGTCGCGCTTTTTCTATCGCCCGAATTCTGCTTCGTCAGATACGAATATCTTGACCTGGGAGATGCGACCTGGTGGTTCGATCGTAAGTGCCGATCCTCAAGTGCGAGTCTTTAACGCTCAATTTCTTTTTCGAAAAGCCTCCAAACCGACCTTGATAATTTTTAGAAGGCAAAAACGAGGAACTAAAAATCAAACCCATAAAACACATTTGAAATGACGCGAGAGTCCTAAAAACTTTCACGACAAGAATCTTCTAATAACGAAGTGACTTTTTCTCCGCGCAAACTTTGGAGCTCGAAGTGAAAGTTTAATTAACTAAATTTGAATAGATTCGTATAGTAAAAAATTGAATTTCCGATCAAAATATTCCTGAATATTTTCTTCGAGTAAAATCTTCTCTATTGACAGAATCCAATGAAGTGTTTAGTCGTGCATAGAAAACGTTAAGACGCGAAAAAAATGCTTTGCACAATGTTCGTAACATTCACATTGTGTTCACGATTCGCGGTTCGGAGTGATTTATTTCGACGAGGGCTGTGAAGCAGCTGGAACGAGACGTGATTCCTTGTTTTTTAAATATTTTCCGGTAAATAAAGCTGGTGGCTTTTACCAAGTGTACGAATGTTGCATTCGGTGTGAATGCACCGCAGAAACCAATGGAAGGAGACTATACGTCTCGCGCGAAAAAGCAGATGAGTCTTTCGGTCGAAATCGTCTTACGATGGAAATTGTGAGGTGCATTCGCACGTCGAGCCAATGCTGCACAAGTAGTACGAGCCCTCGTGGCTCGTAGTGTTATGAAACAAGGATGTCTGAAGGCGGAAAGCGGGTCAGTGCACGGCTCGTATATTCAACGTGTATATTCAACAGCAAATAGAGCCCAAGAGGCTACATCGCACACTGTTCCTGGTTCATTTATCCACCAACTACGCGACGTTATCACTCCCCCGACATTCCACATTCGCTGTGTGTTCATTCAATTCGATCTCTTCGTACGAATACCTGAAAATTATGGCTTGGGGTGGTTGGCGCTGGTTTTATCGATGTGGCTTACGTAAAATAAAAAAATGTCTGTAATGAACGTCACGATAGAAAAAAAAATGGAGTTTATTAATTTTTCTCTCGAGCGAAAGTATCAGAAGACAGAGCTCATCAAAGTCGTGATAGTGAAAAAATGTACGAAAAAGTGATAAGAACACGCAATTCCTAACCGATTGTTCGTTAGCAAAAATATCGCCGTACGTAACGAACCGATGTGATGTGGGCGTGGGATAATCGCACTGTATCGTGACGTAACGGAGAAAGGTAAAATGAATGGGTATATATCTATGTTAATGCTAATTCACAATAGTCGCCGCAGGTGTAGCACCAAGAAAATTACAGCGAATGAGAGTTTTCTTAAAACGTTAAACGAATCGGATTTTAATCGGTTTTACGTCAGCTGTAGCGTTGCGTACACATAATCGATTCTCGCACGCAGGCTCATCCCCAAAGTTGCGTTTGTGAGGAATTAATGAAGATTATTTTCAATCAGTGATTTATTAAATATGTGCCTCGCGAAATAGAGCATGTCTGGCAGCCAAATGCAGTCGATTGTGAGCATGGAAACTATGATTACGAGTCAATCGGTCGATCGAGTGGGCCTTGAACCGATTTCAATCGCTACGTATGCTTTTCTTTTTTTTTCTCTCGCTCTCTCTCTCACACACACACACACATCAATGTCAACTCCGATCATGAATCGCAACAGTCTCTCTCTCACACACTCTTTGTCGTCATTAATGTACAAAAGTGGGTGACTCCGTATTCGTGCATCCTCCTCCTACTTTTTTCTGCATGTCCTCGCGTCTTCTCAGATTCTCCGCAAACTCTATAACGAGTGATTTGCTCACGCTAGCTGTCTGACGATCGTCGTACGTGTCGTCATCTCTAATTATTCGTTCATTCCGGATCATTGAATCCATTGGAAATTCATCATTATTATTGATATATTAAAAATTATTAATGTTTCTCATTTCATCGGGACCTTGAAAATGATAAAATTTTATTGGTTCTCTTTATTATTCGTGCAGTCACGTCGAGAGTCAGAATTCGAACTTCACTTCCATCTTCTCTGACAATAGAGTTTTCGAATGTTCAATAAATTCGAAAGAATCATTGCAGAAAAATATTCTACACGCTGAGGATTTATTCAAATGTTAATTTTTTCTTTCAATCACTCGATAATCAAGAGCTGTTGTAAAAAAAAAAAATTCTCCTTGCATCAACGAAAATTTTTTGTTCACAGTTTTCATTCGAAATGACCGAGTCATTTTTTTTTAAATCTCATCGATGAATCTTTACAAAAAACTCAAACTCAAAATATTCAAAAACCGTAATGCTAATCGTTAATTTCGGAAACGTAAATATTCCGATTACCCGGTTTAAATTTAGAAAATACGAGAAAATCATCGACTCAATGATGAAACGTTTTTTTAATCTACGGTTAAAATATTCTGACAGGTTTTTCGTAAATTTTTAATTCATGGCGAATGATTTTGTATGGAGGCAATTGTTGCTGTAAATTTTGAATGATTTTTTTTCCTTTTACCGATGTTGAAGCGTCAGACGTTAAGGATCGATGATCTTTAAAAAATGTTGCCCTGTCGTGCATTTGTAATCTTGAAATAATTGAGTAACCGTTGGGCACGTGTGTGACGAATATAAGGACGTTGATTGTTGCACCATATGAGCAAACCACTCGACACACTGACACATATTCGGATTGGATTAGCATCAATCGATAGCGACCCGATATCTTTCTCGACGTCTCGGCACGTCGCGTCGTGAATGACGAAAAATAAAAATAAAAAGAAAATTCTCACGGACCTGTAGAAATCTTTGACTGACAAAAGAGACTCTCACAACGCTGGACACGCCGTCCCGAAAGTCAACGAAACCACAAACACGAGGAGCTACTTTCACCGAAAAATATACCGATCCACAAACAAAGTGATAAATAAACAAATTCGTTGTCATTGCCAGATGCGTGCGTGCTACGAGATATTCAAACGTGAGAATCC
Organism: Diadegma fenestrale; assembly: GCA_037043255.1. Lineage (NCBI taxonomy): Eukaryota > Metazoa > Arthropoda > Insecta > Hymenoptera > Ichneumonidae > Diadegma > Diadegma fenestrale. Next base: position 14,418,449 of record CM073309.1, on the reverse strand, counting down.
GTCTGTAAAGATATGTTTTCCTATGTAAATATTTTTATATCGATACACGTTCACAGCACTTGCAATCACCATGAAAAAAAATTCGTACAACACCACGAGAACTCCCTCGTTCGAAGAAATTTTCGATCATAATGAAAAAGATTCAAAAAAATAGGAATCAAGGTTGCATTTTTTTTTTTTTCATCACGCTCCGATCTAAAGTCAAGAAAATAATAAATTTTTCTACAATAAAAATTCGCAAAGCACCACGAGGACTGCCTTGTTCGAAAATATTTTCAATCGTCGTGAACAAATGTCAAAAAAATAGGAATGAAGGTTGCATTTTTTTTCACCATCATGCTTCGATCTAAAGTCACGAAAACGATAAATTTTTCTGCAACAAAAATTCGTAGAGCACCCCGAGCAATTCCTTGTTCGAAAATATTTTAAATCTTCGTGAAAAAATGTCAAAAAAATAGGAAACAAGGTGGAATTTTTTTTTCACCATCATGCTTCGATCTAAAGTCACGAAAATGATAAATTTTTCTACAATAAAAATTGGATCAGAAGTGAATCAAGCAAGCTGGAAATGTTTAAACAAATTTCAGCTCGTCGTATATAAAAATGGTGGTATCGGTGGTTGATGGGAAATGTAAAATTGACAAATTCCTGAGAATTAATTGTGCGTGATAACCAACGAAAATCGATGGAGCGATTTTTTTCCTCTCCTTGTAACCTCGAGGCAAAAGAGTCGTATATATTATATGGAAGAGGTGTGTTTCGTGCATCGATCAGCACGCGAGGAATTCGTAGAGATCGCGAAGAAAGTTTTTAGTGGGGCATGCTGCTCACGAGTTTGTATCGCGGGGTGAAGAGAGACGACGATAATTATCGTCGCGTCCGTAAACGATGACGTCACTACGCACAAACGCAACGAGATCACGTATGCGCGTTCATTATATCGTTCCTTCAAGAGCTATCGGTTCTGCGTCTGTCGACCATGATGATTATTAATTCTCACCCGTCACCGATATTACTACCGCGTAACGTCGACGAAACGACAACGCAAAGTGTCGTAATTACATACCTGATGGACGCGTCAAGTGTCGAGAATGACAAGATTCCTAAATTCATGCGTCCAGCCTCACGAGAAATGCTTCATATATGTTTCATTTACGTTCTCAATTTTTTTGAAACTGATCGTCATTACGGCATGGTCGAGCCGCTTGACAGATTTTACGGTCATGAGCTCGAATCAATTTTGTCCGGGATGCATACGAGCGAGATAAATGTTGGGATATTAGAGAATGTGATTAAAACCAGTGATGGGAAATTAATTTTCAAAATGTTCTCCGGAAGAGCAAAGTCATCAGAGGAGATCATTCCCATTCGAGATTAATCCGTAGGCCAATTTATCGATTGCAAATTGGAAAACAGCGCTGTCGCTGTTGCATTGGGTTCTTCAGAGATTATACGCCAAGAGATGGCTGGAGTATTGAACTATAAAAATGGGAACTTGCGATAAGCATCAATCATCATTGTGTCGAGATTTGAATTTTGAGATTTGAGAAAATAGGAATTTCACTCGCCTTGGAATGTGTCTCAAGAAAAACCGGCGACGAATTGCACGATGTACTGTGTTTCTTGCAATTTCTACAGTTTGCATTGTAATTTATTCGTAAACCTTTTTTTTCCAGTAGAAAACATTTTTGCATACTCCGGTCGATTATGCTTTATCTATTTTTGTACTTATTACTGTTCGACACTGTGAAAACTCGTTGAATGGCTCTGTACAATGTTTCTCATGGTATTTGTAAATTAAGCTTGATAAATTTATTAGTTATGTTTAGAATTTGATAAGAAATTGATTATGCACGCCTCCAAAAGGCGCTACTCAAGAACTCGAAAACAAAAAAAGCTGCACATTTTTAAAGCCATTTTTTCCGTCAGGGAAGAGAGGTGTATAGTAATTTTGTTAATTTTGTGTTAAACAACCAGGAGTCAACGGAACAGGTGCGATGACTTTGTGGATGGATGTAAATTCGTAAACAGTAGGACGTCAAGTATCTGAAACGAATGCAAATTTGTTAACTACTGTATATTTTTACGATTGTACACGCAGCTTGAATAAACTTTTGTCTGCAGTCTTCGTCAATCTCTCTCTCTCTCTTTCTTGCCCTTTTGCATTCCTTTCATTTTTCGTAACGACCAGTCATTTGGGCATTTTTGAATATTATCATCACATACTCCTTGTATGCAGTAGTTGCATTGTGTGCACAACGATGAGTACAGCTCATATGCATCGGGGTTAAACGACGAGACGTACAGTCCGATTAAAAGTTCAGGGAATGGAAAAAAATGGCTCCGAGAAGTTATAGAGCACAGAAAAGTCGACCGAGCTCGAATTTTTCTCACATTTTCCAAGTTAATTAAGCGAAAGCTCGTTAATTGCTGATAATTAGGGAAAAAATGCATCGATGCAAATGCAGTCGCAGGAAGATGAAAATAGATTGTTCCTAAGCTGAAAAACGACGGAAATTCGAACGGAATTTTTCCCTCAAGGCAAGTAGAGCAAATAGTTTTTTCTTAAAGCTTGCAAATTTTATTGTTTTTTGTTGATTTGACCCATTGGACGAGACTGTACGATAATAAGTTGGATGCTCCTTAAGGAGTGCTCGCTCGAATAAGAGTACAGAGAGGAACGAAATGTACAGAGACAACAGCCGGTACATGTTCGTACGTGAATGCTCGAGGATGTTTGTTTCGTGTTCCACTGATGATGCGCGTTGCCGTTGTAAGAATGGCGAGAGCGACGAGACCGCTTGATACTGGCGACTGATGCTACTATAAACGAGAAGGCAACCGTACGACGAAGGAAAAGAAAGAGAAAGACCGAAGCGCCTGGCCTTGCTCCGTCTCTCTCTGACACTTTCACTGAGTCCCGTGACTTCGAGTCCCGTGACTCGGTTCCTCTCTCTTCCCCTCGCCGCCTCACTGACCCCCTAAGTCCCACTACCGTACCGAGTCAGAGGATCCCACCACCTGGTGAACTCGACGTGAAAGTATTGTCAGTTACGCCGGCTCGCGAAAACTCTATAACAAACGAAAAACTAGTTTCAATAATTAATCATTTGTTATACTACACCCGCCACGAATCAGGAAAAATATTGCGATGAGACATCCCCCTCTGCCATTTTCAAGATCACGAGACCCGCGATCTTATTTTTTCTTCACTTTTTTGCCCCATATTCATTGCAATCCTTATTGTTTGTCAGTTAGAACAAAGAAAAAAGTTAACTAACATTGCGTAACACTTGGAAAATAATTTTCAACATACAATGTCGTTCGTGCATTAAGAATTGCATCATTTAAATATATTTACAAATTTTGATCAACCGATCGATCTTTCTTCGTTTTTATTTGATTGTCAGCAAGAGCCACGCGCTTTCATTAACACGGTGAGATTTGAAAAGCAATATTCTCCTTAACGAGCATTTGAATTTTGACCCTGTGGTCCATTTCGATTGCACATCATGTTGATGAAATTTCACCTGTTTCCGAGTCACCATTCCTTCGATCAAGAACGCGCGATCAAGACGCCAGTATTATTAGCAAACGTTGATAAAGAGCCATTGGAATAAAGGAAATGAATTTATAATTTATTCAAATGACATTCCAGCGCCATTGACCCCAAAGTGAAAATAACTTTGTTCGAAAGTTATCCCACGAATAATTTCACGGGACGTCTCACAAATTAGCAGAAAACAAAAATTCCTGGATTACCAGCGGATTCGTAACCCAACAATTAAGTCGATGACTCGAGTACTTTCATTTTCCCAAGATTTTTTATCCTTTCCTTTGTCTTCACAACTTTTTCTCGATTCAACGTCTTTTACATATTTATGAATATGGTTTTTTTTTTCTTCAGCAAAGCTCGTTGACGTGTCTATAATTACTCTCTCTGTGGAATTAAACCAAAGATTATCGTTCAAGTGGTTACGTCTCTATTGAGACTTTTGCATCTTGCTCCGTCGTAGAAAAATGTTTACAAGTGTATAAGCGAATCAAATGGTTTTTGACGTCAGTACTTCGGATAATCCTTCCTGTCTGACCAAACAAGTGATAACTACTTGTACTTTCAGTTCCCGTTGCACTTCGGGGAAACTGTTGATGCACTTGGGGTCTTAATTGGGTCAACTGCATGCTCGTTAGTTCATAAAGACGGAAATTACCGTGCGATCTATTATTCAGCCACGTTACCGAAAAACTTCATTTTCTTGAAAATATGTTCGTTGTATACGCTCCACCGAATATTTTCGTATTATAACCGAAGAAAAAAAAATTCATTCAAGGCCAAATTTCGTTCCTTCCAGGACTTGAGCGAAATATTCGATTGAGAATTTGGAAAATTGTTCGTCTAATTATGATATATTTATATTTTCGACTTTCCAGTAATGGAGAGTTCTCGAAAACATGGAAGTTTCGTTTTAAATCCAAGATTCGAGCGTTCTATGCAGAAAAAAGTTGGAAATTCTATTAAATTTGGAAAAAAGATCGTTTTCGCAAGATATTTTTGGACGGAGACAATTTTTTACTTCGGAAGTCTGTAAAGGGAGGAGAGCATAGAGAACGATACTAAGATCGGAGGGATCACGTTGTATTTCGATGGAATATAAATCGTTTATGTTCACCTGTGTGTCGTTTAGAGTTCAAAGCTCTCCGAGGAAGCAGGAAATGTTCAGTCATTCTTACTCAGACACGAGGAACATAGATGTATATGCGTGTGAGTATGTTTGTCTGGATTTAAACACACTGTACAGACTAGTTGTTGCATTGGGAACCCTGAGGCGGATACTTACCTTGGTCTTAAGAATTTACGTCTCTCTTACCAAGGCACAATTATAAACGTCGTTTTGTAGCTCGAGGGTGAATACTTGAATTCTATACATGCTAGAGACAAATCAAGTATTATATACTTAACGTACATATTGTGTGCTAGCGTGCACAAATGATTTCTCATAAATCTTCGAGCTTTACACCTCAACAATACGTTGTTTCTTCCTAGATTTTTGTTGTCGTTCCTCCTGTCTGCTTGTCTGTAGTGTTCACAATTACGAGTATGTCTAAAGTATCATCGGCGTGATTCATTGACAAGCGGAAGTCGCAATCAACCAATGTTTCGTGAAGAATAAAACTTTTCAATGCAATCATTTCACTGCTTATTTTTGAACAAATGATCAATGATTATCCTAATGACTAATTTTTCGATCGTACCGTCGTCTATTTTTAGAAGTGATGATGATTTTTTTTCATTTGTTGTTTCTGTTTGTTGTGGGTTTTTACGAGTGAATGCCCATAATTTTCCCGAGGCACTATCGCGTCTCGATGTTTTTGCACGAGGGCCGACAAAAACCATGGGAAAACCGGGGCGGGGAGAGATTTTGAGAAAAACTGGCTCTGTTCAGCGCGATTGAACCAGCGAGCCCCTACATAGCGAAAACGGTCACCCAACAAAGTATCGATCTCACTAAGGACTGTTCAACGAATTTTTTATTCGTTATTTCAAGGAGAATCTGCTTTGTCAATATCGAGCAATATCGGATTGGCTGGATCGTTCAGTAAATAACGTGAATGTGGTGATAAATAAAATTTCGTCATTAAGGTGATTACGTGGTCGAGGATTCGTCTATGTTAATTTAATCTCGAATCTTGATACAGAACCCCAACAATAACGAGTTACGTTGGACGAGATTCTGAAGAAGTCGGATTGGCCCGAAGAATCTCTTGATTCGTCATGTCCCGCGTAGGTTTCAACGATTTCTCGTGATCGAGGTCCGGATCTCAAGGTCGCCAAGCGTATTTTTCGTAAACATTTTTTTCCACTAGTCTCCGTTTTTTTTGCAAATAAAAAAAAAGATTTCCCACCACTCGAATCGCGCAATACACGGACGAAACGTTATTCAATAAAATTTGTCGATTGGTGGGATAATCGCCCAGTAGGTTTCTCCCCCACGTGACGACTCTCTTCCCAATATTATCCCCTGCCGCGGACGCGGCAAAAAGATCCAAGTAAAAGCGCTAGTCACGTGAGGAAGGCGAATTCAGCTCCGTCGTAACGACTACTCTCGTGTAAATACAAGTGACAAGAGCTCTTCGAGCTCAAAGTCATCCGAGCCTTCGCGAGGTGTTCGCGGTTTCGAATCCGTATCTACGGAACAAACAGGAGAAATTTCCTTTTGCAGGAAGTAAAAATAGAAAAAGTCGGCATCATCAGACACAAGAATTATTATAAATTTTAATATTTTCATCAAATTTTTATCATTCGCATTTGTAATCAGTGAATCATGTGCCGAGTCAAACAGTTTCGCAAAAGATAATGTATGGAATTAAACGGAAAAATCGTTATCGAATTTGACTGGCATTTGAGGAAAGCAGAGGAGAGAAGAATTTTCTTGCTCTCGTGCGAGCAGCTCGCACATCACCTCAAAACTTGCGTCTCTTTGAGTGTGTCCGGGTCTTTAAAATCGTCCCACTACGACTAACAGAGACGAAACAAAAAAGAGAGGGAAGAAGAAGACTACGTGTGTAGGACCACGAAGACCTAGACGTTCTCGTCGCGGTAAAACGTATCTCCCACCTTAACGGTGTACGAACCGACCATCAGGATCAAGAAAGAGAGGCGAGCAGCACCGGTGTGGCACTCGAAGCTTCCTTTCGCGAGTTTCAGTACCGATCGCGGGAGGCCCGAGGTTCGATGTTGTCGTTGCGCGAAGTGCACGACGAGTGTGCATAAGAAACAAAAATACTGCAAACATTGGTTACAAAGTATATCGTGAAATAGTTTATAAAAAAGTTTCCACATTGCTCCACGTTTCTATTTTTTCGACCGGGCCAAAAATTCTACGAGAGAAGTCACCGAAGGAATGAGAATGAAGAGCGCCGGTTTCTTGCGGTGAGTTGAACGAAAAAAAAAAATATTTTTTTTTTTATTTCAAGAATAAATTGTTTGAAGAAATCGTAAATAAAGTACAGAGTACTCGTTAAATGTAATTTTGTAACCATGAAAAGTATCAGAGTTTCACGATATATGTTCAAGTCCCGGAGATGGAAAAAAACGAAAGTTTCTAGTGCCGTTTAATTGTTATCATTATGTTCAATTATGTATACGAGAGAAGAAAATGCGGGACCACGTGCGTGGAAATCAGGCGGAAGGTAAACGAGACTGGAATGTCAAATGTACAAAGAATGGGAGAAAAATGAATGACCAAGTCGAGTTAACATATTTATGTATGTACAGAAAAAAGAAAGAGAGAGTGTCTCTGTGGCATTTCCGTGACACGAGATCGAAATCGGAGCAGCAAGTAGAAAAGTTCCGATTTAGTCAGACCGACTGTTCTGCTTCGCGCATGATAAATCTGTTTGACGTTCGTTCAAGTTCTATCACGTACATCCATTATTTGTTTGTCGAAGCACAATCGAACGTTTCAATTTGTTAATTTATCAAGTCAAAATTACCAAGATTATTGAGATTTCTTATTTCTTGGTTATTCGATCTTTGAATTATATTTCGAAACTTTGTATCAAACGAAAGTTTCCGGGTTTAAGCGATCCAACAACATCAGCTTCAAGTTAATAGCACCATTACGAAGAACAACATTTCTCTAAGCACAGTCCCAACCAGAAAGTAATAAAACCTGAATTAACAATTTTTACCATCATAATTACGAACCCAATTATACTCTGTGATGTTACTGTAAGAAGAAATATTCTTGAGTTGCCACCTTTTTTGGTAACCACTCGACGAATCAATTTTCCATCAAGTTTCTCATTTATCAAGATTTTTTTTTCAAGCTTACATCTAAAAGAAAAATGTAATTTGATTGATTTTTATTTTTACAAAGTTTTCAAAATGAAAGCACTATTTTTTTTTGCAACAAAATCCGTACATAAAAGTTCACCACGTTGACTCAAGACTTTTGCGATCGACGACCGAAAATACAGAGACGAGAGAATGTGGCAAATACAGTGACATTTTAAAATTCGACAATAATATTGTCGGGGTGAGCAAATCAGGAAATTCAGTGAATGCAACAACGAAATCTTTGGAGAAATGAACTAATTGATTTTCTGACAGCAAATTTAGTTCCATCAACGATGAACATGGCGAGGCAGGTGTGGGCAGGAGGCGAAAGTACAAAAAATTGATATTTTGTATAGTTTTTTAATAAGATCCCGAGCATTAATTGTCTGGATTTCTTAATCCCGGTGATCCTGTTTCTCGTGAATATGGTGTTAAAAAATACTTGGAATTCGGGGGATAAAATGTCGTAATGGAAACATTCATGTATGTTTCGATAAAAATAATCGCCTGAAAAATTTCCGAGATTGAAAATAAAACAGGTTATACCTGCTCCACAGGGATCTGGTGTGTGATTTATAGCAGTTTTGATATTCATTTTGGAACTTGACGCTTTTTTTAATTCCGATCAGAAACGTACTTGCCATGTCGATTTTGCAATTGATTGGACATTTTATTTTTGTAAATTGCAGAGCACGTTGGAAAAAATTTAAGACATCTCGATTGGATAAAAATTACAGATTGGAATGAATGAAAATTATCTGGTAAATTTGTTAAACAAGAATGCAGCTCGTGAAAATAGCGTTGCCAAAGTTTCAAAACAATTATAAATTGAGTTCGTTGTTTTTGAGGTGAATAATGAAAAAAAAGGAGAAAATATCACACGCCTGATTACCAACGTTTGGATGTGATTTATCTCATACCCGAAATTCGAAATGACACAATCTTTTTTGTCGAAATCATCCGTTCAATTAATGCGAAAAAACTCTGCGTTTTTATTATACAACGAAAAATGCTAAAAAAATTCGAAAACTCGAAAAACTGACATTGAACTTTTTACGAGGATTTTTTTGTTTTTGTCAATCTCTGTCGAAAAGATCGGCTCCTATAACATCATTTCGAAGATTATATATGGCTCTCGCTTTCATGATTCTCCACCGAGGGATTCATTACTGGTACAATCTGACCTGGAGATACACACACTTTCGACACACACGCACACTTGTGAAGGAGCTCAGTCACGCGGGATTATCCCAGTCAAGGAGAACCACATTCGCAACATATTATGTTCTTCTCCACTATACACACAAGCTCATCCTCCTCTCTTTTATGTATACATAGACAATCCTCATGAATCCCTTCCCCCGCATTCATCCACTTTATGTGGGATTACGACATAATATTGTCCTGCAATCAAAATTCGACGAAATTCTGGAATTCGTGACATTTCGACTCCTCCAATTTATCATTTTTACTGGAAAATCTCGAAAAAAATGTATTATTTTGTTCTTTCAATTAATTTATACGTTTCACATGTGACGACGACGTGATCGTGTCGGGAAAATTTAACAAAATTCTGGAATTAGTAACATTTTTGATTCTATAATTAAAAAATCTTGAAATACATGTTTTTGTACTTTTTTGAATTCATTCATTTCATGTGTGACGACGCAGTAATTTTCTTGGACAAAATCTGTGAAATTTGAGGAATCATTTGCAATTCTCAAACAAACTCATCCCGTCACTGTAATTCTAGTTTTTATCGTCGTCACTAACTGCCACTTTCCTACGACCTCCAAGAAGGTGTTGCTTGCAATCTCTTTTTCCTTGAACTGTCGCATTTGTACAAGGGCCCAGAAGATCTGTGGGAAATCTGAGTTAACTCATTCCGTTAAATTGCCCCAGTATTTTTACTCCATTAGCAAGAAAGTTTCGTTAATAAGAAAAAAAAACTTAATTGAAAGTTTATTTTTCCTGAAATTTTTTTTCGACGTGGAACTGGCTTAAAAAAATTCATTCCGTGGGATATTTCAAGGACAATAGTTCCCTTTAACTTTGAAAAAATTGCCAGGCAAAAATGTTAATTTCGTGTAAACGAGTTTCTGTCGATCGGTCCAAAAAATCTCGACGGAAACGTCTAAGGAAAAGGCACAGAAATCCGGCTGTGTTTTTTGCTCTGGAATAATTTCATTCGATTGCTACAAAATTTCAAGATTCAATTAACTCTGAAATTTCATCATTTAATTGTTGTTTTTTTTCGTATTTTATTTCAATCAATTCTCATTTAGTTTTGAACAGAAAAATTGATGGTAAAAGAAACAAAAAGAGATCGCAAGGCACAGAACTTTCCCGTTAAATCTTTTATAATTCCAGTACGTGAAGGGTCAGGGTTGCGGGTTTTTTAAAACGACCTTCGATCGACCAAGATAATAACTGTAGTACGTGGTGAACATGAAAAGAATAGTGAGCGGTATGAATAGCAGTAAAGCTCGTGGTACATTGACTCAAGTAAAAAGTGACCATCGTACTAGTGGAGCACGTACGAAATTACAACACAAATCGAACATTTCCATTACAGCTAATTGACGTTCCGAAAAAGCTGATAAAAAACTAATCACCGAATTTATTTTGAAACTTGGAGAATTAAGAGTTGGAGTTAATTTTGGACAAGTTTTATTGAGCCGACTGTAAACTGTAATAAAAATAGAATGAAATTTCAATTTTCATTTTGCTCAATTCCCAAATATCGCCAATTAGTTACAAAATGTGAAGAAATGAAAAAAAAAAGCGAATTAGGAAGTTGATGACTTTGCATAAGCAACAGTTACAACTATTTTCGTGAATTGATACAATTTGGGGAAGTTTGTGAAATAATTGAAATTTGACATTTGACTCATGACATTTTTGTGAAGATTGGAAATTCGATTCGCCACACGAAATGGAATCTTTTATTTGCCATTTTTGTCCCAAAATTATGAGGAATATTGAGCCATGAAGCGGAAACTGAATGAAACTTTGAATACCGATTGATTAGGGATCCAATAATTTTGTAATGGTTTGTTATAGCAAAATCATTCGTGGATTGTGTTTTTCATTTCGTTATCTTTCCATGGCCCGTAAATAATTACATCGCTATGTACACGGACTGGAAATAAACGGAGCAAAAGTAGTCGGTAGGCTTGGTTTTCCAGTGGCACATACGAAGAAGCCGGCTGAGACCACTTTCACCCGAGAGAAGAGCTCACGAGTCACTTCCTTGAGGCTCGCCTCGTGTTTCATCGCCTCTTCATCGTTAACTTTTTCTCTCGCTCTCTCTCTCTCCCTCTCTCTCCCTTTCTTCCTTCGGTTGCGAAGCTTTTACTATAACGGCTGATGCAGCATGCGGAATTCGAATACTGCGACAACGTTTGCCGTTATAACGTTCATTCATGCTTCGTATTGTTGTATCTTCAGCGATCTCTAGAATTCTTCGTCCGCAATAATGTTCCCAATTGGTGAAAACTCAATCAAATGCAATTTGAGAGTGGCAATAAAAATATTTAAAACTCATTTTAAATTCGATGAACGCGATTAAATAAAAATGATTTTTATAAATTTATAAATTCTTTAGCAAAGAAAAAATGAAACTTCTGACGACTCGTTTGATTTAGATCGTTTTCGTTTTCTATAAAGTTGAAAGTGGTCGGTTTCAAATGAAATTTCGGTTTCCATTGAGCCGGTAAAAAGCAATCCTCGAAGTGACACGAATTGGGATATCGGAATTTCATTCCGAGACACGTGAAAGAATTGCGTTTGTGGACCCGGACAAAACCTCTCTCGTGAGATCGCGCGCAAAGAAGGAGAAAAGATTTCTCTTTACTTCCAATGAGAAACACACGCACCGGTTGACCCACTGACACTGAATTATTCCTCGGGAGACATAAATCCTCGAGTGTGGAGTATCGATTTGCATAGAAATATTTATACTTTACACATTGACCGTGATATCGTGAGGAGATAAATAGTGGGCGAATTTTTCATTGTTCATTCACAACAGCGTCTAGAAACAATTACTAATTCTCTACGCACGTCCTCGATGTAATTCTTTGAAAAAAAAATCTTTTTTTTCCCATTTTTACCATTACACCGAACAGCGAATCGATTTTTCCCTTCAATCGTTTGTATTTGGTAGAAAAATCCGTAAAAGAAATCATTTTCGAAAGCTCGTTGATCGAAAAATGTTCAGCAAAAAAAAAAATCTGCAATCGAACGTCGTTGCAGTTTTTATCCGAGTGCGAAGACGCTAAGAATTTCTCAGCGTAAAGTTCAAAGTATAGAGACAGAGCAGCAGGGACCGCAAACATTAAGAAAAGCAAATGGTCCACATTTACAGCTCGGTAATAATGCCTCTTTCTTTATCACTTGGTAAATATAAATGTAGAGACGAGCTGAGGTCGAGTCAATTTGGTAGCTTTATCGGAGGAAGAAAAATAAAAAATGGCGAAAGCGAGTACTGCAAGAACGTACACTTAAAACGTGCACAACAATACACAAAATTGTAATTTTTTCAATAACAGTATGGAAGGCAGAATCCTCGTACGGGCTGAATGCGAAAGGAAATGCGGACATGTAAACAACATAATGAACCCCATTATTTATGCCATAAAGATTTTTTTTATTATCATGATCGACAGTAACGCGCGTTCTTCCTTTTAGTTTTGATCATCTCTCGAATATTTGAAATTTATTGGACATTACTTTCGTCGAAACAATTTTTATTATTTTATCAAATAATTTTTTATCGCTTTTCCGCTTTGCACCAATATCGCTCCTAACTTAATACTTTTCAGGACTTTTTTGTGGGCTAACTGACGGGTCTATCGTACCACGATCTCGAGGTTCCTTGAGCAGGAAAAATATTTTGCAAGACTGCATGATATTCTGATCCAACTGATAGAAAGCATGGACCGAAGATTTAATTTCATTTTTTTTCGTCAAATAACATTCCATTTTTCTGCAAGAATCTCGTCATAATCGATTCGTTTTGTTTTTTGTCTTTTCTTTGTTTTTTTTTTTCACTGGAATAACGATTGAATCGCGTTTCAATGAGTTTCGTTAGGCAAATGAGTTTGATGAGATTCGACGCGGAGGAATTCCGTGACGGATATGTGTTTGCTCTCGTAGACAGGTAGAGGAAGAAAGGAAAGAGAGAGCGAAAGGTACGCGCGCGGGCCGCCTGTTGTCAGAGAGCGAATGGGTTGCCCGTTCTCCAGGAAAAGCAAAGTCCCTGGACTTGGGTACTTGCTCGTCTCTCTTGTAAATTTCGATTCGCCTCAGGCTCTCGTGCGGCAACGACTCGAAGGAAGAGAAAAAGAGAGAGGCCAAGAATTAAAGTGTGAGTGAGACCAGGTCACCTTTACCTTTAGCAAACACGAACACCTACGTATTAACGTGGAAAGTCGAGGTTTCCGCAGTGGCTCTCAATTAATTCAATGTTTATATTGCCCCAAAAATCCATCCAATTGGTATGAGCACTTAAGAAACGCGCGAGAATTTCGATCGTGACGAGACGATTTTTCAACGAAATATTCTCCGCAATAATTTGTCATATGTGCGTACGTTCGGCGTCGGCATTTTTATCCATCTAATTACCAAAAAATATAGACAAAGTATGAATTCAGCCATTCAAAGTGACTGTGAAGTTTGCATCGTTGGAATGCAACGAAATTCATTTTTATCTTTGACAAAAATAATTATTCAAATGCATAATATAATTACCGATGATAAAATGATCCATTTTTGCCAATTAAAAAGCATATCGGCTCGAAAAATTTGGATGACACTGAAAATTGAACGAATCTTCAATCAAATTAAATATTTTTCGATGCATTCCAACGTTGCAAATTTCAGCATCATCCATTTAAAAGAATGTGGATTATTTTTTTAATTGAAAATTGCGAAAATTCGAAGATTGATCAATCTTTAGTCAATGAACTGCAGTTACGGTGTGACCTTGACAGCAGAAAAAATGTTTGAAATTTTATAAATAATCGTTAATAACCTGAAGCTTGCGAAGAGAATTGTTCAATTCGTTCAAACAGTCACAACAGGTGGGAGGAAACCCGCATCTAGAATCATGCAGAGATTGAAAAAACTCGAGCATAAGATTCTTCTAAAATAATTTCATCGTCATCTCTCGAAGAAGATAAATTGCTCGTGGCATCTGCCAAACTCTGAAGGTCAGCTCGTTGCCTTCACTACGACATAATAACGTTTGGTTCAAGGCCGAGAGTGTCCTCGATATTTTGGTATTCCTTTTCTTTTCGTTTTTTTTTTAACCATGATTCGCTACTCTCCTGTTCGAAGGAAGATCCTGCCTTTCTTCGCGATGACCCACTGGCCGAAATAAGCCTCGATCCTTTTTATCACACAGACGTAAAAATCGGTCGCTCGAAATAAATGACACACGCACGCCTGTATTATACTTGTATAATGTGTTTCATCTTAGTTTGCATATGTATGAGGCTTTTACGCCAACGCGAAACGCGTTGAGACTTCTATTTCATTGGATTTAGACGATAAGTCTTTGTGCTCGTTAAACGACTCAAAATCACATTGAATTTTTATTTCCAATCATCCGCCAACCCTTGCAATTAGACCGAAAATTGAATTTTGTTGAACACGTCGAATTATTTTAACAGAAAAACCAAATTTCTGTCAAAACGACAGTAAATTTTGCTGAACGTTTCTCCCACGACCAAAATCAAGTCTTTTCAGTCGTAAATTTCGCTGACTTTCTTCGAAGAAACTCAACAAACCGTCGAGACGCTGAGCATGTTGATATGATCCAAAAATATTCAGTTAAAATTCAATAAAAAAAATTTGGATTTCGGTGTAAATCATTTTCGGAACCTCTTTTCCAAATGACAGACTCCGACCTTGTTGGTCATCGAGCGAGGACATCGTTTCACGTACAGCGACGATTATTCCGAAAAACACGGTGGATTAATTAACCGAATTTGATGAAACGAAAAGAAAAATTTGTTTCCACGAACAAAAAGCTACGAGTGTGTTTTCGGAGCGTTAAGTAGTCCGCATTCTGAATGCTCGCTGTCAAATGAGTTGGAAAAAGAAACTCGAAAAAGTTGAGCCCTTCTTTTAGTCAGTGGCCTATATTGCTCGTGTCGACCTTTCATTTATTTATAATGCGAACGTATCTCGGTCTTTCAAAAGTTGTAACTTGCCACGTCGTTTTTTTTTTAATAATTATTTTATTTCACATTACTCGTCCGCGGATGGCAAGACAACTTTTCTTGTTGCTCTTTCACGGCATATTGTGTTATATACTGTTACATCTGTAGGACTCGAGTTTCTTAATTTCTCTCGATCACCGGCACAACATTCTGGGAGAAAGTGTATGGGGTACGTCCGCAAACATTTATGTGCAACAAACCATCCAATTTCGGCATTCTACGCGTAAACCTCACACACATTCCTCCATTTATTTATTCGTCTACCAATTTGTTGAGTATGCGTCGTGAATTAGTCAGATTTTCAGCATTTTCCAATGCTTCGGGTTATGGATCGGTCGGTACGAGCGTCAAATTTCGAAAGTGCAATTTTTCCACATCGTTTGTCCGATTGGAATCGAAAAGTTTGAGCCACTGGATCGCGCGGTACGTGTGCTGCTCATTATTGTGACAATGAGATTTCCGTTCCATGCCCGCGTGTATTGCAGTCAAACGACGTTTAGACTCCCACGACTTTGCATTCAAAAAGCAAATGGACTTTTGCATGAATTGAACGGAACAAACGAGCACGAGCCATTGTGATAAAAAAAAAAAGTTTTCGCCCCAATGCATTCTCATGGCTGGAAGTCTCAGTCCCGCTTACTTACGATCAAATATTTTTATGGCACTGAAGTTTGCAACGTTGAGTTGCAACGAAAAATGCGTTTTTCAATTAATCGTTTGTTTCAATGACAAAAACCATGACAATTTTCCTGCTGATTTCGTCTTTCCATCCTGAAAAAAATCGTTTTATTGTCCTAACAAAATATTGAATAAGAATCTCGAGCTTCTGCTCAAGGAAAAACCGAATTTCGTTGCATTCCAACGATGCAAACTTCAGCATCGTATATTTTGCAGCCATATTTATTTCATAGAGGGTGTAGGAAAAGGGCGACGTGTTGACGTGAAAGTATCGAATGTCCAATAGATTTATCAGAAACAAGCCGGGATTCAGAGACTTCGGGACTCGAGCAGGAAAACTTGATCCTAAAAAGTAGTGGAAATTCGGCCTGGACATGTGGCACGCCCGGTGAACTTTTATTCCGTCCAGTTATTTCTATAATAAATCATTAAAACGTTTATCGGTGTCGATTGGAAAGTTATTTTTTTTTTTTTTTAATACAAGTTCTTTGAAACAAGTTCCTTCCACCTCCAAACTCCCAAGTTCCAAGTTACAAATTTCATGATTAAACCGTTTGTCGGATATTTGTACATTGGGGAAATGAAAACGAAAAAATTCGTGCAGAGTTTGCTCGTTTATGAATAGAGCAGCTCGATACTTTTTCGTGACGTTTGTGTTTGGTTGTACAGCCGTTGGCATATTAAATAATAACCGATCATTACGATTAATCAATATGATGAACGAATTTCGTTGAAAATTTGCAACGGTGACCTGGCAGTCCCTTTTTAATAGAGTGTTCACTATTTTTATTCAATTTTACGCACACTCTAGGAATTTTATGATTGAAAATAATGTTTAAGGTGAATTTATTCGTAATTAATAAATTAATTATACGTTCTTTGTGTTCTTGCGTATTTCAGTACGGGCCTGTACTTGCTATCCACGGTTCTGGTTGCGAGTGCACTTTCCCCAACGTTCCAACACTTTGACGTCTCTGGTGAGTTTTACATACTTGTTAATGCGATATCTCGTTAAAGATTCATTTGCATAAATCTCTTGTTGAACGAGTATATTCTTCGTAATGGAATCTTCCGTCGCTCCATTGTTTAAACTCACATTTTATAAAACTAAATCGCATGGATTTGCAATTTATCGAAAATACGTCAGGGAAGGTTTTTACAATACAAAAAATAATGTTCAATTCATGAGAAGCACGCAGCAATGATCATAGAGCGAATTTTATTTTCTCGAAAATGATCGATCGTTCTTAATCGCAAAATGACAAACGTTTTGGTTTCTACTTTCTCCCAATTATTTTAATAGTAAATATTTTCTTCTACACTCGCGGAAATAATTGGCAATAAAGATTTTCCAGATTTATAATTATCGATTATTTCCTGGATAAAAAATATTTATCCAAATCAATTGGCAAACTCGTCATTTTGAAATTGCCTAGAGTTAGAATTCCGACAATTCCTTCAACTATGGCAAGATCGATCTGCGCACGATTCATTCAAGACCAAGTCGGGTTAACCGGAAGTAAAATATCTGCAAATTTGAAAGACTTCATCAGAATTTTTGAAACAAGGTCCACTTGTTTGGGGTTCGATCGGGATTAAGTCACGATAACCAGAGATAAGATTTATATTTGTGTCTGGCAATGTTTGGCTTAATTGCGTGAAGATTCATCCGGGACCAGAATACCTGGAGACGAAACGTGTTGCATTCTCGCAAGGTTTACGAGCTCAACATCCTTCCAGCACCGGAACAGTGTGGCCAGGAATTGAATTCATTTAAAAATCGCGGTTCAGTAGATTTTATATAGTTTTATGCAGGACCAGAGATGCGCGACCTCGTCAGTACTTTTTTTTGCACCTCTTGCAGACCAAATGTGGCCCTGGTCTAGTCTGCATATTAAATTCTGATCAATTATCGCTATTGATTATGATTGACGGAATGAAATTCACGCGTCGTCTGCTGAACAATCGCGAGAAACCCGATGAGCACTTGAGCTACGTATCAACGAGAAAATAATTTTTCGTAATTGCTCATTATTGCATTACCCGCCGAATATATATCAAATGAGCAACATTAAAGTGCAGAACGTAACGAACGTAGCGATGATTAAATCAACTCACGTTACCCATCCGATACGCATCGGTGTACTAGGAATTATTTTTATTTTCTATTATTTTTACGTGTAACATGTATACGTAATATTTTTCATTACTATTATCGTGATGTGAAAATATAATTTTAATCATTTGCTAATTAGCTTTTATTAATATGAGTGCAGTCGCGAAAATTTGTTACAGTAATATTATTTCTTGAAAACAATTTCCGGTCTGGCCTCGTAAAAATCGATTCTTCGCCCACACTCAATGACTATACCTGGAATCGTGTCCGCTCGATGCGAGCTTACGAGACTCGCTCAAACTTCTAAACGATGCTCTTGTATAATACTCTGAGTAATAGATCATTTTACGCTCCATTAAGATCAAGTGATATAAATTGTTCAACGTGTTCATCGATTTTCATGCGTTTGTAAAATCTTTAACTTTCTCTCGATAAATGACAATACGCATTTTGAAGCACACGTGATGCAATCGTTGCGGTCAAATTTTGCGATAAATTTTCCGCTTTGTCGTCCATTTTTCTTGGTATCGAGAAAAAATCTTATTCGAGGATTGGCATTGAATAAAATTTTGTTTCGATGGCTTTTTTGTCGCATTAAACGAATTTAAAAATTTCCAATTGCGAATTTTATTTGATTGGGATTCAGGATTATCAAAATTTTGTCTGATCAGATTGTTGCGATGTTTATGAGCCGATTTGCAATCGTTGCATCTCGTTTTTGATGTTGGAATGAATTTGGTTAGAAAAACGGTAAAAGAATATATTTAACAAGAATCAAGTTCTGTATTTTTTCTTCTATTGCTTTCAGAGTATGTGTATGGTGTAGATCACGATCTACAGGCAAGAGCACGCGCCGCTGTGGAGGCTGAGAGGTACGCGATTCAATCGAGATCCTGGTGAGTTAAAAATAAAATTTGAATAACAAAAAATTCTTGGAAATTCAGCCCCGCGAAGCATCCTGGTTGATTTGAAAAAAATTCTTTTAATCCATGTTTGTCGTCACGAACCGTCGACTGGTTGATTCCGACTCGACAGTATCGATTAAAACGTTATACGAAGGTCATTCACTCTCACGCACAGGAACTTATGGCAGTAAAAAGCCAAACGAATCCGACAGAAAACATTTTTTCTTCCCTAACGTATTTTCTACCAACGGGTCGACCACTCCAATGATTTTTTTTTTTTGCATCTGTCAAAACTCATTAAATTAATTCCGCGTAAGTGAAAATCAATATTAGCCGGGCAGCATTACGTAATTTTGTATCGACAGATCGAAAAAAAAACTTGTCAACAATTTTGAATTTGCTTTCAAAATTCTCGGCACGTTTTATTAATTTAAAATTAAAATTGAGTCTCTCGTTGAAACATGAAAAGTCAAAATTGAGTCTTTATTCAGCAAACTGAGTTAATTATCGTGATTAATTAGCTGAACTATAAATTCTTAAATGTGATGACCTTCAACAAATTCCCACTCACGATTCAGTGTTTTTTTGTTTTTTTATTTATTTTTTTTTGTCTCGATGAACGCTATTCAACTTAAATTTCTTACCATTATTATTTATAGACATTTTTCGCGACCGGTATGAACGTACTATCCAATTATAGGAGGGAATTTCTCGTCCGAACGTTGCGAAACTCGCGACCGAGAATTTCACCTTTCAAGGGTGATGGCCGAGTACGTTTTTTCTTTTTTAGCTCGAAAAGGAACGATTTTCTCAAGTGTTTGGGGCGACAATCACTCAAGTCCAAGCCCCTTGCCGGTCAGCTCGACATTTCGTCGTTTCCTCTCGTGTATTTTCGCGTCATGTGACGCAAATGAAATCCCATATAAAGACAAGAGACAGACAGGAAAATGGGAGCAGGAGATTTTCCAGTAAAGTGATAAATAGTTTTGTCATCCGATCTCTAGAACGTTTTTCGTGACGTTATTCATCAGCCATTTTTATTCCCCTACCATCTCGTGAAATTCCCCGAGAATATTATACTCGCTAGACGGGACGGACCGTAGAATTTTTCCATGCTCCTTCGACGTCGCCAAGACCGTGAAAGTAAAAGTCATCACGATCGCTTTTCTACCCGAGTTCACTCGCTCGGGAATTGCACTGAGAAAAAAAAATCTCGTTCTCTTGTAGGGAATGCCTCGCGATTACCCGTTGGATCGATAATTCAATGTTTCCTGAATTGTCATCGATTTCAAGCGAATCTAGTTTACGGTTCAGGCCAATTTGACTCTCAATCAAATTATTTATTATTTGTATATTATAATGAAAAAACGCCTTATTTTTGTGATTAATTTGATGAAATATTGATTCAACGGTCCATTTGCGTCCGCGAAGAGGAAATAAAAATAAAAAAATGATCATCGAACTTGCTGAGGTTAGATTTTAACAGAAGTAAAAAGAAAAAGCTTACGAATGAATCGCGCCGAGAATTGATGAGGAAGGAATGGAATTGTGGTTAAATGACACTTTTATTTAAAGTTTTTCTCTGCACGATGAAATTCTTATCGGAAGAATGAGTTCAGGAATGACTCGAAATAAAAAAAATAAAAAAAGCGAATAAAATTGTCGACTGGTGCAGTTAGCGGTCGCAGCGAAAGTTTTATGAAAAATATGCGGAAATCGGCAATGAAGCTTCGGATCGTGGATCGGCATATAAAACTTGGTTCCTCAGCAGGAAATGAATTACATACAATACGATCGAATTACTCTTCTTTCGCTTTCTCTCTCTGGTTCTCTCTCCCTCCCTGTGGCTTATTTTTTGTTTTCTCGACATAACGAGAGTCGGAGCACTTATAATGACGCTATATATATGCCTAAGAGGATCGATATGTACCGTGTAGTAATTTTGAGAAAGCTGTTTAACCATTTTACCGGTAACTCGAGGCCGCAATTTCACTCTCAATCGTTGCGCCCTGGGCCGATCGTTCGAGGTCGTTTGGTCGTTGCAACAGATTATATTAGGTACTCGTTGGCAAAAACAAAATTCCGTCTGTATCCGTCGTAATATCTTGATTACAGGTCATTGTGACGCAGCCGATTTCATTTCGTAAGATTGCATATTTTTGTATTCGTAAAAATTTCCATCGAAACGAAGCGAATCATTATACAATTTGTTTTTTTTTTTTCCATAACGAAATCAAAGTGTTTGGGACAGTGAAAAACATTTTTCGCGATATTCCTGCGTGAAATTCATTTATGTAGTGCTAATTAAGTTTTTTCCGTCATTCCAGGCTGCAAAACAGACTCGGGGCCGATGGAATACAATGCAGACCGATACCAGAGAGGCCATGTCCACCCAGCAAATACAGAACACCCTCAGGTGCCTGTAACAACATAAGACACGCTGCATGGGGCGCCAGAGGCTCACCCTTTCTTAGATTTATGGCTCCGGCCTACGACGATGGTGATTATTCAATTTTTTCATTCCGAACATTAACCCCGTACAATATAAATTATTCAGACTCGATTCAACAGGCCAACGTGACAAAAAAATTCTCACCGAACGATCAAAGTTGTGCATTTACGAATAAAAATCATGAGAATTGTTGATTTCAATTGGGCCTGAGAATTCACTGTTTTCATAAATCATGAAAATCAATTAACACACCAAGTCCCATGGGTTTCAATTTTTTAGTGATTTTTTGGTGGTTTTTTGCCAATGAAATGTTCACACTGAAAAACAGTTGATAAATAGGAATTCAATAAACTTCGTTTAAAGTTATTTCGTAACTATTCAATCTCCTCAATACACCGACGATCGCTCGTTTCATTTGCAACAACACTTTTAGATTCGAGTATATGCGTGTGCACGATTCACGAAGCTTAGTAAGGCTGGGCGATTAGAAAATAAGGATTAGCATGCAGGAGGCTCAACAACCGTTGAAATAGAGAGTCGACGGACTCTCGAGGCGAGCGCGCGGTTGCGCCACACACAACGTACACGTTTATCCATCTCTTTTTCTCACTTATAAATAATGAAACGTTCCTTGCACGTTTACATCTGTAATGCATTTCGTACACGCGGAGGCACGCGAGAAGTTAATTCTCAACATTTTCATACGCGGACCTCCAAAATCCTCCAAATACATCAGATATATTTATTTTCGTAGACAATTGCATCTACGAAAAACGTTTTCACCCACTTGCTGTTGATTATTCTCTCATAGCCATCACGAATATTTATACCTGCATTTTTATTATGATTCAACTTTATGATTATTACTCATTTCAATGAATCTTTCGTGCTACACGCGCAAACGACGTGGAACCCTAATGAACCTTGTAAATTGGTCCGAAATAGACAATTTTTATTTTCTAAACGAATATTCTGTTAAATTGATTTTTGGAATCCGGGAAAAAATTTGAACGATCATGGTAAAGAGATCACGCGCCTTTGGCTGAAGGTCGAAATTAAAATTATCCGGATGACAAAGAATAATTAAAGTAAAGAACGAACGTACTTAACTTTAATTATTAATTTCAATAATTAATACTATTAATATGATTAATTAATTAGTATTATTATTGATAATTGATAATTAATAATTAATTGTTAATTATTGATGGTTAATTGATAATTAATTGTTAATTATTGATAGTTAATTAATAATTAATTATACGAGGCGATGATAACGATGCAGGAATTAGTTTCGAGCGTGGGTGATTCAGCCTTGCCTGTAACAGCCTTGTGAAAGGTTTTTTCATGTACGCACAAAAAATGTGGTTCACCATTCACTCTCTGCTGTGGCGCGCACCAGATTCGCGCAGTATCCTAAATTTCTTCATTTCCTTTGGTTGTCTTCCGGCTCAAGTTTCCACGAGAATTTACACACTCCTTCGGAAGACCGTCTAATCCATTATTTAACGTTACGAAGTCATGAAATTACGACACAGAGTCGTTAATGTGTATGAAGAAATGTTTCATGGGAATAAAATCGAGATCGAGCGCTTTTTTTCGGGACTCTATCGGAGATTGCATCTGCTGTCTCTCCCGGAATGGAATTACACCGGGAATCAACATCCGCCTTAATGAAACGTGCGTGTATTCGGATCAGTAGCGTTATACCACCTTGGGAAATATATAAATACACGTATACTTTATGTTGCCACGAAAAATATGAAAGTGAGAAAAGATCAAGGAGCGAAGAAAGTGAGGCCGTTCTCTACAGGGGTTCTCAAATTACCTCCTCCTTCTTTTTCCTCTTCCTTCTCCTTCGATGGTACACGATTGACCCAAAATTCTTTACAAGCCACAGGGAAAACAAGTATTTACACGATGGAAATGGAAATCGACGACATGCGGTCGTGGAAAAAAATCTCATGAAAATTATGTTTACGAGAGTCTCGCGAAATAGCCGAACAGTATGGAAAACTTTAGTGTCTCGAATTTTTGATGCCGAATTTTGGACGTCGAAGATAATGACGAAAATGAATTTGGTGTCGAATGTTTGGCGAATTGTGAAAAATGCATAATCGATCATTTGTTTTGGAATTTTTCAGGCTTTTCGAGCCCGAGACAATCGGTGACGAGGCACTCGTTACCATCAGCGACGGAAGTGATAGAAAAAGTAATATCCGGTGGATTATCGACGTTTGGTCATCACGAGGGACTGACGAGCTTCACAGGACTATGGTCGGAGCTTTTATTGCGTGACATCAGTTCGCCGGTTCGACCATCGATGCGCGAGAATCGTTGTTGTGACAAAAGCTTCGAGCATTACGAGTGTTACGCGAGTATAGACGAAGAAGAGGTTTGTCGTCCGTATTATCGAACAGTGCCGACGCTGAGCGCTCACAGCTGTAAATTCGTTAATCGGGAGCAAATGAACGGTGCAACGGGCTATTTGGATGGTAGCGATATTTATGGAAGTACCGACGAGAAACTTCATCGATTAAGGACTTACGAAGAGGGAAGAGTCGACCCGGAAGCCTGTGACATGTGCAACGTAACTTCCGGTTCGGCTTCTTTGGGAGAATTGTACAAAGTCATTTTGCACGAGCATAATCGGATCGCGACGAGCTTGGCGGAATCGAACTCGCACTGGGACGATTCGAAAATTTTCCTTGAGGCGCGACGCGCCGTCGTCGCTCAATTGCAACACGTGACCATCAACGAATTTGTCCCGAGCGTTCTTGGCGAAGCGGCCATTACCGATCCTATGCTGCGACCCATAACTCGCGGATTTTATCGAGGTTACTCTTCGGACAATCGCGCAGGTGCCTTCGACGCTGTCGCGCTCGCTGCACTCGAGGCTCTGACTTCTTTGGGACGCCAAAACGACCGCGCCGATTTCGTTTACAAGCTCGAGAATCACCTCGCGAAACCAGCCAGAAACGTCAATCTCGATGAGCGCAAATCTTCCGTCGATCCAAAATGGAGCGAAGCTGCGCTCCTCGTTCACACGGCTCGCGATCACGGAATTCCTGGCTACGTTGAATTTGTACATTATTGTAACAATAGCTCAAGGCGCGTTAGCAATTTTAGCGACTTTGAGGAATTCATGAACCCCGCCGACGTCCGAAAACTTTCTGCCATTTATTCCAGAGTCGAAGACGTTGATTTATTGGTCGGAGGCTCTTTGGAACGACCGACAGAGGGCGCTGCGATGGGCCCAACCTTCACGTGCCTGCTAAAAAAACAGTTTGTAAAATTACGAAATTCCGATCGTTTCTGGTACGAAAATGATTTGCCACCTTCGAGTTTAACCAACGAGCAAATATCGGCCGTCAGGCGAGTTTCCCTCAGTGGAATCATCTGCGCCCACACCAACATACCGAGAATTCAACCCAAAGCTTTCATCCAACAAGATCCTTACTTGAACGCGAGGATCAGCTGCGACGGATCGAACATCCTTGACCTTGACGCCTGGAAAGAAGTGCAAGTACCGGTCGCCATTCCCGAGGTGCCGAACGAGATGCCGCCCCCGCAAACTGCGAATTTCGCAGCTGAATTACCGCCGGAAATCATTGCGGCCGCGGTAAAAAAAGCCGAAAATGATTTACTCGCACGAAAACAGTTGGAATACAATTCGTGGCTCCAGCAAAGAATAGCGGATCCAAAATCACCTGCGGGAACTGCTGCCAGCTTTTCCAAGGCTAACAAAGACGCGCTGTTGCTGGCGAACTCGTCGATACTGTACGAACTCGCTACGAACGAGATCGTGAATGGAATTCATGGATTGAGGCGTCGTAAACGTCAAGCGTTCGATTCCGGTGACAATATTCTTAATTTTCCGGGTAGCGATTTTTCCGACATTCTTCAGAACGTCGACATAACGGGATTTTTGCCAAACGGCAAA
Organism: Diadegma fenestrale; assembly: GCA_037043255.1. NCBI lineage: Eukaryota > Metazoa > Arthropoda > Insecta > Hymenoptera > Ichneumonidae > Diadegma > Diadegma fenestrale. Next base: position 14,393,286 of record CM073309.1, on the reverse strand, counting down.
GCTACGAATCACGAAGAGATCGACTGTCCGGTTGACGATAGTCCGTGCGACCCTACAACGCCCTACAGAACTTTGACCGGCCACTGTAACAATCTGCGTAACCCAACGCTCGGACAATCGTTGACGACGTTCGCGAGACTTTTGCCGCCGGTTTACGAAGACGGAGTCTCAAAACCGCGCGCAAGCTCGATCAACGGATCGCCGTTGCCAAATCCGCGTGTAATTTCGACCGTAATACACCCGGACATATCAAATTTGCACAATCGTTACACCCTCATGGTCATGCAGTTTGCCCAATTTTTGGATCACGATCTCACGATGACTCCGATTCACAAAGGCTTCGCGGAATCGATACCGAGCTGCAGATCTTGCGATTCGGCAAGGACCGTGCATCCCGAATGCAATCCTTTCCCCGTGCCACCGGGAGATCATTTCTTCCCAACGATCAATGAAACCAGTGGCGTAAGATTGTGTTTCCCCTCGATGAGATCGTTGCCCGGCCAGCAACATCTCGGTCCCAGAGAACAAGTAAATCAAAACACCGCATTCCTCGATGGCTCTGCGATCTATGGGGAAAATACTTGCATCGCTAATATTTTGCGTGGTTTCACGGGCCGCATGAACATTACGTCACATCCCGCAAGAGGCAAAGACCTTCTTCCACAATCGGCGACTCATCCCGAGTGCAAAGCTGCTTCGGGCTACTGTTTCATCGGCGGGGACGGACGAGCCTCCGAGCAACCTGCGTTGACGGTAATGCACACGATGTGGATACGCGAGCACAATCGTATTATGGAAGGTCTGAGGCGTGTGAATCCTCATTGGGACGGGGAGAAACTTTATCAACAAACTCGACGCATCGTCAGTGCGATGTTCCAGCACATAACTTACAACGAATTTCTGCCTCGTATTCTCGGCTGGAACGCCGTCAGTCTCTACGGTTTGAAGCTCCTGCCACAAGGCTATTACAAAGAATATTCACCAACTTGCAATCCCAGCGTGCTCAACGAATTCGCGACTGCTGCCTACAGAATCGGACACTCGTTACTCAGACCGCATCTGCCACGCATGGACCCGAACTATCAACCCATGGACCCACCGATCCTGCTTCGCGATGGTTTCTTCAATCCTGACATGCTTTACCAACAGTCCATGATCGACGAAATGATAAGAGGCCTCGTAGCCACTCCCATGGAAACGATGGATCAATTCATTACCGGCGAAGTGACAAACCATCTCTTCGAGCAACACAAAATTCCACATTCCGGTATCGATCTCATAGCCTTGAACATTCATCGCGCCCGAGATCACGGAATTCCATCTTACAACAATTATCGAGCTCTGTGCAATCTCAAACGTGCCACAACTTTCGAGGATCTTTCGAGGGAAATGACGCCCGAGGTTATTGCGAGAATGAAGAGAATTTACGCATCCGTCGACGACATTGATCTCTTCCCTGGTGGCATGAGCGAAAGGCCGCTGCAAGGAGGCCTCGTCGGTCCAACTTTCGCTTGCATCATTGCCATACAATTCAGACAAGCCAGAAAGTGCGATCGCTTCTGGTACGAAACTGACGATCCTAACATTCGCTTCACCGAACATCAGCTTGCCGAAATACGAAAGAATACCCTGTCCAAGGTCATTTGTGAAAATATGGACAGCCACGTTGAAATGCAAAGGGCGGCTTTCGACTTACCCAGCAATTTCTTGAACCCGCGTGTCCCTTGTGGATCCATGCCTCATATGGACTTTAGCGCTTGGGGCGAAACTCGACACGGCTGCCCGATCGGTGGCAGAAATGTTGCCGTTGGCGAATCCGGCTTCCCTTCACCTTGCACCAGCTGCGTTTGCACTGCCGAAGGAGTGAGTATTCAATTATATCGAAATTTCAGTCTCAAATCTTAGTTTCATTTTTGACAATCTGTTTGCACTCAATTTCGTCAATTTTCTGATTTTTCGTGTTTTTTTTTCTGTTTTTTTTTTTCAGACCCAATGCGCCTCGCTCCGAATAACCGATTGTAATCAATTATTGCGAGAGGCATCGCGTGAGGCGATACTTCGGGACGACGTGTGCACGGCTCAGTGCGGTTTCGCTCTTGCAGCATCCGAGGCAACGGCGAGATTGCAGTTTACGTCGCCAAACACGCGATTTCCAGGATTTTCGTCGCATCGCGATAGCTTAAGGGGACCGACAACGCCATCGAGTTTCAACGGATTCAAACTCCCCGATCTTTCACAGTTTATCGGTTAAACGATTTTTTTCAACACCCTCTAATCGTTCGTGTCTAAAAAATCGTTTAAATCGGACCAAGTGATTCCGAATTTAAGTCTGTACAGTTTTATCAATGTTTTTCTATTATTCCCCTGTATCTTTTCGACTATTGTTATCTTTACAATTGAAAACGAAGAAAAAGAACCACCGCGAGCTCTCGGACAAAAGTAATCGTTCCAATGAACAAGTTGCGTAGGGTTCATCCGAATCTGTACAGTTTATTATTTTCGTCTAAACGTCAAACAATTGACAGTGAGTTCGAAGCAAACTTTGAATGATCCTGAAGTTTGCATCGTTGGAACGCAACGAAATTCTGTTATTTTTTCAGCAGAGCCAATAATTATTATTGAATATTTACTCCGGCCAATAAAACGATTCTCTCTTGCGACCAAAAAACTCAATCGACTCGGAAAATTGCCACGATTTTCAAAATTCAATAAATAATCAATAGAAAACAACGTTTTTCGTTAAATCTCAACGTTGCAAACTTCAGAGTCATAACTTTAATATCTTTTTTTAATCAATATTTGTTAAACTTCCTGGACGAGTTCCAGGGGCGAGTGAGGACGAGAGATTATGCTAAAAGCGTGTAAATATAGGCTTTAAGTTGCATGTATGTATCAAAAAGTATTTTTCTTTGTTTTTTTTTATTAATATTTTTTGAGAAATCACGATAAACAGGAGAAAAAACAAGCGGAGATTGAATGTCAATTTAAAAATGTAAGAGACGAGTAGCCGTCGCTAAATCCTGCGTCGTGAAAGTTTAGCAGTCCGGATTGTTTCGCGGTTGGAAACAATCGTGCACAATAAAATTCTACTCAAGAAGATCAATTAGAATTATTTGTGTATTTATAACACACGAAATGGAACTTTCGTTTACCTCAAACAACTCGTTTCGTATACGTAGGCTCTCGTACATATAAATAATTCAAGCAACGATGCAAGGAGCTCGATCAGTCGATCAGTCACACCGACTGTTGTCTTCCCATGAAAAAACACAACGTGAATTTGATTTTTCTCGAAATTCATACATCTCTGAGAAAAATATTTACTTGACATGGACACATGTGAAAAAACGTGCCTTAAAATAAATCCACCGTCCAGAAAATCGATAAACATTCATAAACACCAATTTCATCGACGTGAGATTGTCATTTTTGTTGTTCATTCGATTATTCGGGTGAAATTCTTCAAACACTGGAATGCTCACTCCAATTTTGTTGCTTTTCTTTCACAACTATTGAGACTCTCATCATGTACAAAGGAATCTACAAAAATGTATCTTTTATGTTTTCTAATTCGTGTGAATTGTTCAACAGTAATAAATGTTTGTTTTCTAAGTGTCAATTGTGTTGTTTTTATATTTTCGAGAATTTCCTAACATTTGAAATTCAAGGGATTGGTTTTGTTCGTTACATTGAGGAACAAATCGGGATTGACCGATTATAATTATTCTTGATAAAAATGTTGGCACTTGGAATCGCGACAGATGGAAAATGTGATTGAAATTTGAAAAATCTGACGGAAAAAGCAAAAATTTTATCGTGTATTACAAAGTAAACAGTTTTTTTCTCGTTTACTCTCAATATTTTTGCTGGGAAAGAAAAATCATGGTCAAAAGGTCGCAGATAAAAATGCAGATTGAATGAAATTTAATGTGGTTTTTTTATTCACTTCTTCATCACAACGCCTCGATTATTGATGATTCGAATCACGTAGTATCCAACAAGGAGGCACGTATATAAATTAGATTAATGCTCTTGACATTTCCCGATTGATTTTCTCTTTTCTGCTCTTTTCGTTTATTACCTCAAACATAGTCGTCGCAATAAATACCAGTCGGAATCGTTTAGATCATCGGAACTATTGTCAACGAAGTTTCAATTCGAGCAGGGAGATTCGCATTGTTTGCATCTTCTTGGAGATCGTGTTTTTTTCTGTATTTACAGAGGATTTGGCAGCTACTTAAAGTGGTTTGGTCGGTTCAGGCGGCCGAGAGCAAGCCTGGGTCAGAAAATCGATATTTTTCTGCCTCTCAATTCCAAAATTACTAGAAACTCATCGACCGAAATTATCTAAACTTTTGACTCGACGTCTCTGTTTTTTTTTCTCAATTTTTTCACACTTTTCTTTTGATGATAAAAAAAACAAAGTAAGCGACAATGAAACCACCATTTTTTTTATGCCTTCCCGATCAAACTCATAGACACATGCACACAAATCCCTAAAGGATTCACTCACGAGTAACGCGTTGGGGAAAAAAGTTTCCAACGCTTATTTCGCTCAGTTCTTCATTCCTTTCTTTCAAGCTTCAATGGCACTTAGCTCGCCGAAACTTCTTGTTTGTTGTTCACCACAGCCGGATTACTATCCTGTATCACTTGTGGCTGTTCCGTACAACGCCACAAACCGTAAGTTTTGCCAACCGTTGTTTGCCACAATCGCAACGTACCGTCTTCCGACCCACTCGCGTAAAGTTCACCATCCGGCGAGAAACGGACGCAATGCACCGGGCCAAAATGTCCTTTGAATGACTCTGAAAATCACAGTTTTCTCGTTAAAAACTTTTCTTCTTTTCTTTTCTTTCCATGCCATCGAGAGTCCGGTAAATTATGGAATTTCGAACTTGAAATTTACAAATTCTTGATTATTCGTTCCTTAATTTACTCAAGCGAAAACTACCGTACGAAAAATGATGGAAATCAATTTTGTTGGAATTGTTTAGGAAACATTTAACATTTAGATATTCACAGAAGTTTGGTCAAAAATTATTCTCTTCGCGAAAAAGAAACGAAATTCGAATATTTATCTGAGTGTGCAATTTGTTCAATAAATAAAATATGATTTTTCATGTTTTTATGCCCATGCAGTTCGCAGAGATCATGTAAGTACGAAAGACCGTGAATCAGTTGTGAAAATAAAAATTTGATATCAAAATTATTGCAAAAGAATCACTAATTTCATTTTTTTCGTCATTCCCATTTTTCTCGAGAATGAATTTATGGATGGGAAAAGAAAAATACGAACCGATTTCAGCACCAGAGTGATAATCGAACTTGTACATCTTGAAGTCTTCACCACCGCAGACGAACATCGAGCAATCAGGATGGAGACTGACGCTGTTCACTCGAGTGGGCATGGCGAAGTCACGAATCATCGACAAACTAAATGAACGCAAATGTTAAGTATGAGAAAGAGAAAATCTTACGATTCCTGCAAAGATGTTGAGACGTTCGATGTTCCAAATTGTTTTTTTTTTTAATGAAATTTCGATAAGCATTTTTCTGGAGGAAATGATTGCGAATGTCATGGTGAGTGAGTGAATAATTTGTTGAAAGCAAAAGTGTGTATGGAGGGCTCAAGGTTTTTAAAAATTCTCCTTCGAATGCTGAACTGGGGGAGAATTCATTACGATGCCGGGGATGTAAATAACGCGGACTTCCTGATAGGCCAAGGCCGGACAAAGCACGATGGTTTGTGGGATACAGAGAAAAAGATAAAGAGAGGCAGAGAGAATGGATGACCTTGAAGCAATTGTTTACAAGTTTGTTTTGCTCGATTCCATACGTAGGAATAAAACTCACTCTTTGCTGGACCAGAATGTAACGATGTTTTCGTGTGTCGTGGTAATTATGTTGCCGTCTTTGGAGACTTCCATGGAACTCGGAATCGTCGGGAACTCGAGACTTCTTATCTCTTTACCACTGCTACGGTCCCAAACGCGGAGACTTTTATCGTCTGCACAACTTACTAGCATTTTGTTGTCTTGGAAGAATTTTGCGTGCTTTATGCCACTCGTGTGGCCAGGAAACATCTGTGCAACGAAAACGTCGATGAAATCCATTTTTTCAACTAATACGAGGGTAATGAATTGTTGTTAGAGTTTTCTTTCACGTTTCAGCTCCCTGTGAGCTAATTTGAGCGTAGAAATAATTGAGAATAAAATTAATTCAACCGATTTCAGTCGGTCAGTTCAGAATTAGAAAAAAAAACACTAAAAAATATCTTGAAAGGGATATTTAAAATATCAAAGCACTCAACATGGTACATTTTCTAAACAAATATTTTTCGAAACACAACAATTCTAAAAAAGACTCAGGTCTTGAGCTAAAACATGAAAGAATTCAAACACCAATCGATTGCTCTCTTGTCAATCGCAATTCTTGTTATTTTCAATAAATTAGTGACCGAGTTAACGGCGATGGAAATTCTGAGCTTGAATAAAATGATAAAATTTTGGGAACTCTGAGAAACATGGATCTAAATGGGAAATTTCTTTTTTATTTTTTGAAATTCTATTCAAATGTTCGCGAATTGATTTCCATTCTTGAGATTTTTGGGCATTCCCAACAAAATCGAGAATGACAAGCTTGAAAGAACGATCGATGAGCAATGAATCTGCTAGATCTTGAAATACCTGCGGCGTAGCCTCTGGTTTGTTGAGATCAAATATACGGATGAGTTTTTCATTGGAGCCTGTACAGAGGTAATTCGAATCGGTACTGAAGTCTACCGACTTGACAATGTGATTATGCTGGAACGAATGGAGCTCTTCGCCCTTGATAGCGTCCCAAACTTTGGCGTTGAAGTCAGCAGCTCCACTGGCTGCTTTTGTGGCTTCGGGATTCAGCGCAACACCCCAAACCGCACCCTTGTGACCCTCGAACGTGCCGATCCAGTCACCGGTATCACCTTGACGCAGCATCGGCTTTCCATCTAAAATTTGTTCATTTCTTCAGTACTGCAACTTACCCTGAACTACAGGGAGTCGAATTTTAAAGAATGTTTTCTTTAGACTCCAACAAATCTTCAGATTCGAGTCAATTTTCTTGAATTTCGATAAAGCTCGAGCACAAGAGCAATGACAGCAAAAGCTGGTCGTTAGAATTTTGCCTACCGTTCATTCGACATGGGCCAAGTTTCTTTTATTTCCATTTGGAGACCAGTGATTAAAATTTTGACTTTTGAAATTATAACGGCTAGCGTTTCGGCGCTGTTACGCATTTGACTCATTAACTCGTTTAAAAGCTCGTCAGATAGTTCAAAGAACCTTTCGGGACTCGGACTTTACGACAACTGGCACAAATCAGAGGTTTAAGTGAAAAAATGACGAGTGTTGATTTCCAGAACTTGGAATTTTTTGTAGAGTTTGTCGTCTATTCGATCAACCGGTCGCAAACATTTTTTATTCTATTCAATAAAGCAACACGTCTTGCTTGAGGCTTTTTGAACGCGGGGAGATGACGATTTGGTCTGAAAATTAATCAATTTCATTCAAAAATTCGCGGAATGCTTTTACGGAACTCGTGAAACATTTTGACGTGAAATAATAGTCAAAATAACAGGGAAACGGTTGCGATTAAATCGAGTTAGTAGACCCTGGTGAACATAACCTAAAAAATGAACAAATCGAGAAATACAGAAACGTACATCCGCTTCCGAAGTGAAACCTTCTTCGTCTATATAAAGTTAAAATATAATTAAAACGTAGTGAAATTTCCTGGAGGTAAATGTATCACGCTTTATGGTGACCTCCGAGCGAACAGAGTACCGAGTGGTCATACAACACAGGGAGAAGCCTTGAAGACTCCCGGAACTGGGCCAAGGCGATCGAGAGAGGGCCGATCGTGATCGATGTTAATATAAGCGAAATAAGCAGGCGACAGAAGCAAAAAAATCGTGAAAAGAACCCGACAGATCTTTATCCCGTACGAGACAGACGAAGATGGGAGAAAAAAAAAGGTTTTCGAATCAAAAGTCGGATGGAGACGTTCGTAGACATATGATGAGAGCTGCGGAACAATTGACCGCTCTTTCACTTCTGTGAATCGATCTCGACAGTTATCGGCATAGTTTCGTTTCAACAACACGAAAAAAACTTATTTCATAGTCCAATTTTTATTCCTGTCGAACTAGATTCGAAGATTCGTAAAAATAATAAAAAATTATCGGAATCGACGACAACTTAACCTCACTTTTTAGTTGCACGATCAATTGTACTGTCAGATGTTCGTTTTTCTGTTTTCAAGCTGACGGATGAGAGTTTTCATATCAATGCAGTTACCCGGATCGTAATAAATCGTAATGATTTTCAAGTATAACGTAATCGATAGTCGTTAGATGCTCGATGATAAATATATTCACATTTACATAAGTAATAGGTATACATCGAGCATTGACGTATAGGAGGATGCAAATGACTGGTTTTCAGAATTTTCTTGTAAAATTGAATGGCAGTATCAAACTTACCTTTGCATGCAGAGATGAGATAATAGCCGGACTCTGTGACGTCCGAAAACGCGAGATGAACAACCGGCCGCGTATGCCCGCTGCACGTCAGAGGTGTTTGTCGCAAATTGGCCATTTCTTCGGTTATTTTGATGTTCGTAACGTCAAACGTTTGATCGGGGTAGATTCTCGCGGGAACGAGGTAAAGCAAACCGGGCACACGTCAAATACAATGGGAATATTCGCGTGAGATGGAATTTTCAACCGGCGCTTCCGGTCGCGAGAAACCCCGTGCGCCTAACAGAACGGGATTCGATTAAACGGATTCACTCTCGTGATTATATGCGTAGAAGGAAATAAAAGTATAACGACGCGACGACAAAATCGCGTTATATATGCGGCAAAAAATCACTTGACAACGTGACAAGAGAGCGTCACGATATGACAACGCGATTTAACGTATTGCCGTGTTTTTATTTCTTCGTCTCGTAATTCTATCGGAACAACACACGAGACGTGAACTGAAGAGCGACTTCGCGTTTAGTCGAGATATTACCCGCGAGACGACTCTCGGGCCGTGCTCTCGGGCAGGCCAGGAAGCAACATGGCGGCCTCGCCGACTTCCCCCACTCCGATCACATTTTTTTTTCCATTCTTTCGCGCTTTACAGATAGCGCTTCACAAAATCAATAGAAAATTCGTAATTAGTTTTTCCCAGTTTCACCGAATTCGTAATGACTATCAATGGACAGTCGCAATGGAAATCCTTATTCAATTTTTGCACTCCAAATCGTATCGAATGTAAAAAACCTTTTTCGTTCGATACGCTACACCGAATCAGAAAAACCGTCCGAAATTTCATTCACCATCGAGCGTACCAATTCCAATTTTTTCGAAATCGATAATTGCTCTTTTTTTTCTACAAAATTCCCATCAGAGCTATTCACAGAAACTATTTCAGCCACTTCAATATTTCGGAATTTCAATCGAAATTTTATTCACTCGCACCGCGACTGCAAACCTTTTTCAATTCAAGTCAAATTTCAATTAGCCACAAGACCGAATTCGTCGACCTCAGAATGTTTTCGACTGTTCGTTCATAAATCAAAAACATACAAATTTTTTTCAGAATTTTCACACTGTAATGAACTAGAAAATATAATTTTTATTCAAATATCAAAAACTAAGACAAAAAAATGTCAAAAAAAAACTTGAAAAATGTTTTTCAAACGCACACACTTCGAACATTTTCATCAAGAGGTTTATAGGGAATTCGTTAGAATTTCTCCCGCGACCTCAAGTGTTTTCTCACATTTTGCAACTCACGTACACGTATCGCAATGAGACAATGAGGAAAGATAAAAAAATAAAAGTTCTATGTACGAGGGCACTCTGTGACCATGAAATCGGCTATTCCTTTCCCTGCGACGTAACCTTAACCGTTGAAATATGTTCATTTTTTTCACCGCGATCTTCACCCTATAACACATTTTTTTCATTCAGTACAGTAATTGAAAAAAAAAAATGTTATTAACAAAAATTGACAACATGCGACGAGCATTAAGAACCAAATAAAATATTACGATCACGTTTCTCGGCCTAGTAAAAATAATTTCGAACAATATTTGACAAATTACGATCCCAACGTTACGAAAAACGAAGAAAAAATTGGAAACATTTCGTAAAACCGAAAAAAGTTTTTAAAGATTAAACGAATTTGACATCGTTTTTTTGTCCATGGGATTTTATTGCTTCGGTTATAGTTGCTTGGGATATTCAGCAATTCTTAAGAAAGAGTTACGAAAAAATAGTTGAAAATTCAATAAACAGAACGTCCACGACATGCCAAGAGTTTTAACGACACGAAACAAAAAGTTCCCAACAATAGTAAAAAAGAGCGAAAAAAAAGTCGCCTTTCGACTAGAATTCAGTTTCCCAGAGGCTCGGATCTCTACACTGCGCGGAATTTCGAAGGAGTAGGCGAATTAGAACTACCTCTCGACCTCCTTGACAAATGTTCTTTATTCCCACAGTCCAGGAGTGAGTTATGCCGGTTCTAAATCAGCGGGATTAAGTGGAAGTTCGAAGCTATATGCGAGGGAGCAAGAAGAGAACATGCGAGAATAATTTATTCGATGAATGTCGCAGACAAATTAGTGATCTAATGAATTGAATAATTACAAAAAGTTGAAAAGTTATTTTTGCAACGAATTGAACAAAAGATTGGTCAAAGTTTACTCGTTTTTTTTTTCTTATCCTCATAATACTTTTTATCGTCGAAATTGTCATCAGCCGAAATAGCTCAGTTGGGAGAGCGTTAGACTGAAGATCTAAATGTCCCCGGTTCGATCCCGGGTTTCGGCAACATTTTTTTTGTCGATTTCTTCTGCCCCACTCGACCCATGAATGCGAGAAGCAATATCAACATTTCCCGATAGACAAATTAGTGATTCAATGAACGTTTATTTATTAATGTCGGTAAAAACGGAATCTTCAATGTTTTTCAAGCACGTGATCGATAATGAAGATGTTAAAGGAGATTCCTAACATGTTTGCAGACATTAATCTAATCCCGTTACCTCAAATTGGTGGGCTACACAATTTTTCATTTTTATCTGACAATTGTCGCGATAGATGGTGAAAGAATGGTACGGAAACTGAAATTAACGTCCCGGAGAGTGTTTTCTGGCAGATTTATCACACAGCAAGTGATAAAGCTCACGGACACGGACAATAAACGATTTTGAAACTCGTCGCGGTAGTTGAATCCTTGAATAGTCTCGAGTTGGAACCGGAAACAATGAAAAATATTCTCCCTTTCAGCAAAACGCTTCGGGAACGAGAAAAATCGTTCTCAATCAACGAATCAAGTTCGTCGAGGATGCCAAAGTCTAGAAATTCCGGAGTGAAATGGAACGCAAACTTCAAAAACCAATTTTAACGATAACTTTGATTTTTATCTGAATTTGTTCATCGTGGTTGAAGCACTTGATAGTGAACTTTGTATCTACCTGATTAGGCCCGCATGCACTCGTCGCCATCCAATATTTCGACTCGGAACGAGAAGTTTGTGAATGAAGAAATATCAATTAAAAAAAAAACGCATAGAAAAATCCGATTTCCCATAATTATCGATGAAAAAGAAAACAGCACCGACGGTTAAAGATTTTTCAATAACCCGATAACTTCCGAGTGCCAATAAAGTGATAAATAGATTTGACTTCGACTTTTCAATTAATCGCGGCTGCCTCACTCGATCTCTTTTCTCGTTATTCGCCCTTGGACAGCCATTTCACCAACACGTCAGAAGCGACTAATACGTGTCCATAATCATTACACTCTCAAGTCCATCGTACGCTCAACTCCACACATCCATGCACTCGCGCCATGAATGACGTGCTCACAGGGTCAAATTTGCACATGGTTAAAAGCCAGACACGCGGATCGAGCACTGAGAAAGGAAAGTCGGAATCTTGGAGTTGTAAGACGATGGCACGGTCATCAAACCTCACGCCGAGTTTTTGAAATTTCAAGTTTTCGATATCGTTTGACCGATTATACAAAAAGCCTGGGTCAGCAAACGCAGGACAATGGCAAAAATCCGCTTACGAAGGATTTTATTTCAATCGGTGAAATAGTGTGGAAAATTTTCGATTTCGAATTGCAGCTCATCGTCTCTCTCGACCTGACAGTGGCGAGATGAGGCATTAACGTTGCCAACCATGACTACAACGTATTTACAATCTCATGGAAATCGATCCATTTCCCACTCTTTGTCATTTACAGTCACCCGCCGAAATTGAGTTATTGGACTCAATTAAGTTATACGAACAAACGCAGAAAGTATCGGAAGCGTGTAAATAGTTGGACCGAAAAGAATTCCCGAGTGTGCAGCTGCAATCTGGTGTACTTTTGAAATGAAATTGCGGAAATATATAAGGAACAACTTTTCGATTCCTGTCTCGTTTCTTGCTTGCCCTAACCAATAAGAAATCCTACCAATCTTTGCCCTGGAAGCTGAGCAAAAGAAACAGAACAAAGTTTTTTTGACGAATCGAATCAATTGGAAAAATTCTGAGATTCTTTACGATGAAGGAAATTGTGAAGAAAAAGAGTCGAGCTGAATCGTTCAAATTCCTTCATAGATTGTGGCTTCGAACTTGATCTCTCGTGATGCACGAAAATCCGATGATACGGAAAAAACAATCTCCGAATTTAATAATGCCCTTCCTATTGGCTCATTTTTAGGATTTTTTCTGTCCTGATTCACAAGTTTTTATTCGCAACTCATATTTAATTATCATCGGAGTCAATATGAAATGACAAGATTAGTGAGAAACAATCTTAAAACGTCTAGCTGAGCATTTTTTCGTTCTCGCATAGAATAAATTCCCCAGAACCGCCCTCCGCATTTTCGCATTTGATCGACGTGCGAAAAGCTGTAGAGGAAAAAGCGATTAGATACGAGATTTGATGTCTGATCTTTTTTTCCCGTCGATCGCTAGGAAATCCTTCCGTATTACATGGGGAGGAGTAATCCCCGATGACTGATAAAGATCGAAGCACCGGATACGCCGGAGGGAGCGGAATGAATAACGAGAGAGCACTGGGAAGCGCGGGAGGAAGGTAGAGAGAGAGAGAGAGAAAAAAAAGAGCGAAAGAGACTGGAAGGTTGAAAAAATCGTGACAATAAAAGAAAAAGAAAAACAAGAAAAAAAAGGAACGTGATCGTAGGAGTTTCGAAGCGAAAACGGCGTATATTCCGGTCGCGTTCTGCAGCAACCCAACCCCCCGAGTTGGGAGTTGCTTCTCCGCACGAGAAATCGCGAAGGGATTTTGAATGGGGTCTGCGGGTGCGATGGGTGAATGTTGAAATGCGCAAGCGTACACGAAAAACGAAAGAGAGGATAGTTGAGGGCGGATGCGAGGGCGGCAGGGGGTTGAAATGACGAGAGCATGGTTCTCGGCAGTGCCCGAGAGACGAGAGCAATAGAGAGTTCCTCTCGGTGAGATTTTACCTCAGTCGGCTTCGGGGGCTCTCTCGATGAAGGAACCTTGACCTTGCATTTCATCATTTTTTTTTCTCGTACCCCTGCACACAGCCCTTTCGTGTTCCATGTTTTCGATATTCGATACGACAGCAGAACACGAAATGGATTTTTAAACATTTCCAGTAACCATCGGTCGAAAAATTCTTAAAAAGATCCAAGACCGACGAGAGTGCCGGGTGAAGACTGTGTTTTTTGTTTTTTCTCAGAGGAAAAAGCACACAAGAAGAACCTGGAAAAAGTAATATTTACCCTGTACAACGATCGTTGTTTCAATAAAAGTTTGAATATTCGTTCCGCGACGAATAACAATAAACATTAGTTAATCAATTAAACTGACAATTTTTTTTCACCAATTCATTAAAAATCATACTGTAATTTTTTTTTCTTCATAGAGTAAAAACGTAGAAAAAGAAATTAATCCGGGTCGTTGCTTGGAGAGTCTACTCTCGACCTTTCGGTTAAAAACACTCGAAAGAAAACTCAGTTTCGCGAAACAAGTGGAGCAAGTGAAATAGAGGACTCTGTCAAGAGGGAGAAAGGTGGATGAAACACATATAAGTATATATCAGCAGAAAAGGAAGAAACAATGAGAGTTTTGTGGTCCCTCGTGACTGTGGCCGCGTGTCTCTATCACAATTACGGATGTACACGAGCTGGTAAGTCGATATCTTTGTCACGCACGAAACCAAAAGTCCACGTTCATCACTTGGCAATAAATTCATTGAAAACAAAAATCCGTAAATCAAGAATCTTCGATTCATTTTAAAAATAGAAAAAAAACACACACACACACACGCACATGAAATTACAAAATTGAGGAAAAAATTGACCAAATTATGAAAATATGAACAATCGCCATTAAAATCTCTTTGCAAAGGTGAAGAACTTGAATTTCAATTTCAAAAATGAAGAAAAACATCAAACTCGTCACGAGAATGCATGCCAAAATCTTGAGTTACTTCCTAAAGAAAATGAAATTATTGTTAAAACTTTTTTTTAAACGTAGCAATGAAAAAAAGTGGAATTTGTCATTTAATTAAAAAAAAGAATTAAAAAAACATTGTAAAAGCGTTTGGAATGGACTGCGAAATCTTGACCAACTCTTTGGATTAAAAAATGTATGAATATGTTCATGGAATGACGTGATTTTAGAATGCAATTTAAAAAGATAGTAAAAAAAGCAACGCTGAGAAGAAATTTCAGAACTGATGAAAAATTTCATGGTAGAATCATGAAAAATGTTTTCTTCGACACGACGAAAAGAGCTTCGAGTCTCCATATTACAAGCTCTTGTGGCGCAGAACAAACAATATTGAGCAAAGTGAAGTTTAATAAAGTGCTCGACAACAAAGACTCGTTAATCTTCGGAGCACTTTATTGGATGCGTGTACAAAAAAGTACATGACATGTTTATTTTTTTTTTTTCAAATAGAAAGCAATAAAATTATGCCTGAAACTGCACAAATTTATATTGTCGTGAGAATGGATAAAAAAAAATGCAGCGTTCTATTTGTCGATAAAAATTTGATCACAAATTCGATACACGGTTTTCGTGATTTATAAGCGCGTGTAGCACAAAATAAAAGGAGGACGAGAAAAAACGAAAATGGGCAACGTTTTATTAACGACGCAAAGTTCAACATCATCACCATCGTGGGATTTCACAGCTGCAATTAAATTGGAAATAAAAGTCTAATATTCGTACGACCATGAATCTCGTGTAATACGTAAACGTGTATATTTGCATACATGCATATATGCATGTATAGAGAAGAGAGATCGGTCACTGCACTTTGGACGATTGCCGGCGGATGGGGAATAGCAATTAAGTGATTATCAACGTGCCATCGACTCCATGGTGCACTAAGCTCAACGTATACCTTCTCCTACCTTTGTGTACATATATCGATCGTTCTGGATCACGAA
This sequence comes from Diadegma fenestrale, assembly GCA_037043255.1. NCBI lineage: Eukaryota > Metazoa > Arthropoda > Insecta > Hymenoptera > Ichneumonidae > Diadegma > Diadegma fenestrale. The sequence goes on along the minus strand of CM073309.1, from coordinate 14,377,809 downwards.
AACGATACACACTGTGAGGGACAGAAGTAGACAGTTAGGTGTAAGTGCAGCTCTCTTGATTGTGCGACCTTTGAATCGCTACGAATTGAATCGATTATTCTTCACCTTTTTTCATAAAAATCTATTGCATAAGCTTCCATTAAGATTTTTCCTTCTTCACAAAAATAGTCAACGAATAATTGAGAAAAATATCGACAAAGGACACGTACTTTTTTTTATAAAAATTAAATTTTAGAGTGAAGAGAACGAAAGCCCTAAAATTCTCGTAGCATAATAAAATCGACGTCCTTGGAATTTAGTCAATTTTTACTGTACGCAGAATGCAAATCTCGACGACATTCACATCGCGGTTCGAATTTATGCCGAGAAATGTAACTAATTTTCACTAAAACTTACATTCCGTGAAGTGGAGAAAATATCGAACTTTCGAAAATCTTTTTTACATGAAGAAGGGAAAAACTGCATTGGAAAGGAATCAAATTGCAATCAGATCGACAACCGATCAGCGTCTTGAAAATTCAATGAAATAATAATTCGTCTATCCAATAAAAATGAAAGCAGATAAGAAAACTTGATGAAGTGAAAAAATTCGCAATGAAATTGAGCCACAAATCACAATGCAAAGCACAAAGTTTTCTCATGTATATTTAACATCCTGTACAATTTTCTCCGCGTACGAGTCAAATTTATAATCATGAGCACAAAGTTCCTCGGAAATCGAATTAAAGTCAAATAAAACAAGAATTAGAAATTCAGATTCGATTTCTCGCAGGAGTAGCTGAATCAAGGGCACATACAAAAACTTGACCTTAAAATTAATCGTGAAATGAAAATGAAACTCGGAAAAAATCGGAACTTCCAGAAGCAAAAATGGTGTGAAAAAAAATTGTTAGAAATAAATTTCGATACAAAAGTATCGTGAGCCTAAGCGGAAATGAATATTGAGCTCTCAGCCCAATTTTTTTCTGTCGTTTCCGCATATTTTCCATAATTCCATATTTTCGAACGAATCTGAATTGATATTTGTGTATTTTGGGGGGTTTTTAGATAAATGAGATTCTCCGGAAGTTGAGTTTCGATGATCAATGTGATCGCATCGTTTATTCAGATGGAGCAAACTTATACACGTGCTATCAATCATCGAATCGCTTTTTTTTCTACGCCCCTCTATTTTTATCGCTCGCCAAATCTTCCATCTCCATACTGATAAATATATATATATATGTAAATCCCGTTCTATGCACGCGCGCGTGTGTGTGTGTGTGTGTGTACGTTCACACTGATCCCTGGTTGGCATTTCTGGTGGCACGACCTTAAAACTCCCGACGGATCTTTCACCACGTCGAGCCGGGAATTCAATTCTCACCCGCCTACCCTGCTCCTCCTTTTCTCTTAGCTGCAGTTCTCTCTTTCTCACTCTCTCTCTCTCTCGCTCTCTCTCGCACACTCCATCATCTAATATTCTCTTCTTCCTTTACTCATCCATCGGTCTCTTTCACTTTCAAGTTGGCGAACGCTTGCCTCTACTATATTCAGCCCCTTAAATCCTCCTTCGACCTCCCGAGACTTTTCGCACGCTCGACAAAGCACCGGAGCACACTATTATAGGCTGCACACACATATGCACCGGGTATCGAGTGCCAAATCGACGGTTTGGTCTGCAATCCCTTCATATTTTATTGCTTCACTGCTGCACAAAGCTTTTCGAAAATAAGAAAAAATATTTTCCAAATATTTCATTTTGACCTTCGGGAGCCGAGGCTCGAATCAAAACAGAGAAAGAGATTCGAGAAATTCAGTATAAAAGAGCATTTTTTATTTTTCTGTTTGAGGGAATTCTGTCGCGTTCTATATAAAAATCCTGACAACTGGATTCGCGCATCAATCAACTAGATCGCTGTCGATCCATTGGTGCATCGTCTCGGAAATACTGTACCCTGAATCCTTTCGCCTTGGGAATCAAATCCAGCGAAATGTCAAACCAACGAGGATTCTAATTTAGCTCAGGAGTCGACAGTCATTGGGAAACGTGTTCGATACTAGAATCAATGAATCTCAATGTTCGTACTCCCAGGGATCAGTCAATTTCGTCCACTGTTTCATCCCATTTACAGCGATTCAATTGATTATGTTCTGTTTCAAACTTTCAACAAAGTATATTGACACTGAATGGAGTTTCAAGTCGAGAGAATTAAATTTTATAAATTACCTGCATTAGGGAATGTGATCAGGACATGAGCTTTAATTTTGGGCAATTCGTATAAATCGCGTGGCTGTTATGAACTACATCATGAAGGAAAGAATAAAATTTTGCGAATATGTTTGAAATTTTATGAAATTTCCATGAAAATGACTCGTCTGCAATCAAAATTGCTCGAAATCCTCGGCCGATCCTTAATTCTAAGCTGGAACGTTAATTTTTCATTTGCAATTGAGTCCAGAAAATAATGTTTGCCGAATATTTACTGCGCAGATTATGAATTTTTATAAATTTCATTTAACTTTCATAAAAATTGAAATTTTACAGTGAAAATTGTCCGAAATCTGCCGTTGAATTCTGTAATCGCGATTTTTCACGTAGATTGTAATTCGGTTTGACGTTTTGATCCAGAGAGGATGATTTTCATAGAATAATTGAAATCTCACGAGGTCTGGGTTAATCTGAAATTGCCTATATCAGTAACTGCGTGTATATTTATATATAGCCAAACGAGGTGCAATTAAGTTGAATGTGCTAGTGCTGTAGACGATGGGAATGAATCACCGTTTTGCTTTCAAGCACATTTTCTCGTCCTCCGTCTATATCGCTCACCGTTTCCTTTTATCTATCCGTCGCTCATTTCTCGCTCCGATTTTCCGTTTCTTCGAGCACGAAGAAGATGAGCGTTCATCCGGTCGTCCGGTATGTTGCCACTTTTCGTTTTTTTATCTATTCGTACATATATATCAGAGTGAAAAAGCTCATCCACCATATATCCCTTTCCGAGCCATTCCATTTCGTATTATAAATATATACGCTACTCTATATATTGAGAAGATATATTTTGGCTATAGAGACATCTTGAAGATTATTTCCATTGAATCGTTTCTTTAAAAACGACGCGCAATAAGATACATTCGCGATATCATTCTGGAGACTCGAATGGCTCCCACAATAATATGCAATTGTTGCGAGAATAAAACGTAACCATAACTATATAACGTAATGATAAAACTTTTGTGGGAATTATTGTATTAAGTTTTCAATGAATTTCATTCAAAGTGTATTGTTCAAGTTGGAGACTTGTATTCTTATCATTGCACCGAGCTGTTTAGAAACTTATTATTGAAATTGTTTAGAAAGATCGACGGTGGTGACGGAGCCAACTTTCGAGCTGGAATTTTTTACACTGAAGAAGCGGAGAAAATTAAATCGAAGAATTCCGGGCAATTTCTATCGCGACTGCAAATTTTGATGTCGATTTAAAAAAACACAGATTTGGAATTTGATGTTCGATCGTTCTGAAAACTTTTATAATTCACTGTTGTTGATTCCTTTTGACTCTCGATGGAATTATCGGAGCCTACTGAACTTGAAATATCGAAGGTTCACAATCGTCATTGACGAGCAGTCGGGAATACGTTCGAATACAATGTCAATATTTTGACGGAATGAAACAGGACGAAAAAAAACATCATCCGCTTTTTTCCGACCCTTCAATCCACACTTTTTATTTTATCCCAATCGCTTTCCTACAAATGGAATCGAGAATTCTTCTCTCGCGAATTTATATTCTTTCATACAATAACATCGTCTTTAATTATCGTTTTGTGAGATTCGGTAATTGACTTACAAAATGACAATTGATCGAGTCGCTCGGTTTATTTAATAAACGAAAATCGATAAATTGTTGGAATGATCAAAATCTTTTTTTATTCGATAAAAACAATGAATTCTGAATATTGCAACGAGAATATCTTTAAATGGTTGTGGATATTGGAGAGGGAGAAAAATCAAATAAAAATTATAACTAAAGGCACGAAATGATAAGTTTCATGGAGGCTGATAATTTCTGGATTTAATTACTTCATTATTGAACATGAAAAATGAATGACGAGTATTGCTTTTCATTGACAACAACAATTGACTTGATCTCATGGAATTAATTTCTCAATACAGCTTCCATATAAATCACTGAGAAGTATATGAAATGCCGACGTTTTTCCACTCTGGATGCGCTTCCAATAAACTCGATTCCTACTCCCGAGAACGAAACCTGCTCTCCTCCTTTAAGCGATCACGTTGAATGCAACGAAATTCAATAAAACTCCGCGTATACCTAGCCTGATCGAACTTGTATATAAAGGCGCACGTACCACGTCGTACGAGTACAAATGAAATATCACCGAGTTACACCGCGATTCAATCTAGCCTGAGAAAGTCCTTCTCCGGGAGGGATGGACATGAGAATTGTACAATATTTTCGATGATGATAAGCCGATTCAACGTTTTATCGAACATTTTGATCGTCGAGCGTCGCGTTCCTAAATCCGAAAAAAGCCAAACAACTTTGTATAAAGGTTGTCAACCAATTAATTCTGGAGTTCATCGATAATGAAAAGAATCTTTTGCCTTTTTGTTCTTTATAATAATTTTCACAACAAGTTGAATGGAGAAACGTGGAAAAATGAAAAAAAAAGGTTCGTTCGTGTTTCATCGGAACGCGTGTTTTCGAATATAATTTCAAAGTCAATTACTGACATCATTAGAGATATTATTCGCAAATGAAAATGCATGACCTCGATCTTTTCACGAGAGAAGCCTGGAAAACGTATAAATCCTTGCTCATCATGACGCTTTTTGCCTGTTCGTCTCTTCGAGGAGGTTTTAAAGCTTTAGCAAGACGCGAGGTGCCCTGGCACCGTTACATTGGTGCTAATGCGGATATAAAGCCAGCAAAGCCGCGAATGGACGTGCTCCGACAGCGGTGCAAAATTGAAAAGGAACTCTAGGAATTTCCTACTTTTTTATTTACTTATCTGCCAACTTTTCACCCTTTCAGTCACGCTTCTTCATTTTTGTTTTTTTATTTTTCTCAATTCCGCGTGGTTGCTTTCGTCTTTTCGACACTCTGCGTTCTCCCTTTTTCTTTGCGTCCCTTTCGCCGCGATCGCGTACACCACTCGGTCGTTTTTCAGCGCAGTAGTGAGGCCAAACGTATGAGCAGCCATATCACGAACGTGACTTTTCACTGTCACTCACGGATTCTCTACATTCGCTACGATTTTGGAACTTGAGATCGTATAAAGTATAAAAGTAAACAGAATCGCACAACGAGTTTCCGTACTTTCGGGATGGAGAAAAAAAAAACTGTGTATCATTACGCAGAGTTTTCTTAGATTGTATATATTCGTAAAATCGAGTTTAATCATCGATTCGTTCATGCGTTTCTATGGAGCGTCTAGCCCAAGTTTCCAAGTAACGGATAAAGCCTCGAGCTCGAGTATACTCTCCAGCTTTTTCCTTCAAACTCTCCCATTCTAAAGTGGTACTTACCAAAACGGTCTGAGGCAGAAACTTTTCATACTCAGAGTTTATGTCGTGTAAGAAAAGCAGTACATGATAGAAAAATTCTTAGTCGGAATTGAGAATCTTGTTATCGAGAAATTGGCTCTTGAAAATAGGGAAAATGGCATTTTTGTTTTTCACGCGCGTTCTGAATCAATTGTTGACTGCGGAATAACAAAATTTACTGAAATTCGCACCTTTCTCTTCTTCATTTCCTTTTCCAATATTTCCTGAATATATAAACACACAAAAATTTTGAATTTTCTCTCGCATTTTCGGTCTGGTTAGTCGACTAATATTTTTCACTCGAAAAAAGACCCATGACGTTGATAATTCTTATGGAACACGAGACGCCTATGCGATGCAGTGATTCGTAGATCAACCGAGAGATTTCAACATAAAAAAAGAAAAAAGAAATATCGATATCGTTGTTCGAACGTTTTATATATCACAGACACATTCACGCAGAAGAATATGCAGAAAAAAAAACGTGGAGTAAAAAGTGTGTGAGAGACTGAATTCGTTCACGAGATTCGCGTCGACTTTCATCTCCGCGCGGAAGACGAACAAAAGATAAGAAAATAGAGAGAAAAATGGCTTGAAAAACGGTATCAGAGTGTGTTGAAAGAAAACGGTAGGAAAACTTTGTCTTTCGTATAAATTTTCACGTGTATATTTCGCTGTATATATGTGCGAGGTAAAAATGAGAGATAATAGAGTCTCGTTTACCGAGAACTTAAGAAAAGATTTATTCGAGCGACAAGTGATAATGATCCGGTGCGTATATCGCACCAAGTGTACGATATACTTGGCGCAGTTCGTGTAAGTGTGTGTGTGTGTGTATGAGTGTCCACGTTGAGCTTTGTACAGAGCGATGCGGGGCTACCTTTTTCCTATGTAAAGAAAGAATATGAAAAAAGCTCGGCGAGTAATGAATTTTGAATATGTTTGCCAAGAGATCTAGTTCCATGTACATCGCCCATGAAACATTTCAAGGTTCCATATCCAGTGAATAACATCGGACTCAAGTATTCGTCTCATGCTCAAGGATTTCTTTTCACATAATGGATGTTCCCCTTCGCTCGTTGAATAAACATTGCCAATCGGTTGTCGGTTTCAAGTTTTCAATCATCGGAACCCAAATATTTTATGGCTAATATAGTTTTTTTCTACATAAATGGCAATCATGGGAAATCATGATTCTGAAGTTTGCATCGTTGGAATGCAACGAAAATCTTTTTCATTTTTGGCTAAAGTAATTATTCAAGTCCAGAATATATAATTCCGATGATAAAATAATCGATTTTTGCCACCCGAAAAGCATATCGGCTCGAAAAACTTCGATGACATTGAAAATTGAACGAATCATCAAGCAAATCCAATATTTTTCGTTGCTTTCCGCAAAATTCAGCATCATGAGAAATCGAATTTTGTCAGAAATGCGAAATGTTCTGTTAAATCATTTTTTTTTGCCATCCAACAATTTGTTTGGTTTATTCGAAAAGTGTGAGCGATCGAAAAGACGAAAATTTGGTCGTCAAAGAATCGTTCAGGAAAATGAACCATTTATTACGCTTGTTCAGGGGCGAACTTACGGCAGTTTCGAAAACATGACGCGAGGCACTGAGGGAGGCATTTAATCGTAACGTTTCAAATAACAACGTGACTGTGTCATTTTCGCGCATACAACCAAGAATCGCAATACACTATGCATAAATGATCACAGTTCGAGAAAAGCTGCAATAATAAAAAGTGATTCGATACATATCAGGGAATTTAATAAAAATCGATTTTATCCGAAAAAAAAATGAAGCTGCGAGAACCTGTTCGCCACGCGATTCCCTGGAGCGTACACCACTCGAGGGGAAAAATACAAATGTAAAAGCTCTACACGCGCTTGAAAAAATAGGCGTACGCGAACGGCGCTGCCGGGGGTTTCATTTGAGTTAAGGGAAAAAGGGAAAATACTTCAGAACTTGAAGTACGTGCATGGATATTAAAAGAATTAAATAAATGAAAAATGGGCAAAAAAAACAACATCACTTCCGGGACTCCCGATCGAGAGGTCTCGCCGCCAAACCTTCTCGGCCTGACATCCCTGGAAATCAAGGAGAAAAGGAATATGGATAGTCTTACACAAACTATTGAGAAAACGCTGGGTTATTCTCTCGGAAGTTGGAGGGTCAAAATAAATGGGATCGCGGTGTGTGGGGATAATTTAGTGGGCGAACAGTCAATGGACCGCAAGTAATTTATCTTTGAGCCAAACTTTATTGCATTTCCTAAATATATATATATATATACATGTGTACATATATTTATCGTGTAGAACTCGCGAAATATATAAATGAACCTTTTGATCCACATCTAAATCGAAAGCTTATCGGAAAACTTGAATGAGAACTGTAACAGAGAAACAAAGGCAACGTCGAACAAGCGTGGGATCTTGGGAGAGAAGAAAAATTAACGATAATCAGGCAAAGATAAAAGGCCTTTGATTCGATTGAGAAAAATACTTGAAAAGGAGCAATCACGATACACAAAAACTCAAAGAATATTCCTCGGGTTTTGGGGAGTAGATTCTTTTCATTTCCTCTCGCCTTTTCTCAGCGAATCAGGAAACGAACAAGAGTAATCTCAAAATACGATTTATTCATGATTCTCGCTATAGTTGCCGAATGCAAAAACCGTCTTTCGCGTAATTCCAATAAAATGAAATTCCGAGGGACCACACTGAAAATTTAATTTTATCAAAAAAAAAAAAACGTCGATATTTTGTTGAATACAGCGAACTAAATATTTTGGGATAATTCCAAAATTTTCGTTATTTTGACGATATTTTTCATTTGTAACGGAACTGTCAGCAAAATTTACGATTGGAATGACAAAAATGTAATTTTTGTAGTTTTTCTAGAATGATTCTTGCTGAAATGACAAAATTTTCGGGATTTTTCGGAAAAACGTTTAGTTGAACGTATTCAACAAAATATCGATCTTTTTCGACAAAATTTTCATTTCAGTGCAGCGAAAAATGGTAATTCAAGGTGGAGAGATATTCGTAGGCATAAATAAATGTGAATCTTTGGCAAGGAACGGACATTGACGAGTCAGCGAAAATGCGTTATAACTTTTTTTTATTTCGAAAGGATGATTGAATTTTTCCGAATGCTTTATCATCGGTTATTTAATTGCTGCGTCGTTCGCTGTGTCACGTCCACAAAATCCTGCGCCAAATGCTGGATTATAAAAGAGACGAAAAAAAATTCTCGGGAAAACGAGTCTTTGAGCACGGGCAAACGAACAACAAAGAAAGAAGCGAGGGTAAAATGACAGCTGGCAAGTTTGCTACATTTGCTCGTTTCTGAAACTGCAAAACGACTTTCCAACGAACAAAATGTGATGGAAGTGAGACGCGGTACATTTTTTTCCATTGGATCTCAATATTCTCGACATTATACTGCGTTCGCCCACACCTGGCTACATCTAAAAAGCGCGTGACACGAACGCGCGTTTATTTTTTGTTCGTTATACTCCGTTTGTGGGTCACCGTTCGTTTTATTTCTCGCGTCTGCCATTTCCCTGCACCACTTTTTTATCCGCATATTTTTGGTCATAGAAAAAGATTAGAAGTTTTATCGGAACGCAACATTGAGATCACACTGCTAGGGGCAGCAAAAAATATAAAAACACAAGCAACGAACCATAAAATCTTTAACGACATTCGTCGATTTTCCTTTTCTTCGGCTTTATTTGCATCTTTTTTTTTTTTTTAACTTTCCGGAAATTCAAACGTTCGGTCGTATGAGGCGGAAACGAAAAATTTATTGAAATTGAGAAAATGAAGAAAAATAAAGCGCGGTTGCTCGATTTCCTTAACGAAATTTTATCAACTTTTCATGAAAAAAAAAACAAGTAACGAGATAAAAAATGGTCGGAGCTCGGAGAGCAAGGAAACATTCATTGAAAGAGCTCTGGGGCAGCAATAAAAAGTCTGCAATCGGGAAGAAATAAATTTAGAACAAAGCCACTGAATGTTCACGAGTCGTAAAGGAAAGAAGATTGCGGATATATAAACATCGAGTTTGGTATTCGTCGAACGAGCCGATATATTTTCTCACCGTAGGCGCATCGACTTTCGCTTTCTCTCGTTTATTCCTTTGTTTTTATTCGGCCTATACGAAGCTTGCGGAACTCCGAACTACTGGATTCCATTGCTATTCCGTATATTTGACTGTATTTGGTCAAACCGTTCGAATCCTTCGCTCCAAAAAAATCCACCCTTCGGAAACAATCCGTACCCAAACGTGCGATCGCACAAACTATTGAAAACCAGTCAGTTTCATCGCGAGTTTCAACCCCGGAAGCCATGCAAGAACGAGGTGAAGAAAGGATCGATACAACAGAGATGGAAGGAGTTTAAATGGAGGTAGTTCGTGCACATAGTTCTTTGACGATCCTATGGAGAATTCCATGTAAAAAAAAAACACCCTGTTGAACGTAAATTTTTTTTCGTCGCACCTGCACGAATAGTTCAACTTCCCGAGCAGGTATGATGAAAAATCGCATACGCTCCACGGCAGTGAAATTAGATTACGTCAAGTACATTCACGATCCTTTTCCTGCCCAGGTGCGTAATAATATAGTATTTCTGATAAATCCAATTAGCCAAACGAGCAAAATGGCGTCACGTTTTTCCAACAGCATTGGGATCGTGACGGAAAACCTCTCAAAGCTGCGAGAGTGCGAGGAAATGGTTTCCAGTTTCAAGAATAAAATTTCCCCACGTCGTTCCCTCTCGATCGGCTTATAAAAAAGTTTCAACCCATTTTTTCCATTTTTCTGCGAAAACTAAAACTTTTCTGTCACGATGAGTCAAACGCTGTCTCGTTAAATTCTGTTTCTGAAAAATCGTGGTGGGGTGAGGTCACGCCCTTAAGCCTTCGCGCCATAGCGAGACGCGCGTCGCCTCACAAATTGAAATTTATTTTTCGTTTTATCAAACTTCTTTGTTAAATAAAAGAATTCCGGGTCTCCTGGGCACTGGGACGTCGATAAATGTGAAAACAATATGAACATTCATTTTTTTTCCAAGTGCTAGAATACTACGTTATATAAATGAGTTACGCGATCCGCCGTCGTTGCCGTGGAAAAACCATTTCACGATGCAAAACAACAGAACGTTTTTGAAAATTTAATACAATTGTAATAAAAATTTCTCGTCAACAACAATAAAATAAAGATTTACTTTCGATTTCAAAATTTCATGATAGAATATAAAATCGGCGACTCCAAAAAGCTCTGCCGACTGCATTTCAAGTCGTTGGAACGCAAAAAAAATAAATTTATATTTCCAAGGCTTAAAGGATTGCGACTGTGGGGATACGAATTACGCGAAATAGCGACGTTTTTTTTACGATGAACGCAGATCTATATAAAAAAAAGTTCAACTAAACTGAATTATGGGAAAAAAAACCATAAATATGAATGGAAACGTTGAGAGCGATCGATCCAATGAAGCAAATGTCAACGAAATTCTTGACATGCCAAACTCTGGACCATAAATCTTCTTTGATCGCGTTTGAAATATTTTGCGTGTATGATGAGACACAAGCTCGATACTTGTGAATCTACAGGGACATTGGGACTTGCGTGTGTCGCTTGAAATCGTTAAGGGCCTGGAAGACGTATCAGAGGTCCATGAGCGAGCCCGGAGGGAAGAAAAGGATATTGTTGCTACTAGACAGCGAGCGGGGATGGAAGGAGGAACAGGAGGACAGGCAGCACGGTCGTATGTGAGAGTAGAACCCTGGAGACGTTAAAACAAATAGATATAGCGTTGAGAATGTAGAGAAAAGTCCCGAGGGTGTACGAATACAGTGACGGCACAAAGATAAAATGTCCAGGTGAGCGGAGAGAAGAAAGGTATGAAAAGACAGGCACGTGAGCTTGCAGACGAAAGACAATATTTTCCTACATCTTTTTCCACAGTGAAAGTGAAACAGACGATGTGCGAATGACTCGATATAGATCTTGCTGAAAAATACATTCCGTACTCAACGAAATATCAAAACGATCCACCCGATTTGTCTCTTCACACAATTTTCATTTACACTTTTCCCCATAAGCACTACAAATCTCAGTCAGCTAGAAATTCTCAGTCAGCGATTTTTTTTTCGACTTGATCAAATCGTTGTTGGAATATTAAAAATATTAACGTGACCGTAGATTTCGCTGAGCCAACAAAGATTTTAGTAATTCAACAAATATTTGCGAGTCTGTGATGGACGATGGGAGAAACCCACGAGGTATCGTGGAACTCGCCCAGGAACGCCGACACTTGTCAATCTATCAAAAAAGAACCCAAACTTAACGAATATTCAACAAAGAGCAATATTTTCCTCGGAATATGAGCCAATGAAAATGTCAATGCACACGAATCGTTCTCAACTGTTGATGCGAGTTTCCATAAACTTTGATCCGTGTGGCAATACTTCCGAAATCCAAATGCAAAAAAAAAATGAAGCTTTTTAATTGTAAAAAATGAGGAAAAAGAAGATTTCGAATAAAGCCCGCGCACGTTAATCGCGAGAGGCTTAATTTTTATCAGTAAATAACGAACGTCATGTGTATCAATGAAAATGAAGACTGAGTAAGTTAATTGATTACTGATGAACGCGCTGAATTGGAATGTAGGTCAAAGAGGAAACGTGAGGAAACGAGGAAAAGCGAGTAAGTTGTTGAAACTTTTTCACACTTTGTAACGGTGACAAACGAAATGTACAACAATTGGATAGCTCAGTCGGCGTTAAAAGCCCCTTACGTATAAGCCGAGAAAGAGAGAAAAGTAATCAAGCAGAAGTGAAATATTAAAAGCCCCTTAGTTCTCTAGAATGTCCGGAGGCTGGATGAAGCAAAAAGAAGAAGAATTTCCGCACAAGAGGAGGGAAAGGGTAAAAGGTAGGCAGGTGCTTATAGAGATGAGAGGAGGGAATAAAAAAGGGAGATCGGTGGATTCCTCGAGGGACACTGCAGGCGCACATCGCCTAAATGTTTCTGTGGCGCACCGCTTTTAGCGAGAAAGCACTGACGATTCTATATTGCTGTACCGCCGCCGCCGCCACCCACTCAGCCTCTCACTTTTCTCAATCCACGTATAACACGTGCATGTGTATCACACAACCACATATATGAATAATGTGTCGACTCTATGGATCTCGCAGAATATTGCCTTGTGTTTCATAACTATATACACTAAAGTTTTGCCCCTTAGGGTAGTATAACGTGTATATGACGAAACGAAAATATAGGACGTTGCACGCAATTTTTTCCACCTGTCGCTGTTGAATACCACTCTCCTAGTACGATTTTTTCTTCTTTTCTCTCTATTCCACAATTCTCTCTACTCGTCACAATGCATATTATACGATTCGGCAGTATATTTAGACTTTAAAAGCTTGAGTTTTTTGATGTTTTTTCTCTTTAAACTTCGTCCGCATTTTTGCTCTCTCTCTCTCCCTCTTTATCTCTCAAACGAAGAGATGTTAGGAAGAAGTTTTTTTTTCGAAATCGTCACAATTCAGGGGCTGTCGATACCAAAGCCAAAAATCATAATAATTTTAGACTCCGAGGCTTTGAAAAATGGACGATAGGAATCTTCTGAGCATGAGATTCGAATTTTACAGAAATTCTTCGAGATCCTTGTGCATTTGAGTTTCCGGGGAAAAGAATGTCAAGAGCGTCGCATACTGAATTTTTTGTCGGCGCTATTTATTGCTCTTATTTTTGCTCAAACGTCGATTATAAACTATGGATCGATTGATTTTATTTTCACTGAACGCGAATAGCTCGAGTCTCTCTTGAGTGGCAATTGCAATCGAGCACAAGTGTAAAGTGTCTTTTTGCATAAGACGAAGAGGGAAAGGGATAGACTCAAGTATATGTCAACGCGCAAACACGAGACCTCACTACTTGACACAGTCTGCCATGTACATCGGAGGAGAAGATCTGTGCTCGTTGTACGTTCACGTGTGCCTATCCATACTTCTCTTATTCTCAAAGTACAGTTTACATCAAGTCTGTGCAGGCCGGTGGGAAAAGCGGAACAGCCGTCGAAAGAAGTGAAATTTTTATGTCCTTAAAACTCAAAAATGTTGTGTTTTGAGATTTGAACGAATAAATGTCGAATTTTTTGGCGGACTGTTCCGCATTACCTGCTTCGAAAGCCATGAGACGTGCCCTTCTGAAGTTTGCAACGTTGGAATGCATCGAAAAATATTGAATTTTATTGAAGATTCGTTCGATTTTCAATGTCATCCAAATTTTTCGAGCCGTTATGTTTTTCGAATGGCAAAAATTCATCATTTTATCATCGTAATTACATTCTGCACTTGAATAATTACTTTTGCCAAAAATAAAAAAGAATTTCGTTGCATTCCAACGATGCAAACTTCAGAGTCATCAATTAGTTTCGGGTTTGTTAAGAATTCTGAGGCATTTCGAGACACCCGATGTATTGCACCGTCGCGTATATTGGGAGAAGCTTATACATATACTTGAGGTTCGATTGGTCCGACCCCGCACTGTCGAGCAGATCACGCGGACATGGTTTATTCGCCCCATTATAATATATCGCTCTCATTGAAGCACCTTCGAGGAGGAAATCGGCTGTCGATCGACGCGGGTTCTTGCCTCGTCATCAACACTCAAACGTTAACTATATTAGCATAACTCAGCTCTGGAGGCAAGTACTAATTGGTGCACGGCTAGTGAATTCATCGTGAATAATTTCGAGCGAAGATATTGATAGAAATTTATCTTTCAAGCAGCACGAATCGATCCAGTTCTTAATGTGAATTAGCCACACAGTTACGAAAGATTGACACTTAAAAAACGGCCATTATGACTGTCAGTCACGAGTCTGAAGTTTGCAACGTTGGAATGCAACGAAAAATATTTGATTTTATCGTTGATTCGTTCAATTTTCAATGTCATCCAAATTTTTCGAGCCGATATATTCTCGGGTAGCAAAAACCGATCATTTTATCATCGTAATTACATTCTGCATTGAAATAATTATTTTTGCCATATATAAAGAAGAATTTCGTTGCATTCCAACGATGCAAACTTCAGGATCATCAGTCAGTCTGCAATGATGCATTAAAATCGGTATTATCGACAAGAAAGAAATTATAATTCAATATCGTTTCAAAAATGCTGGACGAATGAATAATTCAAGTGCAATCTTTCGAGGCAATTACCGGTCTGAATAATTCTCATGCGATCGAATTATCGCTCGAAATATTTCAGCGAGAGAATATTCATTAAAGAGTTTCGTTAAAACTTGAATAACGAGAGCAGGAAAAATATGTCAATAACTACAGAAATGTGCGGTAAAACAAGCCCGCACACGAAAAGTGTAATGTAACTTTCTTGCCTGGCACGAGCTGACACCAAACCCTCGTTTATCTTATACACGTGCACAGCGAATAGATATGAGTGTGCGAAGGTTCTCGGGAGGGACGAGAATGTAGAGAATACATTGGGAAAAGTCTCGGAGCTGTTCCTTATCAATGCCTAACAGTGAATGTTCGATATTTTTATTATTTGCTTCTTGTCGAACCTCCACAAGTAAAAATTCAAGAACTGGATGATTTTTTGTCTCTGGTTTCCATGCCAAAATGTTCTCGGACTGAGTGAGTCCTGTGGCGAGATTTTCTGTCTGCTAACATTTCGGCTATTTGGCAGAGGGTTCGTCGTTTGATTCCGTGCCAATACCCCGAGAGAGCAAAAGTCTTTCTCTCTCTCTCTTTTGTATTTGCCTTTTTGGCGTTTTAATTGAATTCGTCTCTCGGAAATTAATGGAAGCCTCTGTATACCATTGGTCCATGTGTCTCGTTCACGAGAGATCCTTGACGTCCCCGGACAGAGTGTCGAGGTTTGAGTGGAAATTAAAAGGGCAGATGTCGAATCGTTGGAAACGTTGAATTATGCGCAATTACGACCTTTCATTTTTATCCAACTGTCGCGCGGTATATTCCCAAGCATCATCTATATATATGAATTTACCTACACGTATACTCCTATGCGGTGTACATAACGACGCACCGCAGTCCCTATACGATCCAATTCTCGTAATTAAACCGCTCGTTGAAGCACTTCTGCCGCCTGGATCACACCTCTAATTTTATACTCTCAAAGCTCATTTCTCTTTGACATTCTTAATGTATTCCCGTAATTTTTCTAATGTTTAGAAGGAGTTATAGAATTTTTGCATTCTTAACGCGGGTGTGGTATGCAATTGACGAATGAATGAACGAAAGGAAAGTACGAGTTCGTTACAGTAACGAAAAGAGGGTCTCAATTTGTACCCGAGAATTATTCGTACTTTAAAAACGTTTATTTCCATTTATTCCGGAATTATTGTCAAGAAATCCTGATCACGTAAAAGTTGCAATATTTCAATTGTTATAGCTTCAATATTTCAATATTTCAATTGTATTAGCTTGCTATTTCAATAGGATAGCTTGTTCCAAACTGGTCGAAGCCTGACACGTGCTCGGTTAGAGTTTCTGGGCTCGAAGTAAACGGCTTCGAAATACAGTCGGTAGAATTTGATTAGCTTCGAAATTGGTCGCTCAACTGGTCAACCTCATGGACCAGGAGGATCTCAAGTGACGGGCAATAAGTCTGATCCGGTTCACGTGCTTCTCGGGTCCATTTAAACTGTCTGCTAACTCGAGCTGTCTTGCCAGTCCAAAAATAACGTGATCTACTAATTTTAACCTTGAAGAAACGTGATATAATAAGTTCCGCCGTTGCGTTATGTAGGTCTCGAAATTTTTTAATGAAAAAATTCTTGGCTGGAGCTCTTGCGTCGTTCTCGTTGACTTTAATGCTTGAGCGAACGAACTGAAGGGGCCAAGGCATCGCCTCCAGCGAGTTTAACAAAGACTTGTATGCGAGACAGTCGGAGCGCAGCGTATGCATGTATATAGAGAAGAAGACGGTAATTATGCAATGTTCTTCTTCGACGCGTCCTTCTTAACTATCTCCGGATAGAGAGGCTTGATAGACGGTGCCAAGGAGAAATTGATAAAAAGGGATGAAAGGGAAAAAAAACCAAGAGCGAAGGAGGAAAGGAGGAAAAGACGGTGAGCGTGATGACAAATTAGAGTAACGCCAGGATTTCCAAGCTGCCGCATTTGGAGGGACCGAACGCTAAGAAATTCCCGTAAAAATGAGAGTTTTGTATGACTCTGAAGTTTGCATCGTTCGAATTCAACAAAAATCGTTTTTATTTTCGGCAGAATCCCGAAAAGCATATTAGCTCGGAAAATTTGAATAACATTGAAAATTTAACGATTCACCAATAAAATGAAATATTTTTCGTTGCATTCCAACGTTGCAAACTTCAGCATCATAGTGTGTGTCTCGTTAATGTACAAGAATTTCTATATCCGTGCCACACACACGAAATTCCTTTTTCACTATTACGGCTCATCCCAATCGTGTCGTGCACCCACATCCGTTGGTAGGAAGAGTCTTTTGTATCGCCGGTGTCTGTGGGAGTTGAAAAAAGACTGCAGAAAAGGTTGTTGGCAATTATCAGTACCTCGATCGTCGCTTGACGCTACAGGAATTCGAGAACGCGTGATACAACGATTTTGATGACGTGGTTGGAAAATAAATCTTCTTAACAATTGAGCACGTTGCGCAAACTTTAATGCAATTCATTCGACGCAGCAGAGGCAGAAGTTTAACGTTCCTTTGAGAATACAAAGTCTGTCGGGTCTTTAGAAACGTTCGATTCCACAGGTGGAGAATTCATAGAAAACGACGGGACTAGCTACAGAGCGGAAGCCAGATTATTCATCAAATACGGCAATGTCAAAGGACCGACACGTTTTTCCCCTTTCATCTAAACGTTAATTTCACGTCAACCAATACGACCGTTGCCATTCACATACACGTGCAAGTCATGCTGCTCTCTCATTGGGCCCGCATTCCCTCGGAATACAGCGAGAAATTTCGATCGCAGAATCACCAAAAGCGAGCATCGGGAAAAGCCAAAAGTTCTAATCCAGGAAAATTTCGTATAATTCTCAAGTAAATTCTTAAAACGTCATTTAATAGATTTCACGATGATGACAGATCGTAAATAACGAATGTATGTTCACAGCTGGAGTTCCTGAAGGATTTAATCAATGCGAGATTATTGGAAATGTTTGGGAATTTGGTTATCGGTTGTTGTAACGCGATAAACAGGATGCAAGCAATTTATCCATATATATGCAACAGCGAAGCCTGAATCCTCAGTGAAACCACGTCCTCGATTGGTTAATATCCCAGGCTATATCGTAGATCACAAAACCCAGCCTGATAGCCAATCACGTTACGTTCGCGACGTTCATTTGTTTTGTGGCTCTCCGCGTACTCGGCTGGCACCGATTCTCGTTCGTTTCTGTATATTCCCTTCTCGCCCTTTCCTTCTATATATCAACTCCCTATAACCTGGTATATCCAATTTTCTTTGGCGACGATCGATTTCTCCAAACACACACACACACACGCATTCTGTATCAACGTACCAATATGTATACATATATCTTTACCGCTTTCGGAGCAATGTAATCCTGTTCCCTCTGGCAAACAGAGAATTTCTCGTCTGCAGGTACTCCGCTCTATATGATCTGTAGCGTCACGTGTGAACCAACCCCAATATAATTGAAGCAATAAGAAATAGACAACACTTGGATTAAATCTCAACAAACCTTCCCCTCCAGCATTCCAAACTCGTACAACACGTAATAAAAATATGAATTCAAAGGTGAATGAAATAATGACTCTGAAGTTTACATCGTTGGAATGCAACGAAATTCTTTTTAATTTTTGGCAAAAGTAATTATTCAAGTGCAGAATATTATTACGATGATAAAACAATCGGTTTTTGCCACCCGAAAAGCACATCGGCTCGAAAAATTCGGATGACATTGAATCAAATATTTTTCGTTGCATTCCAACGTTGCAAACTTCAGCATCATATGATATCTGGAGATAGTTTTCCTGCTTCCGATTATTACTATCATATTTTTTTAAATAATTGCTCTCAGAATACGGAAAGCCCAAATTATCAACAACACGAAAAACGCAAAAATGTGTCGCAATTTGAATCGCTGATGTCACAAAAATAGTTGAAATTTTGATCGGAGGGTTTTTTGGAATTTGCACGGGTAGGATGTTGACACACTTGACGATTCCAGGCTCAAGGATTGTTAAAGTCTGGAAGCACATAAATAGCTCTTAAGTATGAAGTAATTTGATTAGGCCATGTGGTTAATTAGATCAATTATCTCAATTTTTACGAGCAGCTTGGATCTTCGAAGCGATATTTTGGGAAAAATCAAAAAGATTTGAGCCTGGAATTTCGAGGTCTGAGATAAGTCCATGAATTATGGTCATTCAATTACGCGTATTAAATATAAATGATCGATGCTCCGCAGACCTGATGATAAACTAGCCGAGCTTTTTGAATTTCCAGTCTCCGCTAAAGCAAAGAAAAGCACTAGAAAACCTTCATCGCAGCAGATGCAAAGCATGTTATTTTGGTGCGGAATAGATTTATTTTCGAAACTTTGCTCTGCTACCCTCGATTAACGTACCGCCGAGCAAGCAAATGTTGCAACGTTAAAATTCATAAAAGACGATCAATATATGATGCTGAAGTTTGCAACGTTGGAATGCAACGAAAAATATTTCGTTTTATTGATGATTCGTTCAATTTTCAATGTCATCCAAATTTTTCGAGACATTATATGCCGCTTTTCGGATGGAAATTCGATTATTTCATCATCGTAATAACATTCTGCACTCGAATAATTACTTTTGTCAAAAACAGGAAAGAATTTCGTTGCATTCCAACGATGCAAACTTCAGAGTAATATCAATATTCCTTTTTTTGATGTATATTTTCCTGGATATCTAGATCACGTGCTTGCATTTTATCATTGTTGTTCTAGGAATTGCATCGGTTGCATTTATTGCTTTGAAAGACAGACCTGCAGCCGTTTAAAAATTTAACAGGCAAAGGATGCAAAGGAACGAATATATAACCACCGCTCGCTCAACCTAACACGAGTTGATCCACAAATGGATCTCCGTTGTCTCTGTGACCTTTGAGACTTTAAAAAATAACTCTATCATACAAAGTTAGCAGTAGTTACGATCCCATTTATGTCAGACATGTCTTCTTGCCTGAAGCATATTACTTTTCGAATCAGGATGTAAAAGATTCACGAACGAAATGTTCTTTCAATTTTTATACAACGATTCAGAGTACTTGGAAAGGGAAGTTTATTGTAAAATTTAGCAACGATTTTGAAGAGTCATCCTTGTTCTCACTTTCATTCGGTTTCGAGTTTTACATCGAGATTTTGTGCAAACGACACTTTTTTAAATTATCTGTAATTAATATTTATTAAAGAAGATCAGTTTGAGAATTTGTTGTTATTAAAAATTCGATCCCGCATGCGTCTAGTACGATCCTAATTTACGTGTTTACTTGCGGTTAGGTCGGAGTGCTAGAGGCTCCAGGTGTTCACACATTTCTGGCTCCAGGTGTCACGTTAATTGGAAAGCGCATATACAAACGCTCCTCGCGTTATGGCTAACACAGGTTAACTCGTATGCCATGAAATAATAAAACAGAATTTTCAACTTTCTTGGTATATGAAAATTTTGTACTTTTACATACGCTCGAAATTACTGAATTATACGGCACACATGTAGCACTTTTGAAAAAGGTCGGAATATGAATATCTCAAGTCTTCGCTGACATACTGGGGTGGATTGACCCGGACTCATTTTTTTGCGTTCATCGTTTCTGGCCCGGACATCGTTTCGGGGCTCGGTAGAATTTCTTTGGGAATGAAAAACTTTCGTACGTCCAAAATAAGCTGAAGACCTCTCATTCGATTTCATAGATTTTTTGGAAAAATCGTTAAGCCTCTATACGGCAAAAATTTTTTTTTTACTAGCACTCTCGGTCAGATTGACGTTCAAAATGATGTTGAAGTTTGCAACGTTAGAATGCAACGAAAAATATTCGATTTTATTGATGATTCGTTCAATTTTTAATGTCATCCAAATTTTTTGAGCCGATGTGCTGATCGGATGGCAAAAATCGATCATTTTATCATCGTAATTACATTCTGCATTTGAATAATTACTCTCGCCAAAAACAAAAAAAATTCCGTTGCATTCCAACGATGCAAACTTCAGAGTAATCGTTCAAAAGGACAAAGTTTTTTTTCTAATTATAGAACAGGACGACACGACAAACGCATGACAAAATAAATTCTGTCTTCGAGGGTACAGACCAACGGAATGTTCGTTAACTCTTATCCGGATGATAATTGATGAATTTTTGAAAATGAACTGATTTGTGTTATTACAAAACCGAATGTGGCGCCCACCAGATTAAAGTGAAACCGTAGGATAAGCGCAAAAGGGTTAGACTGTCGGTCAATGTTGGACAAAATGACTGGGTATAGACAAAAAGCAGCTTTGGTACACATCTCGTGTGTTTTCATCTTGTGCTTCCTTTCCTTGTTCGCGTTATCTTGAATAATGGAAGCTTTGCAAAGCTCGTTGCCACACCTCGTAGACGAGAACTATGCCTGACGTTTTTGCCTATAATAGTATCCCTAAGAGGAGCATGAACCGTTGCAGAGACACTCTCAACACATCGGAACCGAGGGACTTGACGTTAGGCTTATGTTAATCCCAAAGCAAATATCCTTTACATATACGTATACACGGAAATCCGGCTTTTCTCGACTTCTATAAAATGGAACCTGTATGCTTGGGAGGGCTCTCGTGACAAGCACGAAGACTGCAGGTGATTGGACTTGCGTGTTCACAAACGAAAATATCTAAGCTTCGATCTTGCTTTTGTCACCTCCAACTTTATGCTCCAAGAATTCACGTTGCTTGTGAGCAACGTGGAACGTGTTAACGTCATGCACGTGAAGGATTTGAAATTCTCACCAAATTGGATCAAGCACACGATAATTAGACTGCACTAGCTCAAAATGATGATTATTGGAATCCACAAGGTTGCTTTCCATTGATTCTTTCTGTTTAATTTATGAGTCTGCACTGGATTGCAATAATGATGATTGGAATCAACGAACCGAAACTCCATTGATCGTTGATTAATGAAAGTTAAGGAGATTTTCGAAATTTCCATTCAATTCAATCGTCACTATCATGGCGATTCGAATTTCGAATTACGGCAGTTGATTCGAATTCATCGAAATTACGTCGATAAAGCACTACGAATTTTCAAACTTACTCCGTTGGGCTCGCTAATTTATTTCAAAAGAGAGAAATTCAAATTTTGCCAGAAAGCTTTTATCGGAAAGCTACGGAACAAATGAATTCTTTTCCTTGTGCAATTGTTGGTTTTAACCTTATTCGAGATAGAATTCTCGCAACTTCCTGTAAAAAAATACAGCCGAATTTCTTCCTTAATGCCGCTGAACCGATCAAGTGCTCTTTTATGACTCTGAAGTTTGCATCGTTGGAATGCCGCGAAATTCGTTTTTATCGTTGGCCAAAATAATGATCCAAATGCATAATGTAATTGCGATGATCAAATGATCGATTTTTGCCACCCGAAAAGCGTATTGGCTCGAAAAATTTGAATAACATTGAAAATTAAACGAATCATCAATAAAATGAAATATTTTTCGTTGCATTCCAACGTTGCAAACTTCAGCATCATCACTATCGCTCCGTTCCAAGGTTTTTGGATCTTCGTTTGCTGCAGAATTCTTTCCGCAATTTGGTCATTCCGGTCAATGGAAAAATGACGTTTTGTGGGTTTAAGCGAATGTAGAAAACCGAGAATATGAACGAGATAAATTCGTAAATATAAAAGATTGCATTTTAATCGACGAACTGAATAAAAATGGATATTTCATAGAGATATGCACGAGTAAGATTTCACTTGACGTGTATGGCAGAAACGACGAGAACTACATTTACTCCGAGAAGCTGTGCCGTCGACGATCCATTGATTTATGTCCTGCGTGCTCCGGACCGTTTGAATACATATGTGCATATGCATATGCACTCGGAAGAGGAAAAGCAACGAAC
Source organism: Diadegma fenestrale (assembly GCA_037043255.1). Taxonomy (NCBI): domain Eukaryota; kingdom Metazoa; phylum Arthropoda; class Insecta; order Hymenoptera; family Ichneumonidae; genus Diadegma; species Diadegma fenestrale. The sequence goes on along the minus strand of CM073309.1, from coordinate 14,355,104 downwards.
ACACGAGCTGTGGATGAGAGCTTGCTTGAACCTGATCTTCGCTGACGTCCGAGCAAAGCCTTCCATTATTTATTATCCCTTAATGGATTGCGATGTGTTCGGAAACCACGAGACACCATTGACCTCTCGATAATTCACGTAATGTGTGAAACGCTCCGGTAAAAGTATTCCAAAGCACTTTTCGCTCCCTACGAAGTGCATCGGATTTTACCAATTCACGATTTTCTCGCGAGCCTTTTATTTTCTATCCAACCCTCAAAAATCACGACCCCCATCTTACAAAAGTTGTTTTTTTTTATCTTGCAGTATGGGACGTTCCGTGATTAAGTCCGAGACTCAGTTTTGATATCTTGGAGTTTTAGATTCCGGAAATGTTGTTCGAAATTCACAAATTCAGTTCCATGCCATGAACAATTGCAGAAAGAGCATGATGCTGAAGTTTGCAATGTTGGAATTCATCGAAAAATATTTAATTTTATTCAAGATTCGTTCAACTTTCAATGTCATCCAAATTTTTCGAGCTGATATGCTTTTTGAATGGCAAAAATGGATCATTTTATCATCGTAATTACATTTTGTATTTGAATAATTGTTTTTGTCAAAGGTAAAAATGAATTTCGTTGCATTTCAACGGTGCAAACTTCAGAGTCATAAGAGAGCACTTGATCGGTTCAGCGGCATTAAGGAAGAAATTCGGTTGCATTTTTTTACAGGAAGTTGCAAGAATTCTAACTCGAATAAGGTTAAAATCAACAATTCGTACAAGGAAAAGAATTCATTTGTTCCGTAGCTTTCCGATAAAAGCTTTCTGGCAAAATTTGTATTTCTCTCTCTCGAAATAAATTAGCGAGCCCAGCGGAGTAAGTTTGAAAATTTGTAGTGCTTTATTGACGTAATTTCAATTAATTTGAATCATCTGCCGGAACTCGAAACTGTCAAAAATGAATAAACCATTGAGACTACGAGGAAATTCATTTTGGCGAACGGTTGGCTATGTGTTGCTCAATTCCGAACGCGTGTTCATAATTAACAAAGAAGAAGCTGTTGACCCGTTGATCCACTTTGGCCGGAATGAGTATGGGCGAACGAATAGAATATTCCGAAGTCATCGCGACCACGCATGAAATATATTTCTCCTCAAATCTAATTATAAGTTTTTCATGCATTTTCATCATTTATATGAACTATTTTTACTTGCGGCGTATTCATACGTACGATTTATATGAAAAATAACGAGGATCAACTTTTTATTGGACTATTCATGATGTGGGCGCCCGAATTCAGGGTAAATTGAAGTTGCTTTTACACGAGTGAGACTGTATACGTGGTGCATGGACTCTATACTGTTAGATATCCGGAAGATATATTGAAAGCGATTCCGGTTCACCGAAAGCGCGATGTCGACTGGCGGAAAACGTGGAACGAGCTGAAAGGGATGGAGGGTCCAACCTTAATTAAATTTTGGTCGATTAATGACCGGAAGGCTAATACGCTTCCGCAACAATGCACTTCATTGGTAGTTCATACATAAATTTAAATAGAATATGCGAAAGTTATATGCGTCATGAAAAATGGCAGTAAAGGTCGCCGTTTCTCTTTTTTTTTTCCTATGAGATCACGACAATATTGAATCCGATAAAAACTCACGTTTGATCAAAGAGTCGATCGATTCACTGGGCGCCAATTGAAAAATCTGCTTCGCTCAAAAAATCACACGAAATGGCTTTTTTTTTTGCATTTCGAGTATTTCGATTTTGGAATAAATTGAAATTTATTCGTCGATCTTACGAAACCTTACGAAAGAGAAAATTCCATTAAGATTAAGTGGCTGGTTTGACGAAAATAAAAATAAACTCTGGCAAAGTGGCTGCTCGAAAAGTATCCTTGTAAAATAATAGCACCGAAGAGGCACTCGAAAGGGTTGAACAGTAAATTCCTGGCACTCGAGGAAGAATCGGTAAAATCTCGCGAGAGGAAACCGAACTCTTGAGACTCGACGAGCTACCCCGAAAGAGCGTTGCAAGAGTTTGTAAATTCGAGTGCATTTACTCGAGCTACTGGGCAAATTCAGGGACCAACTTTGTGCTCTCGCCGTTGAACGTTAGAACTCATGAATCATTGCTAACGTTAAAAGATCTCTGATGTATATTGAGGGAATTGACGAGAGTGTTCGAATGGCGACAGAAAATTTGTTAAAAGTATATAAAAAGATGTTGCAACTTCAATTTAATTTGAAAACCGATTCTCGTTTGTGAAAATTAATTTTGATCGCAATCATGAACATTGTGGATGAATGAGGGGTCGTTGTCGTATTTCAAGAAGCACGTGTAATGGATACACAGCTGCGGCTCTAGTGTCGACATGGAAGCTCCGCTTCGCACTAGCCTGGAAAACGTGAATTTAATGCACAAATATTTGGGTCACTCGGATGCAGTTGTTTGAGACAGTTAATGATGGCACTATGTGTCATTTCGCAATGGCTCTTGAGCATCAGGCACGAGACATACATTTTGTGAGAGTGCTTTCTGGCAATGGCAGTAAGAAATTTGCGGGAACCAGTGATTCGTGATCAGCACGTAGTGTACGAACTATCTACCGATGCACTTGCCACAGCATCAGAGTTTTAGCTCGTGGTTTTCTCTCCTTCTCTCTCTACCTCTATCTCTGCGTCTCGTTTCTTCTATTGGGAATTGAGAGGAATCGAGGTTGGTTATACTTGGTGAATGGCGTGAACGTGGCTAATAAGCTTAACCCAAGTCGATACAATGGAGCTCGTTTCCCTTGGCTCCGTTCACAAACTCTCGTGGGTTTTCCCATAGCCCAGTCTTCAACGGTCTCGACTGAATCCTCGGGCTGAAAATGTCCTATCTGTGACTCGGGAAACAGTTCCTCCATAATTTGAGGACATTGTGAGATCCGTTCAAAATAATAATAAACGATAGAGCTTGAAAAATATGATGTTGAAGTTTGCATCGTTGGAATGCAACGAAATTCCATTTTTTATTCACCAGCGCTCATAATTATTATCAAATATTCGCTCTGGACGATAAAACAACATGCACCATAGCAGATTCAAATATGCGTGTGTCTAATGATGCTGAAGTTCGCAACGTTGAAATGCAACGAAAAATATTTCATTTTAATGATGATTCGTTCAATTTTCAATTTCAACCAAATTTTCCGAACCGATATGCTTTTCGGGTGGTAAAATTCGATTATTTTATCATCGTGATTACATTTTGCATGGAAATAATTATTTTTGCCAAAGATTCAAAAGAATTTCGTTGCATTTCAACGATGCAAACTTCAGAGTCATTGTGTCTATTAATGGACTCTGAAATGTTGTAAAATATGAAACCAGCATCCGGATTAGTGACTGCTTAGCCGTAAACCAGCTCGCACATCGATCGCTCAGCCGGAAGTATCTCTGAGTGACTAATGGTGTTTGTTCATTCAAGACTCAGAAAACATAGGCATATTCTAGTGGCAAAAGGGTGTTTTCCAGGAGCTCGTAATACCCCGGAAACACTTTATACACAAAATTGGAATGACACCAAAAAGTCAATGACCTTCGTTGCCGCATCGCGTGTGACTCATTCGCTCATGTCATCACAAGATCTCTCGATGATCATCGGAGAATTCTAAAGAAAAAATCAATTCACGCGTTCACATTTGTAATGAAATGGGAGTTCGGTTTTATCGAATTTTAACAATTATCAGGCCATGTTTCAGGTTTTTTCGGTACCATGCCTTCATGACATTGTGGGAAAAATTCAAACTTTTCTGCTGGATTCTTTCAGCGATTTCGGTTTTCGTCGAAAAAAGTGACTTTTTTCACTTTCTTCACTTTTTTACCCAGTATAAACTGAATATAAACTGAAAAAAACTTACGATCGTTTCCGTGAGTTGGTGAGAAGTTTGAAATTTTTTTTTAGTTCACAACATTTTTTTTGAGCATCGGTTTTTGAGTACTCAATGGATTAAATGCGAAAATCACGTTCAAGGAAGACGAATATGATTTTTCGAGGCTGGTGAATCATTAGAGAGAGATAGAGGGAGAGAGAAAAGTCAAAACAGTGGAAAACAAGCACGAATGGTCAGACCACGGATGGTCAGGGTGTGACTCTCTGTAAATCTGCAACAGAGGGTTATTTCGTTGTGAATTGGCCTGCCACGCCACAATCCCGAGGAGAATTTTGACGCTTCACGAGACATTGATTGTCCGGTTACCGGTGACAAATTCACCCCTCTTCATATATCGCTATAGAACATCGGAGGATGAATATGCGTGAGTATGTGCGTGCGAGTGTGTCGCTTGGATATTAGCCGAACGAACAAAAGTGATTGACGTGTGCCGGCTATTGTAGAGGATTCCAATATCGTCGTTCGTCTCTCTTTCTCTCTCTCGCTCGGTCTCTTCTGTTCTTTATTCGGTGCGCCAAGTGGTAAACGACGGTAACGTCGTCATCCACATATTCGCTGTTCCAACGTGAATACACGTCTCTCGAACGACGTAGAGCTAATATACACGCAAAACCCATTTCGCCGATTATTCGGAATAGCTGGGCGATTCGCTCCGCAAACCGCACAGCAGATTCCAGTAGTTAAGCTGGCCAAAGTCAAAAGCCAGACCACGTATACTTGGGAAATAAAATATCGTGACCAAATATTCAACGAAATAATTGCGTCTCTCTGAAATCTGGAACTTTGCCAAGAACGATAAAGAAACATGCATGAACTCGTAGTGAAGCTCCGAGAATGCGAGCAGCGCTAATTAGTCTCTTAATAAGTAGGATTAATCAGTTGATGCGTATATATTGCTGAGAAAAAACAAAATGAAGCTGCAGCTTGGAAATTGCAGCGAAAACAGATAATTGGAAGCATGAAAATCAGCGCGGGCCAAAAGCTGAATCTTTTTGCTCCGAGTCTTTCATGCCTCAGAGTGTTTTTCTCCACCCCCCCCCTCTCTCTCCCTCTCTCAATTATCATTCTTTTTTCATTCGGTCTTTGCGAGGTTCGTTAGCAGTTTCTGCCAGCTGGCAATATTTTTGCACATTCAGAAGTATTCACGTATTTGCATGTCTAGGCACACTGTCTCTCCCAACATACTTATAATCCCTTGACGTGTTGTTTTTATTAACCCTACAACGACAACCTCATTTTTTTTTTTTACCTATTCCGGTAACTCTTTTCAATTTTTGAAGCAGGATCACGTGAACCTGCGGCACTTTTTCTTGGAGTCTAAAAGTTAGCCAAAAATGCAGAAAAATGATTTCACCAAAAATGACAGCAGTTTAAAATCGTCTGGGCTCGTTTTTCTCCCCAAGTTGACGTTCTAAAATTAAGATCATCGTAATAATTATTCGACGGAAAAAAATGATCGAAATTATGTTCATAATTGATATTTAAAAACTGCTGATTTTTTTATTCAAGTATTTTTTAAATACAAAGATATAAAAATCAAAACGTTTGAGAAATTAAACTTTTAAACATTTTTTTTTGTCTGTTGTTAAGATAATTGTTTGTTGTGATTATTTTTCGGACTTTTTTTAAATTTTAAAATCAAAATTTAAAAAATGTTTCAACATTTTTTTTGTCCGTTGCCCAGATAATTGTTTGTGTGATTATTTTTCGAACTTGTTGTGCTCGTCAAGACGATTCTCATGTTAATAATTATATGAATAAGCGACGATAAAGCAGAAATGAGAAATATCAGTGATAAAACGACCGAAAGTAAAGAATGAACGATAAATTCTGACGACCGTTGGTACTGAGTTCTCGCTCCGTTAGTATATCACCCTCTGTCTACGGATCTCGCTCTTGGTATTTGTATCTGAATCCTGTACACAAAACGATTGATTAACGAGGCTCATCAGAGTCCGGAAGGGGTTCTAATGAATTTTTAATTAGTGTGATTCTAATTAATCGAAACTCTGACGAAGAGAAGAAAAAAGAGTATAAATGGAAGGTTCCCTCTCTCTTTCTGTTCGTCTCGCCATTGTTGAGTTCAGTGTTTTAAAAGCACAATAATTTATTGGAGAAAAGAGCTATCGAGCTCGTAAACTTCATACAAACTCGTAACTATTCGTGCTTGCACGTAACGAGCGGATCTACTTTTACTGGAAACTTTTTGTGTCCTCTTTAGTCATCGTGTGTTTATCCATTAATTTTTATTAAATGACAAAATGTCTCAAGAAATACTGTTCAGAAACAAGTATCACATAAAAAAACTTTTAATTTTGCGGGTTCGTCACTATTTCCGAGCGTGCAAACATCCGCTCGACAATGGCGTTGAATCATCTTGCAACGTCAGAATGGAACGAAATCCCGTTTTTTCTTCAAAACTTCTTTTAGTCAAGGCGACGAAAAACGATTCTCTATCGCGACCAAAAAACTAAATCAGCCCGAAAGGTTGCGATGATTTTTGAAATTTGATGAATAATCACAGACCAAAATATTTCACAACGCCGAAAACTTCAGCGCCCGATGTCAAAAGACCGTGGAATTCGTTTTCGGCTGATCTTAGATATAAATTCACTAAGGTACATTCTTCGTAGATCCAGAATCTCGGATCTGATGCGATTGTAATTCGGGCCAAGAATTTAAGCAATGTGTTACATGGTAATTTAGCTTGTTTCGTCGAGACCACGTGTTTCCTCTCTCTTTCTCACTATATATAAATATATACCGTTTACGTACATAATATGGACTTTTGGGTAAATTGCCAGAGAGCAACAACGGGATGTTTTAGCCACTAGCCTATGTAAACGTAAATATGTATGCAAGCTCTCGTGCTGCAAGCACAGAAAAGCGAGGAAGCAAGGATCGATGCATACGACTCTTCTTCTTGCTTGCCCCTTTAGCCCAACGCCGAGTCCTCACTCTCTATCTCATTCTCTCTCTTTGCGGATACAATGATGGTCGTTTTCCGCACCAGTGAATCCCGCATCCAGAAATACCGGGACAAACCTATTACGAGCTAAACGTCTCCCTATTAAAAGTACAAATGTGTGACTATTCCCGTTTATTCACCCATCAGCAACAACTCTTGCCTCTCGTTTCCTTTCGCTCTGATAATTACGTTGTGTGAAAAAACGTGCCCTCGACGAAAAAACGTTTGCGAAAACGGCCGAGCGTCCGTTGGACCCTTTCGGGTCGACATTTACGAGACTTTTACGTGCAAATGGATAACGAATCAACTTTTCTCTCTTGAGACTCGACGGAATTAATTACGAGAGTATAAATTATAAACAATGGCAAAACTGCAGAGCACTCGGTACTCTCCGGAACAGAAAATATGAAAGAAAGAAAAAACACTCGGTACGCGCTTGAAACTGCATTTTTTTTTAATATTCCGGATGACCGACGTTTATAATTATTCACAACCGCCAAGATTTTAGCTGGAGGTTTAGAAAAAATATTGTCGATTTGATGTCCGCATGCATTTGATCGACGTTTTCACATTTTTACAGCACCCGTCGGAGCCACCGACGAAATCCTTCTCGGCCAAGTCGATATTGATGTTCAAGACGACGATGACTCTAATGAAATACCGGCGAAACCTTTCGAAAAAAAATGCATCGTCGATGGCAAGTCTTATTCACACGCGCAAGTGGTAAGTTGTTATTGTATTTTTCATTTGAAGTAAACAATTTGATGAATAATGATGCTGAAGTTTGCAACGTTGGAATGCAACGAAAAATATTTGATTTTATTGACGATTCGTTCAATTTTCAATGTCATCCAAATTTTTCGAGCCGATATGCTTTTCGGGTGGCAAAAGTCGATCATTTTATCATCGTAATAACATTCTGCACTTGAATAATTACTTTTGCCAAAAATTAAGAAGAATTCCGTTGCATTCCAACGATGTAAACTTCAGAGTCATTGATGAATATTGATTTCGGAATTTGAAGATTGATTCGATGGACATGAGTTGCTTTTCCATATTTTGTATGCACAACTGGAGTTTTTAATTTTTCCCTTGAATCAAGTCAGTTTTTTTTTTGCTACACAATCTAACAGCAAATACAAAAATTAGTTATTCCTTTTTTTTGTGTGAAGAGGTCGATTTTCACGTGGAAAAAACTTTTTTACACGTGGCGAAAATTCATGGAAAAATGTCACAGGTGCGGTAGTTCGGAATAAGGGAAATACAACGTACGAAAGTAGTAAATGCACAAGAGGCAAACAGCAGTTTGTGAATATCCTTCGTACTCGTGTTTGTGAATTTCGAAACATGCCAACAAGCTTGTAGCTTCATATTTATGGATGTATTCTTGAAAATTATTTACACAAAAGAGAGTTTCGCTCAGTCCAAATGGATGCTCTTTTGCGTCGTTGAATCGAAATATACTTGAACCTCTATTTTCGTAACAGCGACGAGATTCGACCGATTCATTATCACACTTGTCGATACACAACGTTACGCTAGGGAGACTCTTCGGTGACTTTGCCGGCAAAGAAACAGGAAAAAATGCTTGAAAATGTTCAAAACATTCAAGAACATGATTCAAAATGATTAAACGATCAACAAGCTATACATTTCGTGTCGACGTACCGGGGTGAACCGAATGCAAATTTGGCCATCGCTTCCCGTATAGAATTGACCAAGAAATGTCTCAAGTTTCAAGAGAATAATGAAACAATCACCAAACTATGAAAAATGTCAATCTTGTGTTACAAAAACCAAACTATTCGTTTTACTGCACACGACGATGTGCGACCCGGCGCTACGAGAGTGTACGGACGTGAGTTTTGTAACATCACGATGACTCTGAAGTTTGCATCGTTGGAATGTCACGAATTCTTTTTTATCTTTGGCAAAAGTAATTATTCAAGTGCAGAATGTAATTACGATAATAAAATAATCGATTTTTGCCTCCCGAAAAGCATATTGGCTCAAAAAATTTGGATGACATTGAAAATTAAACGAATCATCAATAAAATCAAAAATGTTTCGTTGCATTCCAACGTTGCAAACTTCAGCATTAAGGGCAGAATGTTGGTTCCCCTTTTGATTTCAAGTTGATTCGACAATGAGATCGAACGGTATTCACAAAAACAGCGATATGAAAAATGGAAATTCCCATTCTTTGTATTATTCTCTAAATTGGAGTGAAATTTTTTTCCTCAGTTGTGGCGTTTTCCGCGCAAAGAGAAAAAACAGACTTGCATGTTGTGGAAAATTTTTGTGCGGGTACTGAAACTTTCTAGGACATTGTTGAAAGTGCCATTACTCCCATAAATGTATAATGATACACCGGGTGTATAAAGCCTTCTGGGTCTGTATGTCTATAGCGATGTCTATGTAGACAAACGTCCATTTACATATGTATGTATTCGAGCGAGAGTGGAATAGACAAAGTATCGTCATTTCGCGGCAAAAGTTTCGAGGCTTTCAAGTTTCCGCTTGGTACTCGCAAGAGAAACTTGATCCGGACCTTTTTCCGGCATCGGGAAACCCGATGAATATTTATCTGTACGTGGGAAGCAAAGCAAAAAGAAGTTGGCGAGCCCGCGCGCGAAAGGGATGAAAATACGCGTCAACTTTTTACATGTTTTTCACGTGCGCGAAAACTATCAGTGTATTTTCATTACAAACGCACGTGACACTACAGAATTCTGGTGGAAAAACCGAACGAGAAATACGATGAATGATAATTTACGTAGAGACCAGGCGTCTGGACAGTTTCATGCAAAAAATGAACAAAAAATAAATGAAAGTGCTTGCAAATAAAAAAGGTTGCAACGACGAGCTGAAATCTCCAAGCTCGAAATCTCTCGTCATCGTTTTTAACTGGTTTGATGTTTATTCATATTTGCAAGAAATGTTGAATCGTTATTTTGGAGAAAATTATAATGGCAAATCCTCTTTACGGGGAAAAAGCCCGGCCAAGTACGCATTTGGCATTTTTTTGTAACTCCGTTCAAGAAAACGTGCATGCACAATTCCACAAATTACGACGATGTCGGTCAAGCGAAATCACAGGAATTTTAAAGACTCTTTTATTCCGGAGGTGCAACATTTCGAGGTCGCAGCAGCGCACATTGGATACGAGGGAGCAGGTCGTTCTTTCCGAAACTTTCAACTCGAATGAAAAATTTTTTACGAAAACGCGAATATTTAGAATTTTAGCCGCGAGTTACATTGGAGTTTTGAAAAATCGACCGCAAAGTTGAGTTTTGAATGATGCTGAAGTTTGCAACGTTGGGATGCAACGAAAAATATTTCATTCTATTTATGATTCGTTCAATTTTCAATTTCAAGCAAATTTTTCGAACCGATATGCTGTTCGGGTGTGGAAATTCGATTATTTCATCATCGTAATTACGTTCTGTAGGTAAATAATTATTTTTGCCAAAGATTCAAAAGAATTTCGTTGCATTCCAACGATGCAAACTTCGCGGTCATGAGTTTTGATCTTGACTGTAGCGACAAAAAGCCCTAATTAGAAATATTTTCATACCATCCATGATCCACATAATTATGTAGAAACCGGTGCGGAAAGACGGAAAAACGTTGCTTAATGCATCAAATGAATTAATAATTATGTCGCGAAATGATTTGAAAAAAACTTTTTGTTCGCGTATTCAGATTTCTTACGACGTCAACTCGCGTTGCATATGCGTGGCTGGGTACGTCTATTGTTTTTGGCACGGTTTGCCACCGTCCACTACGGACTCGTCGTCCAACGGCGGGAACAGTCGTAACGAAGGAGGCAACGACGACTCACGCTCGAGTCAACCGACGGAACCAGCTTGCCAGGATTCGTCAAGTCTGTTGAACGATACGAGCGACGAGAATTCGCCACTTCCGTCGCAGACTACTGATCAGAACGATTTGATGGGCATGTTCGATAATAATGACAGAGAAAAATCGGAAGAGGACACGGACGAGGAAGAGGACGACGTTTCGAGTAACGAGGACGACGAAGACGATGAATCTTTGGAAGAAAGCACGGAGGGAAGTCTCCCGACGAGCCCCAGAACGAATCCGCCAACGACTCCCATCACTTGCGTCGTACTGGGTAAATTAATTTATTTTTTTACCCGCATACGGAACTGAATGAAGAATTCAACGATTTTGTGATATTTACCACAGAAATATTTGCAACGATCTTCGAAATCGTATCAAAAATTTTATCTCCTGTGGACAAAATTTCCCGTGCGACTCTAAAGCGAAGAAATCATGACTTTGAAGTTTGCAACGTTGAAAACCAACGAAAAATATTGTTTCAATTAATTATTCATTGAATTTTCAAAACCATCGCTATTTTTCGTCTCGATTGAGTTTTTGGGATTCGAGAAACGATTTTTTTATTGTCCAGGAAGAATATTGGGAAAAGAACAGAATTTCGTTGCATTCCAACGATGCAAACTTCAACATCATATGAAATCGATCTTGATCTATTTCGTTGCTCAATATTGCTCGGCTATTTTTCAATTGCCAACTGATCCAATCTGAGTCGTTAAGCTCTGGCCTAGGGGCATCGCGCATTTCATACCGTATCGTCAGAAAATATGAACAGCTTGATAATCAACGTTGTTATGTAATTTTCTACGATAACGTCGATTACCAATTGCCCTAGAATTCGGTTGGAACTGAAGGCACGAACTTCTGTTCCATCACAGAGTCGGATACAGATTTCTCAATCGTAGTACGCACAAATTTTGAGTAGTTTTGTACTCAGAGAGAAATGAACTCTAGAATTGAGAGTTTTTGTCATGAGCAGCGCCTCCCGCAAGCGTGAACGGTCGATAGTTGACGGAATTATTTAAAAAAAACAACAACATTTTTCAAATATTATACCAAAAAGTCAAAAAATGAATGCCACAGTATCAATCTGATGGCTCTGAAGTTTGCATCGTTTTGTTTTTGGCAAAAGTAATTGTCCAAGTGCAGAATGTTCTTACGATGATAAAATGATCGTTTTTTGCCACTCGAAAAGCATATCGGTTCGAAAAATTTGGATGACATTAAAAATTGAACGAATCATCAATGAAATCAAATATCTTTCGTTGCATTCCACAACGTTGCAAACTTCAGCATCATATCAATTCGTCGATCGGTTTTTTAAGCTAGTGAATGAATTCTAGAAATCGGACGAGATGTGGCAAACTTTCGAGTGCGTTTTCGAATTTTTATATCGTGATAACAATAAAAACAGCAACAACACCAATAGAAATGAAAATAATGAGATTTTTTTGTGTAATTGATAAAAAAATGTATTAAAATAATTATAGTTGGTGAAGGAAAATTGGTTGACCTCTTAAATAAGGTGATAACGCGGATAAACGTTTCATAATTGCAGATAGGACGTATCGCGTGGGGGAGGTGCTACCGCACAACACCGGAAACTGCATCGAGTGCAGCTGCGGTCCCGAAGGTCACGTGGTTTGTGCGCCACGCGATTGCGTCTCGATCGTGCCACATCGTGACTACAGGGAGGAGAACTTTCAGATACCGATAGCCGGTGATTTGCGGGGTATCGACGAAAATTTCTAGACACTAACCCACGAAATTCAATCCTCACTCCTTCCCTCTGCCCCTTTTATCCTCCCTGGCTTTCTCTCTTTCTCTTGGGAAATCGAGCTAACGAGAGAATTCCACGGACCCTATCCACAACGTCGTTTACATAATATAATGATAAAATGTTACTACCATATCGATCGACCTGGCGATCAGAGACATGAACCAAATTACACCAACACATTAACCCACTCAACGACATATCAACACATACTTGTTCCCTCTTCAAGAACTAAAGTTGGCAGAAACAGAAATGCTATTAACTCTTTATGGGAACAGTTCGCAAATATTCCGAACGAATATTAGACTATCGGACACGCGGACCCGCGTCTTTTACATCCCTGTTCAATAACGCGTGCCTTCGTTCTTACTTTTGTTTTTTCAAATACTTTGTAAATCTATCTTCGTGGCTGCTGATGAGCGACAACTTTTTTCTAGCAATTGAGCATGCTTTCTTGTTTATAATTATTCTTCTTGATAATTCCGCGCGACATGATAAATGCAAAACTTGAATTTTGCTCAAACAATTTAACTGCGAACATTATTTTACTTGGCGAAACGAAATCGATGGATTTCGTCTTAACGAAAATTCGATTGAGTAACGATGTTGGAAAATGTGACTTTTTCAAATAATGGGGAACTTGAAAGTGCATTTCGGGCTTTTATTGTGTGGGAAAATCGACCGTCAAGTGGAAACGGAACTTTCAGGTTCATGATAATAACGTGATTTCATTCGCATCTCGGAAATAAAGCCGCAAACACTTTTTCCAGTATATCTCGACAAATACGAGTCTTAGAAAAAAACACTGTGAATCGTTTTTGTAGAAAATTGAATTTCCCACAAGAATGTTTCTGGCTGATTTTTTGTCAGACTTACGGTTTTCGAGATAAATCGAAAATTCTTTACATTATTTTTATCGATGAATTCGGGATTTTATAAATTCAGTTGGAATTGATAACGATTTCATAAATTGTTATTTCACAAAATACGTATTCAACAGTCCGCGCCAATTCATCAAATTATTAATAACTCGCGAATCCACAAAATTGAATATAAATAATTATTCCATGAATTGTCACGCGAGAGATTGATAAATATTCATTTTCCACGATATTATTCGAAAAATCAATCATTTTTTCCGATCGATCTCCCGCGAACCATGAGCCTCATGCAATTTTGATGACTCTGAAGTTTGCATCGTTGGAACGCAACGAAATTTGTTTTTATCTTTGGCAAAAATGATTATTTGTATGCAGACTCGAATTATAATGAAAAATGATCGATTTCTGTCGCCGAAAAGCATATTGGGTCGAAAAATTTGAATGACCTTGAAAATTAACCGAATCATTGACAAAATGAAATATTTTTCGATGCATTCGAACGTTGCAAATTTCAGTTCGAACCTTCCATAGACAATTCAATTCTCAACGACAATAGCTTTGAGTTTTTTTTTTTTTTTTAACTAAGATTTTTAGCGGCCGAGATTGGCTGGAAAAATTGATTACACCCTCATTTCCGAGATGATGATCAAACGGGATCGCCGCGGCCCTGAGAAATCAGTTTTACGTTCATGTTCGACGTGCTTTGCAATAAAGGAAGAAAATTAACTGAACCAGTTTCACAGTGAGAAGAAATATGAAGAATCAAATGAATCGGTGTCCTTGATATTTTTCATAAACGCTGCGTGAGCATTATTAATTTTCACAATTCAATTGATATTCGCAGGTTTATTGAATAGCGTTTGCGAGGCTCGTTGCTAGAAAAAAATGGTCGAATTCAGCCGCGTCTGTAAGTAAAATTGGTCCTTCCTCGTTTTTTTTTTAATTCTTGAAAAGCTTCTCTCCGGTCCGTAGGAAAAAGACGACGATGGACCGGACCAACGAGTTTGTTAGACTAGATTTTTCTATGATGATCGTGATTTCAGAATTCGAGAGGTTTACGATCTTAACCGCGATGAGGAAAAGCGAACAAAACGACAAAACTACCCCCTTAAGTCTATAGGGAACTGAGAATAGTATATTCCAACTAATTCACACGACCAAACGCGAGGCGCGTAGAGCGAAATCAATGAAGACCATGTCTCAAGGATCGTTGTTGTTGCATGAAATTCTTTTTGCAATTTAACCACGCGGCCTCAAAAATTCTTATCATACCGTCAACTCTTGTCAAAAAAATAATCAGTAACAAAGTCTGAGGGCCACGTATATGTATATATACATAAATATTGAAAAAATATATTATATACAGTAAACTGTACTCTACGTAGTAATTTCATATCATATAGATTAATTGGATCATCGCTAATGATGAAAAGTATAAAAATTCGTCTGTTCGAGGTCAAAAAAGATAGTTTTTAATCGAGCACATTTTTTTCCGTTACTCGATAAGCGGAATACGAAAAAAAGGATCGCCAACAATAATTTTTTCGATAATCGGACAAAAAAACTTACTTTTTCATCGGAATTTGATGATTTTTAAGTTTTCGAGCTTCTCAAAATACGTAATAAAAATCGCACTCAACTTTTGCCTGAATTGATTATCGATTGAATCGTTATAGCACGTAGAAATTCAGAGTAAAAAATAATTTTTCAAAACGTGAATTAAAACACTTCGGTTTGGGCAAGGAATCGGCCATTGGATCGCTCATGAGAGCCGATCGCGCACTTTTAGGGGAGGCCGACGAGGCCGTTGCTCTGAGCCAACGGCGTTCGACCGCCATCAGCTGATTTCAAGCAATTTTCGTGCTGATGATTTATAGTAAAATTCTCTTAGTGAAGGATCAATGATCGTCTATGTATGGAGACAACTTATCATATCACGGGGAGAAAAAAGCGATAGATTATCAAAAGTAAAATTCGTAAAGCGTAGTTTAATCGATCTTTTAACGAAAAAATGTAATTAAAATTTCGAAAAAGTAAGAAAATATCGAGCGAAACTGTGCCATGCACGAATATATACGATTTACCTTATAAAATAATGACATATAGCTATATATACATATACACTTGTAAACGATCGATGAAATATACACCCGCATATAAATTATATGAAAATAAATACGAGAACCAACAATATAAATTCGTACATAATGACAAAGCGTGTGGCGAACGTACCGCCATTGTTCGCTCTGTGCGAAGGGCAGACAGCAGCGCCATTAGCGGCAAACGTGAGAATTCTTCGTCATTTTCTGACTCTAAACACTGTGTTTGTTTACAACGAGAGACGCTGCTTGAACATCAAACGCGCCGTTCTCGGACTTTACAAAAGAGACAGAAAAGGGACAAAAAAAATGTTTTCCGAGTCGAATCTAACAGAAACCTCGATTTCGATACATATCCCGATGCACGGAGTGAATATCCGTATTCGATAACACACACATATATAATCGTACACTCGTGCATTATATGTATGTGTATGTACCCGTAAACAAGCCATAAAAGTAGAGAATTTTGACGAAAACGAAGAGGGAAAACGTCATAGACGACTAGAAAGATTTTTAAGTAGAAAAGGAGACGAAAAATAAAATAAATCGAGAATTCAACGATTGCTAGATTATCAAAATGATCACGTGACACCGAGAAAGCGCGAGTTACAATCATAAAAGTAACTGAAATTTGACAAGCGTTGCAATCACGTTTGAATCACTTTTTTGCGAAAATATCAAATTTTTCGAGAACAATCGTTTTTCATGAACCTTTATATCGTTATTCATGCGAAACCTCAACAGCTGATT
Source organism: Diadegma fenestrale (assembly GCA_037043255.1). Classification (NCBI taxonomy): domain Eukaryota; kingdom Metazoa; phylum Arthropoda; class Insecta; order Hymenoptera; family Ichneumonidae; genus Diadegma; species Diadegma fenestrale. The sequence continues at coordinate 14,338,838 of CM073309.1, read as the reverse complement.
ATATGACGGGAAAAAGTTCAATGTTAAATCAATATGACTTATTTGTGGAGATTTTCGATCGGTTTGAATAAAGAATAATGAACTCGTCGTAGCGAACGAATCGGAAAATCGACGAAATTCGAGTTTTAACGGAGATATCAAAATTTTGGAAAAGAAGTGACTCACGGAAGTGGCCGGGGTCGTGGATCGAGGTAATTCGATGTACTCGAACGTGTTGGTTGTTTCCATCGCTGTGCAGCCGGTAGATGACTCTCAGGCGTACTCTCAGGACATGGAGAACCAAAAATTACACTGAAAACGACGACGCAAATTCCTCGACGATGGCGGGACTTCAAGAAAACATTAAATCCGTCATTCGAGATGGACTTTTGGAAAATTCAGCCACAAAAATAGAAACTGTGGTGCAACCAACGCGCCAAATTATCTCGCAGTCTTCCGTTTACAAGCAAAAGACGGAACAACTTTATTGTCTCTGTTTTCGCTTTCCAAGAATTGCGCATTTTTTGTGGAACCCGCACGATGTTATCACACTCGCGAGAAATAAAGAACAATATCACGCAATACACTCTCTTAATTTTCAAAGTTCACTTATATTTTCGAACGCGATGAGCACGAGCGATTTCGATCGCGCCGCACGTGAAGGAACTGATCGCGACTCGTTACGTCTTTACGTGACAAAACAAAAATGCGACCACTCTGCAATCGCCCTTCCCCATTGGTCACAGTTTTTGGCCAATCAAGAACTTTTGGTTATTCACAGAGAAGACCGAAGAACTGCTATCGGAACTTTTGTTCGCGGTGCATGGTTAATTGTCAGCAAAACCAACTGTTGCAGACACACAAAAATCTCCAATATTCATCACATTAATTAATTGAAAATTGATTACAAAAAACTTTTTCTTTCTTTATACACTTTCCCAATAGATTCACCACTTCAAAGTTAAATTTTTTTTCCAAATTTCGTCCAAGCACAAAGATCTGTTCAGCGCGTCGTGTGCGTTAGAAAAAAAAATCTATTTGTATATGTTCGATAAAATCTTCTGCACTGTTTATTCAGAGGCTCGAGCACTTAAAAAAAAAATTACGCATCGTACACTTATTCCACTACAAAGGCGAGGGTGAAACTTCTCTGTTCCTCGAAATATTCAAAATGGGTTCGAGTAGAACGTGTGTTTGTTGGTTATCTCTCTTGCACTCAGGCGACCGATGGATCGCCTTGGAGATAAAATTCTAGGATATGAAGCCCTGAGGGCATACAAGATTGATATTCTTGGATTCAAATATAAAACATTTATCGCATCTTGGCGCATTCATGAAAACTTCAGCGATTGCAGAATCCCTCAGTTTCAACACCATTATTCGTTTTGCACCATTTTTCATGAGTCTACCGAATATAAACACGATGCGTAAACATTCTCATTGTCACATATACCTCCACATGGTTTCTTTCGTTTCTTTCAAAAGTAGTAGTAGAAAACTTGTCTAATGTCGATCCCTGACAGGTGGCGCGATCTGATGAGAGAAATCCGAACGTTCTCGCCAAACGCACGTTCAGTGATTCAACTTTCGTAATAAAAGTAACCATTATTTATTTTTCAAGGATAACGAGATTGATTGATTGTTCATCGGAAATTCAAGTGTATGGAACAGAATCATTGTAAAACACAATATAAACATCGTTTCTTATAATTGGTGTTGATTATTTCCCCCTGCCTTGCCGTTACAAATTTTCGGGATATTATACGATTACAGATTCTCTATATGCAGCTTAGAAAGCGACAAAAGCGTTATAAATGTCATGTGAGAGAAAATCAATTCGAAAACAACGTAAACACAAAGTTTTTCCTTCTATATTGTGCAATAACGCGTAAATTTCTGCCCCGTGAGTCATAATTGCGTAATTCAAGCCGACGTTCAACAAAGGCATAACCTCAAAAATCGTATCTTCAAAAGTTTATTTCTCTCTAGAGTGCGGTGGCTTATCAGGCGTGGGCTGAAACTGCATAGTCCTCGTAATTTTTATCCTGACCACGATAAACCCACGGGTGCATTCATAGATAATTAACCACAAAAGATTACAGTTTTTTAAACACGTGTTACAAAATAGAATCTTCAGCGATAGCTCAGTTCCTGCTTTTCCATTTTTTCTGTCATTCAAATGCAGACCGCAGCGAAGCTCTTTGTCAGCCAAGATATTAAAACCAGTAGAAATTATCAATCGGCCCTTAGTCCACTGTCGTCCAGCCGCTAAAGAATAACGCTCTGCCGATAGTAAAAATAGTCTGGAAGTATGGAGGCTGTGATTGCGGAGCCTTTCAAAAGTTTGGACGATTTATACTCCAACTTGGAGAACTTAATTTTGTGGCCTGAAGTCAAAGACCTTCGTGAATGCGCCGAATACGTTTACCAAGGAAAACAAGCGGATGTGGGGACCGGAGAACTCAAGAAATTGCACAGAGATGGTCAGCCCCGAACGATAGTCTGTCATGACATGAAAGGAGGCTACTTGGAAGACAGGTATACCAAGAATCACTTTCTGGAAGGCTCCGCCACTTTGCTTTCAAATTTTCCATGATAAAGATAAATTAAACCAACTTCTATGACGTTTTCTCAAAACCCTCATCACACAAACAGAATTCTCTGCGCTCTTTCTGACCCTGAAACGTTTTCAGACTTTTTATTACTCATCTCACTCCAGATTACAAAAAAATAAGTGAGAGAAAGTTACAAATGATGCTGAAGTTTGCAACGTTGGAATGCAACGAAAAATATTTGATTTTAGATGATTTGTTCAATTTTCAATGTCATCCAAATTTTTCGACTCATTACATGCTTTTCGGGTGGCAAAAATCGATCATTTTATCATCGTAATAACATTCTGCCCTTGAATAATTACTTTTGCCAAAAATACAAAAGAATTTCGTTGCATTCCAACGATGCAAACTTCAGAGTCATAAGTTACAACATTTGATGGACAATAATCGCCCACAACCTTATTTTGACCATTACCATCACAAATTGTTACAAGTGCAAACCGTTGAAGAAAAACCAGAAAAATTGGCATCATTGCTCCTGGACTGAAATTCTCACAAAAATGCTTTCATTAAAGACCCCCAGAGGTTTTCTCTCTTTCTACGATCTCCTTCAGACTCAATTTTTTTAGCCAGATGACCATTTCCATGTAGGAACGTTTTTGGGCATCTAAAAAGTCATTGTGGAACGTTACTTTTTCAAATTTCGTACCGTAAAGAAATTAATGGAATATGTAACGTTTGTACACGAAAAAAAAAAAAAAATCGTGATAGAAACGATTTTGGAAATTCGGAGGAATAATGAGTGTAATGTGTGAAATTGTTCAATAGCTTTCGATTTAATTTATCAAAATGAAAGCTTTGAAAATTTCTTGGCATTTCAAAGAAAAAAGTTAACAAATATATGTGGATCAATTTTTTTCAAAGATTCATCAATGGGTCGGCAGCTCACGACTCGTACCTTTTTTACCACTGGAACATGATCGACACGTTCATCTACTTTAGTCACAAATTAGTAACGATACCGCCCTACGGTTGGATAAACGCAGCGCATAATCACGGCGTTAAAGTCCTCGGTACCTTGATAACCGAGAGTGGGGATGGTCAACAAGTTTGGCAACGTGTTTTGTCCAACAGAAGCGAAACGAAAAAATTCGCCGATGCTCTTGTACGTTTAGCAAAATTCTACAAATTCGAGGGCTGGCTGTTGAACGTCGAAAACGAAATAGAAGCCACTCAAATTGACGATTTAATCTATTTCGTCAACTATCTGACGCAAAGCATTCACAGGGAGATCGAAGAGTCCGAAATCATTTGGTACGACAGCGTCAGCTCACAAGACGGCAAACTCAATTGGCAGAACGAACTCAACTTCCATAACGAGTGAGCTCATTTTTTTTCCTATAGCCATAAACAAGAGTTTGTAGGAAAATTATTAAATGATCAAGAATATCGTATATCGATCTCAACACTGAAAAACCGAATTCGTAGAGTCAACAAAATGTCACGATCAAAATGGGAATCTTTTACTTGAAAATAATATTCATAATTAGTCAGCAAATCTTGGTTGAAAAAGAAGGAACGATTTGGTGGCTTCATTGATTCATCAAAGTTTTATTGATTTGATAGAATTTTAATGATTTGCCGAATCAAATTTTTGACTGGACGGAATTTCATGAAAGATCCTGCTTTCAGGAGTTTCTTCAATAACTGTGACGGAATTTTCCTCAACTATAATTGGTCAGACTCGACTTTAGCAAATAGTTTTGGAATGGCTAATAGAAGCAAACGTGTTTTCGATGTTTACGTTGGGCTGGACGTTTGGGGTCGAGGTTGTCCGGGAGGAGGTGGATTCAACTCTGCTCATGTAAATGAAATAAATAAAATATTCCATGTTTGCCTCGTTCGCATTCCGAGGCGCGATATCGCAGTGATTATTCCAAAGTTACGAAACATTATTTTTAGGCTCTCGAACGAATCCGGAAACAGGGTTTGTCCGTAGCGATATTTGCACCAGGTTGGACCCACGAGAACTTCGGACCGGAGACATTCCTTAAAATCGAAAACATTTTTTGGTCTCAGCTCATTCCTTATCTCTACGTCCACGTGCCTATTTACGACAAAGAGATTTTCACAACTTCTTTTTGTCGCGGTTCTGGAATCAAATATTACCGCCAAGGCCAGGTAGAGAAAATGAGAAGAATCAATTTAAAAAAATAATGCAACCATAATTTTCACAATTCGGATTTCTATAGATAGAGAATGCAATCGTCACAGAAGGCAAAGAAATTTTGACGGAGGGCCCTTTTTACAATCTGTCGATGCAACAACCACAAATTTTGGCTCCTGGATTGCATTCCAAGTTTACATTCGTCGACATTCCGCCGCCTGTCTCACCGAAGGACAACAATGCACCATTCGAAAGACCCGTGTGCACGTTCGAGACTCCCTTCGAGACGATTAAAGTCCACGGCAAAAAAATTAGCTTCATTCCTAAAAATACTGTACCCGCGATCAATCGTACTGAATTATGCAATGAATATTCGTACGGAGGAGGCAGTTCGTTGGAGTTGCTTTTTAACGACAATACACGATACCATCGGTAAGTTGATAAAGTTTAATTGCTCATGAGGACCGTGAATAAGACTAAGAAGGCCGTTTTAGGATACGATTTGACCGGCGAATTGTCGCTCCACTGCACGGACGAAAAAATCCGAGAAATCATCGTTTAAGAATAAAACCGAGGGACGACCTTGAATTTTGGCCGACATTCGAAAAATTTCCATATAAATAAAACGAACTTTTGAATAAATTCCAAAGCTTTTTCATTTCCTTCAGAAGTTAATCTTCGCAGTGTAAAAAAATTGTCACAGAAGTTGTGAAAAACTTGCCGAGATCTCAAGGTCGTCCTACGAGTCTATTCTGTAACGTGTTTTTTTCAAAAGTCTTTGTGTATCGAGCTCACATTTTTTATGGCGAAATGTCGTAATTTCGAAAATTCTCTTGAAATGTTTATTTTTGCAGATTATTTTTAGTTCACATAGATTTCGATCAAGCGATCGAGGCAAGCTTGATTTATCAAAAGAGAAAAACTGATACGTGGCAACGAGATCTTCTGCAACAAAACCCAAAATTGATTCTAGGCAACGACACGGGATCAAAGATTCTCACACCGTTTGAGACTCACGAACTTAATTCACAGTGGCGAAAGAGGTAGAAAAATACGAATGGCGAAAAAAAAAGTTTTTTTTAGTGCATAGAATTTCAAGGTGATGGATCAGTCGCTTTTTCGCCACGTGAGTGCGAGACCGATTAAGTGCAATTTTCGATACAGTCTCACCAATTAAAAAAAAACCCTGTCAGTCTCTTTTTGCCATTGTCGTGCGTACGAGAGCCTTTTCGTGATTATTTAAACGACAATGATCCATCACCTTAATGCCGATTGGATTTCTCGAACAGTCTAATGACATAAAAAAAATGCATCATTTTTTTCAGTATTTATTTAACCAGTCTTCGGACCGTTAATGAAATCGGAGTGGCTCTGGATGTCATAGGAAAATGTTGTCTTGGTGAAATCACTATTAAACCAATGGTAGAACGGCATGGTGAGTAAAATAATGCAAAACGTTTGATTTTCCACCTTTGGACCTTTTCAAATTAACTTTGAATATTGATAAGTAAATATAACGAAACCTCGAATGAAAATTATTTGGAACTGTGCATCGTGTAAATAAAAGATATTTTTCTATTTAATTCGTAATAAATATGAATGCGCTCCGAAAGCAAAAATTCTGTTCGTTCGAGTATCTTTTAGCCCCACATGCCCCAGTCTTTCTTCATTTTGTCGGCTCAGCGCCAAATACGTAAAAAAAAATTTCTATTTTCTATGGAATTTCCAAAATTAATTTTTCGATATTTTATAAATTGCTGAAAAACGATCAATGCCGATTTTTCGGACTCTTAAGCTCGATGCTCCTCCACGCAAGGAAAATTGACGCGAATGCAATAAAATAATCGTTTCGATTCGAGCCCTCGCGGTCAGACATTTTGATCGTAGAACGTCGGTCAGTTTGTAACGTTAAAAAATAAGAAATAAAAAAAGTATGTTCTATCCTACGGATTCGAACCTGCTCGGCAAATGAGGGTTAAAAATGACGCGATCGCGTTGTATTAAACCGTGTCGTTCTTACGAAGTGTACAAAGATTTTGCAATTGGAATGTCACGGAGTTTTGTGGGAGAAAAAAAATTGTAGCACGTGAGCAGATTTTTTAGCTTCGATTGTAACTTGAGGAAAAAAATGTATTGACAATTCTGTCATTGTGCATCATCGGTTGTGAAATGACGTTTGGAAACTTTCCAATTACTTTTCGTATTCAAATAGTAACCACGTTCAAATAGCTTGTGGATTTACTGGACGAACGGCGCACTGGACGTACACGGATGCCTGTCACGTGTCGAACCCGTTCACCGCCCTCCGATATTATCGACCGGTGACATGATTTTTATTTGCGTTTCGAGTAATTCCTCTGGTTTAACGTTCCACTGAAAAGTGTGATTTGGTCGCTCGTACATCACTTTGAGTTCGAATTATCTGATCGATAAGTTTGTTTATTTCTGAAAGTTTCTGCGTACGTTTATCCATAAAATTACTAGCAAGTTTCATTAGAATCATGAATTCAACGCAGCCTTGAAAACGGCTACGTAATTTTGATTAGAGTTCAGAGTTGCTTCTGCCGTATGATACGCCACTGAAGACTGAACCGTGTCCACTTTTGCCTCCACCACAGAAAAATGCTGCCGGCGCTGGTTGGTACAAAATACTGCGCAGTGGAAACTGCGCATCGTCGAGTATTTTTCCAAAAAATTTCCATTCTGTCTAACAATCGAGAATCTCACGCAGCAATAAAGGGCCCTCTCGCTAGTTTTGAGATTTGCATTCGGAGTTGTTACTTTTTTTAAATAATTTCTCACCAACGAGTGAGATATCACCTGCGGCGATTGTTATATCCATCGACGTATCCGATACATTGGTCGTCGATGAGCCGAGCTACCGCGGACCGTAGTTTGCGTTCAAAGTATTGAATTTTATGAAATTTAAAAATTTCATGCAACGCAGCTTTGCGTCTGTAGAATTGTTCCGTCGCTCTCATGTCTCAACGAGGACCGAGTCTGAAAAAACGCGCGGGTGGACAAGACTGTCCATCCAACGCGTCCCATACATCGGTCGTCGATGAGCCGTCACCGCGGACGGTAGTTTATTTCGGTTTTATAAAAATTAAAAATTTAACGCCGCCCTCAAAAGGACTCGTCGTTATGATTTGCGTTCAGAATTGTTCCGCCCGATGTCTCGCCGACGACAGAGTCCGAAAACATGCACGTCGTCGACGAGCAGAGCTACCGCGGACGGTAGTTTACTTTTCTAACTACTGAGATTTTATAAAAATTAAAAATTTAACGCCGCCCTCAAAAGGACTCGTCGTTATGATTTGCGTACAGAATTGTTCCGCTCGATGTCTCGCCGACGAAAGAGTCCGAAAACATACATGGCGTCGGCGAGCAGAGCTACCGCGTTTTATGAAATATAAAAAATTAAAAATTGAACGCAGTCCTGAAAAGGACTCGTTATGATTTGTCGTCAGAGTTGCTCTGTTCGCATATTTGCGTTCAGAGTTGTACAACTACGTAAACTAACGCAGGTCTGAAAAGATCTGCGTTAGGATTGAGATTCGCGTTCAGTTGTCTCGCTCATGTGAATTGCCTCGATATAATATCGTCCCAGGTATTGGCCTCCAATGTAAAAGCGACCCTGCGGCAAAACGTCGATCCGAGGCATCGAACGTCGATGAGCGGAGTGTACTCATCGTGGAGTTTGCTAAAAACATTAAAAATTGAACGCAGTCCTGAAAAGGACTCGTTATGAATTGCTGTCAGAGTTGCTCTCTTCGCAGAGTAATGATTTGCGTTCAGAGTTGTTCAACTACGTAACCTAACGCAGGTCTGAAAAGATCTACGTTAGGATTGAGATTTGTGTCGAGTTGTTCTCAACGTTTGACGTCTCCCTCAGGAGTGATGTGCATCCTCTTGCGAATCGCCTGGAAGTAATAATCGTCCGAGGTCTTGAACCCAATAAACGACCTTGAGACAGACGGTCGATCCATTCGCTCGTCCGAGACATCGATTATCGATGAGCTCTCATCGAGGAGTTTGATAAAAATTAAAAATTGAACGCAGTCCTGAAAAGGACTCGTTATGATTTGCTGGCAGAGTTGCTCTGTTCGCAGAGTAATGATTTGCGTTCCGAGTTGTTCAACTACGAGATCTAACGCAGGTCCGAAAAGACCTGGTTAGGATTATGATTTGCGTTCAGAGTTGTTCAACTACGAAATCTAACGCAGGTCCGAAAAGACCTGGTTAGGATTATGATTTGCGTTCAGAGTTGTTCAACTACGAACTCTAACGCAGGTCCGAAAAGACCCGGTTAGGATTATGAATTGTGTTAAATTGTTCTTCACACGTCCGATTTTTGATGAGAGCTGCTGCTCCTGGTCCTGCTCGGTCGACGTCTCATCGTCGAATGTCGCTGCTCCCGGCTGTGAACCCGTATTTATGCCCTGCTCAGGCGTCACGCCTGCGCAGTAACTGCCTGCGCAGTCGCTACTGCGCAGAGCATGGCATTACAGTCGAGCCACCAGGGGACGCCCACCAGAGCCAGCCCCCAAGCTAACTACGCCAATGAACAGCTTAAAGAAATTTTCGTCGAAATACGCACGATTCCCCGTGATAATCTTAGCAGCCGAAAATAATATCAACATTAACGTGCTGGTCCACAGGAGGCCGCAAAATGCTCATTTTTTTCATTTGCACTTGTTTATTCACTTTCGGGAAAACTAAAGAAACGTCAAAAAATATAAATAGAATCCGGAATCCGGGGCACCGGCCGGTTTGACCGTTAGAGTTTATATTTATTTTCTCTCTGTGCGCGATTTTCATTGGCGTGTCGTTTCCACGAAAATTCCACTTTTCCAACGATTTTTAGCAACCGATACAGTCACGCTCCTGTCAAAAACGGATGAGCATCGAATTCGGAGCATCGAATACATTTCGTCAAATATTTTGAATCTCGAACTTTGATTTCAACAATTTTTGGAGCAATTTGTATATTTTCGACCGTTGAGAAATGTGAGAATTTTGAGTTATTTGTGAAAAGTGTTATTTTTACAATTTCACGTTGAACGAACAATAAAATACGAATAACGACTTTCTCCAGTTGATCGTTTTTGTTACGATATTTTATCTTATTTCGTTAGGAAACAACGTCGTATAAATTTAACATGAATTGACGATCCGAGCCCGCCCTCCATTATCACTTCGAACGAGCACTGCACTCGCGAGTTTGCTATAATCCTGTGTTTTTTTTCACACGCGAAATCCTACCTACGCAAGTATAAAACGGTATTTGCTAGTAATGAGGACGCGCCTCGAGATGCGTGCGTATATTGTAAAACAAATTATTCGTCAACGTAGGTGCGCGAGCTCCCGGCCGAAGACAACGGTATGGTTGACAGCGCCACACGCAACTTCCAAGCGTGCAATCGGGAATAAAGTGGGAAAAAACGTAAATTGCAAGAAAAAATGGCGGTTGTCCAGCATTCTTATTATTTCGTCACGCTACGAGCAGTTACATTTGTCTAACCTGATGGCTTGCTGGTCTATTGACAAATCTCGCTTCGCCGGAAACACAAATCAATCGATTACGATAGTTGAGAAATGTTTAGATATATTTGGATGGCGAATTTTATTTTTGCACAAACTTAACAATTCATTCCACGACGTTACGAACGCGACGAAATAGGTCGAGTCGAGATCGGGACGCGAACGTCGATCCCTGATCGTCGTTGCGTATTTTCGAGGCGCGTTTCGTAACGCAAAGTTTTTGGAATTCAAGGCACGGCCTACAGAGGTGTCTTGTCGAAATTCTCCAGACGATTCTTTGGGGTCGCGTATCTGCTTCAAGAACTACTCTACTCTCCTCGCTGTAATCCCCTCCCCCGTCTCCACTTGTCTCTTTTTCGATAACTCGATGAAAACATAGACTTGGATTGACGCGGAATAAATATAATAATATTTTCTATATTTTCACAAAAGACCGCGATATTCGATCGAAGCCAAAACCGTTTCTCTTCGTAAAAAAAACGCTATTTCTGAAAATTTATGTTTTTACATCGGCGCGTGCCGAATAGCCCTACGAACTATGTATTTTTTAACCTTCATGAAAATAACAATGACGACATTTGTTTTTCGAAAATATTTTCAAATATGTCATTTGTGTTTTTTTACTTATACTTTCAGATTTATTTTCTTGGCGGATTAATGATCACGAGACGGTTTATTCGCCTCAACATTCGTGGGAGTATAATGGATAATAAAGTAATTTCTTAAATGAATTTTAATAGTGCGTGTGTGTATTGGAACGAGAGACCAAGAAGTGAAAAGAAAAACTGACGCTCCCTCGCAATAGCGATCATATTTACAAGATGAGATCAGTGTTTTCCTGGGCTGGCCAAGGCGAGCCGCTACGCGAACTACGATTTGCTAACCACAATAAACAGACTACAACGCCACCCAACAAAAGCGGAAGAAAAATGTAATAAGAGCCAGAAAAAAACGTCTCTTGGCTTTCTTTTTCTCGCAGTTATTATTGGATCTCTAATTCTTAAGCCAAAAGTCGTCTTTATTACGCGCAGAGGTAATAATTTAATCTCGGCATCCAACCCTCTCGATTCCGTTGGTCTCGCTCGGAACGTCGCAATTCTGCATTCCTCGCAGCTTCCTCCTACCGCAAGACAGGCACAACCGAAGTCATAAAAGCATATTCTCGCGAGCCAAGCTCGTGGTTTCTGACTTGCGAAAGTAAAACGTAGAGGCTCGTGTTACTCTCTAGAGACGGTGAAGAATCCTCCGACCCATTATCTCTGCCACTCACTCAATTCGTCATTACGAAGAAGAGAGCGCCGTGGAGACTAATGCCACTTTATCGCGGCAGGTGGCCGCGGAGAAATTGCCTCCGCGACAATGCGCCACTCGGACGAGATGAAAGTGGCCAAACACAACATTTTTTTCTCTCTTTTCCATAGCAACGTCCGCAGCCACCGACGAATAAAATAATCCATTGTATCAAAATTTGCACAAGTGCAAATAATTGTCGATTTATTTTTAAAAATAAAACCTAAACCGCTGAATTCGCTGGGATTTCGCAACGAAAATATTTCACTTGTAAAAAGTTTTATCAATTTTTATTGTGAATTGAAATTAAACCAAATATCATGTTATTTTTTTATTGACCCATCGCATATTTAAAAATAATATGAATCATTATGAAAAATCCAACACGCTTGACTATTGGAAATTATTCATCGCAACAACAATCTTTTAGTATGACTGAGAAATAAAGAGTACGCCTGTATTCACTGCGTTAGAAAATCGTTTTCTCTCCTATAGACAAGAGTACACGAAGCTCCCCGACGAGACACACACAGGCTTTTCCCCTCGATCCTCGGTATTACTCTCGTGGGAAATTGATGATGAAAGCGAATCTTTCGAGCCAAAGATTTCTATAATTCTACATAGTCAAAGTCAATCACTCTTATATTATGTGTAATATGATTATTGTTCGCACTATTATCGTAGAAAGAATGGGGAAAGAGAAAGGTTGAGATGAGCAGAGTTTTTTTGCAAAATGGGCAACGCTTTCTCGCGATCTCGGCAAGTGTGTCCCTGATGTGTAAAATTGTCGAGTGTCTTCAGAACTCTTAATTTGCATGGAATCTTTCTTGCTGGATGCCTGTGAGAAAGGGCGAAACGAATTTGCAACGGATGATCACAGAGGGCACTTCGTGTAGCCTTAGACGTTGACCTTCATCGTCGAGGGAGATCGTATCACACGCACACACTTATACGAGGTTAGAATAGTTCGTAGCTTCTTGCGAATTCACTTACGACCCTGTGTATCCGTGCAATTCGTTCGAGCTTCCGCGAACTCGTGTGCTAAACAGCTGCACGAGACTTTTTCCGTAATTAGCGTGGATATTACAGTGTAAATATATTTTTTCTCGCGTGCCTCGACCGGCATATACCGCCTTCATTATCATCGCGACCGCCGTAAAGACAAGCTCCATAGCGCACCAAGTGCAGACGATTGTAAGCATCGTTTCGCCGGTTATTCTCTTTCGCAGCGATAGATGAATGAAAATTGCATAAGACTCAAATATATGCATAGAAAAAATTAACGTAACGGCTTCCCCCACGACTTTACATCGAATAGAAAATGTAAATGTTCCGAACGTTCGAAAATTTATAGCAAAATCGCGATGTTACTTTTGCATAATCTCGTAAATAAAACTGGTTCTTCGACTCGATTTTCCGATCTGTAAACATCGACTACAGAAAAAAATGTGATTGACAAAAAGTTCTGCGACGAAGTTCCAAAATATCTGAGAAAAAAAGTTATTCGAGAAACGTTGTCTTCACTTTTGGAGTCTCGAGCAATCTCAACGCCTGATTGGCTGCGCGTTGCCCAATGATCGGCTTCCAAAAAATTGCGATTTTGACGAAATAATCGAGAATATTATTGTTGTTCGAGAAAAAACAACTCAATGAGAGAATAAAGCTTGGCATTGAACGACACGCGTTGCGGTGCGGGTTCTGGTTATTTCGGAGAGTGAGCACGCGCTGCAGGTGACTCTGTTGACGAATGAATTCGCGGATTACGCTGGATCTTCGCGCTACAAAACGAATTCCAAACATGTAACTGGACTGAGTGTATTTAAAAGTTTTAAAACTCTTTCGAGAGAGCAGATTCCCGGTGCATATGTTTATTTACTTAACGGCACGGTGTATAACTGTAGAAAAATTCTCTGACACAAGGCCAAGAGATAGAGCACTCTCGTGTTGTTAACTTGTCTACAAAAGCGCGATTCCCTTCGTTGAGACCTCTTGAAACTTGTGGTTTCGTGTTTCTGGTTTCACAATTCACACGCGTGTGTCCCTATGCCATGAATGTCTGTGCACCAACAGACGAGTCATAATTGCAATAAAGACGATAATTATTGTTAACATTGCTAATTCATGTGGTGTAGCCATAAGGGAAGGTTTTGTCGTCATCATCGTTTCATACACGCAATCCGGCTGCCTATAATCATATTACGGTTAGCCTTTCAAAGCGATAAAAGTTGCTGGTGTATACAATGCAAATTTTGCTGTTTCGGCCGTCGACCGAGAAAACATCGATGTTTTTTTTTTTTTTTACACATGCTCTCTATCGAGTTTGACAACTCTTTTCATGAAGAAAACCATGAGTTAATGTATCGATCGGATATTTTCCTTGTTTCAAAGATATAGCGAGCATGCTTTTCGCACGGAAGACAGTGACATAACCTCGAATAATGACACTTTACTTCCGTTAAAATTCTCAATCAGCTGCTTTCGTAATCGATCGCGAGAAGCTCGAGTGACACACTCCAACGACGCAATATTTCACAAAACTTTCACCGCTCTTATTATCGTCGAATGGATGAATTATTTACGATACGAATTCGTCGTGAGCACTCGATGGAATGTTGCTATTTCCGGGCCTGATATCGATTATATGGGCGGCTTGAAATTTATCGATATGGCATAAAGGATCGATACAAAATTCCACCTGTTGCGTGCGCGCTCGAATTCTCAACTTACTCGAGTCAAACATGCCGAAGAATATCAATGGCTTTATGAATTATTTATTAATTACACTTCATAAATATAGATTGTTCCAACATATTTATTTTTATAACCCCGCGTAAATTTCTCTTAGATTCGTTGATGCGATCTCGATTGCGTCAACAATGATGGAGCACTTTCAACAATCTCGACACACGGAAGTCGCATTTTTCAGTTTTTGTAGTACTCTTACGATCCGAGACGGCGCTGCATCGATTTGTCGTTTCTTGTTCCATCGAGCATCCCGATCCGTTCTGTTGTCGTGCCGAACGTTTTGCACACTTTCACACAAGACCGACACGAGGTGAAATCTCAAAATTTGTTAACGAGGAAGTTAAAAAATGATAATTCATTGCCATCGAATTTCCCTTTCGGCGAAACCTTCTACGCTATACGAGATCGCGCGCTTCTCGTAATTTCACTTTGTTTATTAGTCCAGTGTCGGAATTGAATACGATATCTCGCAGCTTACGTCGCGACGATTAATACACACGTGCATATGAACTGCCATGCAGAGAGGATTATTCTAAACTTTCTTCGACCGTATAATGGCGCTTTTGCATACTTTCCAATTATGAGCATCTTCCCGAGTACTTTTCTTAGAACAGCGCCTCATGCGGTACGGATTGAACCGTCATTTCCAAAGTCTTTATAATTATTGACGCTTCCAAGACGATCTATTGGCTACGCGAGTCCGAAGGAGATAACTCAAATGAGAATACACGCTTTTCCAGGACGTTCGCAAAGTTTTGAGAAAAACGAACTCGAACGAACGAGTTAAGCAAGATCGAGTGGCTGATAAAATTTTATAGTGCGACTTCGCGAACTGTATCAACACGTGATGAATATTACGAAGCGTGAAAATTGACATTGCCTTGTCGCAATGGGCGGAGTTTTCTTCTGGGCTAACGTTCTTTCGAGTTTCCCGTTTTCTTGTAGATAGCAATACGTAACCACGATATTACAAGAGCGGTAAAAGGCGCCTGCGAATGTACATACATAGAGGGCGCTGCGGATATGCTCCATACACTGTATAGCCGCAGCTTACGATCTATAACGAGACCTTAAAGTCTGTTATTTCGAGAGTTCGATACTCGCTGAGCCAATTATTCTCGAACGTTCGAGCTGCACAAGAGCATTCAAAGATCCTTTTGCGAATATCTTCGAATTCATACATATATAGACGTCTCATTCGAGCTGGCTATACAAATTCCAACCACATTGAAAGTCTTCGAAAAACACGCTATATAATCAAACCACGTGGTATTCGATAATAATTACAGTCTTGTCTGATCTCGGTGTCATTGACCCGGAAAAAAAACTATGAATCATCAGAAATATCTGTTCGTGCACAGATAAAATAGTATAGAAAACAGCACTTTCGCTAAAAAAAAGGAGCAAAATTGAAGTGGCGTTGGCAATGGCATCGAAATTACGTTTTCTCTCGATCTCTGCATGTCAATAACCCACGCGCAATTCTCGTCTCGAAATTACTACATTATAGTTCCTTGATTGCGCGAATTTTTTATTCGGACACTTACTCCATTTTGGATACGGTAAACGGCGCCCTTAGCAGACAAAGTGCGCATTACGACGATTAATTATTTTCCCCAGATCTACTCGATTGTAAACGATACTTGTATAAGGATATGAGAGGGTCAATTAGCAACGCGATGTCGGAACGATTTTCGCAATTTAATTGACGATTGATCGTATCCTTCGGAACGAATCACTCGATCAACAAACTCGCTCACTCATAAATGTTGTACGATTTATTTACGTCCACCGATATTCCTTCTTCCGCATTTGAATTCCGTGGAAACGAGATCTCTTCCGTTTTCTCTTCCCGTTTTGCCAAACGCCAAATATCTGTTCCGGTTCATTGACACTTTTTATTTAGTCTCTTACCATAATAAACATTCTCCATCGCGGGGCCCAAACGTTCTCTACGAATCATTTCGTAACACAATCCGCCAGGTGTAAAAGTGCGGCATTTAGATACATTGAAAAGCAACCAATCAGGTGTTAAAAAAAAAAACTTATTTTTACACGAACAACACGAATTTATCGATTTTCACGATGCAAATCTCGAGTGGAATGAATTTGCTAAAAGTTTGGACAAATCGATGAAATAAGCAGGAACCACGTGACCGGCCGCACAACATCGAGAAGTGCTTCTAAAGTAGAGAACGTGGGACGAGGGAACGAAAACAGAATTTGGCGGGAAACGACATTATGCCTCAGCAAGCAAAGCAACAGCTACTCCGAGACAATGATTTTGCTCCAACGTGTAGAACGTATATTCCATGTTTCGTTATATTCGTACGTATGTTTATATCTGTATACCACACTCGAGCTCGCCAAGCATTTCTCTTAGCTCGTGAATGCTCCGGTAGAAAGGCAAGCGCTCACTGGGGAGAAACCTTTCGAGCTTCGAAGAGCGTGCGGCGTTCTCTCCTCAGAGACTTGATCTCGAAACTTGTACTTAAGCCTTATGGCATCGATATCCCATAACCCATACATCGAGTCATTGTCTAACGAGTCTTTGGCACCATGTTCACGGTATTTTACGATTGTCTATGAAAGTGAATGACGATTCCATCGGGAATTTCATTACACGATTTTTTTTCATCTGTTCTGTCATCGCGTCCATCGAGAATTGCGAAAACTCTGCTTTATCAGCATCATGTCCATATTTCTAGTGCAGGAACGTCAATTCTTCACAACTTGAAAATTCTTTCGCCCGGACACAGTAAAAATACACTTGATGTGTCCGAAACTGTATAAAATCTGGTTTAAAAACGTCCGAATGCAACTACGCGAACCAATAATTGGTTCAGACGTTTTTTTTTTTTAGTTCTCAATGTCGACGTAAGAGCGAGGTTTGCTGAATTCTCGCGTCTCTCAATCTTGCCAGTTTTACGAAGACTTTATGGGCTGATGAAAAAATGTTAACGCAGAAATGAAATTGTGAGGAAGAAAGTTTCAAAATTGATGGACAAGAGACTTTCTACACAGATTTTTTTATGATTTTTTTAAATTGCCGTTGACAATCAAATACGAGCACAAATTTTTTGGAACAAATAAGCAAAAGTATTAATCAAAATTTCGTATAAACGGTCAAATTTTCGTCTTAACCAAATTTCAGGGCAACAAGATCGGAATAAGAAGAAAAAAAAACCGAAAAATAATTCATAAAATGGGCGTTTCTCGAGATAGTACACGCTGCGGAACACACAAAAGTTACAAAGCGTGCGAGCAGCAGTAACGAGAGAGAGCTGGCACGATTAACTTTTCGTTGTGTGTCGAACCGCATCGATGTACAGTAATATTTGCGCGGCTAGCTGACTTGTGTATAACATTCAAACTTAATCCACACACACACACACACACAACACACACGTACACAATAGCTCGTCTTCATCTTCTTGTTCTTATATATTCTTCTTGAAGTTGGGAGTACAATGATCGCTCTGCAAACTCTTTCGTAGATAATGCTCTTCGCCAGGTCGTTTTACTACCGAGAGAGTTTATAAGACATTATACACATGAACGATGCCAACGAACCACGTGACCACAGAGAAATTTCTTCGCAAACCTCAATGCCATGTAGTTTATGAATTTCTGTACTTCTGAATGTGATTAAATCCATTACAATGACAAAAACGAGACAAAAACGTAACGACATTTCTCCGCGAGCGGGTTTTCTTGTCAGAAAATGTAGCAGCGTCGATGATTCTGTCCCATATATTAAATAGAGAAAATTCCTACTACTTTACTATACGTGTACACATATTTATACAGATATGGAATCGTAGTACAAGGTACGCACGAGTAAGACAGAAGAATAATGTGTATAAAAGGCGAGAGACCAGAGAGAAAAAAAATTACAAGCTATGCGCTATCTTATATGAATGCATGTGTGTACATAAGCCATGGAACTGTATGAAAAGCCTCGCGTGCAGTGGAACGCAGGTCAGGTATCTCACGTACACACGTGCTATTATAATACTAGTATCTGCGCGACGTCTATATCTATATGTCTGTCGAGTACATGCCTATGGGATCTGGTGAACGAGAGAGCGTGCAACTCGGATCTCGGAATATTCGAGAAAACTGAACTAAAGCGAAATAATCGTGAAAATTAATCTCAGCGATATGAATGAACGCGTATAATAATCGAATGAATTCTGATCGAATTATTGCAATAAAAATAAATCGTTGAAAAATCATTCACACATTTTCAAACGCGATCGTTTCGATTGGTCGAAATTCTGAAAAATCGACTCAAACTTTTTTGTTCCGATTGGACGGATGGCGCGTGAAAAAATTCAGCCGCGTCTTTGTCGCAGACGAGCCACAATCTCGAGAAGTTGAAAAAATCGATGAAAAATCGGAAATTATTAAAATCTTCTAATTTTCAGACGGTCCCGGAAAATTCTATGGAACGCTTTGCAAAAATAATAATCGCCCAAGTATTTTTCATCGGTGCGTCAAGTTTTCTTTAAATTGAAACAAAGATGGCGTTACAGAAACCTCGCGAAGTCAAAGTTTGAGGCCACTTTTTTTTCTAGATAAAATGCTCACACTCGCATCAGCTAATGACTGTAATTATTAACGCCCGAAATGAACTTGAACGTTTTTGTATTCACGTGAGAAAAAAAAATGCACCACATTTTTTTTCTAAAGCGTAGATCCTTGATTGTCGCAATGTGAATTGACCTTTCGAGTTGGACAGAGATCGAAGGAGTGCGAGGAAGAAGCAAACAGAGAAATGGATAAGAAAAAACTTGCATAAAGCGAACGAGATCGTGAAGATTAATATATGCTGGGTATGCGCGTAATTATACAATTGTAAAGCGAGTTTATGTACTCTCTCGAAGTTAAAAACGAGCGGCGGGGGGGGGGGGGGGGAGGGATTATTGAGGTGCTTGTGTGCGTGAGAAAGGAAGACATTAGGAGGAAGAGAGGGAGGCCGGTGCAACCTGTGCTCGAGGAATGAAAGCCAGTCACTGACCAGATACGATCCGGACTACTCGCGACTTTCGTGTTCTCTGTCGACGTAGACGAAAATTTCATTTCTTATCGTAAATAAAAAAGAAAAAAAGGCTTTTTCAAAGTTTCTTCAAAGTGAAGTGTCATCGAGAGGAATGTCGTGCGATTCAGAGTGAAAATCGCTCGTGCAAATATCCTCGACGAGTTACCTCGATGTTAGACAAATAAAATACAATAAAAATCGTCAATAAATTTGTTCGATGTTGGATCGATTATAGAGAAGTAAAACTTTTCGAAACGGAATGACGCGATGATGTCAATTAATCTTCGAGTGGTTTGAAACAGTGTTAAAGTTCCGGTGCTTTCTCAAACTCGCTTATTAGCTCATTTACGGTCCATTTACTTTGCAGCTCGCTGCACTCGGTGCACGCCCGAGTGGTGTAAAGCTGATGAGTTATTACGATCTTAAAGAAC
Source organism: Diadegma fenestrale (assembly GCA_037043255.1). Classification (NCBI taxonomy): domain Eukaryota; kingdom Metazoa; phylum Arthropoda; class Insecta; order Hymenoptera; family Ichneumonidae; genus Diadegma; species Diadegma fenestrale. The sequence goes on along the minus strand of CM073309.1, from coordinate 14,319,083 downwards.
ATTGACCTATGGCATTTTTATTTATTTATCCGTAGATCAACGTGCAGATACGCAAAAGTATCTTTTTCATAATCTCTGATCGAAATTTCGTTCAATTGTTACGGAATACGTTGAAAAAAGTGTAAATATTTGTACAGATCGAGTAGTCTTGCAATCTAATTCTGAAATTAATCGAAATTCGATTCAGCAATCACGTCGATTTTCTCGTAATCAATCCAACTGTGTGCGGGCTTGGAAAAAAGGTTGAACAATATTCGTACTTCGTGTGTTGATGCGATTCGGGAATACAGCGAAAAAATGCGGTAGTGTCACGAGCGTGGAATAAAAAAGGAAAATAAAACATTTTGAAAAGTGTTTTTATCTCGACATGAAGATGGAAAACAGTGACACGATAGCACTTGACTCGACCGTGAGGAGTCAAGACTCTGGTAAAACAAACAATTCGAAAGATTCCTCCAACTCTAAGGACTCGAAAACCGAGAGTTGCCAAGAATCCAAACATTCCAAAGAGATCCTCATCTCCGAGAGACAACAACGACAACAGCAGCATCAAGCTCACCAGCAACAACAACACCAACAACACCAACAACATTTGAGAGATCAGGAACAGAGGCACAAACTTCAGAGAGCTCAAGCACGCGATGACACCAACATCCTCATGTTTACGTCCTGTGGGCAGCTGCTTCTTGGTAAACAAGCTTTCATGTTCTTTTCCCATCAATTCACAAGCGAAAAAATTCGTTTTCCTTACAAAATCTGACAAAAAAATATCCAACTGTCATTATTACGATTTCGATGTTCTCAAAATTCATTCGTAATCTTTATAAAGTCGTGAATTTCGTAATGTTCGCAAATTAACGTAAAATAGAGAAAAAAAAAAACAAAATTCAATCTGTATCGAGATCGGGGAAAGATATTCGGGTCGTAAAATTCAAGGACACGTGTGTGCGAAGAAAAACTCGATTCGACACGGAAAAATATGAGAAACATTTAAAAATTAGCACCAACGCGTCTGCACATTAACCGAACGGGAAATACAATTAAAATGTGTGAACTCGACGTTTAATTTTACGATGTCTGTGATTTACGAAAGTGTCTCACGAACGAGAGTGTTAAGCCGCAAGTCAATGGGCTCAGTCGCCACATGACATTTATGCTTTTACAACGGCATGTGGCAAAATTCAAGCATTTTCATAGTATCACAGCTTTTTTTTTGTAACTCTCTCACTTTGGGGTTAGAATCCCATTTTCTATGAAACTTTTTGAGGACATTGACGCCTTTGCGCATTTTCTTTCTTCTCATCGTGGCGTGTCGAAAGTTTCACGAAAGTTTGAATCGTGGCAATAAAAAAAGAATTTAAATCAATAAACATGAATTTCTACGAATATTGAACGAAAAGTTCAAAGGGTAACCGAATAATAAACGGAAAATTTGTCGTTGTGAAAATATTCATTCGCGTCGAAATGTCAGTTTCGTGTTTGAGAAAAATCGTTTACGATCGTGGTAGAGCCTCGTGAAGCGACAACCTTCGAACTTTGCTAGATATTTGTTCTTTACCGAAATGCATTAAAATGAAAATAACTCGTTCGCGTGGTCGCATTACTGTCGCAGCCTAAGAAAACCGCGCAAGCCGTCATTTCTTTGGACGTTTGCAACAACGCTCGAATGCAACGAAGTTCCTTTTTTCTCCACCAGAGCGCCAAAAATTCTAATACATGCAGCGTCTCTGACTACGCTGACTACGAAAGCGAAACGATCGTTTTTTATAACCAAAAAGTTTATTCTACGAGAAAATTCAAGTTTTGAACAACGAGTCTAGAATATTTTTCGTTACGTTCCAACGATGCAAACTTTATTATTATACGAAACCGACTCAATGTCGTTATTGCAGACTGTCGTTCGATCCGCTGTCGTCTTCGATTCGGAGACGAGAAAAAATTAAAATTCATATGTCCATTATAAGCAAATCCACCTTGAAATCACGTGAAAATATGAGATTTCAATGACCCTGAAGTTTGCAACGTTGAGATTCAGCGAAAAACATTATTTCTATTGATTATTTATTGAATTTTCAAGCTCGTGGCAATTTTTTGAGTCGATTGAGTTTTTTTGTCGAAAGAAAGAATCGTTGCAATGGCCGGACCGAATATTGAATAGTAATTATTTGCTCTGCTGAAGAAATAACAGAATTTCGTTGCATTCCAACGATGGAAATTCAGGATCATGAGATTTCACAGGATTGGCCATGCAGTCAATGAACTTCCAAATCTGCATGGTTATTTACTTATCGATATTTCACAACTTTCTCTCAACTTTCATTGGATCTAAATTTCAGGAGATATTTTATACATCTCTGTCGAAAAATCGGTACTCAATTCCAAGGTGGCAAGAAAAATAAAAGTTTATGCGTTGCTGAGAGAATTGTCATGATCGCCTGTGGCCAGAATTAGGATTTTCTCTTTTCGAATCTTTTCGTGAATGCCAGATTTCTTATTGCTGCTAGTTTTACGAAATCGTCAATTTCATAGATAGCCGCCGCGATCTCGCATTAACCTTGGGTGACCTTCGAATTAATATTCCGGAAACAATTTTCATTTCCTGACAATGTGTATTCCCCATTTTTAGATGCAGAAAAGTTACGACTTTCGTATGTAAACATTAGATTTGTATTTTTTTTTTTTTTTCGTAAGAATCGGCCGAAATTTCAATGTCGTGCTCCAGAAATCCAACAAAATTAGTGTAACAATCAAGTCTGGAAGTTTAAGCTTTTAGTTTTTCTACGAAAAATCAATGAAATTAATTTTCACTGCGAATTAAATTTATTCCATTGACAATGATTCGCGTTTTTGCGGTGCGACTTGAAGTAATGATTAAATGAAAAATTGTAAGCACAGTGATTCGATGTATTTTACAGGGGTCGTCCTCGTGGTTTTCGGTGTCTTGGTTCTCGTTCACGGAGCCTCCCTGGGTGGTTCAGGAGCTGGACTATGGGCAGGAGCAGGTGCTCTGGTTGCGGGTGCTCTGGGTGTAGTAGCAACCCTGGCGACATCGTCGAGCAATAAAATGGCTCAGCAGAGAGCACCAGGAACTTCCGGTTTCGCAACGGCTCATCTCGCCTCGAGTCTGGTTGCACTGGCGCTTTCGAACATGTCAGCAATCACGGCGCTGACGGCGGTCGTCCGAGATTCTCAACGGCCTGCCGAGCCCAGCATCCTTCTTGTTCCCGTATGTTTACCCGAAAACTACGAAAATCACCTGACCTCGAGTATTTTTTTTCTTTTCATAAGGACTTGTAAAGCCGCATGTTTTTTTTTAGTTTTTCCCCCAATTGCTTCGTGTCCCAAAGCTTTTCTTTTGGCTCTTCCGCGTCCTACATTCGTTCCAGGCTTTTCGAGCTCGTAAAAACGAACGAACACGTATAAATACGCAAACGCTGCTAGCTCCTGTTTTAACAGACATTCAATGCATTCAGCACCCGCTCAAATGCCTCGAAGCTTTTTCTCTCAGGCATATTACACGGAATGTGACTCGTCCTACATGTTCACGGATTTTATTCATTTTCTCGTTACATTCTCTCACTTTTTCCTCTCTCGAATTTATTTACTATTTATTCTGGAGCAAGCCTCCACGACCCTGCATATAAAGCGAGTGCATTAATGAAACGTCGAATATCGAGAAAGATAATCGAAGAATCGCAGCTTCATTAACGTCCCGAGATATTTTATCAGCACTAATTTCTGCATATCTCCAGCTTTTTACATTCTCACATCTTTTCATCCCAGCAAATTCTGGCCTCGTTATGAATTCAAGCATCTAACAATAATAAATAAATCAATCGATTAATTATCAACAATTCCGACCTCATTCCGACGATTCGCTGAAAGGAAACCGACTATTTGACACAGCAGTCGTTAATCTTCACACTCGAAACACCGGAACAGGAGCACGATGCGAAACTGAATGAAAAATAATCAAGAAATCGGGTCACACTTGAACGAGTGTATTAATTTTGCAAAATTATGGCGATCGTTTGAATTTAATTTCTTTGCTATGTCTCCAGAGCAGCAGACTAAAAATGACATCAAAATCATCGTGTCACGTTTGAAGGAGTCAATTTGTTTCGGATTGACACGAATTTATCGATGTTTTTCGCTTCAATTCGTTGATTGAACTTTTAATCATCAATGGCATTTTTTTAATTGAACACTTCGATTAAATTTAATTTCATCTGTACCTCGGAATTTAATTGATCGAGCTATTGCTTGGCGTAATCGGTTCCCTCTCGTGTGTCGTATTCGTTCTATGATTCTCGCTTGCCTCAGTTCTTTTGACTTCATTACTTTTAATCTTCTTCTCGCTCGTTTTTTCATCTGATTTTCTCGACGCCTTCTCGCGGTGCTCCGTACATCCACGACGGGTTCTCGCTTCGTTACGTGTTTTGCTACTTGGACGTTTGGCCTACATACCCAAGAGACTCACTACCATTCGACATGAACTGTATTTATATATAAATATACCGGATAGCCGACTCTGTCTCGATGCTACCGCGCGGCTGGAGCGCCGATCGTTGGACTTCTTCTTACGGGTTCGACGTGCACACCGGACCACTTGTTTTTTTATTATCATTTCTTCCTACTCGTTCCTCCACGCTTTTGTGCTGTATATCCCGTTCATCTTTTTCATGCCAGTTCTCTTCCGATACGCCGTGTTATTTTTTCACTCCCGCTTTGGGAGACTCGGCAACGCGCCATCTGGCGGCGGGTTTTTGTACTACCTTCGTAATTCGCGCGCGCGAGCTGCAGAGGCTCGATAGTTCGAGGCTCCAGGATTCGTTTCTACTAAATGCGATTTATTCTCGTACATCGCGAACTCGATAAATGGGCAGTTTGATTTTTGCTTGCAAAACACTGAACTGTAAACATTTACAACTTTCTTCGACAACGGAAGAAGAAAAATTGAGAATTTTCATGAAATATTTCGATGTTCAAAGTTGAAATTACCCAAAATTCAAGATCCTCCCGTAATTCTATTCTGTGGAGATTTTTTCTTCGATTTCAGTTCCCCCATGCGAATGATCGAGATAAAAACGAAAATCCACGCAATCGATTAGAATTGCTCTACTAATCGACTGTTGTGTGACTCGGAGATCTCACATCGACACGCGATTGAAAAGACTCGACGTACGAGAATCGAGACTATCGTCTTGGCTGAGATCGAGATGAAGGAGCGAAATTTAGAAAACGTGAATTCCGCGCCACAGGACTCGTGGTTGAAAGTATACATTTGCGCGGTTATTCGGAATCAAGATCGAGAGTGCATCGGTATAGCCGAGTGCCTAATTAATTGAAACCTCGGACGAGTCTAATTAACGTAAATCAACACAAAGTAACCGGTGACCTCGTTATTTCGAGATCAGAACTAAATGTAGAAACCGAGAGATTTTATTCTTTTGAGAAAGCAGACTCACGTGAAGATTTAGTGAAACATAAATCACAGGAATTTCCAAGTATTTTCATAAACGCACAAAATCATAAACGCTCCCCACAATTTATTGAAAATTATTACAAGAAAAATTGACTCTTCGCGCTATCGCTCCGCCCGTGCCATCCGGACAAAAAACGACACATTTCGTACACAAAAAGTAACGCAAATTCTCAATCTTTTGTCCATTGACAGACCGTTGATTCGGAAACGTTCATTCCTACGAAATTTTGAGCTAGTAGCAACCGTCGACGGATGATCAAGCAAAAAAAACGCGAGATATTTCTCGTGACGTCATAATCCATCATTTTTTGCGAGCTTTCGGTTGTTCGAGCGAGCAGGCGGAATTCTCTTTCTCGTTTGATGACTCGTCGATAGTGATCGTCTGTAGAGTTGGAAAACTTGATCAAGCCGCGAATATCGATAAAAATGCATACTTTAGGGGATTTCCTGACATTGCTTGTGAGGATCGAGAAGCCATTGAGCCAGTTGTTGATTTTCTTCGCTTTTATTGATGACGTAGTGTTTTTTTGGTTTCGTACCAGGAAATAGACACGGTAGGGTTGTCAAATCTCAAATCAGAGGGAGGTGATTCTGTTTGAAATTCCATTAGTCGGCGAGAAATATGTGGGTATCGCGGGCACCGGTCAAAGAAATCCGGACTCGCGCGTGTCTGCGTGCCTGCACACGGAGAAAGTTCCAATGCCAAGGCTAAGCACGGTCAGCTTCTCTCGGTATGGTACATGGTCACGTGAAATTTTTATTTTATCTTCCTCTCTTTCCCCTCTCCTCCTCACCATTTTTCCCTCTCCCACACGTTCATGTTTTTCTCTATCCATCTCTCTTGTTCCCCAACGAAAAAAATGTGCCTCCGACGATCAAAAGACTGCGGCGTACTCGTGGATTTCTATTTTTTTTCTCACATCGACCAACAATTTTTTTTATAGTGTTTATGATTCTCGATCATATTTTTCAAAACGTATTTTTATTTTTCAATATCAATTTTTACAAATATTTCCCATTGCAACTTTTGTGCAAATTCATATAAATTGGATCGAATCATTGTAAAGGTTTGGGGTATTTTTTTTTTTTTATGGAAACAAAATATTAGAAAAAGAATTTCATAAGATTTTTCTTTCGATCGTGGCGATTGTAACAAGCGTTTGCTTCGAATTTTTTAAAAACTTCCAAAACTGTGCATTTGACTAGATTTTTATTTTAAATTTATTCGTTTCCAGGGTGAAGATGGAAATCTGATGGAAGTGGAAGGTGGTTGGGCTGGACTTTTGGCGAGCATCGGTCTCATGATTGCCAGCATAGCTGAACTTCTCGTTGCTGGTTACAGCTGCGTCACACTCACTCCGAAACTTTGCGGTTGTTTGAGATCGAACAATGACGATAATCCTGATGGCAGACTGAAAACCAGGAACATGGTACATCAATGGGTCGTCGCTCAAAATCATGTCCCCAAAAATCAACCAATCTACGTCGTTCAGCCTGTCATGCCGATGCATCCAATGATGCAGGTAATTACTATTTTTTGTATTTCTTTGGTACCCAGAATTTTGAATCGTCGTTGAAAAACTGAGCAATTTTGTGGCTGCGGCGAAAAGACTCGGAAAAATATGCTTTCTCGTAAAAATATGGCATTTCTAAATCGCGTTGCATGGGATTTGGCTTGCAACATCAAAAAAGTCGATTATTGTTCCGAAAAACGTTAAAATGGAACGTTAACATGGATTTTGTGAAATGTTGAGCAGGAACTGCAATTGGAACGATTTTGTAAGAAAATTCGAAAAACAATCAATTTTTGACACGGACTGGAGGGTCGAGCGATTTTCTGGAGTCGGTCGATCGATCGATCGATCGCGAATACCGTTTTATCTTTAAACCGGGTCAAAACGACCTCAATCCTCTTTTCGAAATGTTTCTCGTATGCCATAGAAAAAAGATCTGTCAGACACCAAATTGCATTGTTTGTCAATGACCTAGAGAAAGAAATAGGACCAAAAATTGTTGTAAAAAAAGAAACTGATCTCGTTCTTTGGGAATGACATCACGCTCATTTTGTGACAAAATTTTCTCATCCATAATTTATGCATAAGGGACTCGATGACGAAAAACAATTCTGTTATACTTTCTAGTTCATTGAGGATTCAACTCGCGAAATTAAATTCGTCCGCAGACATGTATTCTGCTCGGTATTGCAACGTCAAAATTTCTTTTGAAAATAATACACGTCCGATCTTCTTCTCGGCAGAGTTTTCCTCACGTACAATTTAATGAAACATTTCACATGTCTGAGTGTTGGTCTTTTGACCCAGTCGTAATTGCAAACTTCAATGAGTCACCGGCATAAAGTGTCACGTTGAATTAGGAGAAAGTTTAGCGATGAGGAAACTCACTTGATTGTTCCTTTGACGTTTGAAAATCTTTCGCGATCTTCATATTCACAGCTTTCTCTCTTTCTCTCTCTCTCTCTCTCTTTCTCAGTTCGCTATACTATTCGCGTTATTTGAGAGCTGGAGAAACTTTTGATCTCCGTGTACCATGCCAATCGCTTCTCACCATTTCATAGCCATCCGGGTACAATATTTGACGTCTCCCTCACGAATCCTCCTGAAGAACTGCCAATTTTTCGCAACGTGACGCACGCACGTGTAAATTTTATGAATATTCGCAGAAAATTTCACACATGTATACCAATAAAAACTTGAGGCATTAAAAAAATAGCGAACCGGTCGTAAATAGTAAATATTGGCCTCGATGAATCGAGAGAAAGGACATCGGAATAACGTCGTTGTAAATTTGTTACGATAAGATAACGATAAATTATTAATTACGAGATCAATTAGCCTTCAACGTCATCGTTGGTCAGAAACGATGTAAAAAAAAGTCACTTTTTCTCACTAATTGCTCGTCGAACTATTAAATATTGGAAATAATTCGCTGACTATTAAAAATCTAATTTATCCTCATAAAAAACTTGCATACTCTTACACACTTACGTATCTACTTTCTACACCGTTTCGATAGATATTGGATCGTTTGGGCAATGTATTTCAACGGATATAGTAACTTTATGGTCTCAGCACAATTTACAAGAGCCTGTCGTAGGAGCTTCGCGAATTTCGTGGTTCAAAAGGATTTGAAAATTCGTGGTTCGATTCAATTGAGCCCAGAGATTTTAGTTTAATCATTTTAGCAATGCTGAGTAAAAAGTTGACCTCGTTAACCCTCAACCCGTGGCCCGGGGTCGTTTTCATCCTTTTTCCAGCCTTTTTCGCAGATTGCTTGATATTTCATGACGAAAAAAACTTATTCACAATAATTAAAAGGAAAAATGCTACTTTTACATCGAAAACACAGTCTGAATATTGAAAAAATGGTCGAGTATTTCGAGTATGAAAAATTTTTCGCTGCAACGACTAATTCATGCCCTTAATGTCACATTTTTATCACATCATTGCCATTTCGTGCAAAATGACGAATATTAATTGAATTTCACGAAGGCTTGTGATTGCTCATTATCGCGTGGACGTATAATTAGTCGAAATTGGAGAAGAATTACAATTTTGTAAAAGTTGAACAGTTCGCCGTTCATATAGACCGACGTTGTCGTTTAATAGCAAAGTCATTTCGTGCTACTTTGAGTTTGTATCATGATGAATTGCCCGCAGGCACCTTATGGAATTCCAGCAGCGCCTCACGGCAAATATCCAGCTGGTTTTGTACCAGCTGGAGCTCTTCCAATGCCAGGACCTGGATATGGACCAGTTCCAGTTATGCCTCACATTATTCATGCAGCTCGGCCACCGACTCAAATGGTAAGTTCGATTAAAAATAGAAAAGCTATAAAAAAATGTTGATACGTCAACAATATCCAGGATTGGAAAAAAAATGCGTTTTTAATTGTAGGTACGAACGAGACATCACAGCAAGCAACGTCATTCTCCATCCGATCCCGAAGACGAGCGAAGCAGACGTCACAACAATAACTCGGAGGGAAACAAAAGCATCGATTCCACGGTGAATAAGCGGATGGCATCGATAGGAGAGGATCAAATCGATCTGGCTCAAACTTATACCGGTCTCGACAAAAGAATCTCTGAAGAATTTATCTCGATCGCTATGGATCCCGATAGAAAATCGAAGGCCTCGAGCCACCATGGCAGCGAAATCGGTACCGGTACGACGAGACCTTGCTAAACAAACTTTTCTCAGCTCAATCGATCCCTCCTTTTTTCCGATTTTTTAATATATATATAAATATATATTTTTTCCCAATGCACACGCAAAGTATCGATAATATTCTTCGCTCCGACGAGCTCTCTAGTGGCCAAATAATTCGAGAAGTTAACGACGCGAAATATTCAACGATAAACGCTTTTGCTCAAAACAATATGGAAAATGTCTTCCTTTCACTTCGCTCTCGTTTCTTTCGTCTTGTCCTGTTTTATTTTTACTAAACTCTGTCACCAACGTTATTTTCATAATTTACCTTTTTTATGCTCGTTTTAATTGTATAAATCGATGATTAACGATTAATGTTATTAATACCAATAGATAATTGTATATAAAATGGATTTTAATATATAATCGTAATAATAAAATATAAAGTTGTTATTAAAAGAAAGTTAAAGCCAATTTGAAAAATGTTCATTCGTTTATTAGGAATTAATGGACTATTTGATTTTTGTTTTTATTCGAGCATCGACTCGTCGCTATCCGGCATTATGCAACGATGATGTTCAATATAAAGAGCGTTTATTATTTCCAGATTTCTCTTGTAAGTCTTTCGCAATTGTCTCAATTCTCGATCCAGTTGTTTCTTTTCACGTGAAAGCATTTTCGGCACGTGCGACTCTTGCGCCTTACGCTCCTCAGCCAGAATACGAAATTTCTCCAAGAAAAACTCCAGATTGTTGTTTTCCTCTTGCAAACGACTCAGCTCCTTTTTTAGCCACTGGCCACGCATGAATACTTGGTGGACCAGCTTGTCGATGATGTTTGACGTGTCCTGCGACGTCTCTTTTCCTTTCGCAGGGTCACGAGGCATCTGAATTTTTTTTTAACAAATATTAAGCGACGACTTTGTGGTATAATTATGAAAATTATTGAAAATCGACGAGAGCTGGGTTTTGGAATTACAGGTTTCATGATTAATTTCGAAAGTTTCTGTTTGTCTCGTCCATCGTGAGCCCAATCGAAAGTCGGCGAAATTTCGTAAAGCCTTTGGCGAATTCTCATGGTTCTTTGCGTCATGGCGTCGGTCAACGAACGAAATTTATTTTTTATGTCATTTTGGGTGTTCATCATGACGTCCGCTTCGTCTTGGATCTGTATTGAGAGCCTAGTAATGCATTGAATACGAGGAGAATAATAAACGTTGGTTGAAAACGATATACCCGACGATCCACGGTGTCGTTAACAATGTCTCGAAAAAAGCCCAACTCTCTTTCCAACGTTTGACGGAAGGCGGCGCAACGATCGGTCACGTAAGGTGTCAGACAAAAAATGAATTCTGCGGCCGTTGTTATTTCCTCGTTCGCTACTTGCTCGATAATGTTTCTGATACCAGCGAGATCCGTCTTAATTTTTATTTTTTATGCAACTTATTAGAGTTTGTTGTAAATTGGAGTCTTTTTATTGATTTTTTTGTTTGGCTGTACGCACCGTCGGCTTCAATTGTGCTATCACGTCTTTCCTGGGACAAGGACCTCGCTGAAATCGATGTTTTTCAGTAATTACACAAATTATACCTTTTTTGGTTACTTTTTTTTCGTGGGGAATTGGTTGAATGGTTTTCAAATTACAACAGTCGAAGCTCTACCGGAAGCTGCCCCATAGATGTCCTTGGTGCATAAAGGCCGCTCAACTTCCGGGGAAGCTCCGCAACATTCATCCGCATCGCTAATATCGTCGGGGAGCTGGAAACTCGCACCGTCCGATCTCGAGCAACTGGGGCCAAAATAAACTCTCGAATTCCTGCTCGATCGTCCCGCTGGGCAATTTCTCGAATCATTCCTCATTTCTGGCCGATCTTCGTATCCGTACTCGTCCGCCTCAAGACATCCCGCCATTTTTCAAACGTCCTCGGAATTTTGAGAGTTTTATGCACATTCAAAACCGATGGGTCGTCACGAAAATGTCAGTAGACTTTTTTATTGGCTTTTTTGACATTTTGACAGCGATTGACTGTCTGACAGTCTCCAAGACAGTTCTCGGGTATGGAATTTGTGACGGATCAATGTTTTTTCAATTTTATTTCGATATTTTCTATTTTATTATTAATAAAAGGTTTGGCCAATATAACGAATATTTGTATTCGTGTCATCCACTAAACTGTCAATCAATTATCCAGTCTAGTACGAAAAAAAAACGCCAGACGTCGTATTCGTATGAGGAAATTTCTTGATTACGAAAATTTCAAAATTAACTTAATGATTCAAATTATTTTTACTCACAATGATTCAGTAACGAAGTTATGACCATATTTTTGTGATGACATAGCAAAAGCACGTTGTCGAAAAGCATTTCCTGAGTCAAAACACCGCGATGTCGTCTGCTCATCGATCATCTCCGACTAAAAGTTCTTTTGACACTCCAAACCATCCCCCCCCCCCCTCCGTCTATACTTGAAATCGTGCGGAATGTGGATGGAATTTATTATATGCATATCAGATTCTGCGAGTTTCATAGTTCGCTAACGTATCGACGGTACGAACGAGAGCGCGCGTTTTTCGAGAGAACGGTAACTGAAAAGTAACTGCGAAGCAGGACAAATGTAACAGCGTTTGTCGGAAATGAGCGGTGTTGTATATTTGATGCCTCGTTCGAACCGAATGAGTGCAGGTAAGTCAGACAGGGTAGATTTTATTTTATAATCGCGTAGTGTAGTACAATGCTGCTACGCGGCCGATGTACGTAGCAGCTGATTTTCAAAGATGGCCGGTAGTGATACAAACAAATAGTGGCCAGCGGTGTGCGCTGGATTCTCACCTTCGAACGAAACGTAATAAACATACGAAAAAAAGGTACGTCACGTGAATCTATTGATCGTCGAAATTCCCTTAGATTGACACTTGCTGCATATTTTTTTGTGTCATTCGATACCGGAAAAGAGACACGGAAAATGCCATTACTTCGTTGCGGAAAAAAGTGAAATAACACCTGTCCTGACCTGCTCAATAAATTCGGTTGCTTTCGCACGGAGACTCTGTGTAAAAGCGAAAAGCTCTTACGTCTCCCGGATTTTCTCGGTGCATCTAAACAAATATATGTCCTTATCTCCCAAACATATGACATTGCGAATTTCCTTCGAGAAATTCTATGGGAATTCGAGTGATGAAAAAAAAAATGTATGCTGTTTCCATTCCATTTTTTTTGTCTTTCCTCCAAATATTCTCATTCTGTCTCGAGTCCTCGTTCATTTCGAGTCAATTGTAAAAATATACTAAATCGAATGGATTTTTCAAAATTCAGTCAACATTTTCGTGGCATCTATTTTCATGCTCTAAAGACACAACAAATTTCTGTAGCGTGATCTGCAAAGAATAAAAAGAGAAAAAATGATTGGAAGAATTTTTTAATAATAAGTTCAATTAAATTACGCTCAACAAATTTTTATTCATGTTTCTGCGCACTGAAGAAAAAATTCTACATGGACATTTCAAATCCTTTCCTTTAGGCCATAAAAAAAATGAACATTTGCAAAATTTCGTATTATTCGTTAACTAAATTTCTCTTTATTTTCTCTTCCCATTGCATTAGCAAAAAAATCACAAGTTTGTTGATATTTTTTGTCTCTATTTCCCCTGCATTTTTTTTTTCATCCCTACGCGCATGGCTAAATAAAAAAAAATGTCAATACCGTCACGAGGATAATAAATTGCAATGAAAAACTTTGGTAGATGCAGAGAAGAGTGCGGTGAGTCAATGGGAAAGATGGCTTACGATCCACGCAACGTGAAGTACCCGTCGGAGGTTCACCAGCACCATACGCAAGCCACGGAATACCCTTTTTCGGTACATCATTCTCAAACCGACGAAAACCGGAATGAAAACAATTGTGGAAATAAGGAGACTCGGCAGTCTCTTGGAACGCAGACTATACAGAAAGTCGATGCAGCCACGATGACAGATCCTTTGCAAATCGACTTCAGATTAACTTCGGAATACTTGGCTCGCTGTTCTAGCACTCTCGGGCTTCCTTATGTCTCCAAGTACGAGGAAAACAGTAATGCCTCTTCTCAAAATTGCCAAGAGGTCAGACCCAAGGTCGATTATGACATTGTGCCTCAGAACATAAACGGTTGGTTCCAGCTCAAACTCTGTGGATGATTCTCTGTATTAATTAATTTCAAGTACTTTGTCTCCTGCCATTTTCCGCACAAAATTGGCTCACATTTGATTATTTTTTCGCCATCAAATTAGTGTTTCGATTAAAGACCATTTTCAAGTTTCCTTAATCCTCAAATTCTCATTTTGACATTCCACTTTTTGATCTTTTGTCCATTTCTCTGGTTCATGTAATTTCCTATACTGATGATTTTTTATTTCATTCTCTTTTTTCCATCAATCGTTCACTTTTCTTTATTTTTGACCCTCACGCCTTCCTGTGAAAACGCTGCTTCAAAATTCTCTCCCATTTGTTATTCCGTTACCATGAATTTTGTACTCTGATCGAAAACTTTTTTGAAATTCTCTTGTTCGTAAAATTGCCTCATTTTAATTATTGTTGCAATTGCAATTCCCGATGCTTGTAGAAAAATACGTAAAATGTGAATTTCATTTATTGGCCATCAGGCTTTCCGAAGTTGCTTAGATATCCCTGAAAAACATACTTGCAAAAAAATGGCGGATGAATTTGGAACAAACGCGGATATAAAAATTGAATATAAATTATTTTAAGGCTGCAGAGTAATCATTTGAATTACGATGATATTTGATGCAAATATCGATTGTTGTTGATATTATAACTTTATTAATTCTCTAGGGATGCTGATTTACAACTGTCCGGAGTGCGCCTACAGATTCGAGGACCGCGATTCCCTTCAGGAGCATCTCGACGACCATAGACAGAGGCCGCACATCTGTGACATATGCGGAGCAAGTTTGAAGCGGAAAGAGCATTTAGATCGTCACAAGCAAGGTCACAACAAGGATCGACCTTATCAGTGTTCGATGTGTTGCAAAGCGTTCAAGAGGAACGAGCATTTGGCACGTCACATGATAATACACTCCGGGAGCAAGAATCAAATTTGTACTGAGTGCGGTAAAGCGTTTTACCGTAAAGATCATTTAAAAAAGCATTTACAGAGTCACAACGGTACGCGAAAGAGTCCTGGCAGTTCGCAAAGTACGCAGAGTGGTCAAAATTCGGGAGAACAAGAGCAACTGAATGCGAGTTATCCAATGATTATGAGGCCTTCGGGGGCGCCGCCGTTTTCAATCCTCCGCACTTAATCCCGATCCGAATATCCCGATTAAAAATCCAACTGAGGAGAAAAATTCTAATAATTGCAGCATAATCAATAATAATCACGAGCACGCGTTTCCGTGTAACGGTGAGCGATTATTTGTAAAAATACCAAGAAAATCGCTCCAAACTCATGAAAATTTACCGCCGAATTCGTCCTAAGCGAATAGAAAAGACAAAAAACTTTGGATTCGCCCATCGACTCAGAGCGTTAATGGCAAATGTTACTTAAACTGAAAAGACTGACGAGAAAAACGGAATCAAGGCCCTGAGTGCGTTGCTACAAAAAGTAGCTTCGGGATAAAGCTGCCGGCCGTTGTCGTGAGCTCGACACGAACGAGTCGAAACGGCATCCGTAAAACGCCAGAAAAGACGTTCAAAAACTTGGAATTTCGGGTAAAATCCAAAAAATAATGAGCAAAATGAAAGAAAGAGCCGCGTTTGAAAACTTGGATTTTCAGCGGGTTCACTAATCGAACTAATCGAATTTCAAGCGTTTACTCCGTGCGTACACTGGACGTGCATGAACATTATCCATAAATCATTGAATATACACGTATATATATAAATATTGTACGAATGTATGTATAAAAGATAATGTAGAAAAGAAATTGTTAACTCGCATCGCCCGAATCTTGTACATTGCGATATTTATTAAGGAAAAACAAAAAAAAAAGATCCACCATGTATATCGATAATATTCGCTTTATCGAATTAAGTTTTTAGAAACGAATGAAATTTGAAAAAAAAATCGGAAAAAGGGAGAGAGAAAGAGAGAGCAATAAAAAAAATGAACGTATCAATTATTGATGCTCGAATAAATCGTTCGAGGGGAGAGGATATGGGAGAATTATGAAATGGAAACACGCACCAGCGGACGTGTGACCAATCTTTGTTATTGGTTGTAGACGATATTGAAAATAAACATTTATTATTGAAAAGATTAACAACGCCTCGTGCATAGCCGATTATAATTTTTTATCTCGATATTCGTTCAACTGATTCACACATTAATTCATATAAATATTTGTTTATTTAAATAAATATTTCTCATCAATTAAACAATTTCGTAGGCCATTTCCGTTCTTCATGTTACATTTAAAATATTCCGGTTTTCCTTTGGTTGCGTTTCTCACGAGATTCAGGTCACAACGGTAATACGCTAGGCAAATGCTTGATAAATTCTCAAAACGATTTTGTGCCAAGTTTTACACACGAATAAGTCTTTGTGAAAATACATTCGGATCGCAGCGTGTCTCGATGAAATAGGCAAATTTTTCAGAGTTTCGTCTAGATTTGAACGATTACGAATTTTTTCGAGGAATTTTTGCACAGCATCTTTGGGAATTTTTCAACGAGTTTGTCACGTAATTTGCTTATGAATTTTTTTTTTTTCCTAATCGAACAGGCCACGACGAAACGATCGAGATTGTGGAACATCTTCGTAATAAAATCGTGAAATATCTCTCTTCAGGAATAAAAAATCGTGCATAAAAGTTAATTAAAAAATGAGGATTATTATTTGAAATTACGCGATTCATTCTTATTTATTACAGATTCAAAGCGTCGCGACGATAAATTCGATTATGGACTAAACTCTGGATAAAATCGCTTTGGGAACGTAGCACGTAGCACTCGGACAGCGCGTTACGACGTTACCTCAATCTCACTCAGACTGCGAAGTGAGTTCTGTGGAATCCTTGGCCGAGGCTCTGAAGGATCGTTTGTATTTCGCTCTCGCAATGATGACGAAACACGTAAGCGGTAAAATTTTTAGCCATGCTGCAATTTGTATCGCTATAAATGAAAATCAACGTATTTTTATTTATAGAAATGGGACAAAGTTTTTGGAGTTGAATTTTTGCCATTTTCAAAATTGCAAGTTATCAATATTTCGAGGTTGAAATTGGACACGACGCTGACGACTACTCACCCTGCGATGAATGCGAAATAATCGGGAATATTGGCAGTTCGTCCACAGGATGAAATTTCCATGTAACTCGGTTGTAATATTACAGTCTCGTCGGATTCTCGAATCACTCGAATACCGATTTCTAGGGCCTCGAATCGAACTGGGGTTTTCGTGCAATCTCCGCTATTCAATAATCGCCACATGGCTCTTTCGATCTGCTTCACATCTCCCTCGTTTCCGGTGCTGACTTCGCCACAATAAAATACCGAATAACCGGAGCTCAAAGATTTTGTTGAGGCTGCCTTGCCATTTGAAGACTTTTCAATTTCCTTTAACATCGGTTTTGCTGATGTGTGGATATTCTTCAGACCGGAACGCTTCAAGAGGCTCGTTATCGGACCATAATATTCCTGGGAATTTTTGTAGCGCCCCTAAAACAAGTTTTATTTGTTCAATATTGATTAACAAGTCACTCAAGTGAGTTAAATTGAGTCCAAGTCTAAAAAATCAACCAAAACTGCTGCCACAAAAATGTTTGACTTTTTTTTTAACGTCTTGAAATATCGACGTGCAAGAACGAGTCAGAACTGGAAGAAAAAGGCAGATTCTCACTTCGAGACTCTTGAAATGGACGAGCAAAAAAAACAGCTAAAAGTTGAATTTTGCCTTGGTCAATTTGACCCCACGGGGGAATCTCGGGTTAAAATCGCGCTTGAAGGATTATTCATTGCTCACTTTTATGATATGTAAAGATATGGGCAAACCACTTGACTTTTTCATGATCCTTCGAAGTTTCCCTCGCGTATTCGTGGTGATGACGTTTCCATTAATTTCGTCAAGGACGTCTCCGGCCTCGATTTTGTCCTAAAAAAAAAAAACAAAAGAATTTGTCAAGTTGAAATCGTGAAAATATGCTCGTGACGTTTACGATATTACGTCTTCAGCAGCTACGGAATTTTCTTGAAGGTGGACGATCAATGCTTTTCCATTTGTAAAACTGAAATATTTTCATGACTCCATTTAATTAGAGAGAACATTTTGGTAGCGTTTATTTTGAATTCTAAAATCTCGTGATACTTGCCAGACTGATATGCCTAAAGTTTTGCAAGGTACCAATTCGAGCATCTCGTAATCCGGTAATAACCACGTTTCATCCAAAAAACTGGCATTTCTGAGATCGAGTCGAAAATTCATTCTGCCAATTTGCAGCAAAACTGAGAGAAATATTTCACCGAGAATCTCGTCACCAATAATACTGTTGCTGTCGTAATACTCAGCAGCTAAGCCGGGAGTTCTGACCTGAGAATAAAAATCGTTTTTTTTTTTTTCATTGACGAAGTTGATTCGTTAAAATTTTTTTATCATCCATTTACCAATTTCTGGACGGGGATATGAAGACATTTTCGTGTTAGCGCAACGCGTATGAAAAGTCTGAGTTTTCCCAGCGTTGATTGCACTTTTTCGCTCTCCCGAACGAACCCAACCGCGGAGTAAAATGTAAACAACGATCTATAGGTAAAAAAATCATTTTAATGATCGCTCATTCAGTATATCGGATCCATAATTTTACTTTTTTCTTCGATTCAGAAGATCCATTGGTTCCCGCGAATTTAAATTATAGATCGAAATTGCAAAAGGTTGAAAAATCGACCGTGTTATTAATTTATCGTTTTCACCTCTCGTTTCTATCTGCAAGTATTTCCAGCCAGTACCAAGATTCCGGCATTTTTGGAAAACCTACAGCGTTGAGAAGCATCGTGACACCTTTTTGAAAGCATCTTTCTAAACAAGTGCAGAATTCCACGAGATCGGGATTTTTATCATCGATATCGTTTCCGCATTCGGCAAGTTTTTTCGTCCAACCTGCGCAACACACGACGCATGAAAATACGAAATTTTCGAATGATTTTATATAATGATCCTTCATTGGCCAGACTTATCGGTCGCTGGGCACGCGATTTCGTACCGCGGCGTTGCGTAAAAAACGCTAAAAATTTGCACGATACTCGGTCGATAAAATTTTAGTTGTCAACGCCACCGCATGCGATTTCCATAAATCAATAAAAATGCAACGGTGTATTAGAGTGGAAAAAATAAGCACAGTAATCATACGTGAATCATACACCGAACGATACTTGTATTTTTTGTAGATTTGATAGGAATCATAGGAAAGCTTCGATGACAAAGAACACGCTTGTTTAACCTCCAAATTGGTAAAAAGTGTTTGGACTCTCGCGAGCAGCAGACGTCAAACGACATCGCGAAATTTTCACACGCACAGGATCAGAATATATAATTCATGTTTTACCTTTCAGTTCTTTGACAAGTGGATTCGTCACGGACATATTGCATTATTTTCTTCGTGAAATATTAAGTCATTTTACAATTGCAGTCGTGCGTCTCTCTTTTGATCCCAATAATTCAATTTCCCGAGCTTCGTTTTCCCGCTCGAAGAGCAATTTTTACTTCGCTGACTCTGTTATGACTGACGTATTCGTAGGAGAAACAAAAAACGCGGGGCGGTACACACACGCCGGTTCTTGCCTGTCGTAGACTACTGAAACCTTAATACTGTCCAAGGCCACATATATCCGTAGCTGTTGAAGGAAGTGTGGACATCACTATCTACTATGAAAGAACTTATCATATATATATCAGTATATAGTTCGCATCATGTATGAAAAAAGAAACAAGCAAAGTGAACAAAAAGTCTACACAAAACGTATGGAATTTCGATGAAATTTTTGTGTATCCGTGATTATTATTAAATGTTTACATTGCAAATTATACTTGTGTATTTACATTGTATTTACACACTCGAGCTCTTTCTATTCGAAGATGAAAATACGATAAGAAAAAATGCGGCGCTGGATCGTATCGTAACGATAGAATAGAAAAACTAAAGATTTCATAAGAGAACAAAGTCGAGCATTTTGTCAATGAATATATAACTACATAAAACGAATATTCCTTTATTTAAAAAATCAATGATATTCTTCGACGTTCAACTTTCCGCGAACGAGGATTTTTTATTCGTCAGGCGAAATTAGTTCAATCAACGCGGCGAATAAAGTCGGCTCGAAAAAAGCATTAAAAACTAAATTTTTCAATTTTTACCATGCATCGTTCGCTATTCGGTCGTAAGATCGAACGACAACCCTTTTCCGTTTATTACGAGCCTATAGATATATATGGGAATTAGTATTCGCGAATACATATCTATATGTATGCGGGAGAAGAATAAAATCAATAAAAGCATAATTAAATGTGGTGGGAAAAGTAGATAGAGAGATTCTAATCATGACGATATGTTGATACGTGCATGCAACCATGCACGAGGGATGTAACGTCGTAACATTGAAAATCTGTCGGTCTTTTTTTTGTTCATTTTTGTCTCATTCTCATGCCGCGATCGTTTCATCATCTCATACTCTCGCTCTCGGACGACGAAAAAGGGTGAGGTAGAGAAAAGAGACGCAGGGAGTGGGGGGGGGGGGGAGTCGCGATCCCCTCATTCCAGAGTGTGTTGGTTTGACGGAGAGCGAGAGCACGAGCTCGATGGAAGGGGTAGAAATTCGAAGTTAAAACAGCTTCCCTTCCCCGTTCGTACGAGCGATGGGATTCGGGCATTTTCGCCGTTCGGTTCTGGCGCGGTGGGAGGAGGAGGTGTATGAAGAGGTGGCGGTGGCGGGCTCGCGAGACCGGGGGGGAATGGCGGGGTGTGAGTGCGAGGCACAGGGAGAGCGGAGAAAAAATAGTTAAGAGGCTGGCACAGTAGAGGGCGGACGGTGGGGTGGGGGAGAGAGAGCCCGGACTTGAGAGACAGGTGTCAACGGCACGCCGGGGCCTATGCGTCCCCTTACGGCGCGTTTAAAGTTTCAACCGTCTCAAGAATAATAGTCCGCGTGGGACTGCCTATCAAAAGAAAAACAAAGAAAAAAAAACGTGTTTTCGGTTCAATTTTCGGGGCCACGAGTAAACGAGAGAAAAATTCAAAAACGGCCGTATACAAGTTAAGGAATAATATCTGCGAATTGTTGGTGATACTGACGTTGAAGTGGCGCGACACAAGGGATTCGGCAGCAGTAGCAACCACGAGGAACGTGGAGCCACCGGAAGTGAGAATAGAGAAGAACAACGCATAAATGGTAAGCAGAACGGAGCAGACCGAAGCACGCTGCCAGTTACGCCACGAGACTAGCGAAGGGATAGGGATAGAGAAACGAGGAGGCGGCTGTATATATATATATATATATATATCCATCTCTGTATACCTATGTATACAAACCCAACAGACATACGCAGACAATACGTACGATATGTATGTATATGTTGATACATACACATAGGGAGAGGGTTAGAGAGATGCTGTGAATAACGTGTGAGGGTGGAAGAGAGAGTGAAAGTTTACTATAGAACATATAACACTGGGATGGCTTTGCGACGCGCTTTTAAAGCGTCGTAGCGTTCGATCCGGTTTAGCGTCGCGCCGGTATAACCGCCGACCGCCATTTTACCCTCGCGAATATATATCTCGTGCGAATTCGGCGCACACGAATATCGACTGGCCCTGGCGGCGTCGTCGGCTGGCGAATACACTGAAGTGGGGAGCTTGAGAGATGTGCTTCTCCCCATTCCCCCTCTCTTGCTCACTCACTCTATCTCTCTCGCTCTCTCGCTCTCTCTCACTTCCTCTTATGCTCCTCTGGCCTTTTTCCCCCGCTTGTTCGGCAATTGCAAAGCTCAAGTTTTTACTTTTTTTTCGCAACGCGGTTCTCCATGCAATATATATCGTACCTCATACTTGGCGTATAATCCATATATTTGTATGTGTTCGCTACTGTTACGCTTTATGCCATTTTTATGTGGGATCGATATGAAATGAATTTCATTATAAAATATCTCATGAATTGTTTTTCGAATGCGATTCTTTCTTCTCTTGACATCGTCCCTTTTCCCACATTTTTTTGCATTTATGTCCGGTATGTGTTTGTATCTTATCCATATTTTCATACATGTACGCATTAATTATATAACTTAATGTCGATTATTATGTACGATTATGATTTATGTTGTTTTTGTATGCGGAAGTTCAATAATAATGAAATATTGAATGGCATTTTTGTTACTCCAAAGATCTATAATGACAAACGCTGATTTTTGTTTTTTTTTTTCTGTTCGCTCTCATAATTTTACCCTTTCCTCTATGTGCCTCCTCCTTCCTCTCCCATCCACCCGCCCTCTGCCGCCTCCACCTCTTTTAACTCGTCCCCAAGCACCCTTCCCTTCCCAAAGCGCCCCAGTCTCTCTTGTGGTGCCGGCCGCCAAGTCCCTTCCCTCCCCTCGAACGACGAGGTCGCTGGTGGCGGCCCTGCCCATCCCCCCGACGTCAGCGCCGTTGCCTGTGTACGCGCCGCTTCGCCCCCGGGTCTCCCCTGACTCTCACAAGAGCCCCTCAGTGTGTGGACGACCTTATCGCCACGAATTTTCGCAATATCCACAATCCTACCGAAGGATACCATGTTTCAATTCTCCCTTCGATATTCGCTGTAGAAACCGAGGAAACAACAAATAAAAATGTTTCAAAAACCCGGAAGCAACGAAAAACGCAAAAACATTCGGCTTTGGCGCTGACGTCGTGTTCGCGGTCGACGAGCGAAAGAGAAACAGAGAGGGAGATACCAATAGAAAGTAATAAAGAGAGAGCGCGCGACCATGTATAGACAATAACGAATGAGTGGACGAAAGGGGAAATCGCTGTAGTCGACGGGGTGCAAGTGGATAGTTTCGTGATAAGCGAGAGTGAGAGAGACAAATGATACGCGGTGTAATCCTTCGTGACAAAATTGGGCGGATCGGCGAACCTTTTTTAACCGCGTGTTACTACTAAACAGCAGAGCTTGTCTTTTTTCACTTACGAGACAAAACAACAATACCTTTCAATCTCAAATCATTTTTTCTACATCCATACATCGCTGTACTCGTCATTAGCAAGCATTTCGCAACCCCTCTGAGGGTAAATCATTAATTATCACACGATATCGATCGAATTAATTTGCCAAAAGTACATGTGGATTATCGACGAAAAAACCGGACAAACAGACGAAAAAACTTTGACAAAGTGCCGGATCCGTTGATACGCGGGGCTAACTAGTCTGCCATTGTGCGGTAGAGGAAACGTGAGGGCAAACTGTGCGTGGGCGTCGAGGCGTCGCGACGCCGCGTGCGTTCAACTAAACCGAAGGTGGTTGAACGAAAGGGAATATCGGAAGAACGAGACGTTCATATATATACACATCGTGTACATATTCCTATAGTTACAACAATGTGTAACGCGTGACTATCCAAGTTACACACGTTAGTTGATACATTATATATAGTGAAATGCTACAGGCTACCATAGGATAGTGTAGATAGCGATAGGGCAGACGACGTTCTCAAAAAGCCGGCATCACGCCGAACCACCGATACCAAGTTAAAACATCGAGACCGCGCGCGTCTCCGCGAACTTTTTCATCACAAATAACAATTTCCAACGTCCTTAAATATCGCCACTGAAAAAACCGAGCGAACAAAATCTTTTTCTACTTACGTCGCGCCTCGAAAATCTCGTGGTAGCAGCCGCGAAAATCGCAAAACGAACGACGGGAGAAAATAAACGCGCGGGCAGGCGGTGTGGAACCATGGAGAGTGGGACGTTTCTGTGAGTACACGCAATATGTTTTTCGGCACTTTTAAATCAAATTGAAATCACTCATTTTCCGAAATGTTCGCTTCCTTCGTAGCTGAGCATTTCTCAAGTGCATTTCACACGAAAACGCGCGTGTCTTTTTTATCCACGTGTCATATGGGACACGAAAATTTCAACTTTTTTTTTTTTTTTTACAATTAGTGGAAAAACCGAGGTTTATATAATTCCGGGTTAACCAAAGGTTTGCTACGATTCCCCCCCCCCCCCCTGCGTCTTAGACCCAGAGCTCCTTTCCTCAAATTGGTGCTCGACGCTACGTCGATCGTCACTGACGTTGGAATCATTTTTTTTGCCAGGTACTCGATTGACCATCTGCAATGAATTTCCCGCCGTTCGGAGGCCACTTTCCTGGTACTATACCAAGCATTCATCAGTTTGCTACGGACAGTACAGGCGGAGCCGGGGCACGTTACGCCAATCATTTTCCCAACCAGCCTCCGATAGGAGTGCCGGTTATGGGAAAGTATCGTCCTGAGGCAAATGGAGTACAGAGCAGCGCCCAGTCGCAAGTTATGATGAACAACAAAACGGCCTATCCCAACAGTAACGTTCATCATTATCCCAATGTGCCGTATTCGCAGGCTCAGGGAGTTCAGCAGCGTCCTGCTAATTCTCCGAGCATGCAAGAAAAACGTTCCTATCATCAGGTAAGAATCGTATGGCTCTTACGGCGATGGATCAGTCATCTCGAGTTCTGGAAATAAAAATTCTCCGGTGTCGTTTGGCTGGAAACAAAAAAAGGCTCCGTCGCTGTACGCACGACTATGGCAAAAATAAAACCACGCCGAGAGTATTCAATTCAGAAAATTGCATCGCAATTGCAATCGATTCATCGCCTCAATGGGCAATCTCGTTATTGGTGGAAAGTTAAAAAAAAACAAAGTCTAAGCAAGGTCGTAGAAGTTTGCATTGTAAAAAAGCAACAAAAAATTTGTTACTCGTTACCAAAATCTAGAATTCACGTGCGTTGCGGTCACAATCCTCAAACCCGCGTTTTTTGGGCCTTGGAACCGAAATCCTTGGGGACAATTATGAACAAATGCAAAAAAACAAGGAATTTCGAAAAAATTGGTTTCGGTTCATCGATGCAAAGTTTGGTACGTGGGGAAGTGGAGAATCTGCTTCAAACGGGAAAAATGAAGGTCAAACCTTGATGACCGTTGCTTGCAAAGTTTAATACAATAATTGAGGGGGTTTTGTCAATCTGAAATATATTAGAAAATCCAAATTTCCGAAGCCTTCAACTGATGAATGCAAAATTCGACATTCCACTGCTCATTTTGCTCCTGGAAAGATTTTCAACGAATTTTTTATCCAGATAACTTCCGGAAAGTCGTAACTTGAACGCACGACCTTTATTTTTGCCAATTCGAGCCACGGAAAAGTGGCATGACGAATTTTTTGGGAATCTGTTAAGGAACAACGTGATGGTTAATAAAAATCGATTCGAATATTACGAACTGAATTTTGACTCATGCGACTAGTGCTTAATAAATGTTTTTAACGCCATATGTGGCGATCTTGTGTGTAAAGATTGTATTTTCTATTGTTGCTCGGACGAGGGAGCCAAAATTTTGAAAAACTCAATATAATAATAACGAATTGCCGAATCGTTGCTCCAACGAAATGGGTAAAGATCGAGAATGTTTAAAGTTGAAGTATTTCGTTCGAAGCAAAGAATCAGAATGAAAATTCGTGTTTTTCGGAGGGTTCGATTGTTAAAAAGGTTTTGAAATTGAAGGATAGAGAATTATCAGAAAAAACAGAGTGCCATACGCTCGACGATTGTCGCGTAACGCCTCGGTTATTTCTCGGTAGCAGGCGACAGAAACGATAAATCATCGGGCCGTGTATAACCTGCTGCAGGATAAAGAGAAAGCTGCAAAGGACAAGAAAACGGAGGAGCAACAGCAACAGCAGCAGCAACAACAACAGCAACAGCAACAGCAACAGCAGCAGCAGCAGCAGCAACAACAGCAGCAACAGAGAAACGGTGACGCATCGACGAACGGTGGACAACAGGATTACTCGATGCATCAACATCATCAACAACATGCGCATACGCAAACGCCAGCGTCGATGCCAGCTACGTGGCAATCACTCGCGACACCGGGTTCGACGGTTGCCGATTATTTGAGTCATTTACCAGCGAGCACATTGCCTTTGTCGTTGCATCATTTTCTTAAATATTCCGCGGAGAGTATAAAAAAGGAATCGGAAATGGCGCAAACGACCTCCGTTGCCGCAGCAACTACGACTACCCCCAACATCATGATGTCGCCGACAAACAAAAAGAAGAAAAAGAAGAAGGCACCAAAGGAAAAAAAGCCACGTCCAAAACCCGGCGAAATTCGTCTCACCACAGCCCTCGACGGTTCCACTTTGTACTGTTGTCCCGAATGTCACATGGCTTATCCCGAGCGTGAACTTCTCGAACAACATTTGCTCGGTCATACCCTCGAACGACGATTCGTTTGTGATATTTGTGGAGCGGGCCTCAAACGCAAGGATCATCTCACTCGTCACAAGCAAAGTCACAATCCCGAGCGTCCTTACGTCTGTACCGTTTGCCTCAAAGCTTTCAAGAGAAAGGAACAACTCACTCTACACTTTGTCATACACTCCGGCGAAAAACGCCACGTCTGTACCGAGTGCGGCAAGGGCTTTTATCGTAAAGATCATCTCAGGAAGCACACGAGAAGCCACATCGCCAGAAGAGTCAAAGCTGAGCTTAGCCAAAATTCTGGTAAGAAATCAACAAATATCATTTCCCTCTCTCAATTTCGAAATCATTTTTTTGCTATTTTTTCAAAACCCAAAACCGTGCTACAAGAAATTCCTAAAGAAATTTGTCAAATTTTTGAAACCTCCAATTATTCGGGAAAAATCGGAATTCAAATGTTTTGAGAGGTTTTACGTTTTTTTCCTCCCAAAATTATGGCATTTTTTTCGTTTTTCCATAGTCACGATCGTCCCAACGACGATTCAGACACAAAAGACTCCCTTGTCGTTGTTAAAAATGACAAGAATTTGCATGGCGGTCAATAAGAATTATTTGCAAACCCGAAAACGTGTCAGTCGTGATTGGATCAAATATTTTTCATTGCATTCCAACGATGCACGTGTAAAATGAAATTGTTGTGATTTTCTTGTTGAATCGATTAACTGGAAGCGAAAATGACTAATTATTTGGTTTTTTGATAAAATTCAGCGGGCACACAACAAAATCAACAGCAAAACAACGTGACGAATATGCAAACAAGCGCGGTATCGGGGTCGTCGGTTCTTCCTGGTGGGCATCCTGGACCTCTTTTGTCCTGAGCCCCGCCACCCGGGAACTTCCAGGTTCCCCACCCGAACAACATAATACATCCGCACACGAGCCACCACACGTTACATCACCATCATTTGGCAGCGGTGAACGCGGCTCACCAGTCGAGTGTGCCGCAGCTTCCTACGACGAGTCACTATCAGGCTCACGATCTCGGTTTTCTCAGCCACGTTAAGGATTTCTGAGAGCGGGTGAACGCCCCGGCCGAGAGACAGCGAGACGTCGGCTGAGCACGGCGTAATTTAACCAACACAACGGGTAAACAAAAAAAAACCACTAAATTCATAAATACGAATTTCCCGTAAGAAAATAATGAAAAAAACTCGCGAATACGGTTTGTGGCTTAAATTTAATATACGAACTGTGGCTTGACTGAATTATCGAAATCTTTATCGAGGGGCGGAGCGCTCTCGAACGTAAACAAAAGTTTTATGCGTCAGAGCAAATTCAAAACTGACAAAAAAAAGCTTAAAACATTCTTTAAGGGGAAGTACTATCGGCCGTGAATTGACTCAAGTGCAAGTTGCAAGTCTCATTCCAAATTTTCGATTTAATGAAAATCGTTTTTTTCAGTTTTATAGTTTTAAGCCTTGCACGGCCATCGTTGTTACGAGAGCTTGTCAAATTCGAGTCAAGTTTTAGCGGATTGACGACTCCTCGTTGACGTTACAATTTGTGTAATCGACGCTGAGAGTTCAGATAGTTCAGCTTCGACTGTACGAGCCGATCACAGTTTTTAGTGATCGGCTGAGCGATTAAAAAACCGAGAAAACGGTGTCCGGATGATTTTAGATTCCTAAACCGTCTTTTCCTTCCCCGAATAAATAATTCGGTGGCTTGGCCAGCACCTAAGGCGATAAGAAAGCCGAAAGGTATCGCGGCGCCCTCGGTCCTGATTATGCAAAATTGAACGTTTCCGAGACGATGAAATCCGCTGAATGGATCCGGAGGCCACGAACTCCTATGAGCAAATTTCTTGCGCGGTCTTGACGTTCCGGAGAAAGTACAAATCGCGTTCCGCATGCTCTCCAGGCATAAGATGCACCGTCTCGAATCGAGAAATTAACGAAAGTACTTGATCTCCTTTTTTCTTTGCTTGATTGATGCAAGATAAATAAAAATAAAAGAGTATCAGGCGATCGATTCGATTAGGAATAATCCGTCGAAAACGATGGGCAATAATTGTTTTTTTTTTTCGTTCGCACGCTCCATCAATCCTCCGCCGATGGTGAAAGAGGAAAAGTAGATTTTAAGAGCCTTGACGCAAGAGTCTTGCCATATAAAGAGACAAAACATATTTTTATGGTAGCTTCGTAATAATGCGACGAGAAAACGTAAGAAACAAAAAGAAAAAGGAATGAAAAAATGGACGAATTTGATATGAGAATGAGAAAAGAGAATGAAACGCGATACGTGTTTTTATTTTCTCTTCGTACTTTTTTTCTTCTCGTTATTTAATTAATTACGGTTCATTGCAATATCGTCGTATTCCGCGTGCTGCCTGACGCGAGATTTTCCTTTTTCTCCGTTTATCGATGCCCCATGGTCGTGTGGCATTTTTAGAAATTTGGTCAAACGATTCACTGCCCTCAGATCTCCGGAAGCTGAAAGCTCTTTTTCGTAATTCCACCTCTATCGGCAATTTCGAGAATCGATATATTTCGTCCTAATTGAGGTCGATGAAATGAACAGATTATCGAGATTGATGAGAAGATTATCACTAACGACGTGGCAATATTTATGACGATGAGAAATTCCAATATAACTCGATTCCAATCTCTCGTCTCTTCCCTGTTTGCTATATAAATGTTTTTTTTTTGCGCATACCCTTTTTTGTTGCACCACGTTTCAAGAAACTTGACGACAGTATTTTACACATTTTACGAACATAGTTCGAAAAACCTCTATGAGCCTGCCCCTTACGTGTGATTATTCCTCCATATATATTTACGAATAACATAATATTTATGTACAACGTGTTAAGATTTTGTTTCGAATTTGAACGATAAAAAATTCTCATCTTCCATGTGCTTTATAAAAGCACATATTTTCCATATTTTGTAAAATTATTTAGCAATCGTCGTTTTTATATTTTCCTCGAAAATAAGAAAAGCGAATATATTTCTTTCTTAGATCTCTTTAACCCTCGTTGAGAACTGATTACGTTCGTAAGTTCGTACTATTAAATTTCTTCTTGTAGAAGCTTCGATTCCTTTCCTTGTTTATTTTTGTATGAGTTTTTTATATTTTTATTATTCTTGTGAAGAATTTCTTATCGGGCTATGCCAAATATTCGTCTAGCCCAGATTTTAGCGTAACCTTTCGTCCAACGACTGGTTGTGATCGTTTGTGATCGTTTCGGGCCTCTGGAACACGTTATTACGTACACCGTATAATCCTCAAGTAATAATCTTATGAGATTTAAGAAATAGCGACATTCGCGAATCTTTGTAGTTGCGATTAGTTTAATTTTTATTTTATACCTTAATATTATTGTCCGTTTGGATTATATTGCGTAGATTATCGATACGACTAGCCGTGCCATCATTTTTTTATTTCTATTTTATATATTTTTGTTGTTTCGTATAACTCGTTGCGAATTACCCACCGTGCCGTTTTTTACCCTTGCCATACCCACGGGAATCCCTTTAATTACCAAGCTCTCTTATCTCCCGCCATAAAATTATGTTTCAGGCAGTATAATCACCGATTCTTCGTTGACAAAGTGTCAGATCGAATGAAATGATTTTTGCACGGTTAAAAAAAAAAAAAACTAGCCTTTCGTTATTGATGCTGTATTTCGTTCCAAAAACGATGATGCTGAAGTTTTCAACGTTGGAATGCAACGAAAAATATTTGATTTTATTCATGATTCGTTCAATTTTCAATGTCATCCAAATTTTTCGAGCCAATATGGCTTTTTGGGTGGCAAAAATCGATCATTTTATCATCGTAATAACATTCTGCACTTGAATAATTACTCTCGCCAAAAACAAAAAAGAATTTCTTTGCATTCCAACGATGCAAACTTCAGAGTCATCCAAAAACGTTATTCGCTTCAACTTGACGCTAAAAACGTCCGAACAATCTTTTGAGAACGCAAACCAACGCAAAATGCTGAAAAAAAAACGTTTTCGCTTAAATAATCTGGTCGAAGGATAAATCCAAAAATGACCCAACCGCGGTGTTCCGGAGCGATTTCCAAAAAACTTGACGCATGCAATACAGCTTCAATAATCTGACAAAAAAATTCCCCGAAACCGAAGAATTAAAAAAAAAAACAGTCCAAAGTCCGAGACTATCCATGGATTCCATAGACGAGAAATATATTTTCGATACACCTCAAACATATTTTTTCGCTCGCTTCCGTGAACAATCTCGACAAATATATCCGAAAGAGCTCAAACATATTTTCATAAAATCTCCAATCTCCACGTTTTTTTTCTCCAACTCTTCTAAGAGTGCAAAAATCGTTCATTCGCGGCTGTACTAGCACGAGAATCGATGAAGTACTTTCGATGAACAAGAAATACGAGTGTCGAGCATATTTTAGTCGTCACGTGTCCGCGTACTGAACGGAATATAATGACAAGAAATGAAAACTACAAGAATAAAACGAACCGAAAGATCACAAAAGAGTGTCTGAATCTCGACACACTAGGGTCTCGGAACAGAGAAAGAAAGAGAGCGAGACACATGAACACAAACACAAGAAATCAGGTTTCGTCAGACCTCAAGTTATAAGTAATTACGCTAAGGATACTATAATGATGCATAGGTACGTACTAAGCGAGAGAAGTCGTATAAATAAATATATATATATATAAATATATGCAATATATTATATATATATATACATGGGAAATAAAAAAACTATACTTAAAAAAACAACACACAGAATATATAAGTAAGGGAGAAAGATGAGCTGTATTGAAATACTCGACCGCCACAGTACTTGTACCCGTATAAAGAAAAAAAAAACAAATCAGAGGTTAAAACAAAAAAAGGCAAATGAAAGACAAAAAAAATAATTAAGCGAGAGAGGAGAGCGCGAAGCGAGAGTACACCGTAGGATACGCCGTAGTTGATAAGTTTGTATACAAGAAGAAAAAAATACTGAAAGAAGAAAAAAAACCACCACCACATATTAGTAAGACGTAAGTTTTGGGGGGAAATAAGGGAAATTGCCCGAGCGAATGAGGAGAGAGCCTGAATGAACGGGAGAGAGCGAGAGAAAAACGTGAAAAGATAAAAAAAAAACCAGAATTTCTGCGAGTCGAGACACGTGCGTTATATCCCAAGAGGAGACGTTTTTTCCCCTTTCGTGATAAACGCTAACGGCTTCACAATTTATAAGAAAAAAAACAAACAAAATCGAACAAATCAACCAAAAACAGATGGGAAAATGGAAATGATCGAAACGAGATGTATTTTTTGTTGGAAACGGTTTCCGGCGAATATATAAACAAAAATGTTGTCAAGAAGGGGAAAAAACACAAGAAAAATATAATCCCGGTGCCTTTGATATCGCGCTGGTTCATTCGTAAGCGTAATCGATTCACTAACGTCTCCAATTCGTTCTTTGACTTCTCTCATTAGAGACTTTTATCGTTTTTCCTTTCAACTTGGAATTTCCATGCCGCGCACACACGAACACACACACACACACACACCTACGTATAATCAGCGTTTCAGGAAGAATTAGAAGTATTGCAAAACTTTGCGAAAAACGAATACAAAAGGAGACTATGAAGAAAAAAATATTTTTCTACACTGCGTAAAAAAAAAAACAAAAAGCTCCTCGTTCTTGCATACTTGTGGAAAGTCGGTGGAACTGTTTTGTGATGTCACGGATGTTCGGATTATACAGAAAAAAAACTTACCGTACAGTGTGAATTGTGAGACTCGCACGAAATTTCGTCATTATGTTTCAAATTGTTTAGTTTTTTGAATTCACTTTTATTTGAATTAATCTTGGAAATTCAATTGACGTTGTTTTTACTGGGATTGCCGGACACGTTGAGAATGTGATTCTCGGGTATGATTGTAAAGCGAAAAGAATGAATGATAGCGAAATTCCGATAATGCGAGAAACTTGAGGGATTGCTCGGTTTCCGGTTCGACGTGAGCAACGGGAAAGAATATTAATGATATTGATAATAATAATATTAATAATAATATTAAAAATAATAATAACAAACGCAGACGCAACGGGTGACTTCCGATCCTGGAACGGAAAAAAATGATGATAAAAAAGAGAAAGATGAAATAAACAAAAAAATAATAACAAAGATACGAAATGAAATATACAAAAACTCCTCGACCATAGTACAAAGACATTTAACTCTTCTCCCATAGTTAGCGTTTAAATAATGGGAAGCCGGTTTAAAAGAAGAAAAAAAAAGAAATAAATAAAAGCATAGTTTGCAAAATAGGCAAAAGGGTGATTGAAATATTCGCGTAAAGAAAAAATGATGAAAACGTAAACGTCGGACTGTCAGAGCTCGATTGTGCAAGTTTAAAAAAAAAAATAATAATAATAATAATTGAATAGACGTTTCGCGTGTGTAGAGTACGCCTTTCGACGTAAATGATCGCGTCGGGGTCACGAAAGTTCATGAACCGCGAAACTACCTTCTTGGCGTCCTCGGCAATATTTTCTTGTCCAACTTTTTGTTTTTTATTATGCGCGGGCTTCGGTTGCATTTTTTATTGTCAAGAGAAACAACAAAAAAGTAAACAATGTCAAAGAAACAAGAATAATGGATACGATTGTACCGCAAGTCTTCCAGGGTACAAAATATTTAAAAAAACGTGCGTTCAACTTCGTACGCCAATCAAAAGAATGGATTTAGGAGAGCAACAGTCGAGAAAAAAAAAAGCAAAGTGTGAGAGAGAGTGTACGTTACGAGAAAGAATAACTCAACAAAAATAACTGAAAAAAAATAAACAACAAAAAATGTGTATAGATAAGCGATATCCCTCTGATGATCTCAGCGTTTTATTTTTGTATAGAGTGCATAAAACGTAAAATTTGTGGGAAACCGTTGACAAAAACAATTGTAAGCGTGTGAGAATATGAATTTAAGGATATTCAAAATATTATTGATAGAACGCATGAAGTGATATGTGAGAGTGGGCGACGTAGTCGAAATCAGATTTCGGTTTATTGCGAAAAAATCGCTGAGAATTTACATGCGGAGAGAAAGAGAGAGAGAGACCGAAAGAAAGAACGATTTAAAGAGAGACGAAAACGATTTTGAAACATTTCCCAGTGCTGCTTTATGTAATACCCCCCTACATAATATATCTATATAATAAAAATTGTAAGAAAAAGACGAACAAAGCCTCTTTTCATTTTTCCACACAGTAGAGCAACAATTTATACGATTAAAAAAAAAATACAGACAGAAACGGAATCGAAGATTGGTGGAAAAGCATTCACGAAGATTTCGAGCACGAGACGTAAGTAAATCAAGTTTGCAAATTAGTGCAGTACTCGAATTTATGCTTCGCCATTTTTTTTTCAGTTAAAACGAATTACCAATGTCTTGCTTTATCACATTGATGAATATTTCGCTTTTGCTATTACGTAAAGTGAATATTTATAGTTTTCTCCTAATATCACTCTGACTTTACAGGAAATGACCATATGGGAATTCTCGAAACAAAAAACAGCTGATTTTTCTTATATTTTGAATCGCTCCTATGTTCGGGTTTCTGGCAATCAGTCATAACCCAAAAAAACTATTTAGTTCACTTTCAATCAACTGTTAAATTTCGAGCACATCATAACGTTTACAAAATTTCAAGTTTTAATTTAAAAATATCTCATTATTGTCCTGGGGGAGTCGTGCGCAGTGTGACAGCAGGTTTGAAAATTTTTGCCGGTTCATTATCTTTTGTATAATTAAGAATTAAGAAACTGAAATAAATATTTGGGACATTTTCACGAGGCATAATGGTATGGGCAACGGTTTCCACGCACTTGTTGAGAATCTCGGTTAATAGTTTGAAATTTCGGTTCCTCGATATCCAAATGATTCGTCTCTGTATAATATGAATTGAAGCTTTCGGATCGTTTGTTTCTGCGCACCGAATTTGCGCGTTAACCTCACCGCACGTATATTTCTCTCGCATTCTCGTTCGGCTTTTCCGGCGACCTCCGGCGACCTCTGGCGACCTCTCCGGCAGCGATAGCGCACTATAACAATAATAATAATCATTCAGCAGCCGACACCGAGCGGCCAAGCGCGAGAGAGTGTGAACAACGTCTGTGCTACAGCCAAAGTCTGGCAGCAGTAGAGAGAATACGAGAGTTTTAAAAAGAAAACGGCTATCCAGCCGCGTTATAGTAAAATAGTTTCTATTAGTAATATTAGTATATAATTTAGTAATAACCGAACACAAAGAGGCTGTGAAGAGCGAATAAAAGGAAAAACTACCAAGTATTAAAGAGAAAAGGAAAAAAAGATGGCCTCGAACGTCGCAACCGCTACGGCCGAGTCACAATATTTCTACGAGGATGTCGTTTATCGTGTCGACAAACGCGGTAACGTCAAATTTGGTATTGTTATGGAAAACGACGATCAGGATATGTCCGACGATAGTTCCGACAGCGAGGATGGGCCCAAGCGTAAAAAAGGTGAAATACGCGTGGTATGGCATCCCTCGGGTGTCGAAGAACTGGTCAATTCTAAAAAGGTAATATTTTCATACGATCCCATCCATTCCTCTCATAAAACTATCCTCACAATCTACCATAAATCTCGCACTTGATTATCTTTTTTTATCCTTACGTAATTTCATTATTTTTGTCGGGATATCTTTTCCGTGCTCGTCCACCCGTCAATATTTCTGACGTTCACTAAACATCGCCCTGCGAATTCCAAGATTCACGATAACGATAGCCTGCCAATATTTCGACTACGATTTTTTCAAACGCAACTCGAACAACCCAAATCCAAGTATCACGAACATTCGAATTAAATTTCGTTGTTTTTCATGCTATTTTTTCTATGTCGTCTATTTTCATGCAGTGGCATAGCAAAATCAATTGTTTTTTACACATATCAACTCGAATTTATTGGAATTTCGCAAACTATTTTTCTTAAAAAATCAACCAGAACAAACATGAGATTGCAGGGACAATAAATTAGATTAATTTTCCCCTTTTTTCGTATTTTGGAGGCAGTATTAAGAAACTTGCAATTACAGATTCGCAATAAAATCACAAAAGTTCTATGAAAATTTGGTTAATCGACGCACCTTTCGAGAAGAAACACAATCTCAGAGCTGTTTATATAAGAAAATGTTTTTTTCTAACCTCCGATGCTTTGCCAGCTCGTTACATTGAAAATTTGGGTCTCTACGCCCTGCCACAAGTTCCGTTTACTTAACACGATAATTAGGAACTTAATAAGAATTTTACTCCGGTATTTATGGCTATTGAATAATTTTGTTGATCGAATATCAATAATCCAACAATATTCCCCAGCAAAACACAAGATTCTGTTGAAATTTTACAAAACTCGCAAATTTGGTGAATATCGGGTGCGGAGTTTGAAATTTTCATCGACGATCGGTTTGAAAAATGTGTGAGAATCGGTCTTGTTGCCCAAACGCCCATGGATGAAGTTTTTCCATCCCTTTATTATTGTTAATCACTTTTGTTCCATAATGAAACTTTCTGTAAAGAATCTTTGTGTTCAAGTAACGAAACCAGATTTTTAGAACAATGTTCAGATATTTCGTATTCGCGATGCAGTGAAAAAGCGTTTCTAGGAGTCGACATTGTTTCTTCTTGCCTGAAATGCTGATGTAGAATTTATGCTTCTCGGCAGGTTCGCCTTGCCGATAGAACGTTGATGCCAGGCGATGTTGTAAGAAGAATGATTAAGGGTAAAGATACTCAGCGAGGATATTGTCGCGATATCGAACTAACAGCTTGTGTACAAGTCGTTGGGACGAAACAAGTTTTGACGGATATCCGTAGCGAGGATTTAGTGCCGCTTGAGGTAAGTGAACAAAATTTAATCCGTCATTGCCTTAGAAAGCACGACCTCGTCGTGTTTACTTTTTGCCCAGGGAATCTCAAGGCGATTCTCTCATGCAATCCTTAATTCACTACTGGATTCACGTTATTTTGAACGATAATAATCAACGTTTCAGGAATTCGATAGTGACATTGCTGTGTGCATGGATTCTTGGGTCGGTGCTATCAGAATGGTCCATTTTAAACTCTGGCTAACAACCCCCGATGGTTCTCGTTGCGTCATTAACGAAACAGATGCCCGAGCACTTGAACACTTTGAGGAAAAACGTGATAACGTAAGTGATTTAAATCCATTACAACAAAATAGATGGCACAGTAATCAAATTTCCCTAATAGGTAGCGAGTCGTAGAATCCGTAAAAATATGATCATAACAAACATTACGATACCGAAATACAGGAATTGAATAATCCCTGAAAATTTTAAGACTTGGATTGAGTCCCAAACACTAAATGGAAACTGAATTATTCGGATGAGTATCGAAGCTCTGCAGCTCTCGAATAAGCGATTCCATTTATTATGCATAAATGAATGGCTCGTCAATAGGACAAATGAATACTTTCTTTTAAACTACCTTCCACTAATTCCGATCATGGATTATCGATCGTCCGGTGGTTACGTGCACCCCAATGCAAATCACTACGTACAGGGTGTCCAAAGTGGGCACTTATTTATTCATAGATTCCACAAGAGTGCGAGCTCACGCCATCAGAGTAGTTTTTTTGCATTCGATTATTCGATTACGAAATACTTTCCGATTATTGAGACAATAGTTCCAGGTTATTTTAATTCAATACGCACTACGCTGGCTCGTTTTTTCGCCTAAACGAGCTTTTTTTTTAACCTTAATCTACATTGTTGATAATTGGAACTGAGTTCTCTGTGCGACGATGTACGTACTTACAAGTATCCACGAATGTTGAATTTTGTGGTCAGCTCGTAAGGCTGGAATAAACATAGAAAACATTTTCATAATCAGTCAATAAATGCCCGAATAGATTCCAACAGTCTTGTGGGAAAAATCATTCACCTATAAAGACAATTTTATCGATTCATCCAAAAATACTGATAAATGATGTTTAGACGATTCGTCTGTAGATCGTGATGACGATAGGCGATTAATTTAAGGTGATCAATTCTCGCATTTCTTCAAATAAATAGCATTTCGGTTCGGATGCATAATTGTAAGATGTTTGTAAATTTAAAAAAAATGGAAGAAAATCATCGTTTTTTTCCGGGAAACGAGAAAGTATTGAAATTTGTAGTTTTTTGTTTTCTTTCGATGTTTCAGGACAATGATTTTCCTCACACATCTGAGTTTTATCCGGGCCAGAGTCTGTGGGGGCCGATCCATTGTTTGGACGAAGCCGAATGGATGTCTTGTACGAAAGAAATGATGGCAAAGAGGAAATCGAAACCGCAAAAAATAACGAAAGTGACGGTGCAGGAAGTGGAGACGGACTGGGTCGGTGTCCATTGGCAATGTCGGGCGTTTTCGAAAGACGGTGCGTGGTCGGATCAGGCGCAACCAAAATTCGTAGTGGATGGTCCAGATTTGAAGAAACTGAAGCTTCTGAATGTTTTCGAGCCTTCAACGCTGCAAGTAGGTGATCGCGATTTCTACGTGATCAAAGGTAATGAGAACGTCATTACGAGAGAACAATGGCGGAAGCGACAGCGCGAGGTTTTCCAAATACCCAAAAACAGTCCCCGCAAGTCACGCGTTAATGCTAAAATCGCTGAGGACAAGAAAAAAGAAAAAAACGCTAAGGATCGCGGAAAATTAACCCAATCTCAGGACAACGATACAAACCAAACCGTCAGGCTCATCAGTGTCAATACAACGGACAAAACATGTGTTCTCGGCACAACAAATAACATCAACAGCACTTTGATGCCTCCGCCACCGAATCCAAACACTGACAATTCCGATGACTGGGACACCGAAGACGGTGGTTCGCAGAGCGATACCGCCTCCGTAAGTTCCACTCGCACGAAAAGCTCAATATTTTTTCTAATCTTTTTCCAATCCCCATGAAATCAATGATTTTTCTACTCGATAGATGTCGAGTGGATGTTCAAGCATGTCGACCGGTAAAAAGAAAAAAGGTCCTGCCTTGATGACGGAAGTTTTGAAGAAAAAGAAACTCTACAAAGCCAAAAAGAAAGTTGTTCCGGTCCCTCTTGTTTCTGGAACTAAAATCGTCGTGGAAACTCTCTCTACCAATACTAAAGCAAATGTCGTTTGGCAGGATGGCTCTGTGGAACTCGGTACGTTGGTTTCTTGATTCTCATCATTGAAAACTAAAACTAATAAGCAGGACCGACACTTTCGTCTCTGCGGCATTTGCAAATATGAAAATTCTTCATTTTTTAATAGCAGAATTGTCGTCAGAAAGACAAATACTCGAATTTCATACTTTCTGACGAAAAATATGTCGAAAGTGCCATTTTCTCATAAACTCAATGCATTCCGAAGAATTGTACAGAATTTCAAAAATGACACTTTGCCGAGGTCAAATTCGTAATCAATCAGTCCCCGAAGGTTCAATTATCACTTTGTCCTGTCCGGATACGTGAATTTTGTTTAATTCAGTAATTTCGCCGTTCAGGAATTCCATCAACTCAACTCTATCCCATACATCATCTGGACGACAAAGAATTCTTTCCCGGAGATTTTGTGGTCGATCAGAAAGAAGAATCGAGAATGTACGGGGTGGTCCAGAGCGTCGACCATCAGGGTAGAACCGCGAAAATCAAATGGTTCAGAACATATACTTCGAGTCAGAGTCCTCAGTGAGTATTCCAAATGAATTTGATGCATAAAAATTGCATGAAAGTTGAAAATGTTTGCCAAAAGTTAATTCGTCAATTTGAATAATCAATCAATTTAAAAATCAATTATCCCAAATGAATGTGATGCATAAAAATTGCATGAAAGTTGAAAATGTTTG
Source organism: Diadegma fenestrale (assembly GCA_037043255.1). Lineage (NCBI taxonomy): Eukaryota > Metazoa > Arthropoda > Insecta > Hymenoptera > Ichneumonidae > Diadegma > Diadegma fenestrale. The sequence goes on along the minus strand of CM073309.1, from coordinate 14,280,118 downwards.
CCAAAAGTTAATTCGTCAATTTCAATAATCAATCAATTTGAAAATCAATTATCCCAAATGAATTTGATGCATAAAAATTCCATGAAAGTTGAAAATGTTTGCCAAAAGTTAATTCATCAATTTGGATAATCAATTAATTTCAAAATCAATTATCCGAAATGAATTTGATGCATAAAAATTCCATGAAAGTTGAAAATGTTTGCCAAAAGTTAATTCTTCAATTTCAATAATCTATCAATTTCAAAATCGATTATCCCAAATGAATTTGATGCATAAAAATTGCATGGAAGTTGAAAAAAGTTAATTCCAAAAGTTAAAAGTTAAAGTCCAAAAGTTAATTCGTTAATTTCAATAATTTGGAACTCGAGGATTTTGTTTCCGATGGTTTTGTCATGAAGAATCAAGTTTAGTGTAACTGAATGCGCATTGTTGTATCCACCAGGCCAACATTGCTCGAGGAACGCGAAGTGAGCGTCTACGACCTGAAAGATCATCCGGACTTCCAATACCGACCGGGTACCCTCGTGATTAGAATAGCCAATTTTGAGGGCGAAGATGCCGGCTGTACAGCTGGGCAAGTTCTCGACAATTATCCCGAGGGTCGCGTTAAAGTTTGGTGGGTCGATGGTCACGTGAGCATGTGTTGGCCGCAAGATTTGTACAAAGTGGGTGAATACGATAGCGACGAGGGTGAACTATGGGACGACGTTTCGTCGGATGCGTCGTGGGAAACGGAATTGGAAGATTGTTATTTGGCCGATAACGACGGGACCGAGCAGACCGAGTATATAAAACCGAAACTAGCGGCTCACATTGAAAAAGCGAGAATCGCGATGTCGCGTTTGGAAGAAATATTTACGCAAAATCCTGCTCTCCAAACGACCGAAGTTATGAGAAAGTTGTTGGAAGTTTACAAGGATTGTCGTTGCATGGACAAGTTGATGGGTACGTCGTTCTTCCACGAGAGTCACTTCCAGGGTTTGCTCGAGCGTGTCCGTGAGCGAGGCCGAGCAAACGTGGCTCAAAGAATGGCCGATCAAGTCACTAGACTTTTCACCCATCAATCCGCGGGCTCGGATTCACCTGGTGAGAACAATGAAAATGCAAACACGATACAAAATGCGACGAACGAATTGGAGAAGATTGCAAGCAAAATAACTGATGCTGTCGAAGACACGGGAAGCGCTGAAGAAAAAGCCGTGAGCATCACCGAACCGAGTGAAACGAAGGAAGACGAAACCGACGATATATTCATAGACGTCAAGCCGAATCCCGGAGATTCCGGTCTGTTCTCATCAGAGAATTCCAAGAAAGAATCCGGCTCGAGTGAATCGAGCGGTGAATTCCAGTTATCGGAAGACACGAACATTCCAAACGAGCGTTCACCTTCGCAGGAGGATTGGGAGAAAGAAAATCGCGAAGATCGAGCAAAGTTGAACGAAAGTTTCACCAATTCGCACGTCGCGAGTTCTCACGTTTGCGTCAAACTGTGTACACTCATTAAGGCACAATTAGTATTAGCGCACGCGGAGGTTTCGAAGCGATTCGGCCTGGCGAAAATGTCACTCTCGGATGCGGCCAAGAGCACCTCGCCGCAGAAAAAATCACCGAAGAAGGAGAAGGACGAGAGGGAAGAGAAGGAAGAAAAAGTAATCGAGACGCAATCGATCGCGTCTTACGAATCGAATATCGAAATTCCTCCGCCCGTTTATACCGAAGGCGAAGGATTCTCGATAGAGGAAAGTGCACCGGACAGTCACAAATTCAAACTCACCATGTTCCAACCAACCGATCCGACCAATTTTTTCCGTACCGTATCGAAGGAGCTCAAATTGTTGAGAAGCTCTTTACCGCCGGGTATATGGGTCAAAGGCTTCGAGGATCGAATAGATTTGTACTCGGTTATGTTTCGTGGTCCTGAAAAAACTCCCTACGAAGACGGTCTTTTTCTATTTGACTTTCAACTCTCGGCCGATTATCCAGCGGCTCCGCCTCTTTGCCATTATATATCGTACTGCAGCGACAGACTCAACCCCAATCTGTACGAGGATGGAAAAGTTTGCGTGAGCCTTTTAGGCACATGGGCAGGTCGCGGCACCGAAGTTTGGACGAATTCTTCGACGTTGTTGCAAGTCATAGTCTCGATTCAAGGTCTCATACTCGTTTCCGAGCCATACTTCAACGAAGCTGGATTCGAGAAGCAAAAGGGATCTCAGCAAGGCCGCGAAAATTCGCGAATGTATAACGAGATGGTCGTCCTCAAGCTCGTTCAGTCTCAGACGAAATTGCTCCAATATCCACCCAGCGTTTTCAAGGATGCCATTATGAGTCACTTCCACAGGCACGCCGAAAAACTTTTGAAGCGTTTAGACACATGGATGGAAATAAGCGAACAGCACAATAATCAGCATCCGTTGTCGCCCGTTACACCCACGACTTTCAAGGAAATCGCACAGATTGGTGAGTCGTTGCTCGCCTGTAAATTTATTTTTATATCTCAGTCATTTTTAACGTTTCGTCGAACTGAATTTTCAAATCAAATCGAATGTTTACTTTTTTCTCATGCCATTTCTCAAATTGCACACAGACGAGACAATCCTTCCGGAATTTCCGCTCATCCCAGCATCAAGGGGTTTCTGCATCACTTTGAGAAAGACTCTGGCAACGTTCAAGAGCGCTCTCGTCAGAGAGGGAATAATCCTGACGGATGCCAACCTCGCAGAGACACCGGGAGAGTCGATCGACTCGATACACGACGTAGCATCGTCGAACGGCGAGACTTCGACAACTCCAGCGATCGAAACGTCAGCTTCTAGCAAAACGTCGTTAAAGTTGCAATCTTCGAACGGCGAGATACCCAAGTCCGTGGAAAATACGACAACGAATCTCGACGGTGTCGCTAATTGCGAGACGAAGAAAGACAGCATCGAGAAAAATCTCAGCTAGCCACAAGGTAAATCGAAGCGTTTAGCTTACAAAAGTCACACGGCTATTCGGTAATACATTGAACAAATTAATTCCCAAATAATTTCATTCGCAATACACAAACGTATATATAAACAGAAACAAATTTATCTATCCCTAAGTTATATATGTGTGTGTGTGTAAACATAGATATATACCTCAGGGATATTGAAGCGATATAAATGATTGGATAACCTTTCGCAATTGGGAGTGGATCCATCGAAATATATCGTGTCCGATAAAACAATTGGAAGTTCATATTACGAGAATCCGCATCAAGTTGACGCTTGAGCAGCCAGTGGAAGAAAAACTTGTGTAAGCATAAACGATTTCTTGATTGATCTGAATTGCAAGTTGAAAAACAAAATGGCAAATGTTGTCCTACGATTTTTATCGACAACCCAATATGTCGATGGACTTTCTCCCACTTATACGCCGAAATATTTTTTTTTTCCTTTTTCGTGCGATATATGTTGATGCAATCATTTTTACCGGTGGTGAGACAAATTAGTCAGCCTCATTAGCCAAGTATTACAAGCACTCGGGAGTTCACACGCTCCTTTTTCCCCTCTTTCTCTTTATCTTTCTTTTCTTAGATAGTTGGTTAAATCACCAAGTGTGCGGTGCACTCAAAGAGATAACAAAGAAACATTAGTCCTTTGCTAACGAAAAACCGGTAGCAATACGTCGAGCCAATGCGACAAATAATGAAATCGCAAGTAGTCGTCGTGAAAGATTCACGATATTATTCGGAAGCAGAATTTAAAAATAAATAGATGAAACAAGTTGCGCAGTGAATGAAAGTAGAAAGAACGGGTTCGGATGGTAAAACTAGTTAGATAATTAGTGCGCATTCCTCGAGAGTTTATCAATTAAAAACAACAAAAAAACATAATAACAAATAAAAACGTACGTATATATTAAAGCAAAAACTATTCGAAAGATTAGAAGTTTCGATCTTCCTGTTTTCGATTCGCAATACTCAAATCACATGCCATCCACTATAGCGAAAGTGTTTATCTTGCAACGAGAAATAATTCGCCTGAAAGCGTTGCGACACGACGAAATGAGTCTGTTATTTAGAAAATCTTATTTAAATTCTATGAAAAACAATGTTAATTTTGAGTTGGCAAGAAAATTTGACACTCGCCCAGAGACACCGCTGGTCGTTTGGTCAATAAACTCGACGATTAACAACTTTTTCGAGGCTCGTTCTCAGTGGTAATGCGGTACAAATTCGCTAAGGCCTTTCCGCTATTCGATCTTATCCCAAAAACAATGGGGAATTTCGTATTTTGTCTAAATTTCAAGGGAAGAAATCTAATCGACTACACTGAACGTTCTAGTCATGTGAGAACGACTTGAAAAAAATTCACATTGCATTTGGATGAGTAAGTTGGCGCAGGATGATAGTGCTTGTATCGAATTTGACGAATAAAATTGTATGCGATTACTCGGTGTGAAGATTCGCTGTTTGTGAGGAATGCGACGTTACCTATTGATTCCGTAACGCGTAGAATTATATTAATGCAAAAAAAAAGTGGCGCAACTAAAAAAAACGAGGAAAAAAAAAAACAATTTCCGTCGTTAAAACTTTAGTATGTAATGTAATTTATGTTCTGTCCTATTTCCAACAAGTCCGAGGCTCTCTGATCTCTTTTGAGAAATATCCATATTAGTACTTATTCGTTCGTTGTACGATCGGTTACTTTGAAACTTTGATCCGCAAGCAAATTTTTGTCGAATTGTAAAAGGAGAAAAATAAATGATGATGCAAGGACGGTTAAGATACTGGTCGAGGAAAAAAATGTACAGTATTTTTTGTCTTCGTATTACTTTCCTATTATTATTATTTTTATTATTATTGTAACTATTTATTTGTACATTTTGAGTGCGCTGCCCGAGAGAAAACTTAAATGAGAATTGCTGAGGGATGAATGTGATTACTAACGACTGAAAGTTCTGCGAAGAAAAAATGAAAAAACCAATCAATATTGCTCGTTTTTTTTTTTTGTTATTTATGTTTCTACGAAATTTTGAAAACACGATAAATTTTCTGGAATATTATTTTTTGCCATAGTTGGCGAGAGTTGGCCGTTCCTACTATGACCGGAAGAGAAGTTTAGTAATAAGTATATCTGAAGAAGAAAAAGAGAGAAAGAGACGAAGAGAGCGAAAGAAAAAGCGCGAAACTACAGGTACAATTAAGAAATATTAAAAAATAATTAAAAAAAAAAAAAAAGAACACATTTCCATGGTGCTCATTAATTAAATTGAATAAGAGACAAAAGTTTGGATGTAAAGGAGAAATTATTCGCAAGAAAAAAAGCACTTGGCGAATAAACTGTCGAGATGGCGAGAGAGGAATAACTTTCTTTTCTTCCGGAAAAAAAAAACATACAAACGATAAACGGAAAGTGATGTTTGGGATGCCTTGTACATGTGCCAGCTATTTATATTTACATTGTCTAAGTAATTGTATTCGTAAGTCTTGTGAAGCTTTAATTTCGCCGTATGTTTCGTAGTCACGTGTGTGAGCAAATGAAAATTGGAAGAACAAATAAATAAAGGTTAATGAACAAATGTCGAGAGGAATAACAACCCGAAGCGAGGTGAGATGAGAGGAGAAATGTGCGTCGCAAAAATGTACCAACGGCGAATCTGTCGTTTTTTTCTCTTGTATAATCCGCTTATTGGATTGTCGCGTATTCATATCGTCGTTGGTATGACTCGTTTATGAAATAATCAATCATACGACTGTCTAATGAAAAGATCAATTTACAAAGAAAATTTAAAAAAATGTAAAAATGTGAAACCACTACGACGCGAAATGAACTGTAATCTCATTTTCTCGGTTGTTTTGAGTCAATAAAAACTGGTTAAACAAAGTTCACATTCAACATTTTTGAATTTACGATTTATCCACAATTTTTCTATCATCAAAGAAACTATTATCATTTTTCCCGATTATTTTTCTCCAATAGCTTCTTGATTGTGATTTTTATTCGACAGCTGACGAAATAATTACTCATGGCTAAGATTGTTGAGAATTTCCAGAAATTTTCCACATTTTCAAAATCATACCTAATGAAATCAAATAATTTATCAGTTCAACAGTTCAAAAAAAAAATAGGCTCATGTGCGTTCTGCGTAAGAATCTTTTATTGGGAAAGAAAAGGCCAAAAATTCTTGATCGTAACAACCTCATTTTCCTACTTCCGTTTCACAGAGTTTCTCTGTAGGTTTATCTTGGATGCGTCAGAGTCTAGATAAGCTCTCTCCCTCTCTGTTTCTCCTACATTCTACCTGTTATCAGAGAGTCTTTTATCTTGGTCTGTTGATTCACAAAGCATTCATGATAGTACTCACCCACGCCTCGGCAATAAGTCACCTTTTTGTGGTCGATTGCTAACCGAGTGTTTTTTTCCTATTCCAAAGCAAAAGAAGTCGTGCACCGAGTGAAAATGCGTACGAAAAATGTTCTTTACTACCTGGCCGTGGGTTTCCGTAAGTTTTTTGTTCTTTAAGGAAACCGTGATTGAAAAAAAGAACCAAGTGATCCAACGAAGAACCTTTTTTTCTAGTGATAATGGGCCTAATGATGGGAGAAGTCGAGGCTAGACGGAGAATCCTTCGTGGGCGAAAAACTATAACTCGACGATACTACAGTGAGTTAAGAGCAATCACGAGCGACTCAATCCATTTTTTTCCCATGTTTCTCGCAAAAGTTTAACTCGCTTGAATCCTTTAGGACCAGCTGCAATACCAGCGTGGTCTATCGTGGTCATCGCGGGTCTCGGGATGTTGGCAGCGGGCGGTGGTCTATACGTCCTCTTGAAAAAGACGATAATCGATGGGTCTGGCGAAAGCGGTTCAAGTTCGTATCATCCAGCGATGCAGGACGAAGTTTAATTGCCAATGTGAATAATTTAATCTCTTCCATACGTAATCGTGACCTCATTACAAAAAGATTTACTCCCATACGTTAAAAATCATGTTTCGCATATAAAGTCGAATAACTTCAATTTCGTATTTTAATTTAAGATAAAAAGAAACGTTTCTAGACGATCTTTGTTATTCCAATATCTCGTGAGCAATGAGTGTAGCGTCAACGTTTCTTCGATACAAATAAATAATAAACACAGTTTAACCAACACTCGTACGTAAGAGACTGAGGATCATTTCTTAGATTGTTTTTTTTTTTGTACAAACACAATACAGCGTTTAACCTGATTCTTACAATTCTTTTCCATTGTCAATCCATTCGTTATTTCGTTATGTTTATCGCCAATGAACAATATTAGTAGTCATTTATAGCCGACAATATCAATCCACTTCATTTACCATCGTTATGTGTTTACTTTTCACTGATTGACTCGAACGAGCGCGCGGATAGCGATTTATTTCGTTTTGGATGGGGAAAAAGGGTGGAAAAGGAAGCACTAACTAGATTGGGCAACGATCATCGTTGAGGCGAATGTTTCAGTGTTTAGAAATGAAATTTCTCTTTTTCTGGTAGAGAGAGAGAGGGAGAGACCAAAGTTTTCGTTAGAAAATTGGTGAAAAAAAAACACGCTGATCACGCTTGTTCGAGTACAAAAATATCAAGGGGTCGATTACAATGAGATGATCAACTGAGCCGTCACTCCAAGTCAAAATTATTCAATCATACACATTTTACAATATAGTCAATAATCGAGCGTGGATTCGAGCAAACAGGCTCGTTAACCAATGAAAAATCGCAACGGTCGTTGTTTTTGTCGATTCTTGACTTAAAATTCTCGACGATGGTACTTGTCAGGATCGAAGTAGGACGTAACCACCACACGGTTGTTGAACTTTCTTCCTGTTAACGTCTGCTGGGCTTTTTGACAATCTATCACACTGTTGAACTCGACAAATACCTGAAAAACGTTTTTATTTCCATCGTTCATTAACTCGATCATCGAATTTCATGATATAAATGTTACAAGCAAGAAAACACAATTTTTATTACGTTCTACAGTTAAACTGTAGGGTGCAGATTTTTGAGGAAAGATGACGAGTAATAAACCAATTTACCTTTCCACATCCTGGCACGTCTACACCCTCGATTGGTCGCGGTATTTCTACGGATCTTACGACGCCGTATTTGTTACATTCTTCCTTGATGTCCTCAAGGATGTCCTCGTATTCTTCCTCCTCCATCAGTTCCTCGGGCGTTACCATATTAAGCAGGCAGAGAACCTGTAATGGCAAAAAATTGTACCGGAGAAAAATATATTCAGAATTTAGGTTTGAACCAAATTTTTACTGAATCGCCAACGAGAACTTGGAAATGTCCATCTTTCGTTCGATTTTAATGAGGCGAAAATAATAAAATATCAATCAATGAGCGATGCGCAGGGCACTGTTGGTTTGGGTATAAAATAAAGAAAAAATATTACCTCCGTTGCTGGTCCACTGGTTCCAACCATGGACAAGCCGGGCACTTGAATTTGGACCGGTGCTTGAGCTCCAATCATAGGATTTTTGGCTCCAACGCTGGCGCGTTGCACAATAAGTTTTTTATCTCCCAATTGCATGCCATTGAGACCAGCGATGGCCTGATCGGTCATGGAGACATCAACGTATTCGCAGAAAGCGTAACCTTTCGATAGACCAGTGGCCGAATCCTTGACGAGATTGAATGCTCTCAATTGACCAAAGCTCATCAGCAACTCCTTCACCTGTATTAGTCGTTTTATCAGTATAACAACATGAATGTATTTCACCCACGAAACTTTAATCTCTCGCTATTTGTTGATTTCTCTACGTTAGAGTTAAATAGCGGACAAAGTCACTGCTATTTATTTTTTTTTCCATTTTTCCTCAACATCATTGAAAATAAATCCCAACGAATTCGATGATTGGTAGAAAATCCTGTAGTGATCTGCTGTGATCTTTGAAGTCTGGTACGAAGGTTTAGTACGAGTGTACAGGAAAGATACTTACAGTTGGCAAAATGAAGCCTCAGACCCTCTGGCATCTGAAAACTCGTATTTCGTTGCACAAAGCAAAACGCGTAAAAGCACGTTGCTCGGAACGTGGATAATAAAACAGCGAATACGAGACAACATGAATTTAGCGAACTAACCGAAAATATTGAAAAATCGTGGAACCTATTGTGAAAAAAATGGTTCTCAAGAAGACGTTTGCATTGTTGAAATATCATGTCAACAGCAACGTGCTCTTATGCGTTCAAAGATTACTTCGAGTATGATCTTGGGCTATACTTTTTTTTCGGAAAACAAATCACCGTTCGACGATTCATGGGTGTGTCACCATCCGAGTGACCTTTTTAAAGGGCTGCAAAGGAGTTGGCTCTTTTTCGAAAGCTAATGATACGGTTTAGAGACTATTTTCTCGTTTGCTCTTTTCTCTCTCCTTTCGTTATTTTTTGAAACTTTTGTTCGAAGACCTTTTTTCGTTCTCTTAAATTTTGGACAGGTACTTGCCTCGAGAAGCTGGGCTAGCCTCGATCCGGGCAGTGTGCTTTTTTGTCATGTTCGGTAGTAGTAGTAGTAGTAGTGGTAGTAGTAGTAGTAGTAGTGGTAAGCAAATGCTTTTGATCGTCGCGACCCTAAGCTAAGAAAATGGGGAGAAAGGGCACTGATATCAGTCCACAAGTTCTTTTTCGTTTTTTTTTTTTTCGTATTACGTTTTTTCTTTTCGATTTTTATCGTCCAAAGTAGACCAAAGATTAAATCGAACGTTGGCCTCTTCCAATCGGTTTCTCCGGCGAGCGAGACTCCCCCTAAAGGACTTTTTTCCTCCCTGTTAATGATTTTTTTTTTTTTATCTAAGGAATCGTGAGAAATACGGTTTTTTCACTTGGCCGCCGGTCGAGCCTGAAATTCAGAGCCTGGAAAGAAAACAGCTGCAAGAGGGAAACAAGGATATTCCTGAAAATATTTTTTTTCTTTTTTCGTTCGGATGCTTTCTCCTGAAAACATTGCTTTTCTATTTTCCACATTTTTAAGCTCACTCACCCCCTATGGAAATTCAGTATATAAGCTATTTATATTCTTAATATATTTTAGCTGTGCCTCGCGATCGTTTACTATTTCGAAAACAAATACGAATTCTCATTTGAACTATTACGAGAATTGGTATTTCTTGTTTTTACAATCGTACGGAGAGATTCGTGAATTCTCGTTCACATTAAAGTCACATTAAATTCCTTCGAGCAAAGCATGCTTAAAAAATGTGAATCTATGTACATCGCGAAATACTTTATGAAGAAAAATCGTTGCAAGTGTTTTTAGTGCACAGAGAAATTTTCAGCAAATCGTATTCTTGACTGAAAATGTTGAACTGCGACAAAAGGAAAGTGCTAAAAATTGAAAAATGGTGGGAATTCGAATGGATTTGACGCGAGGAATGTTGAAGGTGAAAAAGTGAAGAATTACGTTTCAGATTTGATATATATTGGAAAATATATGAATGCATATGTACTTAATTTCCATCGAGGGGATTAAGAAACGTAAATAAGTGATGATTCTTGGTTTGTCCCCGTAGCGACCTAAAAAATCGTGGATAATGTGACGTTGGTAAATCCGCGACGAGAGACTCGACCAGCCAAAAATCTATAAAAAGAGATTTGAAAGGTCGGGATTTCTCTCGAGGCGGAGAAGAACGTTGCTTCCTGAAACAACCCCAACGAAACGTTTTCTTTTTGTTCCTTTTTTCCACTCTCTCGCTCGCTATTTGTACGGCGTGCCTGAAAAGCCCACCCAACCCACCCTTCATCCCCGACCGGAAGGAGCTGTGATTCTCTTCAGCCTGAAACAAAACCCCACCCTCGCGACGAGCCTGAAAAATGTTTGGGTTTGTATCCTGAAAAATAAGACGACCCAGACCCGAAGAGCTGTTCCTCTCTTTCCACAACCTCTCATCGATCTCAATCCCGCTTAAGTGGACCTATGAATTATATTCGATTTTTGTACTCCGCTTTGTTTTTCTCGACTTGTTTTTTCTTTGCGAACTGCGGGAAAATTGAATAAATGAAAGGAAAAACAAAAAAAAAAGCGGCGACGAGCCGGATCCACGCTGGGCCTAAAAGAGGCTGCAAAAGAAAATTGCGACAGTGCTGCCCACGTGCGACCCACCTAAAAGCTGCAACGTCTTCTAACGATCGGTTCCCTCACACCTGAGCTAAATACCGCCATTCATTTATGCATTCTCGCGGTACCGGAAACATAAAAGAAAGAAAACACAGTCATCCAAGTCAACTGAAAGACCAACTTTACGTTTTGTTTTTTCTTCTCGGAATTACGAACTTGCACGATTTGATCGAGACCTGACCTCGCTAAACTCCGGTTTCCCTAAGCGACGCTGAAAGTCCGAATGGATACGCAGAATACGTACCTCACTCGTGAAAAATAACTCGTTCTCTGTCATCCACCGGGCTCAGCTTTTCTTTTTCTTCTTAGATCGATTTTCGCCATCAGCTAAATTCGCTAAATACCTAGTTTGTGTTTTTTTTTCTCATCACGTTTGAATCTTTTCACACGAACGAGGAGCAATGTCGTTTCGCCAACGAAACGGCATCGCTTTCGTGCATCATCATGAAACGCGTTTTTTGCTTAACCTCGTTCATCGATACTTTTCCTTTGCAAACATTTCTCTTTCGACTTTTCTCATTCTTCGAATTATGCCAACAATCAATTTGACAATTGCCAAATTTATTTCGCGAGCATCGATCAACGAGTACACGTGAACGCCGATGTTTCTGTGTGCATCGATGATTATGAGTAAAGGATATGGGTATAGAATAGAGAATATATAATTATAAATGTAATTGTGTCCGATTAGCCGGCATACCTGTTCCTCGTTCAAGTAGTTCGGCAATCCTCCGATGAAGATTTTGTGTGGCGAGTCTGCAACATCACAATAGCCATTGAAAATTTGCTTTTTTTTCGATAAAAAATGTCTGGATTCGAAAATATTTCATTATCAAAGTTTCTCGCGGAAGAAATTCCCCCGAAGCCCAATCTCAATGAACTTGGAAGCAAGAATTACAATTTTCATAGTGAAAATACATTGCGATCCTATTAAAAATTGTCGAGGTTTAGGAATGATCGATTGACATCTCAATCGCTTGATTATTAGCAAAAATTTTGCCGGTTCTGTTAAAGCCGATTTTTCATATGAATCTTCAACTTTGAATTTCGTCCTTGTTCGTCGAATTTTTTTATACTACTTGCTATAAAGATTTGCCAAGAAAACGAAATGATTTTTTTCAGGGTTTGAGTCACACGTTAATCGTTAATTGACATTTTCCAAGGAATTTGGGGATAGCGATCGGGCGACGAAGATTGAGAGATAAAAAACTAGGAAAAATGGGTAACGATCGATTTGCATGACTCTGAAGTTTGCATCGTTGGAATGCAACGAAATTCTTTTTTGATTTTGGCAAAAGTAATTATTCAAGTGCAGAATGTTATTACGATGATAAAATGATCGATTTTTGCCACCCAAAAAGCATATTGGCTCGAAAAATTTGGATGACATTGAAAATTGAACGAATCATCAATAAAATCAAATATTCTTCGTTGCATTCCAACGTTGCAAACTCCAGCATCATTCGATTTGCGATGTACATACCGGGAACTGTACCAGGTACGTTCATGCTCGGATTGTCGGTCATTCCAGGCATCGGTTGGTAATCGTGAGGTCTCCTTATCTTCAAACTTTGGCCTTTGAAATTTATACCGTCGAATGCCATTGCTTGAGTCGTTTCGTCTATCGAACGGAACTATAGAAAACAAATACCAGAAAAAGGTTGTTAAACATGAACGAAGAGCAGTTATTTAGTGAGCTCATTGGATATTGCGTACCTCGAGAAAAGCAAAGTTCTTGTCTAGATTTATTTGGCAGGCTAAAACAGGATTGCCGGCTGCTTGTGCCAAACCAGATAAATGCATCTGTTGATTGAAAAACTCCATCATTTCCTCCTCCGTAACGCCGAATGGAATATTTCCGACGTAGAGTCTCCTCGCCTGACGAGTAATCGTGCTGCCGACTACCGGGACAGCAGCTTGTGGAGTATCCGCGACGATATTAGCCGGTATTTGGCCAGCGGCCTGCATCGCTTTGTACTGCAAGGGCGTAATGTGTTCGAAACCAGGAGGAGGTACGTCCCAATATAGAGAAGGTTTTCTCCGTCTCGAGCTCCTACTCTTCTTTGGCGAAGTGCTTCGTTTTCTATCTCTTCTGTCTTTGGAACGCGAGCGTGAACGCTTCCTACGCTCTCTGCTCCTGGACTTGTGTCTCCTGTCACGATCTCTGTCGCGCTCCTTGTCCCGATCCTGACGCTCTCGATCTGAGAAAACAATTGAATCAATTGCTTTCATGAATTCAGCGAAAATTCAACGATTGCGTGATTCACATGGCGAAATTCGTTTTGAGGAAAAAATAAACATTTGTTTGTTTATTTGCTTAGAGATAATCAAATTTTCATGGAACTGCAACATTTGCTTGGCCCTACAAACTAATGGATGTGAAATATATAGAATGCTTTGTCTCAAATGCAACTTTCCGAAATATAGTCGAGTTTCGAGCGCTACGAATTTGCAAAAATGTATACTCCGAAATATTCACGATCTTTTTAATGGCATGGTGGCTGTTGAAACAGTGAAAAAACAACAATGGATGGAAAAAATAGATCGTGGAATTGTCCCAAGGATGATACACAAGTGAAAATTCAAGGGAGAATATCGTGCAATTGAATCAGTCGAAGCCTGCGAAAACGGGAGAAAAGGCTTCGTAAAGAAGGCATCGCTGAATTCGCGTGATGAACTCTTCGGCGTACGGAAAGGGGGCTCCGGAAATAATGGAGGAAAACGTGTTATTTTAATGATCTACACACCATTGTGAGTGAGAGTTAAAATTCGAATGTAATGGAGCACGAAAAGTGAAACACAACGTTCGTGTTATGTTTACGAGAATTTTTTGCGATTAAATAATCGCCATGAGCCAGGTGCTCGCCTTGGCGCGAGAAAACGGCGTCGGCGTCGCGACGTTTGTAAAAACCCTCTGGTGATATTACGATCGACTTACCTCCGTTAAAGTCTTCACCCATTTTCAAGCCCCTCGAGCGACAGTAATAGTTTGTTGAGTTATAAAATTGGAGCGATTATCTTACAAACAATAAGGTCGAAGGATATGTCAACAGTGTGTTTGACCGAAGCACGATTTTCAGCACGATTTTCGGGCTTTACGACACACCGCGGAATGGCGCGAGCTTCGCAGCAATTACCGGCAGTGGCGCCACTAGCATCAGTTTTTTGCGCGTGCGCACTCAACGTTCGAAAAGCTGCCAATGGCTGGCATTTTTTTTTTCGAAATGTCTTTAGAATCGTCAATACTGACAGATCGCGTGGAGTAAACGGACTTTTGTTATTGGAAAAAGCGACTTTTAATTTTCAATATAAATCGCGTATCACAAACGATGGATCGACCGAACGAACAAATTCTTGAAGATAGACTGAGAGAACTGGCTGCACTCGGTGATGTAGAAGGTGTCAGGGAACTCATTTCTATGGGCGTAAACGTCAACACACAAAATGCTGTTAACGGATGGTGAATTTAATAAAATACGAAAAGAATTACCAATAAAATATGAAAGTTTTCGTTCTTATATGCTTCTCCTGCACAACTTTTCTTTTCTACTCTTCGACCAGATTCTTGGAAACGAAACAAACTAAGATCGTGATTTATAACCTAGCGCACTGTCCTACACATTGAAGCATTGTAGAATAGATTTTTCATTAAACTCACATATACGTAGCAGTCGAAAACAATCCTGTTGAGCGTAAATAGACATTTTTGATAATTCCTTAATCAACAATTGTCCGCTAACTTAAATATGTTAAATAAACTAACAACACTGATGTATGCGTACACTTTGGCTTTCCGGTGCACCAAATCTGCCTTCGATTGTCATTCGCAGTTAGTTTTTTGTTTCATTTCCAAGGACTCCTCTTCACTGGGCATGTAAACGTGGCTACACACACATAGTGGCTCATCTTTTGAAAGAAGGAGCAAATAAGGAAATACAAGCAAACAGAGGAGAAACTCCAGCATCTGTTTGCACCAATCCACATATTTTAGATCTCTTAGCCAATGCCCCGTCGTTTCAAGATGCCGCAAGGTTCCAGGACGAATCAGAGAGACAAGCATCGAATTTTGGCTCTAAAAATGTACAATTGAGCCCAAGTTCACGTCCAGGACATGCCAGACCTGCCGCTTCCAGTTCAATGGAGACTCCGAACATCCCTCGTGACTGTAAATTATTCAATTATCCTCAACTCTATAATTCAAATCCAAACTTTTTATCAATCTTCCAAATTTTCTATCCGATTAAAATTTCTTGGCTAAAAAGATTGAATCAAATCGAATTCATATTTCAAAGCTCATCAGTTCAAGATTCAGAAATAACTTGCTCTGCCTATCGAAAAGCTGTTCCACAACTTTCCTATATTCATACAAAATACAACGCTAAAAAAACGAAAAGCAATTAATTTCAAAAAATTATGAAAAATTGCTAAATTTATTGAACGTCGACTCAACATTTCAGGTCTCGTGTTGAAAATTCGTTTAGCAAGTTCCAAAGATCCAGATTTCATCGAAGTGGAAATTCCAAGACGAGATTTGAATTATGCGGCTGTGTTACAAGTGTGCTGCGTCGAATTGAATCTGCAGCCACGATTAATTGAAAGAATGAGAAAATTGCCAAATACTAGATTGCGAAACGATGCAGACGTCAGGCGACTACGAGATTTTCAAGAGATCGAAGTTGTCGTTCACAGTAATAACGAACAAATGTGCAATGGAGGACCTCCCACACAAACTATTCTCACACCAGCCAATGTATATCAAAGTATATCAAAGAAGGACCAGACAATACTTTATTAAGTGCAATAAAAAATAATGAAATAAAACAACGACGTTTATAAAGTAGGAACTAAATTGGTTCATGAAGTTTCTGTTATCGTCATTTTTTCAGTTTCGTTATATTAAAAACAACCGTAATGTTATTCAACATATGAAATTTTTATTCATAGATATTTACAAATATTTACATTTTCGAAAATAACAAATTTTTCGAATGAATTATTCGTCATCATCACTTTCGTCTTTCTCCTCATCATCCTCCTCTTCATCTTCGCTCGCACTTTCTTCCTCATCATCTTCATCCTCCGTTTTTTCAGTTTTTTCTGATTTTATTTTTTCTTCATCTGCTTCTTTTTTTATTTCTCTTTTTTCTTGCTTCACTGTGACTCGTCCTTCGGGCGTGACTGTGACTGTCGCGGGCCTACCGCCTATCGTCGTCAATTCACCCTCCACAGTCTCGTAAGCGCGTGGTCTCTTTGGTTTCACGACAGGTACACGAACTGCGTTTTTATTCACTGAAACAAGTGGAAATTGCATTTCATGAACATAATAATTTTTTTTTCTCTCAAATATGCAAGTATGGGCATGAAATTACAGAATTTCGAACGTTATTGGGGAAATATTGATGGGAAAATCGTTATTTCCTGATTTTTGATTGCCTTGTTAAATATTTTTAGTTCAGAGCGGGATTTTTGTAGAATGGACACGAAATGGTCCGAAATTGGAATAAACATGACCAAAAAGTGCAAGATACAGTTTTTGTTTTTGAAGCAATTGGCAAACAGAATTTCAGGCAACTTACCCAAATTCATGTAAATTGGAATGGATGGACTGATCGACGACTTTATTTGAACGGCTCGTACGTTGGCCCAGCCACCAGGATATTCCGCAGCGAGGCTGGTACACGTGGCCCAAACGTTGTCCGCCAACTTTGGACTCTTCATGGAAATAGTGCCGACTTGAACAGTGTGGGAATCGCCGAAAGAATGAACGGTCATGCAAGTTTTGCGGAGAGCGATATCAATTTCTCTCTTTAAATCTGCGCGCTCGATATGGACCGGAGTCGGATGATTGCGTCTTTTGAAAAACGAGCTGCCCAAAAGGTGACTCAGGTGACCACAGATTCGCCCGTCCGCTAAGAAATGATCAAACGACATGGCCAATTTCTTCTTCATCTCAAATTGTCCGTATTCCGTTTTTAGTTGATTCATCGGAATGATTTGCTTGATGCCCGTCACTCCTTTCTCTCTGAATTTTTCCTCCCAGTGCTCCACCGTCTGTTCGAAATCTCGCTTTCGACCGGCAATGAGATCGGCAACAAATATCGCGACGTCGTCCGTCGAATTGATCATGGAGTGCGGCAATACCCTTGAAAAATGACAAAAAATGGTTCTCATAAATTTCTGCTTCAAAATTCAACGAATTATCGTTTTTGCGTGAAATTGCTTCATAAGAATGTTCTAAACATGGTCTTTCATAAGGATCCATTGGTATATTTGTAATATTATTTAATCATGTTGAAATCGTCATTTTAAATCAAAGTCTAGAAATTTTTTATACGTACGGCCTTATTTGTCTGCGAGGAGTCTTCGGAACCTTGACCGGGGTGACCTGGAGAAGAATCGGATGATTTTCCGTAGGCAGGAGAGTTTTTTTCTTATTCAAAATCTTTTGCGTCAATTTTTTAATCGCTTTGATACTGCTGAGTATATGCTGTTTAGTTAATTTTAAATCACCCGAATCCACGAGTTCTTTCGGAATTGCTGCGACGCTTTTCACGTTTTGCGATTCATTCTCAATCGTCGTCTTCTCGATTTTGGGTGCAACTTTGTTCCTATTTTTGGTCGATTTCAAATCACCCGAATCCTCGAATTTCTTTGGAAACGATTTTACGGTTTTCACGTTTCGTAATTCTTTCGCGATCGTCGACTTTTCCTCGATTTTGGGTGCGATTTTGTTCCTATTTTTGGAAACTGCGACTGTAACATTTTCAGCCGGTTTGTGGGTGGCCGATGCGGATTCTTTTGTCGCTTTGAGAGCTTTCGATTTCGAGATTGTGGGATCCACCGCCGGGATTGGTTTCGATTGAATCTTCGCGGATTTTGATACAGTTTTTTTGGATTCTTTTGAAATTTCCGGTTTCACTGTCGTCTCTTCTGATTCGGTATTTCGTGCAACTTTTTTTTTCTCTTTGGGAATTTTCGGTTTTTCGACCGTAGCTACCTCCGCGGGTTCGATTCTCGTTTCCACTTTGACTTTTTTTTTCACTACACCTGGTTCGTCGGCTACTGTTACGGGTTTCAGTCTTTTATTTTTCGTACCACGTGCTGCTGCTTCGTTCTCGCAATCTTTGGGAAGCAGCGTTACCGCCATTTTGTCTTCGGCAGATTCGGCATTTTTCCGTTTGCCACTTTTGTCAACTTTCGTTGTTTTCGATTTATTTATTTCATCAACTGACTTTGAACGATTGTTTAATAAACTTTCGGTGATATTCTGAACATTAATATTCTGAACACTCAAGACTTTCGGTTTTAGACCACGTGGCGCGGTGCTGGTTAGACTCTGCTCGATTTTCTTTTTCTTAATCGTTTCTTTCGGAGAAACTTTACTCACTTTATTTTCAATCTTCTTGTTGCCTTTCCGAGGCTTTAAAACACTCACAGCCTCTTTCTTCATTGTTGAGATTAATGGTTTTTACACCATGTGTAAAATCCACTTTTCTTGGTTAGCGGCTCAATGCACGCACGTCTTGTCCCGGCAAACGTCGATGCAAGAAAGAATCAGGGCCAGGCGACCCAGGCGTGCGCACTGCGCTGGCCGCCGCGCGCGCGTGCGACACAAGCGCCATGAGGACACTCTGGCAACTCCGAGACCAACCAACGCGTATCAGCTAAATTTTCAGTCGGAAGAGGGAAAAGAAGTGATTTCAAAATTCATTGCGGGTCCGTGTTTTTTAACAGATTCTCGATCACAGAGTCGACTTACAGTCTTTGCGTTTGTAACCATTTTTTTTATTACTCCCGGACTGACAACGATCGGAATTTTGTCGCGCAATTATTATGGACATCCGTCTCATCGTTAGACGATACATGCAGCAGTTACGTGAGAACGACATGCAGTTTTTATTTTTCTGAAAAATTAAAGCCTTTTCGCGAGGAAATGTGTAGCGGCAATAAATATTTATCGAAAATATAATCGAGATTAATGCGGTGTTCATTAAATTCGTACAAGTTTCTTAAAAACATAGTCGCTGAACTTTATTTTCTGCCATGACGTACACACACTCGAAGGTTTTTAGGATTGAAAATTCTGAGTATTAACATCTCGAAAAAGCTGTTACGAAAATGCACCGAGATGAGCGGATCTTCGATATTTGCGTTCGTCTGTTTTTTCGTTTTCACAAAAACCAGTTTAGCCGGTAGTCGTAACGGCCATCGTATAGGAATCGGGGTGCGTTCAACTTTGTCATGATTTATATCGAGTGTTTCGTTGCTATCCGGCCGCAAGCGTTACATGGCAGCAGCAACTGACAGGGAAACGAAAATAATCCGTATCAACAGTACCTTTCGAGTTGACCGCAGCCATTTTTCGGTAGACGTATTTTTGTTTACACGAAGTTTCGTAACCCGGTAGAATACTGTCGATTACACCACAGGTCGAGTTTTCACCGCTGTAAATATATTATAAAAAGTGGAATTATCGGTTTATAATCATTTCCATCGTTTTTCTCATAGAATAATCTTTTCACGACCTACGCAATCTCACCTACAAATTTCGATCATTACACCTTGAGGAAAGGTCTCGTCGTTCACGATGTAGAGCCACTCTTTGGCCGTGTTCTCTGCGGATCTTGGAAACACTACTTGGTTCTGAAATCCCGAGCGAAAATATTAAATTACCAAAGAACGAGTAATTTTACCCGAATTTTAGCCGAGAACATCGAAATTAAAATTTTTCAACACGATTCAACCGATTACGAAAAGTAATTCGCTGGGCATGGAATTTTTTCCATCGTCCTACGATCGTGACGAGAAGTTTCTTTGTCTTGTTTTTTGTTTACACAGTCTGAGCGAGTAAAAAAATGTCAATTTCGAAAATTTCATACGAGGTTGTCTATCTGGTCCATCATCTTAATTTCGCACCTCAATTTTGCATAATAAGTTGGGCTCGCCGGCGTCGATTCTTTGATCAATATCTGGCGCCTGCAGTGAAACAAAAAATGATTAAAACGCCCTCAATTAAAAGTACGAGCCAAGATCTTATGGAATGCGAAACTAATAATCGAATTTACCGGATCGATGACTGCTAAATACTTGAGATCGTCACGATCTTTTATCGCCTTTTTGATAAAATCATCTGGATAGAATGGAGGATTTTCGCAAAAAGTAGAATTTTCACAAGAGGCTGCCACGAAATGTTGTAATTTCGGTTGGTGCGTTGTATATCTTGATGAACCTGTGGGAAATATTATTTTCGCGTCCGAGTCGAACTCGTGACTGTCGTAGTCAACTGCGCATGCAAAACAACACACAAATATATAACTGAATTATAATCCTTGTGACTAAAACCTTCTGTTTCAATGACGACCTCGTATACCTGGGTTTTTTCTGTCAATGTTGTAGTCGTCTGCCGGGGAAGCCCGGCCTGCAGATACACGAGATTTACCATCGTTGTGAGCATCCGTTCGACCTCGCGCGGACGGAGCCACGTGCTGAATCGTTGATTGAGACGATTGTTCGGGTCGATGCCCTTGAATGCTACAAATCATAACCTAGCGAAAAACCAAGTTTATTATCATTATGAATCCTCAACGTTTACACCGGTATGGAAAAACAAAGAATCAACTAAAAGTCAAAACACGTAAAAAAATGCTCGAAAGTATCGAATTTCATTTCGGAGTACAATATTATTTTTCAAAAGCTTTCATGGATCCAGTTTCAAGGATAACAGGTTACCCCCGCAGAATTCTTCACTCAGAATCTTTTTCCGTTATGAATTCTGAAAAAAACTGCAAATATCGTCGTGGCTTTGCTCGAAAATTCAACAATCAGTTGTACGTTCCGTATTATCTTGTGGGCGATTGTTCGATATCGAGAAACGTTCACTGTCATCACTTGAAATTGCATACAAGGCCGTAATAAATATTACGATCACGACGTAGCTCAAGAAAACTTGATTAGCACTCCAATTATACACTGAATCTCAGAACTTTTTTCCAAACATAACAAGATTCGAAAGAACTGCATTAAAAAAAAAAGTGAGACTGGTACGTCCATTTTCCCACAGTGCGAAATGGAAAGACGACAAAAACAAAGGAAACGCGTAAAACTGGTAAATGTTTTTGCAAACTTCACAGAATTTTTACTTGCCAAAATGAGAATGATTCGGGAACTAGAACGGTTTTTTAACATTTCTGTTTATCCGAATTGCTATGATGGAACACACGTTTCTGTTTTATGTCATAAAACTTAGTTGCACAACTTTGTCCGAATGGAGGAAAAAAAATACTACTTGTCCAGTTCAACAGCGTCTGATCAATGTTACCGAAGGTAAAGATACTCATCACACTTTATCATGGTCGACCGGTTAGACGGAGTGGGACGACCGCGACCATCTATTTGGAGGGGCAAGTGATCGTTAAAAATGTAAAGTTTCCATGGAATCTAATAGTGTCTTTTTTTAGCATTTCCGCATATCAATTGTTTCTGTCTCTAGTGAATAACGTCGTTATTAATTTCATACAAAAATATCATTAAATAATTCACCGCGTAATTAACTTGACCGATCTGCAGCTCTTTTTGCCTGCAAAAATTCCCTCACGAACTGGCATTCTCCGCGCTTTATCTCAATGAAACTTTTAACGAACTCGATACGATCTCGGAAGATTATGAGAACAAAGATTAATCACGAGGTTTGCCAGTATTTTCGTCTTCTCAATCTTCGACGGTGAGTTTTTAAGTCTCAACAAATGACAAGGACATTCTTTGCGTTCCATTTCACGTATGTAAATTAATACGAATTGCCGAAATTCTTTCAACTCTTTACTGCGCACGTCAACTCGACATAGATGTCGCACGAATATCTAGACACAGGCCCGACGAATGTGTCCTGTACGAACTGAAGGGTCGAAACAACCAAAAAGCTAAAAAAAAAACATTTCCATAATGGGGTGAGGGGGTTTTGTTGGGTGTATTTATGAATCCGCGTATTCACGTAAAATCGTGACATTACAATACTTGGACGTGCCTGCACACAAAATAGTTATTGGATAAAAATTATCGCTTCTAAAAATTTGTCGCAAAGAGATCGCTTCTCGGGATTGAATTCGTACCAACCGGCGCACCAATGAAAATCGATGCCCGATATTCTTATATCCGTCCGCTGTACATCATTGGCTGGAGCTCCAGCCCAGTCAAACGGCTCTGAGTTTTTTTTACTGCAGGCAGCCTTTGTTGTTTTTGTGGGTACGCAAGAAAGAGAATTTCTGAATGACCTAATCAAATTATTTTGTTTGCAAATATTTATCATATTTCAGTAGATTTCAGTCCTGGACTGTCGTTGAATTAGGTACAGATTATTGGTTTATAGAGTTTTATAGCCATCGCAATTACTCGCGTAATTTGCAAATCTTACCTGACTCAGAGCTTCGTAATAATTTATATATATATAACTCCATTTTAATAAATAAAAAAGTTTGACATATAGAAAAAAAATATACTTTTTACCGACCGTCTCATCAGTAGGTCAAATTATTATCAGGGGAGGAGATTATATGATGTTTTCGTAAATTGATAGAACTCGTAATAACAAATAAATAGAATTCAATTGAAGAATTCAAGTTACTTTATAAGTGTGTGCGATTACAATGAGTCGCGTTTGAATTGATAGATTTGTTATCGACCGTTGGTAAGAACGGTTTCTCCGAAAAAGACGTGAAAGCTCTTACAGCTTCTTGAATCTGGTCTCCTGCATTTATCGCGGTGCTTTAAAAAACCTGCGTTATGGCCTGGCTGGAACCAGCAAAGGATCACATGATTTAAAGGTATAATTGGTCGGGAACAACGATCGAAAGGGATATGCGTTTCTAATCATCAGGATGACACTGAATATTTGTTCGATTTTAAATTCTCAAAGAGGCTGCAAACGAACTGCAAATTTTGTGTGAATCTCTATTTTATTTTCGCGCACACACCGTTGGACACTTTAAACGAACGGGGTCTTTAAAATCTCTAAGATTGCTTTTTACGCCAATTGTTCTGCATACCGAGTCTCGATGCCGAGTAAAAAAAAAAATTGAAAAGGAGAATGGACTTTTTTCGTTTCAATCATCGCAACAGTGCAAAGAATACCGCGTAATGTTGCTTTCCAAGTTCCTAAGACAAAATTCGACCTCAGAATGCTTTTGATCGAGTTGAATAATTTTTCACTCTCAATATTTCAAAAATGTTTCACAGTTCTGAGAAATGACGCAGATGTCATGTAATATTTTGAAATTAGGCTCATTGGTACACAAAATTGTGTGGAACTTTCAGCAAAATTCAAGGTCACGACGCATAGCGTAGGAGCGGAATTCCACATTGAATGGGAGTGATTTGTCCTATAAATGGAAACTTATCAATTGCACGCATTTGATGAGATTTATCAGATAAATTTCATGGAGGAATTTAATTACGATATCGAAAATGGAATGCATCGTTTGACTAGAATACTGAATATAGTCGGGAATCATTAGCGTTTAATCGACCCGAGGATCATGAAACAAAAAAAGATCTGTTCTTTCAAATGAACGTCGCGTTGACAATATTTGGCATAGCCTCTCTTCATGGTACGCGCTTTTGCTGGAGCATCGCTGGCTCGGTTCGCTCGGACTGCTCGGAGACGTATCAGACGATGCGAATTTTTTCTGGGAGCGTTCGTCAATTTTCTCGACTCTATCGTAACCTCGCGAAAACTTAAATGGCAGCGAAAAAATCGTTTGGAGATACGTCCTCATCGTCGAGTTGGTCGTCATCGCCTGAGCTTCACAATCCCTCGAAAGACGTAGCGTCAACGAAGACAATGCCTCAAAAAAAGAAACCGAATCATCCGAGCACCGCCGACATGGTGACAGCAGCGATAGTTCACCTTGCTGGACGTGGTGGATCGTCGCTTCCGGCAATAAAAAAATACATCACCAATACGTACAACGTCGACACTGCCAAGCACGCCAGATACATCAAGAAATTTTTGAAATCCGCTGTCGCTAAGGGATCGTTGGTGCAGGTCACGGGAAGAGGCGCTTCGGGTTCTTTCAAACTGCCGTCTGCTGCCATGCAAAAGGGAGTATTGGCTAAATCAGTTTCTGGAGAAAATAAGATCGCGGAGAAAAAGTCGCTCCTACTGGTAAACAAAAAGTCCTCGGAAACTACAGCATCCGTGAAAAAACAAGCTCCGAAAAAAATCGACAAGAATGGCCCGTCCGTCAAGGAAAAATCCAAAAGAAATGCATGTCGAACCGCAACCCCAGCGGAGCCGAAGAGTCCGTCAAAAACAAACAAAACTGTCAAATCGTCAACCGTCAAGCCTAAATCACCGAAAACAAAGAAAACCAATAGGATATCCAAATCCTTGAAAGTTGTAACTGCGAAAAAAACCGCTGTGAGGAAGTGAACAAGGAGTATCAAACCAAACGGCCCTTCTCAGGGCCAATAAAGAAACACAACGTAGAAACAACTTCGTGAACTTTCAATATTGCAAAACTCCGAACGCACTCGAGTCACGGGAAATTAACTGATGTCTTCACCTGTGCTCGGTACTTCGGATGCGTTAAAATATTATTTTACACCAGTTCTTTAGTATCGATAAGATTTTTATATCAAAATGAAAGTGATGCAATTCGAATATCGCCTGTACAGTGTACATTGAAACTTTGAAACTACTAGCAATTCAATAAACATGGAAGACTTAGCACAAACGCGCATGCGCAGCGCAGGGTGAATCTTCGTTTTCATCCCCACTCTAATTCTTCCGACGAATGAAAATAAAGCACGCCCCCTGTGGCGGAAACAAAACTATCCGGCGACCCGCAATTCGATTCAGAATCGCGTAACTCATCACGAGAGAAGCAACAATGGTGCGTTCCAAATCTCAAACTGCACGTAAGTCTACGACGCGGAATTTCGCGATGGTGGTGCGGAAATCTCCGCCGGTTGTTCAGATCAGGAAGAAAATCGAACATCCTCAAGCTTACGCACTGCGTACGATCCGGAGACTGCAGAAAACCACCGAGAACTTGATTCCTCGACTCACCTTTCAACGCCTCGTCCGCGAAATCGCTCGAGACTTTCGACTCGAATTGAAATTTCAATCTGCAGCTTTAGAAGCGATTCAGGAAGCCTGCGAAGCTTATCTCGTTGGGCTTTTCGAAGATACCAATTTGTGCGCTATCCACGCAAAACGCGTGACCATCATGCCGAGAGACGTCGAAATTGCTCGACGTATTCGAGGCGAACGTTTGTAGAAACGTTCCAACCATACAAACGGCCCTTATCAGGGCCAAAAACGTAGCTTCGGAACTTCTCCGTCAACATTTCATATTCAATCCTCTTAAAAATCTAGTTGCGATATTCAAAAGTCCGATTTTCTCTCTCAGTTTTGCACACTGAAGGCCAAAACAGGTTCAGGCCTGTCCGCACGTGTTTTCGGAAACAAAGGAAAACACTGGACACAAATCCGCTTGAAGAACTTTTCGCATTTCGGTAAATACGAAACAGCGTTCGAACATGTAGAGGGGAGGAAGTGTGTAAAATTCGTTACGGTATCTAAAAGCGTGAAAGGAATCCGAAAAGTATTAACTCTTAGATCGATGTACCCAGGAAATTATCTCAATGCGAATCCACTTTCGACGAGCCTCTCGTTACTTTGCGAGATGAGCAGAAAATTGACATCGATGTAAGTGACGTTTCTCAGGTCAGACAGTGCAATTCCTATTGATCCCAAAGTTTAACGAATGGTCAAATGCAACTTGTCGGAATCGACACAAAAATTTGACTTTTTTCCGGAACACATGAGTAAAGAGGTTAGATTTATCGCAGAAGCGACTGCGAAATTCGAACGGGGATTGGTCGAAATTTTCATGTAGTAAACCGCCACTCCTTCGACCAAAAAACTAACCAAATCTTTACGATCTTTGTTTATTCCACTCGCCGAACTGTTTTTGCGATAAATGCCGAGGCAAAGGGACCAACTTTTTGATATTCCTCGTCCCCCTAAGAAATGTGTCAGTTTTACGGAACAACAAAGCGCGGAATGCTCGCGGTATATATCGGATGCAGAAACTATACTCTAACCTGGAATGTAATAACAACGATATACTTTGGGGAATGGTATTTGAGCTCGGAACAATATACCGATACCGTCACTTTCGTGCGAAAAGTGGGGAACGAATTTCGCTCGTTGGAATTAGTAACTGGCGGGGCGAGCATTTTCTTCGATCGTCAGAAACAACGTAATCTCTCGTGTTCTCCCACAATACAGTCATGACTGTACTGTAACTGTAGACGCAACGAGCGCTTTGTATCCTTCTGAACGCTGCGGTGGTTGGTCTCCTGAATTCGCCAGGCTCTGACAGAAAGTTTTATTTTGGTTGGAGATCTCGAAAATCCCGCGTCGCGATTGCACGTCATTTTACTGAAATATTCCGTCACAGAAATTTTTTTTTGTGTGTTGTCGCGTGGTGATCAGTGACATTTTATTTTTACGAAGATTCATTTTGTTTTTCATCACTCGAATAGAATTTCCCGTGTATTTTTTCACTTGAAAGTAAACAGCCAGCATGGGGAATCCACAGTCAAGGAATTGCAAAGATTCGTGCGCAAGTTCTGTTCCATGCGGTGTGAATATGTACGTATCAATTTTTGACAACCGACAAACGAATCCGCGAAAATAAACACTCGAAAAGTTCGAATTCGAGCGATCATTATTTCATAATAGGTCTCGAAAAGTATCATTTTTCAATTACCATAGCGAAGGGATCGTGGCGTGAGTGAAAGTGAATCAACCAAAAAGCAGAAAACAGAGAACAACGGGTAACTTGTATTTTTTTTCCGAAAGATCGTACTTTTGCGAATTAAATGTGTAGCAGAATTTTTTAATCATCGTCCCACCGAAAGATCATCTTGACGATTGCTTTGTATGAAATATTTTTATCACGTCGTTTGCTGATGGAAAAACGCGATAAATAACGACGAGACGAAAACGACGTGACGTATCTAAGAAGAATGAAAGAAAAAATACGTGCATTTCGAATAATGTACACTCGCCTGTATTGTTCGTAAGGCACTCGCGAATTTGTGAAATCGTATCTATAGAAATAATGTGTTCGCTACTTTAATTCCGAAATGTTTATCCACGTTTAATCCGAAATTTCTTAACGCATTTTGCAGTCGGTACGATTTCTCATTTCCAAGATTCCGATTAACGTCGTTTTTTCTCGATATTTCGCAATATTTAGCGGCTCCGTCATCATCATTATCATTAAATCGCAAAGCGATGTACGAGTTAGCGAATCTCGTTCGTTAGAAGAAAAAGAAATGTTGCGTCAGGCCAGTTGCGAGTTTGGTACTCACGGGTAGACAGATTTGTGTAAGAAGAGAAGGGAACACGAGCCAAGTAGTCTGGACCGTTGGCGTTCGACCTTGTACGTTTTTTGCGGTCACGAATGGGTGGAAACTCGCGATTGGATAGCAATGACGTTTGACAGTGAACATGTGATCATGAGATTTGAGATCGCAACAGCTGATCAGTCGAATCAAGGTTATGACGGTTGTAGTGCGTACAGTTTTCGTATCTAGCCTCCAGAATCGCGAGCAATCTTTTTTTCTCAACATTCAAACGATGTAGCGAAGTATTTATTCCACGTTCCTCATTCTTCACGTTTCCACCTGAATAAAATCCCATGGGATCGTAACAGCATCACATTTCCGTATTATCACGTTAGAAATTTTCATATTTCCGTCCGTCATTGCCCACTGAAATGCGAGTCGCACAATATTGTGGATTTTCTTTGTGGACGAGTCTCGATTCTCCTGTCCTCCGAAATATCAAGCCTTTTAGCTACGAGATCGACAATACTTCCAAGTACTCATGAGGAAACCGACAAAGATTACTAAATCTGCACGTTGCAGTTGTAATTCCGTAGAATTTCCGAAAAAAATTTGATTTTATTGATGATTTGTTCAATTTTCAGTGTCATCCGAATTTTTCGAGCCAATATGCTTCTTGGGTTGCAAAAATCGATCATTTTATCATCGTAATAAAATTCTGCACTTGAATAATTAATTTTGGCAAAAATAAAAAAGAATTCCGTTGCAGTCCAACGATGCAAACTTCATATCCATGGTTGAAGTTTCTCGAAGTCCATTAAAGGATTTCATTGATTTTCCAAGCACCAATGCAATGTGCTCGGGCTTTTCATTGACATTCTTCCCCATGAGGCTTCGTTCGTTATTGGTATTGTTCGACGTGGACCGTACAATCTCTCGATCGTTACAATTAGTTAACGAATGATGTTCGTTCATCTATAATTATTGATTTGCCGGTGGGGAAATGCATTAATAAAGAAATGCATGTCGGAAGAGGTCATTAGTGCGAAGTCGAGACAAGATTAGTTTATATTTTTATATACAGAGAGATAAAAGTCACGTGATGCGGCTTGCATGGGTTAAACACGTTGTAGGAGCACTTCCTCGCGGACATTGTTGTTTCATTCGCCGGGGAACAAGCACGCGCCGTCCCCACGCGGTCGATTTTATCGTTCGATACACTCATCAGCAAAACTATTTTTTTCCTTCGTTTTTATATCCTCTCACGTATATAAACACACTACGGGTGTTTGTAAGATTGTATCGTCATTCGTTTAACACAAGTTTCATGTGATTTCGACAACTATTAATACAGCGCGATCTACGTCTCGTGTGACGTGACAGAATGTCTTCGCGAAATATAGGATTTTTTCGACTTTTGGAGAGACAGTTCGGTAGTGCGACTCGCAACAGTGTTGACAGCTCGAACGGTCGTTCAATAAGACGCCAAACTTGGGCTCGCAACCGAAAGGAAATTCATAAATCTGATAAACATGATAGGTAAATGGACACAAATATTTATCAAATCGCTACCAAACCCTCGTGTACGTTGGACTTAACCTTAAAATATTCCGCTCGGGTTTCTACCACCAACGGTCGGAAAACATTTTCAGTTGGAACTCAAGACCCATGAATCACATATTGTGATGCAATTTCATTGAATTTCTGCGCCAGGATAATCGGATATAGATAAATTTCCGCAGGTGAACTTTACACGTACCCGTGGCTAAAATCGAGGGTTTTTTTTTTAAATGAAAGTTCGAATTTTTCCAAAGTGACAATCCCGCAATATTCCATGTCTCCTTCATACTTTCACATGCCGCTTCACGTTCTCATTATTTCGCTCCGTAAGTTTAGCGCATTTTTACGATTTCCAAAAACCCGGAGCAGTTCCGAACTATTTTTGCTTCGAATTTCATCTCGTTCCAATAAACAATCATCGCATTTTATCGATTCCAAATCGAACGATTCGAGAGTTGCTCCGTTACCAAGATTTAAAAAAAAGCCACGGTCTCGGGAAATTGTTTCGAAAATGCTGTTAATTACTCTTTCGACGTTAGATGCAAAGTGACGAGATGTTTTTTCTCCTCACAAATCATATCCCGACTTGCGAGCGGCAAAAGATGATTCATCACGAAATGTTGTAACTTTCTATTTCATCCAACTCTCGCTCACATCGCGTCACTTCACCTGCGCTATGGTGTAAATAATAAAACCATCTTCAGAGAAACTTTTCTTACGACGTGTCCATTGCTATTTTTTCCGTCATAGTCCAAGACTTTGTGCTCATAATTGACGCGGTATTCCGGTCGAATGCCATAGAACGTCAATTTAGCACACAGCTGATTCCTTCTCGTGGTCGAGCGTGCTCCGAGGCAGATACGTACGTGTCTACGATGTATGCACGTCTAGTATGGGGCGTTCCGTCTAAAAATAAAAAGCGGCTTCAATATATATCGAAAACCTGTTCACACGGGCTTCCTCGCAGTCTACGAGCGGCCGAACTTTGAAACACAGGGAAAAATGTGCCGTTGTTGTTTTTTTAACACATTTTTATCACCGCGAGAGGTAGAAACGTATCAATTTCCTGGAAACATGGTCGCATATCGTTTTCTGGCTTAAGAGCATCGATATATCGCATGCTCACGTATGTACGTATATATTTTGGCGTGATTCCCGTCTCGGATATATGACGTCGGAAAATTACGTCGACGTTTTAACCGTTGGCATTGCGCACACTCGAGAGCCTTGCGCGTGCGCTAGGCACCGTCAATATAACAGGAAATATATATTTATATATATTTCGATGTTTTTCGAAGGCTCTATATCGAAAGGGCGTTTCATTCGTTCTCTGGCGTTGGCTCTATACCTTTACAATTGTGAAAGAATTATGTACGTCTAGGCGTACTCCGTACTCGAGCAATATCCCTACCGACGATACAAGCTTCCTCCACCACATCGGTCAACCATCGCGCGACTCGTCCATACGTACGTTTCCTCCCCCCCCCTTCTTTCCTTGACAACCGAATAGAAGTGTTTTGTCTCATTTAAGCCAGCTTGTCACTCGTATTTTGCCGTCAATCGACGATTGCATGTCGTCAACGTTATATCTTTCGCTTTCTCAGGGTCCGTGGCTGCAACGAGAACCCTAAAAACACAACGTGTGCCGGTACACTCGGAGACGATACGTCAACCAGAAACGCCAAAAAAATGTCGAGCCTTGAAAGGGATCAGTTGGGACAACGAGGTCCAGGCGATTCCGTTTCTGTTGGACTCGTTCGAGGACTCGATCACATCAGAAATCCACAACTTAACAAGGTGAGTCCGCTCAGGGTTATGGGAAAATTATTCTTTTTTTTTTTACAATGACTTTTCCATAGTGTTTCATTTTTTTTTTTGCTAAAAACAAGTTTGACGTCACATTGTCGCCAACTTTCGGCGCGATTGGCTTTTCGAGACTCAACGTAAACGTTTTTGTGGGGCAAAATCTTCATTTCGCACTTTGTAGAATTCTATAAAAATTATCCAAACCATAATCGGACAAATGGGAAGTTTTTACTGAATTCGTATTGAGAGTTTCGTTTTTTTTTTTTGGATCAAGGGATCGAGCGTCCCTGCAGATCGACAAGTTTCCGGGATTCCCACAATTTGGGATCGTAAAATCATTTCGGTATCAAGAAAAACGTGATACTCACGTGATGATAAAAAGTGATGACACTTAACACGTGCTTGTGAGTTTTCGTAGTTCCTCGAAAATCTCCGTAATAAATCGGGTTTTCTGGCTTTTTTTAATTTTCCGGGGTCGATCATGTGATACGCGTCGAAATCGTGAAATTAAAGGAAATCAACCGGAAATTTGCACATGAGTTTTCGCGAATGACCTTGATGCATCGTGGCACGTCGGTGTTTGAACGATTCGTAAAGCGTTTGGCAACGTCTCGCGGAATCATTGACCGTCAAATAAAATAAGTCTCAAGGTTTCCTATTCGGTAATTTTGCAGCTTATCTAACAAAATATTCAACACATTTTTCCTACTTAGCTCGTGCTGAGTGTTTTTTTGTCTTGGTCTAACAGCAACTTGGTTTTACTGATTAAAACGTTATCAGCTATTTTTTTTGCCAACCTCGCGGTTAAACGGCCGCGTTTGTTGTGAAGATTCGAGCTCACGAGTATCGTCAAGTGCATGTGTGCGTTTAATTTTACCTGAATTTTCAACTAAAAACTCAATTTCGTTGAACGAAGTCGATGATTTCGTTAATTATGGTCAACGATCTTCCCTCCATCGACTGTTAGCAAAATAAACTGTCGCAGTGATGAAAATTGAGGATTGCGAAATCTTTGACTCTTTGTATCGCGGAAATCGCCGCGTAATGTTGAAAGCAAAAACGCAACTCGAGAAGCATTTCACGATTTTCGTTAACTGAATCAACAAAAACTCGAAGGCATGCCGATGAATTTTGGTTGAGGGAAAATACTTACGAAAAAATACGTTTCAGTAAAAAAAATCAAGCGTTCGACAACTTTTTTGTTGTTCAACAATGATTCTATGAAAAATTCTAATTCACGTTTTCACTAAGGGAACAAAACATTCAATTGTCTTCGTATTTAATAATTTATTTATGAATTTAATTACTCGATTGTTTAGTAATTTGACGACAAATGTCGAAGCAGCGTGTGAACACGATCAATAGTAAACCGTGAAAACTTACCTGAGTCCCGTTAGGCTATGGTTAAGCTAACGGGATTTTATGGGTTTTCCTGAAACGAAAATTTCTGGTTAGACCGTAATTTCGAACGGATGTCAATTTTGGACGGTTCATACGAGAGTTCGGCCTTTTTGACTTCGTGGAGAATAAAATTCTCTACGGGATCATGTTAACGGTACATCAGAGGGTTTTTCGTTGCTTTAGGAAACCTGAAGCAATCCTTATGGATTTATTTTGTGAGTTTTTCTCGAGGAAAATCTTACTGAGCGATGCGTAGTCCCGAATAATTTCATTTCTAAGCGCTCCTTCTGGGCGGCTTTTCCTTTCGGTTTTATGCGATCCGCACTGTGGTCTTGGGAATCGAGTAAGTTGATCGTTTTCCGATGTCGAGTTCCGTGTCGTGATGAGTGTGCGAAAATCGCTGGCAACAAAAGATCCGGAAAGTTCGCAGTCTAAAAGACACATTAAAGAACTTTTTGCAAGGTTTTTGCAGCAGAAAAAAAGATTCAAATTTTCGCCAGGGTTATTATCGAGACGAAATCGTTCGTTCTATTTCGAATTGCCTCAAAATTTTCCGGGGGCCATGATAAATCTTCTTAATTGCTTTCCAACGATTTTAACTCCATTACCGTTCGATGACGAGTACGACGAGTTGTGGCGTTGAAAGGAATGCTCGTAAGGTTGCAAGGAGAAATAAAAATTTTCCATTATAGGAGAAAATTCTGAACATAATTTAGAAAAACTGAGTTTAACGAAATCAACAATTTGTATGCGTTCTTGCGATGCAACCTTCATTACTTTTCGTTGTCGAGGATAATTGCTAGTGATTTCAAATGTCTACTAATTGTGTTTTAATTACTATAATCTTCTCGTTTTTTCCATGACGTAATCTTTCGTGACGACAAATTTTAAACCTTCATTCGGCAACGTGTGTTTTAATGCATCGCTGGAACAGCAATTTTTGTCTTGCAAAAATGATTCAATTTCATTTTCGATGTTGGGCACAATTTTTAATGATTTGTTGAACGATTCAATGCAATAGGGAATCCGAGAGAAACAAAAAATTGATGTAAACTTATGATCCTGAAGTTTCCATCGTTGGAATGCAAAGAAATTCTGTTATTTCTTTAGCAGAGCTAACAATTATTATTGAATATTTGGTCCGGCCAATAAAACGATTCTCTCTTGCGACCGAAAAACTCTTGACTCGAAAAATTGCCACGATTTTCAAAATTCAATAAATAACCAATAGAAAAAATGTTTTTCGTTGAATCTTAACGTTGCAAACTTCAGAGTCATTGTAAACTTTGTATTTCGATTTTTCCATTGTGCAATCGTACAAGAAATACGAAACAACTTATGGCAAATTCCATGGAATGACCAAATGAGAAAAAAATGCGGCGATCCGTGGGGCATCCGCAGATTGCGTCGCGACGAGGAAAAAAATAAATTTCTTGGAGGCTCGACGAGTGATTAATAGTGAAAGTTTAGGGATATTTAGTCATCGTTATGTTGCTCGTACATTGTCTTTTCTTTCTCGAGATAAGAGCTCGCTTATCGGTATATCCGCGTTTGTACATACGTCGATGGTCTTTGGCCTGTTTGAATAATGCTAATTCGGAAACTTTGCCTGCGGCGAGTTTCCTCCTCGGTATAAAATTCGTTTTAATTTTACGGAATCGACCTTGTGCCGAATAACAAACCATTTTTCTCCCCATACGAAAAACCTCGACGGGTTCCACGCGTTTTTCCTTCTAGAATGAGGTTTTTCTTCGTTCCGAAAAATATCTGAAGAACGGTTGAAATAAATAGCCAAATAATCACGATAAAAAACTCATTTCAGTGCGAAAGTTGACGATTCGTTAAATTTATCGAAACTTGGATGAAGCTTGCACAAAAATCCAAGAATATCGATACTGTGTCTCATTAAAGTGTAAAAAAACACTCAGAATACAAATGATTTGCAAAAATTCGTGGCAGATTTTAAACGATTGCTCAATAATTGAGCAGGAATTACAAAGAGAAGCGAATAATCTTAGTAAAATTCACGACGTTCGCACAAAAAATATTCAAATGCAATTTAAAGTTTTCGCTACTATTTGAAAAGGGAACAAATAACGGAGGATTTACGTGAAAAATCATGATCGGAATGAGTGAAGATGATTATTGAAGACCCGAGGAAATTATTCCAGAGGAAAAAATTAGGAATTTCTGTGTCCCCAATAAAACGAGTGCGGCGAACGAAGATTCGATGAGTTCATCGACTTGCGGGGAATGGCCCGTTCTCGTTGCGTATAGAAATCTTGCAATTGCGAACTTGCAAGCACTGCCAATTCTCTGCCGAGTTAAGTTTCTGGGTAAAGTAGAATCGCGTGCAATTAGTATGCCTTTTTGCTGCATGTTTACCTTATTTGGCGTCTTGACTTCAACCCCGTAACCAGGAAGAACTTTGTGGGGCTCCGAAGTGTGTGTATCGATCCAGAGTACACGGAAGCTCCGTATAAAACGAAGCTCAGGGTTTTAATAGTTAGAGAGTCGAGAAACCCGCGGCAACCGTTTCCACGGGCGGTTGTTTTCTTATGGGACCATACGATCATCCCGTCGAGTAACGCGATCAGTGCCAAATCCTCAGAACAATAGTTCGCTTAACAATTAATAGACAATTCAAATAAAAACTCTCGCATTTTAAATAATGGACAAAGATTGGTGGACCTTAGTACCATCTCGGGAATTATGGATCAAAATTCCTGAAGCACTCCTTGCCATCGATGGACGGGTATAAAGAAGTTTTTATTCAAATGTATGCTTCATTTTTTTTCACCGTCTTCAAATCATCAGAGTTCGTTGAAAATTATGTTATTTTTTGAGGAAAAGGGATTTATAGGAAAATTATAAAATCGACACGATTGACGTTTAAAGTTTTTTTTACAAAAGCTCCTTAAAGTTGTTTATTATTCATTTTTTTTCACTGTCTTCAAATCATCAAAGTTCGTTGGAAATGAAATCATTTTTTGAGAAAAAGGGATTTATCCCAAAATTATAAAATTGACACGATTGAACTTTGAAGTTTTTTGCAAAAACTCCTTAAAGTTGTTTCCATTCGAAAGTTTTCAACTCTATATCTCGATTATCTTTTCAGCGACTGTCACTAGAGCTAAATTGTCATCGTGAAGTGAAATCAATTTTACAGGAATCGGAAATTCAACAAAATGTTCGGTGATGTTAATTTTAAAAATGTTCTTTAAAATCCAGCGTGAAATGCTTGAAGTCGCATTGTGTTTACACAAGATGTGATCCAGACGACAGGACTCATTTTTCACTCGCTCCTATTTGTACAACTAAGTGAAGATAAAGAATCTTTATTTTCTATATACGTAATT
This sequence comes from Diadegma fenestrale, assembly GCA_037043255.1. NCBI lineage: Eukaryota > Metazoa > Arthropoda > Insecta > Hymenoptera > Ichneumonidae > Diadegma > Diadegma fenestrale. Next base: position 14,244,528 of record CM073309.1, on the reverse strand, counting down.
GAATTCACCGCATTGTTTTTTTCTTTTTTATGCTCCTTGGAGTCGTAAATTTTTCCATACCCCGTTGGAGTCATTTAAAAAACGCCCGAGTGTCGTGACAATTCGTTGACACTGGCAGGAAAGTGATAAAGCACGAATAATAATCTTAATTAATGTACCAAAGGAAATGCAATAAAGTAGAAATAATTTCCGGTCGATCGCAACTGGTATCAGGAAAATTTCTCGTGAAATATTTGTAATTGTCGTTCAAGTATAAACTGAACTTGATTCGCGTCATTTTTAAAAATTAATTACGTGGATAATAAATGCAAAATGAATTTTCGTACCCTTGATGGATTTTAAAGTGCCCGAGAATTCCGAAATTCGATTGTAACGCGTTTGGTTCGTTGTTATGAAAATTTGTCAATTTGTCAAGAATGATTGCGTCGAGTTGCAATGTCCGATAAGTAACGAATGTTGGGCGTTGTGTGGCTTCAATGCGACAAAGTCAGAGCCTCGGGTCGTTGCTCCTCGTAAACTTATGGATGCAATGAGTCCGTGCAACTCGTTCAGCATTCATTACGAACTCGAAGGGCGGGGCAAAGGGAAACGATCGACCACCGGGCTTTTTATTCAATTTAAAAATCTCAACTCTCGACCGAAGCAGCTGTTAGCGATATAACGCGCTTCAATGTTTTATGCGGATGCGAGGGGTCAATTCGTCAGGCGAACAAACCCTTTCAACGGAATCAATTAATTTTCAACCGTTGCTCAACGCAGACAGTGAGCAAATGAATGAAAAGTATTCGCACAATTGTTTATACTTTATCGAGTATATTTTTATTATTTTCTGAGGACTCGACGAGAAAGATTCAAAATTCTCACGCCGGGTCAAGCTGCAAGGATTATTCCGATAGACTGTTTACTAATTCTCTTGATTACCTCCGTCCATCGAATCATAATTACACGTCTGTTTGCGGCAATATGTTCATTTCCTTTCGTCGATAACACTTCACAGTGATTGATGTGGACATTGTTTTCCATCATGTCTCTCGATAACGATATAGACGGAGAGGAAAAAACCTGGATATGAGGTCAGCGTGTGCGATAACACCATGAGAAAGTTGATTACTCGATCGAAAAAGTAAAAACGTTATTACGTTTTATTGTATTCGTCTCGTTTATTGAAGAATCGAGTAATCGTGAATTTCGAAGCCTGTGGATGATGTAATCAACAAAAATCGAACTATGCTCACTCGGTGCAGACGAAAAGAAACATTGAATATTCGATTCGAATTAGATAAGAGCGAGGGAATCATTATTGCGTTTACTCCAAGATTTATCATTGGAAAATCGATGTACGAATGCGCTCGTTTTTGTGATTCACTGTTTTTAAACCCCGGCCAGGTTTTTATTTTTCTTTTAGGGTACAAAAGTTCAAAATTTTTCCACACGGCCTCGAGATTCGAGGTAATTAATGAGTGCAGTCTGGTTTCTCGAATACGCATGCACGAGGTGTTCGGACAAAAACGGAGACTTTGTTCGTGAATTGCCTCAGACAAAGTGCATCAATTTTTTGCTTTGTTGCTGTTTTTATTAACACATTTTATTAAGCCCAGCTGCATTTTGAGCGAACAAATGCAGATCCGGGTTGGACTTGCGTCAGATTAATTCGACATCAACACGATTCTGAGTCACGATCGCGTGTTTGGCTTATTTTCGACTTCTCACCATCGACTTTGGCCCTGTGCTGCAATGCAACTTTCGATATGTTGGCCTTAACGAAGCAAAGGCTAACGTACACTAGACCGACGGACCAGACGGTCAATTATCGCGTTTGTTTTAATTTCACTATTGCATCAGGCACACGGCCTTCGCGAACCTAATTATCAAGCAAAAACACCGCTTGGCCCGTTGACTCGGTCGCAAGTTTTGCAAGGTGAAAGTCCCCATGCACCTTTTACGCTGTCCCCTGCAATCTGGGCTACCGTTGCATTGTCAAAACGCAACGTTATTTGCACTACTTGTCAAGCATATTAAATTTGAATGCACAAGTTGCACTTTTTTTATTCGTTTTACTTGAAAAAATGTCACGTTTCAGTCCATTCACTTTCATGGACGATCGTAGAAGAATCTTTTCCTTTTTATCAGTCGCGCAAAGAGCAACTATTGGGAAAAGTAACTCGTGATGTATAAAATATCAAATTCGAGCACGGAAAAACTATGAAAACCGAAAAATTACCGCTAGGAAAGAAAATCAAAAAAATACTGAGCAGAATATGAATTTTTTTTTTTTTTAATTAAAAAAAAATTCTAAAATGCATTTGATCGTTGATTACATTTTTATGAAACTTAACTTTCAGCCCTGTAAATTGCCTCGAATTCAAGGTCATCTCAAAAAATCACAAGATCCATTATTTCTGTAGAATATTCAAGAGAAATATTTCAACGAATAGGTGGTGACGAAAAAAAAAATCTTTGATAATGATCCGGAGCTTGAGGCACTGAATCGATAAAAATGATTGTGTCAGTCTCTGATCCTTGGACCGATTTCAATCCTACGTGATTCAGATCGCTGTTGATCCTCGGGGCGTTCGTTAACATATTCGCAACTTTATGATGCCGCGATAAACGAACATAAAGATATTGCATTTGTGAAGCGGAACTCCGGGAGCGTCAGATGGATAATAATTTTTAAAAAATTCTGCTATTGAATCGATTCTCAACGTTTTGCACGATCGTGCGGTTGAGCCTTTGCTTGAGTTATCGATCGAGCTAGTGTATCGGAATAGTCTCCGATGTCAAGGTCGATGGAATGCGATCACATCTCACTGTGATAGTAATTAGATAACCTACAAGCATATAACGAGTAGATGTTCAATGACTATTGAATAATAATAAGCGAAAATATTTCCATTCGATTCGCAGCACTCGATTAAACAGAAAATACTTTTGAAAACTTTTTTTTTGTTACATTTTTGCTTTATATTGTAATTTTACAGGGAATGGCCTTCAGTATTCAGGAGCGACAGATCCTCGGAATTCATGGCCTTCTACCTGCAGCCGTCAAGACTCAGGACGAACAACTGGAGCTTTGCAGACTGAATTTAGATCGATACACCGATGATTTATCCAAATATATTTACTTAATGAGTCTGCTCGTAAGTCCGCCCTATCAAGTTGAATTCACATAATTTTTCGTACAAGCGAAAATTAATTTTCAAGAAATTCAATATACGATCACTCTTAACTGGTGAATCATTGTTGTGGAAACCGTTAAGTTGATTGCTTCTAAGTTGGAAAAAAATGAGCTCATGAATAATTGATTTCAGGATCGGAATGAGCGACTATTTTATCGTTTCCTCGGTGAAAATGTCGAGAAAATGATGCCCCTCGTGTACACACCGACCGTTGGTCTAGCCTGTCAAAAATTCGGTCTCATTTATCGGAGACCACGTGGTCTATTTATAAGTATCCATGACAAAGGACACGTTTACGAAGTAATTAAAAATTGGCCGGAAAATGACGTTCGTGCAATTGTTGTCACCGATGGTGAACGTATTCTCGGCCTTGGTGACCTTGGGGCTCATGGCATGGGAATCCCGATTGGAAAATTGTCGTTGTACACGGCATTAGCTGGCATCAAACCTCACCAATGTCTACCAATAACATTGGACGTTGGTACAAATACTCAGGTAATGAATCTATGCACAAAGAATCGATCAAAAGTAACATCGTAAGAAATTCCGAATGCTTGTTCTTTTATAAACGAATCAGAATTAGTTTTTGCTTCTAGGAAATTGCAGAAAACTGCTTATTCTGATTACATGCTTAATCGCATTGCGAACTTGCCCTTGAAAAACTTGATTTGTAATGCGAAATTATTTTCACATTAAAAAACTCTTTAGTCTCTTCTCGACGATCCTCTCTACATCGGCCACCGTCATAAACGCGTCACAGGACAAGAATACGACGATTTTCTTGAAGAATTCATGAAAGCCGTTGTACAACGTTATGGACAAAATACTCTCATACAATTCGAGGATTTCGGTAACGCAAATGCGTTCAGACTATTGATGAAATATCGTGACCTATATTGCACTTTCAACGACGATATTCAGGGAACGGCCGCCGTCGCTGTTGCCGGTCTCTTGGCATCGCTCAGAGTCACCGGGACGAAACTGTCGGAAAACACTATTGTGTTTCAGGGAGCTGGAGAGGTAATATTTGTGTAATATTTTCCCGATCGCGGAATTTTTTTTCTTATATTTCCCAAGAAATTATTTTTTTTGCTCGTCCAGATTTTTTTCTTTTCACAAATTAACGAGTATTTCACTAAAATCGCGACGATTTGTTGGTATTTTTAAAAATTCACGATTGAATTGGAATCCTTCGATATATTTCAAGATAATCAAAGGTAAAGATTTTTAAAGTTTTTGTAACATTTTGTATTTGATTCTGAAACCAAGGCTGCTCTCGGAATCGCTGGTCTTTGCGTCATGGCCATGAAAAATGAAGGTGCCAGTGATGCCGAAGCCAAAAGCAAGATATGGATGGTCGATTCACGTGGATTGATCGTCAAGAATCGTCCGAGTGGAGGAATATCGGAGCACAAGATTCATTTCGCTCGTGACGATGCTCCGATCGATACCCTCGCTGAAGTTGTCAATACAGCGAGGCCGTCGGTACTCATTGGAGCAGCCGCCATCGCAGGAGCATTCACCACTGAAATTTTGCAAGCGATGGGCAAATTCAATAAGAGACCCGTCATATTCGCTCTCAGTAATCCGACTAGCAAGGCCGAATGTACAGCTGAACAGGCTTACACAGCAACAGAGGTAATCAATTTTTCTCTCGACTCGCAACTTTTCAGATGATGATCAAACCAAAATCATCTTTACATTGATTCAGTAACCCTGGTTTGAATTTGTTAACATTTCGGTAGCCCAACGGGGACAGTGATCGTAAAATCATTCCCCAAAATGTGTTGAAATCAAAATTAAGACTTTTATGGAGAAAATCATTTAAAAAAACTTTGGCATACAGAAAAACTGTAATGGCAGCGAAGTCAATGACTAAATTAATCGACGATCGTTACTGAATCATTTTTATCAATAAAAATTAATAAAAACCATTCGGGCTGATCAAGATTCTTTCCATGAATGTATTTCGATGAGACAAAGTTTGAACAACAGAAATGTGATGGTTTTATTGAAACGTCAACAGGGTCGATGTGTTTTTGCGAGTGGATCACCATTCGATCCCGTCACTGTGAATGGTAAAACTTATCATCCCGGTCAAGGCAACAACAGTTACATCTTTCCGGGAATAGCACTGGCCGCAATATGCGCAGGTATGCGCGTTATACCCGAAGAAACTTTTCTAATTGCGGCAAACGCGCTCGCCGATATCGTCACGGATGGTGACCTCGACAGCGGAAATCTTTATCCACCTCTGCAGGACATTCAAAAATGCTCCTTGAAGATCGCTGTCAAGATAATGGAGTATGCCTACAGGGAATGTAAGCTCGCCTTATAAGCATCAAACCTCTTTTATTTATCGTTTAATTACATACCAGACAATTTGTGCTACTACGAGTAGAATAATTCGTCGCTCTGTTATTCAGATAGATTCGTATTTGATGATCGCAGAGACACGTTCTTACGTCAACATAATTGTTCTTTAAATTCGCATGTTTAATAGTCCATATTGGTTTTAAGGAGCCAAAATGGAATGAAACAAAAACGTTTTTCAGATTTTTTTTCCATCAAAATCGTGAATTTATATTTGGTCAATAATTACGGATTCCATAAAATGTGTGTTTAAAAAGTATTGAAAAATAATCATCATTTGGAATGCATTCAAGAAACAGAATTTATGCTTCGCTCGTAGAGGCCCTTAAGAATGAGACGCTCTTGAGGTTGAGCACGGTTTTGTTTGATTTGAATCCGGCTCATTAAAAATCAACGAATCGAAAAGATTAATTTCATATATCAACGGATGCAGTTTTCTTGGTCCGTTCCATTGACGAAAAATGTGCATCAGTTTGATTGACAATCACTGTCTATATTTCGGACATCGTGCATTTTCCTTATTCATGCTATTTTGAGAATTGCTCCGTCACAGCCTGCGTACGTTGATATATAGAATCAAACTTCTTGATTTTTTTCTATTTTAGATGAGTCAAGTGCCAACAAACGTGTTCACGACAGTCGCACTTTATTTTTACAGGCCTCTACAAAAACAGATCTCACTTGATTACTTTAACGCATTCTTATTCGAAAAAATGATGGAATACTTGGCAAAATTTGTTTTTATTAAAAATATTGTTATTCGTTAAATATAAAATCAAATATTTGATGGATTTTTTTTGGTGTAGACATCGTTTTCAATTGTTTCAATCAAATGCAAACTCTCGAACTGAAAAAATGAATAGAGATATCCGTTGACAGTGACAGGAAAATGAGTTTCCATTCAGAACATTAAAACCTTTCACGTAATTGAAGTAGCGTGAATGTCAATTGAGGTCAAGTTAATATTTTTCGATAATAACGAACATTTTGTCACGTTAACAGCGTATTGTTAAAATGAGAACAATTTCCTCTTTATGCGAAAATAGTTTCTATTGCAAAATCAAAATTGAGCTTTCGGTGTAGAGATTAAATGACTTGATTTCTACTAATAGGCTGACAACATTATATTTTTGATTTGTGTTGATTAGCTCTGGCGACCGTTCACCCAAAACCCACGGACTATGAGGAGTTCATCAAGGCACAGCTGTACGACACAAAATACAAGACTGCTATTCCAGCGACGTACACGTGGCCGAGCCTCTAAGAAACAAAGTGAGGATATGAAAAAAAAAGCGTTCGGCTTCGAAAAATTCTTCGATTTCGTTGATCCGCACGATTCCCGCGCGTCTACGCGGAACGTCATCTCTCGCGTCATTCGATGCAGAATAAACAACGAGTCACAATATTTCCGTCGAGATTTCTGTCTATTTATAATTTTCCGATTACTGTGTGCGACTAAATTCGAAGAAAAACTACGTGGAAGTTGATTGAATTCGGGCTGGCCCGATAACGAATGCTAAAAAAGCCGAGTAACTCAAATATTAATATATTATATTGCACATGTACTGAGTGTATTAATAAGAAAGGAAAAAAAATAATAATAAGCTAGCGAATTGATGGGGATTATTGAATCCTGTTCCTGAATTTTCAAATTTCGAAAATGAATCCTCGGCAGGATCGTGATGGGAAGCCGGCTGTCTTTTTAAGTTAAACAAATCCGCAAGCCTAAAATTTAATAAACATACATACATACGAAAGGTGTAAAAGGTTGAAAGAAATAAAGTTGCACGTCAGCAGTTATTTTTATTCGTTTAAAAGGATGTATTTATTGCCATTTTTTCTTTTCTCGAAAAACAGCAGTTTTTTTAAATTCATTTCGTTTGAGATAAAATGAAATTCTCTTTAAAATTCGAAACTTCGTAATGTTTACGAGAGTACGTAATATCTCGTCGTTCGAAGGTCAAACGAACCCTATCTCTCGATTCTTTTTCGCAAAACTTGCAGTTTAAATTTACACGAACTCGAAAGAAATATGTTGGTGGGACAAAGTAGAGTGAGAGGCAATTGTGTTACACTTGATATTCGTACGTGTCTACGTTTTTTCCTTTCCATTAAATATTTACAGAATGAAAAACTACAGTAAAATACGGCCCACGTTATTTCGTCATGTACCGATGTATTTATTATTTACCTAATTATTACTGGGACGAATAGAAACAAAATATTTGTCCGCAAGTTCCTTCATTTTTCCTTTTTTTCTTTTAAACGAATACCGAGACTATTTCGAACGAGAGATCGCATACGTATGAGAGCTACGAAAATTTACATTCCAAGTTTTAGAATTTATAACTTGTCACCAACAAATTATTCGCATGGTCGAAAAAGAAAATCTGTATTCGGGACGATAGATTCTGGATCTCGTTCCGAAAAAAATATTTCAAGCGAAATTATACACTTTTGCTCTACCTCGACATGTAATTTTTATTCTTTCTTTCGCTTGCTTTTTCTCTGTTCTTTTGAATTTCACGTTCTTTATCTGTCTCTCACTCTTTCACACGCTCTCTTTATCGTGTTTTAGTGTTCACGACGACTTTTAAATTTCATTATGTAATTTGAATAATGCTTCAGCGCTTGAATAATCTTTGTAAATATCACACGTTCGGTCGCAAGAAGGCAAAAAAATTCAGTGAATAAAGTTGATTTTTGCTTTTTTTTTTTTCAACTCCTTCATTTGGTTTTTTTTCGAGTTATTTCAATTTAATGTACAAATTACGACGTGTGATTATGACAATAAACAGGGGCCACTACCACCGTTGATGTTTGTTCCAAATGATTCTTCAATTAGTTTCATCGTGTAATATCGTAATAAAATAAAAGGATAAAATGTACAGAAGAGCATTATAAAATGTTTTATATTTATGAGGGGGACACGGGTACGCTTGGCTGAGCAGACACACCGATCGTTTTGTACGCCACTAAGTGTCATTCGTTATTTCCACCCTGGCTTTCTCACGGAAATACCCGTTTTTGCTTCGTTTTGGCGCTAAGAAATTTTCAACTTTCTCAAATTAGAACTGTCATCGAATTTCATGGCGACGAATAAAGCTATTGCGGGCTGTATCTCGTGTGAAAATATCAACAGGGCAATACATTAGTGCCTTGGGCGTTTTGGATGTGTCTGTCCAGTAGGGAAGTCGGTCCCTCTCCTAGCTTCATCGAGACAGTGAGTGCGAACGTTCGTGACTCTGTTGAGAATCACCAGCGGCACGAAGATCCGGTAGTCTTTGGGAGACTGGTAACGAATCGAAAAACGGATGGGCAAGAGCGTCTTTCAGTGTGATACGCTGACTCGGCTCGTAATCCAACATCCTTTGGACTAAATCGAACAGTTGCCGATGCTCTTCGTCATCCGACAGGATGTAGCGCTGCAAATACATAATACATTATCAAAATTATTTATCCAACTTGACAGTGGATTCGTACTACACCGTGTGTCTCATAAATATAGTAAAATATTGAGAGCGATAGATTTACGAAACCGTCAACAAATGAAAACAAAATTTGACGTTGCGAACAAATTCTAAAACAAATCAGCGATTGTGCATTGAAATAGCTTGGAAATTTTTGAGCAGAGTTATGAAAAAGTTGATGAAAATATGAAATGGTGTTATTTTTCTTTTAACGAGTTATGGTTCGGCCAGCAAATGATAGTAATATCGACCGAATGCAATCAGAGCGTTTGATTTAAACATTCGGGTTTTTTTTTCTGTTGATTTTTGTATTTAATTGTGATGAAAAATGTATGAAAATAATGAGAACTTACATTAAGAGGTTTGCAGTTGTCTCGTACATATCTTCCGGCTGAGCTTTTATCATCCCAGCCTAATTTTCCATGATAAAAGTACTTTGTCTTTGTCTTTCTGGCCATACGATGAGGAATCGCTCCCAAAATGCGTTCCATCATGGCGAGATGTTCGCGATTGTCGTGAGTTTGAAAGAGCGTGATACCCAAATAGAGCTCAAAAAGTATACAACCGATAGACCATACGTCACATGGTTGGGACCATCCAAGCTCGAGAATGACTTCAGGTGCTCTGTAGTGTCTCGTACTCACGATGGCACTGTGATGCTCGTGATCGAAAGTCGCGCTACCAAAGTCAATCAGCCTTATGTCGGTTCTCTTGACGCGTCTCTCCTTTCGCTTGAAAAGTAAAAATTTCTTTTGAAACGCTTAAGCGTGAAATTGTATCGATTGAAAATGTTCTACAGCCACGAGAATCGACGACACTCGTGAGAGCATAAACGATCAGCTATTCGCGCAAGCAGAAATTATTATTTTTATCAATTGCGAGTTAAAAGTATTGCTACGATTCTATAATTACTACACAAAAATACAATTTAACACAATTCAGTTATATTGTTATTTGAGGATTGACAAGACTCGGGGGTGGCGATAAATTTCAAATTAAAGTTTGCAATCAATAAGAAAGTCTTACCTTCTTTGTGTTCCAAATTGTATCGAATTCCGAATCAACGAAAAGAATGTTTTCGGGTTTCAAATCCGTGTGCGTGAGTTTGTTGTCGTGGAGAAATTTAACAGCGTAGCACAGCTGATAGCCTATATGTCTCACATGATCCAGAGGATATGGCTGATAATTGTTATCCCGCTTTGGATGAAAGGAATAAAATAATGTTCGATGAATATTCGTGCTCGAGGAGTTTGCTGTGAACGACGTTGTTGAGGTTTCCTACTTACCAGAAAGTCGAAGACACTGAGACCGAGCATCTCGAAGGCGATACACATATGACCGTGATAGTTGAACCAGTCCAACATCTTTACGCACAGACTAGAATAAAAAGATGCATTGTCATAACAAATGCTTCGAATGGTTCGAGCTTCTTTGCTGACAGTTTCGAGTACTTACTGTTGACCCTCGGGATCCTTGCTGGAGATTTTCTCGAGAGCGAGTATCTCGAGTTTTGCAGCTTCGCGATACTTCTCCACGTTTTTTATGATTTTTAACGCCATCACATGGTCCCTGTTGACGTCAAAAATAATTAGCGAACTGGTGAGTACGGAGAAAATTTCCATTCGTAACAATTGCCTAATTCGCTTTCGCCGAAAAAGCTAAATTGCAAATGCGGGCACCGAGTACGGAGAAGTTTTGATAAAACTAACGTAAAGAAAATCATTTTTTACATTGTTCTCTCGAGAAAAGTTTCGAGGCGGAATTTATTTGAAAAAGGATTTCGCCGCGTGATAAAGCATTATTAATGCTCTTACTAAATGCTCCATCCTCAATTTTTATCAGACCAAAAGTAATGAAAACCCTGGAAATAATGGAACAAGGACGTGCCCAAGGAACCGTGGCTAGTGACTCCGAGGACTAAAAGCTTCTACGCGATGGGATAAGAAAAGGATTCGAAACTATCCTTTTTATTGATCGTAACGATGCAAAACGATCAGGACAGTTCTGAGAAATGCGCGGATTAAACTTTTGCGAAATAGAAAGTCGTTCGCAGATTTACACTCGACTGACGTTTTAACGATAGAAATTACTACGGTAATAGACGGAGTCAGCGGAGCTACAATTTTTAGCAGAAACACATTCAAACGCCGATACAGCTCGGGCAATATATCGTTCAAGGCAATTATTGGGTTTATAGATATGGAGAACTTCGTAGAAATTTATGTGCTTCGTCCGAGGAATCGATGGAATTAAATTTGTAAAAAGGTGGTTTTGAAATACCGAGGGAAACGCATTCAGAAACAAATATGGAAAAATGTCTTTTGCCAAGTATTACAAATTGTAAGAATTTCGATCTGTTTGAAAAAAAACAAAACAAAAAAACAATGGCAACTCTCGGGTTAGGACTTTTCAGTTGATATAAAAATGTTCTCAGGCATTTGAAATAGAATCGTCTCAGTATAAATAAATGTTTCGAGAAGTCTGTCTTCCGAAAAAAGTATTGATCGTTTAGGATTCGTCGGATTAACGTACATCGAATGGTCTAGCATGTTTGGTCCATTTGAGTGGACAGAAAAGAAGTCGCAGAAAAAACTTACATTTGCATATCCTTAACCTTGACAACTTTTCCAAAAGTACCCTCTCCCAGGGTGGCCAGTACTTTATCTGCAAATGCAACAAAAAACAGGGTAAGTATGGAACTCGTATCAGACCTTGCGAAAGTTAAAGATCGTATCTCGTCACGTCGTGGCTGTCCTTGATTCGCGATTCAAAAAGTTGGCGTATTCGATGGAAATTTTTTATTTTCAATTACAATCAGAAATGAAAAGAATTTTGAAGTTTAAACTTTTGGTAGTTTTGAATGGAAAGTTGGACGAATTGTTCATGTTGGATAAAGAATAAAAATAAATAAATGAAAGATATGGACGAGCCACGGAGCGAGCTGGACCTTGACACTCGCTCGGTCGGAAGCGTGCAATTTAATTACACGATTACGAATAGCTGTACGAGTAATAGTAAATAAGTAGGTCTTTTATAGCCTCGATCAGAGTGATATTTTTTTTTTGCTGTTATCCTAAGAACCCTACGAGAGCCCTAACCGAGCAGTACAAGGGCGAGTGGCACTTTCTCCCTGTCGTCGGTTAAGCATTAAAAATACTTTGACGACCTGGGTCGTTAAATTCGCTGCAACGAAACGAGACCGAGGAACAGATAAATAGAGAGATAGAGAGAGAGAGAGAAAGATAGAAAGAGAATTAGAGAGAAATAGAGAAATAAATATAGAGAGAAAGAAATTTCTGTTTTTGTGCTCGGGAGGCTGGTGAGGACGCGTCGTTAAAAACAGCGAGAAAATGCCTTCGCGTCGTATTAGATGAGGAACGCGTCACCATTCACGTTGTGTCGTCTCGTGATATACAAAAGCCAGAAGAGTATCGAGTCACACATTCCCTCTGAGGTTTTTGTTGGTATCGCCGCGCACACCGTACGAACCTCTCGACCAAAGAGGAAACGTATGGCTCTTTCTCTGGCTTTCTCAACTAGCGAATCGTACACGACCTGGATCAAAGAATTGAAAAACTAGAAGGTGACGCGTTCCTCGCTGGGGGTCTATCGAAGAAGACATTCGCGTCGCGGGCCAATAATACCAAATGTCAGCATCTGAAAAAGATTCGATACAAAAAGTCCAAAACGTGGGTATAAGCACCGATTTTTTTTTTTTTTTCATTCGAAATGATTCATTAAGGGAACAAGGATATAAGAGCAAGGATTCCACGTCCAAAAATCGACAAATTTCCGAATAAACACACACGGTCTATTCAAATATCTGAACGCAGCGACTGTTAGAAATTAATTGCAAGTAATGTCCAAAAACTACGAGATTACTGTATCAAAATTTACGAACTTTCAATAAAATTTGAGCTTCCAATAAAATTCTTCGATTTGTAAAATTTTTATGAGATTTTTCATTCAAGTAATTTTAAGGAGCGTGGAGCCTTCGTCCCTCAAGATAACGTATCCATATTATTTTTTTCGTCATTGAAGGAATTTCGAAATGCGATGCGACATTGATTATTCCCAAAAATAACAAGTTACCGTGCCGCGCGGAATTCTCTAACGTTGCAGCATGATTCGGAAGAAGATTATTTTTCAATTTGGACAAAGAAATGGATAATCGTGAAAATAAGCATTTCTGCCTTTAGATTAATATCTGTATGTACATGAGCGAGTGTGTGTGTGTGTGCGTGTCAGATGGAGAGCGAGAAAGAGAGAGAGAGAGAAAAAGAAAGAGAGAGAGAGAGAGAGAGAGAGAGAAAAGATAGTGAGATAGTGAGGAAGATAGAACGGAGAATGTGTAATTGTTTTGTGTGTGCACTTATTTTAAATGTAATAATAAAAGTTGGCGAAAAGAAGAAGAAGAAGGAGAAGAAACTGAATTATACGAGATGAGAGTAAGATTGAGAGACAGACACAAGTTTGAAAGATTAATAGCTAATGGGTAAAAAACATATACATAATATGTATATATTTATATATATACATATCTCGTATTATAGCGTATGTATATATATAGATATATAATATATGTAAAAAGCGTAGTTTACCCGTTCGATCTCGATTCGATCAGGGCACATATCGTATCTGTCTTTTGTTTGTTTGGACTTTTGTTCCTTAAAATCTACTACAATGAGTGTATTCACGTATTTCACGAACATCTATTTGCCAGGATGTCGCCGGATTGGTAAACAAGATGGCCATCTTCGTCATCCTCGACGGAAGGCGCTCGTGGACTCTATACCGATGTCAACCGGAAGTAAACACGTGGTTCCGCCAACGGTTTTGACCAAATAGTGTGTAAGTGTGTGTTTTCGGTTACCATGGTCCAACCCAAATAACCGTTTGAGCCGGAAGATCGTCGTTGATTTATCCGCCAAGGTTGTTGCAGTCGTCGTTGTCGTCGACGGAGTTGTCGTTGTTGCGTTGTTGTTTCATTGGCCAACACCCAATCGGAGGGCGAGATAAACATCCACGTTGGACGACGCGTGACGTAGAAGAATCGTCGATGAATATTTGCGGATTTTCGAGGGGGATGGATGTCCGCGGTTGACCGAACATGTCGCCACACCACGTTTTAAACCGCGATTCGGTAGAGCAGGTTGTTGATTCGACGTGTGTTTGTACGTAAGATGCACAGTGAGAGAGAGACAGACAGACAGAGCACACACGTGTTCATAGACCAGGTGTGTCATCGTCATCGTCATCATCATCATCATCATCATCATCATCATCATCATAATCACCACCATCATCATCATCATGATCATCATCATCATCATCATCGTCATCAATGAAACGTCGCCCATCAATGATTATTGGTACACCAAACCCATACGATCAGGGGGGGGGGGTAGAGCGCGCCCAGTCGATCGACCATTCCGTTTCCATTTCCATTCCATTACAACGGAGATGTAACCCAACAATCAGAGAGAAAGGGGAGAGGGCAAAATAGTTTGCCAAGTCAGAAAGTTGCGGTTACGATATTTACCATTTGGCACAAAGCACTCTTTTTTCTTTTTCTTTTAATAATTTGTTCTTATTAACTTCATCTATTTAAACTTTCTTTCGTTTTTTTCTTTGGAAATATAGACAAATTTCGACATATTCAATGCATCCACGATTTGTTTTCTCTCGCTCGTAACAGTCGTTTAGTTCTTTTTTTTTTACCGATATTAATAATGTGGAGAAAAACTAAAATGCAACGGATGAAAAGACTTTTAAACAAGAGGATTGTTTTTGGAATTACGAGAGAATAATTGAAAAAAACGTTTTGATCATAATACGAGATGCTAATTTACGCGCGCTATACCGCTTGTCTTTATTCTTGAAAATTTAACGATCGTTCTCATTTTTTTTTCGTTCATCGAATTAAGAAATCTCGGAGTTGCTTGAAGGAACTTATATCGACAGAACGAAGGAACACTTTATCAACCAACGTAAATAGAAGTGCAAAGGAAAGAGAATACGGGATTGCTTCGACGGACCTTAAATACCTCGGCCGATGCCTCGAGTCTCGCGGATCTTATTACCTCGTAGTTTTTTTTGTACTCTTTACTTTTTGTCTTTGCTTACTTTTTGTTTGGCTTTTCTTTAACTTTCTTCCATTATGCGATTAATTAAAAAAGAAACAAGAAAACAAATTATCACACGAATTTAAAGTCTATGGTACTTACGTGCATCGTCGAAACGCTCACGCCACGTTAATTGCCATAAACCAGCGATTATCGTGGCGAGTCTCGTTCGCGAAATTGTCAACCTTGACGATCAACAATTTGTAAGAAAAGAAACAGCAAGAGGGAGAGACAAGTGGAGCGAAAGAAAGACAGAGAGACAGCGAGAGGGAGGGAGAGAGAGAGAGAGAGAGAGAGAGAGAAAGAGAGAGGAAAAGGGACAAGGAAACACGATCGCCAATTTGGGAGGGTAGTTTCAACATTTTAAACCGATCATGAAATAAATCCCGGCAGTTTGTGGCAAACTTTTCACGTTGAGACAAAAGCAATGTATGACACACGTACACGTAACTTTTGGCTTTCATGGTGAATACGTTAGAGCAAAGTCCGATCACGTTTCTTACAAGATTTTTCACTAATTAGTCATTAGACTCGAGCGTAGCTTGGGACAAAATTTTTCATCATTTACATCCGTAATACAGCTTCCGTAAAAAACGATCAACAAAACTGACGATATCGAGAATTTGTCGAAAAAAGCAAACAAATATGATGTATTGATAAAAATAGATTCCAAGTGATCGTGAATTTGATTCTTTGTGAACTCGATAAACGTGAAAGATGCGTAAAAAAGAATGAAAATAAAATGGACGGTGAATTGGAACGCGTCGAGTATTTCGCAAGTAGATTGGGAGCAAACTCATCGCGATCGTTCTAGCTGCTGTATATATACAACAAGCTCGTTTGAAAAATCGATTTCAGGGATGAACGTTCTAATCTCGTCCGAGGAAATTCTCACGGCTAATAGCTAGGCGTTTCGAGTTTTCGTGTATCATTTTTGGCGGCAGGCGCACACACACACACACACACAAGCGCGCGCGGACACGGACACGGACAAACACACATGTTGAATTATTAGTTGGATTTAATGATCTTAATATACCTTTAGCACAGATCGTTCTTTAATGGCACTCCATATTTCACGTTTCACTCGATTAAAAAACGTTTCGTTAATTTGGCTTGACAAAAAAATTAAACATGTTGGCGATTAAGACTGAAAACAAATGAAACATTCCAAAACTCAGGGTAAGCACGATGCGCTTTTTTCTACAGATTTCAACATCCTCACAGTCTTGTCGAAACGTTAGATTCTCGGAAATGATTCCTTTTTTATCGACTGGTCAGCGAGAACGAAGGTCGACTGACATTTGGACCGCAGTCGTTTATGTTTGTTACTTTTTGTGGGTTTACGACTAGTAATTCGAAAATTTGAGGGAAATTGAATAGTTTTGACGATTCTTGTGCAAACATCGAGTTTCTTTGACAATTAAATTCTAAGCACCAACCGGAACGGTGAAATATTTGATCTTGCCAAGATTCTTGGAAATGTTCGTGCAGTTTTCTGCATCGAGTGGTCATCGTTTGTTTTTATACACGAAAACTCATTGGAATTTCTTTTATTCTTAGAAAAATCGAAATATCGTCGAGGACACTGGAGAAAACTAAAATTCATGTTTCTTTCTCAAACGTAAGAAATTATTCGATCACGAATGACTTTCAGATATTTTTATGAACGTCAGCGAAATGCGGTTCAAGAAATACAATATCCAGCAAGAAAAACTCGACATTCTAGAGGTATATTTTTAAAAACCCGGACGACCTTAAAAATGTCCAACTGTCGACCACTAAAAACGAATTTTCAGATTTCCCAATACACCCCCGTTTGTTTCTACAGGAATAAAATCAAAAGCGAAAAACTGCAGTCCCAGCGACAGGAGCGGCAGACGATGACCTTGAATTTTCGGTAATACAGAAAAATAAATTTGATTTTTTCACCCGAAATTCACGGCCTCTTGCTTTTTTCTTGCTGCAGCATCTCTAACTTTTCAAGATTCTTCTCATCTGTACAGAAAAGCCGAAAAACTACTCGAGACTGAGAAATTCATTGGGAGTAAGAAAAAGTGGAATATTCAACAATTTAACGATTTCGAGATATCCGTAAAATTTCACGAGAATCCAAAGTTTCCTGGCGACTGTAAAGAGTTGGGGAAAGAGTGATCCGTTAGAATATTTCCGGGATTATGAGAAGGAAAAAAAACAGCACGATAATCCAGTAAAAACGCGATTTTTCTCGACAAACTTACAATCGCGCTGGTAATAGCATCGATATTTTTCGTTTCGTGTCGCGATTTCGATATTTTGGCGGTATTTCTTCGATACTTGCTGGCAATAATATCGGCAGTGCTTGGTTTGTGTTCCGCGGTAGATCCGTTAGATTTGCCGGAAGCTTCGTCAAGGGCGGAATATTTCATGATAAGGGTTTGAATTTCTTTTCTCTTGGCTTGCCGCTCAGTGAGAACCTCATCATTGGGCAAATCTTTGACGGAAGTTATTTCGTTAACGACGATGGGTGTTTTGTCGTTTATTATTTTGGTGCTTTCTTGTTGATCGGGACTTTTTGTTATTGTGCTGTCAGCGGGATAATTGTTTGATCGTGAAAATTGTGCGGAAGATGAAGAATCGGGTTGTGCACTTTTGCCGCTACGATGCAACGGTCGAACTTTTCGATTCCTGGTTTCGGCGTGACCGGATTTGTGTCTGCCGTATCGTCGATAAGCCTCTGAATTATTAACGAGCGCCTGACGATCGTGTCTGTGATACGCAGGAGTTTTTTCGCGTCTTATCTCGCGCCCGGTGGCGGAACTGACGTACGGATAAGCTTTTTCGCTGAGCAAAACGTAAGTCGAAGGTTTTGCCGTGGCCCGTGGTAACGATGGCTCGAGCGTTTTATCATCGCGGACATAAGGACTGTCCTCTCGTTTGTGATAACTGTGCTCACGGTCTTCTCTACGTTTGTAATTATTATTGTTGCTACAGACATTATTCTCGTCGTGACGTTTTTTCGTTGTGTACCGATCCAAAAACGTCGTGTATCTGTCTTCCAAGCGATTTCTCGCTGCAGTCAGATGACTCGTAACTGGTGATCTCCTCAAGGTTGTACGATCTGTCGTGGAGGATGGACCGCGTACCCTCGTCGTCAAACGTTGCAATAAACTACTGCACGAGTCTGAGAGTAATTGAGTAACGCTTGTCGTCGAAGAACGCGCATAACGATTCCGTCGTGGCGTATTCGCGGTCGTCGTCGAGTTCGTCATCGCCGTGGCTTGACGACCCGACGACATGTTATCTCGTGAACCAAATATGAACATGCGGATTGCCAATTTCCAAAAAAAAAACAAAGGTCAACTAATTGATCGGATGAATCTTCGATTTTTCGCAGTCACCAATCACGTTTCATTTAATCCCGAGACATCACAAACGTAAGTTCATTCACGATTACGAAAATTGAGAACCGAGTGCCTCGACGCATTTGTCGCACTTCGAGCTTTCCTCTTTAGCAGCTGCTCGCAATTTTCAAAGATTTTATTGGCTCAGGTGCTCGTGACAATCCATAAAATTGAGAGCTTTCACGACGATTTTATTTCTTCTCTCTGAACCTTCGAAATTGTGCTGTCGATGAGGTTTTCCGTTCATTCATCAAATTCCAAGGAGAGGCAATGAAACTTTTTTTACGTCACGTGTTTTCGTTTTTACGATGAGCTCGCACTTTTGAAATTTCGTAACGTTGTTTTTTTTTCCAATTCCGAAGCGATTCTTGTGGATGAGATTTAAAGAAATCGGCTGAGTCGGTTCCAAACTGCAAAATCCTTTCTCCTTGGCTTGAGGTTTATTTTTTGAACGTGGAAGTAAATTGAGCAGAATGCGCTCGAACTTATCGAGACATGTCGAAAAAATTTCTTTGCTATCACGCAGATCGAAGTCACAATTTTGTCCAGCGTTTTCCCGCCGATAATAAATCGCCTCTGGACTGGGGATGAAGGAAAAAGATGAAGAATTATTCGAAGAACGCGAGAGGGAAAAGTACTGGTTGAAATTTGCACGACTAGTTCGCGAGGACCTTGAAAATTTGGATGAAACGAACAAGGTCAAAATCGAACCGTTGGAGGCTGAAAAAATGCAGAATTTTTTCAAACCAAAGGTTACGGAGATGCGTTTCGACGAGGATTTGTCTGTGAGGGACGTAACCTCGTCATCGAGAAATCATCACGAGTAACTTGGCGACATCGCGGAAGGGAGGAAAAAAAATATCGAAAGAAGATTCGAACGCGAGCGAGTCACCGAACGAACTAATAGACGAGAACGATGAAGAGAGGTTTGACTTCGAAGGTGGAAGGAGGAAAACGAGAAGGAAGAGGAGAACGCCGAGGAGGAGGAGGAGGAGAAGGAGGGAAATGACGAAAAAAAAATATATATGATGGTTCGTGTTGGTGCTCGACTCGCGGATCCGCCAAGAGGACCAAGACGACGACGACGTCGACAACGACGACGAAGAAGACGGGGCAAAAGCGCTCGCCCCGCCAAATACTGTCGTACTAAAAATACCGGTCGAGCAACGGCGTCGTGAGCTCGCTTCCAACGAATAATGCGTCCTCTTGCGAAGCTCAAGAGCGAGCGAGCGAACGAGAGAAAGTGACACAAGAGAAAAAGAGACGTAACGAGAAAATCTAATCGCGCGCGTGCTCCCCGGCACAGCGGAACGCGCGGGGATGACCGATCCGAGAGAGCGAGGAAAAATAGACGAAGGAAGGCCGTTAAGAATGATTACGTAAAAAAAAAAAAAAGAATCATCCCAAGACACTGCTCAAAAAGTACGAGGGAGAGAGACACAGAAAAACAATCAACGCGTGTGTTTAAAGATCATTCTTCAAAGTATCGAGAGAGTACGGTCAGTTACGAAAGACGAGAGATTCGGACGAGTTCTGCATTTTCATCATAACAACCAGCGGAAAATGCACCAACCATTCGTTTATCTCCGTTTATTGACGTAGTGGAATTTTTTACGTAGAGCTTAGAGCATTGAAACATTGTTCGGGTTTATTTTTTGCAAATAATTAGCCAAGTAAAATTTTCCACAAGATTAAAGCTTCGATTTTCGAAATATTTTTCGGCCATTGGACATTCGAAAATTGCGTGTGTGTTTTTTTTCTACGAAATGTTGCAGAGTCCAGATTTTTCTATCGAGGAAACGAGAAACTTTTGTAACGATTACTAGGAACTCGAATAAAGCGAAACTCAGCGGATAAACTAAAAAGTGGATGGTATACCTGTCGGGAAAACTGTAGGCGGATTCGTGGACTCGTGATACTATTAATAAAGCTCGTAGGGGTTATATTCAAGGTCGTCGGACAAGTGGAAAGCTCGCTCTCATCGGCTATTCGATTGTTTCCCATTCGTAGAGAGATTTCCAATGTTTAAACACATTTTTATCTGCTGAAGCGTTTTTCTCCTTGTAAAATAATTTCGACGCGTGTTCAAGGACTCGCTATTCTTTCGGTGGCCCAGGACTTTCAAGGAGCTAAAAGGGTTCAACCCTCGCACTCGTGAATCATAAGTCTGGACGGTGCGCTTCGACAGCACGTGGCGGCTCATCGTGTCTCTGTGGAAATTTGTGTTTCTTTGAATCATGTTGCAGACTTTTCGTTACTGCATTCTTCCGACAAGTGTCATTGCACTTCTTGCTCAATTTGCCCCTTTCAATTTTTATCCTCCTGTTCACTCTCCGCAGGTAATTTCTGTTGCCAAGATTCGAATATTTATTCCCCAGCTTTTCGAAGTTCCATTGTTTTCTGTTGACGGATCCAACAATTATTCTTTCCTCGAATTCATAATTTCTTCAGCCTCTCCAGTTATTCATCGATTCTTGAAAAACGTTGAAACGTAAAAAAAAAAAACAAAAATACTGACTCTCCGTGTCTTTATCGAATATTTCGGCTTTTCTTGACGTTGCACGGAGCAATACACGAACGGCGAACAAAGTTTCTATCCTATGAATAATTTTTTCTACTCGCCCGCAAAATTTCGGCTCGATATTCGATCGGGAATGAAGGAAAATTTGGAATGCGCGGAGTGTGAATTTTTTAGAGAATTAAATAATTTTATTGTTGTAAATATTGAAAATTTACGTTCTGCCACGTAGCAAATTGACCGGAATCCAAGTTCGTCTCTCGATTTTATTCTGCAACGATGAATGTTTGGCTTTAACTGTCCCAACGTGTTTTTTTTTAAATCAGAAGTCCCTGATTCCTAAAATCTGAATTTTCAATCTTTGATCAAATTCAATGATTTCGGTTCAACGATTGTTGAGTTGTTTGCCCGGAACGATTTGTTAGTGAAATAAACTCACTGTTGTCTCGTGGAATTCCAAAAAACGTTGAAATTCGATGGGAAAGCAAAAAGCGTCTTTCATGGCACGAGAGACGTGCGAGTTGATTTTATGCGCAATTGCAAACATGACTCGGAAGCCGAGAACTCGAAATTGGTTACGTTACTCGTTGCGGATTGATGATATATTTTCTTGTGGTTCAGAGTCAACGGCCGCACAAGTTTAAAAGAATTTCTCGTTGACGGCCAATGTTTCGCAAAGTTCGAGTCTTCACTACTCGTGCATTGTGGTCTTCCGATGTTTTCTCGAAACGTTCCCTCCGCTACGACGTTATCCATCCCCCTCACCCTCCCGCGTTCTGTGTCATTAATCATTCACGTGTTTGCTTCATCTCAGCCTTGAATGTAAGAGCGATTACAAGACTTTTTTATTTTTATTACTCCTGATAGTGAATACTTTTCTCCGATCTGTTTGATTCGCGAATTCGTCATTGCCTATGGACGATTCGTCGATGTATTCGGAGCCAAATTCAAACGATCTAATTTATTTTTTCCACATCGTACGATTTTGGAAAAATTGGGTCAGTACAAATTTTTATGAAGAAAATATTTGTCAAGTATCCATAAAATTCAATTGGATTTCATTTAATATGGAAAATAGTTCGAGTGACGTCATTTTTGTGTCAATCTCGATCGACATTATAAATCGCGTTCTCATTTCGCCACCACGAAACTCGTTCGCGAACGAGACATTGAGTAAGGTCGGGTCATTAGATGAGCTATAAACGAGTAACGGAACGAAACTGTATCGGTCCGATTGTTTTTTGAGCTTGACTAAGTTCGACGTCTCTTCATCGGAGTCCCCGGCGGAGAGAGAGAGGGCACGATGAGTATATGTTTGAGTTCTCAATGTTGGAGAACGTTGGTGGCCCATCCAAATATAAACGCAACGCGGACACCCTATTCGCGAGCTTCAACATTGGTCGTTGTCCTGCTGCACTATAAGCGATAATGCGGCAACGAGAAATTGTGCTATGCATCGCGAATTTCGAGATAATGATAGTCGTCTCATTAAATCGTGCGGTGAAGAATTTGTTTGCCCGAAATTTTGTTTCAAACGAGCGAGAGTGACGTGAAAAGATGAAAAATCTTGTCTGACATGAATTCTTCATCAAACAAGGTGGCAATTATTCCTCAAAATTTATAAAATTATGGATTTTCGATAACTGGAACGAATTGATTTTCGAAGCTGGTCGAAATGGACAAAGATTTTTTTCTCTCATCTCGAGCAAAGATCAACGACTCCATATTTATTTCTACCAAGATTTATTTTTCTTCGATTATTCAAAGATTTAAATTCACAATGAGAATTTTTCCACTTGTCACTGCTCGAATCCCGTCCTCGGGGCGAATATTTGTTGCTACAGTTTTGAGTAAAGATCAACGACTTCGTAAATTCTTCCGAGATCAATTTTTGTTTATTTTTTTGAAAAATAAATGAAACTAGTCACGATTCGCGGAGTATTTTTGTTAATTTGCTATAGAAATGAATTTTTCGTCACTGTTCGAATTGTGGAGCGGAAATTTGTCGCTGATTCTTTTCCAAAAAAAAAAATCAAACAAAATTGTTTTAGCCGGACTTTGCGTCATGTTTTTGTTTTTGTTTTCTATAAATCTGACTTTTGTCATTGTCAGTTTATAAAATTCAATGTTAATTTTCCTTCGACTCTTGTAAAGATATTTCCAAAATATCTCAGGTCGAAATGTCGTTCGGCACAAGCAAATTCAGATCAAAATATCTTGAAAAAAAAATTGAAAAGTCTCTCGCGCCAGATATTACTGACAATAAAAAGTCACGATAAGGATTTCCTTATCGCGAACCTCTTTGCTATTAATATTCACTATCATCGACGGGCCTGACTAGCGGATTGGCGTTCAGAGGCATCACTCGTAGGAACGCCAAAAAGTAAAGGCTTTTCCTGAACGATCGGCTCAAAGTGGAATTATGTAGAGAAAAATTCGAATAATGCGATATTTGAATGATTACAAGAAAAAACGAGCATCACTAACCCCCGAAGCAACAACTCGTCCTCATTTCCCTGTGCATTTTCGAGTGTTTGCGTAATACCTGTTCGAATTTATTAAAACCGAGAGCGTAGAGAAACGGAAATAAGTTTGGCGAGTTTCTGGTTTTCGTTGGAATGCTTGAATGAGAACGTGAGAGTTGATCTTGTTTGTACCTTTCGGGCTTACGAAGGAGGAGATATTGGGTGAAAAATATGAGCGACGAGGCTTGCTCGAGGACACAGGCACGAGTGAATTTTGGTTATGAGAAGTTTCGGACAAAACGTTGAAAAGCAAAATGTTTAGAGAGGTTAAAAAACAATAATTCTGATGTTTCGACACTGGAAAATGGGCGAAAATATTTTGGTCAGTAAGTTACGGTACAAGGCAAAGCGTTCAAGTAATTTTGAAAAAGTCGCACGACTGACAAGACACTTCACCTTTGTAAAGGCAAGATGGGACGTGGAATTATCGCGATCGTCATTTTTGAACGAGACGCGAAGAGACACGAGCTTATCATCGTTAACGATGATTTCCTCCACCTCGGACCGTCCCCTCACGGAATCGGGTGTAACGTCGAGTTTCTCTAGCCAATTGTCCCAGAACTGACCGTAAAACGTGTTAAAGTCATCTTGACCGGGAATTTTCCCGTTTGTCGTAGTCTGTCGAATTTCTCGACGTGCCATTGTTCACCGGATATTCGGGGCTCCGGGGGAAGGCAAAAAATCGATCAGCAAAATTGTTGTCGAACAATTTCGTAATCACAATGTGTCGTTTTTCGAAGTCGGGGCTAAATGAATTTTGGAATTTTCGGTGAGCAATAAATTGCCCGAAAATCGTTGTAACGATTCCCTCATATTTTAAAAAGTTTTTTTCAATAATTAAAAACAAAATCACGTCAAATAAACTAGTAGAATTCTTTGTGAATGTTTCGATCTTGAAATCGGGGGGTTTTTTTTGTTCACGATGTATTTGTCCAGTTGTTGAGCTCGATAATCCCAATACCGAAGTGTACAGTCTTCTCGCTTCTTTTCTTCCGTCTTCTCGAAACTTTCGTAGCACACATTTGTACGACGATAAGCTTGCGAACGATAGAACAAAGTTGTTAGTTTTTTTCGCTTTTCGTCACTCCTTTTTCGTTGCTATTCTTCGATGAATTTCCGGTTGCAAACTCGGTATTAAAGTTGAACTGGCGATTCGGCTCTCAAGCTCGCACTGAAAACCAGCAGAGGCTTCCACAGACCTCGTGACTTACGGGGGTCCCACACCAACGAAAATAGTCGACGTACCGAAATAGCCAACGACGGTGGAAGAAAGAAGAATCATCGGTATCCGCGTCTCGCAAACTGAGCAACGAGAACTCTTACACGGCCACTCTTCTTCTTTCTCTTCATTTTTTTTCCCGTATGCTTTCCAAGCAAGCGCCCCTTTTTTTCTACAAGATTTTTCATCGCGGCTCAAACATTTCTTTCTGGAAATTACACTAAAAACGCTTTCGTAGCTTTTGTTCAAAATATTTTCTTGCTCGATACAATGCCTTTTACTCCGATGATTCCAGAGAGATGGAAAAATTGATCGAAAAGCGTTCAAAGCTCGATGCAACTTTTGCAAATGAAATTTTCGCAATAGCTTTTTTTGCATAGTTTCCGAAAAATCTCCAAGTCAACTACAATCGATTGGAATTATTTCTCTAAATTCAACAATTTGCCAAGAACAATTTCCCGAATGATTCTGTTTACTGGACTGTAACGTTGCCAAAACCGAAATTTCGAAACAAAGCAACTGGTCGAACGAAAATAGATCCCGGAAAAAATAAGACGAGACATTTTATGGAGCAAAATATTTCGAAAATAAATTCAAATTGAAACCAGAGGTCAATGAATTTGTGGACTTTATAATTTTAGCCATCGATTACTAAACGTCGAACTATTATTTCGGGGATCCTCAACGAACGTGTGTTTCGAATAAATCTCCAGAATTCAAAAGAATAAGTAAACGCCAGGCAATTTTTATCGCGCGGACGGCAAATTTCTTACGAGAATCGAAGAAAATTTCGATTGAGACCAAGAAGAATGTTTTTCGTTGTTAAAAAAATTCGCATTCCGCACAGTAAACTTTTCCCACCATTCACGCTCGTGCCCCAAGTTTTTCGATTCACAAGATTCAAAAACGATCACCAGGTTCTGCAGAGTTGTCGTTTTTTGACGTGAATACGAAAGGGCAAAAGATTTTTACCAAGTTTGTGCTTTGTTTTCAGATATTTTGCATGCAAAATAACATAAAAACTTGGGAATCCACACATACACACTTTCTCATCATTCAATATCATACAATGTGTGTGCCTGCCATCCCAAAGTCGAAAAATGACGATTTTTTTATCGCCATCATTTTAGTTATTTTTTTTCTTCAACCAATTAGGCGAGATAATGAATGGAAAAAAATTGAACGGTGAATTCATTTGGAAATACGACAAATCGCGACTGATTAAATTGAAAGGAATCGTCATTGGAAAAAGTTCCAAGAATACGATATTTGGGAAAATTCTTAATTCGATTTGTACGTGTGTCTGTATTGAATTTTTTTCACTAATGGAATTAAAATCGCGAAGAAACGTATTTTTTAATTTTGTTTTTATTGAAATATCGGGGGAAAGGAGTGGGAGTGAAAGAAAGAACGAGAAGAAAGAGAAATCATGGAGAAAAAAATTCAAATTTAAGTACTGACCTGACTTCTTGACGAAGGCGATCTATGCCGATGTCTGGAGGCTTCCTGACTCGGCGAAGAAGACGCATGATGGCGATGGCCTCGTGTGCGTCTCGACGAAGTTGGATGCGCAACGTGGGGACGATCACGATCGCGATCTCTGTCGCGATGTCCATGAACGTGAGAATGTTGGCGTCCGCTGCTCGGTGAACGTCGATGACTACGCTTGTAGCGACGTTCTTGACTCGTGCCACGCTCGTGTTGACGTGACCTCAGTACCCTCTCACCACTGGAACATAATCGAGGCGAAAGACAACTTACAATTCGCAGATTTCCTCCCTACCCGTAAAATCTCTCGAAAATCTCGAGCTCATTATGATCGAGCATTTTTATTTATAAAAATCAAGGCATCGATTATTTTCCGTGTGAAAAGATCCACCAGCCTCGGGCAGGTGATAATTATCCAAAAAAACACGATTCGGACAATCCAGATCCAAAGTTTCATGCATCGAGAGCCGAATTCGATCCCATTTTTTATCGTACAACGTTCACAATGCATGAAACTGGAAATATGCGTTTGCGAAATGAAGTTTACGAGACGTACTCCATACTGTGGTGAATATCGCGTTGGAGCCTCGAACTTGTAGATCAGGAGAGAATATCGAGTTCCGAGACACCGAACGTGAATCTCAGGATGTGAATGAATTGAGGGTATGTTTACAAAGAAGTAGAGAAAAGGGGTATCGAGCCGATAATTCGGCTCTTTGCCAATCGCATTGACCGACCTTACTGGTCCACTCGGAAATATACGAAGAAGATGAACGTCATTCCACGAAAGGGAATAAAAAAATTGTCATTCGACGATAATTAAGAAAAACAAAACGATTTAATGGCGTTGAAAATAAAAAGTGCGTTTACGGTGGTTGGTAAAATTATCTGTTGCTTTTTATTTAATTTATTTTTCATTCATAAACCGAAAATGAAAAAAAAAAAACGAGAAAAACGGAAATTGAATGATTCGAATTAGTGGAGCGCAGGAAGCGGTTGTACGAGAAGGATCCGCTCGCGAGACATGACACGAGGGAACGAGGAAGAGTCGCTTCACGAAGGGATTCGCTAACCGGTGTCGATGAGAATAAAGAGGAGAGAAAGGAGAAAAAATAACGCGTTTCCTCTTCGCTCGACGTAGCCAGCCGAAGCGCATCCTTCTCTCACTCTCTTACCCTCTCTTTTTTTCCTCTCGGTTTACCGGTTGGATCGAGTCCAAGGGCCTTGGGAACCTCCGATGAGAATTCAGAATAGACCTACCACCGAAAGAACGACGATACACGCTTCTAAATGGGTCATGAGTTTGTGCGCAGCGAGCAAGTTACACAGGTTTGCGACTGATGCGGATAAAATTTGGTCATCAATTTCCCCCCTTTCTCTTCCCCTCCAGTTGCCATTCATAGGGCGACCAATTTATTGATGTTTGCGAGCAGAAAACTGGACCATATTCGAAGAATTTTATCGTTCGTTACACGCGAATGCAATTCTTAAAGATGTTGTGCCGTCGAATCAAGAACCGAGAGATTCAAACAAAACTTTTCTGGCTGCGAATTAATGCAGAAAGAAATGCTCGAATTTGTCAAAATATTTAAACGTCGTGGCTACAATCAATAAATTTTCCATCGGCGTATCTATCGAAAACTCAATTTCTTCGGAAAATACGAAGAGAAAATTCTGAACACGTGGCAATCGTTACGAACGAGGACGAAAAGAATAAATCGAGTTTTCGAAAAAAGCTCAAAAGTGTATCAAAATCTAGTCAAATGATTGGAATAAATGGAAAAACCAATGCTTTGCAACGTTTATATTCTGCGATTGGATTTTGTATACCGGAAAATAAATCTTTTATCGAAAGCCACGAAGCTGTGGCATTCAAAAATAAATGTTTCAATAATACACTACCTTGGCATCCAAGAAGCGAGCGCAACGTAAAGCACCGGCATTTTATTCTTCCCGTCAATTGTGCTAACTTTTTATTCAAATATATGCATTGAAAAGTTTCTAGAAATAAATGAATAAATAGAAACAATGTTCATTGTTTATTTTATTTTTCATCGCGCGAGTGGCAATAAGCGTCACGATTATGACGATAATTACGAGGTGAGAATTAAAACCGAAAAATAAGAGTTACAAAATGAAATCGGGGCGCCTTGTCGGAAATTTTTACGATTCGGAAATGTCAAGTTTCAAGAATGAAAAAAAAAAGATTGACTTTTTCTGCACACCCGAAATGTTTTCATTTTTCTAGAAATTCACATTCCGCATAGTGAAAATCGTTGCGAGCTCAAGAGCATCCCCCGATTCTGTTACGTAACGGTTGTTTGTTCGATTTTAATTATCTCCGCGCATTGACGACGTTTTCTTAATATCGGGAACGCGTTTGGTGGAAAACGATCCGGGACTCGCGAAAGGGTTCGATCTCAATTATTTTTTCCGCTTATAATCGCAGAGGAAAATACAATGCGATGGAACAAAAACCGTAGGGCAATGCGCGATCTTGCGTGAAATTACAATTCTCATTGAGGGATAGATTTTCGAAGAGTCGGAAGGTGCAGTACGTTCGTGCGATAGGAAAGTGTGCAAGGTGCAACCGGGTCGTCTCAGTTGATGGAGAAATTACGACTCGAGAGCTTTCCCTTCGAATGGAATCGAAGTTGGCATCGTTAAAATGGAACGCAAAAATATTCCTCGTATTCATGATTTTATTATTTTCAAAATCGTTTCAAATTCATTTTCGCAGTTCTACTTTTCATTTGCAAAAAAAGCGATTTCCAAATTTTCTCAACGCGAAGGAGTGAATTCAAATTTTCAGTTTTGCTAAAAAATGAAAAATTCCGTTGCATTCCGATTCTTGGAGAGATTTTGAAATATCACGAAAAAGGGTCGAAAGTAATGAAATGAAAATAATTTTCAGACTCGAAAATAATGCGCCTGGTTGCAACGAGATCAAACCGATCGATCGATAATGAAATAAAAAAATCTGTAATAAAAATGGAAATTTTGTTCCCGCACGATCGAGCGTTGCGATTAAGATTTTTTTTAATTCCCTCAGTTTTCTCGCCTCTACGATCAATTACTCTCCGGCCAATATTTCAGTTACGACTTCGATGCCTCTGTTCAAACACGATCCTCGACCTTCGTACTTTTTTCCACTCTATCTTTCTCCCGAGCCTGTTTTGATCGAGTCTTCGACGAGTTTTCGATACGCCCCCCCTCCCTCCGGCGCACTCTCCGTCTTTCTACATTCGCGACGAAGATGTTCTCTCCCGCGAGCAGGTTTTTCATCCGAGAATTGTGACGATCGTCGTTCGATACATCATCGAGTATAGTTTTTTTTTTTCTTGCGTTTATAAATCACGTTTTCCACCGATTTCTTTGACCGTCAAACCTTCCAGGGTAATGAGAACCCGCGCGAGTGTATCCGGTTGCAATCATGGGTCCCACATACCCAGATTCCAACACTTGAGAAAGGTCCGAGAAAAAGTACCGATTTGAGGACTCATTGCCGGTTGAAAAACTGGGCTGGAGCGTGCGCGATTTACACGTGCATAATAAATAAATGGATGGAATTTATTTCATTGATTTTATTGTTGGCCAACTGCATTATGGCGAAGCCACGCGCCTTCGCAAAGCCTACGAGGCGACAATGTTTTCTAATTATAGACTCTCTATTTCGAAACGCGAATGGATCTTTAGAGAACAGCTTGAGAAGTTTCAAATGGTTGTTACAGGGTTTGTGTGCCAGAGACTCTCTTTGTGAGACGTTCAATCATACTACGAGCAATACTCGACGTTGTATCGTGACAAGTGGTCGAGACAACTCCGCACCAAAGAATAATCTCCGCGCATGTGTGTCTGTGCAAAAAAACAAGAGAGAAAGTGATACATAATACGAATCCACCAACACATCAGCGAACAAGATTCTCAATGCTCCATTCGATCGCTGGCACAGTTGACCCTTTGATTCAGACATTTATCTTCTCGTGCAATTGACCCGAAATTTGGCACTCTAGAGTTTTTCCACTGCTCATTACGAATTCGACTCGGAAATTGAGAAATTCGAGTTGATTGTTGTTTTCTTTCTTTTCAATCGTTCTTTTTAAATTTGCTTAATGAATTCTTGGTGCGTTTTCAAAGCGACTCAACGTTTAGACTCAAAAATATGTTTTTCCATTCGCCGAAAATTGAAAATCGAATAAACTGAATCGAAGAATTCATAATTTGTAAAAAAGGGGAAAAATAAGTTTGAAAAGTCGTTTAAAGTCGTACGCGTGACAATTCGAAATAATAAAAATTTATTGCAACGCATTTTTTCCCCGATGGACTAAAAAGGAACGTACAGATGACTCGAAGTCGTTGGGCCTTAATAATTTATCCGCGGAGACCACCGAGGAGAATTTGACCTTGGATCGATTTCGTACCAAACTCGTTAACTTCCGGTTTTCCGAATCGGCAGCGATTTCAAGTGCAAGCGTTGTTGTTTTATTTATTTGGTGCAATTCTTTTAAAACGACAATGTCAATTGGCGATCGTTTATTCGGAGACGGAGAATGAAAAGCAAAAGAGTAAGAGAGAATGAGATAAATCTCGTGCATTGAATGGTCGATGGCGATTTATGGGCGTGAAGGAGAAGCCTCGAGGATCAATCGCTACCATAATCGCATCGAAGGTTTATTTTGCTCAATTTTTTTATTTTCATTTTAATCCGGACGCATTTAATTATGGATGGAATCGCTTCTGGCCTTTTACGGCGATATCGAGTGATCGTCTCTCTCTCTCTCTCTCTCTCTCTCTCTCGCTCTCCTTCTTTGCCTCTCTCGAAGTCTCTTTCCCTAACGAATGAACGATCGATGATAGATTCTTCCGCGTTGCACTCGAGTTTCGCGGACAATTTGGATCGACGTACAGTTTCGAACACGAGAGAACGACTGCACTGGATTTTTTTTGCATGAGTAAATCGTACGAGAAATGTCAATGTGCGTGGGGAACGAGATCATTAAACAAGCACGATTCTCTCGGACACAGTTGGGAGGGCACTAGTCTCGTGAAACGTTAGAATTACACTCTTCCGATTGGACTTGATCGTCGAATTGGTCCGTCAGAAAGGACGATCACGAGCCTTGGCGTTTATAACGCGTGGGACGAAAGAATTATAAAGAATTTGCCAAGGCGAGACATTTCTTTGCCGCCCCCTCGACCACGGCAAATCGTTTACGAAACGTCGCTTTTTTTTTTTTTCTTCAATAAACTGACGTTTCAAAACTCCACGCCTCGATAATTACCGACTCCTACTCTGATTAAATCGAACATAAATTCATACTTCTATGACTTTATCGTTCTTCAAAGCGAGGAAATTTTGTTGTTTCTCTTATTGGAAAATTCAGTGGCAAATCGAGATCCACGCACTCGCGTTAAAATCGCTTTACGGTTTATCTGACCAACAGCCTCGCGACCTATCGCTTGCGATTGCTAAAATCGATAACCGTTAACGAAATTTAATTTTTCCCTAAATTAATCTTTTTTCGGTTTGTTTGTTCAAGACTTTTTTTTATCTTTCTCCGTTACGGTGAAAGTTACAACTATCGTCAACGATGGTTTAGAGCCCCGCGAGAGCTGCCCGAGCTCGAACGCTCGGATAACGACTGACAGTCATCAAGTTTTTCCACGAGATTGCTATACGCGAATCGCTTCATGGAAGGGATCGTTCGTGGCATTGGCCTATACCGGCAACGCCATTGGACGTCGTGAGATGGTGCAGTTTTTTTTCTCCAATTCTCTTTAAATATTATTTTATTCCGATCCTATGAGTCGGGGATGCGAATTCAAATAATGCGATCGAGTGCGTCAGCTCGGAGCGGTTTCCGGCTCAAAAATCGCGGGGATTTAAATTCTGCGAAATACCGAATCACATCGCAATTCCAATTTGGATCCTGTATAAATATTTTTTTTCCTACTGAAATTTGAAGATTTGCTGTAATTAAGGAGATTTTACAGCTTTGGCTTATTTCCAGTTTTTTTTTTCCATTATCTCAATTGCGGATTATGAACAAGTCTCAAATCTTTGAACTCTGCGTCTGAAATTTTGACGTTAAAATTTTGACCAACGTGAAATTTGCATTGAACGGGATTTTGTGATTTTTTTTTATGTTTTGTCGAAAATGTGAAAAAAAATTTGTTAAAACGACCATGAAGAGCTTTCTCCGAATATTTGAGTGAAAACGAGAAAACAAAACGAAAATTTAATCATAGAATTCTTGAAAAATTCAAATGAATCGTGTGTGCGGAAACTAGTGGAGAAAAATTGGTAAAAAGTATAAATCGTTACCTATAAGTGCCTTTGGCTTGTGGACTTTCGTAGTCGATACGTCTGCGCTTGTGATCATATTGCGGCGAACCAGCTGAGTGGGATCGCGTACGAGAATGGCTGCGTGAGCGATGACGCCTTCTTGTTCGTGGCATCTGAAAACAAACAAAAAACAACCCCATGAAGAAAATGTAAACGCTGATCAAGTGTCCGGAATGTCGTTACATTGAATATTCAAGAAAAGAAAAAAAAATTAATTATTTCGCGAAGCGAAAAATCCATGTGTTTGACGATGGCAATCGCAAGCGGCAAGAGTAACGACTGAATTCATCGTTTCTCCAATATTCGTTATTAAGGGAATTCTTTGACGGTGTACGATAATTTTTAAAAATCAAACTCGAACGAGTAAACACTAAAAACCCAATTTTGAAGAAAACGTTCGATATTTTCTTGGGCGAATCGAGTTTAGCCAAATTTTACGAAACCAATTTCAAAAATATTTCCCGATCCCGTTTTTCAACAAAATTGAAATTTTAGAGCGACTATGAAAAAATGTTAATAAATGAAACTTTGAAATTTTTGGTAAATTTGCGTTCGTGGATGCGATCAGCTGACGCCTGATTATCAAGCATTTGTATTTCAAAAAATTCATCCGTTCGGATTGTCGGGATAATATTGGAAGATCTTCGTTCTCAAACATGTTTCATTACAAACATTTGTATTCACGAACATCTGTAATCACAAACATGATCGAGAGAAGCTTCATTCACGTATATATGTTTGAGTCATCAGCACCTGCACCTCAAAACATCTGCATTATTCAAAATATCCCCACCAAAATATTTGTCATTCTGTTTTTACCAAACGACGATTTTTTTCTCGAAGCATGTAGATCGCATGTATATAAGCGTGTACATTGATTATTTATCAATTGGTTTCCACAATCACAGATATTATGGACAAAAAATGATTTTTTATTGCTGATCTCTCAGGTGGCGTCTGACATTTTGTCAGGAAGATTTTTCAGATCATTTTACTGCCAACTGTAACGAAGTGCAGTTTGTTGAGAACACACGAATTGCAAGCATCTGATCTACGAACAAGCGATTTTTTTTAAATTATCAAGCATTATACTCTTTGGATTAAATAATTGTAGAAAATTCGTCGAGACGCGGATCTCCAAACGAGGACGAGGTTCATTATTTCTTGTATGGCAATAACAAACCGTTTTCTTTTTTTAACTTCTATTCTTATTTGCACGAAATATGAATTTGCTGTCTCATCAGAGAATGAATATGCGTGATTGACAAAAAAATGTATGCTGGATTAGTAACTTTTGCACAATTTGTTCGAGTGACACACGAAATTTTCACCTTTAGAATCATTTTCATTTTTATCATCGTATGAATTGACGACTCGAGCGAGCTTGACTTTTCATTGGGCTCGAGAGCAAAATGGCAGACTCGTTGGGTGAAATCTTTTCGTAATAACGAAGAAATCCCGTCGAAATGTTTGTTTAAGCGAAAAAAATAAATAAATCGCGTTAAGCATAATCGAGTCGAATTTCTAAAGCTTTTTGGTATTGTCGAGACACTTTTTTTTCGTGGGTACAAAAAAAACTTGTTAGCTCAAGGCATTTCGCGTGATAAAATTAATGTAAATCTTGATTAGTTCACACAACCAACGATACGCTCGTAACGCTATCTACAATAATTTAAAACGTTTTAAAATAATGGTAATTTTTATCGTAAAGATAGTGCACTATGGACTGGAATTATGGCAGATTTGGCGATGTTCGAAAAAGCTTGGCAGCACGAAAAATGACGAAAAGCATGGAACGATAGGGCTGAAGGATTTTCGTCTCACGGTGGACATCGTCGATCCTAATCCCGTGGAAGGAGCGACATATGGTTCAAGACGTCTGATGGCTCATGGGGTTGAATTTTTATAAAATTCAGTCGAAACTGATTCTCGCAGTCGTTTTTACAAGCAATTGCTAATTTCCAATCATTTTCCTGAATCCTTAGCCGATGCAGGAGTTTTTTCAAAACGATTGCCTTGTTTTCTGACTGTTTTATTTCCCCACCGCAAAATCGAACAAGTTTTTTTATCGATCTTTCTACGGCTTGAGCAAAGTTACGGCGAGACGACTAAAAATTTGTAATTTCGAAATTAAACATTAAGAATAAACGTTACGTGTCACTTGAATTTGCACAATCGGAACGTTACAGAAAATCGTGACAATTTTCTGGTCTGTTTTGGCGGGACGTTAGGATGATTTTTCCCACGCAATGCCGCGGATGAATTCTGAGCGACATAAAAATGAGAGAAAAAATTTGTTGCCGTGTAACGATTCTTGGATCTGCGCTATTCGCATCTTTTGACGACCGACGAGAGGGTACGGCAAATGCCATTTTTGAAATATTTGAGACGAGCGAGTTGCGCTGGCTGCTTCGAGTTGCGATCTTTACTTACTTTAGACGGTCGAAAGAGGTTCACTTGATCCCAAATGTAATCGAAGACGGAGGATATCCAGGAGCGCGAGGAAGATGCTTGAGGTATGACGACACGGTTTTGTGACAATGAAGATGACATCTGCCGTTTAAGTGTTCTGAAAATGGTGCCTCATTTTTTCGTCTCTATTCGCATCTCAATAATAACGCAATTTTTCCGATCGGCTCAATTTTTTTATCAACGTAATTATTAATTTCTTTGTTTTCCTCGAGAATCGTCGTAAACGTCAAATTATTCGAGAAATACGCGATCGATGTATGAAAAAAAAAAAACAATGAGTTATTTGACGAATTATCGTTTCCCAGTGAAATTTATTGGGACAAAAGCGACACAAAAATGTTCAATAAGTTCAGTAGTAAAAAAGGTCGATTTGACTATTTCTGTGCACCGTGAAATAATAATGAATGGGAGGGCAACGTCGAGATAGCGAATTACGCGCAGTGCGCCTCTTATGTCTCCAAATACGCGAAATAATTGGAGCGAATACGACGGAAAATCTTTATATACACATATGTGTGTGAGTGTCGTGATATATGTTTAAATGCGTTTATATATAGATGTAACGAGATATACATGTATAGAGAAAAGTGGATGCGTATGATGCACGATGAACGGCCATATGAAGGATATTGAAATGAATAAAACGCGTGCGAAGCATGTAAAGCTTAGTGATGAACGTAACTGTAACATCTGGATTTAAAGGCGATGAAATAAAAAGTATCGATTAAAAGCGAAGCGTAACAATTCCCAACCTTGAAGCGAGAGCAATCCATGCCACGAGTTAAGCTCGTCGATGTTATAAAAACGTCTCTTTACTTTAATAATTGTCTTAGATTCGTTGCGTTGTGAATCGTTGTCGAATAGACAAAACTTGGAACGTTTTGTGAGAAAAAAAAAGGATGTGCCCGAGCGACGGTTCGAGTTACGATAGTGTGTCTGTCACGAAAGCGTCACGTACACGCCAGAAGGAAACTATCGCACAAATGAGCAGCCATCTTGGAGTCTACCACTCAGGTAGCTCGGAGACGAGATTGTCTCATGAGCCGAGACGCACGCGCGACGATCAAGATAGTCGAACAAGCTTTTTGTTCGTTTTTATGGATTTAAGGCGCTTAGGGACAACGCTCTATCGTAAGAAATAACGAACGATAACGAGTACTCACGTTCCAACGATAAAATAGGGTCAATTGGTCCCAAATGTAATTGAAAATATGCGATATCCAAGAGCGCGAGGATCCGGAACGTAAAACACTGTTGTGTGACAACGACGTGGACATTGGATCGATGCGATTGGCTGTTGGGAGCACAGCAGGCACAGCTTCGGGTATTCTCGGCTCGGCTCAAGTATCATGGCGCCCGAGTCAACCCGAACTCA
The DNA here is from genome assembly GCA_037043255.1 of Diadegma fenestrale. Taxonomy (NCBI): domain Eukaryota; kingdom Metazoa; phylum Arthropoda; class Insecta; order Hymenoptera; family Ichneumonidae; genus Diadegma; species Diadegma fenestrale. The sequence continues at coordinate 14,208,055 of CM073309.1, read as the reverse complement.
CCCGAACTCCACGGAAACATGGACCCATTGATTTTTTACTTCCGCTTGTTAAAACGCGCGCTTTTCAAATATGCACATCTTCGTGCGAGTCTGTTTTTTCTTAGAAAAAATTATGGCGATCAATTGTAGACAAACTTGTCTTGTAATTTAAGCAAATTTGACGAGCCTCCTGTGATTAACCGAAGACTCACATTCTGAGAGATGAAAGGCTGCGTTTATAAAAATGTAACTCGTACCAAAATTCCGATACTACAACGGTAACGTGTTTGGAGTGGAAATAGCGACTCTCCGGGACGCGCCAAAATACACATTCTGAATAACAATAATAAATATCCGGCGCGAGCCTAACCTAACGCGGAGGGAAAAAGTAGAGACGTACTAATTGCACGTATTTTTAAATGAGAATGAAAAAGGTGGGATTGGCTGATAAAGGCAACCAATAAATCAGAATTCCATGATAGCCCATAACTCTTTGGCATTTTCGACAAGGTAATGGCAGTTCTTATATTCCGGGCAATTTTGTCGAGCATCTACCGGCATCTATCAAGCTGCGCGCGCATTTATAAAAGCGGGATAAGACGTTGTCCTTGATCAGCATAGGCGATACGAGCGGAGTGAAAAAGAGATTGAGAGAAGGGAAAAAACGTGTGTTGTGTAAAGCACGAGTGTTTTGAACGAAGGCCAAGGGCGCATTAATATACCTGTCGTATTCTCCACTTATTAATGACGTTTCCAACACCTCGATAGAAAAATCCAATCACACTCCACAGCATATTTCCACTAGTTTTACGAAAATATTAATATTCGCGAGTGCCTTCGATGTGCGGTTGAAAAATTGGAGAAAAAAAACAGCAAAGTGCCGGGAAAAAATACGAGATGCCGGCACCGCCGATCTTGACGATGTACTAAATATATACAGGGCCATGCACGTGTGTTTCAATCCCAATCAAGAGTCGATGAACCCCTTCCTCCACACCCTGGTCGGACCGGTCCATAACAAAAATCGTAGGTGGCACCACGAGGCCTAAGACCGCGACCATTCGACTAAATACGAGATAAGGAACAATAACCGTATACAGATATTCCGCGGGAAGTATCACACTCAAGATATTATCGCGAACCGCACGTGCGTACGACTCAACTATTTTTTGCGAAACAAATATCCGCAAATGTATTGCTTTTGAAAAGGAAAAAGCTGCTCCAAAAAAAATTGCTGATTTCAAAGTCCGACGTGAGATCATACAAAAGAGTGAAAACGCGTTGGCGAATAAATTATGAGAGAAAATTCAAAATGGCAGCTGCCAATAGCTCGATTTGTTCATGAGAAAAAATATTTATAGAATAAGGAGTCTTGGGGTGCGGTTTGTGAACTGATGCGGAATTGAGGGTAAAAGGATCGAAAGGTAAATCATAATTATGGAATTAATTATAAAAATGTGTGTGCGAGAACTAATTTATTTAAGCATTTCATAACACTGACATTTCATCACACTAAAATTAAACGAAAAATTGATGATTTGTCGCGATAAGCTTTTTTTCACCATCATAACTGTTTGAACTGTTTGAGTGCAAATTTATAGCTACATATCATGATATCAAGGGTCGGATAAAATCCCGCCGCGTGCTTTTTATTTTTCTCAGAAAAGCTTCATATTCCAAACAACTGAAGCGTTTTACTTTATTCTTCTGTTGCCAAAGAATCATCCAAGTTAATAATTTTTTTTTTCTCGAAATATCACGTAACGTCTGAGAAAAATTTGAAAACTGCTGCGTGCGGAGCACATTTCGAGTTTTCAGGTGTGGATTTCTCGATATAAAAAGAATTTCCATCATGTCCATAATTATTTTTTCATATCGTTCACGCATTTCTCAAAATTCTGAGGAGACAGTCGGGCAATATCGTGCAACTTAATTTTCGCAAAGAGAGTCAAGATCCCGTTTTCCAGATATTTTCAAACCAACGATCATTACGAAGAGAATTGTTTGTTGAAGTTTATCAGAAAAGAATCAAGAATTCTCAAAATTCTGGAAGACGAAATCCCAACTTGATAGAATTATTCTTCGAGATGTATGGAAATGAAAAAATTAAGCTCCAATCTGACCTTCAAACGTTACTGTATTTAGCGAAACAAGTACGCTCTTACAGAACGAATAAATTTTGAAAAAATTTTAAACGTTCGATCTCCATCGCGCAATTTTTTTCCGAAGACGGAATTCTAACCTACAAAATCGTTCAAGTATTGAAATAATTAATTGGGAGCGAATGTACGAGAAATGAACGACAAAAATGTCCTGGAATATCAAATAATACGAGTATTCGGAAAACGCCCGATCGACACATCAATTTTGTTACTAAAATGGAAGTAATACGTCGACGAGCGCGTGAGCGAGATAAAAGACCAAGATTTTTGGCGGGAACGTTACGGTGACGTAATATCGACCTATGTAGACTATGCGGGATAACTACCTGATCGGTGAAGGTGGAGCCGAGAGATTTACGTTCTTGTTGGGGACGGTATCCCTCAGGCTTTGGCAAGGTTAGTATCTGCTTCCGTCCGGCTGTCCATGCTTCGGTGAAAGTAGTCCACTGCAAAAAAAATAGAAAGAAACATATTCGTAAAGGCCATTCAAAGGTCGTTGTGGGTATTATTGATCCGTGTATGCAGTTGGAATGTTTTAGTTGAAAAAGCACATGGTAGGGCGGCTGCTGTTGAGTAAGGAATAAAAATATTGGGTAAACGTAAAAGGGTGAGTTTACGGGAGTGGAAAAAGGCAGCCGCAAGTATGAGGATATCGATACGAAACTAAATCGATCTTTTTCGATACATCGTAAAAAATGTCTAACGATCCTACCAATGAAATTTATCACGATGCGTGGGAGAAAGAGAGAGAGGGGGGGGAAGAGCGTATGCACAAAGGATGAATGATCCGTCGAACGTGCCCGTGAGGCGAGGAAATTCCTTTCGAACGTCGTAGGCGCGAGAATATTTTTGTGTGAGTGTGGGTTTTTTTGTTTTCGTTGTCTTTGCGAGCGTGTCCTGCGCATTACTACTCACGAAAGACGATTTACGTGAGAATAATTGGATGATGGGACGAAAAGTGCCGTCCTTTTTCCGCAAGGATCCTACTTTTTGATTTTTCTTCGTTGACGACAAGAGACTCAAGAAAGCACGTTTTACTAATGTCCTGAAAGCGTTATTGCTCATTCTTTTCCTTCCTCTACTCTTTGTTATTTATTTCCGAAGAACACTGAGTGGGCCACACCGTTAACACTGCATTTCGATAAAACTCATGCGCGATTTCGTTCAAGCTCTACTTTTCCCTTGTCTCTTGTCTCTCGAAGGAAAACCTCGTGGCGCTTGCGCTCTGACACTGCAACCTCAATTCCTTCGTTCAATATAGATACAGGTATACGCACCATATACGTATATATTTGCGTATTGGACTCACGAAACGTCGAGAGAGACAGAGAGTCACCCTGCGAAAACGTCGTCGAAAGTATCACGACGTTTACTTTGTATGCAATAACACTGCATAAACTCCATTATCATTTATGTCACGATTATGCAAATTAGCTTCCTGTATATGGATTTTTTTTTCTCCCATTGCAGTCCAATGGATCCGATCACTTTATAAGAATAAGAAATAGCGGAAATCCAACACTTGTGACCGGTGGTGCATTTTTTTTGTTGAGCTGTTCGAAACCACAATATTGCAAGCCTGTTATGGATTTTGTGACGTTTTTATCGAAATAGTGACATTTTTCCAAAACTATCCGCACATTATTTTGCCCTATTGTGAATTTCATTTTGATTGCTATATTTTTCTATCCAAAGTATTTTTAATAATAATCATAATTATTATTCTGTTTAGAAAAGAAAAAACTGGTCCAAACATCGAGGACGGAGTGAGTGAATTTTCACGTTGTTAAAAAAACGATAATTTCGATTTTGGAACCGAAAAATGACACGAATAATAATAATCATGATAGAATAATAACCTGATAAGAATCGAGTAATTAGCTATAACAGAGAATTTATAATTGATTGATAGAAACCAAATTTGGAGCAGAAAGTTATATTAAGGAAATAGCTGAATTTGTATGAATTCGATTTTCCATTTACTTTGAATAACTTTCACACTTACGCGTTTCTGATCCTCCATCCCGAACCGATAATAATGCCAGTGACATTCAAGCAGACCGTCTCGCAATCGAGAGCTATATTTTATCTCCCGGATAATAAATACAGAGGACATGCACTCGATCTTTCGCTGTAGAGATTTTCGACTCCTTCGATCTTCCGCTCAACGAAGCGAACCAAAATTATGAGAACGAATTTAAAAATCTTTTTTTTTTGTTGTTGACAGTCGGGACCAAGAATCTTGCGATGAGATTTTCTCTCATGTGCAATGCCGCTCGGATCAGATCGAGAAATTCCAGCCGATCGTCAATTTTTTTTCTCAAGCATTTTTGAATCTTCCATGACGTTTCGATATTTGAATAAATTCGTTATGTCATCCAATTAGCGCTACTTCCGTTAATTAGTCGAAAAAAAATTGGTTGAATTGTTTTATTTTTTCGACTCTACGATCGTAATGAGATTTTCATATTTTTATTAATTTTGCTCAAAGTTTTGATGATTGTGGTAGAGAATATCGTGAACTTTTCTAAAAAAACCTGTCGAGGAGGCTTCAGCGGTTTCTCGAGGTCAAGAGAGAGAGAGAGAGAGAGAGACACCCACACACACAAAGCCAGAGAGAGCTCAAATTAAAAAAAAATGTTTCAAGCTATTCCTATTTCTGTTGAATATTCACATTTCTCACTGGCATTTCCCAAAGTGTTGTGATCATGAACGTCAGGTTAGGTTCGCCAATAGCATCAGCTGTTCCCGCACGATCATGAGAACCATGTCGGTGCTGGAAATTGAAACTTTCACGTTCATTAGTGCTCGATCTGCACGATCGAGTTTCATCAAATCTTACGGTTTCTGGAAAGTCTCGTGTACCGAAGTCTCTGTTTTTTGTTGTTTCAAATTGCCTCATAATTGGACAGTACTCGAGTAACTGCGATTCTTGAGCTACATCGGTCGATTTTTTTTTTGACAAGGCGCGATAAGCTTCGATACATGCTCGACTTTTCAATTTTCGTTTGCAGCGATAACGACCTCGTTTCGATAGTATCAAAAATTGAAGTCGAAATGCTGAACTTGAAAATCCGCAATATTTTTCCTCCTTTATTCGCATATTCACAATTATCGCATGTTTATCAACAACCTTTATACGTCTCCGCGGCCGTGATCGACATGTCAACGGAAAATAAGTAGGAATATTTTTTTTTCATCCTTTCTGACATTTCTGACGAAGCCGGAAGAGGCGCAAGTATCGTCACATGAACAGTTCCGAAGGCACAAGAATGTACTTTGGCATAAAGCGAAATGTGTGCTTCGCCGTTTAGGGTTTTCGTGGGACAATTGAAAAAAAAAGATCAAGCCATAAATTTCGCCGAAATGAGGAGCTAAAAAATGAAATAAAAATACTTGAGAGTTTTTGAAATAATCTTCGAAACCCTCGATGTACTGTAACGAAGGATCTAAAAAAAAACGTATTTCGCAATTCGCACACAATGATTCGTGTGCAAATTGTAGCGGCAGCATGAGAGGAAAGACTGAAACAATTAATATATCGGGGAATAGCGGAACTCGTGATGGCAAACGACGCTCGGTTACTTTTATAGTCGCGACGAGATCAAACGACACGAGGGACAGGTAAGAGCGATATGGAGACGATGGAAGAAGCGAACATTTGGCCACGCTTTTGCACGGACGTACACACAAAAGACTTTTTGTTACCGACACCCAGGGAACATACGATCTCGACCGTGACCGAGGTTGCCTCTTCTTTCGACCCAGTGCCATACATACAGACGCATTTCGTGGTCGATCCATCGCTCTTGGCTTCTTGCATGTACATTCACATCGATACAGAGAGCCTCGAGTGTACACAGACGAGCGCGATAGGATGGCAACTTCCATAGAGCTTATTATCCGAGCGTGCTAATGTAGCTATATATACATATATATATACGTTCGACGCGCGAGGTCGATAATGTAACCATGGTAACGAGATGTAGGTTCGCGGGAGAAGGGGATTGCCGAAGGGTTGCAGAGGTTATGTTGCGATTCGAATGTCGCGCAAGCTGCACGTGAATTTGGAGAGGGGCATTCGGAAGCAGAGGAAGAGGGAGATCGAGAGGGAGGGTTGGGCAAAAAAATACTCACTGACAAAGTGGGGGAGAGGAAAATGAGTGGGAGAGAAAAATAAAAAAAACAGGTGAGAGTTACGAAAGATGCGGAAGAAAGGGAGAGGGGGAGGGGCGAGCAGAGAGTGGAACATAAAACGAAGGAGAAAATTATCAAACAGGTGAGATGAAGGACGAAGGAATGAGATTAATGAGAATATGAAGTGAGAATTGTACACAGGAGGGAGGACGTAAGCAAAAATGAGAGGAGAGAGTGAGAAACGAAAGAAAATGGGGCAAAAAGATCGAGCAGGTATAATCAGAGACGAGGTGAGAGAGTGAGGAAGAAATTACGGGTGTGTGCAATGCAGGAAAAAAAGGCAGAAAAAAGTGGGGAAAAAACGAGATGGGTCGAGGGTAAAGTTATTAAGAAAGGAGTGGAGAGTACAGTGGGTGAAGCAATAAAGTGAGGAATAGGAGATCGAAATAGATCGAGAGAGGAGCAATAGAATCGAGGAGAAATGAAGAAAGTGAGGGGAGAGCATTATGTGCTTGAGGGAAAGAGGAAGAGAGGGTTGGCTGGAGTAAAGGGAGGCAGCGGGGGAAAGGGAACGTCAAAAACGAAGAGAAGGGATGAGGCAGAAGGAGAAAAGGAGGAGAATCGTCATAGGTTGCAGGATCAAGCATAAGCCAACGCGTTTTAACGGCAGTGCGTCTCTCTCTCCTACCCCTTTGCTATTTTCCTCTCGTAGCATGCTTTTCCCCCTTTCCCTCCGATTACTTTCCTATATATTCTTTCGCTACGTGGCTCTCTCTCTTTCTCGCCCCCTCCCGCTCTCTTTCGCGTCCCTCTCACTCGCTCTCTCGGACTCTTTCTCGTGATGCCTATTTCATGCGAGGTGTTCAGAAGGAAAAGCAGTTTATAGCGGAGCTACACACAGTGGTTGGTTTTCCGGGGTCGGGAGTAGGGACGTTTCTCGCGAGTTTTACGCCAGGGCTTACAGGCGTTGAGTAGTCGTCGTCGTCGTCGTCGTCGTCGTTGTCGTTGTCGTTGTCGTTGTCGTGTTGAACCGCAGGCGCGCAGCTTCTCGTACTATGTAGATGTGCTAGGCGAACGCGCGTATCCTCAGTTAGCTCTCTTTGTCTCACTCGATCTCGCTCTCTCTCGTCCTATATCTTTCTCTTTCTCCCTCTCCGCAGCGTTCTCGCGGTGTGGTTCGTCGAATATAGCGTTGTTGTAATATCTCGAGGACGAACCTCGAGAGAGTCACACTGTCGGCCGTGCTGCCGCGCCATGCGGAAGTCCTCCTCGTTACGACCGAGGTAACCGACCTGGGCGCGGGGTTCTCCAGCCTCCGCGACCACGAATACGACTACGACGACGACGACAAAGACGAGAACGAGGACCACGACGACGTGTACGTCGTCGGGGATTCGGACGCGATCACGACGGGCCCGGACGAGCCTTCCGAGGCTCAAACCACGACCATTGAATCCTCCAAGAGCCAAATTCACGTCGTCAATCCAACAACCATCAACACCACCGTCACAAACATCGTCAACACGCTATATGTCCAAGATAATGAAACGCAAAATGATGACCAACCAACTCACGTTGTCAATCAGACCTCCGAGGAGAAAATTATTCTTCGCAATTGGAGCGACATGCCAAGACATCTCCAATTCAATCCGCACATCAAAACTGGCTACCGACCTCTCACCACCTTCGTCGGTTGCATTCTGAGCCTTTTTTATCTCCACAATGAAACCGTCAACATCTTGACTCACGGTGAGTCAACGTCTATGTGAAATCCGTAGAAAGTGATTCCTTTTTCATCTCTTACAATTTTCGTGTTCTTTCTCTCTCCAAATCCCCAAGACAAAAACATTTTTAAAACGCCCTTGTGTTTATCTCATTGATTTGACGTTACGAGCTCCCAGGGTTTCAAGAAAGTCGTCGATTCCTCGGGAAGCTTGTGGAATGGCATGAGAGTGTTAGAGAATCGCGTAGCTATTTGGTTCAACGATTATGAGAATGTAGCAGCTTCCAGGTGCGAAGGGAAACAGTGAAGCTAATCGAAACATCGAAAAAAAAAAAAAAAACATTGATTATGCCCTACTTTCTTGTTGTATGTGATTGACACGATTCGTTTCACTCATTTCCTTCGCAATGCACGAATATTTTTACTCTATTCTTTTACAATAGTTCACGACAAGACTTTCTACATCCTTGGGTGTTCACGTCCTTGGTTTTTGGTCCAAAAACGCCTGTCACATGAATCAAGAGATTTGCTTATCGAATACGAATTTCGTTCTCATTTCTTTTACTTTTTTGATCCGCCAAAGTTGAGTTGGACGAAGATTAGCTCGATTTAATCAACCGGAAGCACCCAGGGATGATAATTTTTGAAGGATTAAAACGAATTCTTGACGAGCAGTAAAAAAATGAGCCAAATTGCATGATCAATTCTTATCGTTGACTCAAATACTCTCCAAAATCCCTACTGGCAAGACAGTGGGTCCGAAAATATTATCAAAGCAGTAGACAGAGACAAAATACTTGAATTTTTTTTACTTCGGTAATTATTTAAAAAAAAAAGCATTAAAAAGATAAACAATCAAATTCTGAAGCCATGGAAATTCCGGAAAGAAAATAATTCAACTTTTTTCGGAACACTATAAAATGAAAATAAATTTTTTTATATTTTTAATAAGATAATTCAAAAATTCGTTGATTATTTATCGATTTAATACTTACGATGGATTAAATTTAATAATTCGATACATATCGTGCAGCATGAAAAAATACAACAAAGTTTGTTTTCTCGACGTCGCTGATGAATGCATGGCACGATATATATCGTGCGATTGCAAATTGCACCAAGCGTAACATGTTCGAAATCGAACAGGCATGGCCTGCGGCGATCTGTCAATACGAACGAATTGCCCGCTCACACCCACATAAATGCAATAAGATCGAAGTACTTGATTCGCACGGATTATGTCAGTCAGTTTCGCGATGATTCACCTGACAGTGAAACGTTCTGCTGAAATGTGACAAACGTACAGGCGAATTAGAAATTCCCTAAAGTCGATTTCTTGGCACGTTCGTTGTTGGTCTCGACCCAGAGCGAAAAAGTCGCTCTCAAGCCGCCAAGATCATGGATAAGAATTAATAATAGATCGAAACAAATATATCTTGTCATTTTTTATTATTAACTTCATTACGATAATTATGATTATTCATTGACATACTTTCTGTGCATTCCAACGTTTGCATGTTTTTTTTTTGCCATAATTTTGTGAATGTTTGCAACAAAATATTCATTTATTAACTTGTATTTTTTGCTATAAATCTGGACGGCAGAAGTTTCTTTTTATTTATTTATAACATTGTTATATAGATAAACAAACATTTTTGCAGTTTATTCTTTAAAAAAGTAGTTTTTTTTACGCGCCGAAGGATATTTTTTTGTTCGAAAACGAATCGCGTATCCTCATCAGCTGATTGTGTTTTTGCACAATTTAGCCGAACGAAATTACGCACAGAATTTATCGCGTGTGGGATTAATTATCATTCGTGACTACGTTCCCAGTCACCGATGTGTTTGCACTTGGATGGGTCTAAATGTTGAATCAGGTCCATCCAATTGGATGGATTCGAGGCACGCGCATATCGTCTAAAATTTGCACGAGCTCTACTTCGATTTTGTAAAGCTCGGTGAATTTGTGATTTTTGGCACCGCGACCAATTTCCATTTCTCCCTCAACACGAGTGCATGAAAAACATGCATATTTCCCGCCATTTTATGTCAGATGATTCTTTCAGCCAAAAACAATTATGATAGAGTTTTTTTTTTCAACCAAAGACAATAATAATTAAACGAGCAAACATACTGTTGAGATTTCCTCAGAAACTTGGCACGGTCGCGAGATGATCGAATCTCCACTGGACCTTTTAACCCGACGAGACAGTATTCACTTTCAAATATCCACAAAAGCCTCAACAATTTCCGTAATGATGATAAAAATACAAATTAATTAATTAATTCGAGGGCTCGTGCGAAACGATCCAGTATTTTTGTAAAATAAAAAAAAGAGCGAGGAAATTACAACTTTTGCAATTTACGCTCTGCATAACGAGAGCTTTGAGAATTTGCTTTAGCGATGCAAAATATCGCGACGAAATTATCCCCGTTGTATGATTAATCAACAAACACTGATTAGCAGTATTAAATTAAATTCTCATGTGGGAGTTTATATCACTTTACATTATATGCATAAGAAGAATGAAGTGGTAGTTGGGTTTGAAGGTAAAATCTCGTTAGGCTTTGAACCTCTGGACAAGCTCGACAGGTATATTCATTATAACAAAAAAAAACCGTCCTAACTGGATTAATGATGACACTGATATTATTGCGGTCAAGGCTTTTCTATCTCTGGGTCAACTTGGACAAGAGGCAAACTTGCATAGGAGAGGGAAGATATTTTTTGCCAAGACACAGCATGTAAGAGAGAAAATACAGGAGAGACTGAGAGGGAGAGAGAGAGAGGAGGGAAAGGTGAGAGCGTAACGCATTGCGGGTGTTATGTACGTGCGAGGCAATCGATTCAGCAGCATTGTTCAGCGAAACACAAACATAAACTAGTGATATCGTTGTCAAATTCAAATATAATTTTCAAAAAGTTAGATGAATGAAAAATTTTGTTATCCTATCAATTTTTAATATTTTCATGATCAATCGCAACTGACAGGATGAAAAATTATTGTCAGCTTTGCACAGTGAATCCATCGCTCTCGGATTCGAATGCTACGAAGTCTCTGGAGAACCCAGTACTTGGATGGGTGCCCGCTTAGCCGTGCATCCGACGATGCATTGGCCGCAGAGCGGAAGACAATTTTTCACAGTCTCCTCTGATCATGCTAACCAAATGAAACTCTGTGAAAATCTCGCCACGCAGTGTCGAAAGAACGAGACATTGATTTCTCTTGTTATATGTGCAGCCTCTCAACCACTTAATAAACAGTTTTTATTTTTTGTAAACGAACCACCTGATATTTCGAGTTAAGGCTCAACTAAAAGGATTAACTTTGTTCACTCAGGTGACTCGATAAATTTGGCTTTGATTCCGGGTCAAGTAATATCAATCGACCGAGCCCTCCCTTTAATATTGTCCTTCGATAAACTGTACGATCGATCTGACATCATCGTGTCGCGTGACTTGGTCCCGTGAGACTTTTACAGTTTTATAAAAAATTTACCTTGCAACAGAAAAGCCACATTATTTACTCTTCGGCGGAAAAATTCTCTGGCTCAATGCAATATCAATCGCGGAGTAAACTTTGGTTCTCGAAAAAAAAGGATTCCTTGATTAATCTTCCGGATTGTTGCAGAAATAGGAACTTAATAATTATTAAACAAATGTCTGAAAATGGAATTAAAATTTTTCGTCGAGGAGAAATTTTTATACTGATTCAAAATTTTATGAACTTCGAACAAAAATTCGAATTCAACGTTGTAAAGTTTCAGAAACTTGTTTGAGAAACACGAAACCAACGGGAAACCATGAAAACGTAGTTGAGAATAATTTCATTTGGCAAGGTGTTGGAAGTTTCGTGGTCATGGCTGAGAAAAAAATCATTTGGTTCTGTCTCATGCAGACGAATATATTACATGTGTGTGTGAGTGTGTGGAGAAAACTGGAGAGCAGAAACAGCAAAGTATCGACCCGTGTAACCGCGTGTTGACATAAAATCTTACTGGGTCAGTCCAGGAGGCCTCGGCTGGCTCGTGAGATACAGTGTGTACACGTGCTTTTTTCCCCACCATTTTTTTCATTCCCTTTTTATTTTATATTTTAACCGACTGCCTTCGCGTCGTCCTTTAAGAGAGTCTCTCGTGTGCGGTTGCGTGCTCAAGCAGCACACAAACGGCGAACTAGTTTAGAGTTTCTCACTCGTCGCGCAAAAGGTATAGAAAAGCTTCTACATACATAATAAATGCTCACGAGCCACCCAGCGTTGAAATAATCCTCGTCTCGTTATAGACGCGACTTGCGTCGGAGTTTTTTTTATAACATCTCACGCTTTTGCTTCCATCTACGCTTTTTTCGGAGTTTATTTTGACCCAGTGTATTGACAGACATGAAATTCGGAATTCAGCACAGAGATTTCAAAATTTCGCAAAATGAAAAATTCATTTTGTAACCAAATTCTTTTTGAGAATCTTTTTTTTGTTCATGATCCCGAGGGTCGCTTTTTGTTAAATTCCAGAGCACACGGATAACACGTTGACATATTCGTGAAGTTTGTGGACGGTCGGGACAAGCAAATTGCAAAAATATCGCTTCGTTTTTTTAGCACGAACATTTTTCATAATTTAATGAATTCTTTTTTGCATCATGTCGTCTCTTAATTTTTTTGGAGCGTTTTTCAATTATCATTCGATTGTCTCTGGTTTTGCCAATGAAAATTCATGATTAACCGGTTAATTGATTAATAACTTTTGGAACATTCTTGTCGGTGGGGTCAAACTTTTCAAACCTTCCAGACAAGATAAAAAACTATAAAAAAGTGACACGACCGCATAAGTGTCCTCAATTATGTTACGAAAATATTCTTGAAGCAACTCGTGTCGTGATGTACACAAGATTCGGTGGTCGAGCTTCTCGCTTCTTGTTGGATAAGAAATTCGTGATAACGTGCAGCCTTTTGACTTCGATATGAGATCGATAATGCAAATTTGAGCAATACTTGACAGAGGCTTCTAAGACGTTGAGGAGGAATAATGTTTGGTTCCTTGTGAAGATTCGAAATAGCCACTATGATGAAATTTGACTATATTGATTACGGAAAAATCACCGAACCGATATCGATAAATCTTTCACAGGAATGATGCTCAAGAATCAAAACAACACGTGACGTCCTTAAACTTTAGATCAATTGTTTTTTAAGGAATTGCTAACAAAAAACTTGAAATTTTTCAGCTGATGATCAGAAAATGCAAATAAACGAAAATCGAGAAGGCTCAGGGTTTAAATTTGAATGGAAAAAAAAAAATATCGCAATTTTCATGATTTTTTGAGAAATTTCGTAATTTTTCAGTTTCCTCAGGAAATTTCCGGGAGAAATTCAGTGCTCTGTGCGCAATTTTCTACGAGTCGTTAAAATTGGAGTTTCAGAAAATCCAAACAGGAATTTATGAATTTTGCTAAATCAATGAATGATTTTTATTGACGACATGAATCGCATTGACGATTGAATTTTTTGCAGCGAGCAAGAAATCGGGGCTAGTGAGTTTTCGTATATTCCTATAGAAATTGTTCGTAACTTTTGACTTGAAATTATTGAAAGTTTTTGAGTACATCTCCAGCAATCGATTTTATGAACGAGAGCTTGAATTTCTTTTTGACCCAGCAGTTCAGTATAGTGAGGAAATTTTTTCTCCAATGTTCCTGCATCTTTTTTACCCCCTTGACGAAACGCTTCAGTAACTTTCAATATTCTCGAGAGAGCCTACTAAAGTTCGCCTGGCGGGCTGCACCAGAGCCGAAGAAAACTTTTAGAGGCTGTGTCAATTTTTATTGATTTTTAAACGGGAGGGCGACGATCGTGAACTCTGTCAACAATTCATGAAGTTGCCGTTGTGTGTGAATGGATTAAAAAAAAACAAAAATCCAATGCATTGGAAAAATTCAATGAAAACAATTCTACAAATTTTGACGGAAAATTGAGTTTATCTTTTTTCTCATTTTTTTTCATTCTTTCAAAAATTCCACAACTACTCAAGTTGAGTAATTTATTCTCGAGGAAAGTTCATGCAACTTTGATGAAACGTTATTTGCATTGAAAAATATTGATTTGGCTGTGTCACGAAAATACGAATGAAAGAAAATACGTTTTTTGTAGGCCTTGCGATTCTTTACGTCCTGGTCACGGTCCCTTATCTTCTACCATGGAGTGCCCAGGGATATTTCAGTGGATTTCTTTCTTGGTGCCATCTGATCGGCGCCGTGAGTCCTTGGATCGGTTCATTTCTCTATCATCTCTTCATGAACTTAAATCACGGCGAAGCAGTTTACATGAGGCTCCTCAAGCTCGATATGCTCGGGATTTGGGTCTGTCAGAGTGTGGGTAAGGAAAAAAAAAACCAAATTAACGTCATTTTATTGTAAGCAAGAAAAAAAGCAGCTCGATTAATGTTGGAATTGGTCGTAATCGATAGTCTTTACAATTTTTATTTCATGTTAAAATGAATTATTCAAAAAATGTAAAAACCAAACAACGAATGAAAAAAAAACATAATCATTGACGTGTGTCTGCAAAATTCAAGGTGCGATTCCAATGATTGCTGCCTCGGTCCACTGTCTACCCAGCATATTATGGCACTTTTGCATAATGGCCTACTGCGGTCTCAGTGTTTGGGGATTGTTCAAGGTAATTCAAATATTTAGAAAAATCGTATAAGCAGCAGAAAAGAAAAGTACAAACTTTAGTGGAAAATAATTTGTGTGTTTTCCGTTTGTTTTCTAGGCAATGAGAGCAAAATCACCGTGGGAAAGACGTCTTTGTTTCTCGCCACCATTCATGATGCGAATGTTCTTTCTAACGTTGAGATACTTTCGCATAGGAGGCGGAAATCCAGAAGCTCTGATTCACATACTGCTCCAAGTGAGTACTCGCGAAATATTTCCATTCGTAGTGCTGCAGTCTTGACCGTTTATTCGAATGCTTGCTGTCATGCCAGCGAAAGGGATGAAACGCGAACGTCGTGCATTTCTGTATTATCAGTAATTCAATATAATTTGTATTTTTGTTCAGGATCTCGTTGCAGTGGTCGGAGGAAGTATCGGTGCTCTGAGAATACCAGAAAAGTGGCTTCCCGGACAAGTCGACATTGTCCTGAATTCACACAATATAATGCACGTAGTGGTCGTAATAGCTGTATGGTCAATGCACTCAGCAACGGTGCAAGATCTCGTTTGGATGAGCGATCCTTTGGCTTGTGGTGCGCGTAACGTTTCACGAGTTCCGATCCACGACGAGCTCTGAAGCTCCTTTCCAAAGAATTGTAAAGAGATTTAAAGGATACTTCGGGTGTCCGGTCGCGATGGTTCAGAAATTGGATTCAATGAGAATTCGATAATGCAATGATACGAAAAATTGGAAAACGGAACAATTGCGATTCCTATTACCGTTATTTTCACATTTTCATTGATTCGTGTCAAAGTTCAAATATCACAATCTATCCAGACGAGCGTTGAAATAATATTTATGATAAAAATTGCGCATGCCTTCTATAAGATTAATTATCTTTTTGAGCAAATTTTCAAACTCTCTTCTACTCAAAATAATTGTAAAATCGAGCAATGCGATTAATGTATTTTTTATATCAAGCTCTCTTGAAACATTTCAACAATTTTTCACTCCTCTCTGCTTCAACTTCGGACCACGATGATCCCGCATCTCTTTCAAAATATTCTTGCACGATAAACAAAAAAAAACGTGCTTTTCGTGTCGATGCAAACATTTTTGACATTTTTCATGTGAAAAAAAATATTTCGAGATGACTCCGAAAAAAACTACGAAATTTTGGCTCTCTACGATCTGTTCCTGAAAGAAAAAAGAAAAAAAAATTCTTTTTGACCACAAGATTTTTCATACTAAGCTTCATTCTCAATTATATTGCATGAAAATTCTGTACACGGATGTTGCACACAAAAAACAAAATTATTTTTCTTCCATCTTTGATCTCTAATCGTATAATTCAATATTTTTTAAAGCTCGTCGTGAGACAGAGTATTTATACAATAAATGAGCAAATACAAAGTGTCACGTGATGATGTAAGATTCAAGGAAGGTTTCAAAATTGAGCAAATAGCAAAAAAAATCTCTTCTCTACGTAAACATATCGAAAGTTAGCAACTCTCATGGAATCCAATTTTCGAAAAGGCCTGTAAATCTCGAGAGCGCTTAAGACAAGCCCAACGATTCGGAAAATTAAGTGTAAATAAGAATTTCCGCAAAGAAAGGGCAAAAGAGGCGACCGAAAATATTGGGCGATCATCCAAACGCGAAAGAAGAGAAATAAAAACAAAATCCGAAGAATAAGTTGCAAAAAAACCCATAAAGCGTAAAGCCACCCACAACCAACTTCCAGCCTTCGAGCCACGTGGAACTGTGATTCAAAAAGCATAGAAGATTGATCTTCGGTGCAATCTGTGATTAAATTAGGGAAAATGAAACAAATCCAAAAAAAAAAAAAAAAAACCAAAAGAGTTAAGAAGAAAGGGAATAAAAAGAGGAGAGAAGAAATGTTACGATGACAGAGATATAGGGCGGTTATTATGGGCGTCGCGAGCCGACGTCCTTGTGTTGGCTATTGATGGGAACCATCGAAATTATTTATCACAACGTAGTACGTTCCCATGTAGAGCTACTATATTGACCTAGTGAAAAAGAACAAAGAACAAAAACATAATAATTAAAGATTGAAAATAATAATAATGATAACAATTTAAAAAACCACGTATTAATGACGATGAATTTTAAAAAATCCTTTAACGCTCTAGGCGATTATAAAAAATATACGAATGATCGATAACGTGGATTGAGCGAACAAACGGATAAGAGATAAGGAGAACTCGTCTCAGTACAAAAGAAAAAGCATTTAAGTCGCTATTTGGTCGCACACGTGTCCGTCTATTAAGACGTTTCGACGAATCTCGAATGAACAAATGAAGCAAAATGTAATGTCATTAAAAATGATTTATCGGTTGATACGATTCGTCTACGTCAGCCTGAGCCACGTGATAATTGCGACCAATTGGCAAAACCGATCGAAAAGACCATTTTAAGCACATCAAAAATAATTATCATTTATTGTAACATTGCAATAACGCGAATACATCGTGTTCTCGTTTATTTACGAATATTCCCGAGAAAACAGTTTTAATCCGATAAGCACGTGTGAGATAAAAAAGAAGAATGTTTAAGAATTATACCGTACATAAGCGTTTCCACGCTATCGAGACCCAAATTATTTAGAGGAAATTACCAAAGTTGTTTCTATTATCGACGATTGAGAAAGAGAAAGAGGGAGAACACAGAGAACCAACAACAGAGATTCTCACCACAATTTTCACGTCGCTTTACCGATCGCGTAGTTCAATTATCAAACATTGTAATAGAAATAACTTTAAACGCGCTATTGTAGATCTTCGAGGTGTCTTTACAGGGCGCGAATTTTTAGGCAATCGTTGTTGTCCGATCGTGTGTTTGCTGAGCACACGAGCAAAGAAGATTAAAATATAAAACAGAAGGAAAAGATGGTCGAAAACGGAAACTCCGGTCACCGTCTGGCCGATCGTTCAAGCAATATTTTATACTTCGATAAAGCGTGAAATTAATTCATTACGAGACAGCGAGACGTTTAAATTAGCACGACACTGCGAGATCGCGAGGATTAATAGTTCGAACAGACTAAAATATGATGTTGTAGATACAAATAAGATTTATTCCTTCATTCCTCCTCTTTCTCTAATATTTCAATTTCTCGCGCTAGAAAAAAAAGATAGTCCTTGATCTCGGCTTTACACCAAAATATTAAAATTCCAAAGGAACGTTACAAGAAGGCATTTTTGTTCAGCTGTTGGCGCAAGACAAGCTCTCAGGACTGACCAAAAAAAAAACCATGTAAATGAAATAAATCAATTTTCAATTCCACCTCAAATGTATTTTCTTTTTTTTTCCTTCTTTATCCCACTCGTAGGCTCAACATTTTCATTACTGGTAAAGTAAAAGCCAAATATTTCAACCAGAAAATAAATAAATTTCTTCCTCTTCCGTTTTCTGTTCCTTTTCCCGTCCACTTACTGATGAACCAGCATCACATTTGCATCGTGTTGAATGAATTCGTTTTCCTTTTTTCAAGCCTTTCCCGTCTTCTTGACGCATTGATTACTGCAACGGAGCTTCGCTCTCCTGGCTGTAACTCTTCACCCGGACGAATTTACAGGATGGAAAACGGCCGTTCACAGGCAGACACGCCGAGCGCTCCTGGCCGTTCCCGTACTTTGTGAATATATTGTACTCGAGCCATGTCAATTGCGAATTCGCACGTTTGTGATGGTTCTGTATCTCGAATTTCTGACAGGACAGACATAGAGAAAAACTTTGTTTTATTCCCATCGATTACTTGAGCAAAGATCATCACTATACTGGTTCATGCAAAAGTCTAATACGAGAATTTTTTCAAATACAATTATCGTGAGATTTGATGACTCTGAAGATTGCATCGTTGGAATTCAACGAAAATCGTTTTTATCTTCGGCTAAAATAATTATCCAAATGCAGAATGTAATTACGATGATCGAATGATCGATTTTTGCTACCCCAAAAACCACGTCGGCTCGAAAAATTTGGATATCATTGAAAATTTATGGAATCATCAATAAAATGAAATACTTTTCGTTGCATTCCAACGTTGCAAACTTCAGCATTATTGAGATTTGTAGCAAAAGGCACTTTTAGCTGGAATTTCTATTTAAATTCTATGTCCGGACTCGGTTCTGCTCACAAAAGTTGGCAAAAGAACGATCTTGCCGCAGAGAAAATAAAAATGTATCGTCTGTTAAATCAATCATCGGGAAATCATTTTCTGGCATTTTTCGAAAGATTTTGTTTGAACGATCTAAACGATTAGGGTTTAACGATTAACGAAGAAACTGATTTGGAGGTTGGCCAAAATAATGAAAAAAACGATAACTTACGATATGAAAAGATTGTTCGCCGCTGTCGTGATCGACTTCTCGTTTTTTTCGTCTGTACGTACGCTCAGGAACAGTCGTGCCCTTGATTATCTGTTTTTTGAGCGAAAGAGTAACGTAATTGTCGTGAAGCCTGTAGTGGCCTATGAAAACCGAAGAGTTTTTCGGTGTTCGGTGTTTCAAGGAGTTCACGCAGGTTTGAGCATCGTCGGTCGAAGTGAGCATGAGAACTCGACCCTCCGGAAAGAATCTGTCGAGGATAAAAACAAGTTCAAGTCTCCGGAATATTCGAAACTTTCGAAAAAGGGTTTTTTCCATGAAGTTTAAAGTTTTTTTTTCATAGTTTCACTATAAATAATTAAAAACCTGAAATATCTGTAGTACTCGACGAGATGCCAGGGACGATAGAATCGATCCTGGAAGCTGTTCTCACCGTGACGGATGTACGTTGTTTTGCTGATGTAACAACCGTTGTAACGCAATCTCGGACGATGGAGATACATTTCTCGCCAGGACATGTATTTAGGCTCGTAATTTCCGCAATTTACTCCCCAAACCCTGCCACAGGCCAAACGCCATATCTCCGGATCACGTGCGGATATAAAAAATCCTCGGCAAACACGTGAAAACATCTCTAAGGAGCGTAGATCGAGCTCGGACGAAACGACCCATCTTACGATGTAGAGGACAATTTCCATCGGCAAAGTTGATATATGTGTTGTCTTAAAACAAAACACACAAATCAAAACTCTGAAAATAGTCGATCAGTCGATTTAAATAGTCGATTTAAATAGTCGATTTTGAGCCACGCATTCCGCACTGAAAATTCAATTTTGTCAAAAAACGTCGATATTTTGTTGGAGACAGCCAACTAAATATTTTGGGATGATTTCAAAATTTTCGTTATTTCGACAATATTTTTCATTGTAACGGAACTGTCAGCAAAATTTACGATTGGAATGACAAAAATTTACTTTCCGAAAAGATTTTCCAGAATGTTTTTTGCTGGAATGATTAAATTTTCGTGATTTTTCGAAAAACGCTTAGTTGAACGTATTCAACAAAATTTTCTTTTCAGTGCGGCTTACAGGCTTAACTCGAGATTCGAGAACGCGTGGGTTTGAATTTGAAACATGTACATCAAATCGTGCGATTGAAGAGAAAAGTTTGATTTTTTTTACTTTGAATTTTGTCAAGTTGAAAGTTGGCCCTCGATTAGTTTCGTTTTGTATGGTAAAATTTCATGGCTATAAAGTTGAAACTGTATGAAAAAAGATAAATCGGCTTTTCGAGTGAACTTGTGTGATTCTTACATTTTGCTCGAAACGGGGAAAACAGACGCATTGATTCCGGGCGACGATTTTCGACAATTTCGTGAAAAGATCAGTTTCTCCGTCTTCCTCGTTAATATCTTCGTCGGAGTCACTTTTATCGTTAATTCGAGTGTCTACGACCTCCGTTCGTTCTTCAATCTCCGACCTTTCTCGATGTTTTGGTTTGGTCGATTCATAGAGCCTGAACTCGATGTCTGGTATCAATTGAACTGCACGTCTGTAGAACTGGATAGCCTCGTACAAATGGCCGCTTTGTTCGTGTTCTATCCCCTTGAGGAACAAATTCTTTGCCTGAAATTTGGAAAATCTTCTTTTGATTTCATTCAATAAATTGAGTTTCCTGAAAAAAATTCGAAATTGCACGAAAGCAATTTCCTACAAAACGTTTTTCATCCTCCCATCGCTTTTAAATTTGCCATTCAGGTTTTCATTTTCAAAATTGCAACCGATGAATTATTTTCCTGAATAAAAAGACTCCAAAATTGTGTTAGAAAGTGAAGCAAATTTCCACCGACAGCAAAATTCGTTCAATCACCTTATTTTCAATGGAGGAATTTTCATCGTTGCTGCCCTGTGTATCTTTTTGCACGGGATCTTGATGTTTAGAAGAATTGTGCTTGGGCGATATTTCCAGTTCCCGCTGCCATTGCTCGCGAAACGAAGCTAGAGTATCGTCGACTTGTACGGTCGAAGACGGAGAAGACTCGTCTTGGTCATCCGAACTGTCAATTCCATCTCCGACCGAGCCGCCAGGTTCATCCTGTACGTACATGGCATCGTTTACATTAAAATGTCACTCGTTATTTTTGTCACGAATTGAGAACGGAAAAAATCTCTCATTTTGAAGCGACAGACTCAATTTCCGCATTAAATTGAATCGACAAAATGAAAACTGGAGATTTAGGCTGGGCGTAGGTTCGAAAATAATCACAAGCAGTTTATGGTATGGAAAGAGTTGAACGAAAAAAAACAATATCGAAAAGCCTTGAATTGATTTCGTATCATTCGATATTGCAAATAATTGGCTGAACCAAGATTTATTACACGAAAAGAATGTGGTTAGTATTTTTTCGCAGGGTCGAAAGTGACCGAAATTAGAAACAACGGAAATAATTTTTGGTTGTGACGAACTTAGAAGTCTGATCTATGCACGAAGTCGACTGATTGCGTCATCGAAATATGGTTATGTTTTTTTGTTATAATTAAATTACATAATTAATATTTATTCCTCCCAATCGTTCGGGCAACTGTTGGAAACGGGGTGTATACAGTAGATCAAAAAAACAATGACAATATGGTACTTAATAGCGTTTCCAGCTGATTCAAGGGCAAGGTCGAACGAGAAACGAGGTTATGTTTAGTTCTCACTGCGCACCTTCAGCTCCAGTCGTATTCGATAAAATAAATGAATTTATGACGATTAAGATTGAAGTATAGGGTAAAAGACTTGCCATTTTATGCACTAATTACACTTGACAATTCTGTTGATTCAACGATAATATTCACGGTCGGAGAAACGAACCAAAGAGCGGAAAGAAAATTTCGCTAGGTGAACAGCCGCCATCGTTACAACCAAGCGCTCCTGCTGCCAGCGGCTTACTGATGATGAATCTACGTCGATTTTCATTGACATTTACGTCGTTTCATTTTTTACTTTCATTCCCCGGACACTTTTTCTTTATTGTCCGTAACTAATCCATCTGTCATAATATAGTTCGATCGAGCGTCCACGATTATTACGAGTATTATACTCGCTTTTGTAATAATATCTCTAAATCGGCCAAGCTTTTTAGAACGAAACTTTTCCTGTACGTGCGATTCAATTATTAGGCGGCTACAAACTGATTTCTTTTCGAATCCTCACGCCGCTAAGGGAACATCTTTTTCGTCTTATATCAGCAAAGTGGTCGTGCCGGCGTGCGGCGGAGGGAGAAGACAGACAATTGATGCACTTTCCGCACGCAATAGGTAAACGAAAGTCAAACTGCTCTTGATTTGCAGGGTCGCAAAAAATCGGATACTTATATGCGTCAAGACACGTTCACGGAGAGATGAATTTGAAATTCATCGAGAAATTACGTTACGTCAAATTTCGAGTATCCTTATCTATGTAGAAAAAAATATTGTCAAAGTTTACGTAATGCAGAGCAAAAATAATGACCGGAAATTTGAATTCGCACTTCGCTATTAGGAAACAGCAGTTTTTCGATTTCCACTCGAATTGTGTTTGTGAAAAGCTTCTTGATTCTTTCGTGAAGTCATGCGGGTTTGCTCGGTCCACACACTTCGTCGTGCGCTTTTTTTTTGTCTGCCAATTTTATAAGTGCTGATCGGTCTTCTATTGTTGATGCATGCGCGATCTGTTGACACGGGCGGTAAACAATACAATGGCTCGGATCGACTTATAACCTACAATACTTCGCCGATTAGATGCTCTTTCCTCCGTGTGTAAACAAAATTCTCTTTAGTGCGGGAACAGAAACGCTCCGTGAATTTGCATAAGTTTGACAAAATCTGAATTCCAAAATGGAATCAATTGACAAAGTTTTTGAAAATGACATATCACAATTGAAAAAAAGTAACAAATTGATAATTCCGAGTGTTCGCGGAAGCAAATTCTTGTGCTGTAGTTCCATAAACAAAACGGTCGATCTTTTAGTAAGGATGATTGATCTTTTCAGACCTTTGTCTCATCCTGAAGTTTCTATAGAACGACATTTTACGACAAGAATGTGTACGAATATCTCGAGGCGTTGTTTCGGCCACTCTGGCATTCGTTTGTCTGGACGGAACTCGCAACCCCTTTCTCTGTGTTTTTGACTCGGGCACATATTCACACGAAGATTCTCCCACCGTTTTGTCGAACAACAGACTCACATCAAGAGATCTTTTCCCTTCTCTCCAAAAGTTTTCCCTTCCACCTTCCACTTTTTTCCCTACCATCTCGCGTACTCGCGTCAACGTCGTCTTCACGAAAGACTAGCGAGATCATTCTCTCCTTCGAGTAAAACGAAGTAAAAGCCGGGGACGGTCCGCTTCAGTTTACAGAAAGCACCATGCGTTCGGTGAGTACGAAACTCATCCAATTTCCGACTTTGACTTTTACATTATTATTCATATATTTCGTATAACATTTTCGCTGGTGGATGGATTTTTGTGATCGAAAGTGACAGTGCGTTCTTCATTGACAACCAAAACTAATTTTCTGCGCTGGCATGCGTTTTTTTTCGTACGATAAAGTGTGTTTTTTTATTCCCCCAAAAATGCACCTGTCAAATTACTTTGATGCGTGTGTTCTCGAGTCTTTTTGAGAATCTCCGAACCCAAAGAGATTTGGCGCCATTTTCATAGACTCAAAGTGTCCTTTAACCAAAAATTTACAAAAATTTCGCGTTTCGACAATAACATATTTGGTTTCACAAGGTTTCTTGTATGATAAGAATTTCGTGATTGAAAACGAGGCTCATGCACCGATGCACTGATCGTACGCGGATATTGTTCGATCGATTTTTCCGCAAAACGAAAGAAACGAAAGTTTCTTGTTCTGTGAAAATTTTCAAAGTCATCGAACGATAAGCGGGCCGAGTTGGAGAGTTTTCCATCGGCAACAGTTCGCGCAAAAGTGGCCGATTGTGAGTCATATATATGAGAGTTGAGAGCTCCATTGCCTCCGGAGAGTTTCGCGACGACAACTTTCTTCTCTCATACGCATTATCCGAGCGTGTCGAAGAGAAGATTTGCGACTCTGACTCGGCAATTTCGTAAAGAAATAAATAACATTCCAACAAAATCAATATTCACGACGTTCGATACTTCACAACGATACAACTTGCAACCGTTTGTAAATTCAATCAAAACGAATAATTTCATATCCGGAGGAAATTGAAATGGAAAAATTACCGTTACAAAAGAGAATCGCGACGTGACCTTGAATTTCAGGCAATTTTTACTGTGCGGCGTGTAAATCCGCCCCCAATTCGACCCAATACCTATTTTTTCGTTTTTAATTCTCTCCCTGCATGAAATCGTAATTACGATAAATGAAGACTAGTCATTTTTACGTGTCACTTAACGAGGCAAAGGAGTCAAAAAGGTTCTCTCGTTAGTAGTAATTTAATGACTTACGAGAAAAGACCGAGTTGGAATTTCATTGTTAATAATGTTTATAAACAATTCTTTACTTCTGCGAACAAAAGACTCGAGGAATTTTTATTCCTCTATATTTTTCATGAATGATTTAATGGTCCATCGATCAATGTAAAAACTCTTTCAAAACTTTTTGTCGACGTTTTATGAGCCTAATGGATCGATTAGCGCTCAGTAATTGATTAATGTTCAAGCTCGAACAGCGATTTCCAAGATTTCTCCGATAGAGCCTTTTGTAAAATCGAGCTCGTTGGAAATCTTGAGTAACAGAGTTTCGCGTCTTTTAGTAAAATTCAATAAAGATTTAGAGCAAGTCGTGAATTTATATGACTCTGAAGTTTTCATCGCTGGAACGCAACGAAATTCGTTTTTATCGTTGGCGAAAATAATTATTCAAATGCAGAATGTAATTACGATGATAAAATGATCGGCTCGAAATATTTGGATGACATTAAAATTTGAACGAATCATCAATAAAATCAAACGTTTTTCGTTGCATTCTAACGTTGCAAACTTCAACATCATGAATTTATAGACAAGAGATTTTCACTTTGGCGCCTGAACACGCTGAAGAGCATCGAAGATTAACCAATTTCATAAACTTCAAAAACACAGTTTCCAGGGTTCAGTTTTATTTTTAAAGATATTGACATTTATAGATTTGTAGTTTTATCAAAATTTCCACTAATCCGTTTTTTACGTCTGGGGGATTTTTTTTATTCATTCACTAATGAATCAAAATAGCTCGTAAGAATTTCGTTACTAAAGTTTTCGGAGCTAATGATTTTGATCTTTCCTCATAATAGGCTCCGGGATCAAATCACCAATTAGTGTTCAGAGAGAATTTGGAGTTTTTTGAAAATCTCGTTCACACGAGGAAAAAAAATGTGAGAATAACTTGATCATAAATTTTTTTATGCGATGACTATATTTTGTGGGAAAGACGATTTTCATGGCGGCGACAATTTGAATATTTGTGTAGATTTATTTTAAAAACTCGATAATTCGATGATAACTATTTAAAGGTTTTGTAGAATGGTTTAGTGAATAAACAAAAACCATAGACTGAGCTCATACCAATCGTGAAATCGAAAAGAGATGATTTCTCTCCATTTTTTCCCTCTAGCGAGTACCGTTCATCTCCGAAGAAGGAAACGTGAAAAAAAAAACGTTTTACCAACAACAGAGGCAAATTTATGAGTCGTGAAAATCCAAGGAATTTCAATCTTGATTAGTCATTGACCATGACATTTTCGAAAATTGAGCATATATTTCTCGAATGTGATAGAGACGAATTTCGATTTTTCGAATTTACTCCGTTTGAACGATCTTGAAATAATTTTGTGAGATTTTAGCACGCGACTGGCATAAATTTATAATTTCGTCGACCCAATTGGTATGTGGCGCGTCAGTGTATGCTGCATAACATGGTACGAGCTTTTGTACACGCAACTCTCTTATAATTGCAATTAAAGATAATTGCATTATTGGAACTGACCGCGACGAATAGCCATTCTGCCAAATTAATACACATACAAATTAGTATTTATTAGAATATCTATATCTTACGAAGAAAGAAAAAGAAAAGTGGGCGATTAATAGACTTGAAACCGCGATTTATGAATCTCGATGTAGATTTAAAAAAAAAAGCGAGTCGAAGAGAAAACGCGTTGAATCGTAAAAGTCCGGGCGGCGAATAGGGTAAGTTTCGTCGGTCCGCGCCTATTAGTAAACAAAGTGAAGTTCTACTGCGAAGATACTCCGTGAGACCTCGCTCGCGGGCACTTTGACCTCTGTAAAAGTTTTATTCACCTTTACACATACGAATCAACACCATGACGTACTACACACCCATTTCGACTCTCGGAGAAAGTAATTAACTACGTTTAGACATTTGCTACGTGTGCGTGTGATTTTATCGAAACGGGCATGACTGAGAGACGCGTGAAACGATGAGCACTGGTACCTTGTACATTTAGGCGCGTTAGAATCCGCCGCTTTGTCTCGAGAATCATCGGGTCAAATGAGTTTTTGAGCTCATCATACTTTTGAGATGTCAGCAATCTCATTCAGCAAGCAAAACGATTTCGTTTGATAATCAAATGGCTTGTGATCGTCGTAACCGACTGCAATATTGATTCTTTGTTGCTATACTTCTCATTAGATTTCCCTGCTCAATATATCGAACGTTGGAATGTTCATTGAATAATTTACCAGTCGCTGGAGGGTTTACTGAGACATTTAAAAACATTGAAAGTCACTTTTGAATTATATTTTTTTGATCTCGAGTATGAAAAAAAGTTGCATTTTTTTTTCGTGCGTGTTTGAAGATGAAAAAACTTTTTTTCCAAATCGATTTTCTTTCTCATTCAAAATTGACTCGCGTGCTTCGTTTGGAAAAATTTTCCCACACACTCGACCACAAGGCAATTTTCACGAAATTTCAAGAAGCAAATGTTCATAATTCATGTGGAAAGGCATTTTTGAAAAATTGAGTTTACAAACGCGAAGTTTAAATCGCCTGTAGATGAATTCCCATGGGTGTAAATTCGACTCTGTAAGATTCGTGTTTACTACGAATGGATTTTTGCTCGTTAAAACTGTGGCGAGGAAAACGTTGATTCGCTCAAATGCAGAAGATTCAGTGCTTTGATAAAATGCCTGCGCCGCATACTCTCACATCACTCTCGCTTCGCGAAGTTGAATCTTTTGAATGCTCTTACTCTCTGCCGAGGAGGTTTCCGCGGCGATATACACGACCCAAGATCCATGGATCTGTTCCAGTTCATTCGACTCTTTTATAAACTGTAATATTTATATGTATGCACCGATGCACATCCTCGATGTATTCAAGCATCGAGTCCGATTGATCACACACAGAGATCTCACTCTCGCCGAGCTGTGTGTACAGTCCTGTGCGGTCTCGAGGGTATATCGAGACGTTGCACCATCGAAACTCTTCTTAACCGATAAACCACGCCGGTTCGGCTTTCACCGAGCTCCCAGGCTCGAGTATATAGTAATCCCACTTATATACTTGTGAGTATATTTTTATGCCACATATGGATGTACGTATTACATATATATACATGTAAAGGTGTATACGCGTGCTCGTGGCACAGCAGGAAGCATAAGTTTCGTTATACCCAAGTGCATTCTTGTGCCTTCCTCGCATTGAGGCGACGATACGCAGCGGCTTGTGGATTCTTCATCAGAGACGATCGGATCAAAGAAATATCTCCAGTTATTTCGCCTCAAACTATGTGAATAATGCTGCTCGGTACAGAAAAAATTATCCACGCGGCTGAAGCCATTAAAGATGTAATTTGTTAAAACTCGCAATTTTTTGGTAATGTTAATAATAAATTTAAAAGAGGTCATCAGAAACTATTTTCCATTCATTTTTCCCGATAAGGTCGTCGTGAATAATCGCTATTCGATCTAATCGGAATTTCACATCTAGTCCTTCAACATTTTTTACAATTTCGAGTCTCAGTGAAAACTGCAAATATTTTTCTATGGACATGGCTAAACTTTTTTATCATTACCGTCGACTCAATTTCAAAAATTTGCAATTTGCTCAATGATTTGACGAGTTTTGCGAAAAATACTGCTACAATTCGTCTGCACTTTTTGCTGAGGAGACATTTTAGCCTGAACAAAGTCAAAATCATTTTTCTCACGAAAGAAACAAGATATTGAAAAACTATTGAGTGCTTCACAGTTTAAATAATCATTAGTTTATAGGACGTGAATATTTTCCCTTTAAATTTAGAGATTGAACAAAATCGACCACAAACTTATGCAGATTACGTTTTTCTCGGTATTTACTATACGTGTGAATAGTCATTTAATTACGTAGGCAATTAAAAATATTTCGTTCTTGATTAGAATACGAATGAAAAATCTCTTGTAATTATGAATATCTGGTGCGTAGTGCGATTGTATTGCACGCTTTTACGGTATTCAATCTGCATTATTCATCACCAAGGACGCCAGCACCGCGATGCATACGATAGTGCATAAAAGTCCATTGCGTTAAAATGCACTTTCACGAGGAAAAAGAAATGGAAACTGTGCGAGTGAAAAGTGAAAAGAACGCAATGAAGGAATAACAAGGGTGGAAGAATCCGGACAACAAATAAGTGAATCCCAGACTCGATTTCAATCGTGATATTACTTAATAATAAATTCAAAGATTTTTCAATTGAGTGTCGAGCCACGTGAGATTATAGTGGCTTCATAGATAAGTGGTTAATTGATCGGAATGTATTCACGAATTGTGCTTCAGGCTCATAATCGACGTTAACTATTTGTAGGAAATTTTAAATAATGAAGATTCTCAATTTATTTCACCTCGTTACTCCGAGCAAGAATAACGAACGTGAGAAATTTCGCTCAGAGATTTTAAATGCAAGAAAAATATGACTCTCGTATTCACGGGTCGAAAAAAACCACAAATTTCTCAAAGATACGATATTAAAAAAAAAAGAATCATAATAAATTATTTGAAAAAAAGTTCAAAGGCGAGAAATGATGGTATTGACTCGCCCATATGGTCGTTAGTTCGATTCTCAAAGTTGTTTCCGGTCAAAATCGTCGTTAATCAGCTCGCCCATATATGAAAGGCCCGTTATGGAAAAAATGGAACTTGAGTCCGTGGGAGAGGGAATGTTAAATGTGAAGGACGTCGAATGCTGGATTCAGATCTAATCGATCGTTGTATCTCCGTGCACACACGCGTGTGGATAATCCTTCGAAAAATAAGCCTCGAACTCTCGAAGAGCAAGTTCAATGTAACCCCTTAAGGAATCCAGTTTACGTATGTTATGTATTAATATGCGTCTACACGTATACACGACTTTTCATGTGTGTCGTGTACACGTGTGTGCGCGAAGACTCTTTAGATGTGTCGGGAGATATTTTATGAATGGGAAAGTTGTGCCGAAATTAGCCACCGGCACAAATTCGTAACTATATACACACGCAAATGTATTCGCATACACATATATTTTCGGCTTTCCAAGTTTTCGCGGCCCTCCCATTTAATTTCGAATCTCGCTATCTCTCTTTTCGATTTATGGATATACATTTATTTTTCTTCACGCTTATTCATGTCGCAAATCCGCGTTTGGGACTGGGCGACTTCCAATTCGTATATAGGTAATTCAAGACGGTACAGGAAAGCAGCGGGCGGGTGGGGCTTCGTTATTTTTGTATCAAACTCCTTTCAAGAGGACCAGGCACTCTGGAGCGATTAAAATCTATTGGAATAATCGCATCAAGCGATTTTGTCGTCGAAATGTACAGTTTTTGAAAAAAACAGTGGGACACGACTTTAATACAACGTCATGACTTAAAATTTTTTTTTTTTGGAACAGTGCCACGTGTTCCGTCCATCGGAAACCAAATGAGGATCAAAATTGAGTGGAATTTTTTTTAAAAAGGCAGTTTTCAGACACTGACAAGATTTTGACAATGAAATTTTTTGTTTTCCCGTTATTGAATACGCAATTCCTGGAAATCTCAGGAAAAAACGCTCGGATAAATGCAGAGAATAAAAAAGGAAGACAATTCTTTTTGATAAGAAACTGTTTCAAAATAATTGAAAAAAAATTTACTATTTGGCTAGAGAAATCATACTTTGCATGTTCGAAATTACGTTTCGTTTCTATTTTCTCCATGCGGCCACCAACAAACTTCAGCAAATCGGTCGAGTGGTTTTCAAAATTCATATGCCACCAGTTTTGTTAACTGACACTCCATTCAGACACTCATGTTTTGGTTTGTGCCACTTTTTGGCATCAAAAAATTTGGAAACACGTTTCGGAATGAGTTTTTATCTGCAAAAAAAAATCCTCGTCGATCTTAGCATCGATAGTTTTTCAATATATTTTTTTTTCCTATACCCATTCTCGCCCTCTTTAGGCTGAAATGTCTCTCGAATTAAAAAACAGATGACGCGTTTCCAAAATTTGTCCAATTATTGAGCAAATTGCAAGTGAATATTTGAAGAAATTGTCCAGAAAAATTTGTCGTCGATATTTTAAAATTACTGGAAATTAAAGAAAGGACAAATCAATAATATAGTAAATAATTGCTAAATAACATCGATTATTTTGTTGTTGAGCAATTCAACAAATCTCGAGAATTTCTTGTAACAAATATCCAAGAGATTTCCATCAAGATATTAAACATACGCAACGATTTTGATGATTCATCATTGAGCTTAATCAAATGATCTCCAGGCGGATATGATTCTGCATAAAACGGCCTATATGGTTGGAAGGTCTACATAAGAATGACAGAAGTACAGAGAGAGAGAGAGAGAGAAAGAGAGATTTTTTTTCATCGGTGGAGGTCCATTTAAAAAATACGAAGCGAGGTGGACGTAGCGGGCAAGTTCACGGGAGCCAAGCAAGGAGGATCTTCTCCGTGAGCTTGGCGCGTCCTCTCGACATACTCTCCGCGCCCGAACGGAGTGAAAGTGCCGTGTGATCATTGCTTCTTCGTTTTTTCTCCCACCCTCAATCGGCCGTGATGTATGTACCTCCGCACATTCGTGAACCTACATACACCGCGTACCTCGACAAATATATCTGTACACGATGACGATTTCCTGACGCGAGCTTATATATTTTTTTTCTTCTTCTGGTCCTTTTGTTATTTGCCCCAGAGAGTTATGTGTCGAGCAGAAAGAAAACGTGCACGCGAATGATCATTTTTTAAACTTTGCACTCTGATGGCATTACCGACGATGCACTTACTGTGTTTCCAATGAGATCATTCATTCGGATTTATCTGTATATGTACTTACACGTTTACATGTGTATACACGCGACACACACACAAAAATCACGTAGGTTAAGCATCATTATAATGGTTCACGATGCATCTTGTCAATTAATCATTCTTGCGATCTCTTCCCGGGTGCATATGAGCTTCGTGGCTACCTCAGTCAGTCGATGATCTCGTATGCACATATATGCATGTGTAGCGTTCAGTATATCACGGGTAGGCAGCATTGACCACACGGTCTAGCGCGATGACTCGCCGATAATCCCTGGTGGTCTTTAGAGAGTGCAATTTGCTTGGGAAACCTCCGGTATGAACTTAACCCTCAGCCACATTTTTAATAAGTAATAAATAATAAATATGTGATTGTCTGGCCCAAGACGGCGAAATGCATTGAGATTTCTCAGTTTTTTAGCCATATCTACGAGGTTTTTTTTGCTTTTACGTTTTAGGAATTCGTCAAGTGTTTCAGGTTCTGCGTCGTGTTGTCTTTTTTTTCTCTGGGGAAACGAACTTATTGTTTACATTTTTGGGTTTAATGCAAATTTATCCTTTACTTTTCTCATCAGATCGCTGAAAATCTTCGAGCTTGTTGTAATGTGATTAGGAGAAAGGTTTTTTTTAGCGTCGTCCAACCTCCGTCGAGACACCGCGTGTGTATAAAATACCTCGTTAAATCATATTTTCATGTTATTTATGTACGAGCCATGTGTTTTTCCTTAATCTCATGGCATCGTGTATTAGTTACGTGCAGCAGATGAGAAAGCTACGACTAAATCTTTGACTCTCACGGGATTTTTCGCTTTGTTATCGATCATGCGGAATGTAACGAGCTCTTTTAACGAACTCTTTTAATTACGAAATCTGTACACTGGGGAATCAAATTTGACGACTCAACGAAATGTCCCGAGCGACTTGAACTTTTAGAACTGAGCGATATTTTTCATTTCTTTGGCAAATCGAATGAACGGGACATTAAAATCTTTCTGTGAATCAACAAAATGCTTCAGCAACAACGTTTTGCTGTAGTCTCGTCGCGAGAACGATTTAATGATTAAATTTATTCTCTAAGGTAGACAAACAATTTTTTTCAAGAACCTGATTTTCTAGACTAAATGATTCTCGATAAAAGTTGATTTTGCTTACGTAACATATTCATTCAACTGAGTGCGACTCGATGTACGAAAACATTCGAAAAATCAAATTATCATATGCTTCGATGCTTAGAAAAAAACAGCCATATATCAGAGTTTGAAATTTATCTCCTCGAATATTGGCTCGTGAAATTCTACAGGGTGGAGTGTAGTTTTTTTTGGCCCCAAAGATTTTTACGTCTGCCAAGAATTTGTAAACTTACGATTCTAATTTGTTGTTTTTTCCGAATTGAAATATGACCATAAATCAATATAGCGAGGAAACTTTACGTAACTACTGCGAAGATATATTTCTTTGCGTTTTTATCTCGTGGGCTTAAACTTGAGAATGTGACCGAAAAAAAATCATGGTGAAAAAATTCTCCAATTTTCGACAATAAAATATCGATCGCGTTTTCACTTTTTCTCTCCTCACGTAATGAAATTTATAGCCTAATAAAGAACCAATCAGCGGTTTAATTGGACACACGTAAATGTCTACGTTTTCGGTTCGAAATTACGTAAATCAGGGAATTTTTGGCAGTCGATATGGATCTCGAAATCGCGTTCGGAAATGATCGAAAGGATATTACAAAATGAAATAAACTGGAATACGTTATCGTGTATGCTTTCGATGATGAAAGCGGTTCAGGGGAGAGTGAATACGTGACGGATTTATCGAAGCAACGGTCAGAAGAAATTAATAAAGTTTTTATTCGATGACGTGCATAATTCGGTCAGTGAACCCCGAGTCAACGTGCAGCATTTGATCCTCCAGATCTCATTTTTCTTTCCGTGTCAGGGCGTGAGTCGTGCGGATGCGTGGGCCACAATATTTTTCTTTTATTTCCAACCGTTTTTTCTTTTTCTTTTGAAAGTGAATCCTCACAAACGTCTCACCTCGGATTAACGAACGATATGCGACAAAAGAATCTGTCGTCTTTTGAGCTCGAGAAGAAATCATAAAATAAGGGTTATTATTATTAAAGCGATAATACAAATAAAATATGAAATTCGATGAATGAGCATTCTCTGCAAATGAGAATAATTCAATGAATAACAATCATATTTTTTGTTTCATTCTGCTATTGAATACGTTCTCCATCCCCAAGACAGTAAAAATCATTAAAAATAATTAATAAGATACGATACATAATTATCGGACCCGTACAACTCCAAGGAAAAATTCCCAATTCAGTAGTTGGTTTATTTTGTAGTTTAGAAAGTTTTGGGAACAGGTTCATCAGTGGCCTGAGGCATATCACATAATCGTACCTCGCACGATTTTATTTCTTTCAAGACCTATACCAATTCGGCTCTTTATGAAAAAGATGCAGTTTTTGGAACCGCAGGTTTCATTAAGATGTCTCAGTTTGTCGAGTCTGGCCGGGAAAATATAGATCGTCAGATTTTCCCTTCGTCTCGTTCCAATTCATGCACGTTTCTTGCGAATTTCGTCAAATGAGATGACGTTAAAATATCATAGAAAAAATTGTGGTTGATCGTTGTTACTTCTCGAAAAACAATGCGTGAGGTCAGGCTTTGAATAAGGCACTAGATAAAATTAGAGAGAAGAGCTACGGAGATGATAGCGGTAATAAGTTTAGCCTCATTTAATCGTCATGACTCTTAATCTCATACCGGTGAACATCATCGTAGTCATACAAACTGATGAGTACCTCAAAGCGGCACGTTTGGGCCTCGGTGTTCACGGAAGAAGACGAAACGATCGAGACGTGAAATTCTTGCTCGTTTTATTCGTGACATCGATCCCAGTGATAAAAGCCTTTATGGCTGTGCGAGGATTTACACATGGGTTTAGAGCTATCAGTCAACATACTGTGGGGTAGTCGCCGAAATATGCAGAGTACGTCATCCTCATGAATTTCCCAAATTTCACCATCACTCATTTGCCTTTATTGCGATCATTGCGATAGTAAGGCAAGTTGAAGTGAACGTTGCTGCAAGTTATTGCAAACGTACGTTGTAACTAAAAATATACCAATTTTATTACTTCTCGATTTTCAAATGCATCGTTATTCTCTACGAGAGGCGCTACTGAATGATGCTGAAGTTTGCAACATTGGAATGCAACGAAAAATATTTGATTTTATTGATGAGTCGTTCAATATTTTCAATTTCATTCAAATTTTTCCAGCCAATATGCTTTTCGGGTGGCAAAACTCGATCATTTTATCATCGTAATAACATTCTGCACTTGAATAATTACTTTTGCCCAAAACAAAAAAGAATTTCGTTGCATTCCAACCATGCAAACTTCAGAGTCATTCTACTGATAGTAAAAATCGTAAATTTTATAGTTTGTTTCGGAGAATTATCATCATCAATTCAATGAGATAGCAACAGGACAATGTTTCTTCGTGTCTAGCATCCGTGTCATGGAGTCTTTCAGATTTATGCCACTAAGAACGAATCATTGGACTATGAAAACCACGTTATGGCATTACTGTCATCATGAACCTAAAGAGTTGTTTTTTACGAGTTCATTATCGTGCAAGTAGTACAAGTACATCACAATTCGACCTAATCATTTCGCGATCAGAATGTTTTTCAGGCGATAAAGTTTGGAAATTATTTAAATCAGACATTCCATGAACAATCAATCAGGCACAGTTGTAGGCGTTTCTTTCAAAGATGCTCGCTACCGGACTTTTCCTAATGATGCATTCATTATTATGTTTTTGATGAATAATGTCAATTTTCATGGAAGAAATAGCTAAAAAGTTTTACGAAAATTTTGCAAAAATGCTCGGGAATCATGTCGGAGAGGAGGATGGAAAATTTTTTTGGCAAAAAGTTGCTTTTCGCCGTCATGCAAGAGATCTCGTGTTTTTTTTATTAAATTATTCATCAGTGGGTCACAAATGACGAAGAAAACTTTATGACGGATAGAAATAAGTACACGCGGCTCTCTTTATTAAAGACAATACGCGATCGAAAGGTGGTGGGAGTGGCCAACGACTGTATCACTTTCTACAAGCAGTCATAAGCGAGAAAGAGAGAAAGAAAGAGACAAGAAAGAAGCCGCGTGGATAATCGTGGGCGCTTCAAGGATCATCTTCGTGTTGAGCGTTACTCCAATGTATACATACCTATACACATATATGGTCCCTCCGTTGGCTACTGGCAGGTGGCCAAGTAAGATCGTGTGAAAGCGCCGGCGAATAAACTTACGATACACGCGCTCAACGAAGGTCCAAGCCGATAATATAAAACTTGAGATGCACGCGATTTTTTTTTTTTGCAGATTTAATTTTCTTTCTCCGAAATCGGAATTCATTAGTTCAGGCAAGTTATGGAAAAGAACGTTCTCCCGATGTTATCAGCAGAAAAATAACTTTTAACAGAAACCGTTTCCCTTTCGTTTTTTTACTTTTATCAATTATTTCCTTAGGGTTTTTCTTATTCCATTGAAAGAATGAAAAATACGCTGATCCCTATGAAGAAGAATGAGCAAAAAAAATTGGGACGCTGTCGTCGTGAGGTAGAAAATTCTCTCGATTTTTTGTCATTTCTAAAGGTCCATCCTATTATTACGCTAACTCAGGTCTTATCCAGAAATCGTAAGAGTGCGAGAAACAATAATGCGGGATAGAGAGAAATCCACTGCGACGGGGTGCGGCGCGGACCCCAAGAAACGCCGTGACTCTCTTCGTAAATGTCAAGTCGCGATTTTCTCCGGCATCACGGAATCACGTTAACATTTATGTATATTTGTATACTGAGCAAGTAACGAATTTTATGGCGTGGGACTATGCTAAATCTTCGACTTGTCATGGACATTTCTCAATATGTACAAGTTCAAAAAAATAAATTTATGCACTAACCGAATAAAATGACCTGCCAAAATTTGCGGTCGACGTTTCAAAATTATACTCAAATTTAAATGAAGTGCATAAATACAAACTTCAAATCATTCGTCACAGTGTGTATCCTTTAAATTACAAACAATTTTAACCGAAAATTTCAACTTTTAAAAACTCAATGTCCACAGCAAAAAAATATTGTAACCAAAATTGAAACTGCAGACGAGAAAATTCACCGTGCGTCTAAAGTTAAATTCACAATGCCCGAAACGAACTAAATCAGTCGCAATTATTTTTTTCGTTCGCCATGGTTTTCACTAATATTGAAAATTGTGAAGAATATTGAAGAATTTTTGGACAAATTGTTATCAGAACGAAAGAGAAGGATTTTTCAATACGAGCTCCAGAAAAACTGATTGAAAATGACCAATTGTTGTGTCATTAGTAGAAATTCAAAAATCGAACCGTCAAATTCGCTACGTTCCTTTTAATTTTCACGGTTTGCGCTGCAATTTATTCACCAATATAGGAAAACGTCCTCGATACAATGTGAAAATCATCTGACTGATTTTATTTCTTGCAGTTTTGTACTTTTTACCGTTGCACGCTGTAAAAATTACTTCGTTGGCTTTACACAATGTCACTCGAGTCGTTGGTGCCTCGTAAAACTATAAATGAAGAAAAATTATGTCAATTTACGAAAAATTTCGCAAGACCGATGTATTAGAAATATTCGAATCGGTCGACGAGCTCGAAAATCGGCGGAGTATGGTAGACGAAAGAATTACAACGAAGTAATTGATATATCGAGGTCATTCATCAAGTTTCGCCAAAGTACGCCGAGAGAAAAACGAAAACGAAATCTGCAAGCCCGCGAGATATAAAGTTACACCTGACCGCTAAATGTATATGGTAGAAAGTTGTATGGAATTTTCGTAATTGCCTTGTACACGTTATGAGATGTCGTAAGTTATAAATGCCCCTCCCTTACACGCACACTCCTGATAATCTTCGTGGCCTAAAAAAGTGAGGAAAAAAAGACGCGACACTTGATCCCGCGACGATCATTTTTCAGAACCGGGACTGAACCGACAGATTTTCAAAAATGAAATTGCTAGATCGAAAAACGATGATGCAACGATCGTGAGAATTTGTCTCGATCATAATGAACACCGTCGCGTAATTATTCTTACGAGATTCCCCAAAAGAAACTAATGAACAAAGATTTTTGTGTCCTTTGTTATACTTCACGCATGGCATCAAATATTCATGTTCATGCGCATTGAAAAAAAAACCGAAATAAGGACGCGTGAGTTATTACTCAATTTTTCCCTATAACTCGTGATTTACAATTATAATTTTTCGAACGACCAAACGCCAAAGGAATCTCGAAACAGTGAGAACGTAATATGGAGCACGCTATGACGAAATGGTTTCCTTCATTAAGTGGGCTATAAAAATTATGGACTTCCGGTTAATGACACCGAGGGTTAGTTCAGATGGAACAATATCAAAAAATCTCACGGAAATCTAACAGCGTTAATCATTCCACAAAGTCTAAGTTTAGCGGCGTTGCGAGCACAATGAAAATATAAATCCATCTAGAATAAATTAAATAAAACGATAAAAAATAGTGATAATAATGCTGATAAGGATTGCAGAACGAAACACTAATTGGTTCTGATTAAAATTTGTTGAGACAAGTTCTTGTTGAATTTTCCAAGGACTATTCACTTTTCCTTGCAGATTTTTTTAGTATCGGCGAAACACAATATTGAGCACGTCTCTATAATTGATCACTTAATGGTGAGGTTTGTCTCCTTTTCTCTTTCGAAGAAACCTCCTGAGGACTTTCCCCTCATACATGTACAGATGTTGCTATATATATATGCGTAAGCTTTTACATTTTTCACCTGAGGCCATTCAAGAACACGCTGCCTGGCAGCGTGTCCTCTTCGAATATGATATTGACTTTTTTTTCGTCTGGTCGTTTAGAGGTTCGTAAGTGGCGGATCAACATAGCGGTAGCTGCGGCGGTACCGATCGCGTTGCGGGACAAACGTTTCAGTGTGAAAGAAGTTTTATTTTTGTCTCGTTTGTATTTTTTCTCCCCATCTAATACGTAAATTGACTATGAACGTGTGTGAATGTGCAAATCGGTCTGTATGTGTGTGCGAGCCGATGGATCGTTGAAAACGGTTTCGCTCGTACGACCGCGTTTCATTTCACCCAACGAGCATGAAAGTCAGAAGCGTAAACAAGGCGGCTCTCGTGTGTCCCGTGAGACATCATCTCTCTTTGTACCCACGTTAATATATTCACGTATGTGTTGGTGTATAAGCATTCCCAGGTTGATTTCGCAATTGCACGCATGAAAATGAAAAAAAAAATTGGCATTAGAGAAAAATGAATATTTTGAATAATTCCAAAATCCAGCGTCACCTTTGACGCACGAAACTCAAGCGCTGAAAACAATTGGAAAAAAGTAACAAAAATGCATCCAAGTGCGAAATGATTCGAAGAAAATTCCGAAAAAACAGTTTGCACCACGACCACGTGCGATCCACGAGTCTCATTGAATTGCGCGACCATTCACGGCTTTTATCTTCGCGCTTTTGGTTACGGGCTCGTTGAATTTATTAACAAAGAACCCAATTGCCGCGATGAATTATGATCGCGTGACGGACTCATAGAATTCCTTCTACACTATTCCCTAGTAGCCAGCGGCTAAAATGACTCTGTAGAAACGTGCGAACCTCGCCTACGCCAACTCAGCACGGAGGTTACTCAAAAGATTTCACGTATGTGTAGCCTCGAGGTAGTTGAGCATATTATATGCGTACGCAGTACCGAGTATGGCAATAAACGCATTCACATTATAATTCGTACACACAGCCGCAAGTTTCTTCAACGATTGACCATTGCGTTTCATTTTCCTCTGCTTCTTTCTCGCCGTTTGTGTTTTTTTCTCACTCAAGACAGAAATGCATACATGTTCGTTTATACACCCGCACGAAACCACAGGCTTAATTACGGACCCTGCGTAAATGAAGAAAACACCTTTGCTCGACGCTATTTTCGAATACGTGTTCATAATAAAGCAATCGTAGAAATTGTGACGTTGGACATTTTCTGCTTCCGCGTGTGTTATCATTATTCATTCCTTTTTTTCTATAGAGAAACATAGCTCGTGCAATTACATTTGAAATTTCTTCGTAATGAGACGCGATGATTTTGTCGCAATGACATGCAATTACGCGCAGTGGGAATATTGGAAATGACGTTTTTGAAAGTGCAAGACATATCGAATTCAAAAATGGTCCGAAAATTTAAACTTTGTTCACCGTGCACTGAGAATGAAATTTTGTTGGAAAAGATCGATAGTTTGTTGGATACGTTCGACTAAACGGTTTTTTTTTGAAAAATCACAAAATTTTTGTCATTTCAATCGTAAAATTCGCTGGCAGTTCCGTTAGAAATAAAAAATATTGTTAAAAGAACGAAAATTTTGAAATTATCGAAAAATATTTAGTTCACCATATTCAACAAAATATCGACGTTTTTTGACAAAATTTTATTTTCCGTGTCTTCGTATTTTCCTTTGCAAAAAGGGAGAGGGAACAGCTTTTGGATGTTCCCATTCCTTCGAGCGTTGCGCCGCAGAGTTGGATGACCGTCAAATGACAAAATTTACATCAAAACGGTTACATTGAAATA
This sequence comes from Diadegma fenestrale, assembly GCA_037043255.1. Classification (NCBI taxonomy): domain Eukaryota; kingdom Metazoa; phylum Arthropoda; class Insecta; order Hymenoptera; family Ichneumonidae; genus Diadegma; species Diadegma fenestrale. The sequence continues at coordinate 14,168,097 of CM073309.1, read as the reverse complement.
CAGTGGGTAATTAAGTAAAATTTTGAAACAAAAGGCATGAAAATTTGTCGGCTATATCTCGACACTGTCGATCGTGCGGTTTATCGTCTCGAAATCTGTGTTGTTTCATGAATTGCCTTGCAAAGAGAGAATGAAAGGAAGAGAATACTTATCGCGCAGAGAAAAGGAAGAGCGGACGGTGAGCGACAAGCTTGTAACTTCTGGCTGTGTTTTGACGTTATATACGGAATAAGTCGTTTCGAGACACAATACGAATGAAAACGAGCGGACAATGAGACGCGCACACGCAAAATTATAGACAAAAAAGTGATTAGCATATTCGTCTTTTACTACTTGAATCCATTCACCATATAGAAAATATTTAAAAGCTGAAAATTAATACAAATGATACCTGGTTAGGTACACTCCAGGTTTTTGGCTTTCTACACACTTTGTGTGTCCTTTTTTTTTAATATACGAAAAGACTCGTAGCTGGATAAAGAAAATGAGCGAGGGAGTGTCTCCGAACGTGTAAATGAATTCCCATAATCGTGAAAGATGTGGCGAGAGAAAAAAAAGGCAACGAGGAAGAAGGAAAGTTACGTAAACTCGTGTAAACGCCTGGTTGCGTGTCTCGTCGACGATCTTCTTATTATTCGACGTGGCTATTGCCACTTGTGATTCCTTTAACGACTGCACCAACAGTACAAAAGTCCCATAGAGCCTATGGAAACTTTACGAAGATTCTATGGGCTTATGATATTCGTCATTCTGGAACCATTTATATCACATTTTTCCCATAAGAATATTTCGTACGTTTGCATGCATGCATGTGATCGGTTATACGTTGTGGCGTTAACTGTGCGCAAGCAGATCGAGCTTCCAACTATCCGTAATGATCGTAAGAAGCATCGTAAAGCGTGTGAATGAAAAATTTCACGAGCTATTACGATATCGCGTGGAAAGACTTGAGCTTCGATATAACCTCAAATTAAATGCCACATTCCTATTACATTTTCTTATTTCTCTGCTATTGTCTAGGCATGAACAATATTTTCTTTCTTACAGATATTTTTTTTCTGTCTCTAAGGTAATCTTTTATAGTGCCACTTAAGACGATGCGTTCGAGGTTTTCTGGGATCTCTAAATGATCGATGATTACAGTAATTTATAGCGACACTCGAACTATTTTCGTCTTTTAAGATCCATTAACGTTTTACTCGTCAATGTAACTTTTACGAGGCTCAATGAAGTATCGGTTGTACGTTAATTCACATACAAATTAATAGTCATTTTCTCGGACTGTGGTTCATTTCTGAGGAGGAGAAAAAGTTCCCATCATTTTTTTTTTTTTTTACAACCAATTGAGTATAGTTGACGCGAGTTTTATTTTTCAAAAGGTCGCTTCATTTTTCTAGCCACTTCCAGCTCAATTTCGTTAGAAATAAAGTAAATTGTTGAAGAAAAATTTTAAACAGTCGACAATGGTTTTAAAGGTTCGATCTCTTGGTCCAGTACTTCGGCTTCATGGAAAGTCCCCGGCATTTTGCTTATCCCGAGGCTTTTTATGGGCTTTTCCAACCGATCGTTTTCTAATTGTTCGTTCTCGTTTCAATTGACAGCCTTCCCGAGGTTTTAATCGTTCCTTTTTAAATCCATATTTGGTCATCCTCCATTTTTGTATATGACTTTGGCAATTTTATAATTTCTCTCACATCATTCGATTTTCATTGCCCGCCGCGTTCGACCCAGATACTCTGGAATTTTTCGTTCCAACTCATCCTCGCCTCGTTCGCATCCTAAAGTGGTTTTTTTCTCACAATCAGGCTCGAAACTCAACCGCTCCCTTGATCGTTGAAAAAATGATTAAAACTTGTGAATAAATTGAAAAAAATAGAGAAGAAAATTCCGCGTAACTCAATTACGTGTGAATCTTTCTATTGCCCCCATGAGAATTCCCGAAAGAGTGAAATCTTCGATTACCGGTCTCGAACACGAGGCGGCGTGTTGAAATTTTGGACAGTTTCATGATTGCGCTCTGAATTGCTATTCACAATTCAAAAAAAAAATTTCAATTCATGATGCTGAAGTTTGCAACGTTGGAATGCAACGAAAAATATTTGATTTTATTGATGATTCGTTCAATTTTCAATTTCCACCACATTTTTCGAACCGATATGCTTTTCGGGTGGCCAAATTCGATCACTTTATCATCGTGATTACGTTCTGCATGTAAATAATTATTTTTGCCAAAGATTCAAAAGGATTTCGTTGCATTCCAACGATGCAAACTTCACGGTCATTTTAATTGTCTTAATTGTGTAATAATGCAATTTTTCATCATCATTCATAGAAATAACTGGTGGAGAGAGCCTGTGAAGAATAATGGCTCAAATTAATCCTCATTTTGTATCGATTGTTGCAGAGAACAGCAGTTTCCGTCTTAGCAGCTTTGCTAGTTGCCCTGATGATCGAAGGCTCGTTGAGCGAGGATCCTGTTCGTCAAGCACCGATAAAGATAGACAGAAACCTTCGAAAAGCATTGCTGAAAGCACTGGCCGATTTGGACACCGAATCAGCTGAGCAGAAAAGTACGAACGAGTCGAGAGGCACGAAACTCGATGAAATTGATTTGTCGCCATCGGACGAGACATCGCAGTCTCGAGATGAACACACGAGAGAACCAACTCGGACGATTTTCTCGTTCGATGATTTTCCAAGCGAGGAGGAAACTCCGAACGAGGACAAACTCCAAAATTCGACGTTCGTCGAAAGCGATAAGTACGAGGGATCCGACAATCCACGACTGACAACGACGACCGAAATATTGAAATCGCACGATGCAAGCAACTTGAACAATAACGGAGCTTTCCAAGCTCACGACGTTATTCTGAAAGACAAATCTTCGGCGATTTATGACAAAAGCCCCGAAATCGTTTATGATCAATTGGAAACTCGAAGCGTGAAAACGTCCAGTGCTCCGACCAACATAATCGATAACTCGGGCAAAAAATCGTCGGAAAATTATCGCGAGAGTCTGGCGATAAGTTCTAGCAACGGAATAGCAACGGCGAATGCTCTCGTGCCTCCGAGTCCGACACCATCGAGTCCGACAGCGTCAACGTCGCAGTCATCCAATTCCACATCGCAGGTTTCGTCATCCTCTCCATCCAGCAGTTCGGAAGCGACGAAAACGACGAGCAAGGACGAGCAGGAAGTGAAAATCTTCCAGGCACCGTTGGTCGCAGCTTTTACGGTCCAGCAAGACGAGCGAGGTGTTCCGAAGAGTATCGTACCGATTTATAGACCGAGCGGAGATGGCCAAACACTGAGTCTCCAGGAGCAATTGGACTTTAAGCAGCAGCTGCTCGAGAGACAATTGGCGGAGCTGCAGGCCCAGCAGATTCAGCAGACTCAATTCCTCGTGAGACAGCAACAGATCTACGAGCAGCAACTGCGTCAGAAGCAACAGCAACAATTGTTCTTCCAGGAGCAAAGCAGGCTCAAGCAATTGCAAGAGGAACAAGCTCGATTGAAACAATTGGAGGAACAACGAAATTATCAGTTCCAGGCACAAAAGTCTGCTCAGCTGTTCGCGCAGAGCCAGCAAAATGCTCGATCTCCGTTGCAGCTACCGTTCAAATCTCCCAACGTCAACGTCCAGCCGAGTCTGACTCTGGAACTGCCTAAAGCAGCGGTGGCTCCTGCATTCCAAGCAAATTTCCACGATCAACAGAGAATACAGCAATTGCGTCAACAGCAGTTGCAACAGCAACAACAAGCCCAACATTTACAACTGCAGCAGCAGCAGCAGCAGCGACAGCAACAATTGTTACAACAGCAAAGACTACAACAAAGTTTTCCCTCGTTCAGCACGGACTTTCAACCACCAAGCGCCGGTCCAGCCCAGAGATTCAATCGTCAGGAAGCATTCGGGGCTGTGGGAAACTTTGGCTTCAATGATAATCGGCAGCAGCTCGCGTCCAACCAGAGAAATCACTTCGCCTTCAATTCCCAACTGTCGAGAGGACCCCAAACCTTCTCTTACAATCCCCATCACGCGCAACAACTGCAACAACAACAGTACAGATTGCAGAGACCTCAGACACCGGCAAAACAGATACAGCACTTGTTGTACCAGTCCGGAGTAGCCGGAAATTTGGGAACGGTCCAAGGCACCGGAGGACAAGAAGATTTGAATATTGTATCTAAAGTCCTGGCCCTTAACGTTGGAGCTTTACCAAACAAAAATGGCCGATACAATAACTTCGGAAACAAAGCGTGAAATTTGCAGTTTCTTACTGACGACACGTAAAGTCATAAATCGTGTATGTGTGCCTGTGCGTTTGAATGTATGTGTATCATTGCTCTCGAAAATCTTCAACACTGAACAATCTGCAAAGAAAGTTACGAGAGATGCTGGGGTAAAAAAAGAAAAAAAAACATTGAAATATCGTCGCTGACCCGGAATTGCAATAACATCGCAGATTCGCCAGTTCGAACCACTGACAGCAGCCAATAAAAGTGGTGGAAACATTGATCAGACTCCATCGTTGAAATGACTTCGTGCGACACGTTACAGGAACAAGGTGAAATCGAGCTCTTCGTCCTTCGGAGATTCTAGCTTTGCGCTTCGGAAACTCTCGCGAATTATGTCACAAATTGTACGTTGAATTTGTCCGAGTTCCTAAAATGGTTTGGGAAAAGTTGTTTTTTTCGGTCTTTCTCTTCAGCCTCACGTGTGCCTTACTCGAGTTTCTTCCTTAACGCGACCCGTTTCGAAATCCTTGTTCCAGGTTGAGCTAAAATTTTCATCACTATAACGCGAAAATTAATTCTTTTGGATTTCTACCTCCGAATCCGACCACCGGAAAGAAAATATCAGTCGATTTTTCCGCATTTCAATGTATCTGTCAGAATCGTTCTCATATTTTGTACGATAAATTTTTGAAAGCCGATTTCAAACGGGAATTTCAAGATATAAGAGAACAAAAAGTTCTTCATGTCATGAAACCTGTAAATTTTATTTATAACTGACGTACGAATTTAATTTAAAAACGCGATTGAATTGATTTGTTGGAATCCGAGAAATTGGGTTTTTTTCTGAAGTTTTTGCTACTTGATGGAAAGGTTCGGGCGCGATTAATTCACGAAGGGAGGAATTTTAACAAAGCAAAAACCGAGTGTTACAATTTAGAACTCAATCCTTCAATTAAAAGAAATTATTTGAGCCACAAAGCAGCTAATTAACGCGCTATTTCGAAAAGCATATTCAACTACGACGAAAATGACGTGACGTTGTGCATAACGTGAGAATAATTGCATGCGTTTTTCCCTAAATCAGAAGCAAAAAAATTGAGACACAAACAAGAAGGTAAAAAGGAAGATAATAAAAAAAAAAAGGTATCGTGGGACTTTGAGATAGTTATGCTCGATCGAGAAGACCGTTAAAAACGTATATGTGTATCATCTTCCGAGAGTAGCCGTTCGTAACTATAGAGTTTGAAGATTTTTATGGTGCATGTTGAAGGTGACTTTCCATGTTCGTTGGGTGATCTCAGCGTCAGAACGATAGACACGAACGTACATAATTCTCGCTTTTACCATTTCTCCTGTCTTGTCTATAAATACAGCACTAGGAAGCTGCTTAACGAGCCTAATGATATTAATTACGAATCTCGGTCGTGCTCAACGAAGATTCCCTAGCGGTATAAGTTTCCCAGTGCAAATGTGCCCGCTCCGAAGGCTGACTAGCGTCAAGCGCGGCATGACAACGAAGAAAGAAAGGAGACGAAAGAGAGCAAATAGATGGATGCATGCTCGTTGCATCCCGCGAGAGTTTTCGCTCGAGCTGTACAGCGTCTTTGCTCTATAAACAATGTTACATCAAATAATTCCACATTGCTTTTTTAGTTGCGAAAGTAGCTCGTTTCCCAGTGCAAACAAACAACGTAACGGGTCGTAATAAGACTGAGAATAATGACAATAACAACAACAACAAAAAATCATGTAGATTTTGGATCACTCTGCATTTCTGTAACGCAAGAACCAATGAAAAAAACATTCAACGATCTGCAATCGGATTAAAGCCTAAAAAACCACTTTTCATTGCGCACCTCCGTAATTCCGATATTAATACCGTTATTTGTTTTTTTTTCTCATTGTGCGAATTTCACTGCATTTTTCGTACATTCGCAAAGCCCCTATGCTCAAGAAAGATGTATCGTCGCGTAAGCCTTTTCAACAGCGATGACTTAAGCCAGTATGTATTTTTTTTTTTATCGTCCGTTAAAAACGTAATTTATAAGGCTTGCTCTCCGGCATCGCCTTTCAGGTATAAAAAATTATGTATTATAATAATAATGATAATAATATATCTGAATACATTACAAATAATATGTATAATGTATTAAAAAGTGTTTGAATAATAGAATCGATAAATGAATTACCGAGTAGCCAATCAATCTTCATGACCTGTAATTTGTATTGAATTTCCATCGTTGGGATGCCAGAAAAATTCATTTTTTGCGACAACGAAAAATATGGTACGAACTCGAGTCGTGAAACTCACACGGTCAAACGATTTTCGTAGTTAACTTGTGATTTTTTTTTTTACGAGTTTGACAACTGAGCTGTTGCGAAATAAGAAAAAAGATTCTCGTCGCAGTTCAAAAGTGTAAAGCCCATATAACCTCCGCTAAATTATACTGTACACTTGTATCCGAATCTTCTACGATTGGCAAAAACAAACTTTCACTGTGTGTCGCCTTGGCAGACTCCCATTACACACGTTCTTCCTGTAACTCTATTCACGAATATATGTTTATTCAATTATATTTAATCTCTCGAACACCATTTACAAGCTCCAGTCGGTTTTTAGCCGTGTTAATAAAATAGAGCCGAAAAACTGTTGGGGTTTATTCACGTTTCAAGCAATCGTCAGTTTAATCATGAATTTTGTCGTAAACGAAAATTATGAGCGATCGCAATTGTCTGTATATTTCATGGATTATTTTTCATGTTTCATTTGACAGTGTTTGGTTTATATTTTTCTAATTTTTGGCTCTTTGATAAAAACTTACGGAAGGATATGGACCAGAGAATCTTATGGCGCCATGGTGTTGTTTCCGATATCATTTTCTCTCGGTACACGTCGAGGTCAAATACTTAAAAAAAAAAAATGAGTGAGATGTCGAATCCGGAACGGTTTATGTCCAAAATTTCATGACTTTCTAAGATATTTTAAAAAAAATATATATTCTTCCTACACATCCTTAAAACGTCCTCAATTTCACGAATCGTTTGGCATAGATTCGTGATTTCTCTGTTTCTTTTCGTCGCTGTTTTTCTCTTCGTCGGTCTGTCTGTCTCTTGCTCTATCTCGGTCACGAAAACGACCGGTTCTTCCCAAGGAGCAAGGAGAAATATTCCTCAGCTTGTTCATCGCAGATGCTCATGGAAATTACTACAAAGTTGTTTGGTAGTTAATTTACTTGACCACCAGTTCGACAATTTTTTTTTTTTTTTATGAATCGTGAAGCGTAGTACATTCTTGCCTTACCTGAATTTTTTTCGGATCCCAGGCAAAAAGTGCTCGAAAAATATCATCTCGCTCCATAATTTTTTTCCGTAATTATGTTGTTTGTCGATGATAAAAAAGCATCTAGAAAAACCTATTGTTTGTAAACATATATCAAGGTCAAGTGACAAGGACAGTTTAGTGATAAATTATTACAAAAAAACGAAAAAAAAATCTGACGTGCGCCTAAAAAGCGTCAGTTGCCTTCTGTGACAGTCGCGTTGCAATTTCACTAGTAAGTCCGCACAGCCGGAAGAATGTAAAAATAACTAACATGCTACTGGAGTGTCCACTCTGTTGAATTTTAACATTCGATAGGAGAATTTATGTGCCTTATCCAAAAATTGCTAAAAATTGCTAGTAAAAAAAGTTATCTGAAGTCTTATGTATTCTAAACAAAGTTGCAGGGATATTTGAAACGATTACTTTCGATTTTAATTGCCGAGATCTGGTCGAGCTCGGTCGATAGATTTTTACAAAGATGTTTTCTCAATGAAGTAGTGTCATTACTGATTAGTCGAAGTTAGCTGTGATTTCATTATACAACACGGATTTCTCTTAATCAGTTTGCACGAATGATTATGAATACGGAAAATTATGACTAATTATCACTTATTAAAACATTTGGGAGACGCGAGAATAACTAATTAGCACTAATCAATAACTAATAGTGTGTTGATCAGTGCTCGTTAGTATTATTCGACAAGGAATACACTTCCCTCCCATTTTTAGAATATTGTAATGTTTTCGGATGATCCTGAAGTTTGAATCGTTGGAATGCAACGAAATTCCGTTATTTCTTCAGCAGAGTCAATAATTATTATTGAATATTTCGTCTGGCCAATAAAACTATTCCCTCTTGCGACCAAAAAACTCAATCGACTCAAGAAATTGCCACGATTTTCAAAATTTAATAAATAATCAATTGAAAAAACGTTTTTCGTTGAATCTAAACGTTGCAAGCTTCAGAGTCATTGTTTTCGGCAACTATTTCATAGAGTCACGAGGTAAAACACTTTCCATTTGTATCCCTACGTTTGAATAATGTAACAGGAAGGTTCGAATAAATTATAAAAATAGCACGAATCGATTTTATCTCAAAGGGGCTCTACGTATTCATGGAGGAAACACAATATCATGTGCCATGATCCATTGGTTTTTTTTTTTTTAATCATTTCCATTGAGAGCCTCCACATTAAAAATTAAAAATTGCAAAATTATTTCATAAAGTCTCTTCGGAATAACAACTTACGAATGCATGAACATTTTTTTTTAGATTCGAAAGTCATGAGATGAAAAAAATGAACAAAATGTCAGCGACTTTTTCAAAGCCTCCAAATATTTCGTATTTATTTGAACGTTTCAATTTTTTTTTGTGTCTTGACAAAGATGTGAAATTACGTGAAATTCGGGTACAAAAAGTTGAGAGTTTTGAGCGGAAAATCTCGAGTCCGCTTTCATGTTAATTCTTTTGGGTGTAAAAAGCAGAATGTTTAGCGCGTTCTCATGCATTTTGATCTGGGTTTGGCAAGAGAATTGCTCGTTTTTTTGCTGCTGCGTTCCATAATGTTACGGAGATTCTTCAAAAGAATGAAATTATCTTGAGTTATGACAGCCTGTCGTTCTCGCTGAAGCTGTAGCCCTTTCGCGTTATAGAAAACATGCGGTCGTGGACGTGGTGGCTCCACATCCACAGTCGGAGTCGCTGCCTTTACCTTAAACGTAGCAGCACGATTAATACACTTTGAACTTTTCAGCCAAACATTTTTATCGTGATAATTTCTCAACAACAAGATTCGCAGTGACAAATTTTCAAAATTACGAATCAGAGCAAAGATACTCACTCTGGAACGATGACGTTCGTAAGCTCGTTTCTGCATCGATCCTAACTCACTTAACTGGCTCTTCGTACGAGTCTTTTGACTTGCTGACATGATTCAACTGATGACACGAAGTTTTCGAAGAATACGCGCTTTTGAAACGTGGACGAGGAACTCGCCCCGGTGCTTTTCGGACAATCAACAGCTTGTTAATTCGATAAGTCTCGATGCAACGTTGTGATAGCAACCTAAACGTACGATGGCTACCGGAGACGCAACAACAACATCCAGAATAAACATGCGATGGCAAATGATCTGGAACACGGAAGGGATTTACGATATTCTTTCAAAATTTTCTTTCATTTGTCAATAGAACGAGTTTCGACAAAATTATTGTAGATCGAGAGAAAATATCAAATACGTTGAGAGTGAAGATAAAAAATTTGCAATTTTCGATCAATGACACGTGCAACTTGACCCAGTGGCCTCCACGGAGTTGCCACAGAGTTGTTTTTTGTTCGTAAATCTTTCGGCAGTTGTTCGCTCACGTTATTCCCTCTGATTTATCACGTCGATCGTTTTCCATCCTTTTTTGTGATTCCCTTGCTTTTTAATTATCCAAAGGACAAAAATACGCGAGCGCAAATGGGGTAAGTACAATTTTTATTCAACAAGTTCATAAATTCGTGTCATCGATTCTTTCGTGATAGGATAAATTTTCATCGCTAATATTTCTCGATGAATTACTGACAATATAAATCGTAGTCGCAATGTCATCGCGTTTAACGTTTCATTCGAAATCTACAAACTGAAAACGTCTCTAAATTTATGTTTTAATGTTTGAAAAACATTTTCAAAACGTACTATCAACATGCATGCATTTGATATAAACATGCGATCTAAATAAAACGTAATTTTTCTTTTTACAACTTCAGTTCCCCATTCAACAACGTTTAAATTCGGAAAAATGATGAAATAGACAAGATTTGTCGTTTAAAAAAAACCACCCGTCAATTCCCGACGAATGGAAAGAATATGAACGATTTAACTCACAATAAAATAAAGTCGTCAGGTGAACAATAATTTCGACGGCTGTGTCCGTATGAAAAGATGTATCAAAACACCCTTACCCTCACTTTTTTACACCTATTAAGAAAAAATAGCTGCTTCGCTTTAGTAGACGGAGTGATAATTTTTCACAATTGTTGGATACCGAAACCCAATTAATTTATACATAAATCCTTCACAATTTAGACGGTAAAAAAATAATAAAATACAACTGCTCGTTCAGCGTTACCAAATGAGAACCGAAAGCTGACAAGAGACTCAAAAAACATGGACCGAAGATCTAAAAAATCGCATGGATTCGCGCGTCTTTGCATTCTCATCGAGATCCCCGCGAACTTGTTCATTTTTTTGTATTTAAATTTATTCATCGGATTTTTTCGGTGAACTTTGCATGTAACAATTGTGAAAATGTTGAATTCATTTGACAAAAATCCAGCAGTTATTGCAGCTAAACGAGATTCTTATTTGGCAACATTATGATAAAAATGTATAAAAACATTTGGACGTGTGGACAAAAGCAATAAAGTCTTAGTGTACGGAGGACGGAAACTCATTGCTCATGGATGCAAAATTGCAGTAGAGAGACGACCCAAATATTTAGTTCGTTCGAATAAATTCGTCGCAAACCGTTTCGGAAGATTTTAGACCTCGAAATATTTTAACGTTATCATCACCATTCGCGTCCAAGCCAGTCCCTGTTACGTCGATTCCTTTTACGACGATTTTTTTGCCTGCGTCATCTGAATTCTTTGCTCGGCAACTTGGATCGCACAATGTCCCACGAAATGGTCGAAGCGTCGGATTTGGTACACAGATCCATTACTACTTGGGCCTTTTTGTCTGCTCTGTAAACAGCCAAACACTTGCCGGCTGCTAAATTGTAAATTGGAGTCGCACTCTGAAAAAAAAAAAAACATTTTTTTCTGGTTTAATAATAAACTTTTCGCTAATCTGTTTCCATTTGACTTCTGCAATTTCTGCGGTACTGGTTAAAATCGACGCAGCGAGTATTTCATCAACGGTTGTGCGGTCAATTTTGAAAAAAAAAAATCACTTTGGAGAAAGAATTCAGAAAACTATATTTTTGAGTGATGAAAAACTTATAAAAATCTTGGAAATTTGACACGTACTGGTGAAAAAAGTTTTTGTACGAAAACACTAAAGTAATGGAGCAAAAAAAATTTGGCTGGGGAAACAATAGTTCGGGTCAAAACGACTCCGTGTGTCGGCGAGAAGTTAAAATCTATTCAGCTGCAAAAACTTAAGTACGAAGCTCGAAAAATGGAAATTAGTTGCAATGATTTCTACTGACCGTTCCCTTGTGTTGCCATTCTTGATTGCCCCCCATTTCGTGACATTTTCCTAGCTTGGGGGGTCCGCCGTTACTTTCTATACATAATAGTTGGCCGAGGACCAATTCATTCCTGTCAGTTTCGTACCACATCTGCGTGGAATTCAAACAATCAGTATTTTTATGTTTATCGCTTTTTTATATTTCTCTGCATGAAGAAAAATGTACCTGAGACTTGACACGGAGACAAGCAGCCATGATCAATTTTCCTCCCCTCGTTTTGACGTCCTTTTCGCTCTGTATGCAAAGATTACTATTGGAAAGTCGTATCTGATACTGATCCGTATAGTTTCTCTTTCTAGAGTGCCAAGGCTGCATCGGACGCTGTTCAATTTTGGCTGATTTCCCGTTCAAATGTTTTTGCGTGTCGTCAGGCAACTGCAGTTCCGGATAAACGTTCGAAAGGTACCAAGCGAAATCTTTGCATTTCAAACGCTGCCGGAGTGATTGGCGATCCGTTACGTCTCCGTAATCCACGTTTTTCACATCTCGTAGAAAATACTTTTTATATTCGTCCATCCACACGTGAGCTACTCGCAAAGAATTTTTCAACATTGTTGAAGGGTCGCTCGAACCGTACGGTCGTCGTGATCGGAAAATGTGACCGACCCTGGAACATGGCACCAATTCGATGCTACCGCCGCACATCCAGAGCTGAAAACAATTTAATTTCCAATTCCAACTCTCTATATGCATTTTCATGAGAACAAAAAAAAACTTCTCTCGAGTTGAAAAATTAATTGCACTAAAAAAACGTCAGAGAACTTAATGGCAATTCGTACCCTGAAAGAAATTTCCAAATTTTCGCCACCCCAAACCTCCATGCCTGCATCGTACTCGCCAAGTTCGAAAAAATATTGTCTATCCATGGCGAAAAGTCCGCCAGCCATAGTCGGAGATCTGTTGAAAATAATCCATTTTCAATTATCGACAAAAATTACTGTTTGAGCAATATTTTGCTCAAACGAATGAAGTTGAAATTTTATAAGGGATTAAGATCGAAAATTCATTTAGATCAAATACAAAAAATGCCATCAATTTCCGGCTTGTTGACCTTCTCGATTCCGTTAATTGCAACACTAGCCAATAATGAGAAATTATATTTTTTACGACGATGGGAAAAATATTGATTTTTTCATTGAAAAAGTAAAAAGTAAAAAATGATTTGTGCAGACACTTACTTTATGGGCTTGACAAAGTCTTCCTCATGGGCGAGAGTGCCAGTGGGTAAGTTGTCCCAAGTGAAATGTAGGCCCCAATTGAAACCTCCACGAACAAGAGGGCTCGAGGTGTATTGAAAAGTATCAGCATTAATAATGTCAATGACGGGCATTGGGACGATGGTCCTCGAAACGGAGATTCTAGCCAAAAGAGGCTCGATCCACATATCGTTAACTTCTATATGGCTGTCCAAAAAGACGAGTACTTGGCCAGATGCTTTTCTAGCTCCGAATATTCTCGCCCTAATGAGACCTTCGCGTTTCTCGGTTTTGTACAACTTGACCCTTCCGTCAAATTTTTCATTGATATATTTCGTCAATTCTCCATGAAGCGATTCACTGTCGCTGTAGTCGTTGACCAATATTATTTCGTGCAATAAATCCGTCGGTGTCCGGTCCACGATGGAATGAACCGATCGTAACAACGTCGTATTGTGCTCATTGTAAAAACATATCACGATACTGACGTTTGGCAAATTTTTTGGATACTCCTGTTGCAAACAAAGCTTGTTACGAGTGTCTGGTATTTTTCTGTGCAAACTCAGGTTGTCAGATACAAGAATATTGTAAGCATACAGCTTGTAGCCCTCCTCGTGTTTACGCTGGTCATCCATGTTGCGAATCATGCCCAATTCCTCCAAACCTGCAACACGAATTTTCATGAAAACAGAAACTTTAGGGACACATCCAAAATGTTGTGAACGCAAATCATGCTTTTTACAGAAAAAAAAAACGAGTAATCGAGTTTTGTGAGTTTTTCATACACTCGATATTTCTACGGAATGTGTTAAAAACAGAAATCAATTCCTGCACTATTCGCATCCGCTGCTCCAAGCTGAGTCTCATGATTCTCATTGATTTCGTTCTACAAACAGAATAATCCTGTTCTGTTTACCACGCGTACATAACAAATATTTTTCTCACAGTGAAAACATACTCATGCGGCAGCAAGTGGAATGAAAATTTGCTCGACATTCGCCAAACGATTAAATTTCAGGCTCAATTTTATCAACGTTCGTTGCTTCTAATTGTGGTGAAATATTTTGTCGAGTGTACATGCGAATAATGTAGATTTTTCTGGAGTAGAAATACTTTTTCCTGTGAAGCAAAAGTCCAGAGACGTTTCAACGGTGTAATATTGTCGTCGACAAACTCACTCAGTTGCATAAAGCATGCAAAACTATTGGGGAAAAATGTCAAATGCTCCGGCCGACTTGAGAAGTCGACGTAGCACGACGACCGGCAAATCACAAAACTGTATACAAACAATTTATGCATGGACAATAATTATCGAGCAGAGAGGTTACTACCATATCCGAGAGTGACGGATGGCTTGACGGGTATCGGCTGCAATTTGTCAACAAGTTTTTTGCTGTTTTTAAAGTTTCCATATCTTTTTGTGTCGTAAGCATCCTTGGCGATAAGCTCGTTCTTGTTGAAATGGTGTATATGATTGTTTCGCAACGTTTCATCGTGTTGGTGACTGAATTTTTGATCGAACACAGATTCCTTGAGAAATCGAGACACGTCGGACGCTTGTTCCGTAGGATTGGTGAGATTCGTATTTTGTGACAGTTTTGAATAGAGATAAAGACTGAATGCCCATGTTATCGAGGCTATGGCAATGCCTGATATAAAAGATGCGTATCTCGTGGATATCATCTGAAAAAATGAATGCACACCGAAGGAGAATGAATGATAGCAAAAGAAAAACGTTTTTTTTCTTTGTTTTTGTAATAATTCGTTTTGACAGGTGTCGCGATTCGTAATTTCGATGTTGCGAGCATAAAATCTGTTGGTGCGACGCGAGAAACACAGAATTATTGAGGTAGACAAGACTCACGGTGTGAAAACGCGACAACTACTTCGTTCCTCAATTATTTGATAACTTTTATTCGATTTTTTACGGGCGCATGGTAAATTTACGAAGACCAAATCATTCACACAGTAAAACTAAAAAAAATCATAACGGCGTGACAAGTGGTGTCGTCGCCATCTTAGAAAAACAGCTGATCCCACTTGCCGCATTCGAATTTCGTATTATTTCGATCTTGTACGAAGAGATAATTGAAACAATCGTCTTGGCATGAATTTCACGATGAATTATTGGTGAAGGGAAAGAAAAACTTGAATAAATTGTAGAAAAAGGTTATGACTCTGACTTAATGGAAAAAATTGCTCAGCCAGTCAATTGCCCCTGTGGCCTAATGGATAAGGCATCGGTCTCCTAAACCGGGGATTGTGGGTTCGAGTCCCACCAGGGGTACGCTGCATTTTTTTAAATTGATCGTCTTTTTTTGCATTTTGATAATTTTATGCATAAAAAACAATGAATTAACTTCTTAATCATTGCTCAACCATTTTATTCCCACGTACGATAGCTTGAAAGTTTCCAAACCATCCCCACGCGGCCATTTCTTACCCTCAGACATAAGGGACGGAGTAATATCGACCGAAGAACCACGTATACAAAATATTCGTAAAATTTGAAAGACAAAATATTTTGACACGTTACGATCGATATCGAACTGAAAAATTCTCACAACTCCGATTTTTGTGTCCAAACTAAAACTTTCATACGATGGTTGATCAAGTGGTTTAAAAAATCGACGAGGCCGACTTTCTGGAGCCATACCCTCAAGTTTATTTTATATTTTCAATCTCTACCCACTCATTTTGTCATCGTAGATAACATTTTTTTCTAACTCCGGGAATACGTCGAGTTCTTTTGGCAATGAGAATCTATTTTTGCTGGGTATGCGGTTGGTTAAAGAAAGAGAGTGAGAAAGAGAGAGAGAGAGAGAGAGAGAAAAACTGATCAAATGAAATCACAATCGCTGCAAATTTCAAGTTTATTTGGAACAAAATTTTATCTCCCATTTTTCTCTGACACAGATCGTCATAAAAATAATTAATGCCATAAAGAGGAATAACAGTTGCGAATTTATTTGCATTTTTTTACACTAAATTTTATGAAGTTATTGTCGAATGAAAAAAATAAATGCAACGTTGAAAATAAATTGTTACGACCGTCTATTTTGTTATAGTTTTTGCACCGGAACACCGGCAGTTTCCGTAACTCTCATGATGCCAATTATTATTGGTTTATCGTAAAACGATAATTAGCGGTTTCCTGACCTCCATCCAAGTTTCATTTACACATGTTTGGCGTTTCCGTTTGAAGACTTTTGTTCCTCCGCAGCGTAATGCTTTATGAACCGTGCCGATGGATCCGTAATTCCTTTGACCCAACGTGGCATCCAATAATACGGGATGAAACTTTCGGCCAACCCACTGAAGTGATGCTCGAAAATTTGCCTGAAAGTTATGTTCACAGTTGAATTATTATGTTGCAAAAATAAAGCGCCTTGAAAATAAAATGAAAAATAAGCGAAAGGACGTAAAATACCTGTAATAGTAAGCCTCTTTCGTTTTTGGTGTACAGTGCGGGAATATTGTCTCAGCTTTCTCCATGTCCGAGTCTTGAACTCGATTTTCAACTATTTCGTGAATTATTTCGAACAAGGATTTTTTAATCGAGGCTACGCCGTCACTGAAGGCTTCCTTGTGTCTCCATAGAATATTTTGGGGCAATAAGTTCACTCCGTCGAAAGACGATCTCAGCAGATGTTTTTCCACTCCGTCTTCAAATAAATAAATAAAATTATCAATTGAACTCGGAAAACTCCGTAACTTCATGCAGGAGAAAAAGAAATATAGAAAAGTTTGCGCCATGAAGCCTGTGAAATTTTGCACGTTTTTCCATCACAGTGGCTTGCTTACGAGTTTGCTCGAAATTTAGTCGTAAAACGAATTTTTTGGGATGGACCTACCTTGTGGTCTCCGCATCTCAGAATCGAGAGATAAGAAATAATTAGTGAATTGAAGATCCAGGAAAGGAACTCTCAGTTCTAGGCTCTGAGCACTGGTCGTTCTGTCTGCTCTTAGGCCGTCGTACAGATAAATGTCTTTCAATAATCGGAGAGATTCGTCGTGAGCTTCTTTTGTGTTTGGAGCATCCCTGAAGTATATGTAGCCTTGGGCCAATTCGTCAGCACCCTCACCACTGAATATAACTGTTGTCTCCGTGTTACGTTTTATGTAACGAGACAGAAGGTACATCCTGGGATTGAAAAATCAAATTTTTCGTTCATAGTCTAATTTTATAGTTGAAAAACTTTTTCAACGAAAATCCCGGCAAATTAACCATTTTTTGACAAAGATTTTTTCACCCAGATTTGCAGTTTAGGAAATGAATGATTTTTACCGTTGAATTTCTGAATTTCGTTGAATTATTCGGCGATATTGAAGACAGTGATGAAACAACTGTTTTTGTAGAAAAAGAAATGGATTGTCTCCTCAGTACTTGTCAGGAGATTATCCATGAGAAAAAAAAGTACCAAAAGAGTATTTGTAATATTGTGAATAAAATTTCGATAAAAACCAAATTTTCGATATTTTTATGATACTAAAGTTTTCAACGTTGGAATGCAACGAAAAATATTTGATTTTATTGATGATTCGTTCAATTTTCAATGTCATCCAAATTTGTCGAGCCAATATGCTTTTCGGGTGGGAAAAATCGATCATTTTATCATCGTAATAACCTGCACTTGAATAATTACTTTTGCCAAAAATAAAAAAGAATTTCGTTGCATTCCAACGATGCAAACTTCTGAGTCTTTTTTGCTGGTTCACAAACTTTACTAAGCGTTCGATTGTACATTGTTTACTTGTTTCTTGAAGTTTCTTTTTCAGAAAATGCTTAATTTGTGCATAAAATATGAAATGATAACGAATTCGAATATTTACCCTATCGATGCTCGAACGGTGGTGATGTCAAAAGTCTCGAGCGAGTAGATGACGTCGTCCAAGACCTCGGCAACATCTTTCGCCGTGAAAATGACCTCGTGGTGCTCCGTTCCGATGAAATCTGCAACCTGACGTTCATAACTTAGAGGAGGAAAAGAAAAATCGTTGTTCAGAGGATTGCAAAAAAAAAAAATGTTCAACGCGTACTTGTCTGGCCGCAACGATGTCTGGACTGTCGCCCATACCGATAGCAAAACTTTGGATTTTGTAGGGCAAGTTTTTGGCTTTGGCCAGTTTAACGAGCAAGGCTGATATCAAACTGGAGTCCAAACCTCCTGACAACAAACAGCCGATCCTCCTGTCGGCCATCAAACGCTTCTCTACGGCGGACGACAATAATTGCCTGATATTTTCGTGAACATCCGATTTGCTCAAATCTAAAAGTTGCACACAATAATTACAGACAAATAATTTACGAGTATGAAATAGAGATTTTTTTGCATCAATTTGTACGAACTGTTCCACGGAACTGAAACTTGGAACGATGGTTTGTCTCCTGGTTTGTGGTAACACAAACTTTTGATGAGCTTTGTTTTGCCATCGCCGCTTATTTCATACAGTTCAATGTTTCCTGGTGGAAAAGGCTCGAGACTCCATTCGCCAGGAAATTGTTTGGAGATTCCCACGAGACCCTGAATTACCGTTAAGCATTAATTTTCGATGTTGTTAAATGTGGATAAAACATTTTCATGTAATTTGATAAATCTCACTTTGCTCTCTGAGCAAATTCCCAACTCTCCGTTGTTCCCACGAAGCCTGAACAAGGGCCGAACACCATAAGGATCCCGTCCAATCAAGATTCTCCTTTTTTCAACGTCGAGCAGACAAAACGCGAAAACGCCGTCCAACTGAGAAGCAACATTTTCGGCTCCACCGTTTGCATACAAATGCAACAGTATTTCGACGTCGCATTTTGTTATATAATTGAAACCGTACTGCTCTCTTATCTATGCAAAATAAAACGAAAATTAACTTCCTGCATCCATAAAATTTATCCTTCCAAATCAAGTCATGCAGTTTCAGGAATTTTACATCTTTGGATTCGTTACAGTGACCCACAAATTGCGATCACGAAATTTTATCGCAACTCGATTTTTACTCTATGTGTGTTTTTGTTAATGTGTGTATGTCAGTAAACGAGGAACGAAATTTATCGTTGGATTCCAAAACCAACCAACGTCTCCTTTCACGTCTTCACGAGTTGGTAATCTAAATATTTATAAATTCATTTTGTCCCTGACGTGGAGTTTGGAGCGGGTTCGAAAATGAGATCAATTTGCTTATCCCCCATTTATCCATTATCCGCCATTATCGTCATTTTTCGATAACGGAGCGAATGGTGTAATATTCATGTCGTAGTCACAAAGTCGTCAACATTTTGTAAGAAAAATTCTTTTTCAATGGAGAAAGTTTCTATTTAAAAAAAAAAAAATATTTTTTTTCTCAAAATATAGTTTTTTTTCTATCAACTCGGAATTTCGAAATTATGAAATTACTCCGGTGCTCATTTTTTCGAACAGCAACGCCGGTAAGATTTTTTTTCTAAATTATTCTGTAAAATTCGTCGAAGTCTATTGAGTTCGTTAAAAAATTGGCATTTCGATGTTCATTTTAGACACAATCGAAATTATTTGATTTATTCACATGCGGAATCCGTGCAATTAATAAATAATGACTGTTTATATTTTTTGTACTTTCATGAACATTCTAGGAAACATTTAGGCTCGAAAAGTCTGTCATTAGTTGTTCAGGTGGCACTTGAATAGTTAAAAAACTGCATAAGAAAAAAGTGGGTCAGATGTCCAACTTGTGGCCCTGAGGATTCGGAACATTTTCTGACAACGAATTCGTGGAATGAGGAAATAGAAATGGGGGAACGATGAAAGAAAAAGGTTGAATTTAATTACCTGTTTAAAATTATAAATTTCTCCATTGCAGAGGAGAAATAAGTTGGGATATGTGCTAAGCCTCATGGGCTGCATTCCACAGAGACTGTCGAGAATAGCCAGCCTGTGGAATCCCAAAAATCCATCCTGAATACAAAAATTTCGATCACATGAAAATGAGCTTCGTAAATTCCATCAGCTGTTTGAATTCAATGTTCTATTTCATTGAGACTCGATTCAACTGACCTTGATGCGGTTGTCGAATTCGATTCTCAAAGCATCAGGGCCTCTGTGTGATATTTTGTTGAATTGGTTACAGACACAGGTCAACGAGTCTTCCTCAATACCGAAAATTGCCCAAATTCCACACATGGTTGGAAATTTTGCGAATTACGTTGCAAAAGCTGCGTGTACAAAATTTTACAAATCTGTAATCTCCGAGCCCGATGACAAAAATGGTTTTCAATTCTTTCGGCAAAATTACCAGCAAATGGAAAACAACGGCACACAATTTTCAAAACTTCTCACTTTGATTGGAGTTCTTACAAGAGATTCTTCATTTCGAGAGGGAAGAAGAATTTACGATCGATTTGTTTTACTCGGAAATATAAACTATCAGAAATCGATCGAAACATTTACTCGCCGACGTTTTTTTTTTCATCATATGCTCGCGAATATGGTATCAAAACAAAAATAAAAACTTGTACACTTCAACACGAGGCACGTTCCTTATGAATATGAAAAAAAAAAACAATACCTTGCTGGATCAAAAAGAATTCAAAAGAGTAAATATTTCGTGGATACCACGAAATACTGAAATATTCGACAAGACTTTCAAGCCCTCGTGTCAACCGTACGCCAGAGCTTTCGGTCCGAGACTGCGGCAAGGTCTCAACGAACGTGGCATATATGAATTTGAGACTCGAAGTAACATGTGGTCTTTTCGGCGTTTACGTTCACACGGTTAGTATTGGTGTGACGCTGACGCAACAATGCAAGAGCTTACGTCCGAAACCACGAGGGCGCTGATGCTCGGACTACGTATAAAGAGAGAAAAAAATCACGTCATACTTTATATATTTGACGACTTTAGGAACGGACACGCAAATCGAAACGTTCCTCAACATTTCGCCGACCGAGTAACTACGAAATGAAGATTAGCTGTCCGAATGAATAATAAAAAAAAACAGCAACAAAAATCTCGTCAGTCCGCGTTCAAATCGTGTATTACAATCACGACAACCGATCAGCTGTTTCAGGGGTCGCATGAAATAAATGAACAAGGACAATTACGTTGTGAGCAGTATTTCAAATCGAATAACCGGTTTGGAGTGCAAATTTGATTACACACCCGCACATATTTTTCGTTTGAACTGTACAAATGATCGATTGTGTCGGGAAATTGGAATAACAAAAGTCACGTGACTAACTTATGCTTTTTTAAAAATATTCTTTTACTAATTCTAACAGTGTGGTTTTGATGTCTGGAAAGCCGTTATGATCGTATCAACAGACACGAATACATGACGTGTGATACATAAAATAAACCACAATAACATCCACTGTGTTTACACGCTATAAAAACAATGTCATTGAGGTTCGTGCTTTCGCCGCAACGTCGATAGTGGCGTTCTGGCGCCGACAAAGATGCGCCATATTCAGTAGAGGCAAACAGAGGGCTCAGCTGTTTACGAAAATTCACGCAGCGTGAGCCTCGTGTACACTCTCGGCTATTTGCATCTTTTTCTTATTCTCTTTGGTTATTACGTTCTCCTCCATTCTCATCGTATTACGATGAAGGTGTTTGCACAAAGAAAAAATTATAGTTTACCAGCGATATCAGGAATAGGGAATCGGAATCATGACACGAAACATTGACATGGCATGTATTTTTCAACCGCGGTTCAACCGTTATTTTCCGGACTTGATGAACGCCCAATAATTTCTCACCGATTACCGATATTCAGTCGAATTGGAAAATCATTTAGCACACGTTCAAACCGTCGAAGAAGAATTTATGGATCGGGAAATTTATTCGAATCGTCCTGCAATATTCGTTGATTTTTCGAATCCATAATTACAAGGTTAAAGTTTTTGTACAACGTGGAAAACGGGTTTTAATTAGAAATGAAAATTAGGCTGCTGGACGTATTTGTCAATTCGTCGTTTCCGCAAACACGTCCTTCGTAATTGAGTTAATTGCCCGTTAATCAACACTTCAGTTATTCCCGATTGTTTCTTTAATTTTTCTCGTGTTTACCGGGTAATGTTTGATTTTTTTTCGTTGCCAATATGCGTTATGTAATGTTTCCAATTTTTCGTTCGTTATAAAATCCTCATTCCTTATTTTTTATTGTCTTGTTCCGTATTCCTTCCGTCAGTAGTTTTCACAGTTTCCATTGTTGTGAATTCGCCTTTACGGCTGCGCGCGAGTCGAGCGGCGAAAGGCCCCGCCTGCCCCCCCACCCGCCGCCTGCCGCTTGCCCCCTCTCTCCTTCTTTCTCTGTCTGGCAATATAGCAGAAAGCAGAAACTCTTCAGTTAGTCGGCTCTCGCCAGGGCTCGTGTAAGGATGTGCGTGTTTTGCGCGCTCTCACGACCGGTTACGAGTGCGCCAACGCGATCGACCACCGGAAACCCGTGGCCCGAATCACGTTATCCCAGCCACCGTGCGCACACAGTCCTTACCGTTTGCTCTTTCGTTTAATCTGTTGTTCGTTTAATACAGAATACGTGAGAAATAGCTCCCTCAATTCACACACACACACACACACACACGCACGTACACTTATATATACACAAGCACTCTAGAACATAGAGAAGCAAAATTACGAGGAGAATCTAGGGTAAGCTCGTAGTTGTTCAACGAGTCGCATAAACGTTCGATTGAGTTTAAGAAAAACGAGAATTGAAACAAAGTGTTTATCGGTCCTACGGAAAAAAACGAGCGGGGCAAAAAATAAAAAAATACAGTGTGCTCCTTCGTGTTATGCGAAGAGTGTTCCAATAGTGTGAAAAAAAGAAAAAAAATTCTACCGCAGCCGAATTTCATTCCGCCCTTTCTTTTTTATTGCCTTTCACCGTTTCGCCACCATATGAACGGATATTTCTGATTAAAAAAGTGCTCCGATCATTCGTGGTGAGAAAATAAAAATTTAAAGCCAAAATCTTTAGCACGAGAATGAAAGAAAAGCTCTCGTAATGACAAGAAGCCTCGTGAGGGGTTTGCGAGGCTCTGGCCGGGGCTGCTGTCGCTGCTGCTGCCGGACGGTTCTCCGTGGCGCGAGGGAAATTTGAAAGCCGGCCGGTTTTTAGCCTTTAATATTGTTTTTTAAGGTAGCCCTTGTGTCAAATTTTTTTCACTCATTCATTGTTTGACACTTGGTCCCATTGGATCGACTTTCAGTGGAAAATTTTCAACAGTCATTCATTTTTTTAAAATACAAAATATCGAAGGCAATGAGTCAGTTTTTCACGTGAAATTTTTTTAGCTATCGTGGCTCATATTTCTTCATTATCCTCTTTCATTTTACTCACATTCCGATCCGGCTATTCACTTGAGCCGAAAAATGTGAAGCACTAACTGGAATTCTCATTATATTTCTTTATGAAAAGTAAAAATTCGAGATTTCATATTTACTCCGAAAATTCAATGATTTTGGATCAATGGACGCAGAAAACTGTCGTATAAATTCTATAGGTTGCAATTTCAGTTTACGCTTGTTCTGAAAAACCAATTTCCCTTCAACCGTCGCGAGTAGTGGGAATAAAAAAAATTAATCACGTCTTGGAATGGGTTTGAAGAGATACAAGGGCTGCCTTAACATCGATCGGCCTATAAATCGCGGCGGGCTTCATCAGTGATTATAAAAAGTAACATTTAAGATCGAGCGTAATCGAAGCGTATTCCGCGGTCGTTTAATCGCGGTCTGAGCAGCTGGAAAGTCTGTAGTAAATAATTCGAAAAAGAATTCAAGTGAGAAACGGGAGGTCGACGAAACGGATAGTGCGCCATTTTGCAATCGAAAATCGCGACGATTATTAGTCAATTTATCATTTTTGACAGGCAAGTTCGGGTCTACAATAAAGTTTCAAGTGCTTAAAAGAAAAAGGAGAAAATAAATAATTGTGTTCTGTGCTCCGGAATATTCGATCGTTCTCTGCTGTCAAGTGGTTCCCTTTTTTTACTACAACTGAAGAGAAAGAACGAGAGAGAAAGTTATTGAGTGTTTACAAGGACGCAAGACAACGCCGAAATCAAGGTAAATATGCTTCCTCGATTCATTCGAATAATCAAATCACGTTCATCATCAATATTTTTGTTTTCATTCCACATTTACTTGTCACAATCAATCACGGACGTTCAGTTCCATAAAATTGATTACGTTTTTGAAAACGAATTTGATTCTTGCCTCGAATCCCGATCGATGCAATTTTTTTTCACGTTTACTAATTGTTATTCTCCAAAATGATCCGTTCGGCAGAAACTCCTCGCGCTCGATTCGCCAATCCGCGCGAAGCTTTGTTTTTATTTTTTCCATCAATTTTTTTTCATCGCTTTTCGGGAACGTGCAACTCTCACGTGTTTGTGAAAACGTGATGAATAATACCAGAATATTATGGACAGTTACGATGTTCAGGGAAATTCTCGGGACTACGAAATGTGTGTGTGTTTTTTTTAAATGGATTCCAAGAAGTTTTAGTGATAGCTGAAACCGTTTTTTGTGTGCACAATTTTGTGTACATTCAACTATCGCATTCAAAAAAGACAAACAGCTTGATTGAGTTTGTTTTGTTTCGTTTTTGATTTTACAACGTAGAATTGAAGTTTGCATGAAAGAGAAATAGAATTTCGTGAAAATTTGCGTTCTGTGAAGCTTATCGGAAGGTCGGAAGGTCAAGGTCGTCCTTTGATTCTATTCTCGATCGACGCACTTTCTCGTTTTGCATTCTCTCAGTGTAGGAGAGCTTCTAAAATTGAAATTGAGAATCAGGGTTTTCGTTATTTTCATTTGGATAAAAAAATTATTACTTTATTCTGTCCAAACAAATTCCTCGTGGTCTCGCTAAAAACGACAAAATCAATGAATTTTTAAATCCCATTTCGTAAATGAATGACTCTGAAGTTTGTAACGTTGAGATTTAACGAAAAACATTTTTTCTATTGATTATTCATTGAATTTCACAAATCATGGCAATTTTTCGAGTCGATTGAGTTTTTTGGTTACAAGAGAGAGAATCGTGTTATTGGCCGGAACAAATATTCAATGATAATTATTGGCTCTGCTGAAAAAATAACAGAATTTCGTTGCATTTCAACGATGGAAACTTCAGGATCATCGTAAATGATGCTTTTAAGGTAAATTAAGTAAAAATTGATCTGGCATTATTCACCCAACTAACGAGGTTCTTGGAGAACAATTTTTTTTTACCCTAATCATGCTCTGTTGTAACTTTGGGTGTTCGTTCGATGAATGACTCTGAAGTTTGCAACGTTGAGGTTCAACGAAAAATATTGTTTTCTATTGATTCTTTATTGAATTTTAAGAATCAAGGCAATTTTTTGTGTCGATTTAATTTTTGGGTGTGGAAAGAAAATCGTTTTAGTGGCTGGAACAAAAATTGAATGATAATTATGAGCTCTGCTGAAGAAATAACTAAATTTCGTTGCATTCCAACGTTGTAAACTTCGGGATCATGTTCGATGATGATTAAGGTCGTTTTGTTGTTTTTCTTTGGTTCATCCAAACCCATTTGCAAACCAGATTAAACCAGAATCGATGATTTTCTTGCCTTCATTCTCTCGCTAGAACAATAAGCTCGAAAATCCTGCAATATCGGTTCACCCGATTAGGTTTTTCTTTCTTCAACTTAATTGAAACGAAATGGAACGACTTTTCCAAATGTGGGGGAACTGAAATTGCAAGCGTTATTTCCTCCCTCGAAGGTCACACCGTCCTCTAGAATCCTGCGAGCGGAAGCTTTTGCACTCGTGATAAAAAAAAAAAAAATTGTGCCACCCAGAGCTCAAGGTCATTTGCGTAATTTATCTTCCGTAGAGTTAGGTCAAGAACTCGGTGTAAGTAGTCGAGTTCACGTTTGTAGAGCGCTTTCCTCCTCAACGTTCTGGCATGAGATAACGCTGGGAAAACAACAGCGTACTATTCAAATAATTAAAATAAATATCATCAAGAGATCTTGAGGACTCCGTGACTGATGATGGTGAATCGAATTTTTTTTTTTTCATCGCAGTCTGGATGGATACGATTAGTAATTTACATCGCAAGCTTGAAATCATTTAATCGACAAAGTTTGAAATCATTTGACTATGTAATATTTGGCTAATTGCTCAGATTCATATTAAGATCTCAATTAATTGTGTCAAATCGTCGCTCCGGCATAAAACGGCTTGAAATTCAACACTGCGTTACAATATTGTGCGCAGACATGAACGTGAAGACGTCAATACATGATGATGTGTGGATGTCTCCGGTTTGTTCTGACATCCTCGTGCGTGCGTGCGTTCGATCCTTGACTACGTAATTATCGTTTGACCGGAAGTCGCGATAGAGACGTTTCAGCCACAGTTATGGCAAACACTCTGCTCAAATAATATATATAAGAATGTGAATCACATATCGAACGCTAATTCAGAATGAATGATGAACGAATACATTTGGCTTGTTAAGCAATCGATTGCCTGCGTGTGAGATTAATAATATTAGCGTTGTGTTAATTTTACAATGACGGTGTAAACATTGGCGAAGATACTTTTCGAATCCCATCTGCTTAGCCATCGATCGTCGCCATGATTTTTTTTTCTCGTCGGAATAATATGATGTTGGAGTTTGCAACGTTAGAATGTAACGAAAAATATTTGATTTTATTGATGATTCGTTCAATTTTCAATGTCATCCAAATTTTTCGAGCCAATATGCTTTTTAGGTGGCAAAAATCGATCATTTTATCGTCGTAATTACAGTCTGCACTTGAATAATTACTTTTGCCAAACAGAAAGAAGAATTTCGTTGCATTTCAATGATGCAAACTTCAAAGTCATCGGAATAAGAGATTTTTCAACAAAGTTCGGTTATTGGATGACTCTGAAATTTGCATCGTTGGAGTTCAGCGAAAATCGTTTCTATTTTCAGCTAAAATAATTATCCAAATGCAGAATGTAATTACGATGATCGAATGGTCGATTTTTGCCACCCCAAAAACCACGGCGGCTCGAAAAATTTGGATAACATTGAAAATTGATGGAATCATCAATAAAATGAAATACTTTTCGCTGCATTCATGACTCTGAAGTTTTCAACGTTGAGATGCAACGAAAAACATTTTTACTATTGATTATTTATTGAATTTTGAAAATCATGGCAATTTTTCTAGTCGATTGAGTTTTTTGGTCGCAAGAGACGATCGGTTTATTGGCCGGACCAAATATTGAATAATAATTATGAGCTCTGCTGAAGAGATAACAAAATTTCGTTGCATTTCAACATTGCATTCAGCATCATGGTTATTGGTCGCTCTCCGAGGGTCACTAGTTTTCAACGACGATCTGATCCCAGCTCCTTTCAGAGGATTGTTTCCACATGATTATAGTTAAAGCTTTAAAATGTTACGCTGTAAAACCTGACGGTACTGTCACACCTACAAATTGACTTCCTTAATCATAGCTGCTCGCAACGAACGTCCATCGAACCCAGTAGCCTCACTTACGAGGTCTGTGGAACACGCAACATACACGTACTGTGAACGCGGCTGAAACAGGTGACCACCATTTGCGTTTATGTAACGCATAATTATGCGATGTTCTGCCGAAACGATACAATCACATAATATTTATTGATTTCGTTTCTACTCGTTGCATTTTCCATCGACGATGATCCGTGTCGTCGCTCTTCAATTATCCAATTTTTTCAATTAACCCGATACAAAATTTCACTTTCAGTCGTCTCTCGCAGTCAATTAACTTCCCATTTTTTGTCCTCGATCATTTTTCATTCACCCTCGTTCCGAAAACAGTCGTGAAAAATTTGCTAATCATTTTTCAACAAATTTTCATGATTTGGTTCAGTTTTGATTGATTAAAAAATCTAGAAAACACTTGAAACATTCCTTATCATGAGGCCATTTTGAAAATATGAGAAAAAATATCAAATTGTTCTGTTTTAATAAAATATTTAATAGTCTGACTTTTCGAAAAGTGTCAAAAATTTTCTATAATAATGATAAATTTGAATTTTTTTACAAACCAATTTTTGAAAATACTTCTGCACTACGGGTCATTCTCGGCGAGAAATACTTTCGGGTCAGAATGACCATGTGTGTCAACTGCGGCCTTAACACAACGAAATATTCGTGAATTGTAATCATTGAGCTCGATTGCATGTTCACTCGGATGCATTTTCCCCGACGAATAAAAAAATCGATCATTCATTTTTTCGCCTCATATTAAATCGAAAAAACTTCTCGTTTTGCATCAAAATTTGATAGGGAAACTATCTATATATTTTGAACTTTGCATCGTTGCTATGCATCGAAATTCTGTTTTTTCTCCAGCGAGGCTTATAATTGTTATTCAATATTTGGTCTGGACAAAAAAACAATCGTTTCTTGAGTCCCAGAAAGTAAATCAAGACTAAAAATTGACATGATTTTAAAAATTCAATAAATAATTAATAGAAACAATATTTTTCGTTGGATCGCAACGTTGCAAACTTCAGAGTCATTCGTTGCATTCTAACGTTGCAAACTTCAGCATCATGATTTCTTCTCGTTTCTTTGTCGCTCGAGCATTTTCTGCTCGTGAGACAACAATCGTCTTGTTGAATCTGTCGACGTTTAATCTCGCGAAGCATCTGTGAGCCAGATTCGTTAAAACCATTGAAACTTTGCTTATACCGCGAGTGTGGTCTATTTCATAGACGATTAGAGGTCGATGACGACATCCAGACACGTCGTCTCAACTCCTCACACTCGTTCATTACATGAATGCATGCACATTGTTTTGAACGACTTAGCGAATTATGATTCAGGAGTTTTCGAACACATCAATAAAATAGATAAACACTTTTGCGTCCCCATGCATGCACAAAGTATTGAAAACAAAAAAAAAGATGTTGGATGAAATTCCGTGAACAATAAATTATTTATAATTGTTTCGAACTAAAAATGGTAAGACTCATTGTGGAAACGACAATCATTTCATCACGATTACTGTCACCGATGCATGCAATTCGCAACATGATTGCTTCGTTTTCATTAATATGTGATTTTTCCTCGTTGGTCTGAGACAGAAACATTTTTTATGTTCAAAGCGAAATCTCTGCTCCACTCTGCTCAAACAAATCTTCGATTTTCGTTATACAAATTTCAATAAAATTATTCACTAATGCACAGTGGATCAAAGTCGTCGGTCGACTCATAAACCGACAGTGGGTGAGGCAATTGAATGAAAAAAAAGCTCTCAATTCGTGCAGCATCGATTCAAATACAATTCGTTCTTTTGTGACGAAAAAAAAAAATGTAAAATTTTTGCATTTTCGCTTCATTTTCATTCCGTTTATTATTTCGTTCGAGAATTTTTGTTAGCTCGACTCCGTATGACTCTGAAGTTTGCAAAGTTGAGATTCAACGAAAAATATTGTTTCTGTTGAGTATTTATTGAATTTTTCAAATCTTGTCTATTTTTCGTCTCCGTTCAGTTTTTGGGACTCAAGAGACGATCATTTTATGGTCCGGGATAAATATTGATGAATTATTATCAGGTCTGGTGAAAAAAAAAAAGAATTTCGATGCATTTCAACGATGCAAACTTCAACGTCATGACTCCGTGAGTTTCGTTTGCTGGAAAAATCGATTGGGTCGACATATTTTCATAATAATTTCACAAGCAATTGATATTGTAAGTGACCATGTGTATCCCAGAGTATAAAAATGGAAAAGTATTGTCGAAACGCCCACCTGGTCGCGTGCTGTGGAACCCTCGGCCAACAGCTATACACAGAACTCTATGTTACATACTACGTGCACGCGTACACACGCAAATGATTTGCAATGTCGACGTATAAATGTGAATGTATGTCGTACCGGCGTCCACACCTTTCTTGCTTGTTGCGTAAGCTCAAACAGCTGTTGCCCACGTTTGTTCTTCGTTCTTGCTTCGCGCACAATATTTTAATAGATGTGTGCGTTCCAGTCAATATACGAGGGAAAGATTTACTCCACGTTGCACCTTCGTGAGCAATTTGAAAAGAAATTTCGTCTTTAGATGGCGCGAGTTATGGTGCAAGACAAATTCAGTCATTGCTTCGCGGCTCACCAGCATATTGTTAAAATAAAAGTTTCAATGACTCTGAAGTTTGCAACGTTGAGATGCAACAAAAAACAGTTTTTCTATTGATTATTTATTAAATTTTGAACATCATGGCAATTTTTCCAGACGATTGAGTTTTTTGGTTGCAAGAGACGATCGTTTCATTGGCCGGGCCAAATATTGAATAATAATTATAAGCTCTGCTGCAGAAATAAAAAAATTTCGTTGCATTCCAACGATGGAAACTTCGGGATCATAAGTTTCAAACGTTTTACTTCCGCATCGCCTTTCATACTCGTCTGCCTCATCGGTTACTGCGAAAAAGAAACTCAACGTCGACTCCTGTGCATTTTCTTGACTTCATTTTCTTCGTCGATTTCGAGATTTCAGCCGGAAATCGATGAATTTTTGAAATAATGTTTTTAAAGTCGAGCTTCTGGCCTTGAAACCTTTGAATCGCACAACAAACGGACGATAAATTTTTTAAATCATTCATGTTTTTATATGTTGACTTATCGAAATCAGGAAATAACGGGCAGTCCCAGAAGCAACCAAAGATAACACTACAAATTAACTCGATTCGTTCCACGAATTTTTGGGCCACACGCGCATATCGAATCATTATTTTTTTATATGCCTCGCTCAAAGACGGTGATATTTCGTTCAAACCATTTATCGTGACTCCGAGCATTTCAAATTGGCTGCAACAACGAAATCCAGTCTCGTAAGCACCATATGGAATAAAAATATCTCCTCGTGCATGCTTCACCATAGAGAACAATTTTATTATACTTGCACGTTTACGTACACATTTCTCTTGTGATTTCACTGCTCGGATAATCGTTTTACTAGCTCGGATCGTCGTACTCACGTGTCGAAAGCATAATTAAACACTCACGTGTATACGCTGCATATTCTCGCGAAGGCAGGGAGGGAGAATATCGCGCGACGAGGAGGCCAGACAAAAACCGGAAGAACTTTTTTTATTTCAATGTTTTCACTTTCGCAATCCAATAACAATGTTATCTCCTGTATATTGTGATACAAAAAGTTCAACCTTTCATACGTACACGGAAAAGCTTGATCCACATGACTCTGAAGTTTGCATCGTTGGAACGCAACGAAATTCGTTTTTAGCGTTGGCAAGAATAATTATTCGCATTACGATGATAAAATGATCGATTTTTGCCATCCGATAAGCAAGTCGGCTCGAAAAATTTGGATGACATTAAAAGTTCAACGAATCATCAATAAAATCAAATATTTTTTGTTGCATTCTAACGTTGCAAACTTCTACATCATTGATCCACAAAAATTCATGATCCGTTGTGAAAAATGACTGAAATTTCAACAAAAAATACAGTTGGAAACCGGAAATCATTTGCTTCACTCTGTGTCTTATTGAATCTGAATTCGAACGGTGATAAGAAAAATTCTGCATAACAAAAAAATTATCTGCAGCAAAAGTGACAAATAAAAACAAAGAATCTTTCTGTGCGATGCGGATTCGAAATTGGGGAAAATGTTGAAGGATTTGAGGGAAAAATTCCGCGTAAATTAATTGAAAATGATCTATTCAGATCTTGCGAGGAAAATATTATTGTGCGAAAATTGCTCAACGAACAGAAAATGTTGCTATTGAGGAAACTGAAAATTTCATGCCCGGACCCCGATTTTCCATGCTCTTGCATGCTCTTGAATTTTGTATCGTTGGAATGCAACGAAATTCTGTTTTTTCTGCACCAGAAGCTCATAATTGTTATTCAACATTCGCCCCGGACAATAAAACGATCGTTTCTCGAGACCAAAAAACTCAACCGAGACTAAAAATAGCCACGATTTTCAAAACTCAAATAGAAACGACACTTTTTGTTGCATCTCAACGTTGCAAACTTCAGAGTCCTGTGAAAATTTCGGATCGTCGAAAATATTCGGCAATTCTGGGTAAACTCCCAGAAACTATAAAAACTGACGTATTTTATATAGTGAATTATTAGTTCGCAACAGTTTTAGTATATCTACGAACATTAGGAGGAAATTGGCCAAGTGCTTAAAATGATCGTTATTGTTGTTATGGAGTAGGGAAAGTAACGCAATTTTGTTGGAGAAAGCGAGAATCAACGAGATAACTGGTTTATCTTATTATACGTCGAGTATTTCGAGTCGAATATCGATCCGAACTACGCCATGAGTAAGTAGAAAGCCTCAAACAGTTAATGGAGTTCCAAGGGGTTGTATAGAGAATTTTGGCAAGGGACTCGAGATCGTGTATATAGTCGTAGAGAAGACCCACATGAATGCGTGCGCGGAGAAGGAGATCGAGGTCGAGGGTGTGAGATCGTGCGGACCGTGACAGTTTGCGCGAATCCAACGAGGATTTGGCTGGCGACTCGGTGCCGAAACCCAATGAGCAATACTCCCACACAATTTTTAGGGAACAAGGAAGAAACGAGAAATTGAAGCACGCGAATATCAAATAGTACCGAGACGGAAAAAGAGAGGGAGGTTTATTAAGGAGACCGAGGAAATAGTGAAAAAAGACGGTGGATGAAAAAGACAGAGAGACCAGACGGGGCAATAGACAACAACGAATCCGAACCTCGCTAGACAATCCGGCGACGGGAATTACTGACAGAGCTCTTCGAGCCAAATGAACACAGTCACAGGGAAAAGTTCGCTTGGCCAGAGTTTATATAACGCACGTCCCGGGGACATCGCAAGTTGTCGGTTTTTGACAAATTTTACTATTCTTCTTTGGAATTTTTATTTCTTGTCTTCGTCGACATAATTAGAAAAGTTTTCATCTCTTTGCACAAAAGTTCATATCCATTTATAAAATCGCTGCTATATGTTTTTAAGACTGCAATGAAATTTGGCTTGACATTCAGAAATGTTCGTCACGGTCAACAACGAACAACTTTATCGCGGTCCATCATGTGTTGTTTGGCACGTTAATCTCTCAATCTGTCGCCCTGCATTGATTTATCTTCTGATGGAGAAAGAGATAGACAGAGAGAGAACGTAGTTTACAATGTTTCTCTTCTTTATTCTCGTATCTGCATAAACTTTATTAAAAATTTATTATTCAAACGCCATTCTCGACAAATTATTCTCGTATAGTATTTTCTCAATTCCGATTTTTTCGTATTCGAAATTATTCTTGATCGCGTTTGTTTTTCATTCCATGATTCCATATTCAGGGCACTTTGCGGTTTTCTCACAACATTGCTGAAACCACTGCGCGTGTAATTTTGAAGATACCGAATTTTTTCATCATCCAAGCATTCGTTGTATAGGCTAGTTCTAATCTATTAAAGTTTTTAAACGTGTTTCGCGCGCATCAAGGCATCAAATAGGAATAATTCGCATATTTATGAACTTATGCTTGAAGGGCTACGAAGTGTTCAGAACTTTTGCATGAAACTTCTCATCGACAATGAAGGCAGGTGTGATTTTGAGGCGTCTCGGGTGTTACTTTATGTCGAGCCAAAGATGAAATCACTCGATTTCGTCATCGTACTAAAAATATATGAATCCATTAAATTCGCGGTAAACTTTTCATAATTCTGCATCCTGGTGGTTCGAAATTCATCTTGAAGAGAGAGAGAGAGAGGGAGAGAAAAAGGAATCACGAGAGACTCTCGGGAGATGTACGACAATCGTCACTCATCCCGGAAATATACTTCAGTTTATTTCTCGAACATCTCCTCAGTAAATTGATGATGTTGAAGTTTGCAACGATGGAATATAACGAATAATATTTGATTTTATCGATGATTCGTTCAATTTTCAATATTATCCAAATTTTTCCTGCCGATATGATTTTTCGGGGGCAAAAATCCATCATTTTATCATCGTAATTACATTCTGCACTTGAATTTTTACTTTTGTTAAAGATAAAAAATAATCTCGTTGCATTGAAACGATGCAAACTTCAGAGTCATGTAAATTGGTTGTTCGCTCCTTATCACAACAGAGAGACGAAAACGTTTGCTACTCAGTTTTTTTTTACTCATTTTTCCTCGTTCATGACTAAAAAAAACAAAATAAATTGTACCAACAGTGCAAAGGTAAATGACTCTGAAGTTTGGATCGTTGGAATGCCACGAATTCTTCTTTATCTTTGGGAAAAGTAATTATCCAAGTGCAGAATGTAATTACGATGATAAAATAATCGATTTTTGCCTCCCGAAAGGCATTTTGGCTCGAAAAATTTAGATCACATTGAAAAATGAAGGAGTTATAAATAAAATCAAATATGTTTCGTTGCATTCCAACGTTGCAAACTTCAGCATCATAAAGGTAAAGTCTCGATTTTACTGCAGCTCGATGTATTCAATTTTTTTATGTTTATTCGATCCATATGATGATGATGAGTGTTTTTTTTTCCATTCGATGGAAAGCCACGCGAAAAAATGAATGAACGATGAACATAAATGGGATTGAATAATTATAGGAGCTCAAATCGAACGATCAATGAACGCGACCGTCTTTAGTTTTATGCCAACTTGTATTGCCGATAAGGCACACGTAACGATAAAATCTCTCGCGAAAACACGTGGTCCTCGAACTTCAGCTGGTGACGACGTGCCGCTTCGTGCGCAAGTTCTTTATTCTCCTCACCTTCTTTACTAT
The DNA here is from genome assembly GCA_037043255.1 of Diadegma fenestrale. Lineage (NCBI taxonomy): Eukaryota > Metazoa > Arthropoda > Insecta > Hymenoptera > Ichneumonidae > Diadegma > Diadegma fenestrale. The sequence continues at coordinate 14,133,364 of CM073309.1, read as the reverse complement.
ATCGAGCGCCGCGCGAGACGGAATTCCGAGGTTGCCCCTACCAGTTGATATAATTACAACACCAAACACGTGCGAATATAACGCGTTTTACTATTATCAGCTCACCGCGGATCTTGCGACAAAGAAACCAATGACAGATCTTTAAAGATCCGACATTCTCGTTCGAATATTTCTCCATTGTTTCAACCGACGTCTCACATTTTCCATGGAAAATTTTTATCTTCCGGCATTTCGTAATTCAAACGTTGACTCTTCACGTGTAGAATGTTGCATTTTTTATTTACCTTTTTACAACAAACGATACATATTTAATTGCAAAACTCGAGAAAACGATCGTCAATTATTCCATTTCTCAACCGGATGTTTCTTCGACCTTAGTCACACTTTTTTCCCCGATATTGTTTTATCTATTAGCATGAAGTTTTTGTTTCCAGTTATACTGTCTAGTCTAGATTTTTCCATTGCATATTTTATCACGTTTTCATGAGAGCACGATTTGAATAGTCTATTTTTTGTTTTTATTCTGATAATGAGTTTTTTTCTTTCATCGTCTGCTACGGTCTTTGTTGTGGAAATCAGATTTTGTGGGACGAAAGACCAAGCAGTAGTTGTGTATATAAGGGAAAACACTTGCGCTCGTAATTCCGGGTAGCCTTTCGAGGTCTCGCGAGTAATGGCGTTAATTCCACCTACACGCAAAAACCCCATTCGAATAGACACTTTTGCAACACGTCATATTTTCTTATTTCTTCTCGCTCTCTCGCTCTTGTTGTTTGCTCTTTTTATCCTTTCCTCTCGTTGTAAAGAAGAGACTGATGGAAGAGAGGCTCGTCGTGTTTTCGTAATATTGCATGTATCAAGAAACAGAGTATTCGATGCATGCGCACACCGACGACTCGGAAGTTTGCAACGCTGAGATTCAACGAAAAATAATGTTTCTATTAATTATTTATTGAATTTTGAAAATCATGGCAATTTCTCGTCTCGATTGTGTTTTCGAGGCTCGAGAGACGACCGTTTTTTGTCCCTAACAAATATTGCATAATAATTATGAGCCTGCGCTGAAGAAAAAAAACAATTTCGTTGCATTCCAACGATGCAAACTTCAACATCATCGCACACACTCAATTCCGCGAATTGCTATATTCTGCCATGCTGACCATTAGATCACGGTCAGACTTGAAGATTATTAATCCGATGCACATATACACACAGCTTTATGCAGTCCCGTATAATTTTATTTATATCTCGCTCTCTCAAATATATATGATTAATTGGCACACTCGTGGAGCAGGCTCATTTAATCAGACTGCATGGCACGTCCTGTCATTCACGAACGTCTCACACATTTCACCACAAATTTTCTTATTTCCTCTTGTATCCGTAAATGGAATGATCAACGAAGCAGAAAAATAAGCATCACGTGCTCCAATTAAATAACGCATCCTCGTCTATAACCAATTTATTTCTTATCATTTCTTATCATTTACACTCTCGATCCGGTGCATACTTCAGCATCAGTCACCCAACCAATTTTCAAACCTTCGACAATTTTTATTCGCCTCATTTTTTATCGTAATCGCGTTCAAAAATTCATGACTCTAAAGTTTGCATCGTTGGAATGCAACGAAATTCTTTTTTATTTTTGGCAAAAGTAATTATTCAAGTGCAGAATGTGATGATCGATTTTTGCCACCCGAGAAGCATATCGGCTCGAAAAATATTTGGATGACATTGAAAATTGAACGAATCGTCAATAAAATCAAATATTTTTCGTTGCATTCCAACGTTGCAAACTTCAGCATCATAGAAATTCTCATCAATTTCGATCCAACTCTTTGATCTGCAGATCAATTCAAAGTTACTTCATTTATTTGGTACGCGCGTTTCGACGTTTTCTTTTCAATCCAGTTAACGTACCGCGCGGTTCGATAAACTTTTGTCTCGGTTATAGATTACATAATATTGAATGACCAGTTTCCATGACCTCATTGTACCACTTAAAGCCGAAGAATCCACTCACTGTTGCATCCGCAACAACATCGTGTGTAAACAGAGCACGCGTAATCTATCTTTATTAATATTATTATTATCATTATAATCATGGATATGTATTTTTACACCAACAGGGTTGTACGTCGATCGTAACAACCGATAATTACTTGGAAACGATTAATTAGGAGAAGAAAACTAGTTTCTGCTTAATTCAATCTCTGATGTAAATATCCGGTTCGATCAGCCCTTTACGCATTGTTAATGAGACTGCAAATCTTTCTACATATATTTTACGCTCCACTGGAGACTCGTAGTTCCATTGAATAACGTCGATATTTTGTTGGATCCGATCAACTTCGTATTTTATGTTGATAATAACGAAGATGATACCGAAGTTTGCAACATTGGAATGCAACGAAAAACTTTTGATTTTATTGATGATTCGTTGAATTTTCAATGTCATCCAAATTTTTCGAGCCGATATGCTTTTTGAATGGCAAAAATGGATCACTTTATCATCGTAAATCCATTCTGCATTCGAGTAATTATTTTCGTCGAAGATAAAAACGAAATTTGTTGCATTTCAACGATGCAAACTTCAGAGTTATTAACGAAGACGTATAACGAAATTTTCTGTTAACGTCACATTCGGTTCCCCCATAGAACAGCATTTACCATGGACATGAACAGAGTTTGATTCTTCCAAAGACCGTAACGAAAAAATTCTGTCAAAATGACTAAATCTGTCGTTTTATTAAACAGAATCGAATTATTTCAAAAATATTGCGATATTATTCGAGAACATCTCGAACATGAAGTCGGACTGACACGAAATGTTGGCCTTTTTTTTTAATCTTTATTTCACGATTTCTGTTTTATGGGTTTTCGACCATGCCAATTTATTTCTCACTGTATAAAATTTTCGTTTTTTCGATCTTTCCTCGATCAGTTTAGATAATAATAATAATAAGAATAATTGCAGTCGCATGCAAGATTATTACTATTAGCCGTTCGTTCCCCACCCTCCGATGTACAGAAAAATTGTTCGGAGCTGATTTATCATATGATGTTTAACCGCACACCATTGAAGGCATTGCTGAGTTGTTGTTTATTTATGGGATCATGGTGTGGCCGGTCACGGTGGTCATTACACAACGAGAAATCCATTTTTACACAAGCTTTCTGTTACATAAAAATGCCTGAGTGCCTTTTTAGATCGATACCTTTCATCGTCAGCCTGGCCGAGTTGCTAGTAATTTTCCAGACATGTACGTAAGCCTCGTGAGCTACGGGGTGGCGAGGCTTTGCTAGCCATGCGTCATCATGGTCTTCCACCCTTGCTCCGTCCTATAACGTCTACTCTGAGCCTATATCGCATCATAGTAATATGTACATCACACACGTTGCCCGATCCTCAAGTTCGTTCGGGGTCGCTAAACAAAAGTAAAATTAATGCACCGAACCTAACATCAACCATTTTTCTCCGTGCGCTCATATATGGACGTGCTAGAAACGTGGGGTCGATATAAACGGAACATAGCACTTGCCTAAATATTCATTAGCATCGAAGCAAGAAAAACAACAGCTGGACAATAACTGATAAAACCAACAGAGAATGCTGATGTTTCAGTAATTCGAGAATCATCGTTTCAATTGGACAGAAATAAGTCTCTCGTTTTTATTCACTGAAAATTCAATCTTTTTGACGATCCTGAAGTTTGCATCGTTGGAATGCAACGAAATTCTATTGAATCTTTGGCAATAATAATTATTTACATGCAGAACGTAATCACGATGATAAAATAATCGAATTTCACCACAAGAAATGCATATCGGTTCGTAAAATTTGGTTGAAATTGAAAATTGAACGAATCATCAATAAAATGAAATATTTTTCGTTGCATTCCAGTGTTGCTTGCAAACTTCACCATCATACGAAATTATGTTATTTCTTCAGCAGAGCTCATAATTATTATTTGATATTTGCTCCGGCCGATAAAACGATCCTCTTTTGCGACCAAAAAGCTTAATCGACACGAAAAATTGACATGATTTTCAAAATTCAATAAATAATCAATAGGAAAAATATTTTTCGTTGAATCTGAACGTTCCAAACTTCAGAGTCATATCTCATTGGCAAATCACATCAGGTTTGGGTCAATCAAACTATTTTTTGATACTGACAAAAATTTCTGGTAGAACGTGACGGAAAATATTGTCATTATTCGAAATTTACCAAAATTTGAATGGCCCCATATTATTTTTCGAATTAAATTTGTCGGTGACGAAACTGATTTGCAAGTTGTCACTTCATATCACAATAAAAGGAACGATCCAAGTTCCAAGAACGGAGCATTCCCCAGTTTCGTATGATCCCGATCACTATGAAGTTTGCATCGTTGGAATGTAACGAAATTCGTTTTTTATCTTTGGCAAAAGTAATTATTCGAATGCAGAATGTAATTACGATGATAAAATGATCGATTTTTGCCACCCGAAAAGCATATCGGCTCGAAAAATTTGCATGACATTGAAAATTCAAGGAATCATCAATAAAATCAAATATTTTTCGTTGCATTCCAACGTTGCAAACTTCAGCATCATATGATCCCGATGGTTTTGTCTCTTGTCGAACTTTGATCACGTATGCAGTTCGCACAAACCATATTTCATGGACATACTACAAATTAAGCGTCTTCGCCAAGCAAAACACGATGAACAAATCATTTAGTTTTCTTAGCACGAATTGACAGTTTTCCATACTTTTCATTCAATTTTTCTTCTCGTTCTTCTCTGCCTCCTGATTCTTTTGATCCTCAAATTCCAATCGTTTTCCTATATAGTTGTCGCCAAATTCTGCGAGCTTTCGTTCCAAAATATCTCGTTCCGTACACAGTTAATCAATAGTTACAGTTAATTACTAATTTGTCGATCTGGACTTTGCAAGCCATCAAGAAACATCGATAATAATTCTCGAGCTGAATAGTCGTCTCTCAAGTTACGTTCAATCGACGATCGACGTTTCTATGTACTTAAAAATGTCTTTACATATATGGATGTATATTTGAATAGTCGACGTTCTGTATATAATATATTCCCAACGAGAACAAGTCAGTGGGCGTCAGCCTTGGATCAGCTGCTTGTTTTCAATGTCAACGAGTATTAATACTGCACCGCACCAGTGTCGTTCGTGCAAGTGTAAAGTCTCAGAGATTCCTAGGGAACGTCTTGTTCATGACGAGGTGCCTATACATCTCTGTATTATTAGCGCTCACACACGCACACAACGTGACTTTTGTATTTGTCATACAACCAGCGAACTACTCGGAAACTAATATTGTGCATCGTCTTTTAACACTTGTAGCGGAGAATTTGCTGCTCCAAAAATCGTTTTCTCACGTTACGCGAAATCTTCTCGTTTTACTGTGCAATTATGACACTCATTCGACTGATATCATCGTTTTAGCTGTTCGCAACATTGTTTGCAATCGCTTGAGCAATTTCGTATTAGGATGAGAAAAAAATTTCTTTCGATTTTATGAATTCGATCGCTGTTTGTTGGTTTCGAGGTCGACTCTCGCAACGAGATGATTGACAACACTAATCAGCATTTTTTCTTTGTTTTATTAGCGATTTCTGCATCGTTCGGTTGTGTCTGACATTTCGTTCGGAATCGTTGCGTTGTTGTTTATTATTTTATAATTAAGATTAATGGGTTGTGGGTTTATTGCGAGACTTGCACTCGTGGCTCTTGCGAGACACTCTAGTGAACGCTGAGCTTCTTCCGCCGTAGAGCCTGTTATTGGTTTTTAATGCATCTGTACGCATTCATCATCATTCTTACGGTTGTTCACTCATCGAGTATGCAAATCGACGCGTATATAAATTTAATCCAAAACCCACGTATGACCTCATTTCAATTGTTTCCGAAGACACGTATTGATTCGAGGAATCCAGGAAATTGTGAAAACTTTTTGTCATTTTTGCAGAAATCTTTCGATCAATTGTTTTTTTTTCCTTCTGTTTATCGGTGGGATTCTCTTGATAATTTCGACCGCTTTTAATTGGCAATGCAAATTGGCAATCGGGAAAATAATCGTGAGCGACAATGTTCGATTGCATGTGATTAAGTTTCGATGAAAGAATCGTCCAAGTCATGATCCATGTTCAAGGCGAGTTTTCTTGGTCGAGGTCAGGAAACATTCTGCTCGCGATCGAAAATCCTCACTTACGCTTTTGTATGGTCGATCCCATCCGATTTGTATGGTCGAGATACAGCCGATTACAAAACTGGTTTGATTCAATTCCTCCGAGAGTATATACCGCGCTCCGTGGTGTGTGGATTTCGTAGCGTGCTGCGTCCTTCCTTGCGCTTGAATCACATGAAAGTATGTGAGAGTACAACATACGTTGCACTCCTTCGTTGCTGCTCGTAGAGCATACGGTAAACTCGCTGTAGCAGAGTGTTGAACGAAGCCTGTGTATTACGAAGGCTTCTCGGTGGAATGAAGAACGCCAACGTATGAAAAAAAGACGAGAGGTGCCTTCTGAGCACGAGGAAGGAAACGCCATTGCAGAAATACTTTGCGTAGTAAATCGTTGTAGCAGTCAACCAACCAACAATCCTTCGCCTCTCTCTTTCATTCAATCGTCTTCATTGGAATCCAACTCGCACTTAACTTTTCTCTGCTCTCACGAATCGCACGAAATCTTGTACGTTTTTATGGCACAATCGAGTTTTTTCGATTTCCGAATGTTTGCCCGACAAACTTTCTAATAAAAGAAATGAAAGATGAAATAAAGAATATAATTGCTAGACATTTCCCGGCTATGCCGACGCGAGTACTGCTGAATGGATTTTCCGAACAAAATTGATAGAAGAAATCCTATCGTTGTATGATGCTGTAGTTTGCAACGTTGGAATGCAACGAAAAATATTTGATTTTATTTATGATTCGTTCAATTTTCAATGTCATCCAAATTTTTCGAGCCGATATGCTTTCCGGGTGGCAAAAATCGATTATTTTAGCACCGTAATAACATTCTGCACTTGAATAATGACTTTTGCCAAAAATTAAAAAGAATTTCGTTGCATTTCAACGATGTAAACTTCAGAGTCATATCGTTGTATCGAAAATCAGAATTCTCTGAGCCAACGAAATCTGCAGTCGCTCCCTAAATCTTTTTATTCGTTCCAACAAACATTCGATTTTTCCATCCACGTTCTACTCGTCCAGAATTCGTTAATATCATTGACGGATTATAAGATTCGAGTAAGTGCGGGAATTGGCTCGCAGAAATTTCCCGAGAATTCATTCCGCAAAATTGAAAATGAAAAAATGGGAATCCGAAATACAGTCAAATTGAAATTTGAGCTAACTAAATCGTATGCGAACTTGTGAAATATCGGAGAAAACAGACTACGTTTTTAATTCATTTGTTACAACTCATTTGAATGATATAGAATCTCGTTATTGCCACATGTATCGCCATGCAATTCTGGTATATAGAGAGTGAAATTTGAATAACGCTGGAATAACGGTTCTCCGTGATGAACGAGAACAAAGTTAGACGGGTTGGCACTCGCGTGACGTCCAGAGTATTCTTGCCACCCTGTTGCCATAGGGTGGCAAACTAGCGCGAATGTGGAACACGTCCGTGTTTGCGAAATGTCTATAACTCCGTGCAAAACTGTGAACAACTGTGTAGCTCCGCACACGTTTCTCACCGAATGAAGCAAGCCTTGCTCGTCGACTATACATCAATCGATACACCACATTCTACCCCCTCCCCTCTCCTCATCCTCCCTGCCCCTTATACCACGAGCACGCCAAATGTTTTATTTCCGGACTTTCTTGCAGATCGTATTATATAGCAACTTTGTGCTTCAACTCCGAAATAGAGCGTCTGAATAAATCCAACACTCAAATTCCATCTTTTTCAGTTCCAAAACGATCCACATAATTCCCTCTTCATTTCGGATTTTAATTTTACAGCATGTATTCGTATTTTATCGAGATCATAGTTTTCAGAATTTCTGCTGTTCTAATTTTCATTCATTATTTTTGCACGTATCCAGATGATAAAGATTCAATTTTAATGGGAAATGTTTACGTTAATAACATTCTTTGTCATCAACGAAAATCGATTGCCAATAAAATGGCTTTGCAAAGAGAAGGACTGAAATTATGAAAATTTGGTTGTTTTTTTAGAGAGAGAGTCTGTCGAAAATACAGTGGCGATGAAATCTTGTTTAATTATGACAGGCATATCGGCTCGAAAAATTTGGATGTCATTAAAATTTGAACGAATCATCAATTATATCAAATATTTTCTTTCTAAACTTTAGCATCGTGTTGAATTTCGTTGATGAAAAATATTTCAGTTCATCTTTTTCGAGAAATTTCATTTTCCGGTGCTCGTTCGATCGACGGCAGTTGTCAAATGCCTCTGAAGCGTTCCTAACTTTTTGGATTTAATTTGAACTAGTAAACAAATACTTTGTACAAATTTTGTAATAAAAAGTTGACATTCATGAGGCTCACAATAAAGATGAAAAATTTCATGCAGAAAAGTTGGAGCAGTATTCTGAATGGTTTTTGAATTCTCTCACGATGATAAGAAGTTTTTGTTATCTTTGGTACAAGCAAATATCCTTCCTGGAACTTAACACGGAACACGGTTCGTGCTTATCAGCATGCAGTTAGACCAAGACTTGTAGTTACGGACTGTGTACAGACGAGGTCGATTTTTGCAAACAACTATCACGTCTTCCATATATTCCGTTTTTCTCGCTTTTATCATTCGGTGGAAATATGTATCAGATTCTTCCTGTCGAAAAAGCGAGTTTACGATTTTGTCCGTGCAGCTTTTTTTTCTTACGAAATATCAAACTATTTTCTTTGCGTATTTGCGTTACCATAGAGAAAGTTTCGCATAATTTCCTTGGTTGATTAATCGTTTTCGAAATGACGTAGGACGTTGCAAATCTACAGAAATGTTTCGACGTATTCGAAAAACTTTTTTTGTGGTTTTCGTGAAAACGTTAAGGGAGTTTACCTGTCGGAATATTCCATAGAAAAATCTGAAGATGCTTAAATTGGCGCGGAGTCCCTCGCGTACGTTTATCATTAGAAGATCCAATAAAGCGCGTCGATATTCATGAAGCTGAAGTTCGCAACGTTGGAATTCAACGAAAAATATTTCTTTTCATCCATGATTTGTTCAATTTTAAATATTGTCCAAATTTTTCGGGCCCATAAACGTTTTGGGTCGGAAAAATCGATCTTTTTAATGTCGTAATTACATTCTGCATTTAAATAATGAGCTTCGCCACAGAAAAAAAAGAATTTCGTTGCATTCCAACGATGCAAACTTCAGCGTCATCGATAGTCGTCCTAGATATAGGTTTCAAATTGTCGACAACGTCAATAAGCCGTTGTTCAATCTTTTGATGAGTTGTTTGATCTTTTCATTTGCGACAACGTGCCAAGTTATTTTGAGGGACTGATCTTCAACAGACTACGGCACGAATTTCCCTCTGATGAAAATTCGCTTCGAGCCTTTATGGACTTGAAAAAAACTTCCTGTCAACGGAATTCAATTTCAATTTTTAATTATGTTCAACGAGATTTTTCATGACTCCGGTGCACGAAAATTCCTCGTTGATTTTGTGTTTTCGAAGTGATTCTTCAAACGATTGAAAACGACTCGGCATTCGTCGATATTTTCCATGCAAAATAAGTGGAAAATTTGCTCGAGCTCTGTAGCCACTGGTCCAATGCGAAATAAGATGAAAAATAAAACTTCAGCTTCACAGACGCAGATGAAAAAAATGTTTGATTCGCTTTTGGCAATCGCAGTCATGAACAATCATATGGCAAAGGAGAGGAAGGAGAAGGAACTCCTTATAAAAACAAACAAAAACTATCGAGCAACTCCGATACACGACAAGCAAAGTTCCTTACGTCATTAGCGTGCGCGATATCGCTGTCAAGAGAGTGTCTAGCGAGCTCGTACACGGTAAACAAGTTTTTACCAACAAGTTTGGCACTCCGCCAAAAGTTTTGTTCTTTTGCTCGTGGGCTTGGTACGGATTCGCAGGGTGTTTTAGACTCCTTCGCGCCTCTCTGCATATATACTCGTGGAAACATTTTCGAATGAGTTTTCTGTCCCATTTCTCGTTGAATCGAATATTATTCATCAATTATTCGCAATCTTGAATAACTTGGATAGAAAATCACATCTCGAAGAGCGTGACAGTTTCCTAGAAAGAAAATTCAAAAATCATGGCAAACAAATTTTTTTCATCCAAAAATGATTACATTCTGACCCGAATTAGTCATCGCAATCCACTTTTGTCTCCAAATTGCGTACACTTTTTCGAATAATATTTAAGCTAAAAAAATATCGTTTTCTTTTTGGAAAATGTTATTCTTTAAAAAGTCCAAGTTTCAACATTGAACTTTCAACTTTTTCATGTTAGTTCCTGCGGCATGTGTGAAGTGTATTTCCCGCTTTCAAAAATATGAACAGCACGAAGGGGTCAATTTGACCCAGTCTGTTAACGAGGGCCTAAAAACGCGTAATTTGACGTAATTTGAACGAAACTTTTATGAATATTCCGAGTGTGCAGAATTCTCGGCGCCAAATGGTTTTTAACCCTCTGAAAAAAAAATTTCTTCGTTATCTGTAAATTTAAGGGCGTCTCGACGCTGCAGAATTCTTTGCTGTGAGCGCAACAGTTTCGATGTAACTCAGTCGTGTAATAAAACACTGAGAATTAAAAATAATTCGAATTTTTTTAGACCCGTGGAGCATGAACTGTGAAAAATTCGTTTGTAATCCCGTGGGTTCTGACATTTAGCTGGCAAACATTTTCGTAAAATTGTGTCTAAACATTGATCATTCGGAGTCACGTGTTCTGTATTTTTTTTCCTTCCGCCTGCATGCTTCGCTATGGCGGGCTACGCGCGAACTGCTATGACTGACGATGAGACTTCCGGTGGCGCACGTGCCGATCGATAATCCAAGACTTTTCAGCAATCCCAGAAAATAATAATAGAAAACGTGCCCGAAAGTCTGGACAACGAGACGCCGATAATCGTTGTACATGCAAAAGTTGTATTCACTTTTTCGACAATTCCCTTTTTTGTTGGTGATTTAAAAACCTTTAGCTTTATTTTTTCTCATTTCTCGTTTCAATATTTGACAAACACGGGCGATACCATTTTTTTCCCTCTTGGTCTCGTCACCATGAAAGAAAATCGTTCCTTTCGTGTGCAGTGCACTCGGGAATGCATCCAACGTACCTCTCGTCGCTACTCTTCTTATTTCTTCGTATAACGTCGCATACACGTGCATACGCATACCAACAGAGAATGTAGAGACCTTGTACGTCGATTTGCACACACAGATACGAAGAAAAATTTGTCGAGTGTTCGCACGATCATGAAATAGAGGGCGCCCTTACCGCAATGCGCCATAATAATCAGACCGCAAACCGACCACGTGCACTTGCGGTGATACTTTTCTCCAACTATTAACATTCAGACAAATGTAACGCTTAATAAAATCGAGTGACAAACGAAAAATTATTGAGCTCAAAAAATGTGATCAAAACTCTTAGTGGAAACAATTTTATGACTCTAAAGTTTGCAACGTTGAGATTTCACGAAAAATAATGTTTCTATTAATTATTTATTGAATTTCAAAAATCATGGCAATTCTTCGTCTCGGCTGACTTTTCGAGATCTTTTTTTATCCGTCACAAATATTGAATAATAGTTATGAGTCTGCGCCGAAAAAAAACCCAATTACGTTGCATTCCAACGATGCAATCTTCAACATCATACAATTCTGTTTTTTTTTTTTTTTTTTTTTGAAGAGTTCATTTTGTTAGGATTTATCACTGCAACTTCTGACCTTGGGAGTAGAACCAACGCCACGGAACTTATGATGCTGAAGTTTGCAACGTTGGAATGCAACGAAGAAATTTGATTTTATTGATGATTCGTTCAATTTTCCATATCATCCAAATTTTTCGAGCCGATATGCTTTTCGGGTGGCAAAAATCGATTATTTTAACATCGTAATTTCATTCTGCATTCGAATAATTATTTTTGTCAAAGATGAAAACGAATTTCGTTGCATTCCAACGATGCAAACTTCAGAATCATCGGAACTTGCAGTTTGTAGATTTAAAAAATCGTTTAGTGGATCAAAAACTTCTTACAAAGTTCCATTTATTAAATAAAGTTGATATTCATTTCATAAATCTCCTTCAATATGAAGATCAGTGTGAAAAAATCGGATTTTTTCAATCTTTTCGAATAAAAATATGCAAATGGCGACTTTCCACTTGGGATTGGGGAAAAGATTTTGACGTTTTTACTGTAATTCATCGGGGAGGACAATATGGAACTCCGACCATGGTGCCATGGGTATTTCTATAAAGGAAATTGATCTTCGTTGGTCGTTTATCAAAAACAAATCCTTTGAAAATTTGAATTCCATATTTTCATTTAATTGACAGTAGTTCGACCTCGAGAATGATCGATAATAATTTTATTCTTTGTATCGATAAGCGTACAACGCAATCAGATTAATTTTATCTCGGAACGTTTATAATCTGTCCGCGCTCGAGATACCCTGGAAATTTTTCTTGTTTACTGTAATAATTTCAACTTTATTTTAAAACTCTGTTGTTTTTCGTAATTATCTCACACTTTTTACAACGAGGTTGAAACATTATTCGGAAGATCCGAGAGTCAATATTGACCCCGAAGTATTGGTGTAAATTTGGGAAATACGTGGCTAAAGATTCCAGCGCGAAATAGTTTGGTCGAGCTCGGGCACAGGCCTTGTAGCAAAATTACTGCTCGCGTTCGACCTTTCCTTCGTTCGTTCAACGCCAAACCCATGTACCCTCGAATTTTAAATGCCCCTCTTCCAACCTCCTAACGAGCATATGAATAGCCGAGTAGTCGCGGGCTAAACGTGGTGTTAATGAAACCCAACTGGAGACCACTTTCATTTACGAGCCACAAAGCTTTCTCTCCGCTCACCTCTCAAAAGCAGCTTACGACAAAATTATCAAAGACTCTCTCACGACTCTGAAGTTTGCAACGTTGAGATGCAACCAAAAACAGTTTTTCTATTGATTATTTATTTAATTTTGAAAATCATGCTAATTTTTCCAGTCGATTGAGTTTTTTTGGTCGCAAGAGACGAGCGTTTTATTGGCCGGACCAAATATTGAATAATAATTATGAGCTCTGCCGAAGAAATAACAAAATTTCGTTGCATTCCAACGATGGAAACTTCTGATGAATATTTCGCTATGACTGTCGGATACGAAAAAAAAATATTCTCCTATAAATATAAATGTTTGATTCTTATTTCTTCATTCAATTTCTATCGCTAATAACAGTTTTTTTTTTATACACTATGTTCGTAGATACATAGATGGAGGAAAGCGAGAGTACCGAGAAAGCAAGCGCAACCGAAGAGTCGAACGGGCTAGATGACAATCGGTTGGACACATCGTTGCAGGAGGATCGTGAGAGAATAAATGAGAGTGAAATTGGAGTGGTGGAGAGTCGCGAGAACATGAAGAATCGCGAAGTTAAAACATCGACGATGGAGATCAACAGCGGCGAATCGATCGATAGGGAAAAGTCGTTAACGCGCGAAGACGAAGCGGAGGACGATGAGAGCAAAGTCTCGGACGACGATGAAAATAATAAGGAGAAGATCGTCGATGAGAAACGCGACGATGAATCGTCGACGAGGACTTCCTCGACTAGCACCTCGGACGACGAGTCCGAAACTAGCTCCGAGGAAAAAACTGAAACTTCGAAACAACAAGATATCGATGAAACGGTCCTTAACACTTCGGATAAAACCTCCAAAGACAATAAACCCAATGAGGAAACATCGAAAGTCGAGGATACCACCGACGACAGTGATATCGATGATGATCTCGTATCCACTATTAATTACAATACAATTACCTCATTAGCTGCACTTAAGGATATGCTACAATCGTCCGGCGAAGATTCCGACGGTGTTGATTCATTCTTTCACCATTATTTTCTATCCCACGTCAATCGCTTACCGTCCAGAAATCAAACTCATAGCCCTTATCCTTGGGGACGAAGATTGTCCGAGTGCAGAGAGGAGGACGAGTACGAGACCGAGGAAGGTGAGTTTTTCCACATCGAAACAATTATTATTCTCCAATGATTATCGAACTTTATTTCTACGATTCTTAATATCAAATCCTCATTTTTTTTATTAGTAGTGATTATTGATTACTCTGAAGTTTGCATCGTTGAAATGCAACGATATTCATTTTTATCTTTGACAAAAATAATTATTCAAATGCAAAATGTAATTACCATGATAAAATGATCTATTTTTGCCATTCGAAAAGCATATCGACTCGAAAAATTTGGACGACATTGAAAATTGAACGAATCTTCAATAAAATTAAATATTTTTCGATGTATTCCAACGTTGCAAACTTCAGCAACATTGACGAATTCGTTTTTGGAGTTTACTTGCGAGAGGAAAAAAAATACCGCATTGAGAGAAAAAAAACGAACGTGTTTCTTTTTTTCTTTTCAATATTGGATCGTCGATTCAGAGCTCGAAATCATAAATTCATAAATGGAACTTTTAATCTCTAATATCCAAATCGTAGAAACGAACCAATTATCGGAAACTGAAAGCTCCCGAACGTTTGATTTTTTTGTATTTTCTTGTTCACCCTGTCTGCGGGTATGCGTCGCGTAAATAAGGTTTCCACAACCCGTATAATGACGCGGAGCTATACACTGAGCTTCGAATATTCTGTGTACGTCGATGTTTTATCGACTCTACTGTAAAACTTTACGCAACTCTAAGGTTTTACTTGTCGCAGTGATCGTTCATCCTATTAACGTTACAATTTTACGGCACAATTGGGCCTTGACTCGATTAACGCAGTGATCTAGTTTAAAGGATGAACCGAAGGCGATTTTTCCATTTTTTTTTTTTTCGGCTTTCTGAACTTTTGCCCTAGTTTAACTTCACATTCCATTGATTGTTTGAAAAAACAACAAATTTCATCGAAATATAATTGAGGGATGATGACCTTGAGGGTTCATGAACAAAGCTCCTCGCTGGAGATTTTATTTGGCGAGACTCTTGAAAAAAATGAATTATTCGGGTCATTGACTTGACCCAAAGTTTATTTTTTAGAGTGTTGCTAACCGATTAGAGTGAACTGACGAAAGTGTTGAAGAATTTTTTGGAAAAACTATTTATTGGCTAAAATTGGACCGGCTCGAGTTGATTGGTTGGATTTTCAAATATTTCCCCTCAACATTGTTCGTTGAAATTCATCGACTAGGAAAAATGGCTGAATTGAAAATCTTGTCGCAATTTTTTTAATTTTTAGTACTTGCTTTTGCTTGTTCGATGGATCAAGAAGAGAAAAGAATTGGAAGAAAAAAAACAAGTCGATCAATTGAGAGTTTGGTTATTTTCGTTAGTCACTTGATGAAAAACGTGTGTATAGAGCGCGTGTCAGCGAATAATTGGAAATGTGTAAGTCGTTAACGTTTGTCGAATCCGCTCATATTTCTCCATGTCTTGTGGCACAAGATAACATCGAGATTCCTTAATGTTACGCAATATTGAGCCTGTTTCATTGGACTCTTATACCCTCGTCCAAGTTGAGCCTTTAAGTGAACAATTATACTACAGAGGTGTGCGTTACCGCATGCCGTTTTATGTTCCGCTGGCTCGCTTCTGGCTATAACGAGAAAGCATCTGTACCGTGGCACGCGGTCCAACGGAAGCTAAGATTAGCGAGAACGAACGATGGCATCAGTTGCTCTCTCTCTCTCTCTCCCTCTCCCTCTCTCTTTTCATCCATGTTTCTCTGTCTGTTACTCACTTCTTCCTCAACTCGTTGGCAACTCAAATATTATAACATATCGACGTTACATCCCAGCTACCGAGCTAATCTCCACCCAAGAAAATTCACTCGATCGCTTCATCCGTCTTTCATTTATTTTTTCAATTGCATCCGGATCCTTTTGCACCTTTTCTCAATGGGGGCATACAAATTTTTAGGAACTTTGTAAAAAATGGTGGTCCACGTGTATCCAACCGTTTAACTATTGATGATCCTGAACTTTCCATCGTTGGAACGCAACGAAATTTTGTTACTTCTTCAGCAGAGCGCGTAATTATTATTCAATATTTGGTCCGGCCAATAAAACGATCGTTTCTCGCGACTAAAAAACTTAATCGACTGGAAAAATTGCCATGATTTTGAAAATTTAATGCATAATCAATAGAAAAAATGGTTTTCGTTGCATCTCAACGTTGCAAACTTCAGAGTCATTAACTATTGATATATCATTATTTTTCGATTTTATTGCTGGCTCAATATTCCAATGAGCCAACGTCATTTCCTCACAGATATTAATTTGCTACTTATTCCTTTGGAAATTAAAAAATTTAGACAGAGGTCATGGACATTGTTATGCAACTATGTGCACAATTCCAAAAGACAGTTAACGCGTACACTCGTTCTTATGGAGAAAAATTCACTGTCCATGCGAAATAATTTATCGAGATACGTTTAATTAGGATTTTGTAGAAAAAAAGTTTTTCACAACGCACAATTAATACGTGGAGTATCCTGGGCTCATAACCTATTATGACTCTGAAGTTTGCACCGTTGAAATGCAACGAAATTCATTTTTATCTTTGACAAAAATAATTATTCAAATGCAAAATGTAATTACGATGATACAATGATCCATTTTTGCCATTCGAAAACCATATCGGCTCGAAAAATTTGGATGACATTGAAAATTGAACGAATCTGCAATAAAATTAAATATTTTTATTTTTTTGTGATATTTTATCCTTTATATTTAGGCAGAGAGACGATTTTCTTATACTCCGTAGTTGTTCTCCTCAGATTGTAATATTCTAACGAACTCTGACCGACTCCTAGTCTCGAGTACTAGAATTGAAACTGAACAGATTCATTGTCGTACTCGTCAGAATTCTGCCACTTTCAAATGCTACGAGCCATCGAAAAATACGGACATGAGTTTTGAAAATGGTTTTTTTTTTACATGACAATTGGAGTCTCACTTGACATTTAAATAATCGAGATGTGCTCCAAAGTTTTCTCGAATGTTCACATACAAGCACTACGTCGAGAGTTAATAGTGTTAAGCTCCCCTCCCTGGAAATCTTTATTTATCCATTTTGACGCCCTATTTAATTCTGAAGCAATTTTCATGTTGGGCACGTTTCCATCCATGAGTCACACCTCGTTGTTTTATATTTTAGTCGGAAGCGAATTTTGATCGGGTTACACCCAAATACGCGTACGTCCTATCGATGCGGATACGATTTTCCACGATGACGTAATCGTCCTCGTCGATTAACCACGCGTGACCGATAACGTACTCGTCGTCGCTATGACGCTCCGTCTCTCGATATACATCGCTGCTAAACGCAACTGCTGCATAATGTGATCCGACCTCGTAAATTATACCGTGTATGCAAAAAAACTTGACAAATTTCATGAATTTCGTTTTATCATCAGTAAATCAACAACTAATCAATATAAAGAATTATAAATAATAAATTTTGACTTTAAGCTGCACGGAATTAAGACTCGAATGTTCAACAAAGAATCCAAACAATATTAATTTTGCCCTCGTTGCTAAAAATGGATCTGTATTCTTTTAAAAGTTTCTCTTTCAAGGACTCTGAAGTTTGCATCGCTGGAATGCAACGAAATTCTTTATTATTTTCGGCAAAAGTAATTATTCAAGTGCAGAATGTTATTACGATGATAAAATGATCGATTTTTGCCACCCGAAAAGCATATTGGCTCGAAAAATTTGTATGACATTGAAAATTGAACGAATCATCAATAAAATCAAATATTTTTCGTTGCATTCCAACGTTGCAAACTTCAGCATCATCTCCATTCCTTCCCTTCTTTGCACATTCCCAACTTCTAGGAACTTTGAATTTTCACTAAATATTTTGTTACTTATTTAAAAATTCGCACTGTACTCAGTTTCCGCTTGAAGATGCAAATTAAGCAATTAAGTAATTGAGAAAAAATATACAAAAATCTGTATCAAAGTTTCGAAGCAATTCCGTAAATTGTGAATTTCTCTTCCGCTTCTCATAATAACTCACGTAAACTTTCGCAATATTCGATTTCGCGTGTCTCCATTACGAGATGGTGAATAATTTCAAAATCATGCACCAAGATTCAGAATAGCGCCATGTATGTTTGATCGAAATTTGGAATTTTATTATTTTTTAAATGCTCTGGCGAGACTGCGGACTTAATCTGTTGGAAAACTTGCGAAACGATGGAGAAAAAAACCGCCGCGTACTCGACGTTCGGTCTCTCGAGCGTGCGCTCGATTCGCGGTGTCGTTTATTTGCATTTTTTTTTGCTCGAGACCAATTTGCCATTTTTTGCAATTTATTTTGAGCCCGCACTTGCCATAGTCGATCACGGTGAAGGGTGCGGCCTGGAGGCTTATGGGGTTGACTATCCATAAAACTTGTTTGTTGAAGAAAACGATATTGATATTTATCTAAGAATCGCGCCCATGTCTGACTTATTCTTCATCGATTTTCACAGGCAAGCCTTTTTCTCTTCGTTACATAAGAGAAACTTATCTCGGCTTTGCCTACCCATCATCGGATGTTTGATAAAGTTGTCAATTGGAAATAAAAATTCTTCTACATCGAAGATAAACAATGTGGCACTCAAGTTCGCACCGTCCGAAAACGTCGACGGTTTGGTTGTTTATTTCTGCGACTTTGAGATACCAAAAAGTTTTCACTTTTTCAAATTTTAATGACGTTGAAGTTTGCATCGTTGAAATGCAACGAAATTCGGTTTTTTTTTCACCCGAGCTCATAATTATCATTCAATATTTGTCCCGGACAATAAAACGATCGTCTCTTGAGTCCCAAAAATGGAATCGAGACGAAAAATAGCCACGATCTTGAAAATTCAATGAATAATTAATAGAAACAATATTTTTCGTTAAATCCCAACGTTGCAAACTCCAGAGTCATAAATTTTGACTTCTATTCCATTTTTAACCAAAAATATAATATTTTTATATAAATATTCACGCGAGTTCTCGTTTCATGAAGTTGCTTCGAAATTTACTTGTCGAAAAAAAAAAAGAAAAACTTGAAACAGCATCGTCTTTGGTTTTCAGGCAAAAACAACGAATCCGCGACCTCTGGAACATCGAAAGATAAAGACGATAAGAAATACTCTAAAGCGATTCAGGAATCATCAGAAAAATCAGAAAGTCAATCGAAGGCTTCGAGTCCCTCGTCCTCGGAAAAATCGAGCTCCGAAAAGATCGATCAAAAGTCAAACGCGACGTCCAGCGCTTCGGAATCTAAGCCACAACCTGCGACAACAACTTCCTCGAGATTTACAACTTGTACGGTTACCTCGCCGACCTCGACGAAACCACCGTTGAGACGGCGACACACCGCTGGTCCAGGAATGACTTTTCCTGCCACTGATCCACCCTGCTATTCCAGCAGTATGATTTTCTCTCGTACAAGTCCGCTTCCCAGTCCTCATCTGGATAAGAGGTTCTTCGACTCCAGTCTCATCGAGATGAAGAGCCAAGCCAGCAGTTCCAGCACCCTTGACTATGACTCTACCGAAGAGATTTGGGTGCGAAGAATCGAGTTTGTTCAGGAAAGAAAAAGACAGGTTAGTCGCAACGTTTCAATTTTTCTTTCCCTTCATTTTCGTCGTCTTCAGGATTCCGATCCCATCATAAAAATTAAGAGTTTTTGCGGAAGTTTCGCGAACAATAAATTTCTCGTACACATTATTCCGCAGCTCGAACTCATTGTGCACGCAATAAAAAACACCAAAATTCTCGGTGAAAAATTTTTTAAACAAATGAGGTTCGCTCTCGATCTAATCGACTATAGCCGAAACGATCCAGTTCAGTTCCTTTAACCCACGAATGTTTTTTCTCGTCTCTCCCGAATATAGAGAGATTTCCAGAAAACTTCGTGATGCGAACGACGGATTAGAAAAATCAACCTCCATATATTTTTTTCGTTTATATGACGATCGGAAATCCAATTTCGACGAAACTTTTGTTCCCGCTATAATTATTTTGAAGAATTGTTTGGTCACAATTATTATTCAAAATCAACGTTTATAATTTTCGAACGAAAATTAAACCTTCAAAACTTTTTACTGGGATCGGGCGAGTCGACAAAGTCCTCGTTTGGGAGAGACATGATCAAGTTGGAATCGTTTCTTGGATTGATGGGCTTAATAAATAAAAAAAAAAATAAACTAAAATTCATCGTTCGATTTTCACAAGTTCTTGTTGACCAAATGAAAAGATTTTGGTATTTGGTTTATGATGTTGAAGTTTGCATCGTTGCAATGCAACGAAATTGTGTTTTTCTTCAGCGCAGGCTCATAATTATTATGCAATATTTGTTACGGACGAAAAACGATCGTCTCTCGAGACCCGAAAACTCAGTGGAGATGAAAAATTGCCACGATTTTCAAAATTCCATAAATAATTAATGGAAACATTATTTTTCGTTGAATCTCAACGTTGCAAACTTCAGTCATTTTGGTTTCTTGTTTTAGTGATGAAAACTTGAACGTCATTGATCGTTACGATTTTATTCATTATTTCATGAGCTTTTGTTAAAATTTCCTAAAAAGTTTCGATCGATGATTTATCGCTCAATTGATCAAATAACGGTATCATTACGTTTCTGGGAAATGAAAAAAATAAAGTGCTCCGGAATACTCGTGGTATCAATATGGTTGAACGATAACCAGGAGCATAAACGATTTACGGCAAAATTTTCTCTCTCTCACTCTTCGAAACGAAGCGCTTCTCGTCTCGTCAACGTTTAATTGCATCAATCGACTAATTACCACCGGCTAAACGACGCTACCCACAAATTTGTTTACCCCGAGGAGATGAATAGCCACGACAAGAACCTCTCGCGCGATTACGAAAGATCGCTCCAGTTCACTGAACTTGGAGATTTTTTTCTTCTTTTTTTACATACCAAAAGGCTCGTACGGTTTGCAGCCTCTTCGTCACGCAGTCGTTAAATAAAAATGTGCGACACACACCACGGCTCATGAAAATTCAGTCTGGAAAAATTCACGATTTATATCGAATTTTTATTCTCTCATTTCTTTTTCCTTTTTTACATCAAAGAATTTTAATGTCTCGGAGCTTTTTTTATGGATATCAAAGTAGTGAATTATGGGACAAGCCAATTTTTTTCTTTCGATTACTTCGGCTTGTTCGAAAAAGTCAAGATCAGCTGAACGTTAGTTGCTCTAATTGGAAAATACAAGCTCGCAATGGAGTCGTAGTGTTCGACGAACTTTATTTTATTCTATTTTTTCTCAAATATCGATGTTGTAGACATCAGAGGCTTCTACGGTCTTAATGACTCTGAAGTTTGCAACGTTGAGATTCAACGAAAAACATTTTTTCTATTGATTATTTATTGAATTTTTAAATTCGTGGCAATTTTTTGAGTCGATCAAGTTTTTTGGTCGCAAGAGAAAATCGTTTTATTGGCCAGACGAAATATTCAATAATAATTATTGGCTCTGCTGAAGAAATAACAGAATTTCGTTGCATTCCAACGATGGAAACTTGAGGATCATACGGTTTTACGTAATTGGAAGAAGTTAGAAATCACTTTTGTGAAACTTCGGTTTGGTCCTGCAATACACACGTCGCACGGAGTCACATAACGGTTTTTGTTTCTACGAACTATATTGTGTGACCCAGAAATATTTCACGATCACAACCCGAACGTATGCCCGACAGAACCTGAATTTTCAGCATCCATCGGTAAAGTTATTATTTTATAACAAAAAACTGAGTTTGTGTTGGAAGTTCGTCATTTTGTCGTCAACTAAACGCCATTGGACAGACTGGAACCCCTGTTTTCGTAACAGTCACCGAACCCGGCGTTCCGTCTGTGCGCACCTTTCTTGGACGAGGATTAGCGCGGGAACTTAGAAAAATTACGTAAATAGAGGTTGTCCTGTGATGATGAAACTTTTGGCAATTCAAAAACGATTTCTTGTTATTTTTATTGGGTTTTTCGTTGACAGTCTCTGAAAGAACCAAAGACGCTGCTAGGAAATGGACATTTTTTTCTTCTTTATTGAAAAATGTTCAATCCACCGCACTTATCAAAATATCGATCTTTGTATCAACACGAACTTCGGTTTCGAGTACTCTCGAGTCTCACGACATTAACATTCGAGTTTTTATTTCGCCATGGCACGTTCTACTTCTCATTTTATTCGTCGCGCTTTAACATCGATTTCGTTAGTCCGATGAGGATCGATGTGCTCGACCAACTTGCTCGAGTCACGATCGTCGCGATATCACCGAATTTTTTGTTGTCCCTCGACTCGAGCGATATTTATGAATTTTTCCACTCACCTCCGTTTCCATGATAAACAAACGGGAGCAGGATTCCACAGTAAAAAAGAAAAAAACGATCAACATCCTTGCAGGACATAACTGAGGGACGAGTCTCAAGTTTGCAACCTTCGAATGCAACGAAAAATATTTTATTTTATTGTTGATTCGTTCAATTTTCAATGTCATCTAAATTTTTCGAGCCGATATGCTTTTTGGGGTGGCAAAAATCGATCATTCGGTCATTCGATCATCGTAATTACATTAGCCGTTTGAATAATTATTTTTGCCAAATATAAAAAAGAATTTCGTTGCATTCCAACGATGCAAATGTTTTTTCTTCACGATCTTTCTAAATTATCGCGGAGACCGTTTTGAAAAGTGTCGATTGGTTTGGAGTTTTGATTCAGAATGAATTTGGAGCATGACGAAAAATAAGAAACACAAAATTCGAAGCTTAAATGTCAAATTTATGGAGATTTGAATGTAATTTCAGCTGCAGAGGCGAACCATAGCGGACATTTAATTTTTTTTCTCGTAAATACACATCGATAACAAACATATTTGTGCGTCACCTTACGTCGAGAGACCAGAACATCGAACGGCAGCTCGCGAGTATTTATTTTTGACCTCGCAGTATGTTTGAATACTCGAGCAAGATAGTCCGTAGTTCGCCATGCCGCGGCGTGTTCTCGTGCATCTCACTTTAATATCGTCTCTCATGCACCACCCGCGGGTTACGATCGAACACCCTCCAAGCGTCTCGTCTCGCGTATACAGAGACACTCGTCCCTCGGTTTCTCCGCGTCTATAAACCCTTTTTTCACTCTTTGCACCGACCGAACTACTTCCTCAATCTTTCCTTTTTGTCTGCTCCTTCACTTCTCTCTTTTTCATATGCTCGCTCGCTCTCTCTCTCTCTCTTTCTCCCTTATCCTCCGCGAGCTCTCTTCGCTCGCCAGCAATAATGCAACTCTCTGCGATGCTAGAAAGGAGAAAGAAATCGTACAGAGATATTTGAACGATTAAGACACGGCGATCCAAAGCGTGACGGCCGGATCCGGAGTTTTTTATTTCCTCCTCCACTTTTCTTCAATCTTTTTTCTTGAATGATGATTCTGAAGTTTCCAACGTTGAGATTTAACGAAAAATATTATCCCCATTCGCTTTTTATTGAATTTTCAAAATCATGGCTGTTTTTCGTCTCGATTGAGTTTTGGGACTCAAGAGACGATCGCTTCATTGTTCGGGCCGAAAAATTATGAGCTCTGGTGTAGAAAAAACAGAATTTCGTTGTATTCCAACGATGCAAATTTCAACATCATACATTTAGTCCGTTCGCATATTTCGCATTCAATGACTCTGAAGTTTGCATCGTTGGAATGCAACGAAATCCTTCTTTATTTTTGGCAAAAGTAATTATTCAAGTGCAGAATGTACTTACGATGATCAAATGATGGATTTTGGCCACCCGAAAAACATATCGGGTCGAAAAATTTGGATAACATTGAAAATTGAACGAATCGTCAATAAAATCAAATATTTTTCGTTGCATTCCAACGTTGCAAACTTCAGCATCATTCGCATTCAGCGGTTTGGTGAAACTTTATTTAAAAAATTGCAACGAAACTTTTTGCTTTTTCCATTCGGTCGATCTTTTCATTCCCTTCGCAGGCTGCAATGAAATTGTAGAAAGCTAATACCACACACGAGATTCTCTGATTCAGACATCGGAACAGAGAATCGATAGGGTTTGGAACAGTACACGCTTTTCTTCGGCTCGAATAAAATGGCGTTTTCGATATGCTCATTGGCATATGATCGTGATTTTCTTACATGAATCCTCGTGACGCTGTCCATACGCTAGATAAACGAGACACGTTTTTCTTTGTGAGTGGCAAGTCTCGCGGAATGAAAAAGAACAAAATGAGGAAAGAAAGGTCAAGAGAGAAACGAAGCAAAGACGAAAGAGCGGCCCTCGAGGATTATATAGATAGACGCGGGCGTTGATATAAAAGCAGAAAGCATACATGAGCCTCGCAAATGATGCGGCAAACTTCCGTAAACAACGAGCCAATGGCCGCTACAGAGCGTGACCGCGATGAAAAAGAGGATAAGAGGAGAGGGCCGTTTTATATTACACAGATCGTCCCCGGCACGAAGTCGATATCCTCACAACGATTGCTCGCCCACACTATTCAGTAATACGTAGTACTATACGCGCTTCGGACTCTCATGGGAGTTTCCAACCTCGCAACTGTATCCTAATACGATAATTCAATATGACTAAATTTTCATGTGAAAAAACGTTGTTGGGCCATTTTTCTGTACGATACATGCTTCATGGGATAAAAAAACGTCAAGAAGGCCGATAATATTATGTGCATCGATAACGAAGACCTCTCGAATTTTCCACTGTTTCATTTTTTCGCAGATTTTCTCTGCAGTTTGACGGAAAGTTTTTTTAGATAGCGAGTGCAATTTTCCCGATGGTGGTTTAAAAAAAAAAAAAAAATTCAATCAGCAGATGGGAACATCAAATTTTTTAATTTAGAATCGTGACCCTGAAAACCTTGAACTCCTCAATGAGTTTTTTGTACGTAAAAAAAACCTACGGTTGAAGGCTCAATCGATCGATCTCCCATCCCCTCAGAATTCAGAGATCTGCAGTGTGTTTCGGAATTTTTCGATTCAATCTTTCTGGACGCGAGCGCTGTCCCCCCTTTTCTATCAAAAATCTTTTTTTTTTACGTCTCATGACTGTATTCCAATCATTGAACACTGACATTGTATTCGTTCATCCGGAATTTCTGTTTTTATGAAATTCGACCGGGAAAAAATTGATTTACGGAAATGACTGAAAGTCGATGGGAAAATTCGTCGTCTGTTCGTAAAAATGACAAAAATTCAAGTCACTAATTCGTAAGCGATTTTTTTTGCGCCTTTCGATGAAACATTCATCATCAATTTCTCCGGAAAGCCAAATAGCCGATGAAAAAAACTGGTTACATTCGCGGATCGATTTTTTTTTGCGAGTATAATTTTTTGAATGTATCGCGTTGATGATCAAGATGGGGCTTTATTTTATCACATGTCCGGTGGCATCATCGCGCATGCAGCTCGGATAGAATCAACGACGAGACTAGCCGCGTGATCGTAATCCAATTTGATCCAGTAAAGCATCACACACGAAACTTGATTCGGGTTGCTTCAACGACCTTTATTTTTCCACCGTCCGTCAGAAATGATTTCTACCTCGGTCTCTGTCGTGATCTGCAACGGCGATAACGAATCCATCCGGAGCTCTAAAAAATTAATAGCGGAAAGGAAAGTGTTTTTCAAATTTTAGTACGCCGTTATGTTGGCGTGAAAGGGGACGATTGAGAATTTGGAAATTTACGGTCAAGCTAGACTCGAAATTCACCGGAAAAAAAGTCTAAAAAAAATGTTTGGCCAATGAAAATTGGAGACATGTTTAGATGCATTCGGATGGATTTCAGCAGCAACATTTTTCTTCATTACATCGATCACGATATTCTGTGTTGGTTAGTTTCCACGTGGAAACCGTTCACGTCATTTTTATGACTGTGAAGTTTGCAACGTTGAGATTCAACGAAAAATATTGTTTCGATTAAGTATTTATTGAATTTTTCAAATCTTAGTTATTTTTCGTCTACATTCAGTTTTTGGGACTCAAGAGACGATCGTTTCATGGTCCGGGATAAATATTGTATAATAATTATGAGCTCTGGTGAAGAAAAAACAGAATTCGTTGCATTCCAACGATGCAAACTTCAACATCATTCATTTTTACTCTATTCGCACATTTCTCGTTTGTATTCATTTTGTCTGTGTTTAAAAGCACCGAACGCTTTCAAAGTCACTGCCAAATTGACATGGAATTGCCCATAGCATATATTCGATACAAGTCTACCGTACCACTCGAGTAATCTTCTGGTCGACTGGCTCGACTAGTCTCTAGAATACACCAGAAGGAGAATGAGATGGCGCCGTGGAGCCAGACAGTCGAGTGGATCCGCCTAGTGGTCGATCATTCAACTCGCTACAGATTTTCCAACAGAGGAATTCTTCATGTGCAAATGATAATTAAGACAGTTTCCTTTTCCACTTGCGTTCATCATTCGCATCCAACGCACGATTACATCGCACGATTTTGATTCATGACGTGCAATCGATGTTTTTTCAGAAATTCTGGCCTTTTCGTGGGATTCCAAATAGGAAACAATTTTTTAATTCATTTTATCATATCATAATTCTATCGTGTAATTTATTTATTCTCCCGATCGATGACGGTGAAGTCTTCATTCGAAGGAACTGAAATTCGACGGGGCATTGCATTCGTTGTGTTCCTTGCAATGAAATCTTTCGAAATTGAATTTCTCTTTTAGTCCAAATTCAAGGTTTTATCAATCATCACAAAGTCGCGCGAAACGCTGATCCAAATTTATGGATCCACGAAAAAAAAATTGAAAATATTTCATTTTATCTACGAAATCAAAAATTCCGATTCGGCCTGTGAAAAGCACAGACTTCTGACGATTCGCGAAATTAATACTATCGCGTATGACTCTGAAGTTTGCATCGTTGGAATTCAACGAAAACCGTTTTTATTTCCGGCTAAAATAATTATCCAAATGCGGAATGTAATTACGATGATTGAATGATCGATTTTTGCCACCCCAAAAACCATGTTGGCTCAAAAAATTTGGATAACATTGAAAATTGATGGAATCATTAATAAAATGAAATACTTTTCGTTGCATTCCAACGTTGCAAACTTCGGCATCATGTTCAGTATCTCATTTTTTTTGGAAATCAATCGTGTCGATTGTATTCGTTGCTTTTTTTCAATTCTCCAGCCCAAATTTTAACCGAACGTGATATGATTCGAGTTATTGGACCGTTCGGATGAGACAGTCTGGAGTTTATTTCCCAGCAACGGTTCATTTTTATTAATATGTTTCTGCTGTTGATTTGATCAGCTTGTGTCGCGTCAGTTTTGTTCAATCTATACTGGGAATCCGCTATTTTCATTGGAAAAGTAATCAGTTATCAGAAATCTCGACAACGATAAAGAGTTTCGATATAGGCAGCTCAGAATTTCCATTTTGAATCATCGCGAGTGTACTTCTCGGGCAAGTTCTATAATTTTTAGCTCACGTGATTCCCGAGCTTTCTAAATATATCCGCATTTCGATTCTCCGGATAAATAAACATCGATCTTGACGCCGTTGATCGAAATGAGTGATGAGAGCTTTCGCGGATTGTCTGAATCTCCGCTCGACGTTTTTTCAATCGACCATGATGAATATTATGGCGTTGAAGTTGGCAGCGATGGAAAGCAACGGAATTTCCCGTCACTCTCCAGCAACGATGCAAACTTCAAACGCTTCTCAAGCTGCAATTAAGTTTTTCAACGCACCAGTCTGCATTGAAATTTCCCTCCCAGAGTAAAAGTTCTCATTGATTAAAAAAAGAAGAACATAATGAGAAGGAGTGTGCAGAGCAGGCGAAGGGACGAGGCGGAAAAAATTGAGCACAGAAAAAAGTGCTAACGACTCGTCCGGAAAGAGCGCTCAGTGATAACAGTTTTATGATGAAATTATAGCACATGGGACTCCATTAGATGTGGAGCAGATCTTTATTAGCAATCTGGGCTCAGCAAAGCACACTCTGAAGAAGAAATACGCTGTACGCTGGAGCCAAAAGTAAATGTAAATATTAGGAATATGTATCGAACTCAAGACCATCGAATTCTGCCACGAATGTGTCGAAACTTGAAGATTTTATCAGTTGATACGTTCGTTTATCAATCTCCATGGACGCAGGGTGTTTCATTCTCTAGCGACTGTGTTTTTTCCTTCAAATTCACTCCAAAAAAATTGGCAGTTGTCACTAGAAACCAAGCTTTTGACCTTTCCGAAAAAGGCAGGCGAAATGTTCCCTTTAATTATGATGATGAAGTTTGCATCGTTGGAATGCAACGAAATTCTGTTTTTCCTTCACCAGAACTCATAATTATTACTCAAGATTTACCTCGATCGTCTCTTGAGTTCGAAAAACTCAATTCGAGACGAAAAATAGCCAAGATTTTCAAAATTCAATAAATAATTAATAGAACCAATATTTTTCGATGAATCGCTACGGTGCAAACTTCAAGGTCATCTTTGATTGACGTGCGGGCATTATTTTTCTTTTTTATTATTATTCCTAGCCTTTTGCCATTTTCCGTGCTGTACTATTTTTTCGGCATCTCATTCACAGCGAATTTGATTCTTTTCGATCAAGTCCCTGCGGCCAAGTCTATAGAATTGACATCGCTGATGATTGACGGCGATTTTATACAAAACTTTCTTTTCAAATGGCTCTGCACTCATTTTTTTAATTTGTAGCTCAATTAAAAAACATCATGCCATGACAGCAGCCTCGCAAATGACTCTGGTGTAAATTCGTCGTCTTGTTTCATCATGACTGGACGCGCAACAGTCGCTTTCTGCCTTCTAATGATACCCCTTAATGACATTTTCGTTCCAAGAAAATTTTAGATCAATGTGACTCGACTTTTCAATAAGTTGAACAAACTTGACAGACCATTTTGGGAAAAATCTGATATTCTGACAACTTGAATTGAAACTTTATTCATTAAATTTATCTCGATTACTCGCAACTCGCGAACAAGGGTTGACTTTACGAGTTGGCAGAACTTTTTCTTCAGGATACCAATTTTTCCACGAATCATCAATCACTATAAGGACTTGGAGTTGCAGTCAATCGAAACATGTCGTCGCGGTATTCTTTATTTCGAGTTGAAAATCGTAGCAGCTTCCGCCGCCCGTTTGTCCGAGAAGATATTCATTTTTTATGGTGCTGAAATTTGCAACGTTGGAATGCAACGAAAAATATTTGATTTTATTGATGATTCGTTCAATTTTTCAATGTCATTCAAAATTTTCGAGCCGACGTGCTTTTCGAGTGGCAAAAATCGATTATTTTATCATCGTAATAATATTCTGCACTTGAATAATTACTTTTGTCAAAAATTAAAAAGAATTTCGTTGCATTCCAACGATGTAAACTTCAGAGTGATTATTTTTCGAAATTTCGCTACGAAAAAACCATCCAAGCGTGTGTCGATGTTTTCTTGTGCCAAGCCAGCCTGAACCCTTAAACGCCATAGGACTAAAAGTTCTGTACGATTCGAGCAATCACAACGTAAAAAGGCAAAATGACGTTAAGTTTCGTTTATATATTTCTTCACGTATATATATGGCGTGTTTGTTAATTACTATCTTTGGTATCAACGAGCTCTTCCAATCGTCGACTCGATGAGCGATCGTAGACGATAAAACTGGACGCCCTCTCACAGGTTTTTTTTTATTATCAGTCGTCTCTCTCGCTCTTACCTTCTTTCTCATTCTCTCGCCCTCTTGCCCTCTCTTGGTCTCTTCCGAAGAAACCCGCTTGAATCACGAACCGTGGTTTAAGCTCAGTTGTGATACACACATCTCAGTTTGCCTCGAAAAGCCGATCGTAACGCGCCGCGTCTTTTCTCAACCGATCGTGAGTTGCGCGGGCGCATCTCATGGATCGCAATGGCGGTATTAAATCGCCGCGTGGTGCTTCCCGAAAATCATCCTTAACGATTTTACCCTCGCCATTGGTCCATCCCAGAATACGAAAGTTTTCCCTTGCACCAAATTTCGAACGGTGTCCCGAATATTATGTCAACAAAGTGCGGAAATACTCATTGGTCCCTTATTTGGATCGATGTCCGGAATATCACGGAACTTACAAGGTCAGTGCACAAACGATGCAGAAATCAAAAATTAACAGAGCACCACGCGATTTATGGGATTGAAGTTGATCATTTAAAATTCTTTCGTTCATCT
The DNA here is from genome assembly GCA_037043255.1 of Diadegma fenestrale. Lineage (NCBI taxonomy): Eukaryota > Metazoa > Arthropoda > Insecta > Hymenoptera > Ichneumonidae > Diadegma > Diadegma fenestrale. The sequence goes on along the minus strand of CM073309.1, from coordinate 14,102,934 downwards.
CGTTTTCAGATCCGAAATTTATTGACTTTGAACTTTTAAAAATTAGCGGGAATTATAAAAATACTGTACGTATTTTTTTATTTACAAAGATCGATCAATTCGTATCAATTTTAATCTCGGTCTTTGATTCATTCACTGGAAGAGCTGACATGGATTTTTTCATGTCATTCAATTTTGTTCCCCCAAAGTCTCTTCGAATTGATTTCAATTTTTAATGAAACGGAGAGTCCCAAATTTATATCACGATTCATTAGCCTTGGAATCCCGAACATCGCGATGATCATGTTTTTAGTAATTTTACAAATTGAGGAAATCTTATGACCCTGACGTTTGCATCGATGAGATTCAACGAAAAGTATTGTTTCTATTAATTATTTATTGAATTTCAAAAATCATGGCTGTTTTTCGTCTCGATTGAGTTTTTGGGACTCAAGAAACGATAGTTTTATTGTCTGGCCCAAATAATTATGAGCTCTGGTGAAGAAATGACAGAATTTCGTTGTATTCCAACGATGCAAACTTCAACATCATGAAATCTTGAAAAAAATAAAATAAAAAACGATTTTCCAGACTCGTGGGATCGCGCTTTTTTCACGATCGAATTTTCTGAAATTCCCAAGTCATAACTCGGGTGGTGACGTTGCGTATCGTATCTTTACTAATCGGGTGAATTCGATTAAGGAGATTAATCAGCATTGCTCTTTTATTAACGGGAACACGACGTTGAATTAAGACATTGCGTCATTTACGAGGCGAATGAGACGCCTTGATATCACGAAACGAGTTTTTTTTTTGTTTTTTTATCAAACATTTTATTGTTTCATGGAATTTGACACTTTTTGATTAGTTATTTTATAATTTGGGGATCCGTCATCAATGATTGAGACACAAAACAAATTTACTGCAATAATGCACGCGAAGGAAAATCATTTACAATCGGTTTGATAAATTATTACATCTCTAACGACATCAACGTTTACAAACGAGTAATAAAAAACTCGATTATTTTTCGTCAAGTATAATTAATCGTGTTTTCCCAATTCTGATCATTTTTTATGACAAAGACATCGTTCTGCGACGGCAATTTAAAAAGTATCCCTACGAGCATTTGGGTCGTTTGTTATTATTTGAAAAATGTTTCGGATCCAAGGGTTTTAAATACTTCAGTGTTTAGGCTCCAGGGAAAATCTAATCGAGTGTCATTTCTGACCTTTCTTTTCCCTTAATTCATAAACCGCAACTCCGGAAATAACGGTTTATAATTTTATTCAATAAGACGCAGATTTTGCTGAATTTTCAATGATGTCGATAGTTGACAACCACTGGCGATTTCTGAACAGGTAGCGTGCGGGCCGCCGTGGCATTTTAGAGGAGAATGCATGCGGTTGTACGTTTCAAAAATGAATAAATAGTTCATCTGAAAAATTGAACGTTAACCGGACATTCTTTCCTGCAGAATCACTGAGAGTTTTTTTTTTCGTGAAATCGTTCTCCATTTTCATCTTGTTATTCTTTTTTTAACTTCTCCACGAATTACCTCAAACTCGCCCTTCACAGTTCAAATAACTGTCTGCCTGTCTCTCTCTCTCTTTCTCTCTCCCCGTTCGTCTGCTTCTCTCGTGTCTACGGATCTCGTTTTCCGATGCTGCTCCGCGCCGCTGCTTCATAACAACGTGACTGCACTCTCCGTGCCACGAGAGTTTATCAGTCAGCTCGTCCCTCAACATTTTCCTTAACTTTTATTCCTTTTTTCACATTTTTTACATTTTTCTCGATACATTCTCACTCGGAGGCTGTGTGCGACAAACTTTCCTCTGGACGAATTAAATATTTCCTTGATTCTCTTCGGACTGAGGAAACAAAATGTTTTTATATCGCGCAGCAGGTTATGGAATTCCAAAATGACGAATCATTTCATGAAATTATTCATGCGTGGAATATTCTTTATGAAAATATGAAAAACTACCATACGCTCTTTCCCTATATTCGTTAAATTATATATTTCGTTCATCGAACCAATTGATCAATGTTAAATAAATCAAAAAAATGCAACATCCAAATTTCGACGGAGAATAAAATACAATTATGATGCTTCAGAATATTGAAATATCGCAAACAAGTGATCGAGCGAAGTTATAATTATTCTAAACAGCTTCACGAGGCAATTTCGCAAAATAGCGAAATTCTGAATCCGCATGATTCTGAAATTTGCAACGTTGAGATTCAACGAAAAACATTTTTTCTATTGATTATTTATTGAATTTTGAAAATCATGGCGATTTTTTGAGTCGATTGAGTTTTTTTGTCGCAAGAGAGAATCGTTTTATTGGCCGGACCAAATATTGAATTATAATTATTGGCTCTGCCTAAGAAATAACCGAATTTCGTTGCATTCCAACGATTCAAACTTCAGGATCATGAATCCGCACGGTTCTCCATTTCATGATTCGATAAGAGCCACTGAATGAAAAAATATTGTCTCGATCTTAATGTTGCAATGTTTCCCAATCCAATGCTCCATCGCACGTTCACTAGGGCTATAGAGGAAATTATGGAAAATCTGGCTGATACGAATAGCTAAAATTTACCGATTCTCAGTTTGTCAACTCCCCCAGAATTTCGGGGGTAAACTGCCTGCGGCTCAGCGTAGTTGATTCGCAAATTGGTGAGTGACTAAGCGGTCACCCAACCGCGTACTGACCCGCTCGCAGCTGCCGGACTTGGGTAATTGTAATTGCGATCCATCGCCGTCGAAAAACGCAGTCTGATCAAACTCAATGTATCAACTTTCGCATATTTTCAACGCTCAACCGCTGAATTATTTACGAAAAGACTTTGCATCGTTTCACACCTTTGGAGATCCGCATAAATAAACTTGATGCCGACGTACTAAGAAACCAAACAATGCGAGCCAAATCCATAAATTTTCAATGAAATCGCTGACACTTTGTGACCAAGTTCTTTAACTGCGAGAGTCTCAATGTTTGGCATATCGCCTGATAGACAGCCTCGTATCGTTAATGGCCCGAGATTTTCATTATTTTTTCCGTCTATCTAAAGCCTATTTTAGAAATACGTCATCTACCAAAAAGTATACGGCAAATCAGTTTTTACCGCGCGAACCCATTTTTAGAAATGACGAATCTGGCTCCTTTGTTCGTTCAAATCCATGTTTTTCCTCCGTTTCTATTAATAGGATCGCTTGTAAAATAAGAAACCAAATTTCATAACGCCAACCGGAAGCAAAATGTGGACTCGAAAGTTTATTCAAACATTTCGCGCGTATATACGCAATCAATCTTTCCTCCGGTGAAACGTCAAATCGAACGGTCAAGTTTTCTATAAGAGATCGATGACGCGAGGACTCACACGTGCTACTGCGCGAGAGTGCAATTTTGTCAAATCTTTTTATAGAACTTTATTTCCGTTCTGTATTTTGCAAACGCGATTCAATGTCCATGAATTTTTTCATTAGGTTCAGAGTTTTTCTTCTCTATCAAATATTCCAGAATGCGTTTATTGTTCAAACGAAAATAGACCAGGATTTCTCAAATCATTGAACTTGTTCGCATTCAAACGCGAAAATCTTTGCCTCAGCATCAAAATGACGCGAACGCTTTTAGGCAACGATGCAAAAAGTTATGAAATGCAATTATGTCGATTAAGATCGCTCTTGATCGGTGGAAATGATTCTCACATCAGAGCCATGGGCCGCAATCAATTTCTCGTAATCGATCGCGAAAAATTGTTCCACACGTTCGGTTTCGATGTTGGAAATTTTTGTTAGGGAGTAACCGAGTCTGCGGGTGCGCGTGATTGTGATCAGCTATTCTGAGTCGCGAATCGGACGGCAGAGAAAATTATGTTGCATATAGAAGTTTGGTGTCACGTGCGACGACGACAACGACGTTTCTTCGACTCGAGAGTCTGATGCATATAGCAAATACACGAGACGACCTACCGTGCTTTTCTTGATACTGAAGTGTAATATTATTAACAGACTGAAATGAAGAGTCGCGAGTTTCGACGAGAGATATTTGGGGATTGACTGGTCCAAGTCTCTCTCTCTCTCGCCTTCGAGCTCTATCGCTCTCGTTGGTTTTCTGCTTGCGGACTTTGTGGCAAAGATACACATCGAATGAAAGTGCCAGTCGTCGAAGCGACCGCTTCGAGAGATTCAACGCTCGTGACTTTCTTTCATTTCGCTCCGATTAATATAACAATAATGAAAAATCGATAGAAATTAAATAAAAACGCAATATTATTACATTTAAATGAAATAATAAACTTCTCGCCAACCGGAAGTCGAAGCTTTTAACAAAAGTTCATTGATATTAATTTCTAATACGCGTCAAGTGTGAATATTGCCTCTTAAAGTGGTGACGCTGAAGTTTGCAACGTTGGGCTGCAACGAAAAATACCTGCTCTGTTAATTTTTCGTTGAATTTCAAAAACCATGACGATTTTCGTGCCGATTTTGGGTTTCGATGCTAAAAAAATATTGTTTAATTGTCCTGATCAAATATTTAATGAGAATCGCAAGATCTGCTCGAGAAAAAACGGAATTTCGTTGCATTCCAACGATGCAAACTTCAACATCGTTTAAAGTGAGCTCTCAGCGAATTTCGATTGCTCGTTTAATTACCTAATCCAATCTGAAAGAAACGTCGATTGTTGTTAATTTTAGTAATTGGTATCGCTTCAATTGACTCGATTGCCGCAGACATTTCCTACCTGTTGAGCCGTTAATGCGCATAGTTTGAATTTCTTTATCGCTGAAGCGACACGTCCGCAGGATTAATGCTCTCCACGCCTGTTGTTCTGATATAGAAAAATCTTTTTTTCCATTATTGAGTAATCGAGTCATCGTAATAACATTTTTTTATAGATGGGAAACGCCTTATCATCGTAGTGTTTATTTTCATTTTTGTTCAAATCGAGAATCTTTTCGAGTTTGTGGCATCACGATTCTCTTTTAAATCGTCAACTTGATGTAACCGTATCTCCAACGACTTAGAACTTATCTTTTCCACTTTTACTACGTTTATCCTGCTTTTTTTCTTCATACGGCTTACGCGCTTCGCTTAGAACGAAATCAACATGGGAGCATGTGCAAGGAAGTGCACTCTTGAAACCGAAATCCGCTCCAACGGATCGCGAGATGAGCCGATAAGATTCCTCGTTTCTTTCACATTCCATTTCCTGCTGGATACAGTTTTTTTTTCCCAATGCAATCAAGACTTTCATTTTCTCGCTTCACTATTTATTTTTTTCCTCAAAACGAGCTTCGTTTCCGATTAGATTGGAAAATCTCCTTCGAATCTGAGTCTCTGTCATTGTCGTAATTGTTTTCTGCGCTGAAGGAACCACCCAAAGGAAATAATACTTGAACGAATGCATGGACCAACGAATCAAAAACGTAGACAGAGCCATTCTCAATAAAGTCCATTTCGCATGCTCGTTCGACCGAATACTCCTGTTTTCGATGCAATCTCGTACACAAAAGACACACCCACACAAATGTTCCGCTGACTGAGAAAAATAACCGGTTCTCTTTTTAAGGGCCTTTGCGACTGTTGATCGAGCTGCATCTTTCGACATGAATGCACTCTCATTTCTGTATAGATTTGTTTACGTATATTCACATGTAGAACGTTGCACCGTTACGGACAAATTTGCTACGATGTGTGCTGCACACACCACCTGTTTGACCCATTTTTTACCACAATCCGCCACCCACCGGGTCGCCGAAATCCTTGACGAGATCATCGACTTTAAAACATGTTTTCATAAATTTTATTGTTTTTTCATGATCGATTTTCATTTTGGAATCGTTCAGATTCATCTTGCGAATTGATTTCTCGTTTTCGACATGCACCGCGATCTACTGTTGGAACTTGCTCGAGCTATAAAGTGCATTCGATCGCTTAATAACTATCAAAGAAATGTTTAGTGTCGGTTCAAATACTTCGCTCCGTCTTCCGGATGGAAAAATCATCGTTTATGTCGGTGGTCACATTGTCAAGGTAAATTTACTCCGCGTGCGTCAATTCCGTCATTTATTAACATCGTATTTTTTGCTATGGAAAAATCTGAGGTTTTCCTTGACAGATTCGAGTTTGTAAAACAAAAACGTTTCCTTCAAATTGGCAATTATTTAAAACAAACTCATTCTGCTCGACCGAATCGTGTACGGAAGAAACCAAGTCGCGTCAAAACTCCAAAAATTAAATGAATACATTGCAAGATTATGAAAGGAAGACTGATGAATTTTTCCTAATTAATTCCTTCGCTAATAAGGAAATTTGATGCACTTCATGTTGCACTGTCGCTTCAACAAATGGCTTTACGTGAAGCTCAATTACGACAACACGGTCGTTCCAATTGAATCAATGGCAATTTACTATTTTACGTTACTTTCGAACGTGAAGCGACTAAAAAAAGAAGAAAAAACCAATTATCAAATAAGCTCAAAAGCAACAGGAAAAAAAAGATCAAGACAATCGAAAAGTTATATTTATAGAATCGAAACATCGATATAAAAATTCTGAGACTTGATAGCAAAAAAACATGGATTTGAATGGTATGTTTTCAATTTTGCAGGAACTCGGATCTCAACCGTTACCAACGATCGTGACCGAAGATGTTGATCATACGGGACAGAATGCCCAGGAGCAAGGTCACAGGCCAAGAGCCGGTAAGTTTTTTATTCTGATAACAAACTGCTGCAATCTTTTCTTTATAGTTACACTTTATTTTTTATGATTACAACTCAAAGTGGATTTTGCTGAAAAAATATTGTTACATCAAATATGATCACAGGGCGCGAAGGCAAGAAATAATGTAAACAAATTACCGTATAAAATGTATTTTAATATTTAAGATACAAAATTCCTATTCAGGCCTTATTACCAAATTTCATTCGTCAACTCTTTGCAGTAAAGATTTTGTTTTTTTTTTTTACGTCCAACTGAGTCCAACTTCGATACCTGCGAGACCTCGCGTTCGTTGATCTCGAAATTGGACCCGAAATTGGAAAATACCAAATTGTTTTTTTCTTTTTGGTTTTAAGTTGGCGGAAAATTTTCTATTCCGATGTTTAATAGTTTAGGGGGACAAGAATTTTATACCGAAAAAGTACGAAATCCCACTATTTTATGGGACATTCTAGCAATAAACAAATTGGGACTGTTCACATATTTTTATTTTACATCTGGAATGTCCCAGGGACTACGTAGAATCGAGAAATCCGGTGTGATTTCTGAAAACGAGAGTTTTTTCTTTAACTTCTCAAAACTACAAACAAATATATTGTTATGGACAAGGTGGCGAAAAAAAATCAAATAAAAATTTGAAAAAAATGAGGCTTGAAATGAGAAAGAATTTCGGGAAAAAAATATATTTTGACGATATTCAAAGAAAATGTTTTTCCATTGAAACTGCAGGTACTTGGGGTTCCCACTCGAAAACCATCAGGAAACCAACATCAGGCAGTGCTCCAGGCTCGGGGAAAACGACACCTGTGCCTCAACAATTGGAAGCAGCCTCGAGCTCGTCGGGGTCGAGTAAAGGACGAGGCAAGGCTTCGGGTACTCGTTCAGGCTCCAACAGCCGCAGCAATAGCAGAAGCAGTAGCGCCGAAAGACGCAGAAGTGGAGACGAAACTGCTAGTCCAACCCGGAAAACGGTTCTCTTCGATGCTTTCAGGCCTAGAAGCAAATCAGATGCTAGCAAAGCCAGAAAACCCAGTATTATTGCGAATATGAAAAACGCGGTCCAGGTAATTTTTTCTCCACGACGCGAAAAACCGAAACACAATGTGTTTTTCTTCATAAACACAGAAATATTCAATTCTTTTGGTCAAATTATTTTCAACAAAATAATCGAAGAATTTCGAATGAAAAAAGTCCCAAAAATCCCCTCCGCGGAATGTCGAGGATAAATTTTTTCTTTCCTTGAGATATTGACGAAATATTAGACGCGTGAATGGAAAAATTGCAGATTCAAAGTATTTTTTTTGTTCACGTACAGCAATCTCTGCATCGTGGCTCACACGGAAGTTCAACCTCGGACGTACACACGGAAAAAGATCATCACAAAGAACACAGAGACAGCAAGGACTCGAGCGGACGTCCGAGGGCTGGCTCCGAGAGCAGCAGAAATCCAGTGAGCAAAGTGATGGATCTTATTAGACATCGGAGTCACAGTTCAATCAACACCGAGGAGAAACGCAGAGCTGTGAGTAAACAAAACATCGATGCTATTGCTTTTAATTAAAAGTGCAAACAGCAGCAGGAAAACCATGATCCATAAATGACTCTGAAGTTTGCATCATTGGAATGCAACGAAATGCTTTTGAATCTATGGCAAAAATAATTATTTACATGCAGAATGTAATCACGATGATAAAATAATCGAATTTGGTCACCCGAAAAGCGTATCGGTTCGAAAAATTTGATTGAAATTGAAAATTGCCCGAATCATCGATAAAATGAAATATTTTTCGTTGCATTCCAACGTTGCAAACTTCAGCATCGTGATCTCTAATCGTAAGACGATTCATTAGCCGATAGAGTCCGTGAGCGATATCCAAAAATCACAATCACGCTTAAGTTGCGGATGGAAGGTCGAACGGTATCAGAGATTTTTATCCGGTACTAGAGGGCCATCGTGACTGCTGAAAATTCTCAGTGTCCTCAGAGACACTTTAGATAGTTCGACTACAATGAAAATGAAACTTTGCTCTGTCATGCACGAAGCATCACACTCGACTCTTATTTTCCTCCAAAATTCATCTCTATCGGAAGATTTTTTTCAATTACGTGACTCTCTAATAATTTTGCCTCAATGATGAAAAAAATTGCCACGCTAAAATTGTGCTCAATGTGTAAATTAACCAAAGAATATTCTCCAGACTCCATCCTTTATCGTATTCTGGTCGAAACGTTCCGGACTGTGTCGATAAGTTATCAGTCTCCTCAAAGTGACTCAAAGCTTTCACAATCCGCGAACGTTCGACCTTATCGACATTTTTCTACTCAACCGCCATCGGTACAGAAAATACCATTCAACGAGAATCCTAAAAATGGAATTATTCTGAGGAATCGCGATTTTATATGATGCTGAAGTTTGCAACGTTGGAATGCAACGAAAAATATTTCATTTTATCCATCATTCGTTCAATTTTCAATGTCATCCAAATTTTTCCAGCCAATATGCTTTTCGGGTGGCACAAATCGATCATTTTATCATCGTAATAACATTCTGCACTGGAATAATTACTTTTGCCCAAACAAGAAAGAATTTCGTTGCATTCCAACGATGCAAACTTCAGAATCATGATTTTACAACTTTTCATAAAAAATACCGAGAGAAAAATTTTTTTCTGCCGAGTCAATTGCTTTTCGAAGGACGGCTTGTAGGATGCGCTGTGAGTTTTAGGATCGGAGTTGCGAAGCATTTCTTTGAAGATGGAAATTAGACGTTCCGTTTATTCTAATAGCAACGAAAACCATTGCAGAGGAGAAAAAACGATAAAACTCAAAATCGAAAATAAAAAGATTCAAAGGTCTTACAACGCTGTGTATGAAAATGACAGTTTGAGCAGGCATTACGTTCGATTTCTCGCTGTCGTCCGTAACGTGCAGACGATCCCACTTGGGATGGAGTTGTTGCCACGAAAAAAATGAAAGAAAGTCGACTCAGCAGATAATCCGTGACGATGTTCGCACACGAGCTTTCGAACAATAGATTTGGAACAAAAGATTTTCTCTGAGCATCCCAAGCTCACAGCACCCTCCGAAACACTTTGGTAGCGTATTTTCTTCACTTGCTTCTTCATCCAGCCTTCGCTTGGTATCTGAAATATAAAAGTTGAACAACAAGACAAAAGGGACGTGACAACGCCATTCAAAAGTCAAGATTCTTCTAGATTTTGTAGTGGACAACAATTTTGTAAAAAATCACGTATCAACACATTCCGGAAAGACAAGGAATAAAATTTGACTATTCGAAATTCGAAACTTACGACGGAAATTTACATTTTTTCGTCTAAAATCAATTTGAAAAGTGCGACGTTAATAATTAACGATGGGGTTTTTTTTTATTTCGGGCATGAATTCGCAAATTAGCATTTTACGTGTCGACTTTGGAGGTTGATACTTTTTTACTGACTTTTCGAACGATCGGTGGCTCGCGGTTTACTGGCGTTCGTGGCAAAGGCATTGGTAAGGAAAATTCTTAAGACCTTCAGTTGAAAATTTCAAACAAGGAATATCTTGTTTGTAAATAATTCAACGAGCTTCCTTCATATCTGCGTTAGTTTATTTTAAGAATGTCGGAAATTTGCTCGCCTTATCAATGACAGAAAGAAGCATTTCGTGATAAAATTTGTCATACGAAAGAAGGACGATGAGTCTGCTACGTTTCATTGTCTACTTTCTTGGCTGTAAAAGTGTTGAACGTTGGGCGGGCTTTTCACGTATCTCTTAACGTAATGGCATCCTATATTTTACTTCACGTTTATAGGTCGATTAACGACAGATAACGAGCGAGTTTGTCTTACGTTTGTTTATATAATGCCTCGCAAGCTTTAGTTAACCTAATAAAGAAAAAAATAGGAAATTAATTAAAGTGCAAAAACTGAAGCCAATCTCAGAAAATCGCGATATTTATGCCAAAAAAATGTTCGAATTGGGAAAGAGAAAAAAAAAATTCATAAGGGTGAGAAAATTACGAAAAAAATGGGCAAAGAGATAAAGTTTTCATGGATTGAAATAATTTTTCTATAATTGAGAAAAAAAAACGAATTGCCCAGGTCGCGGTGGTTTGTTATCAAAATTCGGTAATGGCTAAATTTTTTGATTAATTAATTGAGACGATAATCCGTGAGAATAATTTGTAAATAATGAAAATTCTACACGAGCAAAAAAGCATGACGTCAATTCGACGAAACTTAAAACTTTCAAGACGTTTAAACAATACACAACTCATAGTTTCACGAATTTAGATGCTCTACGATAAAGAGGAGAGAAAAAAAACGAGCTCCAAACATTTTTTATTCTGCAAATATGATGTCTCGTTTAGTGCAAATAAACGAAAGCTTCAATGTGCGCCGCGACGTTACAATGGCACGCTATAATATCGCGTTACGACATAACCCCAACGCCCTCCCTCTTCCCCTCACCTCGTACTTAAGATCTCGACGCTTTCCTCTACGTCTTCGGAGTCGTTCGCAAAAAAATTAGTTCAACACTTCCGGCAACGATTTTTCGAATCGCCATGGTTTTTGGATAAATTTCACAAAGCTGTCGAAAAATAATTCACCAATCATCATCATCATCATACAAGTCCGGGATTTTATCAGTCGAATGTGAAACTCGTGATTCAGTTTTATTAAGTTTCGTTTTTCACCTTTTTTCCTCTTTTGAATCGGCCTATATGCATAATTTAGTCAACGTTCGTGTCGTTGATATACACGTGTGTTATTCTCTCTCGGCATCGATACATATACGTAATGTTTAACGAGAAGTGCCGGGTGGGAGCCAAGCACGCGGTTCTTCTTGTGACACACGTTTTCCCTGCTCAGTTACTCCGTGTACCCCTTCGCGAATAGATCTACACTTTTTATACTTATCTCACCTACGTATAAACAGCCACTAATAAATATGTATCTAAAGTTCATACGTTGAAAAAGCGTGACTCTAAATATGAGGTTTTAATATGAATTTAATATTGCAACATAACACGATCGTTGAATTCCTGGAAATTCATTTAACCGCTACCTTAAATATCGAATAAGCTAATTTATCGTTTAATCTGAAATAAGTTTAACCGCGATTGCAAACAGTGTATGACATTTTCGTTAATTCAACGTAATGTGTAAGCCCCCGATATAGTTTGACCTACTTTACAAAAAACTTGTTACCCCGGCGGTAAGAAATACGATTGAGTTTTCCTCCTGGAGCATTCGTCTGAACAAATTCCCTCAATGACATTTTCAAGGACGAAATTTTCGATTTTTTTATCTATTCGCGAAAACAGTCCTAACCTTTTTTCTTTCGTATCTGAACCTGCAGCCTCTGCTTTTTTTCTTCGTTCTCGATTCGGCTTCAGTTTACGTTGAATCGTTTTTTTCGTAAAATGCGACCGGACACGTATTTTGAGACGAAATGGTTGCAGCATCAATGATAAATTTCAGATTCGTTGTTTTTTTTTATCGTCAACATTCGTGATTTTTTTGTTCGGTTTTGGACCGAATTCGGTCGATTTTTTTTTTTCGATTAATCTGATAATCATGGATCAATTTCTCTCTGGAAAATTTCTTGGATCTCTCGCAACTCGGTCCAGCAATCCTCGTTTAATAACGTAATCGGAGTAATTGACGTTCCAAAAACGACCTTGCCATGCGAGTCTTTTCTTCTGCAGTGATCGCTTGTTCTCGCGTATTACATTTTTTTGCTCGGCTCTTCTCGCAGGTCGTCAGTTTCATGTAACTTAATTCGCAGTTCCATTCTATGTACTCGGAAATGTACACGAAGAGCCACGTTCGCACACACATGCTTGTGGATTTGCGAGGCTGCGACTCTGCAACGATTTATACATAGACTTTGTGTCTACATGGTCGAGTGTACGAGGTAACGGTGTGATGGTTTGTGTGCACGATAAATGTGTCAATAGGAACGTTATTTTCACTTCTGTATTTTGTTAATTAGAATATATTCTATTTTTCTTCATTAGAGTCAAAAGTTTTTTTATGGCCGCCAATATCGTTTTTTACATCGAAAGATCGAGACACAGGCGGAAAAACATTTGGATGTTCCATTGAAAAGGATCGTTTCGAATACTTTGAGAATTGTTATCGCGATTCTTTATCAGAGGAATTTCAATTAGGAAGATTACCATTATTCAGTAGATTCAATGAATAATTCGCAATTACACAATTGAATAGTGAATCGCGTCGTAGTTGAAGCAATTACTCTCGCTCCTCGATAATCTGTTATTTTTTCTTTTCAAAACTTGACGTCCGAACGAGGTGTAATGTTGAATTCATCTGGAAATCGTATGAGCTTTCGTTATCACCGTTTGTTCGTTGTTTTGGAAAATGAGCTGATGATTTTACGAAAAAAAACCGAATATGTTGAGTGAAAGAATTTTTTTTCCGTTTAGAATTCAAACCAGATATTCGTTTAGCTAGAACTCTATGTACACAAAAAAAATTGATGGCACAGACTGTTCGGTTTCGGGGAGAATCGCTCACGGAGATCTCCGAAATGTTTACTCGTCTCCAGACCTCTCGTGACACTTCTCTGCCAGAAACGTATATCCTCAATTCGTTTATATCTTAATGTTCGTCAATTCAATGGATCGTCGTCGCATAACAAGGCCACGAAAAATTCATAGAGAACTCGTAAAATAATGCACACTTTCGTTCAAACACATGGTACCAACGAAACTTTTCCTGTTTGTGTCTCGGAATCATGATAACTCGTCACCAACTCGGAAAATTCTGATTCAATGTTTGCTGTCTTCGTGGCTTTGCCCGCAATAAGGAATATCGTCGTTCAGGCACGAGTCTCGTCACAGTCTAGGTCGGAAGTAAACTTTCTGAATAATTTTTGGAATCTTCGCAGAAATATTTAGTAAAAAGTATGGAGAATTAAAAATCGTGCAACTCAATTTGTGTTTGTTGATGGAAACTGATAAAAATTTCCACTGACGATTTTTATCTGAATTACGAGATGAAGTCTTTTGTTGTCAATGTTTTATAGAATTTTCAAAAGATTTTTTAACAAAAGTCTTTTTCGAAAATATGGGAATTTTAATATTTTCTTGCAACTGGCAATTATAGGTCCAGCGTTTTCGAAATTCGAGTCTAGCGATCTTGAGTCGGTCCATCATTTGGTTGGGTGAATTTGAAAAAATATTTTCGGTAGGGAGATTCAAAACAATATTTCCATAGATCTAAGGGAATTATCCAATTCCCTTGGATTTCAGCAGTTTTCACAAATTCATTGCCCTGACCGCTTGTCGTGAATCGGCAAATATTTCATTTGCACAGATTTCTTCTAAATTGTTTCGAACTCTATCGGTGACGTGAACAATAAAAAAAACTGTTGCCAAAATGAAATGGATAGTTCCAAAAGATTATTTTATTTTTCTGTACTTTGACCATGAACAGTTTTTATTCTCACCAACGTCAAGTTTATAAAAAAAAACAACGTTCATCTCTGGCGAGTTGTCACGTAGATAATCCCGAGCAAAAAGTTTCTTTAGGATTGGAGTTTGATATTTCGTGATGCGTCATCGATAAACGAAAAAAAACATCGTTTCGTTGAAGCAACTTGGATCACTGTCTCGAAAGGAAAAAAAAACGAACGTACGGAATTTTTCGTTGTTTTTTGTCGTGTAAATGCACGGATGTTTCGAGTATGAGGGAATTTTTAGTTCCAAATCATTCCGAATATATGGGAGAACTTTTTGAAAACCACGATAACTGCAGAAAATTCGTGCCTCGAATCTCGATCGAACTGGCATTTAATTTGGATCATCTGGACGTCGGTCGAATGTTCTTACGAATATAATTGTTTATAAAAATAACATTTTGGACTCGCGTTCCGAAAAAAGAAAACGGAGCAACGTGATAATTTATTTCAAAAAATTGTAGAATTATAAGTAAGAATCGTGCAATTATTGCCAAGAACCAAAAACATCGATTTTCACTTGGCAAGTTGTGGGTTTTCGAATTTGTCCCGAATAAAATCACGACTCGTTCATTTTTTCAATAAAGTTTATAACTTTATATTTTCGTAACTTATTAACAACAATGGCTTTTCCAATTGAACTGACAGTCGTCTTAATGCGTACTTTGCCTCATTTGAAAAGAAATGATGTACTAAATCCTGTGTATGAGATTTCTGGGTGTGCGTAAGCCCTTAAAGTAGAAAATAGTGATCCCATTTGTTCAGGTGGGTGTATGGCTCTATATTTAATCTGCCGATGATGTAAAGCAGCGAAGTTTGGATTATGCGAGTTGGAGAGGTCCTGCTAAAAGTTTTACACCTCAAGTTTCGGGGATAAGTGAATTCGTGATTCTTTTCCGGAATCATTGTTTGCTCTAAAGTGTAGAAAACGATCAACTGTTGAATGGCACTGTCCCGATTATTCTGCCTTGAGATAATCCAACAATTTGCCAAATCACGTAATCTCGTATCATCCGAACGGAATAGTATTTGAAAGCGAGCATTCGGTTTATAGACCTTTATCAAAATTTCGTAAACGATTCGTTTTATATATTTTGATCTCCTTTTCTCGTCACGTGGATTTCTCCAAGTTTACAGTTTAGTATACGCGTCATGATGTCTCCGGTAAACACGATCTCTTTGTCGACTCACCTTGTCAATGCGCGATCGTACGATGTCACCTACGGGTTATCCGACAATGCGAAATTTGCAATTGAAATTTCTCGTCGCCAGCAGTTTCTTTACCCGCGGCAACCGAAAACTTTTCCTCGGCTTTAACCAAACAAGCCCTTTATGTTTTTCGTATAATAACATTTTTTCACGCTGCCACACGAAGCCATAGAAAAAAGTGGTGCACTGCATTTTTTTCATCTCGATTGGTTTGATTTTATTTCCGAAGAATCGATCTGACATTAAAAACTGATTTTTTTTCCTTCTTTTTTCATCACCATACCGCGATGGACACAAATTTCATTCACATCGCGATAATACTTCGTTTTATCATTTTCCAGCGTCCAATTTTTATGCTGTTTCTATTTTCTTGACTTCTTGTGAGAATAAATGTCGCGAATGTGTAGCAATCTGTCAGATATTCATGAGCTTTTCTATTGAACCGATTGCTCCAGCCGTTGGAAGGAAACACATGTGTCACGAGTACCCAACGATAAACATCAGTCAGTTTTACGATGAGATACACGGCAGTCCGATTATATAGGATAAACGAAGGCCAATCGTATAAGCAGTTTATCGACAATTATTTTGCTTCGATCGCCGATGCAAGTATTCCATCGATCCTACTTGACCAGATCATTTTTCATAAATCTCGAAACAATTCTCAATGATTTTCATACAATTATTCCGTAAGCAGTCTTTCGAGTGATTCATGACGCTGAAATTTGCAACGTTTAGATCGAACCAATCAGTATTTTTCCCATTGACTCTCGTTCAATTTTTGCAATCCCAGCAATTTTCGTGCTGATTTAGTTTTTGGATGGCAAAAGAGAATCTTTTTATTGTCCCGACAATAAACATGATGCTGAAGTTCGCAACGCTGGAATGCAACGAAAAATATTTGATTTTATTGACGATTCGTTCAATTTTCAATGTCATCCAAATTTATCGAGCCGATATGCTTTTCGGGTGGCAAAAATCGATTATTTTATCATCGTAATAACATTCAGCACTTGAATAATTACTTGTGCCAAAAATTAAAAAGAATTTCGTTGCATTCCAACGATGTAAACTTCAGAGTCATCAATCAACTCTACCGAACAAAAAACTTCAAAATCATAAAGTAGCCCTTGAAAGCGAATTGGACCGCGAGTTTCCTCCAGCCAAAAGATTGCGAAAATCGAGGTCCTGATGTACGAGGCCGACAATCGCTGGTTAATGTTTCTTTTTTATTTATTAGCAACTTGCTGGAACTGAAAGTTTATAAATCGTTGTGTACGTGATTCGAAGTATCCTGATTAAGATTCTAACGATAAGAGATTTGTTTTCGCTCGAATGAAAACAAATCTGAGGTCTGCGAGCTCTGTGCATTTCGCACAGACATGTGCGTCGCTGATACTTCTTTTGTCTCTTCTCGTTGAACGTCAACGATGCGTAAAGATTCATCATAAAATCATAATTCTTGTATGTATCTTCGTGGCGCACCTGACGTTAGTGGAATTCGCGTAATCCAGTAATTAGTTCGAACTAGCGAGTGCAGTGCCCCGCGAATAACAATTGCAATTTCTTGAATTATGACTTTCGATGATTCCACTGACTTTGACGTTATTGCTTTACGAGGTTCATGGTTCACAGCGAAAAATTGCTGCTTGTGAAAAAAAAACGAAAATTTTTGGGTTTTTTATTGAATTTTTTCATGAAACTGCAGAAAGTGAGAAATGAATGAGTTTTTTTTCAATTTATTGGCAATCGCGAAGTTTGTATCCATTTCTTACGTCCCTGGTGTTTATTTTTTGCTTTCCTCGTGGCCTATCGAATTGTTGAATTTCGTCGGCAACACGATAGCTCACGATTCGAAAGGTGCGGATTTATCGGGACGTATTTACACCCAGATTATGCGTGGAACTTGAGGTCGAAGACGATTAATGACGACGTCGTGCAATTAATTCTTAGTGCACATGCGCCGCCTGCTCCTTCTTTTTTTATACTGTCTCTTTGCAAGTGCACATATTTGGATGAGGAGATTGTTCACGAATGCCGGTCGCTTGTTTATTCAAAGCGATAAAATAGCCCTAATCAAATTGCAAATATTTTCACTAGCATCCCGGCAATATTATGAAAAATACTCGATTATCTCACAATCGCTACTGTAATGGAGACGATAATCTTAATATTCGAGTCAAATTTCCCACTACACTTGACCCCGGAAACTCATGTCGTCTCACGAATATAATGTCCACGTATATATTTCTACGATGACTCTTAGTTACGAGCATTTTTTATCCAACCACGTTTTCGACATTTCTACCTAATGCAAACTATTCCTCGGTAACAGAAAGTTTTTTTTATTAGCATCGCGAATAAATCGCTAAGGATTCCGATGACTTAAAATTCCATGATGCTGGAGTTTGCAACGTTGGAATGCAACGAAAAGTATTTCATTTTATTGATGATTCCATCGATTTTCAATGATATCCGAATTTTTTGAGCCGACATGCTTTTTGGGGTGGCAAAAATCGATCATTCGATCATCGTAATTACATCCTGCATTTGGATAATTATTTTAGCCGAAGATAAATACAATTTTCGTTCAATTCCAACGATGCAAACTTCAGAGTCACAAAATTACGAGCTTTTTCCAATTTAATAGTCTAGTCCCCATGTAACTTTACATTGAACTACATCGCGTACGATCCCATCTGGAAAATTAAACTCCCCAAAAGTTTTTCAAACTTTCGAAATATATTTTCGTGGCATTTTTTTTATGGACCTCGATCTTGCGACCTTCATCGTACAGTGTTTCTTTTGTGTGCATGATGAAACCCTGCAAACGCGTGTAGGATTGAAAGGCAAACTCAGCATTTCGCCCTGTGATAACGAGTGCAATAAAAAAAAAAAAAAATTGGAGCTTGTTCTCCTTTCCTAACAATAACTCAAGATAATCTGTTAGTCAGTTTTATAGACACGCGAAAGAGTGAGCCCAATTTCTTTAAAGCCCGGAACGCGTGATAAGACACCATATAGCTTATACTTTCGACATACCCAATGTGCTTTTTCAATCTTTGAAGAACACGATTACTCACTTAGTCGAGATTTTCTCGGCATATTCGGTTTACAATTTTTTTTCACGTGCAAAAACGTCAGTTTTCGTAAATTAACTAATAAACTCTCGTTACCTTCCAATATTCCAATGTCGTAATTGTTTATTGTATATTTTGCCAACCGGATGATAATGTCTATAACTTCTCGATGGTTATCCAGGATAGGACGTTTATTCGGAGCTTCTATACGATTTTGCGGCATTTTATTTTATTTATCGCTTTGAATTTTTTAAATTGGGCAATGTCGAAAAATTTTATTTTCCATTTGGCAGGACGCCAATCAAAATTTCACAATTAATTAAAAATATAACGATGATCGATCTCCAAAGATCGAAATAAAGGTGAAAACTTTAGATAAAATATCAGAAAAACTGTTTACTTTTTTTTTAAGTATCAGGAAACATTTTAGTTCTTGAATAAATTAAGTGTGAAGGATTGTGAATTTTTCTTGTAAATTTTCATATTTTTCTACGTTGACTCCAATTGATTCAACGAGAAATACTCGTAGCAGTTATTTTTCGAGTGCATAATGGATCAGAAAGATACCAGAAAGTTCATGAATACATGCTCGAAATATATGTTAACTAGACGACACAGTATTTGCAACTACAATCGTTCGATGTCTGTTGAGCTCGGAATATCCTGGTCGTCAATATTGACAACTCAGCGGTGATGCTTTTGTTTTTCCGACGTAAATATGTGCTTCATTGATAGAAACTGTTGCCTCTCGCGATTCTTAATTCCGACTTTTTTATCGACCCAATTCAAACTATAATGATTCAACTCAATTCTTTTTTCTTTTGCCTATGCCAATTCACTTTCTTGCCACACGAGGAAACTACGCGACGTCGTGAGAACCGGGAAGGTCGTAATAAGCATTTCACGCGCTTTTATTTTCACGCTCATTGTTTTTCGCAGTCAGGAAAATAAAAATGAATCTATTTCGAGGTATTTTTGAAGGACGATTTTGATTCATCAACAAACAGAATCTTTCGGCTTCGAAGTCACGAATGGCCTTGAAAATTTCTGAAAAACTAAAAACATTTTGCGCCTCGACAATCAACCACAGATTCGAGTAAAAAAAAAAAGAAATTGAAAAACTGACGGTATTGAATGAGACGATAAGAAAATAAAAAAATAAATTAAACAAAAGTGTTTGGAACGTTTGTAAAAATTTTCGAGTGTGTGCGGGTGTGAATATCTGCGCGAGATGTCTTCGTACTTCCGGTGGATAAAAAGCGGAAAGAAAGATGAATACTTGGGAAATAAACAGAGAAGTCGTTCGCTGGACTCCAAAAGCCTGGAATCCTCGGGAATTCGACTAATATTACAAAACGTATAATTATTTTCATTCTTTTGTTTTTTTTTTTTTCATTATTTTTGTATTCAGATTATTTGGTTTTTCTTTATTTTACTGAGCATTTTGTATTTTTCATGTTTCAGAGAGCAGTCGCCCAACAGCAAGCTCAAATAGCAGCCCAAGGTTTGTCATTTATATCGTTTTTACTTGGTTTTAAGGTATCCGAGGCATACGAAGTCTCTGCCACGTAATGAACGTTGGCTTTAAATCGTGTAAAGGTGCGACAGCTGCTTGGAACTAGTCGAATGTACATCAAGAACTCGTGTCTGCTCATAAACTTGGAAAAAAGATTATTTATTGGAATTTATTTCCATGAAAACTGTGATTTCATTTTTTATGATTATTGACGTACATTATTAAACTTATTTTATAAAGTGAAGGCCCTAAAAATGCTCTGGCCGTGAACACGAAAAATCGTAAAGATTAAATTTTATTGTTGAAAAGGACGCAGAATTCTAATGTAGGATTTTTCAAAATAGAAACTATTCGATTATTTACGGACGACGTGAATAATCTTTCGTTCACCCACTGCGTGAGAGCGTGTAAGTGTTCCGGGCCTTTTTGAAAATAACCTCAACTCTGTTACATTGACGAATTTTAATAGAAAAAACGTTGTGAAATTCCTTCAGAATATGTTTGATGAATTACGTGATTATTTATCGTGAAAAACGTAAAAATTATATGAAACGTTCGTTTTTAACGGCACACCGTCAATTTGTTATTGAAATCTATCGTGTTGACGTTTGCACACGGACACCAGCGATGCTGTGAATTTGGTATTCTTTTGACTAGCGCGGTGCAGCTGTCTCACTCTTACTCGAGCCTAGACGTTTGGCAAAGGCTTTGTTGTTGGTCTCGAGAGAAAAATTTTTGATCGCATAGGGTTTGCGTCGAGCGTATAATGAATGGAATCCTTGTTAAAAACGAATGAGAACGAGAACATAATTGAGTGGATTCCCGATGGTGGAATCAATGCTTCAATGTTTTCGCTATCGTCGTTTCGCGGCAATGATTACTGTACAACACGTTCTCGTTGTTTTCTCGGATTACAGAGGCAACGCGTCGTTTCGTCTCTTTCTGTCGAGTGAAATGATGGAAAATCTTGATGTTGTTCTTCGGAATTGTTACAGTTTTGATCAATCTTAGCGAATAGTCGTTGAGGACGTCAAATTCATTAGTAATTTACCAATATTCATTATTTTTTATCTAAATTTGTTATTTCGCGTGACTTGATCGATCGAGTAATCACATGGCGTTGCCATTGCTCGTGAAACTTCAGGTGCGAGCCGTCCGATGGCGCTGCAGGTTTATTTCTGTATCTGCAAGCGCTGTATCGGCTGCGAACGTGCTTGTAAAGGTTCGAGCGTGGCGTGTCGCGCATGCGCTCGATGATGCTTGATATTTCGTGCAAAGTGCTCTCTGATCCTGTGTTTACTTCGGCCTGTTATGTCTTTTTCTCCCTGCCCTCGCTCACGCTATAACACAAAAGACGTATCTACTGGCTTTCTTAATTCCGAACCTAAACGGGATATCCCTAGACGTTTTTGCAGCAATTCACTCGTCCGCGTGTTTGCCTCTCTCACTCGTCTCCACACGAAATTCTACCAAATACGAAAGTATCCAAATAGTTTGTGCTTCGCCCACAGCAGCGTGGAGCCCGCTACGCAAAAAAAAAAAAAATTACATCGCATCGACGTGACGATGTATTCGAATGAAGCGTTTCCATTTGCGATCCTAAATTCTTGTTGTTGCGAGAGTTCTCCGTATTCTTATAGAACTGTTTCGGTCTCGCCTAACGTTTGTTATAAATAATTGTCCACCTGTGAGTCTGTGACAAACCTGAGAAATAACTCGATAAAATTAAATGAACGATCAAGAAAAACTTTTACTGCCACTCCCGTGATGACACCGCTCTAAAAACATTTCTCCACGAATTCGACTTTCTTTATTCTGTTCCGCGTCTCTCTCCCTCACGCCGGCCCTTTGTACTTTTTTTCGTCTTTCACGTGTTGGACTGTTGACTTGCCAGCGGTTTTACACGGGACAACGACGTGTGCTGCGTCTCTCGAATTTCGAGTTCTGTTTTTTGACTCGCCGCATAACGAACGATTATCGTTCAACAGATCTTCGATGTTGTCCCTTCACCGCCCAAGGTGACTCATGTTTTGTTTACCTCCGACTTGTCGTTCATTATTTTTTCTTTTTTTCGTATTTCGAGGTTAAAATTTCGGTTTTCTTTTTTTGGGAGCAACGAGTCGAGACAAAAACTGGGCTGACTCGGCCATGTTATATCGTTGATTGTCAAAATATAAGTGAATCTGAATCCCTCGTCTCTAGTGAGACTTTCGTGTGTTGACGGCGTCACCTCGGAGTAAACGTCGAGTACGATTGCGCGCGATCTTTGCGTGCCTGCATGCAGCCACGCTTCGACCGAATCCGAGGGCGGCCTCAACCTCAACCGAAATCTCCCCAGTCGCCAGTTGTTCGTGGTACGTCCACGTGCGCACGTCTCCCGGGAGTACGCGCTGTAATGGAAAATTTTTACTCAAGCTAAAAACCTTTGTGATTCAATGAATAAATGTGGAAAACGTTGATTCGTGAAAACGCAAATTAACCAACAACGAAAAGAATCGTAATTTTTATGTCGAGCGACATAGTTTTTCGCGCGGGTCGTCGAACAAATAACAACACCGCGATTCTGGAGTCGTGGCTTTTCCAAAAGTGCTTAATCTTCGAACACAACGCTGCCAGATTAAACAATATAAATCTTATACATTAAATAACATTTAACAAAGAAACTATCGGTGACGGGCTTCAATACGAATTCCCGCAATTTTCACGAACATTAAACGCGTTCAACTACCGTTACTACTTACTGTCGTTGTTATTGTTACGCTCAGCGAATACCCCCAACATTTTTAATCGTTTTGGCACACGATGCCCGATAAGGCTCGACGGATGTTGTGTACGCACGGCAACCAGGACATTGAACGATTGTAATAGAACCTCCAAGACGTTCGATATCAGCATTGGACTTGTTTCTCTCTCTCGCACTCAATCAAGCCACCGCCTGTTTTTCCTCGGGTAGCAATGACCAAACATTGATATCGTTTTTTCACGTGTTTCGTCTGCATCGAATTATCGTGTTGTCATCACTCACGAAAAATAATAAAAACATAACGAAATAATTACCGAGAGATTTTTATACATTTGAAAATCTATGATGAAGGTGGCGACGATGTCTCGTTAAAATGTGTTACGAGCGGTGACAATGACGAACAAGTGAAAACAACGTGTGCCCGTATTGACAAAATAATACGATCGTTCTTCGAACAAAACGAAAGATAACGCCATGGCGAGATGAAGTGAATTTTTTTGATCAATTTCCCACGGAGTGAATTACTTAATCGGAAAATTAGTGAACTCGGCTACGTTGTGAATGTGCTTCGTGGCACTCGATAGAAATATTGAAACGCCGTTATAATCTTCGCTTGACAGAGCCAATTTGGACTCGAGTGTTGACATTTATTACACATTGGTAAGGACACCTTGATGTCTCGAAATTACGATTATTATCCATTTACTCGATTCTTATTTCATCACATCTTCAATTATTTTTATTACGTCGTTTTAATTGTTGATTCTGTGCACCGAATTTTTAATCGGTTCGTCGATGTTTCACTGCTGGATTTATTCTCACTATTCTATCGGAAGGTTTTCGAAAAAAATAGACAAAAATGGGGAACGAAGGATTTTCGCTGTATCGTTCATTTCGATCGTTTCCCGAGTTCGGCCGATCAAGATTCGTAGATTAGATCGTTATTTAATTATTCCGCAAGTTTCGTCCAATTTTTTAAAAATTGCCCAAAAAAAATGGACTTTCCAACGCGATTTAAGTGAGATCTTAAAAATTCTGGCATTTTTGGACTCGTACAAAATTTCCTGAATTCATATTACGTTCTCGGAGACAAAGAGCAACGTCACGATCTGAAGAAACGCGCGCTCCGTTTCTTGGAATCCCGAGAGACGATCCTTGCGCTTTAATTCCTGTTTATTCGTGTTTTTTTTTTGGTACTTCGAGCATTGCAGGATAGTGAATGCTTGGATTTATTTCGTTCTCAAATAGCACGGGAAAAAAATAGAAATTCAAGTCTGAGCTGCTTTTACGCAAAGAATCTCTTCGTTTTCATACGAAATGAATATTTATTTTTAGGAAATCATTTTTTCGTAGATCGCCTCAGCTCTATTTCAGGAAATGAAAATTAATGATTGTTGACATTGAGTCTCGGCGATGGAAGATTCTTGGAACGCGTTTACGCGAACCCAGATTTTTTCTCGGTCAACAATTATTTCGGAGAAAATAATAAGGGAAATGGAGGATTTATTTATAAATCGCGTGGATCGAGAATTTCAATGAATCTGCGGCTGATTCTCTCATTTTTTTCAATTTCGGTTCCAAGCTCATTCGAACGACTAATTTTTAACGCCCAAAGTGATTTTCTAGCCATTCCAATAATCGTTTGCATAATGAAAAAAAGATTTTTACACAAAATCGAGAAACTGACAAATTTCTACCGAAATTTGACGCGCTGAACCGCGGGTCATGGTTCGTCGAGTTGCATCGAGTGTCCTTGAAGATACTCGTTTCGTGCAATTTGATTTTTACGCCGGCCCCTTAAGCGGCTCATGAGTAATAAAGCGCAAGCGATTGAGAGAAAGAGATGAAAGAGAAAAATAACGATGACGTTCACACTTGGCGAGATAGACTCGTCGAGTCGACCCAATTCGACCAAGGTACTGAAAATATATAACCGAGTGCAAAAAACTCATTCATTGCATTTCAATGAATGTGCAAACTGAATAGACCAGTAAATCGAAGAATAACGGAATCGTGCTATTCGCATGATCTTTAAAAGAAAAATAGTATAAAAATGTCTTTTGTCCGAGTTTTGAGGGGATCGTATTTTTTAGGAAAGAAAAATATTGAGGTCGTTGCAACGACAAAGCACGAAACTATAAAAATTTCTGTAATGTCTGTAAAATCGACTTGGACTCAATTTCTCTCTCACAATCGGCCAATCTTTGGTCCATGCTCACTGGTCACGTCCCAAACGTTCTTGTCAAATTTACTGAATAGAAAAAAAATTATTAACTTTGTCGAAACCAAAAACACTTCGCAGAATGTCTCGTTCAAGTTGCAAGAAATTGGGTTGAGTGCACTCGAATAATAATTAATTCAATGAGCAATCTCGTCCAACGATCCTAGAAAATACGTCATAGCGACCTAGTTTTGTTTCAATTGTTCAACTTCGTCTAATCTGTCGTATCGCGCGAGATTAGCTGCGGTCAATTATTTTTTTTGTCTTTTTCCAACTTTATTTTCACAAGACGGTGATGCTTTTTTTTTCGTATTGTTTTTACATAACTTTTGGTTCGACAAAAGACACCGAGATCATCCTCGATGTGGTCTGATGCATTTTCTGAAAAGATGCAAGAGGTTTTTGTGCGTGTGGACCGATTCCTGTGATGCTGCGTCTCGTACGTTTTTTTTTAACTTTCAATAGCCCGCGTTATGTTCTTCTCCGTGAATCGATGCCACAAAAACTGACTAACCGGTTATTCTAATTTTTTCTTTAATCATTATCCAATCGGATTATTTTGGTTGTTTGATCTTTGTCAATTTCTTCTATAGATTTTGACGATTGGAATAGTTCGAACTTTTAGACAATTGCTCTTGAAAATATTCCTACGCGATCGTTTCTCGTTGCTCGTGTTTCAGGTCAAAACAATTGACCGAAAAAGTGTGGCGTCGGGGCCTCAAACCGCTCGGTCCTGTAATCTTTTCAAACATTTATTCATTTTCGTTATTTTTGTGAGAAAAATAACCAAAGTCTCGCGCGAGATTCATTATTTGATGGGAAAATGAAAAAAGATTCGAGATCGTAGGTTTTTCAATCTTAATGGACGTTTAAAATTTTTTTGCTATGCGCGATAATATTTTTCTTCTTTTTACGTTCACGTTACTCTATCATTTTATATCTACAGATTATCATCGAAGCTTGCGTCGTATTCTTGTCAAACTGCATGATTTTTTTTTCACATTTGCGCCAGGCGCGTTAAAAAAAAAATCTGGAATCGTGGGGCTGCTACGCCGACTTTTTCGTGCGATTTGAGCAAAATGGAACAGAAAAACACTAATTCGTTGGGCCTGGAAATCATTTACATGACGATTTGAAAAATTGTTTTAAACTTGCATGAAAATGATCCCGATTATGGGGACTTTCTGTTGCACTGTGCATTTTAGTGACTGGAACACGTGGTACGAAAATCTTGAACGACTCAAGGCAAGACAAGCGAGACAAGTCCATTTAACCACGAATTCACTTCTCGAAACGCAACCGACAAAATTTCCGTAACAGAAAGTTCAAAATTGACGTGGCAATTCGGAAAGTACCAGCTCAGGTGACGCGTAGGAAAAAAAAATAACAAAAGTCGTTAATTACCAATTATTTAGTGACCCTCAGTATTCATACAATATTTATAAACACGTGTACGATACGTGAGCCATCGCTTTTGACAGAATATCCACAATCGTGCGTGATATAAATAGAACACTGCGTCATTAAAGAAATGCTAATTACCGCTCGATACACTACAGCGATTATATGCAGAACCACCTGCGCCTCGGTTCCGACGTTTATTTTCGTCAGATGTACAATTAGTTGGTCGAGTCTCGATGGATCGAATGTGTTTTCACTTTCCTCTATCGCTTAAACTCAAAGTCTCATTGCGTAAAAGGAAAAAAGCTCAAATATTTCTTGACCTATTGATGAAATTGTTGGAATAAAAATTGAAATTTTCGTCCGTTGCAAACGAAGTTATTTTTGCCCATGAAACTGAATTTGTTACATTGAACGTGGAAACTGAAATAATTTTTATGATGCTGAAGTTTGCAACGTTGGAATGCAACGAAACATATTTGATTTTATTGTTGATTCGTTCAATTTTCAATTTCATCCGAATTTTTCGAGCAATAATGCCTTTTGGGTGGCAAAAATCGATTATTTTATCATCGTAATTACATTCTGCACTCGAATAATTACTTTTGCCAAAGATAAAAAAGAATTCGTGGCATTCCAACGATGCAAACTTCAGAGTCATCAATTTTTTAAATTTCGAGACTTCAAAAGATTGACAATTCCCATTATTTGTTTCGCCCGGTTTTGTCCGACGTGTGCAGTAAACTTTAATCCCAGAAAATCTCAATAAATCTCGGGGGCCCGAAAGTGATTGATTTTAATTGAAAAACTCATAAAGACTCCGCGTCGTCGTATCCGGAACTTGCGTAACCTCAGAATCGAGAGGGTTAATTCGTGGGTCAATACACTGTCTGGCTTTGAAAACGCGTGACTTTTATTCATTGAGGTTTCCCGTTTGAACATGACGTTGGGAGTCGCGCACGATTTGCTTCAAACCATCAAATGGCATAGGAAATGGTATTTAACGTTTCTGATCAACAAATTACTTCCCATTGTTGGGACACTGTCTAATTTCGAGCGAATTGTAATTCGATAGAATATTCGTCGTGTCGATTGACATCGAATTTTGTTTTTTTCATCGCTGTTTCGATTTGTTGCTCCAACTGGGTCACGACCAACCGGTCATTCGCTTCTTCAATGTCAATTTCCTCACTGATGAAATTGACGATCGTTTTATTTTATCGTTCTAAAGTCGATGTTTTTTTTCTTTCCTCCGAGTGAAGGCTAAAAATGATGAGTCTCCGTGGGAGCGCGGTGAGTTGTCTACGGCTCATATGCCGTTCCACCAGCTCGAGTCCCCTTGAGGGGCCTTTTCGTCCAAAAATAAAGCATAAACATAGCGAGCGAAAGAGAGAAGAATCGTAGCCTGCTAGAGCGCCGGCAGCCACTCAAGGTCAACTTCAAAATTCCCTTCGAAGGGACAGAACTTCCCCTGATTCTCAACCTATTTTTCAATCATCATTCTTCTCGAAGTTCCTCTAGATGTTTTCATTCGTCAGTTATGAATCACCGAGGATCGAAACTGTGATTCAGTGGGTCAAATCTTTTCAAACTTTATCAACTTTTACTTCATCTTCCATTCGCGATCATCGCTGGCATGGAATAACGAGAAACAAACTCTTTTATTGATATTTGATCGCTCACTTTTTCTTTCTATTTTACTTCGTTGACATCAAACTTGATAAACTCACGCTGAAAATGTCTTTTCTTCGTGCGAGATCGATTTTATATAAATTTATACTCCCATAGTGGACTTTACATTTAATTTTGGATAAATTTGGAATAATTTTTTTTTTTTTCGACAAATTTCGTCGGATTATGATCCTGAAGTTTCCATCATTGGAATGCAACGAAATTTCGTTATTTCCTCAGCAGAGCTCATAATTATTATTCAATATTTGGTCCGGCCAATAAAACGATCGTCTCCTGCGACCAAAAAACTCAATCGATTGGAAAAATTGCCATGATTTTCAAAATTTAATAAATAATCAATAGAAAAAATGTTTTTCGTTGCATCTCAACGTCGCAAACTTCAGAGTCATGTCGGATTTTCGTAGAATGTGAATTTTTCTGGAGCATCCCATGCTGCCTCGTACGATTTTCCTGGACGTTTCAGCCAAATTTTGGGAATGTCTGAACAAACATGTTCCGTCGAAAATTGTATCTCGAGAATCTGGGGAATTAGGAACTTTCGTATATTTTCGTGGCGTGTGTATGAAAGACACCGGAGGCTTCTCGCCGTTGCGCCAACACGAATATAACGCAAGAGAGAAGTATACAGAAATCAATATCAGTTCGCTACGTCCTAGTTTTGTGAATACGGTCCTTCGATGCAGGGCGTACCGCTCTCTGCAGTTAAAAGTGCCCTTCGCGAGCTCTACACTCCACGTAGCTTCACGAGTACTAAAATCTCACATTTATAAATACGATTTCCAAGCGAAAAAAAACGTTGATCGCAAGAGCTTCTTATGAGGTTCATTCATTCTTGCATGAGCCACGACTTAGTTCCATTTACTTTTTCCACAAGTTTTCCGAAATTATTCTCTGATAACTCTGAAGTTTGCATCGTTGGAATGCAACGAAATTCTTCTTTGTTTTTGGCAAAAGTAATTATTCAAGTGCAGAATGTTATTACGATGATAAAATGATCGATTTTTGCCACCCGAAAAGCATATCGGCTCGAACAATTTGGATGACATTGAAAATTGAACGAATCATCTAAAATAAAATATTTTACGTTGCATTCCAACGTTGCAAACTTCAGCATCATTATTCTCTGTCATTCCCGTTATTTTTAATCTCTTTTGTTACCCACAAATCAGCATTTCTTCAAAATCGATCAGTTCTTTTTTGTACCTAGATTTGTCGATCGAACTATTTTGGAAACTTGATCACGGATTTGGGGAAAAAAAAGAAATCTACAAATGTAAATACACGTGTTGTTGGCGAACTGCAGTGGATTTTACGATTATGACGCTTTTTCTCAGTGTTGAACATTTTATGGATCGTTACCGGAAGCTTCTCAAACATTTTTGCGACCATTATCCATCGATTCACGTGACCAACAAGAATTTTAAAAGAAAGTCCAGGTCGCAAGATGAAATACGAAAGAATTTGCTGGAAAAAACATTAAAGGTATCGACAGAATGCAGAAGAAAGTCTGAACATTGACGAAGACAACGTTACAACTTTTTTTTGCCATCAAAACCATGTTTCATGTGAACATTTTCCACGTTGAAAATTTGCAGGAACTTTCGTTCCACTCAAAAGCAGTCGAAATGAGACTCCACGTTGAGCTGGCCGAGAGATTTGACTTTTTGCATGTTGCACTTCCAAATTTCGACACAGGCGAACGTGCTCATACAAAATTCTCTCTCATTCCTCGTTCGATCTGCATTCGTGAGGTTTGTGTCCTTCTCAAAACAATTTTCCCGGTGATTGTAATTGTGGATAATGATGCTATTTGTTCAATGACTCATGGAACATTCGATACGTGTTGCAAGTCTCATCCATCTCGTTAACTAATGTTTTTAGTGGCCTCGGTTCCCACGAACTTGTTTCTTCAA
The DNA here is from genome assembly GCA_037043255.1 of Diadegma fenestrale. NCBI lineage: Eukaryota > Metazoa > Arthropoda > Insecta > Hymenoptera > Ichneumonidae > Diadegma > Diadegma fenestrale. The sequence goes on along the minus strand of CM073309.1, from coordinate 14,072,958 downwards.
TCTTGTTCCTGCCCCCAGGTTCACTAGTCTTTAGTTCATCTTTTTTAATCAATCAATGTTCTCCAAAATCTGTTAATTTTGTAAAATATGACAAAAAACTGTCAATCACCAATTGTATCTGTCAATTTTCCGAGATAGAAACATCATTCGATAGACTCATTCGTGACGACGCGTTGCAAAAAAAAACTCGAACGAAATTCCAGAGCGTAAGAAGGGAGGGGGAATTTAGGCTCGGAACAGAAACACGAGGGTCTCGTGCTGGTCGACAGTAAACTGCAAAGCACGTGTACCCGGCGCGTACCCCACTTTGTTGGTTGTCCTTGAAATAACCAGTTGCCATGAAGGGACGAACACGATTCCTATACGTACGAACTCGAATACACCACACTTTTGACATGTGGTGTTTCGGTATTGTTGCTCGAGAGGCCCGGAAGTCTGCTTGGTTGGGTCGTCCCACAAAAACATCATCTCGGAGCTCATACTTGCTGCGTCCGAAAAAACTTCTGATTTTGTTTCAAAAATTAATCAAGCTGAATAAAGTTTGTTTTCGATCGACTCGGTCATCGAACCGAATAAATTTAAATTTCGCGTCTCTCTGTAAATTTGCTGTGTCTCCGCTAATATTTTTGTTGATGTCGACCCAGGCAAAACTGGCCAGCAGTGATTGAACGATCAAATGAAATTGTAAAGCGATAAATTGTTCCAAAAACCTAAATTATTGACCCGGAAAACTGATCTTGTCGCTACTTCTTAGCATTGTTAATAAATGTTGAAAGCTTTCGGAGCTCAAACTCAATAAACTATCGGACACTCAGACACGCAATCCTCGTCAACTGCTCGAAATAGAAATCCATTATTTCTCGGTTAACGGACATAAACAAGCTGAACAGTCACTCTTGTGCCAGACACGACGGTCTGATCAACGTAATGGAGCGAGATCAACATTTGATAAGAATTCTTGACTGTTAGATAACGGCGAAAGTTCATGGATTCTTTTCTAATCGGGAAAACAATCATGTAATTATCATTTTTAATCAACTAGTCTCCGGTCACAGTTTCCTTAATTTTTCGTTCATTTTTATTCGCGTCTTTCCGATGGACGCGAATATTTATAACGGTATTTAATCTTTGAATCTTTATCGATCGATTGGAACAAAAAAATTCGATATCGTCGTCGTCATCGATCGAAATAAACGCACTAACGATTCCATTGGCTCTTCGACATCAACGAATCAACGAAAATTGTCGTTCTCAAAACGTATAACTTTCTAGAGGAGCTTCCTCGTTAATTTCAATTAATTTTTTGTCATGGAAAGCCAAACTATCGTGACTACGCTTAATAGGGATAAAAAGCACGAGGTTTATAGAATGTCGTTGGATGTTTTTGGTGGTAAATGACTTTCCTCTTTTTCCTCAATTAAAATTGCTATTATACATGAAATGGTAGACGTTCAGTACAGAAAAGAACTTTTTTTTGCAAAGCGTTTCGTCAACGAGGTTTCAAAGTCCGGATTCTTCGCTATACTTGATGCCAAGTCAATAAGGCTAAACAGGTTTTTTTTTTTCTTCTCCACATCGAGACAATCGATGTTTTTGTTGCCTCTTTTGTGCATACACGTATATCGCTAGACAGGAACCTAATATCGTGTGTGTATTCCTGTGCCGCGATCTTTTGTCATCACGGTCTTTCGTTGCCCGAGCTCATACGATGACTACAAATTGCGTCACCTGTGTCACTGCTATATAAAAAATTCAACGTGACACTGTCCGGCGAATTAGTATTATTCTGTTCACGCTGTTGGCATCCCGACCAACCAGACTTAATCTTCACATTCGATAAATTCTCTGCCTTGCGAATTATCTAGTTAAAACTTGCATAAATAATTCCATAATATTTTTGACATAAAATCTGTCGAATTTAGGCTGAGAAAATGAATAAATTTGGTTGCATGGAAATTCTTTTTCAACTCATTTTTCATGTACAGTGCATTTTTTACTATTCACATTTTGCCGAGAGATCTTTAATTCGGGATTGGACATGTTTCTAAATTTTTCAAAATGATAATGAAATGATATTTTATTTTATTGATGACTCCATTAATTTTCAATGATATCCAAATTTTCCGAGCCGACATGCTTTTTGGGACGGCAAAAATTGATCATTCGATCATCGTAATTACATTCTGCATTTCGATCATTATTTTAGCCGAAAATAAAAACGATTTTCGTTGAATTTCAACGATGCAAACTTCAGAGTCATAAGAATCTTTCGCCCACGACTAGATGAGCATGGAAAAATTCTCTTCTAATCTCCCAACTGTATTTAAGCCTTTAATCAACGTAATAAATAAATAAGGGAACCCAAAGGATTCGTTTGTGTTGGTTTCACTCATGAGCAAACCGCAAGATTTCCTTTTCATCTCGCCGGTGAACAAACATAAAGATAACGTCAATGACCTTGACGCCAAAAATGATTTGGCTGTTTATTTTTCGATCTATCAGTGTCGTTGACTCGAGATTACTTCTATCTGCGACTCCAAGGCCAAGGTCGCACTATGCTGAGTCAGCCCTTGCTATTGGCCTTGAGCTTTCGAGGGTGGAACCCTCATCGTGTTCCCGAAGGGCGGAAGGCCCGAAGGAATCGATAAAACACCATGCGAACGTTCCGTGTTTGTTCCTCAACGTTGTGAAATTTCTCATTGTCTTCCCGGTGAATATTTTACCATATTTTCATTCAATAGTCACACATGCGGAGCATTTTCTTGTCTCGATCATTGAAGAAAAGATTTTTTACAGTTTATTACGAATAAAAATCAATCGATACACTCATCGACCAAATTTTATAGTGTTATTTGGAATTCTGTGAGTTACCAACAAATTAAGCAATTTTGCACGCAATAATTGACAACCTCACTCGCATGAACAATACTCCGGAGATTACGTGCCGACTGAGCATCAACCATTCCCGTAAATATTACTCTCAAGCTTCTGTTTTCCTGTTTACTGTGTGCTTCGTTACCTATTAACAGACTAATTAACCCTCGACGATGCTCGCTGTGGCCTTTCAATACACGTCAGCATTTACATTTCTGTATCAAACTGAAATAACAACGTTTGCATTACTGTTTATTTGCATGCCGGAAGGTCCTTGGAACAAAAAACTCGGCACTTTTTTTTACATATTTCTTTTTAAACTCCAGTGAATTGTAATTCGATGTACGTCATTCATTGATAAACGTCGTCGTGCCTCAGATATTTATACCAGAAATAGGCTTTTCGAGGTGTAAATCAGTTTGTCAGATCGTTCAACTTTTTTTCCTCAGATCTCGCGTCGCTGAGAACCGCAGAGAATGTTTCGGATGACTCTGAAGTTTGCAACGTTGAGATTCAACGGAAAATATTGTTTCTATTAAGTATTTATTGAATTTTTTAAATCTTGGCTATTTCTCGTTTCCGTTCAGTTTTTGAGGCTCAAGAGACGATCGTTCTATGGTCCGGGATAAATATTGAATGATTATTATGAGCTCTGGTGAATAAAAAACAGAATTTCGTTGCATTTCAACGATGCAAACTGCAACGTCATTGTTTTGGAAAGTTGCAGCACGTTATATTAATCTTGAATTTTCGAAAATTGTGAAAATTAGTTTTACCTCAACGTGGTGTGAATTAGTTTACCAAACCGTTCAATCATTTGTTTCACTCAAATTCAATGTTTTGCGAACTGCAATAAAGTTTCTGGAAAGTCGCAAAACCTTTTATTAATTTTTGATTTTATAAAGGTGGGAAAATTCGTTTCCCAACGATGGACCCTTCAAATTTATACTCGAGCATTATTTGTCTTCATTTATCAACGGATTGTCCTTTTTTCTTGGGGCCTCTGCTTGCAGAAATAATTTCTATGCATCTGAAGTTTGCATCGTTGGAATGCAATGAAATTCTTTTTAATCTTAGGAAAAAATAATTATTCGAAAGCAGAATGTAATTATTATGATAAAATAATTGATTGTTCCCACCCGAAAAACAAAATTAGCTGAAAAAAGTAGGATGACATTGAAAATTGAACGAATTATCAATAAAATCAAATATTTTTCGTTGCCTTCCAACGTTGCGGACTTCAGCATCATATCAATTCTTTTATGATGAAAGTCGATTACTTCGATCTTCCCATTCGCAGAAGGTCATTTTTTGTCTCGTCTTACAAAAAGATTTTATCATTGAACCCCCAGAATGAGTTTCCCAATGTATGTCAAACTTATCGTCGCCGTCAGCTTTGTGTTTCGAGGCCATGTGACGATATTCGTCTGGTGAGCGTGTCTGCGCGCAAATGAAAGATGAAGCTAGGGAAAAATTAATGCAGAAAATATCCGTCCATCGTTTATAGTTAGTATCGAGATATCGAACAATCGACTCGTGGGTGGAAACCGAAAATGCTTTTAACAAACTTCCAGTGGCGTAGTAGCACGTCGGGAGTGAGACAACTGGTTGGGACGTATCCTTCGCCGAAGCTGTAGCTCTAGAGGCAGATCCTTTGACGATTGGAGTCGCAAAACGTCATTCGTGACATTCAAGGGACGTTTCGTGCCAATTATAATTAACCAAATTAATGTGCTGCTTTCTCTGATATTTCCTTGCGCATGAAACGAGAAATCTAAGTGAATATTTCGTCGAAAAATGGACAAACTGATTGGGCCGTTAGGGAAACACATTTTGCCACGTCAATACGAAAAATTTTTTTGCACAAGAATCACTTGTTCACTCGTCAAAAAGGGAAAGAATTTCGTTGCAATCCATCGATGCACAATTGAATATGATTAACAATTGTTGCGTTTAGATCCGACGTGGAATTCCCTGTACACATCGCAATAGCGCACCGACCCCCTTCAGTTCACGGTCTTGTGTACAGCACTCAACATGTCTGTGAACAAAGCTCGTACAACACTGCAGTCGAGTTTTCGTTATTGTTTCGATATGAATGCTGGAACGATCCATTCTCGTGTAGCTCGTGTATGTATTCTTTGGTGTGTAGCTGCTCGGATTTCTGTACGGAATCAGCCATAGAAGCCATTGTAACATTTGTCGTTTCGTGCGCGGCCTCCTGAGTCACAAACCTCGTCTCACCAAACTCTCTCGACGTGAAACTCTGAGCACGAAATGTCGATAATTTCCGGAAGCTGCGGTGACGAATCGTTCATTTTTTACCCTCGACTCGCGGTGTTATTTGTTAATTTTGTTAAAAAAAAGAATTTTCATTTGAGCTCCTGAGCTCAGTGCATATTAGAACGCGAAATAGTTTAGAAAAAGATGAGTACGCAGATTAGCCAAGGAATGCAGGACATCTCGAATTTGATATGGTGTTCCAAGGCTGCTTCTACGGTCTCCGATTTCGCTCTATCCAGACTTTTACAACGATAATCCGAAACCCACCAATCACTACTATACATTCGCTTCCGGTCACGAGAGCTATCTAACGTTAACGTTGCTTTTCGTGAATGTAAGATGAAACCAAAAACAATGTCTTCTACGATCTCCCACGAGAAACATTTACACTCGTTCGAGAGACATTTTTTAAAATGATATTCCTATTCTTTTCTCATTCCAGTGAATTTCCCTGAAGTTGAGGCTTCACCAAACTTTTTATGCAACAAAAACTCAAACGGCGAACAAATTTTTTTAGAAAAACGTCAAGATTATCGGTTTCTGAACTGTTTTTGTATAGGAACGAAAAAATTTCAGTCCAGGAGTAGAATTTGCAGTCGGTCTCAAGAAAAACCCGAAATGCAGGTTGAAAAACTTGAAAATTTGACGTCCATCATGTTGAATGATACTGAAGTTTGCAACGTTGGAATGCAACGAAAAATATTTGATTTCATTGACGATTCGTTCAATTTTCAATGCCATCCAAATTTTTCGAGCCAATATGCTTTTCGGGTGGCAAAAATCGATCATTTCATCATCGTAATAACATTCTGCAGTTGAATAATTACTTTTGGGAAAAATGAAAAAGAATCTCGTTGCATTCCAACGATGCAAACTTCAGAGTCATCAAGTTGAAACCACCTAAAGTAAAAAATTAAACTCGTATTATTGCATAATTGAGCTAATTGAGTGCTCGAAGAAATAACGGAATTCCTTCGACATATGGTTTTCGCATGTCCACGACAAATAGACCACGCCCATGATGGAGATGTCGTTTCAATATATTTACGGAATACTGTCTCGTGTTCTTTTTGTAATGATGAACACAGACAAATACTTGTTTGAGAATTGTTTTATTGAGATAAAACAAACAGTCAGTCCAGACTGTGGTCACGTCTTTTTATTTACTGTCCTTCCTTATCAAAATGGAAGGATCGTTGACCCATATGGCCCAAGCCTAGTTGTATATCGTCGAAGTATCATTAGCCCCGAATACACACAGTGACCAGGAAAGAACAAAAGGACCTGGTCCTCGCTGCTCTATCGTACTAAACCTTGAAATTTCCGCCTCTTTGTTTGTTAGAGTTAATTATGGAAGGCTTCATTGTGCTTTTCTCTCGTGCAACTCGGAGCAGCCCTTTGAACCTTAACCCAAGTGTCCGTGAAGAAAACCTCTAGGAGTCCAGATAACCATCGCGTGAGCTACCTCAAGTAGTTTACTTTTTTTTTCTCGTGTGTTCGAGTCGAGTTCCGCAGTCGTTTTTTTCTTAGTAACCACGTAAGGGGGTTGAAAAGGGAGAATATTTATACGCACATTTCGGAGGCAACGTTTCTATCCATCTCCGGCGCCGGTTTGGTCGTTGGCGTCGTTTGCTTCCACTTCCTCATGGAATTCTCATTCACGACGTTGTTCGATTTCAGATTTTCGCTTATTTTTTTCTCTTCCGGTTGGAAAAAGAAAATAAAAGTCTGGGGATTGAGGCAACGGGTCCAAACGAGTCCCACGTGCCGAGGGTTCACAGCAAAACAAGTTTTGCGAAACCATTCAAGGGAATTGTTCGTGACAGTCACGAAAACTTGTGTCGAATATTTTGTGTCCTGACAATGAAAAATATTCGCCGGAAACGGCAAAGCTTACGCTGAAATCTCCAGATTCTTTTCAATATCTTGCAAAGTAAAAAAATATTCCGTAATCCTTCGCTATTAAAAACTAAAGGGATTTCAAGGAACATTCAAAATTTCAACTTTGTGATACCGCGAGTCGAACTGAAAAGATTGCAGCTACTTTTTCTTTCCTCAAAGTTTTGGAACGCTTTAATGGCGACTCTCGGGTCTGGCAATCCGAATGCAGAACGTTCGTTTTTTTTAAAGAAAAAAATTACCTTAAAGAAACACTCCGGACTTCTTAAAGCGACAATATTTTTTTTTAAATCATTCGTCATAATGAATAATTTGCAAACTAAAAAATGAACAATTTTTAAATAATAAATCATTTTCTTAACTTTGATTATATTATGATGTTGAATTTTGCATCATTGAAATGCAACGAAATTGTGTATTTTCTTCAGCGCAGGCTCATAATTATTATTCAATATTTGTTGCGGACAAAAATCGATCGTCTCTCGAGACCAGAAAACTCAATCAAGACAAAAAATTGCCATGATTTTCAAAATTCAATAAATAATTAATAGAAACATTATTTTTCGTTGAATCTCAACGTTGCAGACTTCAGAGTCATGAATATTCTCATTCCCCGCTTGCTTCTAATTAATAATATGTATAGGATCGATTCACGGAATAAGAGATGGAAAATACTTGAAAGACGAAAAATGTTATTCTTCGTCTCAAGGAAAACTTCAGTCTTCCAGAAGGAAAAGTCATTTTTTTCACATTATTATTCGTGATTGATTATTTAGGGGAAAAAACCTTCATTAATTTTTTCAATTTTTGATGTAATTTGTAGTTCCTGCTTGTTTTTAATTGGTATGAAAAAAAAAATCCGTAGACGAAATGCAGGCAAGATGAAAAATGGACATTTCGGAGCCAAACGCATCGTGGCGTATAAGAGACCCAAATTGTTCCATTCATTAAAGGGAAAGGTTGCATTGCAGCGATCGATGCCTTAAAGTTGATGAACAATGCAGCATCGAAATGACGCTCGCTCCGACTGATCGATACGTTCTAGTTTCATCAGTTTCGCCACCCCAAACTCTTTACACTTTTGGATTTGGGTGCTTGCTGCACAGACTCACGAACGACCACTTGTCAGGCTCCCTGTCGACCTACATGTCACGGAATCAGGACGATGCCTCTCATTCACACTGGCGAGCTTCCTGCACTTTCCAGGCGAAAACACCAGTACGAATTGAAGATTCTCAACTGGTTCGTTATGCCAAATTTCAACAGCTCCTCCTTTATTTCGATCCACATTATCTCCGTGAGCCTTGGCCTCACGCTCGGGATCAATTTCTCAGACATCCAAATACGTAAATTACGAAGTCTTTGAAACGACTCTGAAGTTTCCATCGTTGGAATGCAACGAAATTCTTTTTTACCTTTGACAAAAATAATTATTCGAATGCAGAATGTAATTACGATGATAAAATGATCGATTTTTGCAACCCGAAAAGCATATCGGCTCGAAAAATTTGAATGACATTGAAAACTGAACGGATCATCAATAAAATCAAATATTTTTCGTTGCATTCCAACGTTGCAAACTTCAGCATCATTCTTTGAAAAAATATAACTCGTATGGGTTGACGTTAGAAAAGTATCTGGAAAAAAAATTATTCGTTGCTTCCCTACGGTGTCCATCATCGAATGACAAAGTTTCACAAATTACAGATGGTGGTGAGATCGACATTTGATAATCCACTCGAAATGCGCAGACTTGCTACTAGCTCAGCTCTTTTGAACTTCCGGTTCGTTATGTTCCTCAGTGTAGTACCGGCTAACGCCTCAAAAGCTTGTCGCACGACTGGATCAATATGTGCAATGAGGAAGTTTGATCCTCGGAATACATGCGACCGAAAAAAATATCGGTCACCGGATACGCTCGCCAACTTCGTAATCCTCACTACCGTAACTTTGAAAATAATGCTAACGCGACGAAAATTCGCGGCAAATATTTTATCCTCAGTCGTCATATCAACTGTCTCGAATATCACTACAAATTTTTCTCGTACGTTAGTGTCATTAGACGGCGACTGAAAAACAACAGGCAGGAGCATCGAAAAAGTTCATGAATAAACGCACCATTTTTTGGTGCGTTGAATTGTCACGATTGAAAGGCAAAAAAAAAAAAAAACAAAACGTGCGAATCGGTTGCATGGTCAACGATATTTTTATGGATAGAATTTTATGGAAACCATTTCTGCAACAGACTCTGCATAAATGTACGTTTCTCAAGCCCTTAACAGGGCTCTCATTTCTTTCTCTTATTTCTCAGGCTCTTATTTTTTTTTGCCTTCCCCAAATTTAACATTCATGTTGACCAAAAAGCCCGCGTCGGAATCAACGAAATTTTCCAATAATTGCTATCGAATCCCCGATTTTCTTCTCTCAGTGTACTTGCGTGGATATTCAAATATATCGGCGACCTGAGAAACTGTAATCAGTCTCTCTGAAAGTTGGAACGTTGCGCACGAAAGTTCTTCCACCTTGGAGTTTCAATTGGACGGAAAATATAGGGGGTAGAATGATTTGTGGTCCATAAATGAATGTTCACTCCGTTCGGAGGATATTCGTCGATCGATCGCTCTGGGAAAGTTTAAAATCTATTAAAAGGGTTTTCAAAGCATCAGGCAAATATTGTGAGTTTCGATAGGGAAAAATCGCCCACGATGAAAGCGAGTTTTTAGGGCTAACGAGAACTAATCTAGTATAGGAACTCGTTTAGACTTGCCTTTAGAATGTTGAGAGGATCCAGCAGTGAAACTTTGCAACCGACGACAATTTGGGATTGGATTAATTATCACAATCACTTAAAAACAATCCATCTTATCAAATTACAGACCATTCTACACGCAGTGACACATGACAACATAGAGTTAGAAATACATTATCCTTGGTACACAAGCAAAAGTATCAAAGAACGAATCGACTAAGAGACGAGAATCCAGAGTGGGGTTTAGCGTTTCGCAAGCTAATTGGACGAGCGTGAAAGTTGGTATTGTGTGACGAAAATCAAACGACTGAATAATCTAATTGATTAGCCGGCTTGAACCAAGATGCACGGGATAACGCATCTCATGTCGCATCATGGCTCGAGTTCGCACAATCATGAGGCCAAAGGGTCAACTAACGAGGCAAATCAGAAGAGCAAAAATTATAACGCAGACGTTAAGCTGATTGCTGAATTAGCGGGTTTAGAAAAAACGAGCAACGAAGGTAAATTGTATCTCAACGATCGTCACCCTTCCCGAGGATCAGTTAGTTCGACCTATTCGTACGGATCTTCGTACGGTTCGAGCCATGGCTCTTCTTCTTCCAATAATGGATCGGGATATCCACTCCATCAGTCCGTCTATCACACCATTCACGGAAGCGGAAACCACTCGTCGCCAGGACATTATCACCATCCGCTTCAAACCCTCCATCAAGCTACGAATCTTCATCATTACTCTAATCATCATCATCATCAATATCATCATCACCATCTTCATCAACAACAGCAACAACAACAGCTCCTCCATCCTAACAGAAATCTTCAACACTCCAACACTGGCACCACCAGTCGAACTGCTTCTCCAACAACTTCGACCAGCCCAACCGGCGAACCAGATAGACAGCATCATCACCATCACAGCATCCACGAAATGATCAAATACTTTGGCAGAAGATTAGGCCACATCAGAAGACAGAGCGAATGTCAGGACGCACCGAGAGAAAAAGAAGAAGAGTTTCGTAACAGGAGCCAGAGTCTTGATGGTGCTTCCAAACCCCCAATTCTCGAACCCGATTGCGAGACCACTTACAGAATCTACGAAAGCATTCTACGCCAAGGTAACTTATCTGTTCAATTCTTTTCTCACTTACCAGCGATTTCATCATCGTATTACTATAAAAATCATTTTTCTGGGTATTCTTAGTCTAAGTTGAGGCTTTTTGACTAAATATTCCTTCGAGCGAATGATCCAAAAGTCTTCTGCACTTTTCTCTAATCTCTACAACTGACCAAACAGCTAACGTACAATACAAGTTTCAAAACCGATTCAGTCGGCTTTTTGGTTCGATCTTTTCACGTGTCTGCAATGTGCTCGTCAGCACGTGAAACTAATGATGCCGAAGGTTGCAACGTTGGAATGCAACGAAAAATATTTTATTTTATTAATGATTCGTTCAAATTTCAATATCATCCAAATTTTTCGAGCCAATATGCTTTTCGGGTGGCAAAAATCGATCATTTTATCATCGTAATAACATTCTGCACTTGAATAATTACTTTTGCCAAAAACAAAGAAGAATTTCGTTACATTCCAACGATGGAAACTTCAGGGTCATGTGAAACTAGTGTTCCCTCCACTTCGAGTTTCGTGAATCTTCGTGCCAATTAATTCAGCCTAATTATTTAAACCTTTGAATAGATTCGCTACATTGTCAATTCTCCATAATTATGTCATCTTGGACACGTTCTGTTCAATTTTTCATCCACCTAAATAAAAATAAAAATAAAAGTCAATTAAAAATACACGTTTTTCCTAGATACGTTTGATATTTCGAGGAAAAACAATATTCGCGTTGATTTCTTTGGAACTTTTTGTATCCTTTGTCTTGTTCGAAATAGCAAACGCGTCCGAGATGAATTCAATGCAATTTTTTTAGTAAAGAAATCAAAGGGATTTTGCCGCATTCTAGCACAGTAGTTTTCGTTGCTTCTGCGTGATAAATTTGATGATCGAGATTTGCATTCGTGCATCCGTCCAGTCAAGATCTCGTTAATTCGATAAAAATACTGAAAAATTTGAAGTGATTCACGAAATAATCGGAACATACGAACTTTTATGCAAATTTGCATGAAATTTCGGATGATGAATTTTAGAAATATTTTAAAAAATAAACAAAATATTGTGAAATACGAATTTACATGCAACTTTTCAAAATTTGTGAAATTTCGATTATTGAGAATAATTTATCGGTTTAAATTTGTTGTTGCACCTTATTATTTGTTTTGATTCAAAGACTTCCTCTTGTTGCGGGTTGAATTAAATTTCAGACGCATTTATTATAAGCCGATAATGAAATTCGTGAAACTTTATTTCTGATTCCTCGTTGACTGGCTTACACGGAACACACGAGACAATTTATGACTGAGAAATATTGTAGATCACAGTGTTCAAATGAAACTGCTTTAATCCCGAGAAAACCTGCTGACTTTATATCAACAGGCTCGTATATAGTCGAACAATTCGCCATGAAGATCTGTTTTTATAATATCTGCATCCTCTTTCGCTTGGAACGGAGCTGCAAAGCACGTAAGTGCATAAAAGTTGGAACGATTCTGCAATCAGCGTCAGCACGTGGTTTCCACCTATCTTCTGTATGTGTCTCGACGTTGGCAAACGTGTTTGCTCCGCTTGGAGTTACGCTCCCTTCGTAATAACTCGCCGGCTTGGGTTACGCAATCACCACGAACCACGTTTGCCAAAATTTAGCTCAGAATTAAAATCGCTCGTTTTATTCACGCAGACGTTCGCAAATTTTCGGTAGTTGCAATTGCAGTTTCGTAAACAAGTTTATTCACTGCTGAATAGTTTTTTTTTTTTGCATGACTTTGGATGGATTTTGGTCGATCGCAATGGAAAAGCGGAGAAAACTCAAATAAGTTGCCTTTTCGCTACTAGCCACGAATGCAACTTGGAATTTCCCAACTTTATGGGATTGCATCGAGTGGACGCAACAAAAAATATTTTAATATTCAACATTTTGTCGATTCTCTAAATTTTGATTCTAGGTCGCGAAAAGCCATCGGTAAATTGTCGTGGATAAACTCTGCGTGACATTTTTTGACTATTCAGAAGAGACAAGAGAAATTTCGAAAAGCCGCGATACGAAAACCGAAAACAAAATATGCTGAGCTAATAGTTTAATTTGTTTTTCACCGTTTTATTACTTTGTTGAATCGTCGAAATTGGAATATTGCAGAGAAATTTTGGTCGAATTGCGCGATATGTTTGCCAAGTGCCAAATGATCTCAAGTTCTCGTACCGATAATCTATTTTCATCCTGGCGCACATGACCACACCACGCTTCAGTCTCGTCATTATTAATGCAGATTTGCACAGGAGGCCAGTGGTCTTTGAACAACCACGATCCCACTTCACTCGTCGAAACACTTTATACTCACCTTGACCCGAGTCTACTTACCAGACCAATCTCTTTATGTATTACTAGAGATTTCATGTACTCTTATTTTATACAGCTTCTGCAGAATCTTTCACTCCTTCGAGCTGATTGAATCGATTCCGAGTGAGAAAACTGCTTCTCTATGTGGTCCATTTATTTCTTACGTTTCCTCCTACACGCCAAGACCTAAGGAAATCCTAGAAAATGTCATGATCCTGAAGTTTCCATCGTTGGAATGCAACGAAATTTTGTTATTTCTTCAGCAGAGCTCATCATTATTATTCAATATTTGGTCCGGCCAATAAAACGATCGTCGCTAACGACCAAAAAACTCAATCGACGGGAAAAATTGCTATGATTTTCAAAATTTGGTAAATAATCAATAGAAAAAATGTTTTTCGTTGCATCTCAACGTTGAAAACTTCAGAGTCATGAAAATTTCAGAATGTCGAGAGAGAGAAACCCAATGGAGGGCAAAACAAAACGTTTCATACGAAACGAGCCATCAATTATTTGCTATATTCTTTTCAGATTATTTGATGGGCTTTCCATGGATTACACGACAATGATTGGGCTCTTCGAACAAAGAAAATATTTCGAATTTGTTGCAGTTTGCTTTTTTTCTTTTGAACATACTCAAAGAATTTTTTTTGTACTCTGTTTTTGAAACGTTCTCGTCGAACTCATGCATTCGTTCAGTGACGGTCTCGATCACGTCAGTCCTATAAATTCGGAATTGCACAAATCCTCGAAATATTCAATTTTAAAATGACTCTGAAGTTTGCAACGTTGAGATGCAACGAAAACCATTTTTTTCTATTGATTACTTATTAAATTTTGAAAATCATGCCAATTTTTCCAGTCGATTAAGTTTTTCGGTCGCAAGAGACGATCGTTTTATTAGCCGAACCAAATATTGAATAATAATTACGAGCTCTGCTGAAGAAATAACAAAATTTCGTTGCGTTCCAACGATGGAAACTTCAGGATCATCATTTTTGACGATTGTTGAAATTGACGACGAAACCACTTTTCCGTTGAGTGAATTTTTCACTCCTTCCTTTACTGTTCAATTCTAAGGCAAGTACGAGCCAAGACACGGGAAATACGATATTCGTAATTGGAAATGATAACAACACATTCTGAGCATTGCATCACGCGCTACACATGTGCATAAATGCTTACGGAAGTGTATTTCAATTCCGAACGCGATTATGCGTTTCGTGTTACCAGAATTTCTCGTGCGTTAGCTAACAGTGAATAGATATTAATGCATCATCAAAAAATCTCTCGTAGATTTCGATTTTTCTATCGTTTTTTCTGCACCCCGCCGTGCCAAAAGAATTTTTTGGAATTTCGTTCGCAAAGAACTGAAGCATCATAGATATGTTTACGAACTTTGGTGAAATTCTGCCTTGAGGTCAGTACGGAGACGAAAATTTGCTGTTTTTCATTTAGAAACGAGTTTTCGTTTCGTGCTGGAAGCAAAAAACATCGAAGTAGAAAATTTTGAAAGCTTTTTCCACTTTCGAATGAAATCAAAGACTCTGCTCAATGGATGTTTGGATTTCTGTGGGAATTAGTGGAGACGTCTTCGTTGATCGGATGATTATTGAGTTATGATGAGGAAACATTGCAAAATGTAGATTGATTCGGGAAAAAAGTGTCATGAATAAAGAAGCGAACACCTTCGTGTCGATAAATCGAAAATATTGTTGCATTTTCTTTATAAACACGTGTGAGCGATTCGTACATTATAAGCCTGAGACGATAACGACGAACGAACGAAAACAAAAAGGAAAAAAAAACAGGAGAGTACTTCGTTCAAGGTTGGCGGACAAAAACAACCAACTATTCATATACGAATGGCTCATCAACCGCAGTGTGTACGTGACCACAATCGAATGATCCATTAGACAACAACAAAAAACGCTCGACGCCGACCAATAAATTTTCATAAATAAATATGCAAAAAGAACAAATGTTTTTTCAAAAGGAGTCACGCAATTTCTGGTGACACTGTTCACTTAACTTTTCCTCCTTTCGGCGATTGTTCTGAAATGCAAAGTTTATTTTTTTATGCCATATCGACACGCGAGCATAAATATATTCATTTGAGCGATCTTGATTACAGGAGCACTCAGGAGAAGTTCGTTGGACCCTGGTGCAAGAAGACTGTCCCTTGGAACACCCGCTGTACCGCACAGAGCGTCCGATGCGTTTCTCGATCCGGTTCACGCCGCCATTTTATTCAGGGATGCTCGAGGGGTGAGTTTTGAATTATCATTCAAATTTTCTTCTTACTCTTGAATATTCCACTGTCATCTCCAACTTGTTCAATATTTTCCCACCCTATTCACAACGGTTTATCGAGAGAGAATACACTGAAAATTCAATTTTGTCAAAAAACGTTGATATTTTGTTGAATACAGCGAACTAAATATTTTGGGATAATTTCAAAATTTTCGTTATTTCGACAATATTTTTCATTTGTAACGGAACTGTCACGTAAATTTACGATTGGAATGACAAAAGTTTACTTTCCGAAAAGATTTTCCAGAATGTTTTTTCCTGAAATGACAAAATTTTCGTGATTTTTCGAAAAAACGTTTAGTTTAACGTATCCAACAAAATATCGATCTTTTTCAACAAAATTTTATTTTTAGTATACGCCTTGGAGATAAAAAATAAAACTTTAAAAAAAAAAGGACGAAACATTTTGAATTCGTGTTTTTTTTTTGGGCACTTTGACATTTCGAGAAAAACAACGGCGACACTTTGTTTTTGACGAAAACAAGAGAAAGGATTATTCTTATTTGTCTCGGAGACTCCAGTGGGTTGGAAACAATATTGCGACGGGTTTCTCGCCCACTGCGAGATCGACGTATCGCCTTAAGTGTAAGAAAAATTAACGAATTCTTCGTTCCGTACATTTGCAATTCAAATCATTTTTGTACAGTTTGTAAAATAATTTTTTCGTTGTCTCTATCGGTTTTGATAGTGGGGCTTGCATAAATATTTTCACAACTTTATTTGCACTGTCTTTTGGTTACGCCTTGTCTCGTTGCAACGCAACGGAAATTATTTGCGTCATGATGAATTTTTGCAGTTCTTCAAACTGATCGAATTTTCTTTGCAACTTTTTGCCCGGTCAAAAAAGTGGAATAATTCAATTAACAAACTCAGAAAGTCATGAACGCTAAATTTGGAGGGAGCCGCACACCTACGCGTTGACGCGTTTGCGGAAGGTCTAAATAATAAATCTTTGAGACGTCAAAACTGACGTCAATGTCTCGAATCTGGAAGGCGAATGCGTGAATACGAAAATTTCTCAACTTTAGAAAAATTGTCCAAGAAAACGCTTCCCCACAACTCCCACCTTAAAAAATCGAATCATCGTAACGATTGGTACGAATACACTCAATTTTATCGATCCGAGGCAGTATTTTCTTACATAAAAGAGAACGAACCGGTCGATGCGACATAAAGTCGCAGAAAAAAATTGTGCAGAGTTCTGGACACTGTTGTGGAATCATCGACCCAATAAAAAACTCGAATACATTTTGTCAATTCAGGGTAGAAAATTTAAAGGGAATTTTTATTCCAAAAATGAAAAAATATATATAAATAATAATTTTCTCATTCTGTTTGGAAAAAAAAACGATGCAACGGTTTATTTGAGAATTTCAAAAACGACTGTAAAAATAAATAAATAAATAAACATTTCATAGAGAAATTGAGAAAATGAAAAGTTTTTTGTGTCGTGGAGCGGAACAAGTTAAAACGAAAGAAAGTAAGTGACCAGATTACTGAAATTGACAGTTCTAATCGCATCGATTGAGAGCTCAATTGAGAGGCTTACCACATTGACTCGAAAAATAGTCCGTCGAGTGGGTGAAAAGTTCATTGACAGCGATCGAACGTTTCGCCTGCACGCGAGAACAGGAAAATAGAAGTTTCTCGGCAGAATTCTCAAACGTCAATATCCTGTTATTTATGTACCGACCGATGATGGCCAAGAGCCCACGCTGGGACAGAAATCCTTGTCGACGTCTGTTCGTAATGTCCAGCGCGAATTATCAGCAGTATGAAAAACAGATTCGTTTTAATCCAACCACGGAACAAACAAAACTCTGTATTATCGGTCGTGGTCATCGAGTCGAAAGATTCATCTCCGCGAGAAGATTTATCTCTTCCCATCTCTGCGTTTTGCTCCGCGACATTCAGTCGATAAAAAAGATCTAAAAGAATTCATAAAAAAGAGAGCTTTATGATAAGTGAATTTCCCTTGTGTACTATTTTTGAAAATTACGGAAATTATTCCATCGAAACTTTGAATTTATATTGCAAAACTGTCATAGGTCAGTTTAGGGAGATTCGTCGATCATTAGGATTTCAGATCCAATTACAATGAAGTCCAAATATCGTTTTACACTCACAATTATTAATAAAAATTGTTTTTTTTACTCCTATATGAATATTACCGAAAATAAGTTGGCAGATTTTATGGTATCCAGTGAACTTGATAAATTTTTGAATAAAAACTACATTTTTTGCTAGAACGACAGTCTGTTTGGTTTTCCGAGAGGCTGTCAGCAAAATATATCGTTGAAATGGCAAAATTTTAATTTTATTTCGCGACTGTCGGCAAAGTATAAAGTGAAAATCATCTGATTGATAATTTTTCTCATTATGCAAAAAGTATCTAGTTGATCGTATTAAACCTTTGACCTTTGACCTCTCCCAACAGATGAGGGGTTTTTAAAAATATTTTGTTATTTCGGTATCAATTTTAACCAGATGTTGTCTGAGAGAAATCCTGAACAATATGCATTTCATGCGAATGGATTATTCATCAGAATCCCTTCCGTGCAGGATTGAGCAGGGATCGAAAACTCAGACGTACCTTCGAATATTTCATACCCATATGATTATCAGGTGGCACTGTGCAACATTCACGGGCAAGTGCATGTCCAATGTATGTAGTTTAAGGGCACTGGAACGAAGCAGGTCGTTGCATTCTCATGGTGCAATCGATCGTGTCATGCGCACTGATTATCTTCGATATTCATTGCTATGGATAAAGAAGCAAAGTCTTCTACTCAGTACAGTCACTTTACACATCAATGAATATTTCTGCATCGTGTGATTTTTATTTCTATTAGAACCTGGGCCCTGGGGACCCTTCAAATAATTCATAACACCACGTTTTGTAAACTTTTGTTCTACACTACAAGTTTGATGCATTTTTTCAAGTTCGATAATTCTTTTCCTATTTATTATTTATCGAATTTTCAAAATCATCGCAATTGACAGTTATCGGATCTCGAGAGAGTTTTCCGTTCAAATGACTAATCAAAAAAATTGCTAGAACTTGTATCATTATGATGCTGAAGTTTGCAACGAAAAATATTTGATTTTATTGATGATTCGTTCAATTTTCAATGTCATCCAATTTTTTCGAGCCGATATGCTTTTTGGGTGGCAAAAATCGATTATTTTAGCACCGTAATAACATTCTGCACTTGAATAATTACTTTTTCCAAAAATTGAAAAGAATTTCGTTGCATTCCAACGATGTAAACTTCAGAGTCATGTGTCATTGTCTAAAGTCGAAGATTTTTTATACATCGATTATTTTATCGCATCTGTATTTAGAAAATTCACTTGATTTCTATCTTTGAATTTCTTTTTTGAAAGCTTTTCGTTCAATCTTGAAATTATTTTCTGGTCCAGGTACAGACGACACTGATAATTTCTGTGCAATTGTTATTTTAGTACAAAAGCATGAATACGACATTTATCGGCTGCATTGGCCAGTTCGTCTTATTCGAAGTCAATCATGCGAATATACTGGAAAGTCTGATCCCACGTAATTTCTGAATATCGTATACAAGACGAAACACAACTCGCAATCGTTACATAATTTGTTCGAACATGAGGCGGTGGCAATAAGCTTTCCGACCGATATCATTATTCCATCGGTATCGTATACTCTCCGTCCCATTCTCTTCTGCATGTACAATCAAACGAAGCTTATTATTCACATGGACCTCGAGGCGCTCGGTATCGCTCCTGCCTCCGTAATAGCGTTATCGAAAATAAAACACGTTCCTTTTCTCGAAATTCTTCCTACCAACTTCGGAACCATTGTGTTATCGATTGAGCACAGTGTAATTTTAAAAAACACTGTCAGAATGAGATTCACGAAAATCATTTTCCTAAGAACTTTCCATGCAGAATTTTGTTAATTAAATCCAACATATTTACCACGTAATTAATTGAATTTGTCAAAATGTTGAATTTTTTTTTCATTCACCAACTTTCGGTAAATACTTTACGAAACTCTGTTGGTCGATGTCTTTCCGAGCGCTGACACGGCGCAACACAAAACCATTCTCTCTGCCTTTTTTTATGCCGCAGTAGCATAACAAAATTATTTTTAATTTGATGAAATCCGAGAATCATTGATATTTTATGCTCAATGTCGAAAGTCGTGGAACGAACTTTGGAAACGCGATCACGAAAAATTGACCGCTGAAAACATTTTCCAATTTTCACCCTAAATAATTCTCAAATTCGCATCTCTCCTCTAAAAATATGACTCTGAAGTTTGCAACGTTCAGATTTAACGAAAAACATTTTTTCCATTGATTATTTATTGAATTTTGAAAATCATGACAATTTTTCGAGTCGATTGAGTTTTTTGGTCGCAGGAGAGAAACGTTTTAGTGGCCGGACCAAATATTCAATAATAATTATTGGCTCTGCAGAAGAAATAACAGAATTTTGTTGCATTCCAACGATGGAAACTTCAGGATTATCTAAAAATTGGGGGATTCGTATTGATATTATTTTTCCAACAAATTGTCAGGTATTTTTATTTTATCGGGCAAACAAATCTGTTTGTTTTTGTCAAGTATTGAAGCACGTGGTAGGAATATCTCAATTGGTAAAGCATCGACTCGTTTCAGCCCAGTATTCAGCATTTATCGTTCTCGAGTTTTTATATCCCGATCATTTATTACATTTATGCAAAGCATACGACGAGAAGTAAGTATTTACGTTTTTATCGGTGTCCGCTCTATCGTGGTTTTTGTGCTGCGATGTTCCCTCCGCCACGCCGTTTCATAACGAGTCGAAATGGGCAATGCTCAGCCGCAACGGCACGTTTCGTTGATGATCGTGCAAAAGTATAACCATTCAAGCGATCGCATCAAACTTTACAAATTCCATACTAACAAAAAAATACTGAAAAATTTGTTTTCCAAATAAGATTTTCATTAGTCCGTCGGTTTTTACGGGATTCGTGAAGAAGCAAAAAATCAAACGAAATGCCAGAATTGATTCTGACCACGTGGTTAGAATGCCACGAAATTTGCCCCGCCCGTTCGTGACACCATCGCAGATAATATTAAAACTTGTTTGTTCATTCGATTCCACATTCGTTGAGAGACGTTTTATCGTTCTTTATACATCCTGCTGCCCATTTCTCATGTATGTATTTTTAAACAACTACGCACCAATACAAACATGTTTGTAAACACTCAACATTCTTCTCTCCGTTTTACGATAAATACCAAGCAAATCATCAGCAATTTTTTTTCAATCCCAATTATTCCTCGTGACGTACGATCGTTCTTGTTTTTTTTTTTTTGCTGAAGACAGTTGTAAGTCTTGTTCTGAAAAATACGTTCGCTCTTATTCTTTGGACGGAGCGCAAAAGGGCGCGTCATTTATTTAATTATCACGATTCACTTTCTCTCTGCAATGACTCGTCCAACGTTTTCGCAATTTTCAGATAGACTTTTCTTTCTTTATCGATGTTTCGATTCTGACTCTTTGTCACGTGAACTTTTTCTCTTATTCGGTATCATCTTTCTTTTCATTTCGTTTTTCTTCTCACGTTCCTTTAAGATCGTGCACATAAAGCTTGCCCGTAAACCCCCGCTACTCCCGGCTACTCTTGGTTTTTAATACTTGTTCTACTCCTGTTGCTGCTGCTGCGCTACTCCACCATGTGGTACGTGGCTTGCGCCTGGCTCGTTCGCTCGCTCGCTGGCTGGCTCGTTGGCCCAGTGGCCAGTAACCATCTCGCGCGATCCAGTACTCCGCGAGCCGCGTGTCGCGCTTCAGGGTCATGTGTAATGCCTTTCTTTCATCTTAGTACGTCCCTGCGTACTTTGCGTACTTTGTTCTTATCACCGTGACAACGTAACCTCTCGGTCGTGCAATCACTCCCTTCGTTTTTCATAAAACAAAATGTTGTTGTGCGATCAAACAATTTATTGGCAATCCACTCGCGAGGATTATTCGTCGCGTATATTTTCCTCGGCTACGTCCATAGAAATGAACATTCAACCACGATACGCGCGTTGACCTCATCGTGAAAATTCATACAGTTCTTCCGGCCTTTCGCATGCACCAATAACGGTTCAGTGACGTCTGCGAGTTTCGCGCTACGTTGTGGTGTGCTATCATTTTCAAGGTTCAAAAATAAAACGCCCCATCGCTTATTGCAAGTTCGCGAAAGTCGAAATCGTTGAGTTTTCTCCTTGATTCTTTTTGTCAACAAATTTTTCTTTCGGCGCTCGGTTCTGCTGTGAATGAATGAGAATTCAGGCTCGGACACCTGCTGCTCGTTCCACAGATTTCTCTCGCGTGGTCACGGCACTGCTGTACCGGACCCACTTTTTTTCTTTCTTCCTGCCGCCATTTTTTTTCACCTACTATTCGAGTAATGAGTGTGCTTAATAAATTTGTTCTCGGTGTCACTGGAATTTTTCGTCATCAGTGAAAATCGAATCATTCTATTACGTAGTTCGTCGTTCTGGTGATTTCGGCTTTTTGGTATTTTTTTTTGTGGTGAGAACTTTATTAGCAGATTTGAATCTGAATCTGACTCCGAATCGTGCAATAAAAGCGAATTTTTGTCAATCGTCCAATTCGAAGAATCTCTGACTCACTCGATTCCTGATCAAAACATTTACAACATCGTGGCGTTTTATTTTCTGACGCTTGCTGGAGAAATAACGTGTTGAGCATCGATTCACGAAGCCGGACAATAACACGCTGGGAAGTCAAATGAAAATTGAGCTTTTTTTATTTTCGTAATACGATGAATGAAGAACAAGATAATCATCACTCGTATATCCCCTGTTGTGATAATAGTTCATTGGAAATATTCATTATTCATTTCTTCACGTCGTGACAGTACAAACAACAATTACGCGATAAGCCTCACAATATTGTCGAGTATAATGTTGCATAATTGGGACTGCAATCGTATCATGCCCAGAGCATTTAAATTATCATTGCTTTCTGATGATTACTGACCTGAGTCCAATTATTTAAGGTAAACAGCGAGCCTCCGAAAGTTGACTCTTCCAAAAAATCCGGAAAACCTGAATATAACTCTCGAGCAATCCTTCAATTATTTTCGTCTCTTAAAAAAATGTTGAATGAAAAATCTCGAGCTCCATAAACTCCAAAACGAGACGGTCAAAATTCTTTTTTTCTCCTACAGTTTTCGTCATCGCATGTTGCTCCGCACTTTTCATAGAATACAAAACAATTCGTATAGAAAAATTTCGAAGCTATTTCGCAAAAAGTGCATTTTTCTACTGCTCGAATGAAGAATTCTATGATGCTGAAGTTTGCAACGTTGGAATGCAACGAAAAATATTTAATTTCATTGATGATTCGTTGAATTTTCAATGTCATCAAAAATTTTCGAGCCAATATGCTTTTCGGGTGGGAAAAATCGATCAATTTATCGTCGTAATTACATTCTGCGCTTGAATTATTATTTTTGCTAAAGATATAAAAGAATTTCGTTGCATTCCAACGATGCAAACTTCAGAGTCATAGAATTCTTTGAAAATGGTGCACGCATAGATTTATCGTGGAGTCTTGAATGGCTTTCGTTTATTTTCTTCAATTCCGCAAAACAATAATGTTTTGGCGGGATTACTACTTTGGAGAAACTGATTTTTATGAATTTCAATACATTGTCCTTCAATCAAAGACCAGAATCAGTATCTGTAGCTATTTGATCGATCATCTCATCATCCAGTTGACAATCTCAAGGTCACACTAATTTCCTCATCCGTAATTCCAGCTCACGTACATACTGCAATTATAGACCGATATTTTAGTCAAGCAACGAATATGCATATCTGTATATAGATAATAAATCAAGTTAATGTTAGGGCACGTTATCGATTCGTTGCATTATTATCCAAATGGTTGCACCGAGCTTTAGAACTCTGCTTTCGAAGTGATTTCGCTCGAGTACGACTAAACTTTTCTTGTTCATTGTTCGAACGATTGACAACGAATCGTAGTGAAAATTGAAAAATCGAGGCACACTTACAATACGACTCGTTAAAAAACGATATTTAATTAAGCGACGAAAAAAAATGAACGAAATCTTATCAATCGTGTTTGACGACACAAGTTGACGTGTATTTTTATCACATCTTACGAAATATTTGCCTGAGGTTCTCATGCGGTCTCGACGGGTGTGTCGTACCCCGAAGCCATAAAAAAAGTATATGCGTACGCGCATCGCTCGATTCTCATAACACATTTCGCATTTGCATAGTTAAATATCAAACTGTGTCGAAGCAAAGTTACGCTATCTCTCGACAGACAGCACAATTCTCGCGGAGCAAGATCTCCAGCGAGAAAAAAAAAGTATACAAAAACTTTGTACCCCAAACAAAGATAAAGAGAACGAGAGAAAGAGTGTGAAAGAGTCTTGAGGGAGAGAGAAAAAAACGTTAAAGAAGAGGCTACACACATAATATTTGTGCCCGTACGAAATACTCGCTTTTTTACGATTTTATCCTCGGCCTTCGACTCCGGACCCCCGAGCTCTTCGCTTCAGCGTTAACTCGCGCCTGGTCACAGGCTTGGAAGAGTGCGTGAGATGGAAGAGAACATGAACCACATAAAAGGAAAAAAACAGAGAGGAAAAAATATTCAGTCACTGAAACCATGCCAGCTGAAAGCATGGCGTATCCACGTCGCAATATAAATATGTCTCAAATTATTAACTGGCTTAATTAATCATGATGATAATTCTAAAGATCTATTTAACGTTTTCAACATTGATTTACTGTCGACAAGCTTATCAATTCAATTGACCAAGGAATAGATGGAATCAGTTTCCGATGGCAATAATACATTTTTTATAAAAATCTCAAACTTGCCGATAAATCCGATGTGCCTCATTTATCAATATTTCAAACATTATTTGCTGCAGCCACCCTGAGTTTTCCACGATTTTCAAAATTCAATAAATAATCAAGAGAAAAAATGTTTTTCGTTGAATCTCAGCGTTGCAAACTTCAGGATCATCCAATATTTTCCTTTCTCTTCTTGTCCAGATTCCCATAAATAATTCCTGAAATTCAATCATCAATAAAACTTGACGATCCAGAGTGATTAATTATGTCATTACCGAACGATCCGTCCGTGCAACTAAAAATTCTTCCACGTTGCTGCTCATTTGTATTCTTTTTTGTCATAAAAATTTGATCGTTGCTTTTACACATGAAAATTGTGTAGCGATTTCAAATTTTATGAAAATTTTTTTTTGTTTTCTCATTGTTTCAGTTTCTGAAGGTCTCGATGTTTTTTTTTCTTTCGTAAATTTAATCGTGCCATGA
This sequence comes from Diadegma fenestrale, assembly GCA_037043255.1. Taxonomy (NCBI): domain Eukaryota; kingdom Metazoa; phylum Arthropoda; class Insecta; order Hymenoptera; family Ichneumonidae; genus Diadegma; species Diadegma fenestrale. Next base: position 14,048,020 of record CM073309.1, on the reverse strand, counting down.
AAGTGATTTAGAAATCATTTGAAACACGAGAAATTTGATCGTTTTGAAAATTATTTTTTGCTCAGTTCATCTGCCAATGCGTATAATTTCATATCTTTTTACTGACGCACGTGATCGCTGCAAACCCAAGAGTTCGGGCGTGCTCAGCCTCACTTCACAACCACCTACGTATATTTATTAAGTCTCGTATGCCATTGTAACATCGCGCGCTGGGTCAATCCCGTTCATACATGTTTTTTAAATTCTCGTCACGAATGCAATGTGTACAGAGGCAGACAAACATATAATTTCAAGGTAATCGAGACAAAGAGATGAAACCTCGAGAGCACCATGAAATCTTAACTTGACAAATATTACAAAACTTGTAGTCGATTATTCATCCTGCTCCTTGTAATTTAGTTGTCGTAACAACCGGCAAACGAGTGATGCATGATTTTCCATGATTTCCTGAAACTTTTGACAAATCTTTAGCAGGTTGTCATTCCAATTTCGTAGATTTTTCGATAAAGTTTCGCACTGAGAAGAAAATTTTGTTTAAAAACATCGATATTTTGTTGGATACGTCCAACTAAACGTTTTTTTCGAAAAATCGCGAAAACTTTGTCATTTCAGGAAAAAACATTCTAGAAAATCGTTTCGAAGAGTGAATTTTTGTCCTTCCAATCGTAAATTTTGCTGACAGTTCCGTTACAAACGAAAAATATTGTCGAAATAACGAAAATTTTGAAATTATCCCAAAATATTTAGTTCGCTGTATTCAACAAAATATCGACGTTTTTTTGAAAAATTGAATTTTCCGTGCGTGTCGCTCTGACTGATGATGAAGTGATCGTAGCACGCTGACACGTGAAATTTGCTCGTTATCGTGTCGGAGTTTCCATTGGCGTTACCACGAGATAAAAATTCTCGATTCAAGCTGTTCGAGAGACTTCTGATGAGATGCAAATTTCCATTCTCGTGTGATAGACTCGCGGCATGTGCATATTAAGCGATACAAACGCAGATCCTCGAGTTCGATGCCGCGGTGTGTAAACATCCTCCAGGATAATTTACAGCACCTAGCAATGTTTATGTTTTGTCATCGTCCAACGCCAGACCGCTTTTTTCATTATAATATCATTTAATTCGTATATCTGTATGTGAGTCTGTACATACGAGACTTTTGGCCAAGATCCAGCATCGGCGAAGCTGCCAACTTGTTATTTTTCGATTTTCGAAACTCTTGAGAAATAATCGATCGTAAAACCAACTTCGAGCGTAGTTTTCCTTTAGGATTTCTCCATCAAAAGTCATTTATTTCTAACGACCGTTTCAATCCTGAAACCAAGTCATAAAAACTTTCATTTTATTTACTCAAACGTCTAAGGAATTATCTGAAGTTGAGGAAAATGTTGTGCGGGCTTCATCCAGGCCTGATGGCAAGCATCGTTCGGTGGCGCTACAATTGACAGTACGTGCGTGCACGCGTTCATTCATCTACGTATCAATACGCGCATAAAATATGTGCGTTTGTTACAAATTTAGAAACCGGAAGTACCAATTTCCGAGAATCAAGATTTACACACGTTTGCAAACTTTCTCTCGTTCTAAAAAGTCAACTACGAAGATGCTGTCAAATCCGGCCTTGATACCGAGTGAAAACCTTGCTTAATAAATACTCGATCCATATTCACATTTCTTACAAACATAGACGCGCATTGGCCACAGATAACGCTCGCGTTTCTGGCTCTACGACAATTTTTTGGCTACAATTCGTCTCGACATCTTCAGGGCTATTTCGGAGCCTTCCCTCGTCTCATTACGCTGTCAACTTTTGGGTTCATTTATAAATATCCCATGATCGATCGCGTGACGACACTTTTGTTGTCGCGTCTCGTTAAAATGTTGTTCAGTCATCAGGAAGTGGTCGTTTTCCTATCGAACCCAACGAATCAAGTGGAAAAATATCGAACAGCAGGAAAGATTCCACAAATTGTGGAAAAAACGATTGTTTGTTTTTTGACGATATCTTTTTTCGTGATCGCGCGTGGAAGCCCGCAGCAAAAGTTTCGTCAATAGCCACATTTTTCGGCCCAAGTCTCGCCCGAGTCAGACCTCAGGAATGTTGTTTGTCGGACGAGCTAATTTATTTCAATCTCTATTCGCACGACGTCCCTCATTCGTATTCTTCAGCAATGCCGTGTACATAACCCGTGTTTATGTATTGTATATAAATATATTGTATATTTATACACGTGTCTGTACATTAATGTATTCTGAATTTAAACAAATACATACTTGGGTTTGTAAATGCTCGTGCACTACCTCGTTCGTGCGTCAAATTTTCTCGCCCGAGTCTTTCCGTCTGCTTACTTCGCGCTCCATTATCGATCTCTTCGTTCGATCCCTACCGCAGTTGCTCAAATTTTCTAACCTCCATTTTCGTAGACGCGAACACTTTTTTTCATCGTTTCGACATTGCTGTTTAATCGAATTTATCGATTGCTTGCATTTACAGCGAGTAAGATGTACGAACAACAAATACGAACAGTGCGAAATAAATAATCGGTTGCCATGCATTTAGAATCGAATATTCGAGACAATTCCGTAGCCGTGAACTTGGACTGTAAATTGTGAACGTTAAAAACATCGTTGAAAGGCGAGAGTTTTCCGAGAGTGCGCTTGTCACTAACAAAAAATAAATCAAACTTGAAGAATCTTTGGAAATCGAAAAATGTGCCTACTGTCAACGCGCAGTTGAAAACGTGCTCCAAAATGTGTTTCATACGTTCTCTGTTGATATCGATGTGCAATTACTTCTTGATAGTCACGTGCTTGTCTCGAAATAGTGACGAGGTACTGATGTGAAAATAATTTGGTGATGGGACTGTGTACAGTGGTTCGTAGGAATTGTCAGTGATCTTTGCAGCACGCTATAGTGTTTACAGGATAAACTACAAAAAAGTTGATATCTTTATTGTCGACAGCATTGCACGATAATTTTCGGTTCCATTGAAAAATTTGTCATTCATTTTCGTTATTCTTAAAAGTTTGTCGTCGTTGAAAACTTTGGGCTTAAAAATTGAACGAGCGCTCTTATTTCATGCGCAACGATTGTTTATTCAATGGAACGAGCCATCAGAATACGTTTCGAGTCTTCGAGACTGACCTACGACAAAGATCGAGCAAACGTCAAGTCCTGAGTGTGTGCGTTTGTGGCAAAAGAGAGGGCAAGTTAGATAGCGAAAGAAAAGAAGAAAGAGAGATAGCGAGAGAGGATGCTTTTTAGACGTCAGGTCAGTGAACCGACCAATGGACCCGGTGGGACCGGAAGCGCCGGCAAAACACTGCCCAATGCTCCGGACGTCTCGGTCCAATCTACAACGACATCCGGCGTTGGTCTCTTGGCACATTGGTGCGCAAAGATCGCGACTAATGTCAAGAAACGACAAAATTTCAATCCACGCACTTTTTTGAAAAAAGCCTTGGTACAGTTTTTCTTTTTTTCTCTAATTCACAGCAATTTTCAATTTTTTTCCGAATGCGGAAATTATTCATTACGAACAAACAATTCGATCGCCCAAAATATATTTTTTTTCGATCTCGTTTTGTTATAATTTCAATATTTATTTACAATGTCGTTCTTTTTGATTATTTCCAGTTGCCTGTAGTCGATCCCTTCTTGGAAAAAGTCTCACTCTCCGATCTTGGTAAGTTATGAAAATTTATTTAAAACTAACAAAATAATAAACAATCGTCAAGTTCCTTGGGTCGATATCACGCGAGGCAATTGCAAAAATCATAGAAATATTCGATCTTTTGTTACAAATTCGGAAAAACAAATCTTTCCCCTTGTCTGCCAGCTGAATTATTTGTTACGGTCACCACGAGCTCTTTCAGAAATATAAAGACAGATCGTGACTTTTCTCCTCGTAAATTTCCAACAAAGTGACAGCATCTATGATTTTTCTCTCCAGGAAAAATAACCATTTAGAGAACCTGCATTTCCGCTCGGACGAGAAATCAAAGATCAGGGTTTCTCGTCGTGAAGCTTCAACTTTTCCTCTATACTTTTTGTCGCGACATACTTTCGTTCGGTGATTGAAAAGGGATGTGGAAGTCGGAGCACTCAACTTCCTGCAATTCGACAGTTTGCTGCAAGAAATATAAAATACAGTAATAACAGAAACTATATATGGAAATTCCAGAGGTATCGTCAGGAAAGTCTGATGAAATTGACTCTTTATGAATCAAACTGCATTAGAGATTTAACAAATTTCCGGCAGTCTTGCGTTTCCGACAAACGTGAGGATTTTATCGATCGTAATTCCCCATAAATCGTATACTTGGTCAAAGTGTCGAGAGCACAAATGCAAGATTTGAAATAATTGACACTCGTTCCTCACACTCTCGTAACCCCCGGGTCCCAAGATGTTTTAAACTCTCCCAAACGTTCTTGACCATCGACACGACTCGATGCACCCAATTCCGGTTAACTGCATGAATGAGCTGTCCGTGTGTATAGTTAAACTGAGTATGTGCTCTGAGAGAGAATACCCATAACCCTGACCTACATGCGCCGTTCCTGGGGTGGTAAAAAAAGAAGAAAAAAAAACAGTTTTCATCGAGTATCCCTGGGCGAATGTGAAACTTTTTTTCATCAACGTTTCTCTCTGGTAAACCCGATAATCATCCAATTGTATTTTATCGATGAATTCCTCACCGATCTTCGTTCAACGAAAAGGGAAGTTCTCGTTCGCGGAGTCGAGAAAAATAGAGGCTCGTCGTTTAGCTCGCGTACACTTTTTCCTCATTCCTCAAAATAAATTCGCAGGAAAATTTAAATTAACGAATAAACGTGGGCGTGAAACCTGCAGGAATTACTTGAGAAGAAAATATTTAATTATTCATCACGTTCAATCGTATATTTCGTATAAATTTCAATAATTTTTTCAAATCGACCACGAAATTTTGCAGATAATATTTTTTCTTGTTCTGTCGAATGAATTTTTGTTTCGTGTTTTTCGTCATTCTGTTTTGCGTCGCCCATCTCGTGAACAATTTAAAAAAACTGAAAGTGAATAATTTTATTCTCATTATACGGTTTACGAATCGGTTACCTCTGTGAAATATTTCTTTCTAGATCGCTTACTTTTTTAATTCCCTGTATGAGCGACATGTTACTTCGCTCAAGGGAGATTCCATTATTGGTTTACCAAGCTACTCGAGTATATACGCTGTCTACACATTACGTATATCGCACGAATGGACTGTATGCTTATTATATATATTTATCCTTGTATAATCTACCGAACAAGCTGCCACGGATGGTCGCGCTAAACAAATTGCGTTAATGGACGCTATATCGATTAGTCAAGCCTCTGTGGTGAATGTATCAAACTTCTCACGAATGTAAATCTATCAGTATTTTGTTCTCTCGTCATAGTAACACCGACGCATGAACATTGAGAATTTTTTTAGTTCCTCAAGTTAAAGGAAGAAAAAAAAGTCGTCGTTGGTCTCGAATGGAGAATTTCTCAGTTACTTTTCTCCTTAACTTTTTGACGCAATTCCAAAAGGGAAATTATGTCGTAGTTTGGGATTTTTACGAACTGGATTAAACGACGCTCTCGTGGTGCACTTGTTCTTAGTCTCTCTCGTCATTACCGAGGTCATGATGCTGAAGTTTGCAACGTTGGAATGTAACGAAAAATATTTGATTTTATTGATGATTCGTTCAATTTTCAATATCATACAAATTTTTCCAGCCAATATGCTTTTCGAGTGGCAAAAATCGATCATTTTATTATCGTAATAACATTCTGCACTTGAATAATTACTTTTGCCAAAAATAAAAAAGAATTTCGTTGCATTTCAACGATGCAAACTTCAGAGTCATACCGAGGCCTTACTCTTCTGAAACTCGTTGAAACGATCCCTTTGAACTCAGATATATGTGTTGCACAGTGAAAACGGATATTATCTATCAGACGTCGAGTGTGCGTCGTCTTTGAGCAGACCGGCTTCTCGATTCCGCGATTCTATTTACCTTATCAGCATCGTATTCTCGAAATCGTTGATCCTCTAGGACTGCACGGTTAACGTTGTACCTCGAACTCTCTTTTCATCATGACTCTGAAGGTTGCATCGTTGGAATGCAACGAAATTCTTTATTATTTTTGGCAAAAGTAATTATTCAAATGTAAAATGTAATTACGATGATAAAATGATCGATTTTTGCCACCCGAAAAGCATAATGGCTCGAAAAATTTGGATGACATTGAAAATTGAACGAATCATCAATAAAATCAAATATTTTTCGTTGCATTCCAACGTTGCAAACTTCAGCATCATATTTTCATCTCGTACATCGAACTCTCTATTGATTTATATTATTTGCGATTAATTCCCCAGGCAATGGAGCAGTAATGGATTCGTCATTGTCATCACCAATTTCATCCTTTTACGCCAGCATCCAGATCCTTTTGTAAAAGAACAATTTAATGAAATATAATTTCCAGTTCCATAGGGTTTACTATTCAGGTGTCATGATCACTCTTCGCCATGTCATCACCGATTCATACTTAAATGCAGACCATTTTCATTCGCATAGAATGTTTTACTCGTATTTCGGGCTCCGAAATATGAAATGAGATTTTCCCTGTAATTGTCTGTCCGAACAATCTCCATTATGTAAAATTCTGGCGTTGACACGAAACGATAGTCTCTCCGGAGACTTCCGGCCCATACGCTTGTTTCTATGGAAAACGTTTTGTTTATTAGAGAATCTGATGTCGTTACGTTATACAGTTTTGATCATTTTAGCGAATTCCCAGCAAGCAGATGTATTTTTCATCATGTGAGAAAATATGGGAAATGGCAATGCTCACAGTCCTGGAAACCGTATAAACTTTTGATTGCAAATCGTATCGTTTCTGTCGCTTTTCCAGAGTAATATCCTTGCAATCAAATCCTGATGAACGAACTTATGAAGTCTTAGAGTCGAGTCTGTTGTCAATAAAGTACCGAGGGCGCGTCTGTTTGGCAATAAACTTTGCCAAACGATGCCAAAGTCTTTTTGGCTTTGACTATAATTCCAACGCTTTTTTTTTACTATATAACAATATTAGATCCCCTTGCTCAGACCTTAGCCAATATCTGGTGGATTATTCGATTATTCATGATCCTGAAGTTTCCATCGTTGGAATGCAACGAAATTCAGTTATTTCTTCAGCAGAGCCACTAATTATTATTCAACATTTGGTCCGGCCAATAAAACGATTCTCTCTTACGACCAAAAAACTCAATCGATTCAAAAAATTGCCACGATTTTCAAAATTCAATGAATAATCAATAGAAAAAATGTTTTTCGTTGAATCTCAACGTTGCAAACTTCAGAGTCATCGATAATTCGATATTTTCCGCTACATCTAGATCGATGGTAGTTCTTGAAGTAAATACATTCAAACTTGAGCTCGTTCGTGTCGTGATCTAATTTTAAAAATTGATATAAATATGAAATCTCACGGAGCTTGCTTTAACCTTGAATACGCTCGTATGCATTGCTACGCACCCGGAGACAAATATTCCAGATAAATTTTGTGAATCCCAGTGTATGCACCAGACGCATTATATGGGACAATTTTTGGAATGAAATGTGAGAAATTCTGGGACATATTCCAAAACTCAATATTGATTATTTGGTTTGTCATTCAATTGTAAAATCTCATTCGACCACGAAAAAAACGCGGATTTTTTTCTCGGGCATAATTGCCGCTGCTAACAGGTCGTTTTTAGACCACACGGTTGTTTCCGTCCGTCGGAGATTGAGTTCGATTTTCAAGACTTTTCTCAACAAAAGTTAAAACGTGTGACACTAAGATTAACTTTCACGTCAATGACTCTGAAGTTTGCAACGTCGAGATTCAACGAAAAACATTTTTCTATTGATTATTTATTGAATTTTACAAAATCATGGCAATTTTTCCAGTCGATTAAGTTTTTTGGTCGCAAGAGACGATCGTTTGATTGGCCGCACCAAATATTGAATTATAATTGGTGGCTCTGCTGAAGAAATAAGCGAATTCCGTTGCATTCCAACGATTTTCAAACTTCAGGATCATTTCACGTCATAATAAAAAAAAACTGTTCTCTGTACTTTTGGCTGCGCACACTAAATATCATGTTTCGTACATTGTGTGTTAAATATCTGGTCAAAAAATGTTTGCTCTGTATTTACGAGTGAGATACGAAGCCGGTCCTGCCGCTATTACGAAAATAGTCGTCTCAGTGCGGTCGCCGCAGTTATCGCTGTTAGAGAAAGAAGAATTTAAAAAAAATTATTATTATTTTAATGAAAATGATATTTCACATTCCCAGCGATAATTTTCACAATGTCGGGAAAGTAATTTCGGGAAAAATAAAAGCTATCGATTCTGATCGTTCTAAGTCGTTGATTGTGACGTGCACGTATTTTTTACGTCGCCGTACAATTGATTTTCCGGATGGGACTTCCAGCGTTGTTTTTCTCCGTGAATCTGAGGAGAGAAAGTCTAAAAGTTGCTCAAGCAGAAGCTCTTGGGGAAAAAAATTGTAAACAGCAGTATATTAATCGTGAGGGGACTCGATTGATTGGAAGCTTCTCGATGCATTTGTCTTTTCTCTCCACAAGCCTTGCAATAACTCAGATGCAAGCTGCGGCGTTCTCCGTTAGCGGCATCCGATAAAATAAGAAAGTCGGTAATTTATCACAAGAGCGTAATCGCTGCTGATCGTCGTCGTGATCGAATCACTTATGTAATAATCTCTAGATTTTATGCGACCGGAACTAAATTATGATCTGTTCAATGAATCTTCAAGATTCATCCCGTAATCAAATTTTCTTTCCAAGATGTTTCGTTACCGACAGAATATAAATTGACATTTATACGTGCGAGGGTGTGTGTGTATGAAAAACGCGTTGGAAGTTCATGCTCATGGTGGGGAGGCATGTCGAGTTCGTGGAGATTTCTTTTGGCAAGATAGATCGGGCTAAAGTGTTTTCTCTCGTGTTATTCTTGGCTCGACCGTCCGGCAATGTCCACAGCAGTGAGTGCGAGATGCGCGCACGCCGCGAGACGAAAAGAAACTAACGTCAAACGCAGATGAAAAGGGCACTACCAAAGCGATCAGTCAAACGCTTCGTTTTCTACGAAACACCAAACTTCCTCGTTTCCGGATTCAGTCGCGTGAATTATTCTGTAAAAGACGCGCCATAGCTATAAGAATATAAATCAACGAATCAAATCGTTCATCGACGTAAATGACTCTCTAAAATATCCGCGTTCGGATCGTCCGAACGGAGTCCGAAATCCTTCATACGAACGTTATCGTCACACTCGAGTTTTAGTTTGCGTCGATTATCCATATTTCCATCAAACTCTGGCTCGATATCTCGTTTCGTAACGAAAATCGTCCACTAAACGTCAGATTAAAAATTCAACGAAATCTTGCAATCTTCACCCGATTTTTCTTTATCAGATTACGTCAACAATGAGTAATAACGACCTGATGTTCGTTTCAATTTGTAATTACCATTTACTTGAGGCAAAAATAGTGAGAAGGAGAATTATTGTCATTGGATTCGATTTCCATGAACGAAAGTGACCAAAAACTTGAACATTTTTTTTACCACAAATTTATTCGCAGTTGCAAAATCAACGTATCAATTTTTTTCGTGAATTTTGTCACGTTTCATTCTTTAGTAAAATATTATTGAAGAAACATAAACTTTTTGATTGCGACGGTTCTAAAGCGTGGCCTGTGCATTTTGCGCATCAACTAGTTTAGTTGGAAAGTCCCGAGGCCGAAACCGTTTATCAACAACCTTGAAAGAATCATGAAATTTGACGTATACAGTATTTGAATTTCTACGATTGCATTTCATGATTCTGTCTACCGAGTAGTCTAGATTTTCGTTGTGTCGTCCAAAGTTTTACATCAACACCTTCTCTGGCACCGATCGCTCCTCAATTTGTTTTCATTTATTATTAGCTACTGGCCCATGTATACCCTGAATCGATTGTATGCACGACCGATCGAGAATCAGTCTACCGTCTCGTACACTCGGCTCGCAGTTTTTTCGCATCGTTTTTTATTGCCAATAATTTTCGCGCGAAGCGCACTTTTGACAGTTTTCAGTTTTTTTTTCATTTAAAAATTCTCATGCACTCCAGTTCGTGAACGTTTTCCGTAGCTTCAGCGCACAAGAACCTTTTCGGTGTAAAAAAATATCCCAACAATTTGTTAAGCGAATCGAGTTTGAATCCAAAATATTGAAAAAAAAACACATGAAATTTTTTTTTTTTTTACATGTGCGACGATTTATCGTACAAGGTCCGAACGTACGACTTGACATTCGTGCGCAGATGAAAAATTTTGGTCACTGTTTGCCAACGTCCAGCGGGAAACGCACGAATAAACGTGCATCTGGCGAAAACTTGGCACAGCTCTATTTCTATCGAGCGGTCTCGTTCTTCGACATCTTCGAATCTCGAGCGCACCCTCCGCTCCAAATAAAACGCCAGTCTTTCACGATGTACTGATGAAAATGCGTCTTCTCTATCTTACCCACGATTCATTTACTTTTTTATCAACATTACTTCAACCGTTTTCTCGATTCCTCGCGAATTAACGAAAAATCGATGTAGTTGCGCGCGGTTTGGTGAAGACGACAGAATTTTTTTTTTAACGCTTCAAGTTATCCATATAATTTCTATAGTCGATTCAGTGCAGCAATAAGTGCCAACTGTTAGTAAAAATGTTGTGTGGCATGTCTCGGAGACGTCAGTGAAATTTTTTGCTCATCCTTTTTACTATCCGATCGAAAATTTATAATTCTCGTCGAATGGTTGCAAAAAAAATCCTGAGAAAGTGAATCTTGCAAATTAGAAATTGAGAGTTGAATAAAAATCACATATAACGACTGAGCTCTGAACCACGAGCATCGGCACGTGGACCAAATATTCGAAGTGATTGCGAGAAATTTGACGTTTTTGAAAAAGTGGACACATGCTGAATTGATGTGTTTTTGAATGGTTGTGAATATTGATTAACGAGAGAATATCGAGATTTCCGGACCGTGGAATATTCGATGAATTTTATCAACGCGAGGTAATCATTGAAAAGCGTGAATTGACCGTGGCTTGGCTGACTTTGTTCCATCAATCGTGTACGCAGTGATGACTTTGCACGACAATGTTGACCTTGCATTATTATTCAAATGCGTCGGGAATTCGCGCTGCTATGCGTCAGGTTGGGGTTTCCTGGTGGGGCCAGGAAGACGAAGATCCCGTTTATTCAAGAGATCTGATCAAAGAGTTCGACGTTGAAAATCCACCCTTGGACGATGAGCTTGCCTGGATTCTTTCCAAAGGTAACAATTACCACGGATCCACATTCTCCATCGTTGTCGCCCTTAAAGTCTATGAGCCAAAAAATTCACCGTCTAGTATCGTGTTTGCCATTTCGCTGGTTTGTTTTCATATGATGCTGAAGTTTGCAACGTTGGAATGGAACGAAAAATATTTGATTTTATTGATAATTCGTTCAATTTTCAATATCATCCAAATTTTTCCAGCCAATATCCAGCTTTTCGGGTGGCAAAAATCGATCATTTTATCATCGTAATAACATTCTGCACTTGAATAATTACTTTTGCTAAAAACAAAAAAGAATTTCGTTGCATTCCAACGATGCAAACTTCAGAGTCTTGTTTTCATTCCATATACTTAACTTTTCCTGCACTCTTCGGTCTCTCTAACGACCTTGTCATGGTGTAATTGCCCCTTTTACACGAATCTACATCGTTTCAATTCAAGGATGTTTATTGCTCATCCAAATAATTCGTCTATCAAAAAAAAAAAAAATGAATTCGATAAAGATCCAAATCCCTTGGAACATTTTTTTTCTTTACGCCCTGGAAAGTGCATTGTTTGTAAAAAAAAATTACTCATTAATTTTTTTCAAAATGAAAAAACACAAATAATTCGATGCGCATGTTTGGGAAAATGATTCTCGACATCTTTTAAGAATATCATAGGCTCGCTAATTGAATTGAAAACTCCTGTAACAGTATTTTCGATACGAATTTTCGTTCATTGTTGCGTCAGTCCATGTCAGGCTGCCAACCGTGCCAGCGTGTGAGACATTAATCGTAAAACTTGTTGACACGATGAATGAAACCCCTTGTTACAAGGTTTTCGTACAACGGTCGTGAAAAATTATGCGTCTATTCATTTATAAAAACTTGATATTTCGATCGTTTACAAGAATTTCACGGTTGATAAATACATTTGAATCATTTCTTGCTGCTACGAGTTCTGTTTTCTTCAATAACTTTCCCGAGCTTCGATAACGATCATTGCGAATAAGCCAATTTGCCGCGCACGTCATTCTGAAAAACTATTATGAGGATCATTAATGCTGCGTATATTTTTATTACTCGTTATTTGGATGAAGAATTTCTTTGTTGAGCTGAGAATTTTTGTTTTTTAGTAACAATGCTATTTACGAAACTCCAGTCGGTTCGAGCAAAACTCATTTTTCAAAGTCAAGTGACATTTACTACGAGGTAAAACAGATTTTACAAAATTCTCGAAAATCACTATATGTCATTTCAGTTTCAATATTCCTTACAAAAAACATTACCAAAATAGCTGAACGATGAACTAAAACCGTGTTCGATGTGGAAAGTTTCATGATGTTGAAGTTTGCAACGTTAGAATGCAACGAAAAATATTTGATTTTATTGATGATTTGTTCAATTTTAAATGTCATCCAAATTTTTCGACCCGATCTGCTTATCGGATGGCAAAAATCGATCATTTTATCATCGTAATTACATTCTGCATTTGAATAATTATTTTTGCCAACGATAAAAACGAATTTCGTTGCGTTGCAACGATGCAAACTTCAGAGTCATAAAGTTTTCGTACAAATCCTACTCAAAGTCCTATGAGAGATTTTGTAGAAGCCATCAAAAATACAATTTTCATAATATTTTTTAACGGAACAGGAATTTATGAATTTTGCTCAGTTCGTGCATAATTTTTATTAATGTCACGGCTGCACTAACGAGGATATTCCTCGTGAGCGCGTAAAGCCGCGGACGCAGCGAGTAACACATGAAATGTAACAGTCCATTTCCCTCCTTCCACTCGAATCCAATCTCACGGTAACTCGTTTCCCTCGCTCGGGTTACACGCCGATTCGTAATAGCGTGCTATCCCCGCCGACCAGGCATCGTGATATACCCCGAGTTCTTTTCACGTTGAAATCAGTCGACGTTCGAGGTTCGAGATTCGTCATCACATGGAGAATCGCCGCGTTACGAATATCGAATAATTTCAGTGACAGTTCCCGCTAGCCCCTCATCAAGGAAACCTTATCGGAACAAAAATTATCTTTAGATCCGACGTCTGTGAGAACGAAAACTCAGTCTTCAGTCTTTCGGAGCGCGATTTCGCTTTTCGCGACACTGTTCTTTATCAGGTTTTTGTATCGATTCGCGAAACTTCGTGTCCTTGTTCCCTGCATGCACCGTTTCACCTTTCGAGACGAGCGAAACATGAATTGCATTCCAATCGTTTGCCAATTCTTCTCAATCTATCCGTCATCGTCGACACTGTGAATGTGCCTTTGAGTCACAAAAAATTCCACACCATTCGCGTGCAAGTTGCGCGTTTTAAATTAAATCGTGGTTTTCATCGCAAAGACGTTTGTACCGGCCGTTAAAACGAAAAATTAATTAATGCAGTGCAAAAAATGATTAATCTTTGATTATGTAAATAAATGAACCAATTTTTACATGTGCCAAGAAAATGGCAGGTCCCATTAATTCCCGACAAGCACGTTAACCATAAAAATTCATTTTCAACCGCGAGAAGTTTCTTCCAAACTTTGGCATGATGTGCAAAAATTTGCAGCTCAAAGTCTTCAAAATTTCGAGGTTTTAGTCCTCGTGGAACCGATTCAAACTTGACTTCTTATCATTCGGGTGATAAAAGTATTTTTATCGCCCCAGCACATCCTGCACGTAATCGTAAAGCTTGGCAGGATTTCCTGATTACGATTAATAGTCATAAATCACACCTCGCTGAAACGATAGAGTGAATAATTATTTGTCGCGCAAGTACGTGTCTCGTCACCTTCACAACAACGGAAAATTCGTACGCACACAATGAATTATTGTGATGAAAATTCTTGCCAAATTCGTCATGATCCACCACTGTTTCGTTATTTAAAGATTTTTAAACCAATTTCCTAGAGTTCCTTATGGAATGAAGAATAAATTCAGAATTTTTTTACACAGAAAAGTTCATTTTTGACAAGGTCGTTCGGCCCTGTGCTCGTGCAATGAGTGTCCTTGACCTCCCATCGCTAGAAAGTTTGCTTTCCCCTCAACATGAACAGATTCCAAGTCTTCGAACCCGCAGATTCATCTCGTATACCGCGCGCATGACTCCATTCCCTTCACATTATTCTTTGCTGCGACATCCAATAGCAATTTTATATTCGATTCGCTCGACTCGATACTCCGAAGCAATTTTCTTACAATTCTCATCGAGTGATGATTCCTATACCATTTTCCGGATAACTTTCGTGACATGACTGTTTATTGTGCTCGAGTAAAGTCCAATGAAAATGCAAATAATGATGTTTCACGTGATATTTTAGTTTTTATCCTGCTAAAAAGTGTGCTCGTTCCTTCATTCGTCATATTTTCTAAAATTCATTCACCATCAGCCAATACTAAACATTCAAAATTTCAGTTAACGATCTGAGTAGGAAACGAAAAACAATTAAAAACCGAGGATTATTCAGTGCACGGAGAAATTGATCGTCCAAGGAACGGTCTTGAAGGCAAATTGTTGAATAACGTGGAAGAACTATTTTCTCGTGACATCGTAAACAAAGCAAAAAATTCTCGTCGTGTAAAACCCAAGGAACGACAGAAAGACTTTTAACATGTTGAGAAGAAACAGAAAGGCATTGCTATACTGTGAATTGTTTGGACTTACAGAGGAGGACGAGTCCCAGATATTCGTAAAGTTCTTCAAATTTCACAAATGTTACGACCTCATACCAACGAGCGCAAAACTCGTCGTTTTCGACACACACCTGCTCGTCAAGAAGGCGTTTTTCGCGCTTGTATACAATGGTGAGTCGAACTATTTTTCAAATATGTATTTCTACAGCTCAGATGTGAGCTCAGTAAATCATGATGCTGAAGTTTGCAACGTTGGAATGCAACGACAAATGTTTGATTTTATTGATGATTCGTTCAATTTTCAATGTCATCCACATTTTTCGAGTCGATATGCTTTTCGGGTGGCAAAAATCGATCACTTTATCATCAAAATTACATTCTGCACTTGAATAATTACTTTTGCCAAAAATAAAAAAGAATTTCGTTGCATTCCAACGAAGCAAACTCCAGAGTCATCAATAAATCTATGAATTGCGGAAAACTCTTCGGTCGCTGTCAATTTTCTATAGCAGGCCATGGTCAAGGCCATTATTTGTTCAAACTATTTTTTTCTTCTCTTTATAGGTGTCAGAGCTGCGCCATTGTGGGACAGTTCCAGACAACAGTTCGTTGGGATGCTCACTATTACAGATTTTATTAAAATTCTTCAAATGTACTACACGAGTCCATCGGTGACGATGGAGGAGCTGGAAGAACACGAGCTGGATACCTGGCGAAGTGAGTGAAAAAAACAACTGAAATACCTTATTTTTTTCCATCCCGAAAAGCTGTGTTTGTAATTCCAATTGTCTGTATTGAAAATTACAAAAATTTTGTTATTATTATGAAATTGTTGGTTGGTCGTATCCATAAAAATATCGGAATTCTCTGCTAAAACACCGTTTTCAGTGAACCATAAAATATCTTTCTTACGATCACTATACTAAATTTCGAATTATAAATTATTATTACAGAAGTACTAAAGGATCAGGTGAATCCTTTGGTAAGCATTAGTCCAGACGCATCTCTCTATGACGCCATAAAAACTCTAATCAACAACCGAATTCACCGATTGCCTGTGATAGATCCCGAAACTGGAAATGTTCTGTACATTCTGACACACAAGAGGATATTGAGGTTTCTCTTCCTCTACGTAAGTATTTTATATTTGTGACTTGCGATTCTTTCAAATTCTTAACTCATGTGTTACTAAAATTAGTGACTATGCCTTGCCCCTTACGCATTAAATTTCAACGAGCTTTTTATATATTCATCAAGTCCAATTCACGTTTTCAATTAAAAACAAAAAAAAATCAATCCATTGATTTTTGAACACGAAATGTTTTTTTTTCGCATTTTTTGATCCTGAAGTTTCCATCGTTGGAATGCAACGAAATTCTGTAATTTCTCCAGCAGAGCCAGTAATTATTATTGAATATTTGGTCCGGCCAATAGAACGATTCTCTCTTGCGACCAAAAAACTCAATCGACTCGAAAAATTGCCACGATTTTCAAATTCAATAAGTAATCAATAGAAAAAATGTTTTTCGTTAAATCTCAACGTTGCAAACTTCAGAGTCATTCACATTTTTCATTTTATTCCTGATTTTCATCGTTATTTCTTTCGTCATGATTTTCTTTGGAGTGATTTAATGTGGAACGTTGTTTTATTAATGTTTGAGCAGATCCACGAGTTACCCAAGCCTTCCTTCACGAACAAAACTTTAAGGGATCTGAGGATAGGCACTTTTGACAACATAGAAACGGCTACCGAAGAAACTAGCATAATTTTAGCACTAAAAAAGTTTGTCGAGAGGCGAGTATCAGCGCTGCCCATTATCGATACCGAAGGAAAATTAGTCAACATTTACTCCAAATTCGACGTTATCGTGAGTACACGGAATTTTTCACAAACTCTCGTACTTCGTTATCACACGGAATCAATTTCAATGGAATATTTACGTTTTTTTTTCAATCCTCACAGAATCTAGCGGCCGAGAAAACGTACAATAATTTGGACGTTTCGTTGAGGGAGGCCAACGAACACAGAAATGAATGGTTCGAGGGTGTCCAAAGTTGTAAATTAGACGAAAACCTTTTCACCGTTATGGAGAAAATTGTTAGGGCGGAGGTGAGACATGTCAAAGAATTTGTACATTCATTTTTGTCCAGACTGCATAGAATATTCGGGAAAAATTCCGTTATTTATTAATCAGGTCGCATCGAGCATTATTTGTTCATGTTAATAATTAAAATGACCAAAACTTGGATCATTTGCAGCATTTTCTCGGAGGCCCTTAATTATCCGAGAAAAACAAATATTACACTTTTTTTCTGTCCAAAAGAGTACAACGTATAACTCAAATTTTTCTTGCAACGTGATGAAAATATTTTTAACAGATATAAAACGAAAAACATTAATTGAAATTAACATTCCTCTGTTTTCATTATTCTCAGGTCCATAGGCTAGTCGTGGTCGACGAAGAAGACAAAGTTATAGGAATAATATCTCTATCTGACTTGTTATTTTACCTCGTACTCAGGCCTTGTGGTGAGTATTCGAACGAATTCTAGTGACAAGTAAAAATTCCATAAAATACTGACATCTGATGATGTTGAAGTTTGTAACGTTGGAATGCAACGAAGAATATTTGAATTTATTGATGATTCGTTCAATTTTAAATGTCATCCAAATTTTTCGAGCCAGTATGCTTTTCAGGTGGCAAAAATCGATCATTTTATCATCGTAATAACATTCTGCATTTGAATAATTACTTTTGCCAAAATCAAAAAAGAATTTCGTTGCATTCCAACGATGCAAATCTCAGAGTCATGACTTTTGAGCGTCTAAAGCCTTCAGGCACGTACGAATCTCCTGAAGCACGTTATGTCATTCGACAACTAGAAGAATTTTTTCTTTAAAGGCGTAAAATTTCATGATTCGTGCTTGAAAAACTGTGTCTTTTTGGTTCCAGGCGAAAACGGCAGCAACAAAGGTAGCTCTGTGTCACTGAGAGCACAAGATTCAATTCCATCAAAAGCTCCGAGTTCAGCACAGTCGGAAGCTTCGCTGGGCGAGGACGAGCCGGAAGGCGATAGCGAGGCAATCGAGACGAACCAAACGGTGGAAGCTCCGGGTACTCCTAGTCCGCCGTTGAGTCCAGCCGCTTCGGATACATCGGAGACTCGTTCCTCGATGGTGAAACAAGCGTCGGAAACAAGCTGGCGCGAGGTGACGGTTTCCGGTGGAGAATGAGAGAAAGAAACCGGAATCGTTTCGAGAGGTGTGCGATGGAAAATGCGTGTTCGGAAAATTGAGCCTTGCATCGATACCCGCTACGCATATATTGTACAACTATCGAAACAAGAGAACGGATACACGAAAAAAAAAAAAACAAACGAAAAATTGTTCGCCTAGCGGTGGGCTTTACCTTTTCTTTTTGTAATATTAGAACAAAATTCGATCATTGTTGCTTCGAGAGTACCGCGTTTTCTATCCTTTTTTTGGTAGCAACAAGTGTTGAATCGAGACGAAAATACGTGATTTCCCCAAGAAATCAATCGAGGGAGAGAGAGAGAGGAAGGGAAAGAGAGGAAAAAGAGGGAGAGAGGGATGGCCTCCTCAAATTTTATCTTGCCGGGGTAACAAATATAACGCCGGTAGATTAATCGCAGCGTAGTACAAAAAAAAGTTATAATAATAATAAATGAAGAAGAATAAGCGATGATGATTGCGAGTTATGAGTATTTTAAAGCAGCACGATTTTTCGCCGAGACATTGTACAATGTGTGATCCCCCTCTACTTGCCATAATTATTCAGGTTCAAACGATTGCTTTCTCGTAACACTTATTAATTTTTAATTAACAGTTTCGGTGAACGAGTCTTTCGCTGTTTCGATGTCGATAAAACACACACACACACATACACACGAACACAAATATATAAATATATACATTGAATACAAAATTGAAGAAAAAAAAACGGAAATTTGACACGCGGTTTTTCTCGTAATCCGACACTCTTCAGATTGCACTTTGCTAGGGAGAATGGTCGGGCAAACTTTCTTTTTATTTGCATAATAGATTTTTAATGAATTTCAAAGAGAACGAAAATGATGAAACAATGGAAAGAAAATACAAATATTAAATGATGAAAAGAAAAAAATAATGCTATGTACAAGATTTAAGCTGTAATGACATGTGATACTCCATGGAGAAGAATGAGACCCGCCTATAATTTTTGCACCGATGTTGTCGAATGTCGGCAGGAGGAAAATTGCAGATAAATAAAAATGATACATAAATAAAAGCAAGAAATACCCGTTGAAATGTCTCGTGTAAATAGATCATGAATTCACGACGTTAAATTTATTTGGGATTGCTGGTAGGAACTTGGCAACAGGTTGTTCTGGACTCCAGAGTCGATCGATTCGTTCGTCAGGTCGTAAAATTTGTAATTTACTGAAAATAAGAATAAATATGTATCAACACGGTCCCATCGATTTTCAATACGACGAAAACCAAACGCAGGAATCATGACTAGTTTTCTAAAGCCGCGATAATAATGAAACGGGCAACTCCGTGTATAACGTGCGAGACACTCACGTTGCTTCGTTTCATTTCAACATGTTTTCTCTTATTTTCTTCTTTAACGGTTAATTGTATCGAGGTTGCGAATAAGATTTACGGATGATGTGTGAGAATTGTATATTATGTATGTGCGAAATTTACATTAAAGGCCTACGTGAAAAAATATAAACAACAACAAATGAAATATTAAAATACTAAAAATAAACGGCAACGGCTATAGAATTTATAGTACTTAGCGCGCCTCGATCGAAAATCGCCCACTGGCGCCATTACGCGGAGAAATCTAAACATTCATTTTTTTAAATTCGAATATAATTAAAGGAAAAAACAAACGACACAGATTTAAGAAAACAAAATAAATTATTATATCATTGATTGACATTTGATTTCTTTCGTCAATATTCTATCCACACAGACGTGTTGTCCGAACCGACCGCATCATTTTCATCCAACTCAATTTTATTCCTTCAATTACTTAAGTCTATAGAAATGTGTAGTTTATACTACTTCTAGAAATGTACGTAGCGAGCTTCGACAAAACAAAAGTGCAAATAGCGCGTGAGCACGATTATTACCTTGGCCGATTTTTCTTTTTTACGCCTGCCTGATACATCGCCAAAGCGGAACAGCAAGAGAGAAGAAAAAAACATACCATTTTACGGCTGTTTCCTGTTTCAAATAAAACACTATCTTTCCGCCATTCCTCGAGAAATTTCTTCCGCAGGTTCACTTTGTCAAACGATTCCAACGACTTTCTCAATTTTCAGCGATCAACTTCCTTCGGTACATTCAACACAGAGCGCCTATTCCTTCATTCGAGATTCCGAAGTTGCTTGCAATATTTCATCGCCAGAATCCGCGCAAGATTCCAATAAATTACAACGGAGTTTTGGTTTTTTTTTTTCCAACAATTTTATTCTCACAAGAAAAACTTGAGTGTTCGTTCTTTTTATCAAATTGATTGATTTTTTGTACATGAAAACTCTAGCAAAGGATGACAATAAAAATAGTATTTTTCTTGGGCTTCCCGAAACCGCTCAACGCGATCGTCATGAACATTCGGCCTTTGTACACATTTTTACAGAAGCCCTTCAAGCCTTTTTCTCCTTATGATTTCGTCCTTTTAATCTTTTACGGCTCTCGTCGGTCAATTGTTTCGGAGCCTGAAATTTTTGTCACCAACACATTATTGTTTTTCTTTCTCGATCGTGGATACCGAAAAAATCAAGCGAAAATCGTCATTCGTTTCACCCAACGGAGTAAATTTTTTACTAATTGTTGGGAGCAGAAATTCATTTGAAATTACAGCAACTCCATCTCTCAATTTTATCTTTTGAACTTGATCAAAAGTGAAATAAATTTGTCCAGTTAGTGACACGAAAAATATAGAGATTGCTGGACAGTTTCAATTTGATTGAAATGAATTCAAACATAAAACTCTTATCGTATCTGACTCACCTGATCACGTTGCGATTTGACTTTTTTCGTTTTACTGCGTTTGACGTTATTCTCGTTCAAGTTAGCCTCATTTTCCTCGTTCTCAATCACGGCCATTTTATCAAACATCTCGTCATATTCGGTGTCACTTTCAGACTCAACTGTTACTGGATCATCGCCATTTGCCATGACGTTGTGCGATCGCTTGGCCGCGCGTTCCGTTCCTTCGATTTTCACCTCGTCATAATTGTCCATCGAAAATTCGGAACGCAAGACCATGCAACTCAAACGGGACGTGAGATACATCTGAATAAAATCAGTCCAACCATTATTGAGAATTGAAATAGCGAAAAGGTGAAAAATGGCATTATTTCCGATGGAATAAAAATTCAGAAAACCTTTTTTAATAGTGCTTTCGTGTCCAAATGATGGATGCGCAAAAATCGATCAAGACCAACGCTCACAATGTACGGTTTAGATTTTGAGCAAGCAACCGACGTTATACTGCCCACAAAGTCTTTGTACGTATTCAAAATTTTTCCGGGCTTACGCAAATCGATCAACTTCATGATCCCTTTTCCGGACCCAACAACGATATGCCTGCAGAAACATTTCGATCAATATTTCACTCCAATTGTATAATGTACACAAAAAAAAAAGTGAAATTTTCTTTTTTCTTTCATTTTTCAGTGTAGTAAATATCGTCTGTGTAAATATTCTTCGTCGTCTGTTACTCACTTTTCTCTCGAAGCAACAGCGAGTGTCGTCAAGGCTTCGTCTTTCAATTCCAAGTTTATGACCGGCCTTCTCTGTGCCAAATGATCGTAAAGCCGGATCTAGAAAATCAAAAATGCCGACGTTTTTTATCAAAAATAAATTAATCCATTAATATCGTAATTTTCTTAACAATAATATTTCATTGATCATCAAATATGAATAATGCTGAACTTTGCATTTTTGAAAAGCACTGTAATTTTTCTTTCTCTCCGGCATTTAAATCCAAGACCGATTCGCTTCGATAATGAGAAAACGGTTGTTGGAGCAAAAAACTAAAATTGCAGGAAATTAGGGACATCTTTGCACAAATTTTCCAATACAGCATGGGAAGAAAAATTTTCTCAGTGCCTCAAGGATGCAAACTTCAGTGTGGTAAATATTGCACACATACATGTCCGTATCTGCCGCATGTGGCGATTTGTGATGAATCTGGAATGAATCCAATGTCGGAAATCCACAGGGGCACTTTGAGTTCGAGCCAATCGTGACGAACATTTTTTTCTTCAAAAACTCTGGTTTGTTTTTCCAAATCGTACAATTGCAGTTTGTGTTCCTTGCCTCCTGTGGCTATAATATTCTTGTTTATCATGGAATGTCGCATTCGCTCCAAATTATTGCCAGCCTCGATTAAAACTTGATCTTCGCCTTGGAATCGCCATAGTTTTATGTGACCCGATTCCACGGCCGTGATAATTGCTCTAACAAACGAATTCGTGAATTTTTCTGATTTCGAAGAAAATCGATAAATAGATTAATTTCGTGAAATACTTACTCGTCGTATCGACAAAGTCCTTTGATATTTCCTTCGCCGCTATCGCATACGAATGAAGTCGTGAACGCAGCATTTTCTGTATCGTAAACTTTGACACTAAAAATTTAGATACAATAAATTATTGATGCGTTAATAATAATCGGAAAATTTTACGATTTCACTTTCATGGTGAATTACTTATTTGTATGACCTCCTATCTCCTTTCGATCCACAAGCGAGTAAGATTTCTTTCTCGTGCTCATCAGCCCATGTCATTGCAGTCACTTCGTGTTCGGCTCGTATGGACATTAAGCTTTGTATATTTTTCGTTATACATGCCTTTTTGTCGATTTTTATTCCTTTAAAAACTCCCGATTTTCCACCCACGAACACATCGAAATCTTCTCTGTAAGACATTTTGATTGAGTTTTTTTTCAGAGTCCACAAGTAACGCACAATGCCATGTGCGTTTGTCTTTTGCACTGGAAAACCTAACCTAACCTCAAATTCACGATTGAAATATTAGAATCGGGGGGTTCGGACGTACGCGCCAAACGTCTGCTTGAACAGCAGATGGTAAAAAATTGACAGCAGTGTTGGTTTTGCACCACACACACGTGAATTGTCGCGTAATAGAATAAACTTTATTGAAATAAAACGGTGAAAAACGGCGATCTTAATTATTTGATTTTTACAAAGCAGTAGCGAATTTTCGATAATGAGCAATGTAATGAAATCGTTTCGGGAAAGTCTGTCGAGTGCGAAGAACGTTCTTATTTTAACGGGAAGTGGCATTTCCGCGGAATCGGGTATACCCACATTTCGTGGTCCCGGAGGATTCTGGCGAACTTATCAAGCACAGAGTCTCGCTACGCCTCAAGCTTTTCGAGCTAATCCTTCATTAGTTTGGGAATTTTACGAATACCGACGACAATTCGCTAGCAAATGCATGCCTAACAAGGTATATTGCAAATATGATGTTTTTTAGCAATGTAGTGGAGTAGCCTATAGACTGATAAGAGCGTCATTATTTCGCCCAGCGGGACTATTGCGCACTAAACCGTTTGAAATGCAGAATTTTCTCCCGTTTCAAGTTTAAAATTTTATTTTTCCGATTGAATAATTGAAAGGAGTAAAAATGGAAATTTGTTTTACGTTTTTTACTCTCACGCGTCAATCCTTCTAACCGCGCGTTTTAATTGACCTTGTACTATCGGTCAACAGGTTTCTCATCGTGCGCTTATAATTGGGCAGCGCCGATATTTGCGCTCGAAGTAAAAGATGCTTACACAAATATTTGAAAAAATCAAGCTGATATTTTTTCAACAGGCACATGATGCAATTACCAAATTTCAACGGAGGTTCGAGAAAGACAAAAAAAAAGTGACTGTTGTGACACAAAATATTGATGGGCTTCATCAAAAGTCTGGCACAGCCGATGTTATCGAACTCCATGGCTCGCTTTACAAAACTCGTTGTACCAAGTGTAAGCATGTAGAATTTAACGAAACGGTACCAATTTGTCCAGCCCTGGCAGATAAATGGTAATTTTCATTCAAATTCTGCAAAAATTACGTCATAATTCCCAAAACTAAAGAAAAAAATATATATTTGTTTATTTATTCAATCGTCCATAAAAATTCTCGTATGAACTGCCGGAAAACCGCAAACGCATGATGCTGAAGTTTGCAACGATGGAATGCAACGGAAAATATTTGAATTTATTGATGATTCGTTCAATTTTCAATGTCATCGAAATTTTTCGAGCCAATATGCTCCTTGGGTTCAAAAATTGATCATATTATCATCGTAATAACGTTCTGCACTTGAATAATTACTTTTGCCAAAAATAAAAAAGAATTTCGTTGCATTCCAACGATGCAAACTTCAGAGTCATGCAAACGCAGAAATTCCGAATAAAACTTGCTGCTCCGATCTAGAAAAAACAATGGATAGAATCACGATGTGATTTTGAAAATCTCACTCGGCATAATTTCGATGTTTTTATTTTACAATCGAATTCCTAGTTCGCCAGATCCAAAAGCTATGTCTTCAAACATTCCCATAGAAGAGTTGCCAAAGTGCAATAAAAATGGATGTCTTGGATTATTGAGACCACACATTGTGTGGTTCGGGGAAAATCTTGACGAGACTATACTCGATAAAGCCCGTGAGTATGAAATCAAGAACTTAATTATTTTCTCATCTTTTTCGTAAATCAAGTACTGCTAAAAATTTCTAATTTAGTCAACGAGAGAATTCATCAACGAATTCACTATTCAAAAGTAAACTCGGACTGGAATCTTCAATCGAAAATTTTGTTTATTTGTTGATCAAGATGAGGCCGTGGAAAACTGTGACGCATGCCTCATAATTGGAACATCGTCTGACGTTTATCCTGCTGCCATGTTTGCCCCGCAAGTCGCTGATCGAGGTGTTCCTGTGGCTGAATTTAATCTCGAAGAAACTTCAGCAACAAGGCATTTCCAGTAGGGATTCTGTTTTCCATTAATCTCGATGACAATTGAAAATTGCATGGGATCCATCATTCGTACATTTTTATTTCTGTTCAGGTATCATTTTAGCGGGCCCTGCACAATAACGGTACCAGAAGCGCTCGACGCTTGAAAAAATCTTGTTTATCGAATCAACAAGGTCATCAGGAATAATGTGTATAAATAAATCTAAACAAATTTAGAAATAAATGAAATTGTACCGAAACTTTATATTGAAAATGGTAACGAAAAGTCGGAAATCGACTCGACGATTTTCCACGACCAGATCGCTCGATTATTTTTCAAAGCACATCGCGATGAGACGAAAACTGTGGGTGACATTTCATTCCACGACAGACGTGCAAACCTGTGGAGGGTTTGCAATCCAAGTCACGCAGATCAAAACGTTTTGTGCTTAGAAAAAAAAAAGATAAGGAAAAATTATGACAACGCGATTCATATATATCGAAAATTTAACCTCAAATTTCGGACACGCGATTCAACAGAATTCGCATAAATTTGCGACACAATCAAGAAGCTCATTCGTATAAATTCAAAATGGCATAAAAAATAAGAAAAACGTGAAAAAAGTGACGACGCGAAGTTGGTTTGCCAGCCAACTTCACGGAGCTCTTAACGCGCTGATCTTGAATAATGATAACAATAATAATAATGACAACTTGTGAAGTTGTGACGAGTCGGCTGTCGGCTGGGAAGCTTGTCGGGCGCGTCTGAGTAGTGAATTTTTGAATCGTTTCTCAAGCAAGCTCCAACTAAGAAATAGAAAAAATATAAGGAAATTGTGATAAAATGTCGTGTTGTGCAGCCGAGGAAGAAGATGAACAACGACCCGATCCGACCAGAGTTCGGGGTTGCACGGACATTTTTTGGCTATGTTTGTTCATTGCTTTTTGGTGTCTTATGGTACGTAACCTTCATAATTGTCTTATGTCACGTCCAGTTAAACAAAGATTACGAATCTTATTCTATTCTAAAACTATTGTCACATCGATCGTGATCGTTGACTCAACGTATACATGGATTGTCAACGTGACTCGTACTCGCGTTCAATTCTTATCTCAATTGTTATTGGACTCTCCGTTGATGGATTCATTTCTGCTAGATTTTGATCGCTGCATTCGCCTTGGTCTACGGTAACCCCATGAGGCTCATCAGTGGCTACGACAGTTTTGGTAACACTTGCGGCATGAATAACGAAAAATTTGGCAAAATGGAGTTATCGGGTCAAGACACCAGCGACAAACCGTGAGTCGTTTACACGATGCGTCAATCGTCAAACCCTCAAAAAATTCCTCATTTTCGGAAAGCCCAGAAACACATTTTCTGCGGTTGATTCGTCTGGAGATTCACTTGAAAATCTCATAAAAAAACGTAGATCCAAAAAATGCGTTTTCGTGTTTCAGATATTTGTTTTTCCTCGACATGAAGGATGTCAAACAATCGTTGAAAATATGCGTGAAAAAATGTCCCGACAGGACTATGAATTCACTGCAGGACGTATGTCAATTTTACAAGGAAACAGGCTCTCAGCTATGCCACCCGGCTGGTGACTTTTCACCTTGCAACGATCGCAGCAAAAACAAGACTGGATATTGCCCAACTATGCCAGTTTATCAGAGCATTCCGATCCTTAACAGATGCATACCAAAAGCATTGAAGGATGCAACAGCCACACTAATTTCTAATCTGTACGGTGTGCTCAATTCCTGGGAAGTGATCGAACAGATTTTGGGTGATCTTTACAAAACATGGCGAGAAATTTTGGGACTGTCTTTCTTGGCTTTCTGTAAGAAATTTGTCTCACTTCGTATTAATATCGGTGGAAATTTAGTTGGAAAATACGAGACTCACGAGTTTTCATTGTTTGTGTGGAAAATTTGATTTTATTCAAAATTTCATCATTTTTTCCAGTTTTGTCGTTAGCCATGATTGCGGTTTTTCACTTATTGGCCAGCATCGTCACGTGGATCGTGATGATTCTCGTCAGCGTCGCTTGCATCGGTAGGAATCAATTATAGACAAACAGCAGCTCGATTTTAATGAAATTCGTGTTCGTTATCATTTACAAATGACTGTATATTTCAGGTGGTACGGGTCTCTTATGGTGGACTTATTTCGGTATCAAACGAACATTGGACGCAACCAATCCCAGTCAATTGTTGGAAGAGTCTGTTAGAAATGAAAAAGCTTTCTTGGCATTTGCCATTCTAGCGACGATAATAACCGTAAGATTTGATCGTAAAAGATTTCGAAATGTAGAGATTCTCGACAATTTTGATTAGACATTTTAATTGAATTTTTCTTTTCCTAATATTTTAGGTGATTCTTCTCTTCCTTTTGTGTATCATAAGAAAACGCTTGAATTTCATGGCTGCGTTGTTCAAAGAGAGTGCAAAATGTTTAGGAGAACTTCCAGGTCTATTTTTCCAGCCGCTTTTAACGTTCGCAGCGTTGCTTGTATTTTTCGTATTCTGGGTCGTCGTGATTCTCTGCCTCGCGACGGCCAGTCAGTATTTTTATTATTTTCCCGAAAGTACGATTTTTTCCGGAATGGACAAAAGTTTAAAACGATTTTTTTTTCAGACTATCCTGGCACAAAATCCGTACAGATGCTGAACGCATCGGGTAACGTCCAATTGTTACGATCGTCCGAAGAAATGAATGCGTTCGTCGAGCAGAAAAGACTTGATTTGCCTATCAAGAGTCCTAAAAGTTAGGCCCATTTTTTTATTCGAAAAATAACTTGAAATGCAATATTTTTTAATGAGTATTTGAGACTTTAATCGATTTCCATTGTAGCTTTCACGTTCGTGGAGTTTGTCGATTCCACGTGGGTCAAGTACATGTGGTGGGTTTATATAATCGGTTTCATTTGGATTTCGGAATTCATCACCTCGTGTCAAAGTATGGTGATAGCTGGTGCCGTTGCTCACTGGTATTTCCGGTAAGATACAAGAAAAATATTTCAAGAATTTTGTTTTTCATTCGGATGTGAATTTCGATCGTAATTTTTTGTACATTTTTCATCACTTGCGTATCGAGAATTTCGGTAAATTTCGTGATTGAAATTGTTCCTTTTCAGAGGGAAAAACGCGAGTGCGTCGCCGGTGTGTTCGGCAATGGGAAACTTAGTGAGTTACCATCTGGGCTCAGTGGCTTGTGGTTCTTTGCTCATCACGATATTCAAGCTGCCGCGACTGATTCTCACATATTTGCATCAAAAGTAACAACTTTTTTCATACTCGTGTATTTTGTGCAGGATAAATATCCTTTTTATCCAAACTTTCATTCCAGATTCGAAAGAACCAAAGAGACTTCACCTTGCGCTCAGTGTGGCCTCAAATGTTGCATTTGCTGTTTTTACTGCCTGGAAAAATTCATTCGTTACATGAATCACAACGCTTACACCGTGGTCGCCATCGAGGGAACACATTTTTGCAACGCTGCCAGAATCGTGAGTAACAGAATGAACGCTGTGTCATAGAAACAGACAATATTGTCTTGCAATTTCGCGAGGAAACGCACTGAACTAATTTTGACGAATCTGAAAAATTGCTGCTTTTTTTAAAAATGAATTTACAAAAAAAATTGAGAAATTTCATCCAGATGACAAGCAGAGAAAATGACAAGAGACATCAAACTACTTATTAATTTTTTAGGCATTCTCGACGCTTGTGAACAATTCTCTCCAGATAGCTGTAATAAATGGTGTCGGAGACTTTGTGCTTTTCTTGGGAAAATGTTTCGTTACTGCTGCAACCGGTAGTATAGGTTTGTTATTCATGAGACAAGACCCACGACTACATTTCTACGCAGCTCCAATATTCATAATCTGCGCGTTCGCGTTCATCATAGCACATTGTGTAATTTCTCTCTACGAGGTGAGTTGGCAAGATTGTCAAAAAAACTCTAGGCGGGAGTTAATTGTTTGAATTTCCAATTGCAGACTGTAATCGACACGTTGTTCTTGTGCATATGCGAAGACAAACACCTTAATGGTGACAATGGCAAGTGGCGTCAATTCCCTGCGGCGCTCTTCGACGGGAACCCGAGTCCGGAGATTCAACAAGCCCACGAATTAGCACCCATGAATCAATGATTCATCCAGCACTCATTATCCAATTTCCTCATGGAACATATTTTTTGGCAACGTTTACACAGCCGGCTGGAAGATTTTCAGAAAATCGGAAAAGCTACATCCGAGTATTGATCGCGATATTCTGCTTCGTCTCGCCCAAGCTCAGCGCTCCAGCCTGCAGACTGTTTTCTCTCACAGTACAAAATTGCAATTCATAAACGAAGCGATAATGCTCTCGTAGCAACGACTAGCCATAACGAAGTTTGCTGCCATCGTACAAATGATCAAATCTTTCCCACTGAGCGTGCATCGAAGTAGTTTTTCTTTTTTATTTTTTCATTTCGTTTCAGACACTTGTTATCCGTCGAACACGGTGTCCGAATCAAGAAAATATAATTTTATATGTTTGTGCGACGGAAAAGGTCCATTCGAAGGTTCAAAAATATGTGCAATAGGTGATCCTTGTGCCTGCGACAAAGTATGTACAAAACAAGCGAAAACTCAACTTTAAAGCTCGTAGAAATTAAAAAAAAACAACGAAAAATCAAGTACATCCATAGTTTTGTAAGACGATCTAATTGGGCTGCCATGATAACCGCTTCCGAACTGTGAAATTATTTTCGTGATACGTTTAGGTTGTAAAGTTAGTGCGTAGATGAAAAAGTGTCATTTTTTTCGAGTTTAAGAAACGCCTGCAGAATTAATCTCCTCAATCATTGTATCTTTCTCGTAATTTAGCTTCTTTCGAGAATTCATTTTAAAACGTTTCACCTTACTGTAATGTTAGATATTTTAAGCAGCCGAACGAATGATGAAAACGGATTTAGAGGCTCGCGTGAATCAATGTACAAAGTACTTTTCGATCCCGGTGACCAGGATTTTTCAACTACACTCGTTGACTTTGTTTTCTATCAGTGTCGTACAGTATTTCTTTGTTCTTTGGTTCGTGTTCTTATCAATCGCGCCAAGCGACGGTCCAGTGACCAATTATTACTTTTTACATAATTCACGTTTTTTTAAACAGAATAAGAGAATGCTTTTGATAGGTCGTGGAACAAATTATATCGATCTTTGTGTCAATACAATCTATACATACTTTTATCTTCTACACTTATACACAAAATTCTTTATATATTTGTGTCTATTTTTTATTATCTTGTGGCCTATATAAATGTGTGACTTTCTTTTACAAACAAATTTCCAATACGGTGCCTGATATATTTACACGATAATTGCTAATGCAAGGAAATAAAAAAAATGATAAAAACATCGATTTTCTTGAATAGTCTATCGAAATTCGACGGATGTTTTATCTCCCCGTGTTCCCATAAAATCGGAGCTTTTTTTTAACCGATTCATGAATTATTTCAATTTTTTTTTTATTAGTCTTATTTATCACATACAATAAATTCGTGAAACAAAAAAATGTCGGTACTTCATGTCCTAACTTTTTTCGCTAGGACCGTCTTTTTTTTCTTCAGTGTTTTATCCAAACGCTTTTTCGGGAGCTTCTTCGCAACGACCGTCTTTGCTTTCTTGGCTGCTTTGTCGAAACTCTTTTTCGAAACTTTCTTCTCCACTATTGGCACCTCTGCCGCCTGTTCTATCGCTTCCAACTTTTCTGCTTTTTCCAATGGCTCCCCCGTGAATATCTCGTCCATCGGATTCAACGCGTACGATTGCTCTGGCTTGCTTGCCTCCCGAGCCATCTTTTGTTCTATTCTGTTGATGTATTTTCCACCGGCTTTCTTACTCGCGGCTTGACGGAACTGTGGAATAAATCGTGGACATTTGAGCATTTCAACATGTGGAACTTTGCAAAAGGTGAAGTTTTTTTTTTCACATCGTAGAATTTAATCAAGTTTAAATTCCATCATTTTTAATCGATCTTGTTTACCTTTGCTGGTGAAATATAATGCGAATTGTCCCAAAGCGTTTCGCCGCCGAAACTGCTGTTAAATATTTTGACCGGATTTAGAACAAATCTCGGCCCAATTTCCGCCAAACCACCGTCTTCCGTCAGTATTTGAAAATTTCGGAACCATATTCGATTGTCGAGTACACTGAACGTGTAGACGTGATCGATGAAAGGCTGGCTCTTGGGATGATGATTCGGAACGCCGAATATTTGAGTGAGAAGCTCTTTCAGCAAAGCGTAATGAGGATTCG
This sequence comes from Diadegma fenestrale, assembly GCA_037043255.1. NCBI lineage: Eukaryota > Metazoa > Arthropoda > Insecta > Hymenoptera > Ichneumonidae > Diadegma > Diadegma fenestrale. Next base: position 14,016,715 of record CM073309.1, on the reverse strand, counting down.
TACTGAAGTGTTCATCGAACGAAAGCAATGGTCGGGAGCCTTTCAAACAATTGCCCGTCAGTTTTAATTCTCCCATCGTGTAAACTGAAAATTGCGAATAAAAATGACGTCAAATTGCACGTTTAAATTCAGCTGAATTATTGATAAATCAATAAGATATTGGACAAATATTTCGTACTGTTTTCTACGAGGAATTTGGCCGATGGGCCAGTCGGTACGTTTGAAATCCACATGTACAGATCTCGCTTGCGCCGCCCTTCGAACAGGATCGCTTTGTTACAATTCTTTATTTCACAGATTTCATTGACTACGTCAAGATTCTTGGATCGCTCCATTTTTGCCTCCGTTCTGTGATGAGGCATTAAAGTTTTAATATCTCCCATAAGGTGACGATGTTGATGGTTTATACCACGCGATGCAAATACCAGTACGCGCTGTTTGTTTATCCATTTTATCTGCGAATTCAAGTTGTCGATGAAAATCACAATAATTTTCCCTTTCAATGCCAAAACCCTACGGCGGAAAATGTTGCGAAATCGTCATTTATCGGCGATCGCTTTTGAACATCGACAAAACTTCAAAAACGACTATCACCGCCAGAATGTTCGGTTTCAATGATGTGAGAAAAAGCAAACTCGAAATCAAACTGCTCTGTGAGTCGTCACGGCAGAAAAAATCTTGCGGCTCATTTTTCTCTGGCAGAATTTCTTTTTTCGGATAAATAGAAGCCGGTCAATACTTTTTTGTCGTTGGAGGGACAAATGTGAGTTTTCTTGATCGTGTGAAAAATTTGGATCTGCGTTCCAGTTATTTTTCTTACTCGTAACCGATAAAGCGTATTTTATAGGAGAATCGTCGACGTACAGTCACTTGAGAGGGTTAGTTGAATAAGCGAAAAGCAGATGCACGTTTTTCTGACACGATCCGGGAAAACGGTGTTTTTTAATTATTTTATGGGGGAAAAAAAACTGTGTAACTTAATATTTCTTGGAATGTTGGGCATGTCTGCAATAAACGTAGAGCAAAAGAATTTCTGCGAGACAATTATTGAAATATCGGTGTAAATGGAGGTTAAGTTTCTAACCTTTTTAGGATGTGGCTCATCCGACATTCTTTTCTCAGGTAGAGTGATTTCTTTTTCTTGCGGTGGATCATTGTTTTCTTTCACTGTGTCGTTTCTTTTTCGTTTTAACACTTTTTTCGCCATTGCTCAATAAAGATATTGATGTTACGCCGACGACTTTGAAACACGTGCTTTGCTCGGCGTGTGTATGACGCCAAATGACGTTTTCTGTGACCAACGTGACGATGGCGAAATGAAAATCCCTAGAATGTACTAAAAAAGTAGAGATTGTTCGAGAAGTTACCGACTGTTCTCACTAGAACTTCACACACGCTGTCGCCAATCTGCTTTACCAGCCGAGTTTTATAACTATTTTCGCGAAGGCGCGCGAAGAGCCCCTTCCAATGGAAACGTAAACAATCAAAATACAAACAACCGTCAGTCGTGTTTCGTCCCGGTGTCGATTGCACTAGACGCTTATTTTTCATTCGGTCGAATTTTGTTTTACCGTTAATTCGTGTTGGGCGATCGATTCCCCGGTTTATTCCTTGATCGATGGCAATTCTCAAAGATGTTTCAAGAGTCTGTGATGAAAAGGTTCGATATTTTTCTTTATTTCGCATCTGGAGATACAGCATTATAATGTACATGTGTATAAGTACTCAAATACTTTTTAAAAGACCAAAATAACATCGAAAATGTTCAATATGTTGAATTCTATGATTAACCATGAATGCCCGAACCTTCCAAGAACTTTGAAAACGCATTGCCAGGCTCGATCGTTACGTACTTCCGTCACAAAAGTGACTTTGAATGTAACCTACGAATGACACGATTATTCGCAAAGTTATAAGCACACGTGACAATCTTTCCGGATTAAACGATCCAGATGTAATAGAACGTATAAATGTTTAACATATGTCACAGCCAGGTTTTATTTTAAGGTCTCTTAATTCGAACGCCACATTTTCCCCACTTCTTTCCCTCTGATGTTTTATCCATGGAAATTATTGGCGGAAACATCGTAAAAATGTGTCAATCGGCATATTTTATTAATGATTTCATCCCTTCGAAAACTTTTGCCTTGTTGTCCTTTTCAACACGCGCGCTTGAGCGACTCTTTTTTCAATTATATACGTGTGAATGTATATATTTGATGATAGAAAACAAGCCAGCCACGAGATCAAGTCCTATTTTCCGAAGAAAAATATTGATGCAAAAATCAGTGCGTCAAGGTCGTCGACATTTTAGGCACTATTTTCTATAACCTAAAATTCAAATTTGAGGAATTTTTTATCTGGAAAAAAATTTGATGCAATTATAGGCTACGATGATAATTACGAAGCGCCACGTTAATGTTCGAAGAAAAACTTCGAGTCGACCCTTTTTTTTCTCGTTTTTTTCATCCTTTTTTGATGTTTTTTTCATCGTTTTTGAAAATTGTATCGCGGCATTCGAGTAACCATTGCAGCAACATCACGAAAATTCTTTTTGGACCTTCTTTTTTTGGGGTAGTAAGAGTTTTTCCGAAAATTCCTGCAAAACCGCGAATTATGCGCAGGTACGAAGTCTCGGCCTCGCAAAAATCATCCAAATTCACTTTACATCGTTGCTTCTGCAGTTTTTTTTTACCAATTTGTTTAATGATATTCCTGATGTATATGAATGTTCATGACGTCGAAAAAATGCTTGGGATTCATTCAAATTTTCTCTAAACCGCCAGGCATGAGAATTTTTGTAGCTTTTCGAATTATTGGCACGAAATAAAATGCGTGCAGTCCGTTTCTTATACTCGTACATGGCGTAGCTTCGACTATAACAACGACGAACGCTCACGAGGGCTTGGTAGACTAAAATTCTCGGAATAAATGTTCCGAGCGAGAATACAAAAAAATTACATCACATTTTCAACTTTCTCTTGATGCCCAACCCTCTAGAGTGCCGCCACGGACTCGAAAACGCCCCCATGACCCCATTTGGAACATGAAAAATCGATTTTTACAATTTTTCCGAAACGTTCTCTTTTTCATTCGATTCGATTTTATCGGTTATGAAAAAGAACAGTGCATACGAAAAAATGTATGCTAAAGACGAGACTGAGGTCACTTTCGACCCTGTGTTGGGTTCTGCTTTCCAAAAAATAGATCGCACGCGTTGATAGGCTTCAATGGAAAATGCAATGTGCAAATATTATACGCAATTGATAAGCAGCTGCAGGACTAAGAGTAAAACTGCAATTATACGGAATATAAATCTATTCAAAGTTCGGTATGATAACTGTTGTAAAATATTTCGAAATTCTCTCACTATATAACGAAACAACTCGCGGCGATATGAAGTTCAAGGCGAAGAAATCGATTCAACCCTTAGAGCGCATACTGGGTCGTTGCAACCCCAATAGTTGGAAAGAAGAAGTACCAGAAAAATAAATTTAGGGCCATAAAATATGGATAATCTACTGCAAAAAACGTTTCTATATAAAACAATAACAAAAAAAATATGACTCTGAAGTTTGCATCGTTGGAATGCCACGAATTCTTCTTTATCTTTGGCAAAAGTAATTATTCAAGTGCAGAATGTAATTACGATGGTAAAATGATCGATTTTTGCCTCCCGAAAAGCATATTGGCTCGAAAAATTAGGATGACATTGAAAATTGAACGAATCATCAATAAAATCAAATATGTTTCGTTGCATTCCAACGTTGCAAACTTCAGCATCATAAAAAAATGCATATTCAGAGGAATACAAACGCCTTGGGTACGCCTTGTACTCGCTTCTTAGCTTCTCGGCGACGCTTTGACGAGTCATGAAAATGTGAACCGGAAGTAACAAGAAAACAAAAAAAATTCACATATAAATCGAAGGTTTGCAGTTTGAAAAATCTTAATAAATTTCTGCCATGATGAGAACAATGAGAGACGACCAACCGGAAAACGGATGACTACCCTTTCCCTCGCCATGTTTATCGCCGTAATTTTCCCAAACGTAGCCGCTTTTTTTGTACTGTCCAATCATATTTTTGATTAAATTGTCTCTCAGTTCGGCGTAAATTTTAGCCGCTTTTGAGCGATGCGGTCCGTCGATCGTGGAATAATGATTCAGAGCTCGTAGGGTGAGATAATTGAGATTTATCCAAATAGGACCTCGCCAATAGGGGGCGTCGTGTTCGGTGTTGTACTTCATGTACATTGGCGAAGTTTTGGCGAGCGATCTTAAACCATATTTGGTCCAGAGCAGCTCGGGATTGATGAGGTCATCGAGTATCTTGTTGAGTTGGGGGGAATCGGGTTCGACGATCTGTAGGATGAAAGGCAAGAGGGAAACGTAGCCGAAGGATGTGTCGATGTATCGTAGGGTCGGATCTTCAAGGACGTGTCTGACCATTTCGGACGATGCCGCGTGGGCGCGCGGGGGTGTCGTTGGTCGGCGGAGCTCTACTCGATCGGTGTGCAAACCAAAGTCGGCGTAGCTCTGACTGCTCGGCGACCAATGCAGCTTGTTTAGCAAAGCATTGTCGTTTAGGTACTCGTGAGTGTTTTTATATTTATCGGCTGGTTCGTGGAGAATTTCTGCCAGACGTGCCATCACACCGGCGGCGAAACCGATCCAACAACGCAGATCGATGTGCCGCTCGTCGATGTTAGGATGCGAAGCACGTGGATAATCGTCCAAACCGGAAGTCAAAGTTTTGGGATTGAGTTCCCTGATGGTGCTGCCGTCGCGACCCCGCCAGCGGTAAGTTCCTGGTGAATCCCCTGCTTGGGTCGTGTTGAACCATTCGAACCATGCCTGAAGCCTCGGGTAAAGCTTGTCCAAGAGTTTGTAATGTCTCAGCAAAAACTCGTCCTCGCGATGTTCGAGGATGAAATTTAACGTGAGAAAAAATGTCGGTGGATTTGCGTTCGTATTTACTTGGGTTACAAATTCCTCGGGAACTTTTGCCAAAGCCTCTTGGCCCAAAATCATTTCTCTGGGTATCCATCCCTCCACGTTCATCAGATCGAACCAATGACTCATTATGTCCATCTCGATATCAACGTCCCACGCGGACAACAATAAACCGTGGAAACCTTCGTCCCACAGAAAACCACGAGGAAAAAAACTGCGACTGGGAACCGCCGTGTACAGAGGAGCCTTCCAATATGGCACCGGAGTCTTCGTGAAAACGCTCTGAACCTGCGAATTCCCGTAAAAGTAACCGATCGAGCCGATCATATTCGAAAACGCCATTTTACCAAAATCAACTTGTTCCTCGTCGAATCCCTTCGATCGCAACTTGAATACACGTTCGAATTTATCGTCGAATCGTCGCTTGTGCTCGGCCAATGCATCGTCATAGTTTTTACCCATCAGCTTCTCATTACGATCGACGAAACTTCCCGATTCGAAATTAACTTCAAACTCGAAGGGCACTTTCGATGTAACTTGGCTAACAACCAAATTAGCTTCCAACTTTTTCCCTTCCGCGCTCAGAGGCAGCTGCTCGCCCGCCAAAATTATGTGCTTTTTCGTTGACCCTTTGTGCGATGCTATTCGCAAATTATGCAATACCGTTTCCTTCAAAACATGCAGTCCCGGCGCAGTGGTCGTTAAATACGAATTTTCCTCGATAAATCCTTTCCTCGGATTCAAAGTAATTCTAAACGTTCCCAGAGCCTCCGTATAGCCTTCGATTCCCGAGAGTTTGCTTTCATCACCCAAACTCGCTTTTATTCTCCCCCTCGTCTTTTCGTCCATCGCCCCGTAAAAAAGCATCGACATCTCTTCGCCGTTCCGATTTGGATTTTCTGAATTTACACTTATCCTCGCTGTCCAATCTCCGCCGTTACTACCACCAACTTTTTTCACAAAACTCGTTCTTATCACCACACCCCCGTCCACAATTTCCTGCGTACCAAAATTCCTTCCGTCGTGCTCCAACCATGCGTATCTGTCCAATCGGTCTCCCTGCTCGCACCAATGACGAAAACCTTCGCCACCCTGACGCAAATAATGCGGGAAGTACCACATCAAACCCGTCACCAGCGAATGAGGATCTCGAGTTTTTAGACCAAAGTACGCGCCCGGTCTGTAGGAACCCCAGTAACGATCAGGCTCGTTCAGATTCGCCACTGTAACTAACTGGTTTTTTGTTTTTCTTTCATATCATTTACTTCAAACCAAAACTAGCAAATTTGCAAGTAGAATTATGACTCTGAAGTTTTCAACGTTGAGATGCAACGAAAAACGTTTTTTCTATTGATTATTAATTAAATTTTGAAAATCATGGCAATTTTTCCAGTCGATTTAGTTTTTCGGTCGCAAGAGACGATCGTTTTATTGGCCGGACCAAATATCGAATAATAATTATGAGCTCTGCTGAAGAAATAACAAAATTTCGTTGCATCCCAACGATGGAAACTTCAGGATCATAGTAGAATTGACGACTAGTCGCACGAGAGTTTCATTTTCACAATAACTGTGCTAAATTCAATGCGAAATTCAATCGAATTATCAGTAGATTTAAAAGACCGATTCACTCAGTCAACGGGCAAATTTTGGTCATGAAGAATCAACTTGCAATTCAATGAAATTTCATAAAAATTTCCTTCTCATTCGGCTTGAATGACGCAGAGATTTTTATTCGGTGTTGAAAATAATTCTAATGATTGCAAAAGAAGTTTTTTCTTCTCCGATTTCCAATCACAGGACCAATTTTATGGAGATTGAAGTTAATTTTAATCTTGCGAGGATTGTTTACTTTTTTAATACTAGAATCGTTAGAAACGGAATAAAAATGAATTTTTACCTTTTCTGTATCGTACGGTGTATTTACTCTTGTTTCTAAATATCCCTTGTAACTGAACCAAGCGGCAACAGCTATACAGGCAGCTGTGAGAATAGTTTTTAAGACAGGAATTTTCACAGTAGTTTCTTCGAGAGGATCGTCAGGAGCAACTATTTTCACTCGTGCTCGAGTCGTTCTTTCGTTTGCTTTGGGCTTAGCCATTGCGTTAATTTTGCTAAGCAACGTGTGCGATAAATATCAATCCATGTAACGCTGCAACGTTCGATTCATCGAAGTCAATGGTCGCTGGTAAATTGCTACGTTTACGAATAAATATCTGACTGTTTGAACGACGAAATTCCGGAATTCAATGATAATTATTTGGTGAACTGGCGGAGCGCCGGTATAATCGTGAGGTTAAGAATTCAGCATTTCATTTCTCCCGCACAGATCATCACAAGTTCAATCTTCATGGATTACTTGTGTGAAAACTTGGATTCTTATCGCAATTCCTCGTTTCGAATGTTTGCTTGTGGTACAAAAAAAAATTGAACTAAATGATCGCTAGCTCGGAATGTTATTTTGATAAATTGACTTTTTATCAAGTGGAAAAGCAGACGCCACGATAGTTGCGCCATCTGTCAGCTGATTCCGAAAGTTTTTTTTTTTGCGGTGGCCCAGAACTCGATCGAGTTTGCAGATTGTTCTCCAGCGATAAAGACCATAAAGACATTGCAGCTTTATCGCATGGATTTGATCACTTTTGATTGGATTTTTTTTTGTTCACGAATCTTTCGGAAATCGTACGGTGGTGTAGGGTATCGCAGTTAGGCCGTTCGGTAGTGTCCCACTTTTTAGACAAAAATAATTTCCCAAAATTAGCAAAATGTCGATAATTGTATCGGCAAGGAGTGAAAGGCGAGCAAGTAGATGATCGAGACCAGAATAGTATGAAATTCTCTCTTTTTCAGTGTTTCCCATTAAGTTTAATATGTTTCGTCTTTATTACAAACAGCGTTTTGAAGTCAAAGTTCGGAGTTTCAAAATCTAAATGAACAACGATCCATTGCGTTCGAACATTTTCGAAGTAGCTTCATTATGGTGTGTCTAGGAATTAATGGCGAATAAGCGAGCCACTAAATATTTTCGTTTAATTTGCCAGTTGTGTTTTAGAATTCTAGTGCAGTTTGTAGTTTGGTATCAACTTTGCGCATTGTCCTCGGAAACTTGAAAGCTCTAGGGGCTTGAAATAATACGTATAACTGATCGTTTCTACTTGGAAAGTGGTCGTTACGGGATAAGCAACCTCCATTGTTTGCAATCATTGCACATGCGATAAGATAATCTCGGTTTTGGGTATATCTCAAGAGCGTCAACCGGTTTTCATCAAAATAAGTCAAGATGTTCATGAGCAACAATCTAAAGTATTTCCGGTCCGCATATGAGATTTGTTTTTATCAACATTTTCGATGAAGATTAATGTGATGAGAATCGGGACTCCCGGCTTCGGTTATCGCGGCACCACGCGGATCCATGTTTCCTTAGGCGTGACTATCAAGCCAGGGAGAACATCGTCAAGACTCGTTGGTTCGCCCTTGACGAATTCGAAGTTGAAGTTTTGCACCAAAGCTGCGAAATGGTTGAAAAGCACGTACCGAGCGAACGTCTCACCGGCACATACCCGTCGTCCTTTACGACATCAAACAATTATTAATTATTATCTTATTAGAATGTACAGCGTGCAGAACGCGAGTCCGAACGATTGATTTTTGTCGATTTCGTTTAAAAAATCAGCTGCGAACCACAAGTACGTCCATTTTTTCGCAGCACCGAATTTTTTGACATGTCGATAAATGTCATTTAGAAGCTCGAAAATAATTAATTGTACGAGGGTGTCTAAGTTTTACTCGATCTTACCTAATCCAAATGGCAAAGTAAAATCTTTAGCCAAACGTTCACCGTCTTCCGTCAAAAATCTTTCCGGTCGGAAGTTCTCAGGATCACACCAAAGATCTGGGTCATTATGCATGTACGACAAGTTCGTTACAACCGCGGTGCCTTTCGGAATATCGTAACCCATCAGAGTCGTTGCTTCTGTTGCTCTATGAAAAACGCTCCAGGGTGTTAGCGTGTGGATTCTCATAATCTCGCGCATTGTTGCTTCGGTATACGCTAATCTGCGATATATATTAAAAATTCATTAAAAATTCATTTTCATGGGTTTAAGGATTTTTCAAAATCGTTCATTCGCGAGGGATTCGATTTTCCAGGATAATTCGTAGCCAAGTCTTGCACGTACTTGATCCTGTCATCCCATTCCGGCATGCGATCTCTTCCGATCACATTGTCAACCTCGTTCTGCACTTTCTTCATAATTTTGGGATAATGCATCATCATTTTGATGAAAGTAGTCAACATGCTCGGCAGGGCCGACAAAGCGGGAAAAATTACGTCGACGCAAACAAGGAGAAGTTGTTTTTCCGAAAACCCATCATGTCCTTCCGATGTTTTCAGTTTATTTAGATAAACGTCGATGAAACCTTCCGGTTCGTTGTTCTCGGCGTTTCCTTTTTTACGTTTCTCTAAAAAGTTCTGAAAATCGCCATGAAATTTATTTTTTATTTCAACTTTATTAACTTGGAATCACACGACGATGGCCAACAATCAAAACGTTTCTTTCAACTATTCTGTTCGAGTGTACTCCAAACTCATCTTTACACTCGAAGTTTATCTATCCGTCCGAATTCGTGTGTGTGTTTTTAATGAAATTTTATCATTTCTTTCTTACATTTGATTTCGTCGTTTTGCATTTATAGATAATTTTTTTTCGGGCGGTTGTAAAATAAATCGAAGAAATTTTCAACGTCCGTGAAAAAATGAAACGACTTTTTCCGAAGAGGGTAAAGAAAAATGCCTTTTGATTTTGTAGAGGGAACAAAAATTGAAAAACGAAATTCGAAGCATCATTTTGGGAAAAAAATATTGCAGAGGAACACGACACAGAGCTTTTTCAAAGGGATTTTTTTTTTTGACTGAATGAGAAAAGGTTTTACTTTGACAAAATCGACCATCCCATAATTGCCTTCCATGATACGTTTGAAGCCGAAACCATTGCCAAAGTGCCTTAACCATGCAGTGAGTGAAATCGCTCCACCGGCTGTATCCGCATTTCTTTGAAAAAGCATTGCCTTGCGACACACTGCTCTCAACATCTCGTAATCTTCACGAGCGTAAATCTCGCCGGCCATGATGAACCAAATCGGATTTGAGCACGAGGCGAACAAAACGTCCGGGAATAATGCCAAAGAGTCTTTCGCTATCGTCTGCACGTGATGACGAACAAAAAACGATAGAGAACGAACAAAAATTTACATCCTCTTGAAACAAGTATCATCGAAGAAAAAGTAAAAAAAAAATTATTAATCATTAAAACAAAACCTTTTCCATATCATTGGATGCCCCAGTTTTAAGAATATCCACAAGGACTGACACTTCATGTGCAACAACACTCTCCATTTTTGCGTGACGTCGGCCAAAACCAAAGTCCCTCATGTTGCGGAGAGCGAATCTTCGTTGCGTCAACCATTCGGTATCGTCATTAAAAAATATTCCTAAATTTCGATCAAGCGTTCCAAAATCAAAAAAAAACTTTCCTCATTTTCAATCAGTTATTTATCTTCGAAATATATATTTTTTTTTTACAAATCACGCACGCGTACACGATGAGAATATTACATCAAAATTTACTATGTTATTATTGTTCCCTGGTACCAAATCGTCGCTCTGGGAAATTTGAGCAAAAACATAGTGATTTCATAGTGATTCTTTTTCTATTTCGAAATCGCGGAAATTATGACATTTTTCGCCCTTTTTCAGATGAAAATTTCTTAGAGGGACGATATGGCGACAGGGAACTATAATAACATAGTAAATTTTAATCTAATATTTTCTTCGTTTACAATGAAAATCATTCCGTGATTTTCCTGGGAAAAAACGTACCTAATTTTTGTCCGAATGCCCGCGCATGGGCAAGATAACCGTCGCTCAATCTACCATCGAATTCGTTCCGCTTGAGAACCTCCTTAACACCGGAATAATCATTCACCACCACCGTATAAGTGTCGCCCATATATAGCCCAATTATCTTCGACTGGTATTTGTTCACGTAGTAGCTGATACTTTTATAAGGAAAGTAATAATCGCCCCACAGAAGAAACCAATAGGATCCCCAGATTGGAAGCCTCAGCAGCCCTGCGTGGCAGGAATAAAATTTTCGTCACGTTTCCAGTCGAATTTTCCTCACATTATAAAATCACAATGCACTTTTGATGCACCGACAATTTTTATCTCAATTTCTCTTATACCTGGTGGTGAATTCGGTGGTTTCCCAGTCACGAAGTCATAAATTAAATACACTGCTAATAAAATAGTCCCAACGACCAGAAGCGACACCATTTTCTGCAGTTTCACTTCAGCACTGGAGAAATGAATTAGAATAATTTGAGAGGTTCACCCCACACTGAGTTTCGTTATCCAAGACGATTCGATACGAATGAAACCCTCGGGAGATCGATGCGCATTAACGAGGCGTTTTCTTTGTTCCATCATTAAGACTCTTGAATATGCTCTTATCGCTAATGAAGACTTTTGCGATTGCAACGAATCGCGCTTGTTTTGTTATGAGTCTCCGGTCGGTATCTTACAACAAAATATTCTTGCGTTACTTTCATTTTTCATTTCTATTCATATAATTATTGATTACATCAAAATTTATCGCTTCGAGATTGTACGACACGTGCACATCCGGTACTTTTTATTTCTTTCCAATCAAAATAAGTGATCCGGCAGCCAAGAATAATTGCCTCGTCGATTTAGAAATGAATCGAATTATTGAGATAATCGTCTCGTACGGTAATTTTGATCAAAAGAGATAAAAAGGTCGGATTTTTGAAAAATATTTTGCCCTGAATTGCTTTCCACGCATTTTTGGAGTATTCGACGCCCTGAAAATCAACTTGCCATACATAAGATCGAATAAAAAAATCCACCATTTTTATTGGTCTCTTGAATTATTCATGTTAATAAAAAAATCACAGTTCGACTTCAAAAACATTTCGAATCAGTTTTTTATTTCACAGTCGAAACTTTAGCATCAGTTTGATTCAATGATCCCCTTCTGAAGATTTCCTTTCTAATAATAAACGCGGATGCTCCAATATCTTAATGTTTTATCTTCGAAACAGTGTTGCACGATGCACATATTCTCTCTCGGAAACCGAATGACTAGTTTCGTACGAATTTAGTAGAGCGAATCTTGATACAATTATCTATTCCTCGTCCAGCTGTTCTTCACGGAAAAAAAGAAACAGTAAATATCGCAGTATAAACTGCTTAAACAACAGGGTACCCACTTTATTTTACAGTCGGACAGAGAATTTTCCTGTACAAACTGAGATTTTAACAGTTTCACTGGATCGTTTACAGTTCGTCACAGTAAATTCATCAATGTTTCCAGTAAAAGTGTTCAACTGTCAAAATTACATGAGATCGCCGATTTTCATACTGTACGCAGCTGCAATAGTTACAGTGTTACAGTATAATGACTACAGAGCGATTCATACAATTTTACGGTGTGGCACGGTATTTTCACTATTCTTTCCACAGTTGGTGACGTTATCATCAACACACATACACACAGACGTGTGTTTAACAGTGTTAAACTGTTGAAATTAACTTTGGACTACACTGTAATTTGAGCCAATTTGAGCCCTATTTTTCGGTAAATATCGCTTTTCAATCGCTTCGAGTTCAATATAAACTGTGCACCACTGTATTTTAAACTGTTTCTTTTTTTCCGTGTTCCCCAACACAGTAACCAGTGGAGTCCCAAGAAAGTTGTTTAAAAAAGTAGCTGCACAGAGCGTTTGGCCAATTTCTCGTGATTTTCCGCAGGAACATCAGAAGAATATTGGATAAAGTTTTTAAATTCTATTCTGAAAGACTTTCCGACGAATAATTAGCGAATCCGTTTAAATATTCATGGATGTTTTCCGACCTTTTCAATTATCGGGTTTTGTAAATGATTCAATTTCCTCGCCTAGATCGAATTAAAAAGTCGATAAGAAACAAACTTGCGTATTTGATAACATTTATGAACCATAATCTCTTGAACCAAAGCCTATTCGAGCTTGAAAAGAATCTTGTTGAGACTCCCGAAGTAGCCATCTCGTGTTTTGATTATAACGGAGATGAAAAAATAATCCGATACGACATTGGAATCGAAAAAATTGACCCTCGAGCACCGTTTTGGATAACATTTTCTATGTGCATAATTCGACCCAGGGAATATGAACGTCGCGATATATCGGAAACACGAACAGCGAGGAAAGACTTTTCACTGTGTCACATTGAGATACATCGAATGGTTCAATGTGTTGGCGATTCAAGAACAATCTTTGGCCGCCCAAATCAGTAATTACAGCATCACTCATGCTCATTCAAGGTTCCATCTTATTTTTATAAGTTTTTTCCTTATTTATTCTTCAGTTCAATTTTTATATCACGATAATTCTCCTGGGCTCCGAAATTACACAGAGATTTTTTCAGCTCTTGTCCCCATTACCGTCACAGATAATACACTCTGGTAAGCCAGCTGCAGACGAAAGAGCCGTCGAATTCACTTGTTGCGAGACTCTACCGAGTCTCTAGTCGAAGTCGAAGCGAAGCGCAATCCAGCAGCGATATCCAGAGATGCAACAGCGTCTTGACCCCGCGTATAAAAAAAGATTACGTGTAATCACCCAGCAAGGCGAGATGAAAAGTTTTGTCGCGTATCTTGCTCGAAACTTGCTCTGTTCCGATATGTTTGGAAATTTCATGTCATTTTGCCAATATGAATTGAACCAAAATAGTTACAATGTTTGTTTTTTTCGGGACCTCGGAATGCCAGATTTTCTTTTTCCATAACATTTTTAAAGCGTGATATGCAAAATATACGAAAACTTAGCGGCTCCTCTTGTACAAGTCACTAAATCGATGAAACGGCGCGTGTATAAACTTTTTCGTCGCCGGTACGAAATTTCTCTTAAATTTGAATTTTCCGTGTTCAGAGAGCTCGATATCAATTCCACTTGAATACGAATGCTGCACAGAATTCTCAGTGTTCAGTCTCTGTTTATCGATGTTTTATCTTAAGTTCGCGATGTTTCGCGAAGATTTCGAATATCTGGGTCTACTCGATCTGGACTACTTAATTACCCATTGTTGGAAAGGAAATCTACAGAGTTTTGAGTTTAAGTTCAAATCTGAAGAGTTTATTCGAGAGCGACTCTCATCATTTTCCAGCAAATGCAGCATCCGTAGATTCTTCTGGATTGCAGGTCACAGTGATGAGGATTTTTAGAGTTGCGTTTTTTGAGGATAAACAAGATTATTCGAAACGACAATCGCTTCAGCGAGCATGATTGGGGAATCGAAATCATCGGATCGTTACTCAGGTTGTCCCACGATGACGCTGCTGAAGTTTGCAACGTTGGAATGCATCGAAAAATATTCAATTTTATTGAAGATTCGTTGAATTTTCAATGTCGTTCAAATTTTTAGAGCCGATATGCTTTTCGAATGGCAAAAATGGATCATTTTATCATCGTAATTACATTCTGCATTGGAATAATTATTTTTGTCAAAGATAAAAATGAATTTCGTTACATTATAACGATGCAAACTTCACAGTCATCTGCTACAGACGTTCCAATGCAATATTCTTGACGAGTCAAGAAAAACTTGGCTTAGTGATTCGGGAATTTGATTCTGAAAGGATAATCGCTCTAATCCAGTGAGAGAGCACTAATGAGACTTCCAGAAGGCGCGAAGAAGAAACGAATCAGATTCTAGGGAGAGCTTACGGTTAGATTGACTGTTCCGCGTTCCTGGTGGACTATGTGGAGAACAATAAATGTAGAAAATAGAAAACAACGCGATAAAACGCGGTAGACTGAGATTTGGATGTGTCGGAAAGTCGATAGAAGGATTTGCCATTGTTTCCTCGTATTTGTAGGAAGGAAATCCTTCCCTTGCACGTGTAATTGAAAAGATAAAAGCGCGTTAGAGATAAGAAAGAAAACTGGCGGCTTGATCGGCTGAATGGCGTGTGGCACGTTGAATTAAATTTGAAAAACTTGCAGCTCGAGTCGCGGCGGAGATGAAACCGTGAAACATTTGAATCCGCACGAACCGTTGTTTTTAATTTGATTATTTCGACTCTCCATCCTGCTGCGTAAAAAATGGTTTCCCATTCCAATAGTGTGAAACGGTTCGATCGATGGCAACGAGACACGAACTCCCAATAAAGCGCGAAGATATATCGTTTGTCTGTATCAAAGCACGCCGACCATAAAACGCAGTTAACAATGTAAATTCTGGAAATACCGTTACGTGGGAATTCTTTGTGTATTGTTGAACCTCATTGTAAGAAAAGTTGGAAACTTTTAATCACATTTTGGCAGGAGCTCGTGGCATAAATGTTTCCCGAGAACACGCTCCGATTATTTTAAAGTGGAAATTAATGCATCATCCTATCGAGAAGGCCCGAATCACCGATTCGTCGAGTCGTTAGTCTCGAAACTCAGTTGAAAGTTTATTTTCGTTTTACTCAAATTTACGACAGGCTGGTTACAGGGATGATCCGAAATTTGTTCCGTTTTTCTGCTGCTTCTACAAACTTTTCTTCACGAACGAATTGCCATTCACGAAAATTGATTTAACGGTTGTTATGGGGGAGTTTTATCGATACCATAGCTTTCAAAATATCAATCAAGCGGAGGGAACGTCTGCAGAAGTTTGACCTGGAAAAGTACGATACGTCAGCTAATGAAAATTTACGTTACGTTCATTTGCTTTGAGATTATATTGAACACGTACATTTCGGAGTTTGTGCGCATCACGAGAGGATGAGGAAGACCCTGGGAAACCGCGAATAATCCGTTTTCTATAGGTATATTCACGAAAACACGTGGCAATCCATTTTTTGCGTAAACTGACAGTTTGCTTTGACGCGTTTGTCGTTCCCACGACTTTTTAAAATCTCCTGCTCATTTGTAAGAAATTTTACATGCGGTGCTTTTTTTTCTCTATTTTATTTCCACGTTCACACTTTCACGGGAACGACTTCAACGCATTTCTGAGGGAAATATCAAAATTTAAATATTTCGATGAATATACACACGTTTTTGATGTCGACCAATAAATGATTGTAGAGAAATGCTTCCGAGTGGAATATGCACCAAAAATTAGCATAAATATTCGACATTTCGTCCTGTTTATAAAAATAATTGTAACCATTTTTCTTGGGAAGCTGCAACATTGATTAGCGGTGAATTTATCAAAGCGTAAATTCATTTTTCATTCATTTTTTCACACAGCCGTCCAGTACTGGTTTTTTTTTCGGTAAATGGACAGACGAGCAAGTAAAAATTTACTCAGAAATTCCAAGTGTTAATGAGTTCACATTTTCAACGCTGTTTTTCACAGATTTTTCACACATCACAACGTCGCAGTTCCGATGAATAAGTTGTCACCACGTTGTATTTTTTAAACGTAACGAAAAGGTGAAGAAAAAGTCTCTAAAAGTTGTTTTACGAGTTATGAACGATCGTGTTTAATGGGGGTGAGTTTATCCACGAGTGACAGCGTTGCGTCGTAGGGTTTTCCGGGGGGCAACTTTTGTTAATTTTCGAGAAATCCTTTGACGTAATGTCTAAAAAAGACGTCAGCGTTGATTCATCGTTTTTTTTTTTTTTTTAAACGATACGTTCGTTTCGTCAGGACGTGAATCATCTTCCACGATAATCTCGAAACGTACGGCACATGCTTTTCATGTGCTTTTAATGAGCGATCGACCCTCCCGCGTTATGGAAACTACACGAACTCCTCAGTTGATCATACGTTTGAAAAGCCAATTCATTCCTTTTCAAGATAAATTGACAACTCCAAATGTTCGTAACAATTGTAAAAAGTCATTCGTGCCATGCAAAATCCGTTTCCAGTCAAGTACTAAGAGCTTCTCAACAGCAAAAAGACTCATTAATCCTGAACGTCAGACGCCTGATCCTGTAACGGCTGCTGCAGCGTTGACTTCGTTATGTAAAGTACCAAACTTGTTATTTCCAATTCACGTAATCACGTAGTGATCTCGATTTTATTGTGTGGGTGATACGATTCTTGTGAGCCCGAAGGTGCGCACGCATCTTTGAATGGACATGCTTTCCGAAGCTCCGTATCTCCGGCGAGCTTTTCTGCCAGTTGTACATCTGTTGCCCGTAACGGCACTTGTTGTTGAGGAGTTACCGCGAAGGTGAATATCGAGAAGATTAGCTTCATTAAAAAGACAGCTGAGTAAATTGATTTCACCGAGTGTTCTCGTAACAGTAAACCGACTAAAAGCCTCGCACAAAAATCGTAAAGGAATGATAAACAAAACTAAACAATGGAGGTTAATAAATTTTCGAAAAATAAAAAATCATGACGAAACTTTTGGAAATGAAAAATCATGTTTCCGGATATTTATTCCATAAGAGTTTCACGCTTTTTGGTTAAAAGATCCAAGTCCCGCTTTTCCGTTTGAAAACTCTCGAAATTAACGAACAAACTTAAATCGCGGAAATTCAACATTGCAGTGCAACTTGGATTACCCACTAGCGAAGGTTTTCTTCCTTTAAAGTTTGCGCAGTTCGTTAAGAGGGACGAAAAGTATGCAAGAAATCTGCAATCAGAGGAACTTGTGTCAGGTGTTCGTTTGTAGCATTAAATGACTTTGACAAATGAAACAAAACTTTGTACAAGGTGAAACATTTGCGCTCGGAGATGTGATCAAAGTTTTTGTTTAGAAAAGAAAGAAGAGACTCGGCGTTGAATCTTTGTCGAGAACGTCTCGGATAACAATGAGACTATGTGTTGCGCATACGATTCGCAATGTTTCAACGAGTTCGAAATAAATTCTCGGGAGACAAAAGTACGAAACTTGACGCCAGCAAGGAAAATCTGTTCATCATCACCTGATCAGCATGCAACTTGACGCTCGATATAAAGTTTTTGGAATGACGTGACGAAGCAGTTGGATTACCGACGCCGTAGACACATGTGTAGAAATTTGAGTTACTGGACGAAAACAAAGTTTGAAAATCGTGGGGAGTCTGTGTGATGAATTGTTATGAGAAAATCTGATGAATATTACAACTTCTGATCATAACGGAGGCCATTAACGGACGAGGGTGGACAAATTGTTTGGAAACATGAATGGAGTAAGCTTGGATCGCTGGTACAATTGTAGTGCAACGGTACTCGAGCAGGACATCAATTATCTCGTGGGACTTAATCGCACCGAGCTATTTACTGTTCTCAGCGATGTTCTTGTCAGATCAACGAAAGGGGAGCTTTTGCGTGTTGCACTCACCGATTGCCTGTTCACTGGACAAGAGCGTCCCTTCGATTTGCCATGGTGGCAAAAACTCTCTTGGTCAATAGTGTTCGCTGTTATTTTGCTCGTTGCGACAGGGGGGAATGTAATTGTCATGTGGATTGTGCTCGGTATGTATTCACCGTTATATACAGAAATCGAAATCGTCGCATAGAGTTATTTTTTCTTCTTCAACTAGAACGAAACCACTTTCGAGGAATCTCGCAAAGGATTATTCACAAAATATACGAAAACGTAAACATTTTCCTCCGAAAACGAGACGACTCTTGGATTTTCCAAACACTTTGAATAATGGCTCCAGAACAGTCAATTGATGAACGTTTCGTTCATTACGACGTGCATGACAACTCGATAGATTCGGACCCATGGGTGGGCAACGACACCCTTGCACACGGGGTAGAAAATCGATCCTGCCCAAGATCGTTTCTTTCTGTATGGAAAACTTGTTTTCCAACGATTCACTATACTTTGAAATTTATTGCAAAATTATCGCGAAACATTTTGTCCCTGTTCCAACATAGTTACGTGGCTGGGATAAGAAAGCAGGCTGTTTCAAAGCGCGTGCGAAATTTGCCTCTGGCTTTGTTGGCAAAGGTTCGGGACAGCTTTTTCCTTCCCCGTTGCGTATATTATTTTTCACCGCAATTCTGGGGAAAACTCCTCTCTGGCTGTTGGGAAAATGTACTCTCTGCGGAAAGCTGGCGAGAAAAAATAGTTCGACCCCTTTGGAATGCTCGTGTAAAAGTTGATAATGCATTCTCATGGATTTACTAGAACGTTGAAAAGTTGCGCAAAATTTGTGCAAATTTATGGATCCTGATAACGGATAATTTTCACGAGGGATTTTCCACACGCCGTGACAAAGAGTCCTTTTACTTTTACATCAACACTATACTCGTTTCCATTAGTTTTAGAAAAATTTCTCTAGAATTCGGTGAGATCCTTTTCCCCCGAGACTCTTTAATAATCCCACATGAGCTCCCCCGAGAATATGTCCTGCATATTCCACGAAAATCCTCCGCGAATCCGTTTGTATTGTTACGAAATCCTCTTGGTATCTCTCATGACAATGTTAAGTTGTATCCTCCAAGACTTATGCCCCTCGCATGGACAACTTTATCCCCCGCCCCTTCTTCCCGAAGTATGCCTCGCCTTTCGAAGTGTAACATGGTCATTAACATCGAAGCTCGCTGCTCATAAGCAACATGGATTAAAATGACACAATGCTCGTTTCGGGGCTTAGCAGGTTTGCCCGGAGAATTAAATTCTCAATTAGTTCAAATTAGTTAATTGAATTCTCAAATTTCGCTCCTATTGTCAATGATGTCATTGACGAAGGAAATTCAGAAAAATTCTCATTGCGAATTTCTAAAAATTAGATGATTTTCGGAAATAATTCTACTGGTGGCTAGTCACAAAATTATTTTTACACTCAGAATTCATTTAATTCACTTTGGTAAATTTTTACACTTATTCAATTCAATTTGGAAAAAAAAAACTGAAATACTCGAAAATGGACTATATTTTTAATGCAATTCTCGGGTTTTTTCTCGAGTCCTCACCTTGAGCGAAAATAATTGGAATGTCTCTCCATTTTCGATGTTTTTTTGGTTTTGTTATGTGAAAAATCTGTGAATATAACGAAGCTTGGAAAAACGACTTGACGGTCGACATGCAAGACGGCAAAGTCTTGAGAAGTTGGCCAACCGAATTCTGAACTCGTTCTCATCATCTGCTCAGCTCGTGGGCTATCATCGTACAAGTTTCTCGTCGAACGCACATCCATCGCTGTTCGCTGGAGGCGGCTATATTTCACTAAGGATTTTCAGTTAGTTTCGCACCGTTGGAAATTCCTAAACATGACTTCCACGTTTAGCGCATGGGTTGGTGCGTGGCTTAGCGGTTACCCACTCAAGTACATTTCGAGGCCGAGATATGTTTTGCGCGCAAGACCGCGAGTCAGACAATCGTGAATTTTTCTTCGTCTGCGGTTTATCGCGTTTTCAAAATTCTTTTTTTTTTCAGTTTATCCGCTTCAATATGCTACAATAATCGAAATTCGGGTACAAATTCAATTTCAAATATTTTCACTAGATTTTTTCTCATAAATATTCGAAACAGCTTAAAAATTGTCACGATTTCTCAACGAGACATTCTTTCCGTTGCAGACGCTGTGGAACCTGAAGAGTTTCCTTTCGATCTTGAATTTCAATCGGGAAATTAATTGAATTTATATTGAAATATGATTGAGCAGTTTTGTCCCATGCCTTATTTATTTTCCTACACGTCCATTTCCACATTCACTTTCTTACTCCAATTTTCCGGAATGTTGATTAATTAGAAAGCAACGTTATGTGTGGAATAAAGGGAAGATCATCGTTCATCGTTCATTTACATTTTCCAACTTAGAGTGGAACCCTAACGTTAGAAATATGAAGGTTGTGGCTACGACAAGAACTTTGTGCAAAAAATCACTCACCGAGTGACACGAATCGGTGTCAACGTTTCGAGCACAAAATGTGTCATACGTTTTGTGTATCTCGATCTGTCTCTCTCTGTCGCTCCATATAACAATGAAATTCCACTACGTTTTTCATCATCTGATGCAGTTTCCTCCAGAAACATAATTATCCATGGTGGAATTTACAATTTCCATTGAGCTGTATCGTTATTTACAGAAGTTCCTCACTCCAGTGATTTTCCATTGTGTTTCCAGTTCAATTAATTTTCTATCAGGATGAGCTAATCTTCATAATTACTCGAACTTGTAAATATGCACAGGATGGTCTTGTTCCTTTTATATTTTCACGCTCCACCCAGCTCGTTAATATTTTTTCAACTTTGTGTTTTTATTCTGCGTTTTTCTCAAGCACTTGGTTCCTCGGGATTATCTCCTCATTTTGAAGCTGAAATGTTTGAGTTGAAATTTTTCTCTCGGCCTCTGGATGTCGATGTTTTTTATGTTAATTGGAAATCCTACGGTGATAAAAGTTATAGTTCAACTTTGCCTCTTATTACATCGACAAGAACGTGAATCGTGCATTCATCCATCAATCTGTAAATGCTATCCCGAAAATCCGGTATACCGAGCTCTCTTCGCCCCGACATTCTTGCTGCGTCGTTCATATTAACCGCAGTGTAGAGTACACAGCAATTTCAACAGCAATATCACGGTAGATATTACTCGAATGGATCAGACTTGATGATGCTCTTCGAAACATTCCCCTAGACAATTGGGTCCAATTAATTCGAATCTGTATCATAACTTTCTGGAATCTTGTGCGTTTGATTCAACGTCCATTAATTAAAGAGAAGGTTCCCCCGGTAATGACTCTGAAGTTTGCATCATTGGAATTCAACGAAAATCCTTTTTATCTTCGGCTGAAATAATTATCCAAATGCAGAATGTAATTACGATGATCGAATGATCGCTTTTGCCACCCCAAAAACCACGTCGGCTCGAAAAATTTGGATATCATTGAAAATTGATGGAATCATCAATAAAATGAAATACTTTTCGGTGCATTCCAACGTTGCAAACTTCAGCGTCATCCCGCGGTATAGTTAACTTATTAATACTCCAGTCTCGTTTACGCAGCTACACCTGTTGCAAAAAAAGAGTAAAGCCTTTTTCGTAAAAAACACTAAAAAAAAAATGGCAAAGAGCTTTAAAACGGTTCAATCGATCTCGTAATGAGCTGTAAAATTTTTATTCCAGAGAAAATTGAAATCCCAGAAATTCCTCATCCTTTTTCTTTTTGTAGTATTTTTGACGTGGTTTTTTCTATTCATTTCTTTGTATTTTTGTTAATTGCTAGGGGATTTTTGAGTCGAACTGAGAATTCCAGTTTTGAATTATCACGAGCAGCATTCTTGGGGAAAAAAATTGATTAGAATGCTAACGGGCATTAGGTCGAAAGCGGACGGTTCATGCGTGGCTCTGCCAATTTACCAAGTTAAGCAGCCTCGGGCGAGAACAATAGCCTGCAGTATGACACTGTTCAACGTTCCATCGACACGCACATTAATCACGAAGGGACAGGCGTATGCGCTGAGTTTCTGATGATGTTTTCGAGGGATTTGCAGGAATGTGGAGAATTGGGAATTGGAGGAGAAGTGAAGTATGTGTTTGAATGTAATTCTGTTCTACCGATGTGGGAAAAGGTAACATTCGGCACAAAATGGGGCAGTATTTATTTGGATTTTGAGTAACGCGTGATCGCGGCGTTGCGCAATGTCCAGTATGTGCTGCCGCAACTTCAAACGAGCGAAATCCACACACGAACGCAAAAATCACTTGGCATTTGTGCTTGCGTACATTATCTTAATACTAAGCCCGGAAAATGTCGATCGATTCGTGCGGAATATTTCAGGCAACTTACAGACATTCCGAGTTATTTAAAAGTTCGTAAATTGTTGGCTATTTCGCGAGACGAAGGGATGATTATTCGTTTCGATAATAATGAATTTTTTGTAAAAACGATCAATCTTCTACCTAATCTTTCAGCTTTTTCAATTCTCAAATTATTTCGATCTGTTCCAGTTAAAAATGATGGATCAGTCGGCATCTCGTCGCGGTGGGCGAGCGAGATATCTGCAGTTTTTGAATCTGAATATTTTTAATACGGTTTCACTAATTAAAAAAGTTCCTGTCAGTGAATTTTTCTCTGATCAGTCAAAATGATGCTGAAGTTTGCAACGTTGGGGACACAACGAAAAATATCTGATTTTATTGATGATTTGTTCAGGTTTCAATATCATCCAAATTTATCCAGCCGATATGCTTTTTGGGGGTCAAAATCGATCATTTTATCATCGTAATTACATTCTGCACTCGAATTATTACTTTTGCTAAAGATAAAAAAGAATTTTGTTGCATTATAACGATGCAAACTTCAGAGTCATTCAGTCAAACGATAACAGCGAATTTTAATTTCGAAAATTTGAAGAGACTGATCCATTTGTTTATGGATTTTCTCGCTACATTAAATTTATTAATAATATTTGTGCCGTTTAGATTTAAAACTTTATTACAAGGTCAATAGAGTTTTTATACCAGTTGAAATTCGATTCCGAACCAACTTGATTAAAACACTTCCCCAGTTATGAATCTTTCAGTGACTTTTCCTGCGTTTATGGAGCGTTCATTGGCAATGCCTCAGAGCTCAACAATATTATGCGCTTGGTTATGAATTCATGTTTCTGAAGTAATTCTCGATGGTTCCGCCGGCCCACCTTGGGAGACGAAGTAACCCGGAGAAAATAACTGGCCCGGAATACCTGCGGGTAAAAACAATTGCGGAGAAATGGAAAAATTCACTGAAATATTAAAAAGTTTAAACAACCGTGACGGTGGGTCAAATGACCTTCGGCGAAAATTACCACTTCATGGCTGCGTAACACACCAGACGTTATAACTCATACAACACATTTGCAATAATTTATTCATTTTAACTGCGCTATTATAAATACAGGCACTTTCAGGAACTGCCTTAATGTCTACCATTTTCTAGATCACGGTGGAGATAGTATTTCCAGAGCAAAATCGTTCTAGTCTCCTCAGGTTTTAATCGCCTCTGCTTTGAACACTTGCGGTTTGAATACGCAGGCGGTGCAGGGCATATATATCGCAGTCTATGCAAGAAACGATTATTCCCTTGCGTTTATTTCACATGAGGTCATTTTGTCCAGGATCATTTATTTTTTGTCACTATGTATTTTCTTCGCTATTTTTTTTAATGGTGCTGAAGTTTCATTTTATTGATAATTCCATCAATTTTCAATGTTATCCAAATTTTTCGAGTCGACGTGCTTTTTCGGGTGACAAAAATCGATCATTCGATCATTGTAATTACATTCTGCATTTGGATAATTATTTTAGCCGAAGATACAAACGATTTTCGTTGAATTCCAACGATGCAAACTTCAGAGTCATTTTCTTTAATGGTATCGTTTATTTCTCGATTATTCGATCAAAAGCCAACATGTTTGTGCTCAACGAATTGTTCAGTATTAAAATTCTTTTCCAATTTGACTAATTGAACTTTAGAAGACTGAGAATCTTGAAGGAATTTTGAATAGAATCGTCACTTTCGTGTTCGTCGAGCCCGCGAGATAAATTCGGAAAATACTTTGATTCCAGTCGAATATTTTGGAAAACAGCCTCGAATTTTTTATTGTGACGTCATTGGAGACTGATTAATCTGATGCCAATCGGTGGACTGGAGAACACACGCACGTGACAATATTATACCCACATGACACATTGAGTCGAATTTCGAATGAATATTCAACAAGCGGACAGGAAATTCTTTGCAAAAGGGACTCAGTAATGCGTGCCAGTTCACGGACCACAGCAAGCGAGCGGTTTCCATCCGAAAAATTACTTCGCCCACCCGTTTCGCATTCCTGAGTAAATATTTCAAGCGTTTCGCTGAATCGTTTATTGATATTGACATTTTCGCGGTATTTTCGTTGATTCTCATCATCGTGAATTGAAACAATATTAAATCTTTGGTTTATACGACGAAGCAATTACGTCCAATGCTGTGGTTGAAATGGTTGTTCATTTAAATTGTTCAGTGAATCGAATGCACTCTCAATTTCTATCTCGCGATAAATTATACATCTCATCGATCGTCCATTGAAAGTGGTACAGACAATGTGTGGTTCGCTGGAAATCAGAAGTCGAATTATTTTTGTGATTTTGATTTTATTCCCTCGCATCGTTGAGCCTCCCATTCGTCGCCCAATATATTAGTTTTTCGCATATTTATTGAGGAGAATGAAACGATGATGTATTTTGAATGAACGCTTTGCAATTTTACCACATTTTTCAAATTTTTTCACTACACTCGATTCCCCAATGATTTCATTTTCCCATAGTCATTAAAATTGGCGGATTTTTTAATAACGAAAACGCTCACATAATTTGTTACGTTAGTTCACCCTTGCTTGCTGCATGACTCTGAAGTTTGCATCGTTGGAATGCAACGAATTTATTTTCTATTTTTGGCAAAAGTAATTGTTCAAGTGCAGAATGTTATTACGATGATAAAATGATCGTTTTTATGACTCTTCAGTTTGCATCGTTCGAATGCAACGAAATTCGTTTTTATGTTTGGCAAAAATAATCATTTAAATAGAGGATGTAATTACGATGAT
This sequence comes from Diadegma fenestrale, assembly GCA_037043255.1. NCBI lineage: Eukaryota > Metazoa > Arthropoda > Insecta > Hymenoptera > Ichneumonidae > Diadegma > Diadegma fenestrale. Next base: position 13,991,245 of record CM073309.1, on the reverse strand, counting down.
AAAATGATCGGGGTTTGCCACCCGAAAAGCATATCAGCTCGGAAAATTTACATGAAATTGAAAATTGAACGAATCAACAATAAAATCAAATATTTTTCGTTGCATTCCAACGTTGCAAACTTCAGACTCGTTCGATTTTTGCCACCCAGAAAGAATGTCGGCTAGAAAAATTAGGATGACATTGAAAATTGAACGAATCATCAATGAAATCAAATATTTTTCGTTGTATTCCAACGTTGCAGACTTCAGCATTATTTGCCACTCTGGGATAGAAAAAAAACCTTGGACGTACGTGGTTTTACAGAATAAATGTGCAAATTGAGGCTTGACTTCAACAACTTGTTGAATATATTCAAATTCAATTATGAGCTCCATAACCCATGTCATTTTTTAAAAGAATACTTTCAATCGTTACAAATAAAATTTCATGTAAAAATTATCAACATTTTACATTTTATAACAGTCCGATGTCAAGTAAACGTTGAACATTCGGGTTGACGTTTCATAATGGAACGGTTGTTAAAAAATAACATTAAAAAATTTTTTTTTTGCGAAGCATATCCTCAGGATTCCAATGACCCTGAGCAAAATAAGAAATTAGGAGATCCCATTGAACTTTTCATAGAGATAAACCTCTGGATTATTAATTTATGGTGAATACTCACTCGCAACCCACGATGAATCACGATTCGCCAATATCAACAGTGTTGTCGAATTGAGTAATAGTCCAGTGCAGGGAAAATTCGACCGTTGGAATATCAGCAACGAAAGATTCGAGCATAAGGGTAATTAGTTGCAAATCGTACGCATGAAGCTGTAGACGAATTTGTTAATTATCGCGATATTCGTTGGCAGTATCGAGAACAAAGGGAATCGGAGCCCATTGAAGTTTGAAAATAATGGACCATTACTAATTATTAGGTATAAAATTAAAATAAAACTGTAAAGACTTCAAAGGAGTCAATCCGATTTTTTAAATCACTTTTTCCAATAGAAATTTAATTAAAAACGTCGCAACCGTTACGTATCACACTGCCTTGCTACGGGAAGCCCATTGATGGTTTTGTAAAAAAAATAATTATATGGTTTTTCTGTCAAGAACAGATTTCGTTCATGTTCGCAAGGAATTTTTTCCGGCCTTTTCTCCTCATTGATCTCCCCAATAAACACGATATGCTGTTGAGACGATTAATGGAAATTTAAAGCGAGGCTGTTTCGTTCCATTCACCATTTTTCTCTCAATCAAATCTCCTTTCCACGTTTTTCAGAAGTTGAAATCTTTGCACGTATGCTTTCTCATCAGGCGTGCATTTAGTCAAGTGAAAAATCGTTGTCGACTCTAGAAGCTCGATTCAACTAATAATTATCGTGACAAGTTCGTTAACTTCGTGTCGACCATTGTCGGTTTTCACGCAGAATCTCATTTATGAAACCGACGAGGTATAAACTTTGCGGTAAACATTATGGACCGAACTAGACGCTATAGCTAATAATTATATCATCATTAAAAATAATTTTTCTCGTTCGCTCCCTAATTACAGTTTCTCATAGACAAGATTATTTTTATCGTTCCCCTGTGTTTCACTAGTAGAATGAAACAAAAGAAATTGAGGGATTATGAGGGGCTTGTAAATGAGACTCGTTATGGACCGACTACAAAATCTTGTGAAAAGATGTGTCCATAACGAAAGGACAAAGAATTGTGAGTCTTTGTGCGGACGATTTTATTCACTGCACCATGATAAAAAGTTTTCTTCAATTACGAATTCATACTTTCGATCCAATCAGGCCAACGTCTCATTCGGTGATTGACTGCATTCTTAAATTTCCCGCGACGACGATGATCATTCGAGTGAATTTTTCTATCTCGTCGGTAATGCGCAAAATGTTCGAATTCAGTTTTAATTTTGTCAAAAAATCTCACCACTGCATGCAAAAATTGTCCTCGCAAATGATAAGGGAAACGAAATGCGTATATAAAAAAAAAATTATCCAATGGAAAGCTTCACCCATTCGCGATTCATTCGTGAACTTTGTAACGTCAATAGTAGAAAGTTTGCGAGTGCTGCTGGATGGTGTGTCAGAGCGTCGATCCGGACGACGATATAACGCAAGGAAAGCACCTAAGGACGATTTGCTCTTTAGCACCAGCTTGCACATTCTCACGATGGGAGATCCGTCACGAACGTTCGCATATGTCGTTCCGAAGAAATCGTTAAAATATACCTGCATCGGTTATAAATTTTCTCATTGCTCGTTTGACGCATCGTTTCATGAAAACGATCGATCGAGGGCCTTCAATTGATTTCCAATTGCGCTCCAGATTGCCCATCACTGATACCCATTTTAGGTTTTTATCACGATTTCCCCGTTATCGTTCTCTGAAAACGTTTATTCGTTTCAACAATGCTGACGCTGTATTTTGAATCCAACTGAAAATCTTCAATTATTCTGAACCGAAATTGTCAAACAGTCCAAAAAGCTTCTTTTGTGATGATGCTGAAGTTTGCAACGTTGGAATGCAACGAAAAATATTTGATTTTATTGATGATTCGTTCAATTTTCAATGCCATCTAAATTTTTCGAGCCAATATGCTTTTCGGGTGGCAAAAATCGATCATTTTATCATCGTAATAACATTCTGCACTTGAATAATTACTTTTGCCAAAAATAAAAATGAATTTCGTTGCATTCCAACGATGCAAACTTCAAAGTCATTTTTTTGTGAGAATGAATCGGAGTAAAAAATGAACAAAATCTATTTTTTTCTTGATCACAATCACTAAGTATTGTAATCGTTTATTTATTTATTTTATGGCCGTATGTCAATGCGAGATTCTCCTTGGGTATCAGGATCAAACGTTGATGCCTATATAAATACAAATAAACGAAATCTGTGAGATTGTCCGAAAGTCATCTGCCTGTGAGTGCTCATCGATATCCACTGATCCCGAACGTGTTCACTTATCAGACTCACGAGCGTGATGCTTTCTGGATGGAACGTGAGGTCACGCACGTTAGGGGCATTTTTTTATTGAGTGGACGAGAGTGGTTCATTTATGTGACAGAAATTATGGGGTGGGTTGTGCCTGGATCAACGCAGAGCCGTTTTAACATCCATCTAGCGCGAGAGTAAAGAGAGAAAACATATATTCAGCTAGGACTTTTTCATTATTGCTCCCTCGGGAAAGTAAAAAAACGAGAGAAGGGTCTGAGAAGGAACAAAACGAAGGGAACGCAGCAAAAAATAAAAGTCCGAAGATTTATAATACGACCCTAATAATCGCGTGCAATTAGTGGATATGAATGGGAAGCTGACGTTTCTGCAAGTTTTTTTAATTATCAAGCATCAATTCCACCATTTCGTATTCCCGAAATGCTAATTATAGAACGTTACGACCTATGAGTCTGAAGTTTGTATCGTTGGAATGCAACGAAATTGTTTTTCGTTTTTGGCAAAAATAATTATTCAAGTGGAGAATGTTATTACGATGATAAAATGATCGATTTTTGCCACCCGAAAAGCACATTGGGTCGAAAAATTTGGATGACATTAAAAATTGAACGAATCATCAATAAAATCGAATATTTTTCGTTGCATTCCAACGTTACAAACTTCAGCATCATTACGATCTTCGAGTTCCATCATTTTCATTCTGTAGGGATCTGTCTCATCACCCTGAAGATAAAAGCGATATGCACCCTTGAAGATAAACTATAAGACGAACAATTTAATAAATTATACTCCAGTGACTGGCTTTAGATATTATTCGGCAAAACGGAGTGTTATATTCGACTGCAAAGCTCCTCCGAGCCAGCAGCAGAATCACCGTCCCCGTGAACATGAGTCCTTTCCACCACATATCCAGAAAAGCTTCGGTGACTCGAGTGCACGGTTTTATGAACGTATATCGCGCGATAGAATTGATTCAACAGTGTCGGGATATTGAGCTTCACATGCTTTGGAAAATACGCACTGCTGATACTCAGCGATGAATGAAATCGAGCTTTGCTCAAGTTTCGTGAGAAAGCTGTTCTCACATTTATAAAAATGAAAATCAATTTTACATTGGATTTCTCTTTTCTTATATGAAATCTCTTCAACGGAAATGTTTTTCGATATTTGGAATATTTTATGAAGCTTTGCTTTCCGTAGTCCTTTTAGAAAGGAAATTTATAGAATATGGTGAAAATTTCAAGGGACAGGCCGAATACAATTTTATTATTGTTATAATTACGGAAAGTGTTTTTCTCTAGCGTACACTAGGCTTTACGGAGATCCGGCAATATCCGGACAACGCAAGTTGCTGCTGCATTTGAATTTAATTTTCATTCAATTTAAACACCTTGGGAGCTCATACACTCCGAAAACCAAAAAAATGAATTTAGAAAATCTTCGCATACATACAGAAGTGGTTGGAATTTTTCTTCTGATAGAAATTAAAATCCTAGGCACCACTCGCGCTCTGAATTTTCAAATTATTTCCAATTTGCAATCCACATTTTTTTGAATTTTCATCTACACTTTTTAGGGCCTCGGAGTGATCGAGTTTTTAAAGTTTCGATGGCGTACGATAATGTTTCGTTGTCGAATGTTTTACGATGTATGAGCTTGAGTTCTGTAAAAATTACTTATCATAAGCGCTTTACTGAATTAGTGTGAAAATGGACTAAACCGATTTTTGCACAGACTTATTTATGAAGCCAAAAACGTGACATATTTCAAGAGAGGGAGATTGAGTCGAACCTCTCGCTATCAATGAAATTAAAAATATTGTCGACGTCTCTTCAATCATCAAATTTTTGGCGCCTGCATGCCGAAGTTTCCCGTTTGATAACGATGCATGTCTATTTCTCGTATGTGTTCGTAAATGAACAAACGGGAGATGCGTCCATTCGCATTTTACATTTAAATCCCTGTCAGCCCTCCTTTGATGGCTATAATGGAGTTTCTCAGGTGCTGAACGTCAATGCTTGGACCTAGCAGCGAAGTTGATAAAGCGAAAATTATCATTTTTAAATAATAGTCATAGACAACCTGGAAACTTTTTCCCGCCATTAAATACTTTGAGCATTCTCTCAATAATGCAGCCTTTGCAATGAAAATTCTGCAATCCATAAACCAATCGTTTCCAGAATTGACATGAAAGTGATATGAAAAATATCCGAGGCGAGTTACTGAACTTTCAGAACAACGTTACAACTTTGAAAAGCGTTTAATTTATACGACACTTTATGGAAATGACCAGGCCCCACATTTTCATTCATTTATTCATACAACTCTAGACATTTCGTACAAACCGTGGTGTAGAATCGAAATATTCTAAAGATTTCTCAGCGACCTCGAGAACAGGGAATCAACGGACATTAAACAATATATATATGTATATCCAGAGGTTATTTTGAGCCCGATCTCGTTCTTAAACTGTCTATTTTGAGGACTTCTGGCTGTTTTGGAGACAGTCCCCATAATCTTTTCAACCTAACGAATATTTTGAGGACAGTCTCCAAAGTTACTCCGATATGTCCATTGTATATTTTAAAGACGTGCATTTATAAGTGTCATACAAAGATCATGTCCTCAAAATTTTTTCGCAACAAATGCATGCTTTGAAGACTTCATTTTTTATGGTCATTATGGAGACATTGGAAGGAAAAGAAGGATTGAACTCAATACCGGAGCAGGAATTCTGTAATTAAATTATTTTTCACAAGGGCAATGGCAATTACCGGCCGATAATTGATATTCTTATTGAAAAGAGAATGAGGAGAAATTAAATGTTCGTTTTTCGGGTTGGTCACCACATGTGAATGCGTGAATGTACTCGAGGAAAAAAATTATTTTCAATAAGTTTTGAGTGAAACATGATAAAAATGTACAGATATTTTTTTCGTGCGAAGAACGGGAATTGAAAACTTATCGAATCTGTACATTTTTGATTCGTCTTAAACTTCTCGGAGCTGTGAAAAATGAAAGACATGAGCATCAGATAAGATCGGTTTTTATGAATGTAGAGAGTAATTAAAAAAAAAAAAAACGTGAAAATACGCGATTTTTTCGCATTCATCAAAACCGTTGTGTTCTAATGCAACAAACCCAATTTGTTCACTTTTTTTTCTTCAAAGTTCATACCAGAAGAAGCTGACAATTTTTTTTTTTTCATTTTGATCAATTTGAGATTACCATCAAGAGACTACCATCAGAAAAGAAATGAGATTACCATCAGAAAAGAAAACGTAACGCGAGCCCGTCGCACTCTTATATACAGTAAAATAGGCGTTTTATGACGTCATAGAAACTTGAAATCGTTCTCGCAAGAAAACGGGAGGAGGGAAAAATCTCACATTAGATTTTAATTTATAGTTACAACAAACTCTAATCGAGCACTGCTAATACCGTACTTTATTCAACGGATAGTTTTGAGACTGTCCTTGAAATATCCCATTGTTAAAATTACCGATATTCGTTTTGGATACTTTGAGGACATTTTATTATATGCATTGGCTGAATTCAGGACAGTCTTCAAAATATGCGTTGGATGGAGGAGATTGATACAGTAATAAACATTTTTCCCCCTGCCACGTTTTTCCACTCTATTACAATGTTGGCCAAAATCCTCGACCGGAATTGCCCCCGAAAAGTTTTTCAGAAAAAAATCCTTTAACCGCAATTATTTCTCAATTCGAATCATCTTATTTAATAATTACAAAATGTTCAATAATCACGAACCCAAACAAACCCAAACAAATCATCTTCTTTAATAATTACAAAAGGCAATTTTTCCCCCGACTGGAATCCACTCAAAAATCAACTTCGCACATTTTGTCTTTTTAACTTTTAATTTTCAATTCAATTTTTTATTTTATTTTTTATCTTTTCTAATTATATTCGAGTTCGATTCGATCGATGAATAAATTAAGCAACAAAGCGAACATTTCAGATCATCGTTATTTTGGGTTTGACAATAAAGAGGCATAAAAACAACAGAGAAAGAACATCCTCGAGCCGCACGCACTAGAACTGTCACGAATCGAAAAATAATCGAGCACGGTCGAAAGTCGCTGAAGGATCATAATAAAAGCATGAGAAAACAACGACAAAAATTATGCCTTAGATTCGGCCGTAATGCAATATCGAAATAACGCTCCAAAAGTGATGCACGTTCGCGAGTGCACTCGAGCTTCTCATTCATGGACCATTCCTATATTCTTGAGCATCGAACTCTCGCCTCGACGCACGAACCAGCTAAATTACAATTGACAAACAATCCCAATTTGTACAGTTTTTTTTTCTTCAAAATTCATACTAAAAGAAGCTGACACATATTTTTCATTTGATCAATTTGAGTTCTCCATATAATTACAACAAAGTCTAATCGAGCACTGCTAAAACCATACTTTATTCAACGAATAGTTTCGAGACTGTCCTCGAAATATCCCATTGTTAAAATCACCAATAATTGTTTTGGATACTTTGAGGACATTTTATTATATGAATTGGCTCAATTGAAGACAGTCTTCAAAAAATGCATTAGATGGAGGAAATTGATAGAGTACCAACAACTAAAAGTAGTATTTAAATATTGCAGTTATTTCAATTCGATTTAGTTACTGAAATAACTGCGATATTTAAATACTACCTTTAGCTGGTGGTACTCTATCAATCTCCTCCATCTAACGCATATTTTGAAGACTGTCTTCAATTGAGCCAATTCATATAATAAAATGTCCTCAAAGTATCCAAAACAATTATTGGTGATTTTAACAATGGGATATTTCGAGGACAGTCTCAAAACTATTCGTTGGATAAAGTACGGTATTAGCAGTGCTCGATTAGAGTTTGTTGTAATTATATGGTGAACTCCAATTGATCAAATGAAACATATTTGTCAGCTTCTTTTAGTATGAATTTTGAAGAAAAAAAAACTATACAAATTGGGATTGTTTGTCGATTGTAATTTAGCTGGTTCGTGCGTCGAGATGAGAGTTCGATGCTCAAAAATATAGGAATGGTCCATAAGTGCTTGGAGCGTTAAATCGCTTTGCAGCGTTATTTCGATATCGCAATACAGCCGAATCAAAGGCATAATTTTTGTCGTTGTTTTCTCATGCTTTTATTATGATTCTTAAGCGACTTCCGACCGTGCTCGATTATTTTTCAATTCGTAACAGTTCTAGTGCGTCCGGCTCGAGAATTTTCTTTCTCTTTTATTTTTATTCCTCTTTATCGTCGAACCCAAAATAACGATCTTCTGAAATGTTCGCTTTGTTCAAATCAAAAATTGAATTGAAAATTAAAAGTTAAAAAGAAAAAATGTGCGAAGTTGATTTTTGGATGGATTCCAGTCGGTGGAAAAATTGCCTTTTGTAATTATTAAAGAAGATGATTTGTTTGGGTTTGTTTGGGTTCGTTTCCGTTTTTGATTATCAAAGATTTTGCAATCATTAAATAAGATGATTTGAATTGAGAAATAATTGCGGTTGAAGAATTTCTTTCTGAAAAACTTTTCGGGGGCAATTCTGATCAAGGATTTTGGCTAACATTGTAATAGAGTGGAAAAACGTGGCAGGGGGAAAAATGTTTATTACTGTATCAATCTCCTCCATCTAACGCATATTTTGAAGACTGTCCTGAATTCAGCCAATGCATGTATTAAAATGTCCTCAAAGTATCCAAAACAAATATCGGTAATTTCAACAATGGGATATTTCGAGGACAGTCTCTAAACTATCCGTTGAATAAAGTACGGTTATTAGCAGTGCTCGATAAGAGTTTGTTGTAATTATATGGTGAACTCAAATTGGTTTTACAACAATTTAAATTTAAATCGAATTGATTTTTTTTTCGAATCAAAAATAACATTGAAAAAATAATTCAACTTTTTAGTCTATTCAAAAACTTATTGATAATTCCAGTTTTTGCATTGGTTTTTGTTCATCATGCACTGTCTGCAGTGTATGAAAAATTTAAAAATCAACCATGCAAATTGATGAACAAAAAATAACGCAAAAGCGGAATTGAGAAGTAATTCAATGTTCGATGTAATTGGAACATAAGAGCGATTGTAGAAATACCTCCCCCATATTATTAAAATTTTCGGGGGTGTCAAGAAAAAATTAGGAATTGTACAAAAGTTGTAGACAGCGTTCTGGTGTCAGTAGACAATTTTGTTGTACAATAACTGCACAACAATTTTGGTGAAAAGCTGAAAAATATGATTTAACTAGAGCACCAGAAACATTTTCATCAGTTTTGTTGAATTTTCGGATTCTCTAGATCGCCGTTTTGACGAGTTAATTTTTTCATGTGGTGACCAACCGCCTGTTAAAAAATTTGTTAAAATATTTCTCAACGAATATCTCAATTTGGAGGCAGTGGAACTCTTTGAAATTTCGCACATAGAAATTGAATAGGAATGGAAATAAAAAACTATTAACTTATTTTCAATTACTGCAACGACATCATTGAATGAAGAAAACAGCAAATTCGTATTAAATTTAAAGAATTCCTCTGTCCTTGAAGTATTTGTTAGGTTGACCCTTTCATTTTCCAATTTATACATTTCTATATAGGTCTTCATAGTAGTCGTTTATCTAAGATTCGATGAATGTCCACAAAATCGCCAGAACATGAGAAGCTTCAAAGTTACCATAACATAGTATTTGTCTAATTACGGTAAAAATAATGCATATTTTCTTTAAAAAATAGTCGTATATGGTGTATGACATCCTCCGCCATCTTTATTTGAAATAATATTTGATAGTCCTCAAAACATCCTCTGGGCATATATATATATATTTATGCATATATATTATTCAATTGGATATACGACTATCGTGACCGTGACTTTGATGGAGTCGCGTTTTCCTCTAGAGTCATTATAACGTTTTCAACACTATGTTTTTTTCCCTCACCCGCAAATTGGTTCACATTTTTACCAGATTCACTGCGGCCTTGTTTTTTTTTTTATTAAATCCGATCATTATTAATTCCGGCATATTTCGACAGTGTAACTGTCGACATTGATAGGTCGTCACTAATTTTCGAAAAATTGTATAATCCGTCGAATTTTGCTAAAATTTTCGATATTGGTTCGCGATTGCCAGTAGCGCGTAATTACAATCTTTTTCATCACGATCCAGACCATTCCAGTTTTAATCAGAAAGTGCCTTGCTTAAGGCCTTGGAAAAAAAAAATTGCCTCAAGGGAAAAAGTACCATTTTATTTTCGGACATTGAAGCTGAATATTTCTACATACAATCCGATTTGAAACGAAAAACAAAACCGTCCATATTCAATGGGGACGATAGTCGTAGAGATTTCATCAAAGAAAATGGTAAGGAAAGGAAATGCAGGAAAATGTACGCTGTTTACAACAAACAATCCACTTCCCTCGGCACAATAATTACGAAGGAGCGTTTGAAGTGCATGTCCGCTACAGGCATTACTCGCCTAAATTGGAGAAACTAATCCTTCGTGGATATTATTACACTGTCGATGCAATAAAATAGACAATTTGACGACGGGGCTCCACGTAGACGGACGTTCGGTCAGGAATTACATATAAGATATCCTCGAAGTTTATTTAACGATTCATCGATTAGTGTACACCTGATTGGGGCTTTCGCGATCGTAGGCAACCTGAGTCATAAATGTCAGTTCGGAAGTAGACGAATGAGCGAGAAAAGCCGAAAACAATGACGCTGAAGTTTGCATGGTTGAAATGCAACGAAATTCGGTTTTTTCTTCACCAGAGCTCGTAATAATTATTCATTATTTATCCCGGACCATAAAACGACCGTCTGTTGAGTCCCAAAAACTGAATGGACACGAAAAATAGGCAAGATTTTAAAAATTCAATAAATACACAATAGAAACAATATTTTTCGTTGAATCTCAACGTTGCAAACTTCAGAGTCATCCGAAAACAAGAGATTTTTTTTTTATCCATGAAAAATTGCATAAACCATAACAATGAAGGAAACGGCTTGGAACGTGATTTCGTTTTTCTAATCATGACCTTTGGGTCATTGTGTCCATATTTCGTTCGCGTCCGAATTCCCATTTGATTTTCAAGAAAAATTTTCACCCTGGGAATCGTTTGAAGTTGTATCCAATTAACAGGAATCTCGCGCATTGACAGGGATGTCGCACAATTGAAAAAATACATGAAAATGAAAAAACACGAAACAGTGAGGAAAGGTGACGTGCATGAATTATCAAATAATTAATAAAAAGTATTTGTATATTGAAGGAAAAGGTAAATTTGGATGCGTGAATATGGAAGTTTTGAATTAATTTTGGCTTGTCTGTCAACGTTGCATATTCTAATAGATACAAGCGCGACCCGCAACTGAGTTTCAGTCGAATTTGAAGGTTTCGCTCGTGACCAGAATTCTCAACGAATGACCTTCGTTATATTGCACGTTATATATCAGAGGTTTCGTGCTGCAGAGTGCATGGTAATTCGGGCGTATTGGCTAACTAGTATACTGGACGAACGACGTTCTGGAAACTCTGCGAGTATAAATACACAGGAAGATTGCGGTATTGGCCACGCACTTGATGATGCCTCGTATTACTCGTCGTTTGATATGAAATTGACCGGAAATGATTGCAGCAAGCCTGCACGAGAGTTTTCGATTTATGAAAAACTCAACGAACCACAATTCGTCGAAGATTCGCAGAAAATTCGTCGCAAATACTATTTACAACTATAGCGTGCAATATTCTTTCCGATCTTCAACTACAGCGAGTGACGGTCAAAGATTTTCAACTATTGTTGTGGGAAATGGTCATAGATTTTTATGTATTGCGGTCTACTGCTCCGTTTCCGTTTGAAAACTATGACGAAAATTATTATTAGAGTGAACAGGTTTAGAAAACGAAAAATACAACAAAAAAACAATATGAAAATGGAATCGAATATGCTCGAAGGATAATCTTCGCATTTTCGTCTCAATACTCCGTAAAAAAATGTTCGCAGTTGATGAGTCGCTATGCACAAATTGCGAAGCGAAGAATTCGGTTCTTTGACGAAGTGTCTTTTGAGACGATTTTTCTGCCATAAACGTTGTATCACTTCAGCATAATCAAACGACCGATAGATTGGTTTACGCTTGGTAAAAATATGTCCGTTTGTTAAAATTGCATCCCCATGTACCGTGTACGAACCTGATTTTTCTCTTTCAAGAAGTGATTCAACAAAGCTCGTGAATAGAAGCGTTTGGAAACGAATTAAAGGCCGCATTGCCTGCAGTGTTGAAAAGCTTGCTTTTGAGAAAATGTCGCACGGCTATACAGGAAATGTTCGAATCGATTAGAAAAAGCTTTTCTTAAGTGCTGGGCAATCCAAATGAAATTTAAATCGAAAATAAAAACGGCTTACGTCCCTGCACTTGACTTTGGGTTCACAAACTATTTGCCGTATCTGCGATTCCACGATTGGGCTCAAGCACAAACCTGTTATACTTTCATTCATAGTACAATCGTCCTTTCAGACATTCAGTTACGGGGAGAAGTCAATGAATCCCTTCGTTTATCTATTGGAAAGTGCATCGGATGCGAGGGATGCAATTTTATGCACAAAGAATTCTCTTCCTTACAAAATATCGAGTTGAAATGAATTGACAAAAAATATAATTCGTGAAACGATGAATAAACAACTGCATTGTTTGAATTTCGAATGAAGCCAAAAACAATATTCTCTCTCGTATAGAGAATCGTATGGGAATCTCGTGAATATCAATGGCCATTCATTGCTGAATATGTTTTCAGATCATGTTTGTGAATATTGTTTTTTTTTTCTGGTGGATTCGACAGATTTTGATACACATACCACGCGTGTCGTGAATTAAAAGCTCCATAGAAAGTCGTAAAAACCAACGAGAGAACTTTTAGTATGTTTTCTTGAAACTCTCGATAAACTCATCGCCCCGAGCTTTTCCGGATGTTGCTGGAAGGTCCCGATCAACGTTGACAAAGTTTTCCATATATGAATCGAAGTACAGCACGATTTGATAAATTTTTTAATAATCCCGCGTCAGATAAGTGTGAGAACTCGTTAACTGCAGTGTCACTCCAATTTCAAGATACTTTTTATTGTCAGTGAAAACAAGTAAATTAATAATTAGGGATTCCTTTTTTTTCTGTTTTCCCAAATGGAACTGTTTGCTAATGTGATCAGAAACGTAGAAAACATTGGGTCAGCAGGATAATGAAGAAGGGTGACGGTCTAGCGAAAAAAGAAATCGAATTAGACCAACAAAAAGATATAAAACGATAGTAGAAAAAAGAAAGTTTAGAATCCAGCGTCTGTGGTGAAAAGTTTATTTCGCTATGAGGGGTCGTGCAAGATGTTGAGCATCAGAGTTCATTCGGCCGAGTGAATGGACTTTCGGAAGGACGTGATTACCTGTTTGACTGTTATCACTGTTTCCAAAATTTCCAAGATTGTGTCGTGCCATCATAATAACACGCACGCGTATCATCAGAAACTTTCGAAACATTCTCATTTTCTTATCGTTTACAAAACATTTACTCTCTGCCGAACAAATCGCATTCAAAAATTCGATATCTCGTAGAAGAATCCTGGAGACTTTTATTCGATCCGAAACTTTGAAGACTGAATTTTAAGAATATTCGGAATGAAGTTTTTCCATCCCCAAAGTCTATAATTATCTGCTATTTTCTTTGCTGAATCACGGCCCACATGGATGTGGCTTGACTGCTCTACTTAGAGAAATGGTAACCACACGAGATGTGAGAACTTTCAAGTTTTGTGAGAGTCGAGAGCCAATCGACTCTCAAACAGTATATACAAACTATATTTTCCATAATTGCATAATTCGACTCGATTCCCATCGAATGAATAGTGCGATCAGTCTCGTACCCCATGCATGAACTTCAATTGAGAAAAATACAACATTAAAAAGATGAGCGAATGGAATTATTACCAGCAGATTCCAATCGTGACAGTTATCATCCATTCTTTGTTCGCTCGTTCTCGAACGTTCCAATTGCTCTGTACGGATTCGAGGCTGAAACTTGAATTGCATGATTTCTGCGAGTCAAAATTTGCTCTTTTTCTTGTTATCTTTTTAAACGTCAACGTATTGATTTGGAATTTGCAAAATTCAAATCAGTGGGACAAACCCGAGAAATATAACGTCACAATATCTGTTTTTGTAATTGTTTTTCATTTCATGTTTTATCCTAAACAACACGATTCCTAAATGTTCGTTTAAAGATACACTCGTAATTCGGAATGTTTAGGACGGTCGTTTCTGAATTAATCCTGCCGGAATGCATCGAGAATTATTGACGAAATTTACGTTGGTCCAGTGGTAATATTTGCATTAACTTCATAGCACGCGTCCGGTCTTGCAGTCAAATATATTCAAGGGCTTTGATGCTTCTCGGATATTTGCAAATGTTGTCAATTTATTGTTCCAATGTTATCAAACATGGCATCAATTAGTAAACGGTCAATGACGCGCATCCATCCCGTTTATCTGCACATGGTTTATTACATGATCGTGGGTATCGATTAGCATAGTGGCTGCACAAATACACGAGTCGTTTTACCAAACATTGGTTTGCACTCTAGCACCTCGAAATACTCTGTCGATTTTCGTTAACCTCGCGAATCGTTCCAGCTTAAAAAAAAATGCCAACACTTGTTTCCAATACCGCGTTTTTAATTCGCATCCAAGGCCAAATGAGACTCGATTATTCCCTTCTGACGTCTTGCAGATTTTTCAATATTTTCTGCTGATGATTCAATACCAATCAACGTCATTATTTTCCACCAATATAATAGTCTTCAGGAATTGGGAATGCATTCTTTATGCAACGGGAAAAAGGTGCAATCTCGGGTATAAGTGGCTCGACTCGCCTTTTGCGAATATATCTACTCCCTCGTTGCTTTGGCATCAGCATTTTCGTTTGCTGCATTTGTTTACTCACTGCAGTCATACGTACGAAAAACTCTTACAAAACCAACGATTGTTAATTATCTTTTTCGGCTCGATATAGAAATACTTATTTGAAACGTAAAGACACGCAGCAATTACAATTCTCTTCCCTGTCATTGCCCATGACTCTGAAGTTTGCATCGTTGGAATGCAACGAAATTATTTTTTATTTTTGGCAAAAGTAATTATTCAAATGCAGAATGTAATTCGATGATAAAAGGATCGATTTTTTGCCTCCCGAAAAGCATATTGGCTCGAGACATCTGGATGACATTGAAAATTGAACGAATCATCAATGAAATCAAATATTTTTCGTTGCATTCCAACGTTGCAAACTTCAGCATCATTCATTGCCCTAGCAATGAGTGCATTTTTTTTAGTAGTGTTTGAAGCATTATGCATAATTTATTTATATATTGATTTTTCAAAACTTCTTTTTTGTCTGACTGACTATTAATTGTTGTCACTGCGTCCTGCTCCTATGGGGGAAAAGTTCCTCAGTTTTATTATTCTAATGTCGACGAGTATAGTGACGAATTAAGATGGGCATGAACTTTTTGTGTCACTAAAATTTCGCCTCGTGTCTCAAATGAAAGTGATATGTATTTTACAACGAAATGTCGCGGTAAAAGGGTGTTCCGCGCCTTGTCCCATGAGGTGAACAGCTTGGATTAATTTTCCATTTCCATTGCAAATTAACCAGTCCGTGTCGGGTCTTGGAAAGCGCAACGTTCCCCCCGTTTTTTTTCAATGTTGCTAGTACAGAATATTTGCCGTGAAATTTAATATTTCGTGCTTTATTCTTTTATTTATTCGTAAACGGAATTCGTTACTGCATCGTACCAAATTCACAAGCAGTACGTGACGTTTTATGTATTTAGTGCGATGTATAATTTCAACACGATGCCAGCCATGGGTTTTAATGAATTTCAAATTACGGAGCAGCCAAAAATTTGACCAAAAAGATTTTCTGAGTCACCGGTCGACCGTTCGCGTCTGACAGGTCGTTGAATCCGTTGCTCCGAACAACATACATACAAAATAATTGAAAAAATGTAACGATAAATAAACGAAACAACCAAAAATGGTCGGAACAGGCAACAGTTGGGCATATTTTTCTCGAAAAATCGTTATATTATATCGTTCAAATATTATTAACTAATTTCCTTAAATTTTAACTTTCGTGACACATCAATTTTGAGAACGTACAGAAAATCTGAATTTCGAACGTTTTTCCAAATTTTTCTGGTCCTTTGATGTGACTAATGCATCACTGCATCACTTTTGCACATGCAAGAACCAGGAGAGAGTGGAATTTTATATACCTTGATTAATATTTCTCTGTAGAATAAGGTAAAGCAATGTTTTCAGTCCACTGGAGAGATAAAAGAGTTCGTCTTATTTAGTATGTGGTTCGTGGCTTCGGAAGCTGTTTACCGTGAGAAACCTTTTGTCGTTTTGTGATACGAGGGTCGCCGCGTGCTTGATTCGACATTTGTAGACCTTTCCGTTTTTGAGTAATCGCGATCAACGACAGCTGACGTCTGAGTGCGTCACATCTCTTGAACGTGACGTTGAATTGCTTAAGAAACATGAAATACCGAAAGTCTTTTCCCAAGTTATTTGCAACTCGAAATTTTTTTTTTTCGAATTCAAGCACGCGCGGGTACAAATTTCTCTATTCGCTCTTCAGTTTTTTTCGACATTTCACGTAAATAAAAAGAAGTCTGGGAAAGTCTTTGAAAACCCTCGATTGAAATTTACTTGGGACCCGGGGAATAAATTGATTTCCCACTTGAAATTTACGTCAACAAACTTTTTGGTATCCAATTCCTTTAGGCGCTTGAAAAAGAAAGATTTGCTCAAAGAAAATTGGCGATTTCAACCCATCGACGGATTGAAATAAAATTACATCAATATTGAATGATATAAAAATATGTTTGTGCCGATTTTCGGAGTAGGGAATTGTTCGATGCCTCGGAGTTTTTTCTGCTCCCATGGAATTGTAAATACATAAATAATTAATGCCATCAAATACGACGAAGCAATCTGTGTCGACATTGCACACGATGTCAAACATTTAAACGCCACTAATCAAATCAACCCAAAACTTTACAACAAAGTTAATTGCAACGTTAAACATTCGAGGAATCCTGAAACACGTATGAGGGAACATCCCGGGGATATTTGCAAGAAGAGTTATCACAGCCAATTAGCAAATTGTATTCACAAGTTAAACGATGCAACTGGACCGCCATTTTTTGAATGATTACTGAGCAACGACAATTATCGCCAGGCAAATGGACAGGAATGAGTCTTAGGGTCGCGGCGGTTTTTGCTTGCAAACGTTCGTAATCCTGCTCTATGAAAGAGTCTGCAATGTCTATCGTAAAGAGTTTTCCTCGACAGCAAATGCCAATCCAATTTGGCAACCTAAAGCATCATCTTGTCTTCCACATCTTTGCCAGAAGAAAAATGAAGGAGATAAAGCACAATTTTTATTTTATGAACGGACGTATGAAAAATGGAATTGCAGTTCCGCTGAGCACTCACGTTCGTTTTTTATTGGCGCGCATGTGGAAATTAACAATGAGGAATGAACGGCAATGTAAATGATGCTGAAGTTTGCAACGTTGGAATGCAACGAAAAATATTTGATTTTATTGATGATTCGTTCAATTTTCAATGTCATCCAGATTTTTCGAGCCGATATGCTTTTCGCGTGGCAAAAATCGATCATTTTATCATCGTAATTACATTCTGCACTTGAATAATTACTTTTGCCAAAAATAAAAGAGAATTTCGTTACATTCCGACGATGCAAACTTCAGAGTCATGCAATGCAATGGAATTTTTTCATCATGTGCATCTTCAGGGTTATTGAATAAAACGGAATTTTTATTATCGTTGTTTTTCAATCAATCCGGCAGAAATGCGTCGATAATTATTGATGAAATTCACTTTGGTCCAGTATGGTAATATTTGCATTAACTTTATAGAACGCGTCGAGTCTTGCAGTCAAGTATATTCAAGGCCTTTGATGCTTCTCACGGATATTTGCAAATGTTGTCTATTTATCGTTCCTAAATTCTATCAAATATGGAACCAATTATTATAAAGTCAATGACGTATCTTTCACGTTCATCTCGCACGTGGTTCATCATGGTCGTGGTTATCGATCAGGATAGTGGCTGCGCAAACACACTAGTCGTTTTACCAAATATTGGTTTGCACGCTAGCACCGCAAAATACGGTTCATTTTTCGTTAACCTCGCCAA
The DNA here is from genome assembly GCA_037043255.1 of Diadegma fenestrale. Classification (NCBI taxonomy): domain Eukaryota; kingdom Metazoa; phylum Arthropoda; class Insecta; order Hymenoptera; family Ichneumonidae; genus Diadegma; species Diadegma fenestrale. The sequence continues at coordinate 13,972,991 of CM073309.1, read as the reverse complement.
CCACTTCAGCTATAAAAAGAAACCCCGGGAGCTTTATTTCCAATACCGGGTTTTTAATTCGGGCTGGTATGAGATTTCGTTCAATTATCCCAGGCCCATCCACCTCATTTTATCGGAACTCCGAAGGTGACGATTTTTCGTTTAAATCGATCCTGTGGCTGCACGACCGCGATTGAGGAATATTTTATTCATTCGCTCTGATCGATAGTAATTTCATCAAATATTATTTCGAACCTCTCGAGCCGTCTTACAATGTTCTAACAATATCCATCCGTTTTTCTGAAGATTTATTTTTCATGCTTCGATCCCATTTCAATCGGCTTGGAATAAGGTTTTTTGTTGTATGGAAAAGTGAATCGACAAGTCCAATTTAGCGGGATACGAATTTTTGGCGAATCGCGGTCCAAACCACTGAAGTCGAGATGGCAGCGTCAAGTATTAAAGCGAATCGAAATTATGACTCTGAAGTTTGCATCGTTGGAATGCAACGAAAATCTTTTTTGTTTATGGCAAAAGTAATTATTCAAGTGCAGAATGTTATTACGATGATAAAATGATCGATTCTTGCCACCCGAAAAGCATAATGGCTCGAAAAATTTGGATGACATTGAAAATTGAACGAATCGTCAATAAAATCAAATATTTTTCGTTGCATTCCAACGTTGCAAACTTCAGAATCATTCGAAATTTAGAGAAAAATGAAGATTCTTGTATAAGAATTTGCGGATATATGAGGTGGATTTGGAAATCCAAATACTATCCATAATTGTCAAAATCGTATCGATTTCGAATTCGATTGAATCGTTTCTCGTTCCAATTTTTCAAAATTGTTAGTCAATGTCCTTACGAAAGATTCATCGTTGCATTGTTTTCGACTAGCTCTTTCGTTTTTTCCTCAGCCAATTTAAAAGAAAATTTCAATTCCTAAAATCTCCAGAGCGCCGAGAAAGAGAGTTTTTGATGTGAAAATTCACAGAACACGGAACGCGGGAGACTGCGACGAACCTAGTTTTACTGAGAGGCTCGCACCAGATGTATAAAATGGGAGTTTCGCTTGCGCACACGATTTTGCCAAAATTATACGTCAACGTCACTTCCAATGATTTATCGTTTCATTGTTTTCGAGGAGCTCTTGAATTTTTTTGTTTACCAGGAAATTGCGATCACTGAAATTTTCGGGGGCGCTGAAACCGAGTTTCTGATGTGGAAATTCACATGACAAAAGATAAACTCGAGTGCGGGAGACTGCGATCAACTTTTTCTTACACTAAGAGGCTTAACGTGAGAGGTATACAAAGGAATTTTGAATTGCGAACGTTGATGGAAAGTACCAGAGCAAGAGAGAGATTGAGGAGAAAATAATGACTGTGAACCCTCAATGCCAAGTTATTGTGTTACCTTCACCTTCATTGGTGTATCAAGAATCCTCTCTCTCCACGCAAACGAACCGAATTTGATGTTTATGGCATGCAAAGCATCCTCGACAAATACCAAAACTAACTCTTGTATCATGGTCGTTGTGTGGTGTGACAATAAAATAATCCTGATGTATAACGATCTCATTCGTGTTCACTGAGCGGAACCATTAACGAGTGCTAGTTACCCACAAAAGTTGGCTTATTAGTGAACAGTCAAATAGATTGGCATGAACGACGCGAACTCGTTGTTGCATGTGCAGTGAACTACGAGGAAGGCTTCTGTAGGTGTCTATTTTAACAGGCACACACAGCATTCCAGATGGCATGAAGGAACATAAATGCTGTTCAAGCTACATCCGCCATTTAGATTTTGTATGAGCCCGAGCACCCATTATGTCACTCGTAATATCGGATGGAGCATCGCAACTGCCATGTCACGTCAGCATTGTTAATATCTTTCTGAACAGCACGTGACCTGTTAGCACGATCCTGCGAAAGGCATGCAAGTTGTCTGATAACGCGCGTTCGGTCGTCGACGTGTCATTTTCAATCGTGTTTCTATGGAAGGAGCGAATGACTCTGAAGTTTGCATCATTGGAATTCAACCAAAATCGTTTTTATCTTCGGCTAAAATAATTATCCAAATGCAGGATGTAATTACGACGATCGAATGATCGATTTTTGCCACCCCAAAAACTACGTTGGCTCAAAAAATTTGGATATCATTGAAAATTGATGGAATCATCAATAAAATGAAATACTTTTCGTTGCATTCCAACGTTGTAAACTTCAGCATCATACGCAGCGATGCATTAAACTAAAATTCGCTTCATGGATTATGAAATTTGTTAGACGCTCCCATAAGTTGTAGTGGTCAGAATCCAAAAAGCGTTCAGATTTTTATTGCAGTGAAGCTAAGAATAATGGCCTTCAATCATCTTCCCTCAACTTGACTCGCTCTCATTGCATCTGCCATTCACGTATGTCTCTGTGATATTTCGCCGGCATGCGAGGCTACTGAATCGATCCACGGCAGTGATTCACCAGCACAGAGCATGTCCGGTGTAGGGTCGCGAGGAGAAAGCGACCTATAACATTCTTGGATCTCGAATATGTATCGACAATCTTGTCTCACCATCACTCAAACATTACGGACGTTCGATGCTCTTCGCTTGCAGAAATCATTTGTTTCCTGACTGAAGACATCCCAGAAATCGAGACAAAATTTTTCATGGAGATTTCGGTTCTTATGTTCTAAAATCCGATTATAAATACACTGCAATGTGCAAATTGTGTGCCAATGTTTTCAGAATTCATGGCTCAGCACTTTGAGATCTTTTGATTGCACAACCTTGAAGGAAAAGTCTTAGATCCTTTTATTTTTGTACAACGAGCGTTGAGAAGGTATGAACTACTAATTAGTGATGGCTAACTCGATTTCCTGATGAAAAGTGGAAGGTGGAGAGCCATAAAGTTTTTAAATGGCATCCAATTAGATCTCTCCGGTGTAATGAAAAGCGCAAACGCTCGAGCTCAGATATACAAGCCCCGACTCACCGTGTGGTCGATTAAGCACTTTAGAATACTCGACGCTAAGACGCTCTAGACGTTGAAGACTGCTCGTACCGGAAAGGTAGACGCACTGGGCATTTGCTCCTGTGCCTTCCGTCTCTGGTCCCCAAAGGGCCGTTGCTGAATCTTTAAAAAAATGTCAACCCCGTAGCAAGGAGAAAATTAATAGGGGTTTTATCTTTCAATTATTTAATGAAATTCATAATTATTTACTGCTTTTACGCTATTTAGTTACGCTACTTACGTGGCTTGCCAATATCTAGTCTGACTTTTGAAATATTCTGTACAGCGATGCCCACGTACAGACACTCTTGTCCGGGTAGGAAAATTGCATTCGGTTATCGTACATGCAGAATCGTTCTTTTTTGTGACATACATGACAGCGCTTGCTGCACGTATCCGAAGTTGTGGTCAGACCCAGTGTCTATATGTTGGTTAGTTCGTGATGTATTTAGCTGTGGGGCTCGAGAGTAGAATCGTCGAGCCCTTGACTCCGCGGCCCTTGATCGATCGTCCATAACAAATTACGTCATAGGAACCACGAATGACCCTGAACCCTTAAAAACGAACCGAAATGATTGTCCCTGAAAATCTCGGCATTCTGACACCCGGAGGAATTCCCAAGCCAAGCACGTGACATTTTCGACGTGAAAATATGTGACAGACTTCTCCTGAATCAGCGTAGCCAATTCTCGCGTTCGCATAGCAATTGATTTTTATTATAAGCCTCCAAAACTAATCAACAGCTTGATGTTATTGCAAAAGACTAATCATACTCAAATATCATTCAACCGTCATTCACGATTTTTGTTCCAACATAGTGCGAAGGCTGTTTTGGGGGTTAAGTATGATGGAATATAGTCAGGCGATAAATTTTATACACACGCAAGAGATAATGAATTTACGGACTGATAGCAGATTTTCCTCCTGAAAAATGGCGAGCTCACAGACCTTTTTGCTCCCAATTTCTCTTCAAGGGCAAACGATTCCAACTTACCTAATATTTCGAATTTAAACCCTCGCCACCACGTCAATTATTTTTTATATCGGCGAATTGGCTCTGCACGAACTCATCTCGATGATTTTCACGCGGAATTTCAGTTTAATCACGTTCCCGATTTTTATTTTCCAGTTTTATGTCGAGCACTTCGAGTTTCATGAATCCGGCACTCGAAATTGAATCTATCTTTTCGCTCGGTATTCCGAACATCAAATTACTTTTACTAATAATTTGGCAGTCCTTTTCACTTTTGCGGAATCGAATGTCACTTTACAGGACCCCTTTTTATGCCGGGTATTGGAATTCATGAATGAAATCTGTCAGCCCTTATAGCTTTGTGTCAATATTTGACATTCAACGGACGCTCAAGCTTACACGAAGTATTATACGCACGTGAATTTGTCGTTTCACGAAAATCCTTCTTTTTGACTTATTCTGCATGGGCCTCACCCTTCTAGCTTTTTCCTCGCCTCGCTGTTCCTGTTCCTTCCGCTAAGAGACTCCTCAGCGAGTTGCCCACAGCAACGTTTTTCTTATGCACTGCTGTATCGCACTTGAACGAGGATCAAGAGGAAATCTTTAAAAGCGTTGCCTTCCGGTCCGTAACTGATACATGAGCAGAATGATGATAGACGAGGAAAAATATCCTCTTGCACGTTTTTTTTCCGACAAGGATCGATATTTCAAGAAAACGGAGAAATATCCAGGGCTCAGCTTACAGCAAAGAAAAAAGGGTGACTTTCATTTTTCTTCTCGTCTTCCTTCTTCTCTCTCGCTGAAGAAAGACGTGCACTAAGATTTTTACCGGCTAATGGATCGCGTTAACTTTGGTCTTTGCCAAAGGCACACACCGACGCCGGAGCTTGTTGCTTTCCACCGTCCTTGAATCATAATTCGGAATCATTTTATTACATTTCCAAGTTTCGGCCTAACGGCGTAACTTTCAAAACCGAATTTTCACCACACCATTTTGTAAGCGCGTATTGTGCATAAAAGTATTTCTTTCCGGAGGATCAATAAACCCGATAAATTCTCGAACGAACGTGTCAAGATTTTTCTGATGCTACGCTGTAACCGGTTGACGGGTCAAATATTTTCATGAATTCCCCTGGAAATTATGGAGAACCTGACAAAGGATTCTGACGAGTGTAAAAAACGTGGTGACATTTTGAAAATTAAAATTTCCTCAAGGCCAAAAATTACTTTGCGTTGGGTCAATTGCCCATTCGAGCAACGCCGTCCAATTAAAGAACAAAATTCTTCCACCCAAACAAATGAAAATTTCGTTGTATAGCAATTTGCAGTAGGAATGAAAAAAAAAGAAGCAAACCTCATGTTCACTGCCAGTTTGCGCCACTGTCGTAATACTCTCACCATATTGCACTACCCGTAAAAGAGAAAAACAGTTAACGCGGTCGTTTTCCAGTGAATGCCAGTGGCACACCGCCTCTCGAATTTTTTTTCTATGCGAAGCTTCCTTCCACGCTATCGATACTTCCGACAGTCAATTTCAATCAAAGCAACGATAAATTCGTTGAAACTTCCGGTTCATTAGATATTTGATCGTACAACAGTAAAAAAAAACCTGTGGAACCGGCAAGTGCACGTCAATAGCATTGGCTACCCTGATTTCTATCCATCGAACGAAGAAATCATCAATTGACATATCGAAGCTGTCTAAATTCCATTTCGCAACTAATTACAATTTTATTTCCCACCCGTGGATTTTTTTTACGTTGTTTGTTTAAAAAATTAAAATAAAAAAAAAAGAATTAGCATGATCGAAAAGCAGTTGAGATGAGGCTTTGTGTTTGTTTTATCGCTGAGAACTATTTTTCCATGATTTTCAGTGTTCAATCCTTGGGTTTTACAACGTGTCCATTCACTTTTGCTAATTTTCAAAAAATCATTGAATCAAAGGCAATCGCACTCATGTTCGAAGGGTTTCTTTGATGGCCCATTGACCCTACTACAATCTTTTCGGTATAATGCCACGTATCATCGTCATTATTGATGTCATATTGTTATTAAGACCAATTTATTAAACATCACAGTCATTATCGTTCATTACCCGTCCCTATAATTACAGAGACCTCTTGAAAGTGTGTTACATTTATCGAAAATTTAAATCGTTATTGATTATTGTTGGTAATAAGTTTTTTTGCCACCGAGGGCATTTTTATTTCGAGCCTGTAAATCATGACGTGTACGTTTTTCAGCGCACCGAAGGATGCGCACTGTGACCAATTACCTCTTGGTCAATCTATCGGTAGCGGATTTGATGATGTCCTTGCTCAACTGCGTTTTCAATTTCATCTTTATGCTCGATTCCAACTGGCCTTTCGGGGTCGTTTACTGCACCGTCAACAATTTCGTGGCAAACGTCACCGTGGCATCGAGTGTCTTCACCCTCGTCGTAATATCATTCGACAGGTTAGTTTCGTATGTTAAAAACAATTGAATTGATTAATCTGTGTGATGTAGGTTCTCGAATGACTCTGAAGTTTGCATCGTTGGAATGCAACGAAATTTTTTTTTCTTTTTGCCACCCGAAAAGCATATCGGCTCGAAAAATTTGAATGACATTGAAAATTGAACGAATCATCAATAAAATCAAATATTTTTCGTTGCATTCCAACGTTGCAAACTTCGCAGCATCATGGTCCTCGACGATTCTTTTTTACCGAAAACCTCATTTTATGGGCGCATGAGTAGGGAATGGAATTCATAAATTTTACTCCATCTTGTTGAGAAAAAAAAAATCAAAAGTAATAACGAGGATCTTGCCAAATTTGTAGAATTTTCAATATTCTTTTGTGAATTACACAGCCAACAATTGCACGGCCAGAAATGCTTCAAGGGAAAAAATACGCTTTTTTATGCGAAAAAGGATACCATGTCATTTGTGAAGAGCTCAGGTTCGTGGAAAAAATGCTTTGATGATTCAAAGTGCAACGAAAAGACGTTCTGATACATTAAAGTCTCGATGCACTCAAGATTTTTATAATATGACGTTTAATCATGGTTTCGTGGTATGGAGAATCTTACGACGTTAGACACCCTTTCACAAGAAGAATACGAGCGACTCTCTCGCATGTCAGTCACAGAAGTTCCGCGAAACATCTTTTGTTTGCACGAGAATTAACACAGCGGTTCTTTAGAGTTCAAACAGTCGTTTTTTGTTTCGCAATAATTAAACGAGATTGAGAACAAGGAACGCTGAGTTTGCCTGGAACGGGCATGAATTCCGTAACGACCTGTCCTCTGCCAGCATTTTCCGTTTCCTTCAACAAACTGCGCCCAAGCAATGTTTTGTTCATAGGAAAAAAACAGCAATGCGCGTCGGCCTTGTGGGAATTCAAAAATATGGACAATTATCCACCTGTCAAAAAGATCAAACGGTTGTTCTTTGTGGCAGGGTCACCACGACAAGGCAGTTTTATAATCGTTGCATTTCAAGCTCTGCGACTGTAAATTCGCTCAAATTGCTAGAAATCTATTTATATATAGAAAACCGTAGACATTCGGTGGAATATTTCCCTCGACCGTCTGGTTGTTTGCAAATAAATAGACTTCGGAGTGAATTAAACAACGCAAGAGAAGTTTGAGCGAAAGAGACGAATCAAGGCTCTGGCGAGAGGACACGAAACAGAGCTTTTTGCAGATTTGTTCCGATCCAGAGATTTTTACGAGTAACTGGATATTCCTGGGAATGAATAGGATACCGCATTTTGCGAACTATCCCGTTAGTTGAATATTCTGTTTGATGTATTCACGAAAATAAAAAGAATCAAACAATGCATTTATTTTTCCTGGTCCTAGAAAAAAATGTTGGAATTTTTTTATGTGAGGGAGTTTCGATAAACCTTTTGATCGATCATGGATTTCAAGTTTTTAAAAGGCAATGCATTTTTTATGGTTTTAAGCTGCAGATTCGTTAACCATCGCTCGAATACGATGAAAATTTTTCCCCATTTCCTGACGATTCAACCGTTCCAGCTGTTATGGAGCATTCCTGGTTATCCGTTTGTACTCGCAAATAAATATGGAAGAACTCTAGTGGACAAACGTAGCGAGTTTCCTGAAAGTAGCCATGAGTTTTACTGTAACACAAATACACATTCAACGACGCTCGTAACACATTGGAATAGCTTTCGCAGCTGCGAAACTGTGTCGCAAATATCATACATTATTGTTGGACCCATAAATGGAAGAGTTGCAATTCTCTGGCTTGTCTCTGGCTTGATCCAGGAAATCGAATTGTCCAATTAACTCCCATGCACTCTTGTGAATAATTCATAGTATCCGATGGCGAACTCATTCGGAAAATAATCCAGGAATTAATTCCCATAATTTCCATACCGTTTTGCTTCGATTACACGATTAACAGAATACTTTGATTGCGATGGTCGTTGGCGATCGTGTTTTTGGACCAGGGACGACGTGATTTTTTTCCCCAACTGTTTTCCAAATGAGTGGCAAAAAGGGCCGCAAATCCGAAACTCGGGAGACTGTCTTGCACTCAGCGATTGATATGCAAGTCGGTAAATGACTGAGCGGTCACCCAACCAAGTACAAAACTCGCTCGCACCGAGGCGATTAAAACTTTCCGAACACCGGAGCCAGTCACAGACTCATTGCTGTCGTTGATGACTCGGAAGAGCTTCCGAAGCACAATTGCAACCTGCGCAAATAACACGAACGTCGATTGCAATTATTGCGGAGAGTAAATACTTGCTCGAAGATCCGATATTTCTATGCTAATCGTGCACAGTGTCAATTCAACGCGAACGAACCCGGAAAATTAAAGCTTTTTGGCGATATGCGCATATCTCTTGATGCTCGATCTCATGATACAGTTTGAGACACGGGAAGCGTGCTTTAATCTGTTTTCTATGGAGTGAGACACTCGCAGGCTTGACTGGCTTGATTCACGGGTGATTATACGTTCCGAGAAGGAAAGCCACAGAGTGCATTAGATGGAAGGTAAACAAATGCATTGACACGCATGCATTCACGAACATTTTTGAGGATTTTTCTCTCCTCGGATTGAAATGCAACACGATGAATGAAAAGTCTGATTATTCGCGTTTTTTGTACAATTGACACGGTTCTGATTTGCTATATGGTCGAAATAAAATTTCCCTGACCTACTCCCTCGCCAGATCCTAAAGTTTCGCCAAATGATGCTCGTTTTTAAAACAATGGAAATTCTCAACCTCATGTGACTCGATAAACATTTTATTCGTACCACATAAATAAACCTTCCGCAAGTTTCCGTCCTAGATATTGTTTTGCTGGCTCATTCGAGATGAACTTCTTCTCTTCCCCTCCGGACAGACGAACAGGTGGACTGCGTAGCCCTTCTTCCCAGTTGGATCCAGCATAATCATGTCAACCCTCTGACACAACCCTCCGTTTACTTTCCCTTGCGGAGGGTGGCAGCGGCGTAAACACGAGGAAAACTTTCGGTTATTTGTATTTTTTTTTATAGCACATAGACCCCACGGATGTTTATTCTTGTTTTCTCATTCGCTTAAGATATCGAACATTTACGAAACTCTAATAAATCAATTGGCAAGCGCTGCAATTAGGAGGTTCCGGAACCGATGAAAATATCGGTATTTTCCCATGAAATATTGCATGAGAAAGCGAACGTTCATTTCGCTCGAAAGATTTACCATTGCCAGAGGTTGTTTGCGGGTTCCTTGAACAGGATAACTTTTCCAACGGGAATCCTATTCATTCAAGTTGGCAGGAACATACTAATCGATTATTCCAACATTTTTGTATCTTATTTCGAGCTTTTATGTATCTTAACAACGAAAAAATCCTGCATTTTCTGTCAATATCAAATTTCCCGGAAACTGCCTTGAGCGCCGTAGATCCAACGGTCATGACCAACTGATAGAATCTGGATCGTTTCGTCTTCGCTTTTCACCTGCTTTTCTCTCCTTCCTGCTCGGCTTCAAGATGCTGCCACCGCTTTGGATATAAATTCATATTAAAAATGCGTCGCAAGCTTCATATTCTGGATTCAATAAACTTCAGCAAACGTCAAGTTATTACTTTTTAGCAGTGGATTTACTTTCCTCTCGAATTTGTTACAAAGTTTTTAATTGATTACACACTTTCCAAGATTCTCAGTCGTCTCAGTCAAAAAACGCAGTCTCGGATGAATTCGCGAGGTTTTTAACTCCGATCAATTAAAATTACTATACACGGAAAAAAAGAAACAGTAAATATCGCAGTATAAACTGCTTAAACAACAGGCTACCCACTTTATTTTACAGTCGAACAGAGAATTTTTCCTGTACGAACTGAGATTTTAACAGTTTCACTGGATCGTTTACAGTTCGTTACAGTCAATTCATCGATGTTTCCAGTAAAAGTGTTCAACTGTCAAAATTACATGAGATCACCGATTTTCATACTGTACGCAGCTGCAATAGTTACAGTGTTACAGTAATGACTACAGAGCGATTCATACAATTTTACAGTGTGGCACGGTATTTTCACTATTCTTTCCACAGTTGGTGACGTTATCACCAACACACATACGCACAGACGTGTGTTTAACAGTGTTAAACTGTTAAAATTAACTTTGGACTACACTGTAACTTGAGCCAATTTCAGCCTTATTTTTCAGTAAATATCACTTTGCAATCGCTTCGAGTCCAGTGTAAACTGTGTACCACTGTATTTTGAACTGTTTCTTTTTTTCCGTGTAGGGAGATAACGCATAATAGTAACTGAGGACGAATTCGCATTGCTGTTCTGGGTCCGCTCCGAAGCTAAATATGTGAAGCATGTTCATCCATTTTTAACCTTTCGGACGTTCCCAATCAATTTTTCATTCATGACCTTTTGTTTTGTACCACTGGACTGCCCCGGACGCTTCAAACTAGTTCATAGATTGATAAAATCCAACAAACGTTTTCGGTGCTCGACGTTCATGTATTTTTATTTTGTTTACGAGAAATTCTACAATTTGAAAAGATCAAAAGTTTGGGAAAGTCTGCAAATTCGAAATTAATTCAAAAGTATAACGGAACGTCCGGAAAGACCGGAGTTGTAAGAAGTAGTTTCTGTTCAGGTCCTGTCAAGTCAGACCTGATTAAAGGCTTATTTAAACCCGATCGAGATTTGGTCACGATCGTAAATTATAGTCAGAGTAATAAGCATATAGCATAGAGAGATGTTGCATAAAACGTACGCGCGATCGTCAACTCTCATTCGTGAGTGAGCAAGTTCGAGATATGTTTCGGAATGATGATTTATCGACGCACAATAGGAAATACTTTGGGGTTTCTTCTAGGAACTCGAACTGAACTGGATGCATGCACCATTTCTCCGTTTTATTCGTTTGAAAATGTAACAACGCTTTCGCACACAGCAATACGACTTCTCTCGCACTCGAGCGAGTCGCGTGTCATGGAAACTCATGCGACAAGGACGGTTCGTCGTTACCGAAATTCCGAGGTTTCTCGTCAGTCTTAAACGTCAGTCCTTCGTTGATTCATATCGAGGTTGGAATCGAAAGAATCATCACAAACGGAACATCGCACAGTTGCCTGTCATCGATGCTTCCATCTCGTAAAACTTCGGTCTATCTGAAAAGACTTGGTTGATGGAACCGAAAAATGTCTTTCAAGTTCCCTATCGAGAATATGAGAATGAAAATTTGGGAAGAGATTTTGATTAGTTTTATATTTCACAGTCTTTTTATGGGCTTTTTGAAGACTGAAACAACCAGAAGTTTTAGTTCCTGAAAAAACATTTCTCGGTTTTATAAAAACTGCAAATATGACGGAAAAATGGTGCTGCAGTTTGCAACGTTGGAATGCATCGAAAAATATTGAATTTTAATGAAGATTCGTTCAATTCTCAATGCCATCCAAATTTTTCGAGCCAATATGCTTTTCGAATGGCAAAAATGGATCATTTTATCATCGTAATTACATTCTGCATTTGAACAATTATCTTTGTAAAAGACGAAAATGAATTTCGTTGCATTCCAACGATGCCAACTTCAGAGTCATACGGAAAAAATATCCTGAAGTGATCAGCAACCGTTTTGAAGTCTCTCGTTATCGAGTTACTTTATTGTCTGTTCACGCGTGTTGTACTTAGAAAGAGATCATTTATTTTGTCCAACGAAACGTGAAATTAACTGCGATGTAAATAAAATGAGAGGAACGCGAGGTTGAGGCTGCCATTAATCTTCGTTGCAAATCGAGATGGCGTGGACCCGAACTCCGCTCAAGCTTGCATGTGAAAGTTTTTTGCTTTACTGTACAACTTTGGATTCCCGTTTCCAGTTGGAATCTCGCGCCGTAATAAGGTTTGAAGAATTTCCAAGAGTTCACAAATAGACGGAGTTGCTTGTGCTCGTTGTACAAACTTCGATGAGCAATCAAATGTGTCAAAATCCTTTCATCTTGACTCAAGATCCAGTGAAAAAATCTCACGGATGAAACGAGGTTCTTGTTGAATTTTATTTTTACAGTGAGAAAGGAGAAAATATTTCAACACCTCTTGCGTGATCCCTTTCCTTCCACCCCTCGAAGGCACAGTTCGTAGTTTTTAACACCAGGAATCCATAATCATCACGAAGGGCTCCCAATTTATCTCGTATGGACTAGAGTAATTTTATTCGACGACTCCACGAAGTTTTCGCAACAAACATTCCTGGCTCCAGTAGCATTTTACGTTAATACCCTATAAAGTTGATTAGATGGACGCTTCATGCTTTCACTAATTTACGGCAAGAGTAAAGCGCATCGGAGCATGAGAGAACGAGAGAGCGTGTGTATGCAAACTTACAGTAATGCATCCAACATGCTCTCAGCCCAGCTCTGCCTTCGTTCGTCAAGTGATGTTGATGTTGCCCCACTATAAGTATTTGATTGAACTGACCCCGATGAAATTAGGATTTACCCACACCTGCAATCTATCGATTAGTGTCTCTGTGAAGAATTCACGTAGTCACGTCAAAAACAATAGAGTTTTTAGGACAGCAACAGATTTTCATCATCAAACAGCGAGACTTTATCAAGCGAACATGCGTGCATACGAATTTCCATTATATGACATATTGCAATTGCATTTCATTACTGAAAGAGAAATTTTCATTCTTTTTCGAATTACGAAATGTCCAAGTCGTTTCGTAGCAACAATTTCTACCGAGTGAACGGAAATGCATACGCTGATGTTGGAAAATGCGAGCAAAAACAATTTTTGAATGAAAATTACATCGTTCGTAACGCGTGTCTTCGGAACTGCTCTTACGGTCGAATTGACAGTCACAGAAAACATGTAAACTATGAGCTCGCGTTAACGATTGTTTCCGTCGGCTGCTCTTCATTTATAAATAGCGAGGTCCATTCATCAGGGCCTTGCTAATTGTACACTTGGTTTTATTATTCTACGCTTTTTGTCGAATTCCTACGTCAACGATGCAACAAAGCTGTTCGATTTTCTGTATGATAATTGAAGTTTGAAGTATCCTCATGCATTGACAATCAAAAAATCATCCACAAAAACAAGCCTTGCGATGTCAGCAATTTGCACTCCCAGGAATTTTTTTTACCTCCCAATCAACGACCATTCATACCTCCAATTATTTTCCTCCGTGTTTGACTTTGCTATACAAAAAGTCAAACGCGGCAGGCTTTTTTTGCACTCTTTTTCCTGATTCCGAAAAAAAGTATCCTGAACAACGATTTTTTGAAATTGAGAAACATTTCACAGTTTTTCTAATCTGCAACGACTTGAAAAGTTGCTGCGTCACATTTTTTCGTGCACTTTGACCGATCGATCGCATGTAGAATGGTTTTATTTCACCTCTTTGACAACTGATTCATGTGTCTTGATAGAAATGTAATATTACAACCCTTCAGAACGTTCTTCTATGGCTCAGGATTCAGCCAGACGCATTCGTATCTGTCATACGCACCAATTGAATGGGTTTCGTCCATGCATAAATATTGTACTCGCGATTATGTGTATAGACACTCGTTCAAAAAGAATTCCATTGCGATGAAATGGTTTTTCGAAGCTCTTCGATTTCTGCTTTTGACAAACTGCGGATTCCTGCGATATTTCCGACAAAAATTCTGCCGTTGAATAATGTAGTGGCCATTGTTTTGAAAAAGCATGGAAAAACTTCGTTTCCAGTAACAGATTGACCCTGGTAGCCGCAGGGAGAACCCTCAAAATGTTGGAGCACAAATATTTGGTTTCATGAAAATGCTCATCCTTTTCCAATATCGAATTCCTTGGATATAAATCACAAAAAAATATTTGGTTACCGACCTTTTCGCGTTTCCACACTATTTTTTCATTTTCATTTTCTTTTAATCCTTTTTTTTTCATTTCTATGTTTCGAACAATTGTTAATGAATCTGTTGAGTTTTTGGGAAGAAAAATACGGAGTGATACTCATTTTTCATGCTTCCTGCGACCCAGTCTTCATAGGCGAAGTATAATTTTTTTGATAAGAAGAAAAATCGAATAAAGTTAATGAGATCGTTTGCTTTATGCCAAATTCTAATGAAATGTGCAGCGCTTCAAAGGATTATTATAAAGCAGCGACCTGATTTTCATCCACGATTCCGCGGAATTTCGTATTTTTGTTCGATCAATATGGAATTCACGGTTCCAACGTTTAGTAGGGATTCTTTCAGGAGGAACTCGATAACAGTTCGTATTATAATTCTTGGTTGCATTTTCAACATAATTTTCAGATTTTTCTTTCTCCTTCAGGCGTCAGAGCTATTTTATAATTAAAGTTAAAAAAAAGAGACGAGAATTACGCAAACTTCAAAAATTCAAAAGAGCAATGTGGCCTGTTGGGCAATGAAAATTTCTTTATATGAAAGATTCAGCAAAACCACTTGACTGGTTTAGTGATTGATGCATCTAGGGATTGATTGTTCGGGATACTTTTAATTAATAAGTTGAGCATTGGAGTAAGAGTAGAAAATTGTACGTTGCTGCAAAATTTTCATATTCGGAATGTCATCCCGATGAAACGGAAATGGATTTTCATTTTCGTGGGAAGATCGTGTCTCATTGTCTGTATATTTTACTTATCTGGAAACATGTTCATAAACACGAGTACCTGCATCGAAGAAACGGATATTATGGAGACGTTTTATCAATGACACATATTTCTCACTCATCTTTTATGCATTCCCGTTCAAAGGTTTGTGAAAGTTTTTCAATGAACTGATAGCGAATAAGAATATATTCGTCTAACGGGCTTGTCTCTATCTCGAAGAATGGAGAGCGAGGAAATACACGAATAGCAGATACTAAAAGATGAAATCGCAATCACGCAGATACGAATTAAATGCCAATTGACGTCGTGATCTGCGCAGTTTATTTCCGTTTGATACAATCTTTTCGAAAGGTGCTTTTCAATTTTGAGTCAATCGTGCTCCGGGGAGCAACGAAATCAATTTGATCGTAAATACAATATTTTTAAACATATTTCACGTCGTGAATCACGAGTTCTTTCGATGATGCGGATACGTATAAGCTGATGATGCTGAAGTTTGCAACGTTGGAATGCAACGAAAAATATTTGATTTTATTGATGATTCCTTGAATTTCCAATGTCATCCAAATTTTTCGAGCCGATATGCTTTGCGGGTGGCAAAAATCGATCATTTTTTCATCGTAATTACATTCTGCATTCGAATTATTATCTTTGTCAAAGATAAAAGAGAATTTCGTTGCATTCCAACGATGCAAACTTCAGAGTCATCGCAAGCTGATACAGATCCATTTTTTTGTGTCTCTCAGTTTTTTAAGGGATTGAGATTCGCGTAGAGATATTCTGAATAACGTGATTTACTTCACCCTCCCTATCAACAACTCACGGTGATAAATTTGCACTAGGCCCTACACATAGTTCCACCGAGTAATCGATTCATTCCAAGCTCGTGAGAAGCACAGAAGCAAAAGTGTTATTGAAACAGCTAAAATTTATTTTTCCCAGAACTTTAAATGCGGAGACTTTTTAATTCACATATTAAAAAATATAGTGATCCTTACACGTTAGTTCATTAAGCACGAATTTTATTCCGACCAGAAATTTATGCAAGGTGCATAGGAAACGCCATTAAAAAAACGGTAACGCTAAAAATTACTCTTCGTGGAGTAATTCGGGATGACTTTTTAATGAAGCTCCTCGAGTAACTTGCAGTCGCGGGCTTTTTAAATCCATGGTTGCTCGTCACGTTTCGCGAATGTTCATTACGTCCTTATTTTTTTTTGCTAATGTAATTATCATAGATTGTGAAGAATAGATTTTGCGTCTCTTTCTGGTAATTTCCATAAATAATTAACCAGCCAACATTTTCTAGATTGTAATACTGAGAAAAAAAAACAATCGCGCAAAGGTCGCTTTTATGTGTGCGCCTCTTGTCGGCTCAATATAACCAAAGGATAGGGTCAAAGGTCAGGATGATTGCTCGGGCCTCACCCAGGTCGGTCAGCAATAAGAACTGGAGTAGATGAAGCACATTATCCGGAACATACATAGTAGCAAAATAATGAATCTCCGAGTCTTTTCTCGTCGAGAAAAAAAAATTACAAACTATACCACTCTGGAAATAAAATACTTAGTCACAGATCAACAGAAAAGAAATTATGCAATTAATCAATTTTTCAACAGTCCGTGAAAATGTGTGAAAACCGAGCCTGAACAGCTTCCGCTAGTATCGGCGCTCGATTGAGTGATCGCTTAGCCGTGTAGCGAATTATCAATGCAATCGATAGTTCAGATTTCTAGAATACTGGACTATGAGAAAATCAAGAAATATCGCTTTTATACTGTTTCCCATATTTAGCCTTATTTGGGACCAAATGGAATTTTTTTTCAACGCGTAATAACAACGCCATATCGTCTCTAAACAAATCAGATCGATTCATAATGTTATTTGCCGTAAATTGAGCTTTTATACGAATTCCAAAAATACATCTCGGCTGCATTGAATTATGGAAAAAAACGCAGGAATTAACCAAAAAACGAGTCTGGTTCGAAATGTTCACTTTCGGGTATGGATATCAACAACAGTAATATTTCAAAAATCAATTTAAAAAAAATATTCAATTTTACCTCCTTTTCAAATTCGAACGTGATAGAGGGACAATCGTGAGGTAAAAGGTGATAAAAAGTCTGAAGGTTTAACACATTGAACCAGAGAATTTGGCCTATATTAATAAAATGAAAATATTTTTAATTGCGTGGGGAAAAAACTCTCTGGCGGATCATGAGAATATTCCTTGCAGAAATAATTATCCTCGAAAAAGTACACTCTGTGGGTCAAAATATACCGGGGATGAGTCTCAACGAAGCAAAAATGGAGTCTGGGTCGATATTTTACCTACGGGCTTTACAGATTTTTTGCTCACATAAATTCTCACTTGAGAAGTTTTGTACTTTGTCGGAACGCGTAACGAAATTCGTTGTGTATACGCGGTCTTGCTTGGGCCTCCGCCCGCTTTATCTTCCCGTATCCTTTTTGATCTTGGAATGCTTATTCTGTTTTTCGCACGAATATAATGAAATCCTTTTGTTGAATACTCTTTTTATCCACGTATAAATGTTTTCATCTCCATATAATGAAAAAAGGCGATGAGATTTATTCCTCAACATTTGATGCTTCACTTGAAGTCGAGCTTGAAGCTGAGTAAATTTACTTGATGGCGATGCGATTCGAGAGTTATTGATCGATTATTTTTTGTCAGACACTCGAACTTTTCGTTGAACAACTCATAATTGAGTAAAGTTCGAAACAAAAGAAATTCTTAACGACGATGGACGAAACATTTTTCATCAAAACATCGCGTATAACTTCGTATTCAAGTGTTCTAACGGGGGACTCGAAATGATGCTGAAGTTTGCAACGTTGGAATGCACGAAAAATATTTTATTTTATTGTTGATTCGTTCAATTTTCAAGGTCATCCAAATTTTTCGAGCCGATATGTTCCCGGGTGACAAAAATCCATCATTTTGTCATCGCAATTAGAATCTCGATTTAAATAATTAGTTTTGCCAAGTATAAGAAAGGATTTCGTTGCATTCCAACGATGCAAACTTCAGAATCATGGACTCGAATACTTTCGGACAAAGCTTCCACCATGAAGTGTCACTTAAAGAGGGCAGCTTGATTATTGACATTTTTTCTTCATCGCCATCGCGAAACTCTCGTCATGTTCGTCGGGAATTTCAAGTTTCGCAGCACGTAATTCATGGGAGATCGGTTGAAAGAGATAAAATATCAGTTGATCATAATAATAATGGGAAGTTCCAAATCATTTGGAAACATTGCTTGGGCTCTTTTGTTAGGAAGGTACGAGGAGTTGAATGGAAATTCAAGCTCCGCTTTGATCTCGTTTTATGCTTTTTATATTCATCAGGATTCAGGAAATGGATGCTGGGAAATGTGAAATTGTTCGACGACTCTGAGCAGGCTGGTTGTTATTGAGATTTTCTTCGACCCAAATCGAATCGGAAGTTTTTTCATTTCTCAATTTCGTTCAATCCGTCAGGCTCGAGGATCCACAAAAATATTTTTTTTCCCTTGATTGTTAGCGGAAAGAGCAGATCAGGACTTTTGCTTTTCGCTAATAATCAACAACATTATCGAATCCTCAAACTCGATATTTTTGTTGGGCATTGGAATAAAAAAAACTCCTGCATGTTTGTCCCTTTTAGTACCTTGAAGTTCAAGCAACTTCGTTACGATTCTTCTCATGTTTTCGAACGAAATTCTCCCTTTCTTTCCCTTTGCCGAATGATCCGCTCTTGACGTTCCTTGTAGTGAGATTTGCGGGAGCCCCCGTGTGGGCACTTTTCATTCCCGAAGCTTTTAAACTTTTTGCAACTTTTTGCTTACGTTCTTTTCCTCCTGGAAGTCTTACTTCCAAATCTTGAGGGTTACAGTCGCTGCCTTTTGACCTGATCAATCGATGGACGGATTCTATCGGTTTTTTTTTTCACCTCCTGTTTGGCATTCGATTTCACGGTTTCTTGTCTCCTTGTTTCCTAAACAGGAAATCTCTACATCACGTGTGGCTTCACGTTTCATTGTTAATGTCATACAGAGTTAAATGGAAAGTTAATCAATTATCACGTAATTGCAGTCGCGACCAATTATCATTTGATGCGGTCCACCGAGCTGGAGCTAATCAATCGTGACCGGAAATTTCATCGACGTACCGCAAGTGGCGAGCACGGTTGAAACGTGCGCTGAGCGTTTCCTCTTGGTACGAGATTTTACCCGAATTGCTACTCATCGCCATCATCGGAATATTCAAACACGTACACGTATTTTCTTGGTTCAAGCCCATAAGCCTGAACCACCAAATTGCAACAGCAATTTAATTGTTTAATTCAAGGGCGGACGTATCAGAATTCAAAGCCGTTTTGACTTTGGTCGTTGTGTCTCATGACTCTTCACTCCTTATCGGAAAAATGTTGTATACCATGAACATGTGCACGAAATCGAATGTACTTTTTGCATCGTTATCCGTCAAGCATCTCAGTGCAGAGTAAGAAGTGCAAGAAGACGAGAAGTTCGACTCTTACCGAGGATAACCTCATGGGTGCCATGGGAGACAGGGTCATGGGTCGGTTCTGCATGCTGGAGCTGTACGTTGGCTGTTTTTGTGGATGCGGAAAATGAATCTTCATTCGTTTGACAGGACTGCAAAACCAAGTGTGATTTCTGGATTTTTTATGATGCTGAAGTTTGCAACGTTGGAATGCAACGGAAAATATTTGATTTGATCGACAATTCGTTCAATTTTCAATGTCATCTAAATTTTTCGAGCCGATAAGCTTTTCGGCTGGCAAAAATCGATCATTTGATCATCGTAATTACATTTTGCACTTGAATTATTACTTTTGCCAAAAATAAAAAATAATTTCGTTGCATTCAAACGATGCAAACTTCAGAGTCACGGACTATTTTAACTTGGCCTTTACTAAACGCTCCATCATTCTCAGAAAAATTACTAAATCATTCGCCCTTTTTTATCAATTCAAAACTTTTAGTCCATTTTAAAAAAATGTTTTATGGGAACAGAACCAATAAATTTTCGGCTTCAAGTTCCACAATTTATCGTTATTTCTTCGCGTAAATAAAAGTGTACGGTACAGTGGTGTGTCGTGTGCATAAGAGAAACGTACACGATTTGTCGCAAGCGAATATCCGGCTTGCATATTGTGTCGGCGATTGTATTGCGGGCCTGAAAATATAGATATAGCGCGCGTTACAGCTACGCGAGCGACGCTCTCGGGCGAGCGGTCGACTCCGGCAACCGAGCCGAGTCGCAACGAAACACTCAGTTATTCACGGAACTTTGTCATACGAACACCCCTTTTTTTGTACCTCCATTATTATTGTTAAATTAAAGATTTTTCATTTCAATGGTGTCGAATCCTATTTCAATCCCAACATTGGTCCTTCGAGCCGGATTGAAAATAAAAAACCTATGGTAGTGATTACAGTCCACGAAAAATAAAGTGAAAAAACATCGAGAAGCAAGAACTTTTTCAAGACAAACATGGCGGACATCGCGAGCCTTCGCAAGCAACGCGGAATCGTGAAAGCGAAAATGACACGACTCAGGTCGAAGATTGATCAAACACAAGACAACGAAATAAATCGAGAGGCGACCGAAGTATTTCTAGCAAGATTGGACGACATTCGAAAAGAAGCCGAGGCAGTCCACCTCGCGATTGCGCTCCACAGCCACGACGAGGCGGGACCGACAGTCGCGGATACTTCGGAAGAATCTGATTTCGAGGAAAAATATTTCGAGCTGAAAATAAAGCTAAAGCAATGGTTGAACAGGCTGCCAGCACAACAATCCAACGTACCAACATCGTCAACAAGTGACGAGACGTTGAATCTTATGCTGCAGCAGCAGGGTGAGTTTTTGCGACAGTTAAGCATGAGATCGAACGAGGCAAGTTTTCAAGATGGCGGCGGTCCGCAACCGTCGGCGAGTGGCAGCAGCGACGCTGTTACCAGGCTGGTCGAGCAGCAAACAGCGCTACTGCGGCGTTTCACGGAAGCTAGCGGCGCAAATCAAGAGTCCAAGGTCAAACTGCCAGTTGTCAAGCTGCCGACGTTCGACGGCCGAACCGAAGAATGGAAACGCTTTTGCGAGACGTTCACGTCGCTCATACATTTGAACGAGAGCATTCCAAACATTCAAAAATTCCAATATCTCGTCACGTCATTATCGAGTGTCGCGGCAAAAATAATCGAGTCGATCGAACTGACGGGAGAAAATTACGAAATCGCGTGGGATCTCCTCAAGAAACGGTTCGATGATCCAAGAGCCATCAAGAAAAAGCATATTCAGTGTCTATTCGCAATGCCGAAAGTGGAGAAAGAATCCGCAACGGCGATTCGTAACCTCATCGATTACGCGTTGAAGCATTTGCGAGTGTTAAAATCGTTGAAATTACCGACTGAGGCGTGGGACGAGCTCATCATTCACATGATCGAAACAAAACTCGACATGGCAACGTTACGCGCGTGGGAACAAGAAGGCAACACGGCTGACGCAAAGTTGAAAACGCTGACGGATTTTCTCGAAGCAAAGTGCCAAATGTTGGAGCGGATCGAAGCGAGGACGAAGGAGAAAGAAGTTTCGAAGAAAGTCGAGCCCGACAAACCAAAAACGAAGACGCGAAATCAAACAAAAGCTGAAGAAGGTGAGCGACGAGTTTCACTAGCCACGTCAACCGATGCAGGAAAATGCTATTTGTGTCGCGGTGATCATTTTCTTTATCACTGCGAGAATTTCCTGGCAATGTCAATCGAGGATCGAGTCAAGGAGATCCGTCGATTGAAGCTCTGTATAAATTGCCTTCGCAACGATCACTTCGTGAAAACTTGCAAGATGGGATCTTGCCGAGAATGCTCGGGACGGCACAACACACTGTGTCATCGTCCGACTGTCAACAAGGCGGAGCAGCAGAACGAGGCAAACAGCGAGCCCCAAGGTCAAAGCTCGAGCGACGCTGCGAGCAACAACGTAGTCGTTCATCACGCGGCGAATGGGCCTTCGAGGAGTCACGTGCTCATGGCAACAGCGGTGGTCAACGGGAAGCATCACAACGGTTCCATCGTTCCCTTACGTATCCTTCTCGATAGCGCCAGCGAAGCGCATTTTATCACGCAATCGGCGTGCACAAAATTAGGTGTAAGACGCGATCGAACCTCGGAAATTGTCTCAGGACTGAGCGAGATAGAGAGCGTTGTGAGCGAATGTTGCGAGGTTACTTTACAATCGAGATTTTTGAAATTTGGCGTAATTGTACGTAGCTTTGTCGTGCCGAAAATCACAAAGAGTTTGCCGTCATTCGAGATAGATGCAAGCGCGCTAAAAATCCCGGCGAATATAAAGCTCGCGGATTCAGATTTTTACAAAAGAAGCGCGATCGATATGCTCATCGGAGCAGAATTTTTCTTTGATTTGCTGGCCGAGGGAAGAATTAGTCTCGGGGAAAATCAGCCGGTATTGCAAAACACAAAATTGGGTTGGATAATTGCTGGAAATATCGGGCGCGCGCCGCGGACGACGCTGGTTTGCAATCGCGAGAAAATAACCACTTTGACTTGTTCGCTCAAACCATGCGAGGCGCTCGATCAAACATTAAAGAAATTCTGGGAAATCGAAAATGTCCAAACCGTCGTAAATCAAACTCCATCCGAGGAGGCGCGTGCAAGCGAAGAGTTTTTCGAACGAACAACGACGCGTGACAAAACTGGTCGCTTTATAGTTCGTCTACCATTTATCGAAAATCCCGACGTTCTCGGCGAATCGCGAGAAACAGCAAGTAAACGTTTGACACAGCTCGAGCGTCGTTTCAAGGGTAACAAAATATTGCGAGAAAGATACGTTGAATTCATGCGCGACTATGTGGACAGCGGTCACATGTCGCCGGCGTCCGATCGAGCTGATGAAAACGGTCGTCTGAAAATCTATCTGCCGCATCACGGCGTAATGAAAGAATCGAGCACAAGCACGAAGCTTCGCGCGGTCTTTGACGCGTCGAGCAAAACAAGTTCAGGAAAATCACTCAATAATATTCTGCGAGTAGGACCGACAATACAAAGCAGTTTGTTCGACGTAGTAATGCGATTTCGATTTTATAATGTTGCGTTGACCGGCGACATTCGTCAAATGTACCGACAGGTGCTCGTGCACCCCGACGATCGCGATTGTCAACGAATATTGTGGCGTTTCTCCACCGACGAACCGGTCCAAGACTTTCGATTAAACACCGTAACTTACGGTCAAGCCAGCTCCGCATATTTAGCCATTCGATGTATTCTTAAGTTAGCGGAGGAAGCGAAAACTGATTTTCCGACAGCGTCACGAGTCATACTTGAACAAACTTACGTAGACGATATTCTTGCCGGCGCGTCCGACATCGAGGGCGCTGCCACGCTACTCGAGCAAATCACGACTGTACTGAGAGGAGGCGGTTTCCACGCGCACAAATGGTGCTCCGATCGTCACGAAGTTCTGGAGCAAGTACCGTCGCACCTCAAGGAAGACACGTCCAAGCTCAGCATCGACGCGAGCGATGTGATCAAAACGCTCGGGCTCGAATGGAGACCGACCGACGACGAATTTCAATTCTGCGTCCAAGAAACGAAGCCAGCTATTACGAAACGCGAAGTTTTGTCTGCAATTAGCAAATTTTTCGACCCGCTTGGTCTGATTGGCCCAATAATCACAACGGCAAAATTAATAATGCAGGAAACCTGGCGATCAGATCGAGGCTGGGACGAGACCCTGCCAACAACATTCATCGAGAAATGGGAGAAGTTCCGAAGCGAGTTGAACGAGGTGAAAACGCTCTCGATCCCGAGGCGCGTAATTCCATACCAAGACGCAACAAAAATCTATTTGCAAGGTTTTTGCGACGCCTCCGAGGTCGCATACGGGGCGTGCATCTACGTCCAGGCCAAAGACGAGACCGGCAATACTTCATCGAGGCTGCTGTGCTCCAAGTCACGAGTAGCCCCCATCAAACCGACCACGATTCCGCGTTTGGAGTTGTGCAGCGCGGTTTTGTTAGCGCATCTTATAGCCAACGTCCGACGAGAGCTACGAATAAAAATCGACGGCGTTCAGGCATGGTCTGATTCACAGGTTGCACTCTGGTGGATACGCGGCGACGTATCGCGATGGAAGCCGTTCGTGGCCAATCGAGTGAACGAAATCATCGAAGTTCTGCCCGCAGAACATTGGAGTCACGTGAGGGGCGCGGAGAACCCTGCCGATTTGATCTCTCGTGGCACAACCCCGCAACAACTCAAAGAATCGAAATTATGGTGGTTCGGACCGCAGTGGTTACTAGATCGAGACTCACCGATATCAACCGACTCGCATTCTCAAGAAACTGAGCCCACAGACGAAACTTTGGTGAAACTCCAAGCAGAAGAACGTAAGAAGTTTCAAACATGCGCTCTCGTCAAGGACGACGATTCGTTGTTGGATCAAATAATTTCCAAATTCTCGTCGTTAACAAAAATCGAACGCGTTCTCGCGTATTGCCTGCGGTTCGTGAGGAATGCCAAGAATCCGCGCACCGAGCGCAAGCTGTCAACGTTGTCCGTCTCCGAAATTCAAGAAGCTCACAGTCGACTGGTGCAGCACGTCCAGGGGAAAGATTTTCGCGACGAGATAACCGATCTCAAGAAGAATCGCGACTTGAAGACATCTAGCAAGATTTTACAACTGCAACCGTTCCTCGACGATCGTGGAGTGCTTAGGGTGGGCGGCAGACTGCAATACTCATCGTGGAAATTCGAACGCAAGCATCCGATAATTTTGCCAGCAGGAACACGACTCTCGAAACTATTGTTCGAGAGAGAACATCGTCGTTTGCTGCATGCTGGCCAGCAGCTCTTACTGTCCACTGTCAAGGAGAAATATTGGCCTCTCAGAGGGCGCGATTTGGCGAGACAAGTTTGCCACGAATGCATACGCTGCTACAGAAACAATCCGCAAGAATTGAAACAGCTGATGGGGCCACTGCCGAGTGACCGAGTGCGTCCGAGTCGTCCATTCACGGTCACCGGCGTCGACTTCGCCGGCCCAATCGTCACGCTCGTAAACAAGGGGCGAGGACGCAAAACCAACAAGTCCTATGTCGCGTTGTTCGTTTGTTTTGCTACGAAAGCCGTGCACTTGGAGGCTACGAGCGAACTCACGTCGGCAGCATTCCTCGCAACACTAAGACGATTCATCGGACGCCGCGGACGACCACAGCGAATCTACAGCGACAATGCTACGAATTTTGTCGGAGCAAAAAACGAATTGGACGAAATTCGCCAATTTCTCAACGCACAAATTAAGAGCAACTTCGGCGACATCCTGGTCAACGAAGGAATCGATTGGAAATTTATTCCCCCTCGATCCCCACACATGGGCGGATTGTGGGAGGCGGGAGTAAAGTCTTGCAAATACCATTTGAAGCGAGTAATGGGCAACGCTTTATTCACCTTTGAAGAATTTTCCACGGTGCTCGTGCAGATAGAAGCTTGCCTGAACTCCAGGCCAATCACGGCCTTGTCCGACGATCCCTCGGACCTTCAGCCTCTTACACCCGCCCATTTCTTGATCGGAGGACCTCTGACCAGCCTCGAAGACGCCGACTTATCCGACGTTGTATGGAATCGATTGGATCGCTGGCAGTTTGCACAGCGAGTGGCTCAAGACTTTTGGAAACGGTGGGCGGCCGAGTACCTCACCAGTTTGCAAGGAAAAACGAAGTGGAAGAAAGAACAAGCAAATCTCAAAATCAATGACTTGGTTTTGCTGCGAGACGAAAATCTGCCGCCTCTGCGATGGAAGCTGGGACGCGTATCGGAATTGCACCCTGGCCACGACGGCCGCGTACGAGTCGTCTCAATTCGAACCGACAACGGAAATTTCAAACGAGCGATTGCAAAATTGTGCAAATTACCCCTCCCGTCAGATAATGATGTAAAAATTAGCGATGCTAATTTGGTGGGCGGTATGTCGGCGATTGTATTGCGGGCCTGAAAATATAGATATAGCGCGCGTTACAGCTACGCGAGCGACGCTCTCGGGCGAGCGGTCGACTCCGGCAACCGAGCCGAGTCGCAACGAAACACTCAGTTATTCACGGAACTTTGTCATACGAACACCCCTTTTTTTGTACCTCCATTATTATTGTTAAATTAAAGATTTTTCATTTCAATGGTGTCGAATCCTATTTCAATCCCAACATATTGCATGTATCGGGCACAAACCAACACGACCTCGATAGAGCAAGTAAGGGCCAACTACGTCCTCACCGAGCATGAATTTTTTAGCGCTGTTTATCACCGTAAAACGCTATGTTCCAATGTTTTATTTCTACCTAAGCTTGTTTTTGTGACACCCGTTTCTTGTTCGTTACTTTGATGTCGGAACGAGGAGGGAAAAATTTAATAATGACACTTTTATAATAAAGCAAAAGATAAACTGTCCAATTTGTCATTATTTTTGCACTTTACCAGAAAAAAATTGATTTTTAAACAATTTATAGATTTTTTTTTGCAGAAATGAATGACGAAAACGTTTTTTTTAAATTTTTTCTTTTTATTCCTGCTCCGAGAGTGTGAGATTGAACTCGACGCTAACGATCTCACATCAAACCTCAAGGGCCACTCATTCTTATTGCCCTGTATAATACGAACGGTTCGGGTTCGTTTTTCATTCAAATTTTCTCTGTAATCTGCATATACGTTGGCTGATTAATTTTATTTTCTTTCCATGGAATATCCTGTTATAGTTGACCGCGCGTGCGAATCGTTGTTCCAATTTTATTTTAGTCGTAACTGGCGAATAAGATTTTTGGGTTGCTGCTCCCACGAGGTGTCGCGGTGATGAAAAAAGTTTTAATGGCTAACAGCTGGCACAAAATTGTATCTATTTATTTCGTAACTGCTGTGCCATACTTGCCGTGTTATTTTCTTTTTTAGTCTGCATGATACTTGATTTTTTTCGTTCGTAGGAGTCCCGCAATAAAAGGGAAATTGTGGCTTTACAGCACTGAGGTTTTAGTCTGCCCCAGACACAATCCGTTCTCGCGGATATTTCACGTGAAGTAAAAACTTTCTTATTCTTTTCAAAGAATGCGACTTGTCTGCTGTGACGTTAAATTTTATTTTCAGTTATGCCTTAACGGCCGCCAACGTTCGAATATTATTTCCATTTTCCCTTTCGATCTGCTCGCGTTCACGTTTATTTGTAAATATTGTCTTTGTCTAAGGCTACAGAATTTTTTAATTCAAAATTTGAATTCAATCGACAAGGAATCGCCTTCAAATAGATTTTTATTTAATTCACGACGGAATGAAAATGAGATTTCTGAATGCCGAGAAGAATTGAATTGTTCTACGAACGAGTTTCGAGAATGAATTGAATCGTTTTTTTTTTTTAATACTCAGTCAATCTCGCAGCTTCAGTCGCGGTGAAT
This sequence comes from Diadegma fenestrale, assembly GCA_037043255.1. Lineage (NCBI taxonomy): Eukaryota > Metazoa > Arthropoda > Insecta > Hymenoptera > Ichneumonidae > Diadegma > Diadegma fenestrale. Next base: position 13,945,460 of record CM073309.1, on the reverse strand, counting down.
ATACAATTTTGGGTTGTTTCCCTCGAGTACTCAAGAATCGAATGTTTCCTAGCCTTTCTTGTGGTCAAGCCTTCGTTGACCCTCCGACCCAACCCGCAAATTCGGTTTTGAAATTGACGTCAAATGTCTCCGTACGTGGACCTTTTTTGAAAGATTTGATATTCGATTCAACAAATATGATGTTGACAGTGACAATACAGTCTGTTTTGTGATAATCCAGAGCGGAAGTCGAATTTCCGGTGGTTTACTTTCGATCGAAACATCTCAATACGGATTTGCCGTTAGTATCTTAATATTATCTCGTGTGTCGTAGTACACAACCTAGGGTCAGCTGGGACCGGTTCTCTGGGCTCCGAGCCAGAGGCCTCCTTCGATATTATCGATCCTTGCGAGCTGTCGTGTTTATTGACATGGATGTATAATAGACATCGCGATATCTATAATAGACAGTTCGGTAGACGGAAATGGCGAAGTCCTGCTATTGTATTGTGCGCAATCCCAAACAATACTCATTGTTTCAAGTGAATTAACGAATTAAATCCTTGAAAGGAACTCGACATGGAGAAGACTGCTGAGTAAATCGACGAAGATCAGTGCAAACGGGAGCGATCAACATTGTTCTTTTCTATAGAGCTGAATTTTTTCTAACCAGAGCTAGCTCGCGAAAGGAATGATGCTGAAGTTTGCAACGTTGGAATGCAACGAAAAATATTTGATTTTATTGATGATTCGTTCAATTTTCAATGTCATCCAAATTTTTCGAGCCAATATGCTTTTCGGGTGGCAAAAATCGATCATTTTAATATCATCGTAATAACATTCTGCATTTGAATAATTATTTTTGCCAACGATAAAAACGAATTTCGTTGCGTTCCAACGTTACAAATTTCAGAGTCATGCGAAAGAATCTTGAGTTGAACTTTTTATGTACGTATTCGGAAGAATATTGGTGCCCTCGGAGAGGGAAAACTATTTCATGAATCTTGAAGTTCGACAGAATTTCATAGAACATTCCGCTGGAAACGCGGATGATGAAAAATGAAACACGTCATAAGCGGAGAGTTAATGAAGGAAAAAATGTATTGAAAAAAAAAATTCTATTCAAAGAAATTTTATATGGAAAAAAGTGGAAGAATGACATGGGAAAACCAGCGTGTTTGAAAAATTTATAACAAATGATTTTTCCATGAACCCACTTCGATCCTCAACGGGAATAAAAATTCAACAGTATCAGTTTTCTCGAAATTTTTCCGCTGACCTGGTTTCTCACAATAATTTTGAATTAATTACCTGCGTTTCCACATTTTTACCAATTATTTTTCTCCTCGTCGAATATCATTCGTTGTAACCCTCTCGAGTATTTTTTCAATTATATAATTACGATCCTCTCAGCCCGGGACAGATGGAGAAGGTGTTTCGATAATATTTTTCCTCTGCAATTTATCACAATAGTGCAGGTTCGCGCGCGTTATTCGTTTATTTACTCTTTACACCACGGACAGCGACAGCCCATGGCACTGGCGTTACCATCGATGAAGTTGCAGCGAAAAATTGGAAAAATTGAATCATTATTTGCGTTGTTCTCGTAGTGAAAACAAAGCAACGGGATCTTCTGAGTCCAAACGATGCGTACGAAAAAAAAAAAAAAAACAAGGGAAAATGGAGCAGCTCTAAAGTGGACGAGAAAATATCGCGATTGATGGGTTTACCACCAAAGGGTCTTGGTTGTACGACATTTCGGGGTTGGCACTCGAGTGGTTTTGAATACTTTAAAGAACGAGAAAACTCTTGAAACCGATTCTGGAAGCTTTTCAAACAAGATGAATCAATATTGTAGCTTTTCCACTGCATGTTCGTCCTTCCAGTAGTTTCTTATACACTTTCGTAGTGAGCCAACGTTACAAATGGGATTGCCGCGATTATAATCCACTCAGCCATCGGAGGAATGATGAATGTATTCGTCGGCTTTTTGCCAGCGAAGAAAATACATGAAAAATATAAATCACGTTTATTTTCTTTTACGAACTCGACATCAGTTGAAAAAAAACAAAACAATCAAGAAAAATTGAAATTGTGATTGAAAAAAAGTTGAAAGTTACGTACACGATTTTGTACGGCCCGATATCGATGCAAAATTTCATGAATAATGTTGTCGACGCCCCGTGAAAGAGCATCAAGTTTCTGAAATTTATTTTTAAACTAGACATTTTTTATTCCCTCCCCAGTCTCCTGGCATGTGATTGAGATGAATGGTTCGAGTTGTTATCGCCCGTTTGATCGTCTCGAGACAATCCCGAGGATTTATTTCAGCCAGGGGTCTATTTTTCCCTTGTAAATGAACCTGAAATCGTTTCAATGCCAGTGACTCGACCTCGTTCTCTGCATATTCATGTCCTATCAATTACAGGCTTCAGCTCAAGCAGCAAAAAACTGACCTTGTCGTCCATGAAAAAGAAGAAAAACAGGGAAAGACTGAAAGTTTTCTTCTCGAAGGATTGAAGCAATTTTTTTTCGACCATTAACAAATTAGGACAGATCGCGTTTTCGTACATTCATTTTGACAATTGCGTCGTCCATAATGACCCTGCTCTTTATTCACAATCTAAACTACAGAATCTGACGACTGAAAATAATCATTTTTCAGTAATATGGAAAAAAAAACGATCCAAATACTGCCCTAGGCAAAGTTTTTAATTAAATCAGGGTCAGGAAGATTAGAATCATTCAAATCAGCTCTTTTATCGCAGGCTTCACAGAAAAAAAGCCACGCACTTAAAATGATTTCATCGAGTGATATTTTTGCCCTCGCAGAATAAATATTAACCAAAAATGAAAATAACCTTGCGCCAGATATGCCAATTCCGGCGGCGATAAAAAATTTTGTGTCAGCGATTCGCGTGATAAAATATTGAATCTGAAAATGTCTAAACTCTTTTTGAAAAAATGAGATCGCGTCAGCATGCCACGCGGCTAACGTGAAATTTGTTCTTGACAGACGTACAGGAAGAAAGATTGGAGCAAGAAATAAAAAATAAAAAGAATATTATCGATCCAGGAAATCATTGATTGATTTTTCACAAATAATGTCAAGATTCATCGTTCGCCCTTATTTTATCTAATTTTTTTTTAAATTCCGTTCCATTGGTTTTTTATTTCGAAGATTTCAAGGACTATTTTGTTAGTCGGTTTTGTTATTTATTACTGGGCATCGCTGTTGTCGATCAACGTTTTTGTGGGTCGTCGCCAGGTTGATCTTGGTTTACTTGGGATTAATGGGCTGGATATAGATTTATCAAGGGCGGTCGACGTTATATTACGTTGACTTGGGATCCCTTGAGGTGTGCGGAGTTCCCTAAAAATAAATACATGACGTGGGAGCTCCGGGAAAATTTTTCAAATTTTCCATCTGTAAATATAAGCCCAACGCTCTAATCGATTACTTTACCCCGTGAATTACCATATCATGGCGAGTGAAATGCCATAATAAAAAAGTTAAATAGAAAAAAAAGTTGTACAGAAAATTATGGAAGTGGAAAATGCTATTTACGAAGTTTTTTTTTTTAATTAAAGGTGAAAATCCTCCTTTCTAGTAATTGCTCTGAAATGACGATGATTCCCTCGTACTGGACCACCAATTTCGCGTCTTTCAAGGCATCATTTTCACCATTCTGAAGTTCACTATCGACCAGAAGTGCAAATATATAGCGCTTTCCGACGTCACAAAATTGAGCACCTTTTCACGAACCGTGACACGAGATCTTGCTGGATCTTCGTAACCGTCACTCTCTTTCATTTTCACGACTCAGCACTCGCATATATATATATATATATATATATAAGATTATCTCTCCTAATGGATCTTCTATTCTAACATTCGCAACTGATTTCGACAGTCACCGGATATCCCCGTGCCAATTCAAATAGATATTTCAACCTCAATTACCCGCTCAATGGGACTTGGGAATTTCTATTGCCGACGTAACTGCATTCAGTTCGTTAAAAAAAACTCACCGAGTCACTGATCGCGCGGTACCGGAAATATCGTGCGTCGAATTTGCTGGACCGAAAAATAATTCAGCGAAAGCATTTTTTTGAATTTTTTTTTCTCCTTTAGTCTTGCGTGGAATGCACAAAATATGTAACAATGATAAAGTCCATTTTTTCTGAATCTCTGCTGGAAAAAACTATGAAATAATGATCTTTCGACAGTTTTCCAATATTCCATGGATGTGCTACTAAATCGCGGGTAGACCGTGAGGAATAGTGTCTGCAAATCATCGTGATAATCTTCGAAAAGCAATCTCTAAGGAATTTCGCACACATTCTCACCTACCACTAATCTCGCCTTCGAGGGAAGGCGCACGGACCGCGCGTTCATGTTTCCAATTTTTTAACACATACTCTCTCGCATATCCCACGATGTTAAAATCGATAAAGAGTCTTTTTATTATTTGGATTGAATACTCAAAGTAGAATACTCAAAAATAATCCCTTATTTGGATTGAATACTCAAAGTATAGTTTAAATCGGTGACCTTGTCGGAAAACATTTTCGTAATAATCAATTCGTAATACTTCAATTAAAGAAATGGAATTAATAAAGAATTCAATTCAATGATCGAACGATTAGAATATCGTCTGAGGTCCAAAGCCTATTTGGTAAAATAGGCTTTACGTATTCTAAACATTATCTGATAATACGTGACCTTTAGGGGAGAAACGAACCTTGCCCATTGAAACGGAGTATAATAAACAAATGCTGTTATTAGCATCGCGGATTGGTCGACTGAACAGATTCAAAGCATGTCTGGACTCGGTAATTCCCGAAAATTGGAGCGTCAAATTGTTGCTATCTGTGTTTCATCCCTGTGGTTACTTATCGTAGATTGTCCCCTTTCTCTGTTACTCTCCGCACGTTCGAAGAACCTTTGACTCTGCGATAATTATCAGGTTCGTTGGTAGCAACACGTGCGCCGAACGCTGATTGTGAAGTAATTGATTTTTATGATTCCTCTGTAAAGGAAACCTCGTCGTAAGCGACCTTAACGGTCGCGTCCATATCAAGTAAGATTCGCGCCCTGATATTGGTGGCCCCCATATGAGAATTAGTTCGACGCGAAATTGCGGATGAACCAATTCTGGTCTTCTTTTCTGTTACAGATATATGGCCATTATGCGACCCCTCAAGCATCATATGTCACGTAGACGAACCATAGTCGCTTTGATTTTGATATGGTTAGCGTCAGCGTTATTGGCTATGCCTTGCTTACTATATTCCACGACCAAAACCAGAAGGTGAGGCATGATCCGGATTCACGATCGTTAATCTGACCATCTCATTGTCATCGATATTATTTAACTGATTTGTCTCTTTTTCGTTGTAAACTGCCTTTTCATATCTTAATCATTTCGCTGCTTTCGTAAAAATCTCGATTCAATTCTCACATAATTGGCAATTTAATTTTTGTTCACTGGGAACGTAAATTTGTTGGGAAAGTTCGATTTCTTGTCCTGATCGGTGAACTAAATGTTTTTGCTGGGCAACCAAATTTTCTATTCCGAGAGTGAATTTGCTTGTTTAGAAAATGGAACAAAAATATTTCATCTTTATAGAAAATGACAGCAAAATATGTTGTTGAACTCTTGAAGATTTTATCGAACAATTATTGACACGATTGCATTCGACGAATCACTGATTTTTTCACGACTCTGAAGTTTGCATCGTTGGAATGCAACGAAATTCTTTTTTATTTTTGGCAAAAGTAATTATTCAAGTGCAGAATGTAATTACGATGATAAAATGATCGATTTTTGCCACCCGAAAAGCATATCGGCTCGAACAATTTGGATGACATTGAAAATTGAACGAATCATCAATAAAATCAAATATTTTTCGTTGCTTTCCAACGTTGCAGACTTCAGCATCATATTTTTTTTCATATTAACAAATGTGAGCTCTGGAGTTTTGTATCTCGTCCATGTCAACGTGTGCCATTTTTATCGTATACACAACATCGTTTTTTTGTGCTTATTACAGGTATTCGAATGGAAAGTCACGAATAATTTGTTATCTTTTGTGGCCAGACGGGGATTACCTCGACAGTAAAACCGAGTACATGTGAGTGACATATTTTTCAGTTTATCAGGCGGAATTGGACGTACGAATGCATAAATGCTGATGGAGAAAAGTTTGTTGAATTCTATATCGAGATTAATTTGTCGAGGTGAATTTTTCCATTGACTGCAGTAATTTTTCCGATAATTTGGTTCGACGAGTAAGTTTGGACGAAGGTAGAGAGTGCGCTTTTGAATCAGTCGCGGTTTGAAAGAAACTCTCATGGGTTGAATTAACGAAGACGTGGGATTTTGTGCAAACACAACATCATGACTCGATGTTGTCGGGGAGCCTAGTGGGAGCAATAAAAGTACTTTGGACTAATGAGATGCAGCGAAACTCGATACATCGTCGCGATATATCGCGCACGGTCCGCACATACCGCAAACCCGTAAAACAGGGGTAATCAGATCAACGTGAGAGGAATAAATCACGAAAAGCAAAAGTTGTCACGGACATTTTGATAAATTCGTTAGAAATGTAACGGATTCATTGGATCATAACGTTACGCTTGAGGCCGATCGTAATGAATTATTATCAATAGATAGGCACGTTATTCTCTTTATAGATACAACTTGGTATTCCTGGGTTTAACGTATCTCGTACCAATGGCAGTGATGGCCGTGTGTTATACTCTCATGGGACGCAAATTGTGGGGCTCGAAATCCATAGGGGAGCACACCGAGTATCAAAAAGAATCCATGAAATCGAAAAGAAAGGTAATTATTCATTCATGCCTGATTATCACATTGAAAAGAAAATTTTGTTGAAAAAGATCGATATTTTGTTGAATACGTTCAACTAAACGTTTTTTCGAAAAATCGCGCAAACTTTGTCATTTCAGCAAAAAAAATCTAGAAAATCCTTTCGAAAAGTGAATTTTTGTCCTTCCAATCGTAAATTTTGCTGACAGTTCCGTTACAAATGAAAAATATTGTCGAAATAACGGAAATTTTGAAATTATCCCAAAATATTTAGTTCGCTGTATTTCAACAAAATATCGACGTTTTTTGACAAAATTGAATTTTCAGTGCATTTTGATCATATGATGTATGGAACAGTTATTTCGTCAACAACTTGTACTCTTGATTACAATACATCCGAATAATCAATAGAGTGATCTAATTACGATGACTCTGAAGTTTGCATCGTTGAAATGCAACGAAATTCTTTTTTATTTTTGGCAAAAGTAATTATTCAAGTGCAGAATGTTATTACGATGATAAAATGATCGATTTTTGTCACCCGGAAAGCATATTGGCTCGAAAAATTTGGATGATATTGAAAATCGAACGAATCATCAATGAAATCAAATATTTTTCGTTGCATTCCAACGTTGCAAACTTCAGCATCATCCAATTACGAGTCATTACGCTCATTTCCATTAATCAGTACCTCATCGTGTTATTCGCGTTTCTTTAGCGTGCCGAAGCACGATAATCCTATAATTTACCTGAAAACAGAGTTAAATGCTAATTTAATAAACATGTCATAAAACACTCGTATTTCTACCATTAAATTAGCCTGTACAATGAAAATAACGATTTACTAGCGTGCGAAAAGTTAGTGCCGATTAACTTTCATCCCGAAAGGTTAATCTGTAAAGTGTGGGCAAACTTTGCTTCCCACTTGCTTTTTAAATATCCTCAAGATTGCTGTGAAAAATAAAGTTCTGAGATATTGCGTGCATCTTATAATCGGGGTTCGCGAGAGAACTAATGATCCCAAGGCGTAATTGAAAAGTAAGACATAATGTGGTGGCGTAAAAAATCGTCTGTACGTTCGAAATCAGAGAATTACATAAAAACTGACTAAAATTGAAAAATAATTTTGGAAAAATGTGGAATCAACGCTGTGATCCGTTGCTCGATTTCAACAAATTTGTATAACTCATGCACGGTTCTCCGGGAATAATTGGCACGTAAGATTCTCCCATAAGCTCGCTGGCGAATTCCATTGTATCTGTTTAATCGATCGCATTACCGAATGTGCACGAGGAACCCAGTGCGCATTATATGCAGATTGCATGCAAGATCTACAGATAATTCCTCGACAGAGATGCCAGAAATAATCTCTCCATATATATTCACAGTATATGGTCACAAACTCAAATGTAACATCCCCTCAGGTCAAGAGTCGCGAAAGTGCTCTGACCCAAAGAGCCATAAAGACGAAGCCCTTGGGGGAGTCAAGATATACGATCCCCTTGCTCCACGTCAACGATATCTTAATACAGACTTTGAGCATCAATCCAATCTCGTGCAATAACGACAAACTTGTTCTAAAAGCTCTCGAGTTATTCACCACTCGATCTTCCCCAATAAATGACAATTGAATTAATGACTAACGATTGGTAAATATTGAATCCGACCGCAGGGAAAAAGTGCCCGGGAAATTGTTCCATTTTCGAAAATCGCTCCATACTTTGCCGGATATTTCGAAAGCTTCATGAAAATTCGTGTTTTATCAAATCCGGACAAATCTCGGCTGATCAAAAAATACAATAAATCACGCAGTTTGAATCGAGTCCGTGGAAAGGCAAAAAAAAACTGATCTCCCACAGCAATCGTTACGACACAGCGAGGGTTTGTCGAACTGACTCGTAAGAGTCTCAGGCAAGTAATCCGGCGAGAGAGTAGTTGGAGGGCATGAAAAATACTTCAGAAACGTCGTTTGCGTCAAGATCACATGAAAACAAGGACAGAAAAGTCCGATAACCTTTCCATACTTTGAATGGTAATAAATGCATCGATTCCAAGATAATCCAACGCAACTGGAGTTGAGAAACGAAGCCCAAAGGGCTGTCAAGACCAAGGACAAAATACGTGGGTGGTGACTTGCCTGACGGGTTTAAAAAGTGTTAAACGACCAGCAGACAAAGTTGGTGCCAGACGAGGCGTTGAAGACGATAAAGAAAAGCGTCATTGGTTTGTGGGAGAGCGAAAAATCGTTTTTTTTTGCACGTAGGCGTCGGTCCGGGCCACCCATATATTAGAATTTTCCGATTAGTCAAGAACTAAGCTCATTCGATATACCGAAAAAGGTCACCGTTCCCGAGGACACGTGATAAATCAAGTTTGTCGGCGAAATTCTGCTGATACGAAAGGTCCACCACGTTGGTGAACAACTCAAAGAAATTCACACCGAGTATTTGTTTCCATAAAATGGAAAACACTCACCGGTAAATGCTTCGACTCTTCAGCATCCGGCTCATGGAGCACTTGCGTGACGCAACATTGATTTCCCATCTTTTCCCGTGAACATCGTAACAAGGTCGTTGAGAGTCTATAGTCGTCCTGGGGCGAACAGATCACTTTGGGGAAACTCCGTAGGATTCAATTTGTATGCAGCTCCACGCGAAAACGCATCACCAACCCGAGTGGGACAAGTTCGTGGATCAGTGAGGCACGTTCATTGAGCTTTCGGAAACTTTTTTTTTACTAAATAGACCTGATATAGTGTGCCAGGTGAAACTTGGGAAGATCGTGAGGGTAACCGAAATTGAACGAGAGAACATTTACTGATCAGAAGCAAGACACGTGGGCAGAATCGTGACCAGGAAAACGGATTCTCCTCATTAAATCATCGAGTATGTTATCACGATGGCGATGGAAAACTTTCGTCGCGATTGATGCAACAATAAAATTCCAACAATGATGAAAGCCAACCTTCGTTAGAAGTCCAACGGCTTATTGCGTTGTCAAGAGGTCGCTGGCCAAGGGTCTTCTGATCTTTCATCAGAAAAGTCTAAGGTCAAAAGTTCATGACAGTGAAAAGAAGTTCGTGATCGTCTGAGTCACGGAAAGTCGTTCGACGATTCTGTGGACTTTCAGTGGTCGTAAAACCCACAAGTTTTTCGTCGTTGTTTTCGAGATGTAGATCGTACAAAAAGATGGATGACCATCACATTAAATGGGGAAAAAAATGATATTTTACTGATGATTTCCTGCGGATCTTTCTGGACAAATATTTTTTGCGATCAATCCGATACAATGCGATCTTCCATAATTTTCCATGTACGATCATGAAATTCGGCACGAACTCTCGGCCCGCCCGATCTTTTTGCTCTCTTTGCGAGTTATTTCGGCTCCAGCTTCTTCGCACTTCGATGGCAAACGGCGTCGACCGCATTTGTGAAATGGTTTTTGGCCGGGAAAGTTAATAAAATCGGAGTGGACATAGAGCCAGAAAACATAAAGAAAAATATCGAGAAAAAAGGACAAGGGTTTGGACCTGAAAAAAGGCATCAGGTTGGGAAAAAAACAACAGTGAAGGAAAAGATAATATGAAAGAGTGACGAACCGCGTGTCAAATCGATACTTTTCGATCGGCATGTGTTGAAAACGTTCCAAGATTCTCTTGGACTTGGGCACAAAAGAAAAAAAAGTATCTAAATTTATTCGAATGTTGAAATCGACCGGCACTCTCCCCCACTTGTTAAATTTTTTAAATTAAATACAAAAAATCTCATACATTTTCAAAAACTCCGTTCTTAAAAATGTTGCATGTTTTAATGGATTTGTTTGATTGATTCACAGGTTGTAAAGATGTTTATCATCGTCGTGACAATATTTGCAGTATGCTGGTTACCGTATCACGGATTCTTCATTTTTCTCTATCATCATCAACGTTTTACAAGAACCACTTACGTGCAGCACGTGTATCTTAGTTTTTACTGGCTCGCTATGTCCAACGCGATGGTTAATCCCATTATTTACTACTGGATGAACACGAGGTGAGTCCTTCATGCTTTATGTATCGGTTTTTGTTGTTTTCACATCAAAATTTTAGCAGTTGTGGCAAAAAAGTTGTCATGATAGAAAAGTGTCCACTTCACGTAAATGAATTATCGCAATTTTCTACCCACTGTTTGCTTGGCTATAGAGAACTTTTGAAACACCAGGCAGGCGTTAGATTTTATGGAAAACGTTCCAAAAGCAATGACTCTGAAGTTTGCAACGTTGAGATGCAACGAAAAACATTTTTTCTATTGATTATTCATTCAATTTTAAAAATCATGCCAATTTTTCCAGTCGATTGAGTTTTTTGGTCGCAAGAGACGATCTTTTTATTGGCCGGACCAAATATTGAATAATAATTATGAGCTCTGCTGCGGGAAATAACAAAATTTCGTTGCATTCCAACGATGGAAACTGCAGGACCATCCAATAGCAATATGTTTCGAGCAGTTCGAGAATTCAACAATTCTCGTAGCTTTGAAAATCTTCCGAATTTAATTATTCAGGACGATTGCAGCCATTGACAAAGTACGTTTTCCACAACTCTGTCCTACTCGTAACTGATCGTTCGCTCGTTACACTACAAACGAAATCTGTTTCTGAGCCAGGACGGATGAGAAGATTTGAAATACTTGGACAGTTTCAGTCACTTGCATCCCTTCACCCTCATTTTCCGTATGAAACTTAATACAGCTTAACTCAATCTCTCGAAAGATAATTCAACCCGGATATATCCAAATCGCAGAACGGATCCAGATCTTCCATTGTAACAAGCAAATGTAGTCGATGAAAAGGTTTGAAGTTTCGAGCATTCTCACATCTCTCTTTTCTCCCTCGATCGATGAAAACTTTTCAATTGGATTTTTTCACCTGAAGGAAACTTAATGAGCGTAAAAAAATGACGAGAAAATGATTTTGAAGGTAATTTACACAATCAATAATTACAAAAGTTTCTCATTGAGATATATGGTCAATGAAAAGGTTTGGATTGCTCGACAATTCGTTTTTCCGGAGTAATGAGAAGCTCGTTCGATTTCTCGAGGCGGAATTGTTAAATCCATTTGAATTATAAATAATCCGGGAATGGATCGTAATTCCTGGAACTCTATGCATGTCAGAAAAGTAGTAAACAGGCAAAATATAGAACAAACGTCAGCAGGAGCCTAGATAGTCAGCAGGAGATAGAAAAATAATGCAAAGATCATATCGTCGGATCCAAACACGTTCATTATATTCATGATCTTCCCTAGAAATCGCAACAAATGATCAAGAGTCGTATATACAGTAAAATAGACATTTTATGACGTCACAGAAAGTCTGAATCGTCGTCACGGGGAAACGGATTGAGGGAAAAATCTCATATTAGATTTGAATTTTCTATGATTTTTATCTTTCGATTGCGACTATCGACATTGTCAATTCTCGTGTATTTATGAACTCCATAGTCGGTTTATAACGTCTGTGACAATTGAGCTCTGCTAGTGGGTCTAGCCGAAAGCTCCGAACATAACGATAAGTAGTTTTTGCCTCCTACAGTTCCAACACATTTGCGACTCATTCCGCGACCTCAACCCATCGCGTACGCCCTCACCACACGGAGGCGATTTTTGCTGAGGAAATCAACCGTCCCACATCTGTCGTAATAAAATTGATTCCCTTGCTCTTGAGGGCGCCAAAAGTAATCGAAACAGACATTCGAAAAGTCGAGCGGTGATTAGTTGTAATCGATTCGATTCCATACACCATTCAAAACAATCGACGTCCATATCCGCCACGCGAACTTTCCGCATAATTTATTCTCCCCTTTCAACCTCAACACCGTCATTCCCCGGAAGCTTTTTTTTAACAGCGTCTTGATCTCCCACTCGAAATTGAGTTATACTTCATCGACATTCGAATTTATCAAACGCGAGAACGAAACGCCGACGATACAATGAGCGCGGGTAACGAAAGTGGAAAAGAAAAAATGAAAATAGGATTCAAGCTATTCACCGTGGATAGCGGGTGAAAGCTAATAATATTATTATGCAGAAATATTGGCTGGGGCGAGGGATTATTGCGAGGGTGAACATTTTACGACATTGAAACGTAGCAGACCTCAACAATGGCAGGAATTCGACATCCGTTTACCGAATTATTCGACGCTATAACATGTCGATAAACGCTCTAGCCAGCAAATCTCTTCGAATATTTTTATTTCGACCCAAGAGATCGGAATTGTTGCAATCGAATTCATTATTTCTCAGCAATTCCGCGACTTTTGTTTATTCACTTTTTTCAGTCTTTGTCGCTTATTCTTCGAAAAAATCCAGATTTTGTTGAAAAGCTCCGCCAAATTCGGCAACCTGTTCTTTATTAATTAGAGATCGAGGCGTATCGCACCATACAAATCGCATTACTCAATGCTGTGGTATTAAACGTGATACGGCTTCGAATGCAAATGCCCAAAAACGTATATGCAAGTAGCCGAGAAAGTAAATTGATTATTCCGAATGAGGAAATACTTTCGAAAAATTATTGATGAATTATCTCAGGTTTTATCAACATTTTTTATTTTGAGTCGATTTGAAAACATCACGAAAAGAAAACAAATGATTGAGATTAAATTGTCATCTGTCTTTATTTTTTTTTTATTATTGAAAGTCAAGTTTGAAGTTTACGACGATACGTCATTGTCATTCTTTACCAGTTTTCAGCGATATAAACTTTTTCTCAATAATGCTCTGTTTGCTCTTTAACACGTTCTCAGAGACCAGCAACTACTCCCAAGTCCTGAAAAATATCGTTCCTCAGCGTTGAAGCGCGCGCAGTTTTGATCGATGGTACGACGTTATACTTTTTCGTTTCTGCAGGTTTCGCGTATACTTCCAGCAAATCATCTGTAAATGTTGCTGCATGCTGGGACGATCGAACGCGAGGAACCGTCAGATGCAAGAAATGGCAGCTCTCCACCGATCTGACATCGGCCATTCAGGTATATCAAATTGTATGCGATACCTTACTCGCACATTGCTTTAACTGTCAACCTCACAATTTCCATCACTCCTCGTCATAGAATGCCTCGCTTCTACACAATATCCAGAATAATCATGCATCCAAAATCGTTTCAAAACTGATGGATTCCAAGTTTGCATGATTGGAATGCAAATTCTGTTTTTCCTTTAGCAAAGCTCATAATTATTATTCAATATTTGTCCTGGACAATAAAAGGATCGTCTCTCCAGTCCCAAAAACTTAACGCAGTGGCTAGTCGTCCGGATAGCCGGACGAATAATATTCGTCCGGACACGGTTTATCCAATGATTTCCGCTTTATCCGCCGGACGATTAAGGGTTGCTTATTCGTCCGGACATGCTTTCAGTATAGAAAATATCCGGACGAGTAGCCACAGCCAAAACTTAATCGAGACGAAAAATAGCCATAATTTATGACTCTGAAGTTTGCATCGTTGGAATTCAACGAAAATCGTTTTTATTTTCGGCTAAAATAATTATCCAAATGCAGAATGTAATTACGATGATTGAATGATTGATTTTTGCCACCCCAAAAAGCATGTCGGCTCAAAAAATTTGGATAACATTGAAAATTGATGGAATTATCAATAAAATGAAATACTTTTCGTTGCATTCCAACGTTGCAAACTCCAGCATCATCATAATTTTCAAAATTCAATAAGTAATTCATAGAAACAATATTTTTCGTTCAATCTCAACGTTGCGAACTTCAAAGTCATTTAAAACCGAACGAAAACAGAAGAAAACCGCACGACCCTCAATATTGTTCGTTATAAACTTGTTCTCGTTTTTTTTCGTGTAAAAAGAAGAAAAAAAATGTCACTTTGTCACACAAAGTACAAGAGTCAAAATTGACACTACGTGGACGAAAAGTTTGTATTGATGTTCAAAACATTTGTCGTTATTCAGCATATTACAGCCGAGCAACTTTTTTGTTTCGTCGAACCAGCAATTTCAGACGCCCAACTTTCTGTGTTTGGCTTTCAGCCATTCGAACGTTCCTTTTCGAGGGCGTTTTCGCGAAAAGATCTGGTTCGATGCTCGTGAGATCGAACATATATAAATCTCTCGCTCAGACCTTGATACTTTTTTCTTTTCACTTACTAAATTTATGGGATTGATAATGGCGATATTGAGATACAAATCACGAAATTGCCGCGCGCTATCCTTTCGTACTTTTATTTATGAATATCCGGAACGTGGAACAGCTTCTTGCTCTGTGGTATTTCTAAAGTTGTGCTCAATTAATGTTGCATCCTAGTTTTCATGTTTTTCACATTTATGACTGCTGCGCCGGTGCGGTTGAAAAAAAAAAAACGTCAGAAGTGGGTCATTGACGTTTTCATTGAAGTTGCGGGTGAGCAACGTTGGCAATTTGTATCGATATGAAAGAAAAAAATCAATGCAACGGATTTGGCGATAAATTCAAATCCGCTAAATTTTAATGCACTTTCGATTGGCAGTGACGATTTTTTTTCTATTTATACACAAAGCGTGAATAACAATGAAAATGTTTCGAGCCATTGTTTCATTTGCTTGCAGGTCGCGTCAAATCCTCGTCAATTCGGTGGCGACACAGTACAGCGGAAAGTCACATGCAAGCCTTCCGGATAGACTCACGTTCGATATGCGAAAAAATTCATACACGAGATACCGTAACCATTATTTGAATAAAATCAATTTCCCTAGAGATCCAAATACGTCCAGAACGAGACTTCGCTCTGGCAACGAGCTTTCGTCAATACCGAAGAAATACACGCTCGAGAGTACGATAATTTTTCACGAGAGGTCCATTTAGAAAGCTCGACTTCGAGAACAAGAATAAAAAAAGAAGAATAAAAAATTACCATGCTTCCCAGAGCTCGTTCTCTGTAATGGCAATTTCAACATCGAAGGTATTTCCTTTAAGAGGTTTCATAAGTACCCGATAAGGAGGATCGTCCCTGCATTTAAGCTTGTCGTTAAATCTACACGGGCAAACGGAATCGATTTGAGAAGGGCGTCAATATTTATTTCAAGTGTAGACGATTGTTCGTCGCGAATGAAGAAAAGTCTTTTCCATAAGTTTCATTGGCGCGCGATATTTCAAATTGCGATATTGGTCCCATGGACCGTCGGTTGCATCCGAAACTGGAAACGCAAACGTAACTGGAGGCTGAGATTCTGTCTGTATAGTCAATGAATGCGAAACAAGTTTCTATCTTCGAGAACGATAAAATAAAATAAAAAAAATAAAAACAAAACTATTTATATGGGACTGATAATCATGCAAATACTCAGCGTTCGGATGAGTTTAAATTGCTGGGTCAATGCTTGAAAAACTGAATGAAGGTATTGTGTTCAGTTGACCAAATAATCGAATCGAACAGGTGTATGAAGTATGATCAAAATACTGCATCGCGTTCGAAGGTCCGGACTCTTGAAACCGTGTCGAAAACTTGTGGCCGTTATATATATTTGAAATTCACTTTCCAAGGCTGCAGAAATATCGGAAAAAAATGAAAAACCCAGATTTACAGAAATAAATCGTAACTACCGGAGAACGAAAAACATCAATGAGAATTGCTCGAGTTTTGATAGATCGAAATTGGACACCTGTTGATTCGAATCAAGTGCTTGATATTTGTATGAAATATTATGTTATGGGAAAAATATTGTTGCGCTGTTCAGCTGCATCCTTGAAAATTACGTATTACGATGTGCTCGAAAAGTAAAACCATCAATTTTTTTCCATAAAAATAAATGAATAACAAACGAATTGTTAAAGAAAAAGTATGTTAAAAAAAAAAAGAAACAGTTCACTTTGTATCGAACGACAATACGTTATTGCACGTCATCGAATGTCGGTCACGTCGACTGTTGAATATCAATTGAGATTTTACTTCGGCATTGCGATGTTCCAAATTATATATGTTACGTGTAAAAAGTATTATAAGATCATCGTTATAATAAAATCGTTTCATTATATATGTCCCACAATATCTTGTCCTTGGAAAAAAATGTATAAAGGATAAATAAATAACGATATTTTTGATTTTTGGATCCCCGTATGATTACAATTTCTTATACGAAAACCCCATGAATCGAGCTGGTGAATTTCCTTTCCAGTGAAATGTGGAAATATAAACATCGATGTGTTTCTTTCGATCTATCGACGATTCCGATCAACCGAACTCGATGTTTTTTTCTCGGTCTTCACGGTATGAGTTTATTCTTTTTATTACGGATCGTTGTTTTTCTTATGCAGGCTTCATTTTTCGGGACATCTCAGTGAATCGTCGAGGGATGCGAGCGAAAAATATGCAATTATTAAAAGGTAATGAGGCATCTACGCCAAGCTTTTTGCTCGATTTTTTGTGCAGTTTGGTATTTATAAATGCGAGCGTATATGGGACGGGCTAGTTTTGGAAGAATTGATCGAGTAGCCGAGAAATATTCACAGCGTCTCGGAAAACAAGATCATAACGTTGGAATTTGAAAAATGCTGTTATTTAAAAAAAAAAGAACATCCTGCTGATTTATAAACGAGAAAAATCGAATCGTACACTCGATCCAAGAGCCCTCGAAGGCAGCAGCAGATTTATTCCAGTCGGACACGCAATTCAAGGATAGGAAAACCAATTTAATCGAGTGGCAATATTTGCACTTGAAGCGATAGTCACACTCTTGGGATGGGACACGTGAGATTGCGAAAAATGTTGCATCACTGTTGACATATGGTGTCATTTTAGGATGCACTCGCGATTCCTCCACACCATCGTTTGTTTGATGTTCTACTCTGATTTTTTTTCATCAATCATGCTTCATGCTGTTTAATTAAATTTTTCCATGAAAAATATTCCCACGCTTTTTTTTTTTGCCGTGTGTCTCGCGATCCACCTTCCCATTCATCTGACTAGCACCAACATTGAATTTGCATCCTCCTGGTTTCACGTTCAATATTCCATTCATCGGCTACTTAATTAAAACATAACTTTTAGAAAGCCATCTCTATAAAACGAGTAATAATATTTCTCTATCCATTCACAGATACCACGAGTCAATATGAAAATGTAATTTTCTGAACTGTAAGTGATTACAGAGCATGTGTGAACTTATTTCCGTCCGTTTTAATAATATTCTCGTTCACTGGTTCACTGCAATGAAAGACGAAGGATACTAAATCTATCTTTCCAGAAACAGGCTCTCCGCGCCAACACGGGAAAACACTTTCCATTATCTAATTACTTGCGAAGGTGCGAGTCTCTGGTGGGGACGTAATCGAGCGGGTAAATAGCCTTTCGTGACGAAAGGGTATGCGCTAGATCATGAAACAATATCGATGGCCCCGTTTGTAACAAGATTTATGTGTGGGTTCTGATGGAAGCTATCAAATTAACTCAGCCCGTCAACCCATTCCGAGTTTAAACTGATTATACAGACGTTTGAAAAGGGTGGAATTCCGTTTCCATATTCTCTATTAATTAACTGGAAACCGTATTATACTGGCTTTTCATGTCTCAATCAACACTATTTCGTTCGCAAGAAGTTATGACGAAGCTTCTATACTACGAGCCAAAAACAACTGTGTCTATAGAACAGGGAGCCAATTCCACCCTGTGTGCAGAGAACAATAGCTCACTTTTGGAAACTCTTTACTCGAAAAGTTTGACGTCACAGCATCGACTTGTTTGTACTTGCGTTTTTGGTCGCACTTTTTTATTCATTTTTTGACAACATATGGTATTCCTCGATCGTGTGGAACTGACTTTGGTCGCTTGGTGAGTTGATATCACTCAGAACTATGGCCATTCGTCGAGGTAGTATTTTGTTCCCGGGAAATAAAAAGAAGAAAATAACAAAGATTTATCGTGAGAAACTGAATTGAACTTTTCACGAACTCGCACAAATTTTGTTGGATTAAAAAACGATTGAATTCGGATATTAATTCTTCAAAATATCGTCATTTGCTTTCACTGGACACTGAATAAAAATTCGAAAAGTGTACGAATGAGGAATTGGTCTTGACGTTACATTTTTTACCATCGAAATGATCGTGAATCTTTTTTGAGCTGTTTTTTCCACTCGCAATGCCCAGGGAAATCAGATGGGAATGGCGGTATCGAATTCCAACTATGACCTCGGAGATTAATATGAGAGCGTTTGATGAGGATTCCAGGGGATACGCGAGGGGATACGATGGAAAATGAAGGTATGGAAAATCCTGAGAAATCGAGCGAGCTATGTTTTGAAAGTGTCATGCGCATGAAAAGCTCAATTAGTCTTTCCGATGCAGTTGGAACTCATTGCAAACCTTCGGGTTGTCAATTTATTAGCGACAACGCTTTAGTTCGCTTACAAGCACACTCCATGAACGCGAGTATGCTGCGGACGCAGTTCGGGAGAATGTTCAACGTGAACAGATGCCAGTTTCCGTGACCATAGAGATATTCGGACGACGTTACCCCCAATCCGTAAACCATTTCTGGACAGCCCGATCCCGTGAATCAGAGTATTTGCGATATTACAACCCCAAGTATAGTTCACGTCAAGGTAATCCCTTTCTAAAAAGTTGGTGAGTAATGCTCGAAGTTGGCGACCAACTGGGGGCATTGTTGTCCTTTTATTCGTGCCGTGATTAGTCGATTTTTTTTTCAAACATGAGAACTTGTCATACAACCTGAGCGATTTGGAGTTGAAAATTTTTCAACCAAATTTTTTATCACAAAAAAAAAAAACAAAAAGATTTCAGTACTTCATTATTTCCGAGCAGAAAAAAATCATGGCGTTCGCTCGAATCGCTCTTGCGATTTGCTACTGCATGGATTGTGCTGCAACATATTGGAGATCTAAAGTTTTTGCGCCGTTATACACGGACGACAATGATTTGAAAAACGTCTCGGGTCAGATTGACCCAGTTTGCATCTACGGATCGGTTGCGGAATTGTGCAGTCGAAGGGTTAATGTAGTAATTTGGGCGTATGATTCTTGTACGCACGCTTCAGCATGCGCTGGTATGCCCTGGTTCAATAAAATATTCTGTTTCAACAATCGATTCATTTTCCATGAATAACAAATGACGCTGAAGTTTGCAACGTTGGAATGCAACGAAAAACATTTCATTTTATTGATGATTCGTTCAATTTTCAATTTCAACCAAATTTTTCGAACCGATATGCTTTTCGGGTGGTGAAATTTGATTATTTTATCATCGTGATTACGTTCTGCATGTGAATAATTATTTTTGCCAAAGATCCAAGAGGATTTCGTTGCATTCTAACGATGGAAACTTTAGGTTCATGAATAACAACGTTTTTCCATTTTTTCAAACGTGCATTATCAATTCGAATGATGTGAATTTAAGAAATGCATAAAAACATTCATGTACGTTGTTGACCTGACGAATGCAGTCCCTGAATAACATTTCCTTGTTATTCGCCTTTACACATCAAAAAACATCACAAAACAGGAGAGAAAAGCGAGGATATTAATGCTCTGCTTGCGAGCGAATATTTTCCTCGCACTGACATTACTCTTAACTAGGATTTCGCGAGGACTCATGTTTACGTTGACTCACTCAAGCCGTTGTCAAGTGTGTCCATAAAGCACTGTCTACGTTTTTTTTTTGCGTGTCCTTTGTTTCTCGAATTCGCCCTGTTTTATTTCTCAGAGAGTGACAAAGGATTCGCGCAAAATTTTGTAGTAAATCTTCATTCGTTGACATATTACGAAAGAGGTTTCTTAGTGTTCGACTTTTAATTCGAATGGAATATGCACATCGCGTGACTACGGATTTATCAAATTTTCATAAATTTTCATTACCGTCATTCATCGATAGTTGATCCCTCTTTTATCCACTCTGAATCGCTAATTTTCTCGCTCCCTCTCGCTCCGTCTCATATACGCCTTTCATAGTAAATTTCAACAGCCATAAAAGGAAAAAATTTGGGCATGAAGCTTCAACTAATTAAGAATCTACTGTTATCGCGCTCCAACTATAATCTTGCCGGCTTATCATCGTCAATCCGAACATCTCGAGAACAAAGCTCGGATGAAAAGTCTGACGATTCCACTTTCCGTGGAGAGTGCTTCTTTGTATCAAGTCTCGACTATACCGCTCAGGCATTGTTGTGAAGAGTAAATGGCTCTGAAAACGTATTTTGATGGTATTTTCGAATACTTTTTTCCATAATTTCAATAAAACGGTAACACCTCGAATTTTACGTCTCATCGCCAGTTCGAATTCTCCTGAAATTGATGCAGAATGAAATAAAAATCTTCTACAGTTTCACGCACGACGACGGATTTCTAGTTATCGCGAGACCTACGATCAGGGGGTAAGTAGTACGACCGCGAACTGGTCAGACGTCTCGCAATGCAACAAATCGCGAATTTCACGTCACCAGCAGCTACAGCAGGAGGAATGGAACTTATGCCATGAGCCAAAACTCCCCCCCGCCGCGTGAGGAAGCTGTATATTGACAAAATATATTGATGAGTATAAGCAGATTTTTGAAAACGGATATGGGCGACCGACGGCGATGGGTGTGCGGTAAATATGAGGCTGCGAGGATTGTCAAAGTTGGAAGCAGCTCCGAGCAAAGTCAATTCTTCGTACTGGGTGACCGCTTAGCCATTTGCAACTCGCGTATCAATTAATCGCTCAGTGGACAACAGCTTTTTCCAAATTTCTGTTGGTGCCAACCAACTCGAGCCCAGAAGAAATATCGTGGCCGGTATCAGTGGGATTATAACACAGTTTTCATCAAGCCTCCTCGGAAATTCGATACAGCATTGTATTTAATCAGAAAAGAGCGTCTGTGGGTAACACTGTTGGGGGTGTCACTAAAATAGCGTAAATGTGGAGTAGGCTCGAAGTAGAGGCTGGACTTTCTGCATGAAACGGCGAGGGAATGAGCATCAGGGACAATAAAAATAGAAAAAAACTTCACGAAATGTTAGAAACTTTATACCCTACGGGATAATTTTTGTTTTAACATAGAAAATATGATTGAGTTAGAAATTAGAAATTTTTATAAAAGTTTCATGCCTTCAGTACATCCAACAGTTAGTCTCATCAACCACGAAGAAATTGGTGAAAAGGTGAAGTTCAACGAACGAATATACGATCTGGAGATGGAGTTTTTTAATTCTTTCAATGGTGTTCGCTTGGTTCTCATGAATTACGATATTTGTATCGTAATTCTGTTTTCCCATGCGGACTAGCTCATTCGAATGTGATTCGCAGCCCCAGTTAACGGTGAGTGTGGTCGCGGTTTACCCATCGACTGTTTCACCCTCGTTTTCTGCACTCGCGTTTTCCACAATTCCTGAATCTAGTGCAAACTTCAATCGCACCCGTTCAAAATGCACAATAACACCATGAGCCTCTTACTGCAACTTTGATGGGAAAATTAATTTTATTATGTCGAAGTTTGCATCGTTGATATGCAATGAAATTCTGTTCTTTATCAGAGCTCATAATAATAATTTGATATTTGAACTCAGAAACAAAACGATCTTTCGAAAATTGTCATGATTTTTGAAATTCATTAGATTTATCGCTTTATAGACAAAATATTTATCGCTCAATCTCAACGTTGCCAACTTCCAAGTCATATAGTAATTTTTCGTTTCTCGTACCTAAAGTATAAGAATTCATTGCATGGTGTTTTTCAGTCATTTACAGTCAAATAAACTGACCGATAAACGGACTGACTGCGATATAGACAAACTTTCGTCCAGCTCGAGGCCTCACATACACATTTCAAAGTCTCAGAGATATAAATGTTCTTTCCACGACTAAAAATAAAAACTCCGGAATAAAAGAAAAAAATCAACGCATGGAAAAGTTATTTCGAGAATTAGAAAAGTTTATGCAATATCGCTTCTTGCGAGAAAATATTCCATCCGGGTGCTCTTATCTCGCTCCTTAGTTCTTTCTTCTGCGTACATTCGCAAGACGAGACTTCTGACTGGAACGAAAGTTCGTGAAGTATTAAAATCATAAAAAAATCGTCATGCGACTGAAGACTCGACGCGATCGTTTGTTTAGCGCATAAGAGGAGTATTTTCTTGGGGAATTCGGTTTTAAATGAGATGGCAAATGGCAGAGTCGTGTCTAAACTGAAACTAGGGCATTTGCTGCAAAATGGCTGAGGAGATTGAGGTTTGTGGGAATTTTAGAAAAACTCTTCGCAGAGATTTCAAGTCGGGCGCTCTCAACAGCATCTCAATAATTCACGTTTCGCTGACACACCGGATTCGTAAAACAATTCAATAAAACGGATTCAGTTGCAAAAAGATTATCGATATAAAAATAATGGCTCGTGCGTTTTGGTGGCTTGTTCACGAACAGACTGACATCAGTTTCTAAAGTGGTTTAATCTATATATATATATTAGGGTGGTTCAGAAAAATCGACTATTTTTGTTTTTTCAAAGCCCGGGTTTCTATTGTTGCAGTAAGGTGAAAAAAGATGCCTGACAAAATTTGAGCGCTTAAAAAAATTTTTTAGGGGTCGCTCATCGCAATTTTCTATTTCCCATTTAAATAACACGGGGGAGACTTTACTAGCTTCTTTTGAATTTTATTCCTCGGTAACGGGTGAGGGTCCAACAACGCTCAAGGCGGTTTCTTGTAGGGATTTGAACGCTCTATAAAAAACGTGTCTTGACATTTTACGATCAACTTACTCCTACGGAAGTTATTCGACGTAAAAATTAGCTTTGAAGGAAATTTCGACTTTTTTTCACTTTTCCGGCAAAACTATCGATCTTGTCACAAAAATCTTTGGAAATTTCTTCGGAAATCACTCGATTTAGTATCATATCATCTTCCTGGATTAAAAAAAATTGAATAATTTAGAATACTACTACTATACGGGTTATTCTTAGAGGAAAACTGCGATTTCCGTCGATTAATTCGTTATATTAACAAAAAATGATAATAAAACGGTTATATATACATATATATATACACACTATACATATACACAACAAAATATATTCAGTAAGGAAAACCCGATATTTATTTCAGATTTCAAAAATTTTCAAAAAGAAAAATCTGAAATAAATATCGGGTTTTCCTTACTGAATATATTTTGTTGTGTATATGTATAGTGTGTATATGTATATGTATATATAACCGTTTTATTATCATTTTTTGTTAATATAACGAATTAATCGACGGAAATCGCAGTTTTCCTCTAAGAATAACCCGTATAGTAGTAGTATTCTAAATTATTCAATTTTTTTTAATCCAGGAAGATGATATGATACTAAATCAAGTGATTTCCGAAGAAATTTCCAAAGATTTTTGTGACAAGATCGATAGTTTTGCCGGAAAAGTGAAAAAAAGTCGAAATTTCCTTCAAAGCTAATTTTTACGTCGAATAACTTCCGTAGGAGTAAGTTGATCGTAAAATGTCAAGACACGTTTTTTATAGAGCGTTCAAATCCCTACAAGAAACCGCCTTGAGCGTTGTTGGACCCTCACCCGTTACCGAGGAATAAAATTCAAAAGAAGCTAGTAAAGTCTCCCCCGTGTTATTTAAATGGGAAATAGAAAATTGCGATGAGCGACCCCTAAAAAATTTTTTTAAGGGCTCAAATTTTGTCAGGCATCTTTTTTCACCTTACTGCAACAATAGAAACCCGGGCTTTGAAAAAATAAAAATAGTCGATTTTTTTGAACCACCCTAATATATATATAACTGTTGCGTGACTGACTGACTGATTGACTGACTGACAGACAACGCAC
Organism: Diadegma fenestrale; assembly: GCA_037043255.1. Lineage (NCBI taxonomy): Eukaryota > Metazoa > Arthropoda > Insecta > Hymenoptera > Ichneumonidae > Diadegma > Diadegma fenestrale. Next base: position 13,920,853 of record CM073309.1, on the reverse strand, counting down.
ACCCTAGACCACTGAAGATAGCATCGTACAAATTTTTATAGACCCCAATGAAAAAATCATAAATAGACCCCAATGAAAAAAATCATAAATAGACCCCAATGAAAAAAATCATAAATAGACCCCAATCTATCACCATCAGCACCAATATAGATGGCACCAATAGCGCCATCTATCACGAATCACAAAAAAAGTTTTTAATAAAAAATACGTATGTTTCGATGGGGAATCCGAATTTACTATAAAAAATGGAGGTTCCCGTTTCAGATTTCAAAGTTGCCCCACCCCCAGCCTAGGGGGTGGGGGTTGGGGCGAGTACACTTTGTTATCATTGGATAGCCTCCTTTGTACTGTGCAATTTTTTATCGGCAACTTTTACTGTGAACCTTATATAATTTCGGAGATATCTGAGGTGCTAATAGTTATTGGGACACCCTGTATAAGAAATCAGACGCAATTCCCAATGGGGGTTTTCTTTCGCCGCGCACGATACGGAGAGCAAAATAAATGTGTATATTGAATCACGGAACTCCGTTCTTCATCGTAATATCGGGAATATCAAATTTGACAAATGGTCTGTCATTTTATGCTCGGATGAAGAAAAAAAAACATACAAATCGTTTAGGGTTTCCCGCCGTCAGTCGACACCTTCCAGTTATTTCTGCGTCAGGCTCATGCAATTTTCATGGAATAAGAGACGATAAGGCAATCGAGTTAGTTTGATTTTTGCGGTTACTCGCAGCACCATACACGTGACGATTCATCGCAGCTTTTCTTTCTGTGAGGAAGAAATTTTTCGAATTATTGGCTATTGCACGAAAGTTGGACGCTTGGCACTTTTCTAGCTCAGCACACGGTCTTGTAGGTCAAGAAACTGTACAAAAGTGTCGAGCAGCGGTGTGGTAGGGAACTGTAAACTCGTCCGAGATCTCTAGGTCTCTGGTGGACCGACAGCGCTCTACAGTGAGTCAGTTTGGCGGGGAGACTGGAGAGAGAAACCTTCGCTTACAGCTGGAGTGAACAGCGAGCTTTGATTAAATTTTTATTTCTCGGAACAATTGATAAATAAGATCCGGACAAATTTCGTAATCGGGCGGTGTCTTCCTGCAGTTGCATAAATAAAAAAACACGATGAAAAGGAAAGTTCAGTGATGTGGAATTTGAAAAAAATGAATAATTGACCGCTGTGTCTATTCGCACCCCTTTGCGTTGTCCTTTGGAAACATGGACAAAAATCTTGTGTACATTAATGTTTTGAATGAAAATTACTATAGTTGCCGATAAATTAAAGTAATTCAAGTGTGAATTAACGTCAAAAATCTCACAGTGTTATTTACAACCTCCGAAAAATGTCGCACCCTGTTTATGGTACGCTTAAAAGTAAATACGAAAAAGTGAGGTTAGGATAACCTTTTTCCCCAGTCCGACCGGAAAGCCCGCAGATTTTTAGCTCCAAGTCTATTCATATCTTCTCGGGCCGGGCATACGATTTTTAACTATTATCCCCTCTTTCCCTCCCCCCTATTTCCCCTTTGAATCGTTTTAGTGCTCAATCGAAAACCAGTCTCCCCGTTTATTCCATGATTTTACGATAAATCATAAAGTTATAACGATATAATAATATCTCACAATGGTAAGTTTTATTTCGTTTTATTCTCATTCGTAGCGTGGAATATTTCATCCATTTTCGAATCTCAACTCATTCAGAAATACAGAGAAATCTCCTACTGCCATTGACCCACTTATTCAATACATTGCCTTGAACCATTTTCAGGCTCTTCTCGGAGCACAACTCGTCATTACTCTGGTAATGGTGAGCTTTATCCAAAAATTAGGGCCGCACTTTTCCTTTGCCAGATGGATTCTCTGCTCAACTGGGTAAGCAGGAGAATCGCTTATTTTTGAAATATTTTCAACAAATCGTCGGGCTTAAAACATTGAAAATACAAAACGATGAAAATTCAGCAAGCTTCGGAAAAAAATCACGTCAATTTCTTGCTTGCGTCGGACATTTTTTTTGTTACAACAAATTGGTTCGTCGTAGGCTTGAGTTGGTGACGGTAAATTTTTTTTTAAGCCCCAAACATGGAGCGTGAGGCGTTTGCGAGATTTGGTTGGGAAATTTAGTACGGAGAATAATTTCTGCGACTATTTTTCGACCGACTGGTTCGGTCTGCTTCGCAGGCTTTTTGCATTGATCTTTGAAGATCTAAAGATTTTGTTTGTGCAAGAATATTACAGTTTGAGCAAGAACAGAAATTTTCATCTTGGAATTTCCATGTAAACAGACTTATCCGGTACTTGTATCCGACGGATCAAGAACTGAGATCACTGGCTGGAGTACCGAGAGAAAAACCAAAGAAAGGCAGACAACACATGGAAAATGGAAAGTCAACGGAAACTTTTCACATACCAAGAAACTTGGAAGTGACTCTGGAAAGTACACCAATCACGTCGCTCGATGTTGTCCACCTCAAATTTTACACAGAGTTCCAGTGGTTGTTGGATTTTTCAATTTACGCCAGTGTCGTTTACGTTTTGACGGAAGTGAGTGCAGGGCAGATTGGGAGGAAACGAACGTGAATATTTCTTTCCTTTTTTAATGCAACCAAATTTTTTTTGTTTCCACAGATATGGAACAATTTTTATCCCATTGAGGATGAAATTAACTTGAGTATATTGTGGTGCGTTTTAGTACTCGGATTCTCACTGTATCCTTTTTGATTTATACGAATAATTGGCTTTGGAATGATTAAATGATGCTAAGGTTTGCAACGTTGGGATGCAACGAAAAATATTTCATTTTATTGATAATTCGTTCAATCTCAATTTCAACCAAATTTTTCCAGCCGACATGCTTTTCGAGTGGGGAAATTCGATTATTTCATCATCGTAATTACGTTCTGCATGTAAATAATTAATTTTGCCAAAGATTCAAAATAATTTCGTTGCATTCCAACGATGCAAACTTCAGGGTCAAATGATTAAGAAATGAGAACAAAAATTTCTTTTTTTTTTTCAATTATTTGAGCTGACAAGTTTTGAGATTCCTTAACGAGATTTAATCGTCTGCAGAAAGATGTTATTTACTCTATGGGCTCAATACTTCAGAGGCGAGGAGAGTATCGGAGAAAGATCGACTTGCATCGTTACTGGATTTGCTTATTTGCTTGTAGCCATGATTGTGCTCATTGTGGATGAAAATAATTTAGAAATTGGATTGGACAGAGCTTATACGAGCTTTAACCACAGCGCTTCTCTGTTTCTTGTCAATCAAGGCCTGCCTTCTACGTGAGTATTGTTTCCAAGGCCCGGAATCTACAAAATTACATTGTCGAGAATTATGTGCACATTTTTACACGAATATCGTCTGTTTTTATCATTATTTTTCAACTTTTGATGACTTTTTCCTTTTAATTGACTTTCCATGAAATTTTTTACCCAAAAAAATCAAAATTAACAGATTCCCAAGTAAATGAACAAACTGGTGAAATTGTATGGACTAGAATTTCATTTTTTTTTTGGAGATATTATCGAGTTTACCATTGTACAAGAATATTTCGGTTCAGGGGACAAAAGCAGGCACATTATTGAAAATATATTTTGGCATTAAATCTCGCAACGTCTTGAACAAATTTATTTATCTCCAAATGCTACTTTTACACGTTGTTCCTCCTTTGACGTTTCCAACAGTGGCCCGGCGTCCAAAATCGTATTGAAGTTCTTCCTGGCTCTGTGGTGTGGCTTGCTCGGTTCTTTGTTCACGTTTCCGGGTCTGCGATTAGCCAAAATGCATTGGGACACCGTAAGGTAGGCGAATCGAACGAATGGAAAATCCTCGGCGAATCATCTTTTCAATTTTTCACTAAAGCTTCTCTCATATATTTTCAGATATTACAAGGACCGGAAACTCTTTACGTTGTTGGCAAACATTAGTTTCGCGATGCCCTTGTTACTCGTTTGCTTGTGGATCAAGCCAATCAGTAGAGATTATTTGACAGTTCGCATTTTCACTGGTATGGACGAACCCATGTAAGTCATTACAATTTGCAAACTAAGACTAAGACAGAATTTTAATAACTATATCAGATTTCAATTATAACAGATTTCCCATAAGAACAGATCACGATAAATCGATATCAATTCTCTCATTGGTGTTTATTCTGCATTGATATTGAAATTTTTTTAAATCCGTTACAGAATGTCACCCGCAGTGTTCGAGAGTGCGAGGCTCGCGGCTGTGATCCTAACAGTTTTGCTCAAAATCGCCTTAATGCCAACGTACTTGCAATCGTATCTAAACATTGCTGAACGGAGGCTCGAAATCCAAAAAAAAGAAGCTGGTCGTATAACGAACGTTGACTTGCAGAAAAAGGTTTGGAAAATTATTCACCATTTGAAACTTGAAACCCCGAGTCAACGTTTCTCTGAAGAATTAAATTAATTCGTTTCCTTTTTTCAATATTACAGATCGCTGCAGTTTTTTACTATCTCTGCGTCGTGACGTTACAATTCATTGCGCCTCTCATGATCTGTCTGTTCTTCACGCTCATGTACAAAACTCTCGGTGAGAAATCTATAAACTTTTGTTTTCATCCGATTCATACGTATGGCATGGAAATTTCGAGTTTTATTCCAATTCGTTTTCTGAAGATTTTCTCTTAAGTAAAATAATTGTTCAAAAATAATCAAATAATTCCAGAATCTTCACAATTGTTGAATGTTAATTTGAATAATTATATGAATAATTATAATAATTATTATTATATAATTATAATTATAATTATATAATTATATTTATATAATTATATAAATAATTATATAAATTATATAAATTATATAATTATAATAATAATATAATTTAATTAATTAATAATATAATTTATTATAAATAATAAATTACATAATTATATGAAATGGTATTCCGGCCTAGAATTCAGCAAATTGACGGATTGACTAATTTTTTTTCTATGCAACGATGAAATCTTCGGAAAGTAAATGGGAAAAAATGTTTACAGGTGGATTTACGTGGAACGGAGTACCTTTGGAAATGGACACGTGTTCTGCAACGAGTGTTCGGGCCATGGAATCAAACGTTATTTCGGAAACGGCTGAAAAAGACGTTTCCCAAGCGGCTGAAGACATTCAAATGGCTTTTGGTTCGTTGAAGCACATTTTTACGACAGAAGTATTCCGAGGTGTCCTCGGTCTCGCCACGTGGTGGAGTTGTTTTACACTTTTTTCTACAAACGCTTTGGGCATGCTTTATCAGTCGTATTTCGCAAACGCATAAAAGATCCGGCCCCAATCGTCGCTCAAGTTGTGTGACAACGAAAAAAAAACCAAAAAAACCGCAAAAAACAGCCTTTTGTCGCACCATTTTCTAATTAAGGTAGCCTGTGAATGCGATCGGGCATTGAGGCCCGATATTTTTTCTACGTCTTTCAACAAAAGTAAAATTAACAAATTTCAATACTCTAAATTTCGTTTCTTTCTTGTTTTTTTTTGTACAAATAATCGATCGATTTAAATGGCCGCACAAAAATGGACGATCGCTTGTAACGTCTGCGACTGCGAATCACGAATTTCGTCTCGATTTTATAATATTTATAATATTTTCGATCAAGCTTTCTTGGCAAATTGGTTTTCGATTTTTCGTGCGAATATAAAACTCATGGGCTGTCCAATTTTTTCGATTCTTCCTGAGCTCGACCAGCTCAACCAAAAATCGCGATCATCCCGTGGCATGTATTTATATTCGCGAACGAAAGCGAACGCAATATTTAGGAATGAAAAAAAAAAAACTACAATTCACAAAATTTCAACCCATTATTAGAAATTATGGATTTTTTTTTGAAATTATTATTAATGTACAGTCTTCACGCAGAGTCATTGAAATTCAACTTTACACGACGTAAAAACTAAACGACTGATTATGTAATATATAATATATTATTATATGAATTTACAAAGACAATGGCGTTGCAGCGTCGAAGAATTATTCGACCTCGTTGAGAAACAAGCGATGATACCAAGTGTCCTATCAAGGAATGACTCTGAAGTTTGCAACGTTGAGATTTAACGAAAGACATTTTTTCTATGGATTATTTATTGAATTTTGAAAACCGTGGCAATTTTTTGAGTCGATCGAGTTTTTTGGTCGCAAAAGAGAATCGTTTTATTGGCCGGACCAAATATTCAATATTAATTATTGGCTCTGCTGAAGAAATGACAGAATTTCGTTGCATTCCAACGATGGAAACTTCAAGATCATCCTAAAGGAAACGTTTGAGTTCCAATCACGAATGTCGTTTTTCGCATTTTTCGTCTCGAGAAATTGGCATTGCGAAAGATTATTGAAGCCTAATTTATTTCGGTGAATTTGTATTTGATTATTATTCATTGTTCAGATCTCAATGGCCTCTGGTCCCAAAGTCGTAAATGTTTCTTCTTCTTCTTTATTTTCCGGTTGATAAAATTGGACGAGAATGATGAGATACGTAGTGATGACACCAATGAACTGTGAATTTTGTTTGTTTGGGTTTGTTCACCAGGTTTAAATATTGTTATTAGTACAAACAACTGACACGATTTTTTTGTTAGAATATTTAAATAAAGATTCAATATTAAAGGTACGAAAAGTGATCGAGCTCTGACGTGTTCGATTTTGTGATTTTTCTTTGATTCTCTTTCCGAACCGTAGTGGAAAATCTGGACATTTAAAAGCTCATGTGCATTTGCGTTGAATATTTCATGGAGTCATGAAAAACTAAGGAAATTTTTCGTAATAGTGAAGAAGAAAAATAGAAAGATTTTACTTCGGGGAAATTTGCAAGTTTTTTATACTCACGCTGCGCAAAAGTGCATTGTTCATGATGAAAAAATCACTGGCTGAAAAAAATACGTCTCGTTGCTGTAGCTGCGCCGAAAAATCGTTGATCTCGTGTCTCAGAGAAATTTCGGAATCGAATGAGATTCTCGCTACGTCCACAGCGTACAAATCGCAAGGAGATCGGGCTTTTGGTACTCGACTGGGAATTTAGAACATTGACTCCGTTAAGAAGTTTTTTCACTTTTTTTTTTTCAATGGTTTTCTCTTCTGGTAATTACCTGAGAATAATGTCGTGCACGAGAACTGCAGTTTTCGATGATTCCTTTGATGTTCTTCCGCAAATGCAACAAGTTATGGCAAACTGTGCTGCATACGTGATCCAGATCACGTTATTGATCAACATGAACGCGTATTTTCTCTCGACGACACCCATGTAAATACGAAAGAGAGTCGCTACCACCATCGTGAACGAATTTACCGAGCTCAAGAGCAAATGAATGCCATGAATCCCATTCAAAAATCTGACGATCTGACAGACGCCTGAAAAAATTTCATGTTCGAGCTAACGAAATTTGAATTTTGTATCGATTAAAAAAAAAAAAAGTGTAACTTTTGTTTTTGTTAAACATCGAGCCCGGCAACTGCATATTCTCTTTTTTTTATTATTTTCAAATTCGCAACTATTTCCCAGGAAGATCCATTGAAATCGGTTCACTGGTCATGATTGTCCGCGAATATAATCAAAAGTGCTCGAGACATTTTGAAACGAGTTTTCGAATGTTCCTTTATAGCTGCCGGAGTGCAATTAGTTTTTACTGGAAATTTGATTGGAACTTGAAAAATTTGAGCCATTTAATTTCTTCGTACGTGCAATTGACTGTGAATTCAGAACTCTGTGAATTCAGGTTATTGGCATCGGAGATTCTGCGACCGAATACGAAATGTTAGAATTTAAATTAAATTTTGTTTCTCATTTTCTTTCCAACTGAAAGTCACCGTCCGAAAGATTTTGAAAAAGTTCTGTATTTCTTGTTGAAAAGATGAGTTAATTGTCAACAACTGTCAAATAAAAATTGGTGGGCCAACGTTCATTGTATTGTACTGAAAACTCACCATGATACAATTCTCTTGCACGTCGAAGTTCGTGGACGATGAGTGCTGCTGTGTAAGTTTCATCAATTTTCGCAATTGCCTGATTAATCGTTTTAAAACGTTCGTAAATGGCGACGACTGTTAGATCGAAAGAAAAATTGACGATGAGGGATTGGGCCATTGTGTAATACAGCAAAAGGTCGGATGCGAAAATATCTTCGGGACGAATATAATAGTAATAAACACCATGAGATATCATGGACAGTGGACCAATAATGAGAGTGACGAGGAGAGCGAAGACTTGAAAAAATTTCATATTCCGATTGACATTTATCGAGAAAAAACGTTTCATCTTCTTGTCAATAATCGAGAGTTTTTCCATCAACTCTGGCCACTTTTCGTAATGGTGAATACCATGAAAAACGTAATAATACGAAGAAATAAAACATGCCACTTTGTTCGAGTAATACATGATTTTGAAGGTGTCACTTTTAAAAACCGTTCCAAAAGTAAAAAAATCAATTGCACCGTAAGCGACAATTACGGAGCATATGAAAAAATGCACAAAACGTAAAATTTTCATTGACATCTTTGGATATTTCGGCGGTCGTGGCACACCCACTCCCAGCAGCCAACAAACGAACGTTGTTGGCATTAATATTTTTTCCACCGAAATCGTTTTTCCGCCTTTTTCCATTTTAATGCTCGTCTCCATTGCAGCAAGCGACAAAAAAAGCTGAATTTGCTATTGAGTCTATTCTGATTTCGATTTTGCCGTTTTTATGCTTTGGAGTTTTTTTTTTATCCAACTGCACACGAAGATCAAGAGATCACTAATTATTTTCAACAACAAACATTAACCGAAGTAACGATTACACTCATTATTTCAAATCCTCAAACATGTGAGTCTCCGATCAAGACGAGTTTGGATTACGATTCCAACAAGTTCACGAACGGATTCCAGAGGTAATTTTCAATTGAAATTCAGACACATTCGATGGCTGCGAACGGAAATGTCTCCTATTCGTCGTTCAGTTTGTAAAAAACTTGTTCCAGGGCTGCACAATCGAACGCGATAAAAAATTTCGTATTCCTTAGATTTTCTCCCGCCAATTAGACAACAGATCAGAACTCTGAGAACTTTTGGCAGGACGCGTTAAACTGGTGTCCTGGTTAGAGTGACAAAAAGAAACGAGCGTCCACTCACGAAATGAAAGCCTGACTCGATTTAATCGTCACTATAAAACGATGAATTAAGGATTTTGTCATTAAAAAAATATTATAAATTCATAGCACTTTGCTGTATGGCACCAGATTCTACGTGAGACATTGAAGCAATTAAAATGGTTAATTCAATTTTCGAGCAAGTGAAAATATTAATTCTTCAATTCGCAAGGACTGACGAGATTCATTTCTTTTTTAAACAAGACAAAATGCGATTCGAAAAATTGACAAATCGAATTTCCGAATCAATGTTTTATCTTATTTCAACGACACTGGGGACCAGTTTCATTTTTTAAACTGAAATAAAATGTTGAAAAGTTTTTTTTTCATTCTACACTTTTCCATTGTTGTTCCTAATTTATTCCATCAGGTCTGGATGCTCATTCATGAAACAGCAGGAGCATCGCGTGATGGCTGACGATGAATGAAACTGACAAGAGTCATGTCGCGTGATGAAAATATTATCACGTGTCCAGATCAACAACGAGTTGTTGATTTTATTAAAAGATCCGTCGACTTTTTGCCTGAGGGTGCGCACATTTTATAAATTATTTGAGTGACTCTCGAAAGTCTAATTATCGTTGAAGTGTATAAAGAGTTGATTGTCTCTTTTGACAAAAAATAAGAAGAAATATCGAGGGAAAGGGAGGAAAATCAACAACGAATTCGCTGATATTTTCAACGTTATTTTTTGATATCTGAGTGACACATGTTTCTCGCAGGATCAAAATACAGGTTGGATTAATTCGGAGCGGCAGCGGAAACCGGAACCGGATATTATCGGCAGTTTTTTTTTTAACAAATTTTGTTTCTTCATTTAATTTTTCGTTTTTCATAGTAATTTGTATACTCTTGAATTTTTTCTTCCATCTAAGTATATGTATATATAGCTCGAGACATCGACAATGACAAATTTCCAATGAATAATTGCTCTCGCCAATTATTATTTTACGCTCGAAGCTCTGTCGTGCCTTTTATTGGAGAAAATGTATAAAATAAACATCGGAAAGTTTAACAACGGACACCAAAAGTTAGTCAATCGTCATCGAACTCTCGATTCTTGTCGATCGTGGTGTTTTCACTTTGCGATGAATATGCAAGTCTCGATGTTCTCTCCTCGGCAAACCTGGACGACTAAATAATAAATTATTCAAAAATATAAAGAAAAAACCTCGACTTAATCATCCTTTCCATATAATGATCGAAAGTTTTGCAATTTTATAGGATCCGAAGAAAAATTTCGATAAGGGAAATATTGAAATTAGCGAATCAAATAATTTTCAATCGTCACGAAATAACTATATTGATGATAACAAAATTATTGTTTTGTGTAAAGTGACTTGCGAGTCCTTCAGCATCGAATCATCAAAGTTCTCAATATCCAACAGCTCTAGCTACAGTAAAACTTATCAATTACTTATTTCGTATTATATTATTTATATATAATTACTCAATTAAAATTCCTCAAACTCGATGTAAATAATACTAATTAATACATTCAACAAGTGTAGAATCGATATTATAATATATATGCGTATGTATATAATATGTATATATGTAAATGCCCATACAGGAAGAGAACATTTTTCCAACAATTACTCTGGTATCATAGCGACTGGTTTCTGTATCGTACATTTCGTTGCACTTGATCAAAAATTTTGTAATTTTTAATTCAGATTCTTGTAAACATTAAATATTTCAGCTGAAATCTAACTGTACAGAACTTTTCCAAAATCTGTGGCACGGTTTTTATGAGTTGAATTTTTATTTTCGAAATCATTGTTGAATGTACGATTCACGTACAAAAACCTTCAAGTCTTGAATAAGAAACTGATCGCACGCCTAAGGAAAGATTTTTCTCTCTTCTTCTCGGCATTTACGGCAGGGGAGAATTAGTTTCAACAACTTGCACTCCGAAACTGAGAATGAGTCGTGGCCGGGTCTCTACTTTTGAAGCAAATCAAAGTTACGCTCATTTTCGTGATTTTACACAAAATTTCTTCACTGGAAATAGGAATTTTATCTGGAATGTGGAAAAATTACGAAAAGTAATCAATTTTCCTGCTAAAATCCAACAGGATGGACGATAAAGAATCCTGACTCGATGTTACCATAGTAATTCCAGCAAGAATTTTCTCTCCGTTGTTTCGTGCACTTGAGGGCTAAAAGATTCGAGGATTTCGCGATACTGATATCAGCAAAAAAAATGTGATAATAAAATGCTCGGTCAAAAATCGCATTTCTTCCCACGGTACGAAATACATGCATAAATACATATATACACATATATCTATGTATATAATTTATAAATATAATGTAACGTCGATTCCTTATCGTTTCACTGGGTCATAAAACCTTTCGTCTCGACTCGCACGCTCTCACTCGAGCATATCGTTTCATTTTGTCTCCTTAAGATGATGGATCAGTCTCTTTCTCGCCACGTGAGTGCGACGGAGATAGTTGCAATTTTCGAAATGAAATTTTTTCGATATGGTTTGACCAATTCAAAAAAGCCCGTCAGCGTATTTTTGCCATCGTCGTGCGAACATTGACGGAACCTTTTTCTGATTACTCAAACGACAACAGAGAATTTTCATTTCGAAAATTCGGAGGCGACTGATCCATCAGCTTAAATTCTTTTTATATCTATGTTTGATAATTGGGCGAATTTTCAACGCGACAGCGGCGTTTCGGTCAAATAATGCACCGTTGAAGGCTTATTTATTATTTCTTCTTATTTCTCATCTATTTTAATTCCGCATTAGTCAGGAATGTTCTGATGGATGCGACGAGGATAGAAACTTTTCGCTCGTTTGGTCAGGGATTATCGATGGGTTAATTATCATAATGTTGTGTACAACGGTAGCGATTATGCGTTGGAGAGAGTTCGAAACGATATTTTGATCTTTTCATTCGTCAGTTTCTGCGTTCAACGAGCCCATTCGATTCGATTCTTTCCTTAGTCTTTTAACTATTAATTTTTCCTCTTTTATTTTCATTTTATCGTAAAAACTATGTAGTTATGTTCAGCCTCGTGTGGAATACTGGACTGCGATTCGTTCGTCATTGCGACGGGAATGATTTGTCTCCCTCATCAAAATCATAATAAATGTTCACAAATTTTGTGTGTTTTTTTAATCGTGAGCAACAAACGTCGAAATGAACGAGGGAAAAATAAATATTCATACGTTTCCGGTGGATTGATAATCCAATTAACTCCACGAGACTGACTGGCGTCAAAAATTGTGAACAAAAGAGGAATTAACATCCGAGAAAGTGGGAGCATTCCTTCAGGATTTATTTAAAAAAAAAAAAAAGACAAGTCGACAAAAATAGGAAATCCAAACGTGAAACTTGCAGAATTCGTTTTATTTTTGACATTTAAATTTTTCGTATGATCATTTTTCCACGTTTGGAAACATTGTGATTATCAATCCACGTAAGATTCTTACACAAAGGTGTCCCGTCGATGTGAAATTCCATTTACAACGTCCACCGGTTTGCTGAATGAACTGAAGAATTTTTTTTGAAATTCGTAAATGAATATCAATTTTAATAAATTTTCTTCAGCTGTTGGATCGTTCTGACGACAAACTGCTGGTTAAGCATCGCTGAGATAAATCGACGAGTTGACTAACTGATCCTTTTAATAGGCTCGATGACCAATGAAAATTAAGATGATAATTGCAAGTGTAATGAAACTTTTGGGGAAACTTTTGGTTATTGTAAAAGTTAATAAGTGAACCGAATCGTTGTCTTTACTGGGTAGATGGAGCAAATGCTTGTAAATATTTTTGCTCCAATAACAGTAAATCACTCAGACTTGTATGTATATTCCGAAGAACGTCTCTTACTCGAGTAAAAATTGAGGGGTCGCGGTGCAGCCGATTGAATCGTGATGAAAATGTCGAGGTAGGCCACGCGTAATGAGACGTTAAGGCTGAGGAACGAGGGTTATGTCTCGAAAATATCGATCGAACTGGAGCGATTCGATGACAGCTCGCGGGTAAAGGCTGACGTGCATGCTGAAGGAGCTGTAAAGGCCGTTTCGTGCGACAACGAATTTTTCTTATTTCTCGAAGAGTTTTCGTTCGATATCGTTGTTCTCTTCGTCGTGCCACCAAGAGATGTTTCATTGGAGCTTGAAGTTCTTCTGGGCGTTATTGCCAGGGAAGTTTCAGCGCAGGCGGTTGAGCTCTTTTTTGGTATCGTCGAAGTCAACTCGTTGCCAGTCAAAGCTTTCCTCGGTATCGTCGAATTCTCTAACGTCGAATCTGTCCTTTTCAACAATCCTAGACTCGAGTTGGACGTACCTGGACTTACATTCGCTAGAGACGTTGATGCTACCTGCTGAAATCATTTTCAAGGTGCGTAAACTTGTTCTTCGATCATCACACATAAATCAGTCATTATCTGAGTCGGATAATGGCTCTCAGGTCACACGGAAATACATAGAAATTTTGCCAAATAGTTCAAGTTTCTCGTCGCAATTAATTAATTAATTAATTCATTTATTTATTAATAATAAATAAATATAAATAAAGAATTTATAATAATAAATAAATATATTCATTTATTATTATAAGTTAATATGAATTAATATGAATAAATTATTATAAATAAATAAATAAATAAATTAATTAAATTAAACGAAAAATTGGGCCCAGAGAGGGTTGGATCGAGCTAAGGATTGGATCGAGCTGAGAGTTGGATCGAGCTAAGGGTTGGATCGAGCTGAGGGTTGAAGAGTGATCGCTCGAGGCTTCGAACTATTGAAGGTTTCAAAATCAATTTTGATTATTTTCTTGAAATTGTTGTCCAAATCGAATGCCAAGTGTCTCATGAAAAACTGCATGAAAGTCCTTCTTCAGAATATTCCTTGGTTGTGTGTTTGGAATATAATGAGAGTATATGGTGAAGGAAGGTGATGAAAAGAAAGGGGACGAGAGTTAGATACCTCGTTGTAGAATACCTCTTTTCCTTCCTCAACGGAGGGCAGTAATTCATCGGTGGAATGGGGCGTCCTAGGGCTGGGGGTTGGTGCGACTATTTGCTGAGCGATTTCTTGCTGTTCCCTCGACCTTGCGAGTCTCAATTCCTGAAGGGCTTGTCTCTGCTCTTTATCGTTTCTCTCGCGTTCGAGTCGTCGGGCGCTGTAACTTCTGGCTGAAGAAGTCGAGCTGTGGATTGATGCCAAGCTGGGTCGTCGGGAGCCTGCCAATAAAGAAATCAAACTTTCGTCACCGATTTGAATCTCCAGCACCAAATCTGTGCAATTTAATCCACCATTTAATTAGCTCAAGTCAAGAATAATCTGGCCAGATATTATTCATGCTGTCTGTGATTTCAACTCTATAAGCTCTCGCAGCTAAATGCAGGGAAAATAAAACAAAAAAAAAAACACAATTGAAGCATAACGGAAAAGAGCCTATTTTTTCAAAAAATGTTTAATTTTCCTACGTGTGCGACGAGGTCATGGAGTAAACTAATGGGATCAGCGTGTAATGAGGTCAAGCTTAATCTCGATATCCATGCTGTATAGATCGATTAGACAAAAATGACACTTGACGTGATTCACAGTCTGCAAAATTGCAGTGACCATTCTAGGATTTTTTTCAGATTCCCAAACCGGAACAATTAATTCGCGACTATTTTTTATTTATCGTATTGTCCAAATTTCGTGTAAAAACATGTCCCAAAATTACTTTCTACATTTTCTATAGAATGCATCACAGTTTTTATAGAAAATTATCATTCTTTAAAAAGAAAAATCATTTTTCATATTGTTTTGATAAGCTCAGCTCTGCAAAATTCTATTTCAGCCCAGGAAGCGTTGTTTTTTTTTTAAAGACTGGAAAACAGTACAAAGTCTTTTCTCGTCGTGCCAATTACCGAGTGCGATGACTCTGAAGTTTGCATAGTTGGAATGCAACGAAATTCTTTTTTGTTTTTGGCAAAAGTTATTATTCAAGTGCAGAATGTTATTACGATGATAAAATGATCGATTTTTGCCACCCGAAAAGCATATTGGCTCGAAAAATTAGGATGACATTGAAAATTGAACGAATCATCAATAAAATCAAATATTTTTCGTTGCATTCCAACGTTGCAAACTTCAGCATCATCCGAGTGCGACGACTTAACTATAAATGGTGCTTCGTATTACTTGAAGCGTGAAAATGCATCTCACCAAGCTCAATATACGTATGTATAAATACGTTATTTGTGATATAAATACATACATAAACAATACATATATATACGATGCTCGTTGAACGAGGATCAGGACAGATAATAATTAGTGTAAATTAGTATCGGGCCGCCGCCATCTTGCTGTCTCGTAGCGCATAACAACAATAACAATTGCGATAAAAAATTCGGTTTGTTCGGTATGTCGGTCGATAAAAATAAGAATCCATAAGACAACAACTGCAAATATTGCGAGCAATCAATTGGTTTTGTGTTGACAATTAGTTTCTTTCATTTTTTTAGTCGTTCTCAAACACATTCCGGGTTTTAACAACGAGCAACACTGACAATCGCGGATATTATTATATAATAATAAATTAATACATGTATAAATAAATGAATGAATGAATATAGGAATCAGTCATTTAAGAAGCGTCCATTTTGAGTAGGTTCGATTTTAAGGTGCACAACTAATCGAGGAGACATCAAAGAGTCATCAACTTTGAGGAGAAAAATTACAATTATACAACAAACAACAAAACGTTACTCGTAAGAGTGACGTAAGAGTCTCATTTCCTTGGTAGTGTCTTTGACGATCATCTTCACAATGTTCAAATCAATACGGTCCAAATTTCGAGCACGTTAAATTCAAGAAAAATCAGTGTATGTGCCAACGTAATGGAGGAAGATGTCACTTTGCTCGCTACTTTTGGATCGAAGGAGATAACAGGGCAACTTTTTTCTATTCATCATGATTAACTTTTCTTCAATAATCTAAATTCAATCGGAACAAGTTTTCGGATTTGATGATCGTGATAATAATTCCTCATACACCAAACGATTGGACTGGACTAAAGTTCTGTGAAATTCTACACAGTGTAAAGAGTTTGAGAAAAAATGCCATTTCAATGTTCATCGTCGTAGTTGTACGGAAAGTGATAAAAAAAGTCTTCATTCTTTGATAAAAAAAATCCACGGTTTAGAATTTTATTCGTTCGTTGTATGCGCGCAATTACCGGATGATAAAAATTCATATTTTGTCGTTACATTCACGAATATTCTGAAGAGCACGACAACCCAAAAACGTTGCTGAAAAAAATCGAGAGTAACTTCAATCCGATAATGGCTGAAAGTCGAGGAGAAGAATTGTCATTCATGGAGAATGTAAAACGAAATTTACCCTTTTCAAAAGTGATGGGTCAAAATTAGTATGGGTTCCGAGAGTTCGAATGATAATGGAGAAAGGAATGCTGGAAATAAAAAATGGCCAATGTCTGGGTCGCGGGATCAAACGGAGCGAAGGAAAACAAAAAGTGAGATTGTGTTCTGCGAGCGATCGCAAGGATCACGTGTACGGGATTGGCACACGGCCAAGCATATCGTGGGGTGATCGCGAGGGTTTTATAGAAACGTAGATAAATCCCACGAATATCTACACCGCCTGTGGCTTCGGCAAGTTACTCATACTCGTAAAAAAAAAACCACGCGTGATCAGAGACAAGGGCGATGATTTGTGTGGGCGTGTGTGTGTGCGTTTGAGGGTACGTGAGAAAGTGAGAAGGAGGGAAAAGTTATATACAGATTTGCAAAGTTTAAATTTCGTGTGGGTTTCTTGATCGTGGGAGCAAAACGCTCCGCATCTCTTTGCACCTGTGTGCGTGTTTTTTTTTTTTTAGTTATACGTGTATATTCGTGTATTCGCGGTAAGTCTTGTCGTATAAATATGTGGAGCTTATCTTGGCGGCTGTGCTTTTATTTTATCCGAACCGAAATCTAGAGCAGAACGTGTTCTGTGATGCTCTCGCATTTTCTCCTACTCGGGAGGGGTTTCCGACCCTCCTCCGGGAGGTAAACCGCGGGATCGATATCCTGCGAGTACCATCATTTTCCGGACCGAAACTCTCCCCCTTAGAACAATTGAGAAACAGCAGAGAGAGAGAGAGCGAGAGGGAGAGAGAGAGAGAGAGAGAAACAGAGTGACAGTAAAAAAAGGGAAGAAAAAGATTACGTGCTCTTAAAAATCACTGAAAATTAATAAATCGTCGCTAAAAATTGATTGATCGTCACCAATATTGCGTGGCATAAGATTCAATCGGACTTCCAAGAACGATTTCAGTCTATGAAATGCTTGAGAATTTTGTGGCCTTCGGGAAGTATAATGAGAGTTTTATAAATTATTAAGTGAATTCCAAGCGCCTCAAGAAATTTCATCGTGAGTTTCATTGATTGCGAAAATTAAACAGTGGTTGATTCTGGAATATCGCAAATTCATTCAACTTTCTTCCACGTTTTTTATGCAAGAACTTTTCATACGAGATCGTGAAGATCTCAGAATTAAATACTGTTCAGGTTCATATGATTTTATTGAATTATAAATTATGCGAGTATGAATCGAACTCTCAAATAAGTCGGTTGCCATTTTTAATTTGTCCTCTCGTGCCTTAATCACGCTTCAGCCTCGATCAACTCCTCAAATTATTCAGTTATCGATTGTTTTTGATTAGCTAATGAATTTGCGTATCTCCGCACGTATCCGACTGGTCGGGAAGTATCACATCAAATTCCATTGAACACGCCGATGAAACACGACAAATATTAATGCACATAAACAGTAATACATCGACAGCACAACACCACGAGGCACAACGGACAACAGGTAATTGTCAAGAGCATCTGGCACACGTGAAATTGATTCATATATAGGGGACGAGCAAATCGTGTAAATTTCCTTGATTGGGAAGTCGATAAGTCAGCCCTAGCGAGAGCGGCCGACGAGAGGGGAGTGAATTTTAAGTTGAAGGCACAAGTATAACGACCAACAGAAATTTAAACATTAAGAGTTGAGTGACGACATCAGAAAAATATTCGTTTCAGCGAGTTTTACGTGCGAACCACAAGTCAATTCAAGGTTCAAGCTCTGAGCACCACATTGATATCAGCAGGAATCATCACACGATAACGTAATTACTTTTAAGGGATAACACCAACGTGGAAGTTCCACTAGAAATATTTGATGGGGAAACGGACGCTTTGTATGCTCTTGGGTCAGTTTATTGATGTTGGAAAACATCTCAAAACCTCAAACGCGTCTTCCTCGGAACACAATTTCTCAAAACTGATACGTGAGTTTAATTTATAATTCATTTATTTCAAATTTTGGAGACGCATCTCTCAAGTAAAATTCCGAAAAGAAACATGTGAGGATTCCTGATCACTCTGAAGTTTGCATCGTTGGAATGCAACGAAATTCTTTTTTGTTTTTGGCAAAAGTAATTATTCAAGTGCAGAATGTTATTACGATGATAAAATGATCGATTTTTGCCACCCGAAAAGCATATTGGCTCGAACAATTTGGATGACATTGAAAATTAAATGAATCATCAATAAAATCAAATATTTTTCGTTGCATTCCAACGTTGCAAACTTCAGCATCATGGATTACTGAGGTCATGAAAACATTATTGTTCAACTAATGTTTGTTGTTGTCTTGAATCAAAGTCTTTCCCACAAAAATAGCTCGAGCATCTTAATTTTTTAAATATTTTTCGTCATTCAGCTTTATCTTTCTGACGTTTTGAAGTAGTGTGATCCCTTAATCAGTGAGAAATCAGCGATCCAATAGTCTTTTTGATCATCTCCGTTTTTCTTAAGATTTGACGACCAGAAGGGAAAAGTTAAAAATTGGGAAATCGTGCTCTGGGTCGTACAGACCGGAAGGTGACGGCTTGACCGATACAATGTGGTGTTCGAGAGTTGATACTGAAAGGTTGGAATGAAAAAGGTGAACAGAGAGGGATGGACGGTCGTAGATTCGTCTCGTTTGTCAGTGAGAAACGTAAATAACCAAAAATTAGAGTAAAAGTCAGTAAAAATGTGTGGAGTGAAGTGGATGAAATTGGAGAGGAAAGTGAGATTGAGATTGGTCTTCTACCGAGGCCGTCGGAGGATCCTTCAGCCACGTCGCTAAGGGTACGTCGATGCTTGTTTCCATCTTTGGTAGCAGCTTGCAGATGGCACGATATAAGCAAGATGGCTGCGGCACGTGCCGCACCTGCACGGGAAGCTGGAACAAGAGGTCCTCGACTTCCTGCGCTGCTTGGCCGTCGACCAAATCCCGCGCAGCTCAACGGTCCCTCGTTCTCACTCCTTTGGCTCGATCGCGATAAAGGTCTACCACCGTGTAAAGTCAATGGGATGCCTGAAAAAACCGGAATTCACCAACACAAGACGTCTCGCTGGCAAATTCATTCACTGCAAACTTCAAAAGCTTCTCATATAAATATAAAACTGAGAAAAATTTCAACAAAAAGCGGCACTCGTGGCAGAAAATGAACGCTCGTTGCTAAGAGAGAAAATCCTTTTAATTAAAATCAGAATAATCGTAACAATTGCGAGAAGAAAAACAGAGTTAACAAATAAATGAAACAACAGTAAGAATCAGATTAGGAGCAAAAGTAACAATTACAAGAGAAAGAGAAAATTCTGCGTATATAGAGGAGAGGAAAATACTTGGAGATAACAACAGAATGCACATGCCAAAAGTTTATAGTCACAACCGCGTGGAAAGTACGTATGACGCGTGTATCGACGACATAACGATCTGAAAACTTGAATCTTGATCAAGATCAGGGCCTGTGTTTTTCTGTAACGGCTTTGACCGACATAGAACCGGGACTTGAGCACATTTCACACGCAGTTTCGAAACTCGACCTACGCAAATTTCCGCCTTCAGGAAAGGTCTCGTGAAACGACAAGGTGAAGAAAATAAAGCAAAAGGTGAAGACACCAAACGTTTGCAAATAATAGCTAGAGAGAAGCGAGACAGAAATGAATAATGAATAACTCGTTTCAACGATTGTTCACAGCGCTTGATACGTTTGTAGTGCATATTGGAAACGAGAGCAAGAGAGAGCAACAGAGAGAAAGAGAGAGAAAGACAGGGAGAGAGCAGCTTTTGTATCGACTTAGATCTCACTCTCTAACTGGTTCAATACCGATACTCGTTTCTCTCGACCGCTTTGATGTCTGTGTCATTAGAAATGTCTAGGAAAGTGAGTATGTGTTTGTGTTGGCATTGTAAATGCGAGTCCTTGGCAATAATTCCGAAACGGATCTCGCCATTGAGCATACAATTGTCGTATGTAATAAGAATTTATTCAGCACGTGTAACATGGAAATATATCACCGTAAATCACACCCGGAAATTCAAGCGTAATCGTACGTACTGATAAAATGAATGATCGAAAGAAACTGACTCGTTTCCACAATATCCTAGAAATGTTGGTAAAAAAAACGTCCGTACGGATTCTGAACCGGATAGTTGAGTGCTAAATAAATATCGTAATTAGATTTCGATGCTCCATTTGATTACGAAAACAAGATGATTAAATTCTCGCTTTTAAAGAGATCGGAGGACGCGTCGTTGAGATGTGAATTACGATCTTTTCTAAAGTGGGGCGAAAGTTTGACGTTGATAAACGATGAGCGATGAGCTTTCTTCCCTTGTACGTTTCGCCCATGCGAAAGTGTCAGCTCGACGAAAGATTGTCTGCTACACATTTTAACGATAAATCTCGATATTTCTGAGCACAGTCCTTAAGCCTCTTATTTTCAATGTTTGTTCGTTAAACAATATCCAACGAGATCTGCGTCCATTTCGAGAGGCTGCAGTGTTGCATGTCGTGTGGGTGTTTCAAATGCTTGTATAGAAAAATAACAACCTCGACCTTGCTTCAAGGTTGATTACGTGATTTCGGTAAATGAGACTCTCAACAAAGCACTATTTTGCGAAAAACTAAAAACCGTTACTCAACTGCAACGCGTCGTGAAATAAAAGTCTTTATCGACAATATTCCAAAATTATATGGCACAAAACATTTCAGATCAATGCCTGGACACTTTAGAGTATATCGCACAGTAACAATATTGCCTTGAGAATAATACATACACTCACCTGTGTCACTCGAAAATAAAGTTGGGGGTGCGTGATTTGCGTTGGCGTAATGACGTGGCCGAGTGTATCTCGCGCGACTGAACAACTTCAAAACGAAACATATTAATCCTGTGAATACTGCTAGGCCTGAAGCTACTCCGAGTAGGGTAGGTACATCTGTAGTTATCAGCACCAGGTCTGCAAATACAATAGACTTCGCTAAACATCTCATTCAACCCTTTTATCAAAATACGCTTGCGACCAGTAATTCAAAAACCCATTAATGTCAGTAATCACGTTATGTTACTTCGCGCGTCAATGTCACTCGTCATTCCTTCGTTAATGTCACCATAGCCATTTGATTACAAATATCAAGAGCTACTGAATCTTCACGAAGTCATAAAATTATTAATTAATCACATTAATAGCATTAGCGACTATCGCTAACGAGGCTCACTCAATAATAGTTGACAGCAATTACTTTTTCATTGAAATAGAGGACAAATAAATAAATACCCAAAGTTTGGATCGTTTCGTGGTGAAAAATTGTTTAACCCACCGCGGAGCAGACTTCTTAATGATTTTTCCAAGTTTTTCCGTACCTTGGTGACTGTTCAAAAAATTTGAGAAACGACGAGAACCGGAGGACGAGAAAGAGTTTGAATTAATTTTTTTTAATCCTGAACTTTGAGTGAAAAATGAAATAACCTGGAGACTGGATGATCTTCATAATGCTGAAGTTTGCAACGTTGGAATGCAACGAAAAATTTTCGATTTTATTGATGATTCGTTAAATTCTCAATGTCATCGAAATTTTTCGAGCTGACACGCTTTTCGGGTGGCAAAAATCAATTATTTTATCATCGTAATAATATTCTGCACTTGAATAATTACTTTTGCCAAAAATTAAAAAGGATTTCGTTGCATTCCAATGATGTAAACTTCAGAGTCATGTGATCTTCCAGGATCCAGACAAACTTTCTTTCTGACGTTTCGACTGGATTTTTTTTCGAATAAAGATGTTGAACATGAACAAGAGAACTTTATACAGTATTTTCGTACAGTTTCGTTGGAAGTCCGCAACCGATCGGGGTGTAACTTTTATTTGGAGACTAGTTAGACAAATATTCGGGCTTGAGGAAGAAACTCAATCGTAAAATTGGATTACAGAGGCACGATTGCGTGAAAAAAGAGGGAGGATGGTCGAGAAATGGTTCGAGGATCATTACCTTCGGCGCAGAAAATTTTTTTGCTTGGCCTGGATAGGGCGACCCTGTGATAGCCAGCCTCGCAGTCGCAGACTGCGTTGTGCTGCACCTGAGCGCATGTCGCATGTTGATCGACCCATGTACACGTGGCTCGATAGAAACATTGCTCACCGAGTTTCTTGGCTGTAATGGAAGAAATTGAGATTTTTGTTGAACAATATTCCAGCCAGTGCGTCCATGACGACATTATCGAGACTGACGGCTTACGCTTGGCACATCCTTTTGTAGGCCCCAAACGAACGGGATAAAATTGTTCGCATTCGCAGAAGCCGGTAACGCTGTCACAGAGTACGTGTTGCAATTCTGGATTACACGTGTCCTCGCAGGGCGAGCCCAAATATCGCCCTTTCTCTGAAAACAATCAATAACGCGGTAGAGCCGCGTAAAATAAACAATCGATTCGTATCGCGTGATTTTTTTTCTCAATGTCGTTCAAAATTCATCTCCGATTGTTCACAGTAAGCAAACTCCAAATAACCAACGTCAACGTCCCAGTTTTATTTTATTTATTTTAACTGTTTATCGAAAAATTGTTCGTAACAGTGAAAATGCACAAATACAAATTGACGTGGATTCATTTCGAGGCAGCACGCATTACGTTGGAGGAAAACTCGAATCAGAGAAATTATATAATGGATAATTGGGTCGAGGAGCGTGATGGAACATCCAGTGGATGAAATGATGATCGGACTTTCGATGGCCACGTGTGCATTCCGATGATTCAATGATACGGAGTACGTAGTTCCGGAAGTTCGTTACCTATTGCTTCGAACGCAATAATACAGAGCTGGGTTTTAATCGAGCGTGATATCCACCGACGATTATACGGTGATTACTGCGCCAGAAGTGAATTAGATTAGGCCTAGATTGGTCTAACCGTCCTCGGCCTTTATCCTTCGACCGCATGGATACCAATGCAGTTCGTTTCCATACGCAGCCCATAAAGTTTCGTTCATTATATCTCACAGTGAGAAAAGTTGGTTTTGTCTATTTGTAAAATATTCCTTTCCGCATTTACGCCACTCGAAATTCCGCTGATGATCGTACGAGAGAGATTTAATGTTGAATAATCCGTTTTGGTTATGCATCGAGCGACCTATCAAAATTTACGTAAGAGTTCATTTACTTTCGAACAAGAGCAGTCTTTATTGAGTCTCGGCCGTGACTTCGAATTATTTCGGTCCATTCGTACCGAAAAAAAAGGAAAGGTCGTATAAGCTGTGCATTTTTTTTCTCGACTCTGAGTTTTCACAGTTTTTTGGAAGAAAAAAAATAAAAAACGCCAGCGTGGAGTGTATTTCGTGAGTAAAATTTCCATCGAGGCTGAACGCGAATCTTAAATCGATCCATAAAAAAGTCACCACGCCTTTGCAGCTTCAATGATCCAATAAATTGTTCCCCGATAGCCAGAAAGGGCTCGAATGCCCTTTGCAATAGTCGAGCTGACCTTAAACGCCTCGTACGTCAGTGCGAAGGAAATGAAAGCTAGAGTTAAGAAATAGCGGCTGTAGATCTCAACGAGTTCGGGGCAAGTGTTTGCGCGCTTGAGAGCTGCTTATTCTCGGGACAATATGAGTTCACCAGGAAAGCTGTGCATAGCAAGAGTACACGTTGAGCTGTTAAGTTGTTCCAACGCGACTGAGGGCTGCTATATAGTCGACTAAGTAAGAGTTTGCAGCATCCATTAAAAATCAATACATCCGAGACGTAGAGGCGACGAAATATTCGTACATACATTTCGTTTAATATTTTCATTCATTGGTTTCGTACGATGAAACGAATTGAGGCAAAAATTATTTTCTCGGATCTGGAATTCCAGTCATAATCGACCCCATGAGTTTTTTTTTTTTTAATTGTTCCTGCGTACACACTGTTTGGAGCTTTGTGAACTCATTCCGCGACTCTGAACCCACTGTTCCATCTTTTTCACCATCTCTGAACCTGTCCCTGCGAGACTTTTGCTTTCCCAATGCACTTTTGCATCTCAATCGCACAAAGGACCGAGGGAAACTGCGAGAAATCCGGCTCGCTGCAGTAGCAAAGTTTCCTTCAATGGTTCCAATTTTTTTTAAGCATCATATCGTTTTCTGTTAAT
Source organism: Diadegma fenestrale (assembly GCA_037043255.1). Lineage (NCBI taxonomy): Eukaryota > Metazoa > Arthropoda > Insecta > Hymenoptera > Ichneumonidae > Diadegma > Diadegma fenestrale. The sequence goes on along the minus strand of CM073309.1, from coordinate 13,896,224 downwards.
CGTTCGCAATTATATAAGGATTGGACGTATCAATTCCGTCTGGCGGTTCGGAATGGATCGTGGAAAAATCGATATTTTTTGTAAATTCTGCTCCTATAGAGAGTCTTCGTGGTTAAAGCGAGAGCAAAAACGTCGTCAATTAGAGGCCGTAAACATGACGGAATAAAAAGAACACAAGTAAAAACTATAAAGTGGTGCTTGACGTCTGTTTCTAGCACTTGGTCTTTAGCATTGAGGTATGTGTGCATAAAATGTACAAGCTAAAGTAAAAGTCGTTCACGACTCATTCAAGGGGATGGAACATTGACGTCGTGCATAGAGAGTCGTCGTCGTCGTCGTCGTCGTCGTCGGGCGCCGAGACCAAGATTATAAGACCGTTGGAAATAAAACGTTATTTTTACGACACACACTACGCAATCTATCCGAGACTCGTATGCACCGAACAGAGAATATAATTCACTTGAAAATAATCCGAGGTCGTGTGGTAAACGATTTCTACTCGCAGCAAATGTAAAAATCCAGTCGGAACAGAAAAAAAAGAGAAAAAAAAAGATAAAATTTTAATTCCCATATTAACGTTAATTGAGCAAACACCATATGAAAAGTGATGATCAAAATTGCAATCTGCCTCAAGTCGAGTTTCACGCAATTGAGTGATTCAGTGCGTACGAATTGGCGCATCGCGCACACCCTATGGCCTGTACGAATAAAATAAAGCCATGCTCATAATCGGAACGGCATCTGATTATCACTGATTTTGCTATTCGCCTCCGTATTAGACGCGTGTGTTTCTGCGTAATACGTTTTTCTTATCTCCCATTTCAATTGCTCTGGCGAAACACATATTCGTTCTTTTCGATCCCATGGCTCTGAAGTTTGCAACGTTGAAATGCAACGAAACCATTTTTTCTATTGATTATGCATTAAATTTTGAAAATCATGGCAATTTTTCCAGTCGATTAAGTTTTTTGGTCGCAAGAGACGATTTATTGGCCAGACCAAATATTGAATAATAATTACGAGCTCTGCTGAAGAAATAACAAAATTTCGTTGCGTTCCAACCATGGAAACTTCAGGATCATAGGATCCCGGGTGGGTTCGATTTTTTTCCTTAATACAGTCACTCAAAATGAGAAAAATCTCGTGCATATGAGTCTTAGGATGTTTCTGCGCAAGGGATTATAAATTATCATCGATAAGTGAATAAATGAAGTTGATCATGAAGAGCAAACGTCAAATAAGGGACTGAATTATTTAAGACTTTCGTCCACAAGAATCTTATTTATCGTACAAATATTCATTTCAACTCGGTAAATTAGGTTAATCAACGTGACCTCATTAATCGCCAACCCTGCACAGAACGGCATTTTCGTTCAAGGCTTTAAAAGCTTCGATAGTTCCACTGGATAAACATCCCCAGTGGCATAATCCAATCGCGTTGTTGCAAGCAGTTGTGAGCTCCACGGAGAACGAACAGTATAAGTCTCGGAAAAAGTGTTTCTCGCGGTAGCGAGTGATTTAGTAGTTTCTATTTAAAATCGCGGCGAACGCAGGTGTAGCGGAAGAAACGAAGAAAAAGCTGATGAAAAACTCGAATGAGAAAATGATATTATGAAAAATTCCTTGCAGTTTGAAGGCTCGGAGTCGTGAAGTCTTTTTTCATAACGTTCGTACGTACTCGTAATACACAAATCCTGACTTTCTACCCACCCTCATGTATCCTAATTGCTTGTAAGTCTCGGGAAGCGCGCATTGTAGTGCGCACGAAGTTTGACACATATATTTCATGCATTTCTGAACCTTCTGCTTACTGACAGATTTACACGCATTGTTCCATTAATCCACGAGTCGAAATTCATCACAGATTTGTAGACAATCTTTCAATTAGACGCGCTCGTGTGGAGAATCTCGCGACTTTATTCGAAGCTTGATTTTGGAGACTTTTTATAGTTTTTTTTTTTTTTTTATCGTGGGCGCGGTGATTCTCTTTTGCGATATGGAATTGCAATCAATGATACGTGGGGAAGATTTTAAAGGTCATTAACCGAAAGTGAGAATGAAATAATTGCCCATGGTCAAATTATAACGTGTTGGAGTTCCAGAAAAAAGTAAACTCGCAGAATAAAGGAAAGAAAGAACGGAAGACGTAGTTTGATGCAGACGCGAAATGCACGAGCGGCAGGAAAGAACGACGCACTGAAAGAGTTGAACGAACGAGCACACGGTAAGTGAGATTCGGACGTCCTGTTTTTTTCACAAGCGCGGGGTAGGTATTTTTGGGATAATGTGATGTCGCGTACCTGTGATGTTGGTTTCCGGATAATCCTCGTCCTCGTCACCGTCGTAGGACAAATCGATGTCATTGTCCTCGTAGACAGTGTCACTGTTACCGGTAAGTCTCGACGTAGACGGATTATTTCCATCGCGAGGGTTTCGTCGGGAAGGATTGGCGCGAGGAGTTTCCTTGGGTCGATAGATAAGCTCGTCTTGGAGATCGAGGCTTTTGAGAGTTTTAGGGTGGCGATCTGGGCTGTTAAGCGTGAATACCGGTTGTACAATTATAACGAAGCAAGTTAGCCAGCAGCAACAGTAGCAGGTCAGTCTCAGGGCGAAAGGAAGTGCGCTCATCGCCCCCGCGGCGCGAGTCTACCCCCGAAGCCGACCACCGGCGGCGCATCGACATCTCTTCTCTCCCTCAACACGGCCTCGTCTTCTGATAAAGACCATTGCGCAATTCCCGCGCACACGCGTTACTCACTACACTGGTATTATATTGCGAGATCCACACCCCTTCCTCAACACGAACTAGAGCGCCGAAGGGGTGAAAGGAAGGGGATGAAGGATTCGTTGGGATGCCGGGGTGAATGGCAAAGGAAAAGTTACGCTGGATGCCAGCGAGCGACGGAAAACACCGGAGTACAATAGCAGCGACAGCGTGCGAAGCAGCCGGACCACCGATGCTTCGCAGTACTGACGCGAACAACCCCGTGCTCCGAGTAACACCGCGAGGATGCCAAACGGGTGTGAGCGAGGGTGCGCGGTACGTTAAAGAGCAAGCGAAAGAGAGTATTTGAGAGGGAGACAAAGTGAAAGAGGGAAAGCGAGAGAGAGAGAGAGAGAGAGAGCGAGATAGAGAGTGTATTGCACCCACAACGAAGCTCTCGTGCTATCGTCGATTCGCGTCGTATACCGTACGTAGCTTTTGCCTCTAACGCGCACACCCCGTCAACTCCAGCGCCACCGGGCGGAACGACCTACAAACCTTACGAAAACTTGCGTTCATCTCTGCAAGAGTAGCCCCTGCGATGGTGTCCGATTGATGACCTCGTGCCCGAAGCAACCACCCCGAAACGCGATGGAAACATACACATCACCAGAATTTGGCGCACTGCCTTCCCTCACTCTCATCAGTGACTTTGACGCTCCAAAACTTTCCAACCTTTATTTTCGATTGATCAAGCTATAGCATATGGCCATGCAGATGTATCGATCGATCAAAGCCTGCGGAAAACGGCTCTCTAATATGCATCAGGTTTGTCGTGCTATTTTGTCGATGCTCCCATTACTACGTTTCCGTTTACAACTATTGTTCTACCTTGAATGAGTTTGCTCCTTCCTGTGAGCTTGGAAAATAGGTCAGCAGCTTTCATTTTTTTTTTCTCAACACCGATGTATAAAGAGCATTACGATTATCCTGGGAAAGTACCACATCAGCTAGCGCTGTTCAATACATCAGGGACATAGGGAGTGAGGAAAAGAGAGAGAGAGAGTGAGAGAGAGTATTCACGTAGGATCGATAGTTCCAAGAGCGCTGGTTAACAGGATTTCAGTTTTCTCTACACCGTCTCTGGTAGGCAGGAAATGGTGGACGTTGGGGCGAAGCCTTTTCAGGTCAATCGTCCGCAATTTTCATTGGCAAAAAATAGGTTCAGTATCTGCATATTTTCTCAAATATATTTAGTGTCATCGACACGTGGAACTTGTTTGTCAACTATTTCGAGTCTAAGCAATAACCAGCTTTCTGTTCTTACCAACTGCTAAGAAGGTAATAATTGTATTGTTACGTCAAACATACTTTGTACTAATAGGACTCTTCGCGGGGAATACATCGCTGGCTCCCCTTAACGCTACGATCCTTTATGTAGCCAGGTTTGCAAATGCAAAAGTTTGGTCCCGAACAAACTCCGTTGGGACATCCACGCGGACATCCAGGTATGCACCGACTGTTGGTTGGATCCCTGGGATCGGGGATGTATCCGTTGTTACAGGTACAAACATTCCATCCCGTACATTGGCCATTCAAACAAGGTTGATCGCATTGACCCTGCTCCGGTGAGTTCGGGCTTTGGTACGGAGAGTCGGGCCTTTCGTATGGGGAACCAGGTCTTTGGTTCGCGGATTCGGGCCTTTCGTATGGGGATCCAGGTCTTTGGTTCGCGGATTCAGGCCTTTCGTATGGGGAACCAGGTCTTTGGTTCGCGGATTCGGGTCTTCCGTACGGAGAACCCGGTCTTTGATACGGAGCATCGGTCTGATGAGCTTGCGGGTCAACGCATGAACGGGTTTGTTGATTTAGGACGAAACCTGGATTGCAAGCGCATCGATTGGGTGCCATGCAACGTGCGTTCTCTGGACAACCTCTGGGGCATTCTGGTACGCAGCTGCGAGTTTCATAGTCTTGAACATAGCCAGGTTCACAAGTGCAGACTCCTGGTGAAGTGCACTCGCCATTGAGACAACCATTGGGTCCGCAATCCGGCAGGCAAGCCTCAGTTTCACCGGGTGGATTTACGTATCTGGGAATATCATGACGTTAAAGTTGCTAGTGAAAGAGATCGAGTTTGGTGCAAAAATTAAGGTATCAGAACAGCGCATTCGTCCTATCAGTTACAGTGCAATACGCTCGGTATCGGAGGCTTGTAACAAAGTTTGAAGTTAGTTCTGCAACTCGCTATTCTCGCGAGATAGACTGTAGAGAATGATTCTTAGTCTTGTGATTGTTCAGCCAACTTACCCACTGTAACAAGTGCAAACTCCAGGCCTTGTGCATTCGCCGTGTGGGCAGCCACCCTCGCAAACAGCCTCGCACTTGTTGTTTCCGTTCATAACGTAGCCGGGCTTACATTGACAAGTTTGGAAGGCGATGCAATCGCCGTTTTCACAGCCACCTGCGCAGATAGGGAAGCATTGCCCGTCGACACCCTCTTCGTAACCGTATTTGCACGCGCATACATCTGGTGCAAAGCAATAAGCATCTCTCTGGCACGGTCGTCGACAAACCGGCTTGCAGACTCCATTCTCGGCATACCAACCCAGCTCGCACGTGCATATTCCGCCAGGAGCACATACACCACCGAAGCAACCACCATCGCAATGCACCGTACAATTTCCCGTTGTTTCATCCCGAACGTATCCCTCGCAGCAATCGATCACCGTGACCCAACCCTCGCGACTACCATGACTCTGAATCAAACAATACAAAAATATAGTTCTAGAAACTGTCACCCGTCACTATAAACTTCCTAGAAAAAATCTTCGACCCTGTTACTCACGGTTTTTACACCTTGTTGATTTACGGGAGGTCGCACTACTCTCAGATGCCCAGTCACGTTCTGTCGCACGGCTGTTGCATACCTGCAATTCGATAATTTCAGGCGTACAGAATTATCTTTCTAGGCTACTCATTTTCTCACCGACATTCGTCAGCAAATTCAGAAGTTATTGTCAAACAGCCTGGTATGTTTTTTTAATAAAAGTTCATCTTTGTGTTTCATAAAAGTTCTGGGGATTCCATGCTGAAGAATTCAGAATTTTGGGACCTCGAATTTATCAAGTTTTGCAAAGTCTCAAGTAATTGAAATCGCAACTTTTCATCCTATTTGCAAGCTGACAGATTGTACTACGCAATAGCAAGGATCTGAGAAATGTTTAGTTTTCCAACTTACATCGCTGTCGCGATAAAAAATTTCGATAAAAGGTCGGGACCATGATCCGATGATGGCGTCGCTGTTTTATCGCGGTATTGTCACGTTTCATAGAAGCTGTCTCGGGGGTATTTCAACACGACTCATTGGGTCAAGTGTATGCATGCACAGCGGACTTTTATGACGTGTGAAAATTCATCATAGATGCTGCTCCGTGTGTATGGACATTATTAATCGAGTGAAATGCAATCGTCTTTTATTACAGCTTGCTGTGCGAGCATAAGGCGCTAATTTAGAAGGGACGAGATGCGCGATTTTATTGCTGCGCTCCAGCGAATATTGCAGCGGGTTTTATTCGAAATCATTGGCCATTTCGATTCTAAATGATCAAATAATGGACACTCAATATTCTAATCGAAGCAGCACAAAATTAATCGTGATTTGGATGACTTTTGCTGAATTTAATGGCCACGATTAAAACAAAAACAAAGTGCAGGCATCTTAACGTTTTGTACATTTTTTTAGATTCTGTTTACTCACGGGAGCCTTGTGTAGCATAAACCAGTTTCATTGGTAGGTTGAGAGGCTGGATTTTGATAGCGACCTGCCTTGACACCCTCGTACTGTTCTCCACTAGCCAGGGATAAAAATCCCAAAACCAAAGCAAATATGATCCTGTACGACTGAATATTTTTCTCCATGTTTGCAACGATGTTGCTTGACACGAACTGAAGTAAATTGTCGGGATGAATATCGAGAGAACGACGAAACAAAATGAGCGGGGCGATAAGCTGCAGAACAACACGAGCAAGTCCAATAAAAGGTCATCGGATTACGAAACCGTTTTTTTCGTTGTTGTTTATGCTCTAATCTCGTAGCTCACTGGTGTCACTCCAGAAAGCCTTTGCTCTTATTATTACGGTTATCTGTCTCTTGACCGAGTTTCGAGAAATCCGAAGGGATATTCGTTACGAAGTATTGGAATTCCCGTTCAAACTGATCACCACAATAAAGCGACGACAATGACCTCATTTTTTTCACCAGCTTTTTTACCCTCCGGGCTATCTATGCTACGAGCTGTAGTACGTAGAATTTCACAAAATAATTGATAACGACGATGATACGTTTCCGCTTCGACTCGTGTAATTCTCTTTTCTTTTATTCGTTTCTTTATTGTATGCAAAACTTGTACAATCATAAATTACGTGGTTATGGTGGAAAATCTGTAACATTTATGGCAACGATGTTTCTTTTGTTTTACGAATCTCTCTTTGACGTGCTGAATGTCGTGCTCGATTGTAAAGGAATCTCATCGTAAACGTGCTCACCATCGACGTCCAAAACTGCCGCAGGACGGAAAGTACTAGGCGGCCTGTCGTAATGAGCTTCCAATAATTCTGCAAAAAGATGAATTAATTATTCTATTATCTCCTTGCAATAGATCCACGTGAATTCGATGAGCTGAATCCCGTTTACACGGCAACAAACTGCGTTACGAGACAAAATTTGTATACGTTCTGTGTCTTTTCACAATTTTTATCCCTAGACAAACGCAGCAGAAGGAAGTCAGGAATTTGCATCGATCGATTGTCGGATAATAGCTCGCTAAACAGACCATCCGACCTGGTAAAAATGGCAAACTTCCAAGTCCGAAGACTCTAAACGAAGTCGAGGAAAAGCGACGGAGAGATGGGAGATCTATTAACTTTTACGACTTCAAAAGTTGGCACCTTCCGTGGATTTCCCACTTTCGAAAGTACAGGGTTATCGCATGCACAAACTTATTGTGTAAATCGATGAGTCTCTGATCCAGAATCGATACAGGGTGCGGGATAAATAAAACTCGAGAGTAATAGCGATCTAGCTAGAAACTAATTATCGGAAAACTTGATTGTTTACTCGAAATTGCTCAACACAATTTTATAGTGCGCTTGGCGATTACCAATCGAAAATGATGGGAAAAATATCTCATTATCGTATTCTATTTATTTGATGGGAAAATATTGGTATCCCAGCGATTTTCTCCCTACATTTTGCTTCTCATTACTTCACAATGTTCACTGACGAGCCTCACTTCTTCAGTACCATAAAATTTCATTCCAATACCTTTATAATCGAATTTCGCAATTTTGCACATAATTATTCGGTTTTTCTATGTCAAATGGAAAAAAAAAGAATCGCATAACAATAAACTGAGCTTGACAATTAATTGTCCGCCATCATTTCACGAAAAATTGGAAATTAGATCGTAGTTTTCAAAATTCTGAGGACGAATCATTTAAATTTTAGTCATTTTGGAGCATTGATGACAAACTCTTGGTGATGCTTTTTTTGTGCACAGAAATCGTAACGTTTTTAATTGAGCATATTGAGGAAGTTCTTTCGCATTTATGATATGCAATCACCATCATACATGTGTAACTTTTACAACAAGGACAAACGTTGCAACTCATAGATATTGCCGGAACGAACAGACTTACACACGTTTTGAGGTGCACCCAACGTTGTGTACAAATTGCATAAGAACTACGGGGTGCTGAGGAATAGACGATGCAACCCGCATAGATTCGTGGGAATTAAATGGTATAGAACAGCGAACGACTGCACGTAGTTTAACGTGCAAACGGCTGCGCAGTCGTGCAGCGAAAGCGCGAACGCCTAAAGTAAATGCAACTCGATATATAGATATATGCAAATGGTGCGGTGATTGGATCGAACGACTTAAAAATTACGTGAATTTCGATTAGTCATTGTTTGTGTTTTATGGGGGGAAATGTTAATTTATATATATTTATACTCACTGAGTGAAAATTCTGTGCGGGGATGGCGTTTCGATTCTCTTTTTATCGTCAGGAAAATTTGTAAAGTGAAACTTCAACTTAAACTTTGAACTTAAATTTGCATAATGGAAAAAATGAATTCAACGTTATTGCTGTGAAAAATTACGTTATCAATGAACTTTCGAAATTTATATGATTTATAATTTGCGATGCATGATTTTGGCGAGTTCGAACAAGTTGGTATCGCTCGCGTTACCAAAATTTAAAAAAATGGTTCAATGCTTTGAGCTTGTGCAGGATCAAACAATTTTGAACGAGTTCGAGTGCATGAAAAACTTGTAGCACGCGCCCGTATTGATTGTAAAATATTTCAATGGGTCGCGCGCTTTTGAGCGGTTTCGTCCGAGTTCAAACGTTTCCGAATGAGTTTTTTCTGGATTTCAAATCGGAAAACTCCTAACGGCTGAAACAAATTTTCAAAATAATTCAATAGAATTCTTTTACCTTGGAGATTACTGAACAAACGGATGTTTGGATAATCGTTCGAGTAATTCGACTCAGGCTTTTTCCTCACTTCAACGCTCGATGCTGGACGTGATCTTGTTAGAGTGCGATGCTCGGGAACCATGCATCTTGGAGTTTCTGAAATGGAAAAAATCGCATTCATAGAAATTTTCAGCGTTAATCAGTTTTTTTTTCTCTATTTGTGAAAATGGCATCGTATGACGAAAATAAGTTCACGAAAATGAGAATCACTGACGAAACATTCACCGTAAAGGAGCATAAAGTGTCATTTGACATTGGGAACTCGAAAAAACGGCCAAGAATGATAATAAATATATTTTATGAATAAATATGGGCTGGTTGATTGGTGACGAAAAAAAATAAGGACCGGACGTGTTGGAGAATCGAAACAATCATCCCGATTATCTGTATCATTTGTCAGCTTCGCAGTGTCGGCAAAATTCGCCTTAGGGAGTGAAAGGGCGGTATCGTTCACGTATTGATACAAATGTTGACGCGAACCGGAAGGGCTCAATTTACCAATCGTTTCTAATAGTTTATCTCTTTTTTCCGGCAGCGATAGTGCGCCCGGCCAACGCAATTACGATTCGTTTGCTCGAGATCGCAGTTGCAAATTTCGTGCGAAACACGTTGCACCGATCGAGCGCTGGTACAGTGATTGGCGGCCGTCCAAACGATTAGGAACAACGGTCGTTTTATCGCTCCAGAGTAAACACGATATAAAAATATAGTTGATCGATCGAAAGCGCGAAAAAATATGTGACTGGCATTCTTTATTTTATTCGTGATCAAGACTCGACTCACAGATTTGTCAAATCATTGCCTATCAGGCCAACTACACTGAAAAGAAAATGTTGTTGAAAAAGATCGATATTTTGTTGGATACGTTCAACTAAACGTTTTTTTTTTCAAAAAATCACGAAAATTTTGTCATTCCAGCAAAAAACATTCTGGAAAATCTTTTCGGAAAGTAAATTTTTGTCATTCCAATCGTAAATTTTGCTGACAGTTCCGTTACAATGAAAAATATTGTCAAAATAACGAAAATTTTGAAACCATCCCAAAATATTTAGTTCGCCGTATTCAACAAAATATCGACGTTTTTTGACAAAATTGAATTTTCAGTGTAAAATCTTCCATTTTGTATCCCATTTATTTGTGTGAACAGAGTTGAGAACGAAAAGAAATCTGCAGCGCAAGCGCTCGGCTGAAGAAATATTCCTCCGTATCCTCGTCTATATATTATTATGTGCATATAGCGTAGAGTCATGTCAGCAGAAAACTCCTCAACACTGCGTAAGTTCGAATTCTTGGTACGTGTCGAAACGCCTCGAATTAAGCTGTATCATAAATTCGCGAGATTTCCATACGCTTCATCATAGCGTTTTAATTTCTCTTGTGCCGTTGCGATACATGAGTGAATTTCACGTATACGAGCATTTTGCCAATTCTGACGACGTATTCCCTTATTTATTAACTCGCTTTTGTTGTGTGTCGTTATTGCAGCATTTAAGATGAAGAATTTAAAGATGATCGAAAAGAAGCTGAACGACGATTTTTTCCTTTTGTTGGTTATTTCGAACTAATAATATAATTGCCATGAGACAGGCGTGTACAATAATGGGAATTTCGTGTGCACTCACCATATTCGCAGGCAAGTATGGCGTTGCTTGAACCGGTTGATGAAATTCTATCAGAACTCCCCTTTTCGAGAGCAGCCTTTTGAATAGTATCGTTGCAAATATCGCGCTTGTCTGCATCACATATCGACAAGCGTATCGTCTCGAAAAGCTTGGATTTGATGTGAAGGATTGCGAGCACAGCGAGTGTTGTCAGGCCAAGAGATATTATAGAGCCGATAACAATCAGAGCTGCCACGTCGAGTGGCATTGCGACGGTGTGTGATGGAAATTTCTCTGTAATATTCATACATTTTTTTTGTAAAAATCGACGTCGACAGTTACGACAACGTAATGTTGGATTTTCAATAATAATTAATCGTCCATTCATTTTTATCGTCTCGTCGTGATCAAAATCGAAGCCAATTGAGCTAAATACGAAATAAGTAAATAAATGATATTTAAAAATGAGAACCCGAAACAATTTCCATTCGTTTTCCTTCCCACGGACCAAGCAAGCTTCGATTTGTTTTTATTTCATCCATAAATTTGACGTCATAATAAAATTCAATCAGCAGACATTAATAATTCAGTCGAAATGGAATATTTTTTGGTGCGTTGTTCGATGTATCGCTGATCTCTGCATTCTGACAGTAAAGTTTAAGTTTCAACTACCGTTCATTTGAAAGCCCGTAAGCGTTCTGGAGATACCGAACGTGGCATATAACATTTTAACGATTTACTTGAACGAAATGAATTGAGGGGCATGGTCATGAATTGCTCCGAGAGCTACAAAATTTAACTACTCGCTAACAAGTTGATGGAATCATTTCGACGGTATGGAATTAAAAAAAAAAGAATTAAATGCATTTTTGGGTGCTTGTAATTTGTAAACGAAATTTTGGAAGTTTTTTTCGATCGCTGTGGTTTGTTCTTCCAATCGTAGGAGAAAATTGAAACATTTTCGAACTTTCTAAAGGTCATGCGCGAGCGCGATGTGAACTAATGAATTGACCTTACCTGCACCCACTGACGTCATTATCATCGGACCATCGTGATCGGGCGATCCGTTGCCGGAAACGTGAACCACAGCGACTATCGGTCCGGAGGTCGATGGCTTTTTGATCCTTGGCTTTTTCATGTCGATTCTCTCGACTCGCTGCTTTACATTGTAATTATCATACTTAATCGTTTCAATTCTCGTAGATACTGGCGTCGTCTCGATCTCACTGATGTCAGGAAAAAGAGGCTCGTTTAGTGCCTCGTTGGAACTCGTTTCGATGCTTTTGGAAGATTTAAAAGTCTGATCGTTATCTGGGGGTGAAAAGATTAAGGAAAAAAATCATGATAGTGTTTCACTCGGTGCTGGGCATCGTGCCGAGCGATTAGCAGGCGCGAACCAGTTAATTGTGGAATTCGGAAAACAATTTAGAATCTGAATCGATCGAAAGTTTAAGGAGAGTGGACGTTTCATTGAACTGGAAAGTAATCGAGGTGTAAAATTCACAGGACAAGTGATCTCGTTTTGTAATCAAAGATCAACTCACCGATAGACGTTGTTGACGATTTCGTTGCAGATTCTTGAGAGTCTCCCGTCACTCTGTCACCCCCTTGATCGTTAGTGACTTTGCCAACGGAATATCCGTTTGCATGAGAATTAAGTTGATCAGGATTGAACGCCTGAGTTCGATCGGCCTCCGTCGATTTCTTTGATGACGAAAGTATCGAGGCCGTTGTGGAACTTGCAATATCCAGCTCGGTATCTTTTTTGCTCTCGAAACGATCAGTCGTTATTATCTTCGTTACAGGGGGAACGATTATTTGATGAAAATTTATGCAGCTTCCTGTTTCGTGATGACAAAACGCCGCCAATTCCTGTCCTGCCAGTGACGAATGGTCCGCTCCGAAATTTCCTTCGTTACAGGCACACGAGTGTTCGCAATCCACGCCCCATTTACCCGGAGGACATTTCTCATTGCAACTTTAATTAAATCAAATATTTTCATCATTCAGTACCGCATGAATAAACAGTCTGCAAGTATTTCGAACAGAAAATTCTACCTCGATCCTTGCCATCCAGGTGGACAATGACACTTGCCGTCGATGGGGTTGCAAATGTGATGTGGCTGACAATTACATTCCCGGGAACATTTTTCACCCCACGTGCCCGATGGACATTCTTCGGACAGAATAAAAAATTGGAGCAAACTCAAATTTTCACGTGATTAAAAAAAAATCATTTTATAGCATCAAAAAATGAAAAAATTGCAGAATCGAAACCCGAACATGGGAACGAATTTACTTCGAGAATTCCTCGTCGCATGAACGTAGTAAATTTCAGCTGCACTTTCCATCACGCCCATTATTAAAGGGGAAACGCAGCGTGAGAGGGAAAAAGATGGAAAGTAATGTCGAGCGATCGAAGGACGATCGACCACGCGGTCTGGCTCTCTTTAAGAATCGCCAATTTCCTTCAAATTATCGTCGTTTTTTTCGCTGGTTATTACACCGTTGACCAATTCGTAATATTTGATTGCCATCGAACCTCGAGAGATTCTCTTCGCCATTTCTTTCGACCCTCATTCCGTTTTTATTTGCTGAATTCATTACATGCAATTTGTGGATGCATCGAAATGCATCGCTGGAATGACTGCGTCACTGTTACTTAAAAATATTTGGCCTTTCACGAATTATCAACCTTCTCAAACAGAATTCATCTCGAAGGGTCAAAAACTAACAATTAAATGTAATTCTCGAATTGAGCTCACGGATATTCATTGCTTCCGGTACTGGAAATGCATAATATCTTCCCAAACTATACACGATATTCGCTCGTACGAGATTTATCACTGCGCAGCGTATGTGGTCGTTTAAATGGTTAACTTTCACGGTAAAACCGCACGAGTTCGAACGGCAATTCAATTAATAATCTTCGCAATAACGACAAGAATGTATATGCGCAACACGAGAAAAGATGCCATGTCAGTGAGAGTGAATTTTTTTTTAGTGTACCTCATAACACGGTAAATACAACGTATCTGAATTGTCGTGCAAGAAGGATATTATTCTCGTATATGTACGTCGTATATACTTGTGGTCTCGTTAATTTTACGTATAATTCATGTTAACTTTAAAATGTATTCATTAAATAATGAGTAAATGAGGAAGAAGACTGTTACGTCAGCAGGGCAATAACGAAAATTGTTTAATTGTAAATATGTGAAAAACTTGTTTGAAAAATAATAAGATTTTGTCATTTGTTTCGAGTGTTTTTCTATGATGCTGAAGTTTGCGACGTTGGAATGCACCGAAAAATATTTCATTTTATTGGTGAATCGTTTAATTTTTAATGTTATTCAAATTTTTCGAGCTGATATGCTTTTCGGGTGGCAAAAATCGATCATTTGAGCATCGTAATTACATTCTGCATTTGGACAATTATTTTAGCCGAAAATAAAAACAATTTTCGTTGAATTCCAACGATGCAAACTTCAGAGTCATTGTTTTTTTCCGTTGGTACATAGAAATGTTTTCTCGTATCGTCGCACTCAGGCGTTATCGTGTGTCGTAATACGGATTGAATTTATATGTAAAGGCTATATATAAGAGAAATAAGTATAATATTTTCCGCTGAAACGGTTCTCCTCGTACTTTCGCGACTGTAATACAAGACACAAGTGAATACGGATTTAAGTCCGGCAAGGGACTTTAAAACAGGATATAATGTTGTTTCATGAACGGAGGTGGACAAGGCGTTTACGTGTGTCTCGGTGTGTGTCGTGCTCAAATTCGCTCGTGTATTATATTGCCGACTTGTCTGCGCTGGACATTCTGAGAACACTTGATAACACTCGATTCAGTCTATTCCTCTTTCTCTCTTTCTCTCTCATTCGTTTTTTTGTTGCATTCTCTTGAAAGTCCTTGCGAAAGTTTCGGTCTCATGTCACTTCCGGGCTTCCGCAACTTTCGATGCCCGCCGTTCGGTCGGCCAACGAGAGCCAGTCTTTTCGCAAAGCGACCATGCACCACGTAACAACGTTACATGTCAACCCACGTGTGCAGTCCCACGTTCATACGCTTACAGACCAAGCCCTCCCAGACAAAAGGACACATGTCTACAATCTATCCTTCGGATCAATGCCATTTCATTCGTCGACTCTGATCAGTCCATATTCCTCTGAGAAGCCTACTTTGTATGCATCTTATTACACATCTGTACTGTGCGAAGGCTGCATTGAAAATTACGTGCGGCGTGACATTCGCAGCAGCGAGGAATTCGATTCGATTCAATTTCTCGATCTTTTCATTGATAAACACGAACCAAATATTTTTTTTTGTCTCGAATAATTCAAAACTTATTTTAAACCAATGAAAAATCCACGTCACATACGCGAATTTCCAGTTGTTTTCCTTTGTTTTGTTTCATATGCGACGACTCGATAAGTTTTTCATGTTCTATGGTATTTTATAACAGAGATATCAAGTATTCTCACCGGAGGTGCAACCATCGCCACGATGACCTGGTTCGCATATGCAAATATTTGGTGCGATGCAATTACCGTACTCGCAAATATCGCAATGCGGCTCGCACTCGCTGATCTCTGAATTTTCCATTCCTGCAGATTTCCGTGTGGCGGTTTTCACCTGGTAACCTTCGCAGCATTCCATTGTTTTTCTCTGTCTGATCTCGGTCTAGATAGAAAAATTCAAGTTTTGCATTAATATTCGATTTAAAATAAAATTCGCCACTCCCTCGTTTCTATTTATCGTGTTTTTTGCTCGACATTCGAAAAAAAGTTCTTTTTTTTCCGTTCCTGTCAACGGCCTTGCGAAATTTCACGAACTCATCCCATATCATGAAAATTCCACTTCCTCATTCTTGTTTCCGTTCCCGTTCCAGATTACGGTTGTCAACACGTTCCGAAAGCTTTGAAAATTTGTGAGAAAACATTTCCGTATAAATTTTTTATGGCCTGCTCCTCGCGGAGGATTGAAACTTTTTGTATTTTTAATTAACAGTACAACAAAAAAATGGTGCAGTATAAATAGATGAAACGCATGTTGCAGTTTTGTGCATCGCAAGGTGGTGCAATAATAACAATGCCCATTGCTGCTGTCTTTGATTTATGGATGACTTTAGAACTAAATACACGTGAGCAATAAGAAGTAGCAGCGAGTATTATGTATAACATGGTCATTGGCGTACGTTTGCAGTTTTCGATACGGAGGTACAGGATGGAATCGGGAGACTCGTAAATTGTACTGCCAGGGAAGAGTCATTTTGAGAAAGGAATTGGCTCGTTGAAAACTGAACGGATAAACGTGCGTCGTACGCCTTTATGAATTTTCATCTCGCGCTTTATACGCTTTACTAATCTATCCCATCTTCGAAACAGTTATTTAATTAGGAGCTCGAGTTATTTACCGCCGCTGGTATAAGCGGCTCAACCGAGACGGGACTCTTGCTGCAGCTTTCCCCATAATGAGCGCTCATAAAGCGCTTCGAATTGCGCCTATTCTACGCAGAACATGTTGTACACGTATTGAGGCTGTTAGTATGTGAGAAGTATATCCAAGAGATGAGCAACTACTAGCTTTGCTGAGCAACAGCTCTACTGGACTTGCACTCACTAATTAGAAATAAATGGCAAGCCGCGTCCATGTAATGAGGAATACTGTAATTTTTAAATTTAAATATTCAATTGAAAAATCGAAATGAAAATTTCTTCGATTCAGCCAACCGTTCATGGGCTAAGATAAAAATATTTTTCTGCAAATCTAGATTCGTGCCGGAGCTTTATCTTTGAAAATATTCGAGTGAATTTCGTTAGTCTCAATTAATTAATCCTTCGTCAAATATTTTCCACTCATTCGATGCCATGCTCCGCTATGTCGACCATTTTTTTACTTACTTTTATTCGCCATCTTTCGCGCATTTCTACTCGGGATTGTGGACATCGCGGTGGTATCTGCAGACACCAGGAAAATGTGTTGACCACCACAGGTTCCTTGTAACTCTCTGTCACACTTATCGTGTAGCTGCGAAATAATGAATTATTTTAGTTTTATTGTTATTTTGTTATTTTCGTCTCTTATTTTTAGTTTCTTTTTTTTTAGTCAATTTAGTTAGAAATTGTTAGTTTCGTCTCTTACGAAGCGACACTGACAATCAATGTCGTTAATATTACAATTAAAAGCCCACAAATTCATAGAATATTCTGATGAGTTCATTTTTTCGGGTAAAACATAATGGGCAGCAGGCAGCGTGGACAACGAAGTTTAGGCAATAAAAAAGTCAGAAAAACATTCATTTCAGTGCTCATTACAATCGAAAACTCAACAAAATTAATAAATGAAAATAAAAATAGTCAAACAAACGAAAAATAATTTTGACCCCCCTGCTCGAATACTCGGGAATATCGAGCGTGAGAAATAAGGAAGAAAAAAAACGTTGATGGACCTATTTGTGTGTACGATGTCAAAATGATATTCCAGGCGTTGTTTTTTCATTACAGCATTTTTTTTCAATTTTTTTCCATGCCTTTTTTTCTGAACTTTTTTTTTTATCTGAGGTTGATCAAACGCAGATTGAAAACATCAATCTGCGACCAATTCTTTGAAATTCTGGACCATGTGTTGGAATTTTTTTTTTTTGCATCGTATGGTTGGGTTTGTACGAATTGGAGCTTCTCGGTTCGGTTGTCGAGATAGCCGAAGCATAGAAAAGATAACGAAAGGTTTCTGGAAGTTCCACAGTCGAGTGTACTGATCCAACAGAATGTTTATGGAAGAATGTCTGTTTGATGTTAATTAGGAAACCTTATCTTCAAGCTGTATGATGAGTTGCTGCAAAAAAATGGTGGATAACAATGGATAAGTTATTGGATAACTGATTGCATTGACTTTGTTTACATTTAACAATTTTCTTGTCTTCATTTCACGAATTAATAGATTTAAGCAAGTTTTTACAACTTCAGAAAGATCATTACGAAGCGTGGATCACGTGAGAAAAAATCGCAGCCCCATGGTTTCGGAGAATTTATAGATTGCATGTTTAAACAAATGGGATTCAATGCCATGAAAGTGATAAGATCGGGCGTTGGAAAACGAAAGGCCCCAACCCACATTTTTTATTTATCCGATTGTTTGCGTTTTGACTTTTTTTTTCATGCAATAAATGAAAGAACGATAAAAAAGGGAATTTTCGAGGAGATAAAAATAAAAGACGAAGAAGGGCTTGAAAATTCTTCACGAATCGATGGACGCAGCAATATTCTCTTTATGCGCGATGTCTTTCTTTTAATTTCCCACTTCGGCCTTTGGAGGACGGTTCTCCTCGAGTGTTACTCGTGTTACCACGATATACGCGATGTTGCAAAAGCTTCCTGTCCGACTTTGGAAACTTTTAATCGCGTTGCTCAAAGCGGATAAGACATGCGTGCATGTGCAATTTATTACTATCGCGATTTACGAACCACAAGACCCTAGATTTTCTTTTTTTGCATATAGGCCTTAATAATAATAATAGTCACGTCATAACCCCAATAATTTGCTCACTAATCTATGGGTAGTTCTAATTCAAATATTTATGAATAAATCCACTAAACAATGAATGAAAAAATTCAAAAATGTTCAAAATCGATCGAAATCTGCACGTCAATTTCCCAACCAACTTGTGAGGCTCGTGAATAATGTTTTTTTTCTATGTCCACCGATCAAATCATCAGATTTTGATCAAATTGAGAAAACTTCACATCCATTACCAACGAAATTAATTCGTAATGAAAAGCTCGTATGAAACATTTAATCAAGTGTCCGAATCTCAGGAATACTCTGCAATGAGAAGAATTTCACATGGAGCATTTCTCTCGGGAAAATAATTGACCCATTTGAGAGCCCCGAAGATTTAACGACTGCGTAGAGCAAAGGAAAAACTGTTCTAGATTCTTTTAGAATCAATTTATTCGTATACCCGACCGAGTGTTCGATATTTTTATTCATATTTTTATATAAGGAGTGACGGGTAGAGAAATGGTCTGTTTGGTCCTTTCAGTTTACATGCACGCGCCAACGGACGTCTCAACAATATTCCCATGCATGATTGTTGACCAATGGAATTCTACTCTCGCGATTATGTAACGACAGCATTAATTGCATCGCCACAATTATTCAAATGGTGTCTGCCCGCCATCAATTCACACAGAAATTATTTATCTAGCATAATGACTGCCTGAAACTATTTGAATGCACGGAACAAGTTGGTCAAATGTTTTCCGTTGCCACTGATTTCGTTCTGCACGTGAGACGTTTATGACTTCGCTTCTCTCCCAAAAAATACATATCGCAATCGAAACTTTGAAACTGAATCGAAATTGTGGTTGACAGCGGATCCAAAAAAATGAGATGTCCAGAAATAAAAGTGACAGACATTCGCCGCAAAAACACGTGTCAATGTTAAGAGAAATCCAGACTATTGAACCTTTTGAATCACGAGGCGTTCGAGCAGTCTAGACAAAATAAAATACTCAAACGTACTCGAGCGTTTATCGTCCGGAGGAGAAGTTGAGCAGGGAAGCCTGCGGAGGGGATTACAATGCGTAGCTCGAGAGTTGAAGTATTCATATCCGTGGTCGAACGAGACATTCAATGGACCCGAGCACAACCCTCGCTAATTTATAACGGAGTAACAGGTGGACGATTATGCATTTCATTAAATGACGTTTGTGTACCGAGCTTTGGAGGCGAATGCTATTGCACTAATGACGTGGGGATGGCGTATCATCAGGTGATACGAGCGACGGAATTTAAACAAATAATCGGGAATCATCGTATCGTGATGATGAAACAAAATATATTCATTTCCAACACACAATGAAGGACTTTCTCGGTAAAATAAACGTTCCATTTGAAACGAGGTCCTTGCACAATGAAACGTTTCCAATGATTTTGGAAGCAATTATTAAACACGACGTCGGTATTAGACTAAAAACAGGATCATTTTCAGAATCGTAATTTCTTCATCGAAAAAATCAAATCTTAGGAAAAACCGCGAGTAATAACCGTTGTTTTGTCTGCAATGGAAAAAAGTTTCCAACAAAGTATCGCCGCTGTGAATGACTCTATTCCGGCTAGTTTTTGCTTGCAAAGTATGCCAGTGAATTCTTATTTTTAAGTCAATAAACAATAAGTAAGTCAAGGTGGAATGTACGCGAGAAAAACGGAAAATATGCGATGCAAGCGACAGTTTATGGTAGTAAAGTGCCAATATAAATTCTGCAGAAGGTGTTTATCGCGCAGGGCGAACCGTCAATAATGTCGAAAGTGTACAGTGAAACTCGAGTTACTTTTTGTCAGACAGTTAGGCAAGCGAAAAATGAAAAGCGAATGGTTTCAAGGTGTGGCATTATGCAGCGACACTTCTCATTAACAAAGGCAACATCAACGTATATATTAATATTATCACAAATCGACTTTATTTGGGGTTCTTTCAGAGTTTTGTATAAACGTTCTTGGTGTCAGCAAAACTAACAGTTTTTCCTATGAAGAAAAATTTCTTCACGTTTGGAATTTGCGATATTCAATTTTCTACTCTTCATTTTCCCCATTTAAACGCGAGTTTTAAACTTTTTAAACAAATGGAATTTAAACAAATGGAAAACGCGAGTTTTAAACTTTTTAAACAAATGAAATTTAAACAAATGGAAGTCGCGTTTCGTCTACGAGTTGCAAAAAATGTGTTCAGGATTTTTCTTAAAAAATTCTTCAAATCCTGAATAGATTTTTTTTGGAATTTGATTGTTGAAAATTTTCGACGATACGTGACTTGAATCTGACGCGTGTTTGAGTAGGGAATATTCAAAATTGAAAATGTCCCTTCATAGGACAAAATTGTTAGTCTTGGTGTCAAAAATGTTTATGCAAAGTTATTAAAGAATCCTGAGTAAATTAATTTTGTGACAGGCAGTTAACGACAGTTTGTTGAAAATCGTTTCAGCAACATTTCCTATGGATGATTTCTATTTTCAAATGCTTTCATGCTTTCTCGATCCTTGACAATGAACAGCTTATTGTTGTTTAAAGCGTTAAAGAGGAAAATTGAAGCGTGATAAGGGTTTTGTTGTTACAGCTCACTTTTCCAGTCGGTGGCACACGTTGTCTCCGGTAAGCTCTAGAGCCGATGACGATACCATTATTACGAGAACAAGGACGAGGACGAGGTTGCGTTGACTCAACCAGGATAAACCCATTCTCGCGGGTTGCTGACCCACTGCCAATTTCACACAACGCGTTGAAAGCTGCGTTATAACACACTAAGATGAACGTGGAACGATGTAAACAACCAGGTGCATTCATGTTCGCGAGTGCGAACTGTAGATGTCGTTGTGTTATCAGTAAAAGCCAAATTCACCATATAACGACGCTATACAATATTTATTTTTAGACCAAAACTCTATTAAAGACGATGGACTAAAATAAACGTATGAATTAATCAATTAATCACCATCGAGTTCCAACACCTTTTTAGCTCTGGTCGAAGTTCGATAAGAAAATTAAAAATGGCGCTCGATTCGAACTGAAGCACATGTTGAAATTTTATTTTTTTGAGCTTCGTTTCGGAATTGTTTATTTATTAGTGCATAGTTTTGAAAATCAATTATTATTAATATTTTTCCAGGACAATAAGAAATGCTGTGATTCGAATCCACCGCCGATTTATTCAATTTTTCTAAGGAACTTTGCACACAGCAATAGTGAAAATTGAACATTCTCTTGACAGGTTTTGGGCAGCAATTTATTTGTCGTTTATGTCATTTTTATCGAATGAATTCGGCCAATATTTTTCATGCAAAAAACTGCCTAAAGGATGACGAGTTTAATTTTTAAAGGAAAACGTATTGGTTACCGATACGACGAGAAAGCACAAAGTTTCAATTGGATATTTGTCGTGCGGCGTCTCTGAGCGGAAAAGGAACGACGGTATCTCGCAAAGACAAAAAGACTTGGCCTGGGTCTCGATCGCGTTTGCGATTGTCGCTACGAGACGACAAGACTCCGGGACACGTTCATTTGCACTCTCCTTTTGTAATTTGTTACGTGTATTTGGCGCGTTCATGAATTTAAACCAGAAGAATAATGTGGATCATTGCACGGCACGATTTTCCCTTCTGTTTCGTCTGCCAATGTTCGTATGCCAAAAAAAAACGATAAACACCAGAGAAGTCACTCGCACTTTACACGAATTTTTCTGGCTATTGATTCGACGTGAATTTTTTTTTTCAAATTGGCTTCACATCGATAATTCAATTACCCGTAATTACGAAATTATCTCGATGGCTAATTCAATGAAGCGGAACAAATTTCGTCGTCCGGCACTAACGAAACGCGCTTCTCTGCCACTCAACTCCAAACCTCGAACGATCGGAGCGTCACCAAAACGATTCAAGAGCAATGCGATGACTATAGCATCTTATCGTACACACGAAGAGTCGCACCGAACAACAGCGACGTTCAAACGCGATCCTGCAAGAAGATCATGTTACCACAACTTAAGAATCCAATGGTCAATCCACTCACTGATTGTTTATAAAATATCGTCTCGTTGATTGACACTCTATACAATTGGCATTCGTCGCGCATTGCCTAATATGGCTACGTCAGTCCCTAGAATCGTTAATCTTTGCTTGTGTATGGTTATGTGTTAAAATATAAATTAAATATTCGCTGATTGTACGAGAGATATTTAGGAGACTAAAAATGGAACAGATCCGGCGTTGTTTAAAAAAAAATCCTCCTCGAATTCCTTCTAAGTTCTCGAAGAAGCTGCGGCGACAATAACAAATCCAAATCCTGCTTCGTGCACTTATTCGTCATATTTTCAACGAAAGTTTTTAACTCTCTGGCTCTTAAAAATAAACTAAAAACCCAATTAATTTATTCTACGAAGTCATTAATTAGCGTGGGCATTTTTCGAGGCTGGAAACGCGGCAGCAGACGAAAAAAAAAGGCAGAGGTCATGGTTGACTGTACTGGTCGTGGAATTGGTCGTAATGGCGCACAGAACAACTAGCTCGACTGTATATACGTACCTTTCGCTTCACAGATGTACGCACGAATCAAATATAGAACGGAATTCTTTCAAGAAGCACGGCAGAACACGAGGAGAAAAAAAAGTCGAAGATTTCTGACATTTGCTAACGAGTCCGAGGAAAATTTCAACGACAGCGGGGATCGATTACGACGCGCGATCGTGGCACATGGCGGTCGGATAATTTGCGAGGAAATTGCGACACGTTCCAACGTACAGGAAATATTTTCCGAATCCCTACAGTTTTTCTGTAGAAATGAAACAACTTTGTGTCATTTATTGAAAAAAAAAACAAATTCTTAGATTTCCTGTCGTTTTTTCGGTTCATGGAAAACGATGCACGCGAACGAGGTCCCAATTAAAAGTCATTGCGATCGAAAATTCTGCATTTATGAGCCTTGTTGCGGCGACGTCGGCGAGGCACTCGGTTTATAGGAATTATTTTTGGTTTATTTATTTGTTTATTTATTTGAGATCGACTCTCGTTTCTTCGCAACTTTCACTCTCAACGAAAATGCATTTTCCCATATGGAAATTTCTTCAGAACTCTTCCTAAGAACGGTCTCGACAAAAGAAAGAGAGAGAGCGAAACTTGGAAACATAACGCCGTTACATCACTTGTTCCCGCGCGAGTCTTCACTGCGCACCGTCTCGTAGTACGAACGGCACTTGAAGAAATTTATTTATTTCATTGCTCTCATTCCGTCAGTCAACGTTTCCCGTAACTTTAGCGACTTATTCTTTACAGAATTGGATGAAAAATAAGAATTAAGCACTGCGGCATCCAGCACGCGGAAACATTCACAAGTTTTTAATGATCACGCGGCGCGAGAGCACGATCGACGGCTCAAATAATTGAATTCCACATATCAATTAATCGCGTAACGGACTCGACACTTTTCGATTGTTTATCTTTGTACCAAAAGATGCTGCGAAACGAGAAGAAAATGCTAAAATGGTCAACTGACTGTTGCTACCAGTTGCTAGCGACTACGCTTGTTTCAATTTCTTCTTTTGATCCAACAGTCACAAGAGAGATTCCCATACACTTGTGAAACGTTACATCTGTATGCACCACATGTATCAATGTGTATATGTGTAATTATGTATATAGGTATACAAAATAAACGAGGGAGGTTCCCTCTATGAAAACCGAAGCAATTGGTCGAGTCTCTAAACTCGGAATGCACTTGTGGCACAATGAACTCCGACCCTCGTCCTCTCTCTCGCTCCTGTTCTGTCTTTTTCTTATATCTCTGTTTCTGTCCCCCCCATCTGTTAGCATGTCCATTCATTTGACTCGTCGTTAAAGGGTGCGGTACCGTGCGTGGGGTTCACAACCACATGGAAAATCATCACGTTGAACGACATAACGTCTGAATTGATGGCGAGTGAATAAAACGGCGCGTTTCGTATAACTTGACGTTTTTAGACATACCGTTTAGGCCCTTTTGTGTCTCAATAATCGATGTGTGCGTTTATATATGTTTATACATCAGTTTCTTTCCAAAGAGGGAAGGCCACGGCTGCCACCACCGTAACGTTGTGACAGGCATAGAAAAACTTGACACAATATCATAATTCACAGAGCTTCTCGGCTTCAAACACATATTCATTTTATTTATCCTCAATGCGGATAAATATGTGCTCCAATTTTTATTAACTCACGAGTTATAGGCTAAGACTTCACGTTCTCTTTTTATATTCGCTTTCCATCATCATTGGATACGTTTTTTCTTGCAGGAATAAAAATTCGTAGCCTTCTTGATTTACAGGAAAAAAAAATCATTTTTTGTGCAACTTTTCAGTTTATTTTCGTTTTTAAGCAACGAATCGAAGCTCGAAACTTTTTCTTCAGTAAAAAGAGATGAATTTCTTCAAATTCACGATGATTTCGTGAGCGAACACCTGGAATGCAACTCACAGAATAGTGTAATTCATTGAAGTTGTGAAAATATATAAATGAAAAATAATGAAAATGATGAAAACATGAGCAACGCAATTATTTGTCCCCGCAGTATATTGTGACGCAAATGTCACGACTCAGTACTTGCACACGTTTTCTCATTACGTAAGGAGCTTTCGTTATGCTTTCGTACGTAAGGAATTGTGTATCTTTGATATTATATGGTAAAAGTGATGTAGTGTGTAGTGGAGCAAAAATGAGGCGAGCTCCGAAGTTACTTGGCTCTGTCCCCTCTCGATCGTTCATCGTAGACGATCGTTCATCCGGTTGGAGAGAGGGAGCTGTACTTAAAAATCCTCTACCAGTACCCACAATACACTGCACTACATAATAAATTCTTCGATATCCTTTTACTCTGGTTTGTGAAGAATTTCCCACCGAATTCACTCACTCGAGCCATTTCTAATGGCACGACGACTCCATTTGTTCATTTAGAGATCGTTTTTTTATCGTTTATTAACTCAGCAAAAAGAAGCTGAAAAAAAATCTACGAAAATGTAGAAAAAAGGTTTTTTTTCTATTTCATCTCAACCATCGATTGAAAAAACAATCAAGCGATGAATCAAGTGGAAAAAATTCCTTACCTAGTAATTTTCTCTGTTACTTTTCCCACGAGATTGATATTCCGATGTTTCGGCTGCGCTAGAGACGATGATCAATTATCCAATTTAAATATTATTTTTGTAAAGAACATTCTAATATCCTTGGTGATCGGCATCGAGGCGTTTATAAGTTGAAAATTTCTCACGTGTCAAAAGTATCGCTAATACGTGCTGAACTGTTTTTCTGCAATAATTATGAAAACAGCACGTCCCACTGAAATCGTGTTTTTCCCACGGTCGTGTCACGCTGAGAAAAAATCTATGGACGTCAATATTCCTCTTTGCTTATGGGACCAGACCCTTTCGTGTTCCATCAGTCTCTTACGGCAGCGTTCAAGAGCTAATCACTTTAACGACTCCCAACTTCCTTGCCGAGAAGCTGGAAGATAAACCTGCTGGTCCAACATGAATATAATATTTTTTCGCGTGTTTAAATACAAGCCGGAATTTCAATCAGCAAAATTGATTCATGTCCCCAGCAGCTTCTTGACCCGATTACAGAAAACTACGAAAACATGCAGGGACGGGGTAGTTTTTTTTTGTAGCTACTGCCCACACTCGGTTCACAACATAAAAACGAAAGTTTTCAAAAAAATAAAGATCGAGGACTCGATTTTGGAATATTAATTGGATATTTTTAATTCCTTGTGTTATTTTGTTTAATTTTTTTCAAAAGCTGACTTCATCTCCAATTATTGTCATTTTCGTAACCATGAAAAAAAAACTGTGGTCCTCATTAATGAAAATGGAATTGCAACATTTCTATCGCCAAGTTTAGTTCACGAAGAAATCAAAAGCACATCAAATTTGTTCTTTCGGTAACAAGATGGAGAGAAAAATATTTGGTAACTCACAACTAATAATCTATGACGAAAAGAAACGTCTATACGTTTTGAAAGTTGAAAAGTACTCAGTTCGTCCAATCAAGACAAAAAACTAAGCCAATTATTTGGGGAGCACTTACTGCGTGTATTCATAATGGTGCAAAAGATGAAAAATGTTGAATAAAAAAGAAGTTTCCCATTCGAATGTTTGTGCAACAATTCGACAAAGTGTGTTATGAACGAAAAGAATCGACTGTGGCCACAATTTGTGTAAGTCTTAGAAGCGGAGTCAAAAAAACTCGATGCTTGTGATTACTTTAATATGAAAATTAATAGCCTCGTGAGATAACATTCTCTATTCACATGGCAGGTGTCATAAAGATTATTTTTCATTATTCACGCTCTTATTCTAGAGCGTAAAACTTGGAAGGTCTTTTACAACGAATGAAATCTTGAGAAAACGTAACGTATTTCCCCTCTTTAGTATACAAAAGGATAAAAACCGTGTCACTTTTTTCATTCGTCTCAATTAACGTCACGCGGACTGTCTTTCAGAGAAAAGAAAACACACGGTAATGATGGAAATTGAATGAATTCGTCGCTTGTGAGAGCAATGCGATTTATTAACGGTTGTTATTCTAATGCTTAAAAAAACTCTTTACGAACCATAAATCTTTCTGATTCTTAAAAAAAAAACCTCTCTCGAAAGTGAATGTGCGAAATGGTTCCAACATTTTTTTTAATGTGACATTGCTGTTATGTGATTCTAGAGCCAATGACGTCATTGGTATGCGCGTTAAGTAATTATGGACGCGTGAGAGGACAAGTGCCGAGGAAGATTTTTCAAACGAAAGTAAAGAAAAAAAAAACTAGGGAACATTGTGGTAACGAGACGATAACGGTATCTCATTGTCAACCTCCCTATTGTACGAGAGACTTCTGTTGAGATCTTAATACGTTGCAAAACGAGGCATTTACATTCGATGGAAAATAAATACGTGAAGAAAAACGAGAGCACGAAGACTGGGAACAAAATTGACGAAAGTTCACTCCGAATACGAATTCTATTCTAATGAGTATGATAAGCGCAATAATTTTATTTTTTTTTTGCAAATATTTCAAAAATCACGAGTACGACTAGAACCGGAGATCGATTTCAGGACAATGCAGCATGAAAACATACGAAGAGAATGCCTCTTGACTTTCCCAAGCGTTCCGATATGAAATAATGGTTTTTAGCCTCATAAAAAGTAATATTGTCGCTCTATCAACGATGACAATCTCAGATTATTGCAGTCACTGAATATTCTCATGGGAAAATTTGTCGATACAAGAATATTGGAATTTTGTTGAAGTATTTGATTGTTATTTTTTTTTTATTCAGAATTTTATGGCGTATTTTCAGGAAAAAAAAATGAAAAGCAACCTGAATTAAAGGACGCGGATTAGAAAATTAATATGAACGCATGGGTGTCGCTGTCAAAAGAAAATAAATGCGGGGATGTGTTTTATAATTGGCGCGTGTGTTTCTTGCATACAGGATTACGAGCGAGCGCGATCGATTGAGGCACGCAGTTACATAATTGTACCTGTCCTTCGGATCATTAGCGTCTCCGCGGTGTGTGTTCAATATATATCTTTTGTGAAGCACACCGGCACGAGAGATCCTCGTGAAAGGCAAGAGCGAACCGAGAGGATCTTATGTACACGTAATCCGAGCGTTTTGCCGCTTCGTGTTGCATGTATAGTAGCCGCGATTCGGTGTGCGTTTCATTTTTCCTGTGGCGCGGGATTAAACTCGCCCGTGCGATTGTGCATTCGCAGGGTTTTTTAATCGACAAACCCTTTCCCTTAGTCGTCGCTCTCCTTTCCTTTTTATTCTGAACCTTCCGGCCTCTCTCTTTCCTTTTTTTCTTTTTTCAACACATCGAAGTGACTGCGAGATCGTTTCCCTTTCATTTACGATTTCGCGGAAGGTTCCTTCGCGAAGGGTGCCCGCAACTTTCTTTTTGCCTTTCACGTTCGAGAGAGATAGACAGAGATTATCTCTCCGACCACTTCCGTGGGCAGGGACGATAAATGCATTTATTCCGTTAACGAGAAACCTCACGAAAATGGAAATCGAATCTTGACAGCTTGCGTCTTTTTTGGTACTCTTTCCCCTGCGTATTTTTGAAATCGCGTGAAAGCGACGGGAAAAATGGACAATTTGACGAAATAATAATAATTTCATTATCAATCGACATTATTATTTACCAATTAATCAAAAAAATCAACGAACTTGCGTCGAATTTATTAAATTTCAACGAAAATATGCTAAAATATTGCGAAAGTCTTTTTTTTTGCGTAATTCTGACAGAATTTTGAAGGTAAAATCCCTAAACGGTGAAAGCGAGAAGTCGTGCTAAGTATCGCAAAGAAATGTTCGCAGGGCGCGGTGTGCGCATAACAGGTCTCATTGTTCGCCATAGCTGACGCGACGCACGATGCGTTCCCGGAAACATTCTCGACTGACGAGTCTTTCGATTGCACAATTCCCTCGAACGACCATTTTTGGCTCAATTTCTCGAGACCCTACGATCAGCCGCAGTTGCGAAACTTCCGTCCTTTCTTCGCTCGTTTTTTCTCCCTGAGATTCAAACCACACGTCAGACGTCTCGAAAAACTTCCATTCCAACAATTTCTAGTCAGTCGATACGGAAAAATCTTCCATGCAAAGATTCGAGTTCGAGATTTTAGATTTAATGGAACAAAAATCGACAAATCGCAATCAATATTCACTAATTACTGAAATTTCAAATGAATGAACTCGTCGAAATCGAAAATTCTTTGTATTTTTTCCTTCTACGTCGACAAGCGAATGAAACTTTTCCTTAAACCATGAAATTGATAAGATTCCCCAGAAAATGAATTAAAAAAAAAAAAAAACGAATCCAACGAATAAAACAGACCAAGGAATGTTTTTTTTTCTCACGAAAAGAACAAAATTTGCTTTCCCACGTTGCCTCATTGACCTTCGAAAAATGATAGTTTTTCTGCAAAGCGTTCAATTTTATTGAAAAATAAAATCAGAACAAACATAGCTCCAAAAAGAAGGAGAAAAAAGACTCACGAAAAAACCGATAATGACATTCGACATGCAGGCGTTTAAATACGCAGTCATGCAATAGAGTTATCGTGCTGGACCTTGAAATCTTGGTTGAATCTTACTCAAGATATAGTTGTCGATGAGCGTCGGAGAGATCACTGTATAATGCGATGATTGGTGTGCTTTCATCGAGAAAGCGAGAGTTTCAACTTACCGCAATAATCGCTACTTACGATCTCGTCCCCGTGTTTTTGAATATATATTTTTTTCGCACATGGGCAGCGCACGTCGGACACACGATGCCACAAGTGATGCGTGCACGATATACATCTGACGTCCATTTGCACAAACATATATAAATATACACGTAAAATATCTGGCGAGCATTCACTCTTTCCGCATTCCGTATGCGGCTGCTCCACGTATAGTGTCGAGTGTCTTCCCCCCGTTTACCCGCAGCCGGATGGCCGAGATACTTCCCTGTATAGATTCATGTCTCGTATATTTACCGAGTGTCTCAAAAGTCACGCCTCAAACTGACAAAAGTCACAGAATTCTTGAATTTCGAGAAGAAAACTGTTTCGCTTGTCTCGTCACCCTGTTTTTTTTAGATCGCTGTAAAAAATGAACTGGAGTATTCAAAATTTAGTGAGGTAATTATTCATCGAGGATCTGAAATTATTTTCGACGCCAGTTTTCCTTTATTCACACACAAATATTGAAACATTTACATGTTGATTTATATAAATGTATTTGTTTGTATAAAATAATGTTGCACATAAATGTAAAATGTTGAATGAGGGTCTTTGTGGACACGGGGTGAAACAATGTACAAAGGAACTAGTCCACAAGTTTCACGTGTCTGGGCAACGAGCTCGAGAAAAGCCCAAGTTTTGTTTTGACCGGGAATGCATGACGTGCAGTCATTAAAACCGATTCAACGGCATTAATATTGATGAGACAACAACAGCATCGCACCCTGGGTATTATATGTGTTTGCGGTTACGCACATACGAAGAATTATTGGGCTCGTTAAATTTAGCCGAAAGGGAAAATTGTCGAGATATATCGAACGGTGAATTATTTGGCAAAGTAATGGATGGGCGACTTGGAGTCCCTTGATCGCTTTCTCATTCGTTCCATTTTTTTTGGCTCTTTGTTCGAGCCATTCTCTTCACATAATTGCTCGTTAAGCTCTCCAAAAATGGGCACCGAGGAAGCATTTTTTAATCGTTTTTCCGAGCTGTGCAACAAGACATTTTGCGTCCTTTATTGAAAGTGCGATGATGATTATTTTGGTTACTGAGTTATGGCCGACGCCTTAAGCTTCGATGATCGAGGCCCTTTCAGCAAGTTTATTTTGATTATCTATAGAACCTCGAATTCTCTCGATCCTCAGAAGAATCGACAGCGCGATCGCAAAGCCCGGCGGATTGCACGTGACAGAATTCATAGATCCGTTCTTTGCGCAGGTTGCATTTGGTTTGAGTTAATGATTTACGTTTTTTTTTCTTGTAGTTTTATTTCGTTCGCTGGCCTTGATAAAGTCGGCAATTTCTACGTCTCTCAGTGTCTGCTCTCGTCGTAAATAGCATCGAGCACGAGGTTTTGTGCTCGATTTATCGGTGACTCGGTGCTGCTTTTATCGGACATACTCATCAGTGATTCTAAACATATCGAGCGTCACGCGAGACTCCTCAACCGGTTTTTTTCCTCCTTTTGACTTTGCTTGGATCTCTTTCCTCTTGACACGTTCGTCCATGATGACGAAGACACGAGCTTCGTTGGGGTCAAGCACATATCCAACGAGCGCGGAAACAATCGATTCCTTACCCTCTACAAAAGTGATAGGCTCGAAGAGAGTACTGAACCGAGCACCAGGCTCAAGGAGATCACCAGTTTTGCTGACAGAAACGATGAACTGTGAAGATTCGTGGCCGAGTTGTAAAAACCGCTGCCAAATACCTGCAGTCCAGCTGTTTCGATACTTCTCTTGCAGTAATCACCGTCTGCAACGATTAAATAGTAGTTTTAAAAAAAAACATAAACGTCCGACTGATTTTTCTATGGGAAACTGCACTGAAAATGAAATTTTGTCAAAAAACGTCGATATTTTGTTAATTTTTGTAATTTCGACAAAATTTTTCATCTCTAACGAACCTGAGAGCAAAATTTACGATATTGACAAAAATTTATTTTTCGAAGAGACTTTCTCGAACGTTTCTTGCTGCAATAACATTTTTGTGATTAAAAAAAAAAAAAAACGTTTAGTCGAACGTATTCAACAAAATATCGATATTTTCCAACAAAATTTTCTTTTCATGGTGCTTTGTATTTCCCTTACGTACGATTTAGTGCAAAAGATCGAAGAAAGCAAAAGTTAATTGTTGCTAATCGTTGAATTTTTCTCTCATCAATTGCACATCGATCACAGCAGAAAAATACCAAAAAGGGTTGAACAAGTAGGAACACTGAAAAGAGAATTTTATTGAAAAAGATCGATATTTTGTTGGATACGTTCAACTAAAAGCTTTTTCGGAAAAATGACGAAAATTTGGTCATTTCAGCAAAAAACATTCTGGAAAATCTTTTCGGAAAGTAAATTTTTGTCATTCCAATCGTAAATTTTGCTGAAAGTTCCGTTACAATGAAAAACATTGTCGAAATAACGCAAATTTTGAAATTATCCCAAAATATTTAGTTGGCTGTATTCAACAAAATATCGACGTTTTTTGACGAAATTGAATTTTCAGTGAATATTTAAATCTATTGGCACACAGTGCAAAATAAGGCTGGGAACATCTGATGATTTCACAGAGATGGGCTAATATGCATTAACGAGCGAGAATGGATAACATTATTGTTGGTTGCGAGCTGAGAGCCTTCATAATTGCTTACGCCAATGATCCCTGTATGCATTAAGTACACACGGACATGGGAGTGCAGCGATTCAAGTCGCAGGGAGGCAAGGATTGAAAAATATGAACGAGCTCACGCGGTTTGATACAATTTCGTAGCGGATTGCTCACACATCTCATTGTCTTGAAACCGCGCTGGCTTTCGCTTGAATAATAAATAAGGAAAAATGCACTGCAAAATCGCCATCAATCCCAAGGGAATCGCGGCGTGTACGTTCAACACATATTATGGACTCACTTATGCTCTTACGTTTTTTTCATCTATCCCGTACACACAAAGACACACTATCCGTACGTGTAATGACATTATACGTGAGGCAGTTTGAGGAGAAGAAAACAAAAAGAGGTAGAGCAGCAGAGAGTTGCACAGCGCATGCTGCTGTGCGGAGGGATATAGAAATAGAGAAGTGTGTCGTGGGACCAAAACAAAGAGCAACGAGGCATGGAAACGAGATCGAGAAAGGATGTGGGGGCGCCTCCCCGCGGATACCGCGGTCGGAGCCTACAACAGGGTGGACGTCGAACGTGTCTCTCACGACTAGACGCTCCTATTTGTGCATAAGCCGCGAATGCAGGATTCGCTCCGTTTCGATTCTCCGCGAGAGCTCTCTGTTTATTTCCTGCGCTCGCGAGTACGGATTTTGCGTGGATTCGATCATGCATCTGCTTCTTTTTTCTCCGCATAAGTGTCTCGTGAAGGTCGTACGAGAGCCTGATTCTTGATCGCGGCTGACGTTGAACTTCTGGACCGATAAAAATTCGAGATTTCATCGTAAAAACAAGCTGCATGTTAATTATTGATTCGCGATTCCATTTTTAGAACTTTATTTTTCCATTGCGGTTGAATTGCCTTTAACTACGGATTGAGAAAAAAAATTCATTCCGTTTTCACGATCACGATCGTTTCGTTAGACAATCGAAATGTTGTGACGCAACGATTGCCTGATTGCCGCGATCGATCGTTTTCTTTTTTCCCTATAACAATTTGTTCGGGTCGTTAAATGAGAATAAAAAATGTCATTGCTGATCAAAGTGCTAAACTAGCTCAATCTTCTGCGGGCAGCTCGGTCTAAGGTTGTAGATTCTGTGACTGGTTTCACGGATAGAGATCCTTAACAGAGCTTGGCTGACGCCAGCCCCTTTCGCTCTCGTTCTACTGATTTCGTAATCATTCTCGCTTGGCCCAGTCACAACAGATACACCGCAACTTATATATACATAATACTCCTCATATAAATATATACATAGACTTTTATAAGTTGCAGTTGCAGTCCCACGGAACTCGGGGCACCGGGACGGACTTCACAATCGAGAGGCTTGATTCCGTTCTCGTTCCACTTGCCATTTTTCTTCTCTCTCCTTTCTTTCCTGGCCTCCCTAAGCCCTCGAGTGTCGGATAAAGCACAACCGGGATCCGCGTGCCGATTATATACGTAGCTCAGCGTAATACCGCGGAGAACGCCATGTAAAAATTAATATAATCACGTATCGAGTCGCGTGAGCCAGCACAAGATCGTAAAATATACACTCTCTTCGCTAGTTTTACACTCAAGGAGAGAACGCTCCAGCCGCGACCAGTTTCCGGGCAAATCATTTTTTTCTCTTTTTCCTTTTTGCCGATCCCGTTTCCGTTACGTGCGAAACGCTCACAACCCCGCGAGGGTTTGCTCAATTACTCGATTATCAATGGAATTCTTTCAAGCCCTCGACAGAACGCGTTTCATGTTGCAGTTTTTTTTAGATATCGACAAGGACTTTGCTAAAATTATATCGAAATTTTTCAAGCTCACGGATCTTTCCCGGTCATTTTTTCCTTGCAAATCCTTCAATCCC
This sequence comes from Diadegma fenestrale, assembly GCA_037043255.1. Lineage (NCBI taxonomy): Eukaryota > Metazoa > Arthropoda > Insecta > Hymenoptera > Ichneumonidae > Diadegma > Diadegma fenestrale. The sequence continues at coordinate 13,862,060 of CM073309.1, read as the reverse complement.
AATTTGTTCAGGTCCGTTGCAGATTTTTTCGGAAATTGGACTTACACTTAAGCGCGAAAATTTATTTGTTTAAATAAAAAAAAAAAACAAATTTCACGGTGAAATTTCATGATATTCGAATTAGCTTTTCATGATTTTTTCATAATTTGATTTTGGCACGAAAATTGGATAATTACTGAATCTTATAGTCGAATATTTCGCATATTTTTTATCAGCAAGTGCATTTATTTGAGCTCGTAAACATGTCCCAGACTTTCCTGATGAAAGTGCAGTTTCGCTTTTAATTTCGCGAACGGCAATTCCGCAAGAGACAAGATTTGTGTAAGAATGATAAATCAAGGATCAAACGAACGGTTGGAAATAAAAGTTTAGCTTCCTGCATCCGGGTGATGACGTAAATGATCTAATTAATAAGTGAATATTTAAATGTTGAAAGGACGTGAATGTCTGACGTGGAAAGTTGAAAAGGAGAAAAACGGGGGCGTGTGGTGAAATTTGGATCAATTTATCCTGATCCAAATGATTCCGCGATAGAAACTTGGAAATACGCGATTTAACTCGAGCATTTTGGTGTGGAATTGTCGTCGCGGTGAAACGCAACTCCGCGAATCTCAGAGTGCGTAAACGTTTCCTCATTTCAGTCGTATTTGTGTCGCAGCAGCTTAAGTATCAGTATGCATAAAGTAAACTCACCGTACGACCACCCAACGACCTCGCCGTTTCTCAGATTTTCCGTTCTCAACCAATCCTCCAGTGGCCTGAAATATTCCCGCAATGCACTTCCGTCCAATCTGAATTCACCAGTTGCTTCCTGCAGCGTATCTTGCCAGGGTCTCGAAGATCCTTTCTCCATTAATCGTCTGCAAAAGTGAAAACGTCATTGTGAACTTGGATGGTCAACAAAAGGCGAAGCATGTTTTCAACCGCAAGGATTCTCTTCGACTCTCATTCACCAATTCGCATTCCGTGCACATTCGCCAGCGATATCAAACATTGTAGTCGATTTAGGAGAGCATGCTCGGAATAAAAAATTATATTTTCAATGGCAATCAAACACAGATTTCTTCTTCGTGCCCCAGTTTATAAATCGGAGTGAAATGACCATAATTTCGAATTTATTCGGAAAATGCGAGTTCAATCTGAAAGGTATCGAGCATTTAATCTCCTGAAAGCATAATTGCATCATAAAAAAATCTTATCAAAATAAAAACCCAATCGCTTTCAATTAAAAAACGATCTTGGAGTGAGAAGAATTCCGTCAAATACTCGCCTCCGCGACGATAAAGGTAAATGAACGAAAAGACGAACATAAAACCGCTGGAGAAAACGGAATGTCGATTGCAGGACAAAAATGAGACACCCTGTCGTAATAAATAACGTGGAAATCAACAACACACGGCTGGGACAATTTACGACTGCGTATCGAAATAACAATAAAGCTTTTTCACGGCTAATTGGTAAGTCCCAGATAATTAATTAGGAGCGAAATCGATGGTATTCGCGGTTCAGATCAATGCGAGTAAAGCAACGTTGACGAAAATGGTGGTCCCAGTTTCGTGGTGCGAATACGGTCGTACACGTTTATTCATAAGACGCGTGCTGGCTCGTGTGCTGTACGAGGCGAAGGAAAGGGAAGAAAATAAGCGAGAAAGAGCGATTTGTACGGCGTAACGCCTTCGGCGGTTCAACATGACTCATAGCGGGCCCAATGGCACATTATTACATCGTCGTGACCCCTCTCATGCACTTGAACTTTCGAAGGCTTCTAACAGCATATGCTACGAGCATTTGCCGTGCATACCAACGGTTCACCTGTTTTCATAGGTGTCAAATGGATTATTATATAATATCATTGCAATCATGCATAATCTACTGCAAACATAACGTACTAAATATACATAGACATTTGTGTGTGTGTGTGTGTATGAAAAACTACAAATTGGAGTTGGTTTTGCCGCGTCAACTCAGAGGCACGACTCATAGATCTGTTACGTAGCCGCTCAGGGAAGCTGCGACCTGGACCTAGTCGTCTCTCGACGTGTTCAGCTCTCGCCCGCTCCACTGGCATCGTAATTCTTGAACGTTACGTGCAACTAGCACGAGAGAGAAAGAGACACAGACAAGGATCAACCGGGAGATCGGAGATCGCTCAATTTACTCTCTCACTGCTGCAATTTCGCTCGAGAATATTCATGAGGTGAGGTAAATAATGTGCATTTACCGATGCATGGGGTTATGTCAAGGATTGTAGTATTTGTTTACGGAATTGCCAGTTCCTCGGGCTATGATATTTGCCTCCTTTGCCGGAAATCTTTCAAGAGTATAGAAACGCGAACGAAAACTTTATTTTTCTCTTTTTCTTTAATGAAAAAGTTAAGCAATTATCTAAAAATGATAAAACAGAAATCTCAACAATGGCAATGGATTTTCAAGCAGATTTCAAAATTATTAACCAAATATGTCGAAAAAGAGAGATAAAAAAAAAATACAAAAATAGCGAAACGATCGAGTGACAGAAACGTGAAAAAAAGGCTGTTTTTTTCTTCCGATAAACTTGAGCGCACTTACATGAATTCTCGAATACATTACCGACCGAAAACAAGCTTGTCATTTAATAGTTTATTTTTTCAAGAAAAAATTCCACAAAGGAGAGAGTTTTGAAAAATCGTTTCGATCTGTCCGCAGGATTTAAGTGTGTCAATGCCTTTTTTTCAAGTGTGAAATCCACTGTACAATTTCCCAACGAAATTTACGGCCTCGCGAAGACTGCTGGCAGCTCGTCGAAGCACCGACTGGCTCGTCTTGGAGTTTTTAAGAGTTTGTCTTGCTTTCTGATCAACTTTTCGATCGACTCATCATGACAAATACAATGACATAATTGCCTTCTCTTTTCATAACGTGTCAATTACTCTTTATTCACGTAATTCTAGGCATCGATATTTACTCGGTAACGACGTGCATATACTTTCATAGAAATTAGACGTCTTGGCATGTTCTCTGATCTTGAGCATGAATGAACCCACCCGGTCAAGTGGAATAAGGGGGAAGTGTGCATAAATGTACCTGCTAATATTTGCATAACACGTGGATGACTATGTCTCGAGTGTCTTTCGTAAGAGCAGTCGGACGAAGAGTTTATTATGTATGTACAACATCGTCGAGAGACGGCTACACTGCATGTTGTATGCATTTTAAAGTGTCCCTGCAGTCTTTTTGACAGTCTATTTTATGTATTTGTTTTTTCACATAAATATGTATATACTTATGCAATATGTATGCAGTTAAATATGGAGACGCAGCTTTCTTCCCGGTCACCTGCGAGTTTATGCATCCGTGTAAATAATAAAGCCGGAGAAGGTAGAAATTATTTTTTGGAAACTCAATTAAATCCGAAGTGACGAGAAATTTCTTTTCGTCAAAATTAAAGGAAATATGGGCAAAAATTCATTCACCGGAAATAAATTGATCAGGAATTTCTTCTTGATCGTTTATTCGCTTTTTTTGTCGGCTCGTTTCGATCTATCAACACATTGCACGATTAGCATGTGTATTTCGTGAGCCTGATTTACCTTGTTACTGCATTCAGCTTCCGGCCTCGCGTTATATATGCACGGGAGGTTATATGTTTATATCATCGACGAAAAAAAAGGTGGACGTGTCGGTCCGTGAGAAAAAGATCGACCGAGAGTAAAGAACTTTTCGTATGTGGTTTTGCTGATCACAGTTGATCGATCTCACGAGCTTCCGGTAACGGGAAAAGCGACCAACGCAGGCTTTTCTGCCTTTATTTTCATATCTGCAGGCGAAAGCAACATTTGCCACATACCGCAGGATCATAATTGTTATTTTTTCAATAACTGTAATCGATCGCGTAATCAAATCGTCATTAAAATGTTTATTGCTCGTCGTAAATAATCCAGTGTCGTAGCGACGCGAATGATGACGTTTGTGAAGTTCAATTAATGTGTTTGATTTTTGGAAATTATTTAAGGAAAAATGACAAAGGAGAAACAATAAGGAGGTTTTTCGTGAGAAACGAGATGAAGAAAAATCCTTGAAAACGATTATTTCATATTTATTTTCCCACTTTGATCCCTCGAGTCTCATGAACGAGATTTCTATCTCGCAGAGTAACTACCGCGCGTTGTCTATGAATATACATTTCGTCTTTAGAATCATTCAGGGAATTCTACGCCTACAAACGCACGTGGTTGAGGCGTGCAAAAATCTTTCGCAATCGAATATATGGGAGAAGAAGGAGCAGCAAATCCGGGATCGTTTGGTAGAACAAACTGCTAAGCCCGCGACGCGGTGTGTCTCCGTATGTAGGGAGAGTTTACGATCGACGTCTGTTCTATTGCAGGAAGAGTGCAACTTACACCGGTACTGAGAGACACCCATGCAGTTCATATCCTTCGCGAGGTATTTTATTTGTAAAAACATATCGAAACCAAGTTACGTACATGTTTACCAGGTCCGAGTTCTCTTTAAGGCATTCCCGATGTGATGTCGCGTGTCCAGCGATCGCGATCTTTTTTCTTTCCTCTATTTTTTCTCGTTTTTTTTTTTTATATGGATGAGCGAATATAAATATAAACATGAACTGCATGAACCGATGCATTTTTTTGCAACTTTCTGCACCAAGTGCAGAAGCCTCGTCCAACTATATCAACGAAACAAGTTTGTAAGTGTCTCCGGCTCGGCTGAGAATCGCACACGATTGCTTTGGTCAATGAATTAGGAGATTTTACTGAAGGAGAAGAAAAATTCCATCGCACGGTGATAAAAGTTCTTGCCGGAGGAAAATTATACGTGGCGAGTACGAAAAAAGGGGAAGGTCGAGAAAAAGCAGTGCAAACAAATGAGATAATACGTCATTCGTCTGCAACTTGGAAATCGTTCGTGTTCCGCGATGCATGAAAATGCAATTTTTACAAAAAAAAGGAATGCATCGATCTAACGGAGACTCGCGGTGTTTTCGATCCCAACGACTGCCAATAATATTACAGAAATTTATGTATGTCAAATTACGTTCTCATTGTATCTGCAGATCGTGAGTGTCTCCTGCATTTATGAAAAAAAAATCGAAGGTGATTGCCACGATCACAATGATCAATCATTCGTGTCATTGGAAAAATAAAATTGGAATAGAATGGACAATATTTCAATCATCTGGATGGAAATTAATCAAACAAATTATAATTCATAGGACTACAAGCGATCGATTATCATAAAGAAATTGATCGATCATAATTATTGTTAAGAGCAAGCAATAAATACATTTTTGAATATTTTTTCTAAAATCTTTTAAAAAAAGTCCGTTTTTTTTTTGCAAATGCCTCATCGAGTTTTGAAAATTATTTAACATTTCCGAAAAACTGATGAATTACCAGTTTCAGAGAGAAGGAAAATTTTAAGTTCTTTGACGTGATGCAATTTGGTAAATAATAAATTATCGAAAGGCTTGAAGAATTTTACAATTTTCACAAATTACGTGAGACTCGTATAGAGACGGTTTTCGGAACTCACTCGAGTCTATCGATACAGGATGAGAAATAAATGGATTTGGTAAGCGAAGGTATATACCAACAGAATTATTAGTTAAAAGTGACAAATGAGGTTGGGATGATAGAATAAAAATGTTGCATAATTTTTGCATGCTGGAAGCTGAATGAGCGAACTATGTTATAGGAAACAAATCAATTGATACAAGATAGCACGCAACACGAAGGCAGAGTGTATTGAAGACAAGAACGGTACCTGGCCTACTCAGCGGTGGAAAACTTTTGCCTTCAGTTACGGTGCAACGATCGCCCTACTAAATGCAAAGTCTGCATAATCTATAAAGTATCTGTGTATACGTGCATGGGAATATGTGCATTAGATGTATTTTAGAGTGACACAGAGCGTGCATACGAGTTGCGTCACTGCAATCTCGGACGAACGCGAGAGTGTAACGAGCTAATACCCTTACAAACTCCCCTCGATCGAAAAACCTTAATGACTCTGTGATGCACGAACTGAGTGAATAAAAGCATTATTCAGTGCGCTGATCAAATTGTGGGTCAAAATTAAGGCGTGAAATGAAACTAACGATCCTTTATTAAGTACACTCGGTTTCGATTGCAATTTTTTGCAGTGCACGTGAATCCTGAGGATGGAAAATACATCGGAAATAAATCTGAGAACCACAGATTCTTTTTTTCACCAGGAACTGAAACGTCATTCATCTGTATCAACTTTAACGACACTGCACTCTGCTCTTTAACGTACTGACGATCCAAGAAACAATAAAACGTGCTCCGCCCAATTTACGACGTAGATTTTCATAACTGGAGCTCTTGAGATTGTCGGTACTTTTTATTTATACATATATATGTTTATACATGCATTTCTAAATGCAGTAACGAGCGTGTAAGCTCAGCACGAAACACGGAGTCCCGTTCCTTTGCGCTGGGAAAAAATTCACATGAGAATCTTGTATACACGAACGTGTAGTCTATTAGGGAATGAAAATGAAAGGTAATAGAGCGTTGTAAATGGTAAAACGAATTTTCGCACATACATATAAAGTTGGAGCTAATGTGAACGAAAAAGATTTTGAATATCAGTCTCATTTTGAAAAGTTGACAATTAATTTCTTCCTCCATCGACTTTATTGACTAAACAACTATTTTTGTCAAGGTTTTTGTTCAAATCGATTCTCAGTTCGATAAAATTGAAATTTTTGTATATTTCGAGGTAATTCTGGAAATCTTATGGACACAGCATTTGAAATGTTTTCACAGCAAGCTCTCAAAGCTCCCAGTCGGACAATTTTCAAACTGACTCGTACCTTATACGAAAAATTTTACGATGTTACGATGGAAACAAGTGAAAACAATCGTTTATTCTGAACAACGAAGTGAGGACGAGTCTTCAGACACGAAAACCAGACAATTTGATAAACTCGTTAAGAATGCGTCATAATTAATTCCAGGTGGAACAATAGACGTGGGGAAAATGTAACAATCCAAAGTACTGGAGTGAATGTTTATATGTGCTTTATATGTACCACTATTTTTGTTGCTGCACGATGACGTGCCCCGAGAGCATTACGAGAGGCGTGGAAATGACTCTATACCCATATTTATTATGTATACAAAGCGTAATACCCACTAGGAACGAACGTAACATTCAAGTACTTTCGTCAAAATGATAATTCGTTGTGACACTCGAAAAAAAAACATCAAAACGAATTCATAATCCACGGAGGAATTCATCGTATGAATTTTTTTTTCAGATTCAAAATTTCGTTCCTTAAATTTCGATTTCACATTTCCATCGCACCAGACATACATAAATTTGACATTTTTGAGGCTCGACGAAAGTTTTGCGAAATAATAAATGTATTTCTTATATTCTACTGCAAAATACAATATTGGAATACACCGAGCCTAGTAAATTTGATGGAATCACGAGGAAAGCGGGGACGTTCCTACCTGAGGCTGGACACCAACAAAAAACACGAAAAAAATTCATCTGCAGACGGTCTAATTGGTGCTCTACTTCCACATTAGCATAAACACAGAGCGGGGCATTCCGTTGGATTTGGCAATATTTTTTCGCAGGATATTTTTAGTATTCAAGAATGCGGCTGGACGCTCTAGGAATCGTAAAACAAACCGCCTGGGAAATCGAAATGCTCTTGATTGAAATAAATATAACGTAAAACTGTAACAATAAAAAAATTCCAACCTGTTTATTGGCGAACTTTTGAATAAATGATTTGTCAGAGCTGTCAGACGTTGAGATTGCTGAATGCATGTCTAGAAATTATATCAGGTGGTGCCTACACGGACAAGTATTCAGAGAAAGAGATTTCTTTTCGCAAACTGGATACCCTTGAATGATAATAAGTTCAAAATGTCAAGAAGTTTCGATCGGCAATAGCGAATCTGAAGAAATAATCAACGACCAATTCACTTTAGCTGCGGTAATGGATTGACGTCTGAAACGCCATAAATTATTGCACGATTCAAAGAATTTCGAATAAAAAATTGGGAGCATATCGACCATTTGGATCTCTTCATTTGCATTTGGCCAATTCTCGCTGGGATGAAATCCAAACTGAGGCAAGATCCGCTTGTAGAAACTGGATCAAAATACCCGGTTCCGGACAAAATACCGAAACTCTATTTTTTGTCTGCCTTTAATAAATAGCACTGTCTGACATTCGATCGCTCTTAATTAGTTTATTCATTTCCCGTGCTTGTTTTTACGATAGTCCGACAAAAAAACAACTACGTGAGACACTTTGTGGATTTCGTTCACCGATATCAACCGGACCTGAAAAATCCTCATCCAGTTAAGCCACGCACGTGAAATGTCAATTTGTTAAAATCTCAATTAAAAGAATTGAATAGTAAAATATTGTTGGCGATTTAATGATTGTGAGTCACTGACAATTTCTCCTCAAACTTTTGCTTTTAATGGCTCAAAATATTTCATTTTTATTAAATTGATAGGAGAAAGAAAATTACGTCGTTCAGATTTTTCAAAATTCACTCATTATTGCAAGATCTGCAGATTGTTAGAGTTAACGAATCCACATCGACTCGAATCATGACATTCCATTCTGTTCTCCACAGGCAAATATACAAATTTAACATCGTACATTTTTTGGTAACAATTCACGTTGAAAGACGATAGCAGGCACTCTCGAAGAACCACCAGGTCAGTCTAATTTCCCTCTCACCTGTCCAACTAGTGTTGGCATATTACAACCGTACGTTCTGAAACGTGCGCACACAATTTACACTTTCAGGTCTACGCTGCATATGTACACACGAGGCACGCAAACTTTATTATATCCTCAAAATAATGGACCCTGACTGGCTAGATTTTTTTTTCTAAATCATAATTAGTTCATAGTTTTGCACGAAAAGCAATCAAATGATTGGAAAAACCATTCTTAATTCCCGAAAAGGATTATTCAGGATCCAATAACGCGGGGTCGACGTATTTTCAAAAATCCCACAGTGCGGTTTACAGAAAAAAAAAAAACACCGAGGTCTGGTGTCTCAATGCAAAAACTATTGTAGTTGAATCTTTGGCATCTCAGGAATCATTTGAAAGTTCATTGTGAAGGAACTGGAGAAAATTGTCATAAAACTGACAGATTATGTCCGGAAATATTTGGAGCGAAAAACTTCTGATGATTATGGATGATGCATTCGGTGTCAATATGAGGCATTTTTGTCTGATTAGATTCGAACAGAAAAAAATGATTATTTCGATGAATACGAGACCAAAAATCGGAGGAAAAATGAGCCACGATCGTACCAGGGGCAAAAATCATTTCATCAGATTGGATGTGGAATGCCCGACTTCACGTATGTCCGTACGTTCGAATACATGTGATATCTTCTGGTCAGACGTCATGCAAACCGCTGAGAAATGAACGGAATGATTATACACATTATGTGTATGTATATATGTGCGTGATGATGAAAAGGGAAGGGTGTAATAGTACGAACGTGGATTGCGCTACAACCGAGTTATTTCCATGAGGTGCGATCGTCTTTCGAGAGTTTGAAGCATGTGTTCTCCTGTGCCAATCACGATTATAATGCGATACGTAAAATAAGTAGACGAGTTAGCAACTTCGTCATAAACGAGCCACCGGTAATTAACTAAAATGTAGATCTTAATCGGATTTCATGTTACTAGAGCTCCGCTATTCTGTCTTCTAAACTATCATAGTCTAATTATTCATGTGGAACATGAATATATGTATAAAAATGTACGATGAATCCCCATAAAAGTCCCATGGTATTTGTATGTGTTCGTGTTTGAAAAAAAGCCAAGATTTGTGTAGAATTTTCCCCGGTACTGAAAATAGTCAAAAAAAATGATCAATGATCATGTTTATAAAATATTCACTTACCCTAATACTCGACCAGCGGCCGGACTGCGATAAAAGTCACATCGATGCAAAGGTCGTCGAGGATCGTTGGGGAATCTCTGTCCAGCAGCTTGACAGAGTCCACGATATAGTTGAAACTGTAGAACACCTGCGACGAAGTTTCTGCAACGAATAAATGAATCACTTCATTTCATAACATATCATAATCGATCGATTAATTTTGATAGACCTTAAGCTTGGCCTCAAATGAGGCATTAATTACAATCGGATTAAAAGTAGGGGTTTCTTCATATCTTGCATACCCAATAAGAAATTTGTCAGTATTACGTCAACATGTTTTATTTTACGTGAGATTGAGCAAGCGATTTGTCACGAAATAATCAATCCAGCAATATTGGCTTTTTTAATCGAGATTTCTTTTGAGGTCAAAGTTCGGGGAGGATTACTTTGATGATAGTCTCGTGAGGAGGTTCATTCTTTTTTTTCACCATTGATTTTCAATCTATGATGAATAGGATTTCACTTCAATGCCAGCTGAGAATATTCTTGGATCATTTTAGTTTTCATAAGCGTCTTGATCAATTTTTGTTGTATTGATTATTAGATATTTTCTTATTGTTATGATCTCCACTATTGCTGATGATATTAGACGTTCCAAGGATGAACCTTGACTCACATTTCTTCAATGTCTACAGAAATGAAGTATCGATGTTGCATTAACCTTTATTTTCTCCATAAATGAAAATACAACTTGTCAGCTGATGTTCAGCATTGAGCAAAAGTCCGCAATCTCGTGTTCAAATTAAATATGCATCAGTTCTCGATTTATCACAAGTTAGCGAAGCGGATCCACCCAAGCATGACGTTTTACACCTTCGAGAGATATCCTTCTGCCCATATTTCGTGGATGCACCACGTGATCCGCTCTCGCAAGTTGTTCATTCTCGTTGGGCAATAAATGACCTATGAGTGGCCGCTGGTCTAAAAATTCTAGATTCTTCAGGACTACTCTTCGTGACGCTGTGGAGTGACGAATTATGTATCGTTCACGGGTCCGAAGGATTCGTAAATCATCGAGTGTCACGAATACGAATCCATTAAGTCACTTAATAATTTGGCAATAAAGTGAAAGCAATTATTGCGAACGTCAGATTGGGATCGTCCGTTATCTCGTTTCCGACCATCGCCCATGTCACTCCAATGCACAAAACTTTCTTCTTCTCCCGAAAGTGGACTTTTCATGACAGAATAATTTGAAGGTCCCAGTTGCTTTAATTAAAATCAACGGTTTTGACATAGTCGATTAGTTTTTCGTTACCAAAAACATCGACAATTGCAAATGACAACATTGTCTTGTAAGTTCAAACTATTCAATTCTGCAGACATCCAAAAACTGTCAAATGCGAGAATAGATTCTGATCAGCTGCACAAAAAACTGACGATAACGATTGCTGATGGCAAGTAACTCGATTCCATCCGATTGATCTATAGTGCGATTGATATTATTGAAAACGATTAATCAGGCATAAGAGCATTGGCACTTAATAAATGAAACGAATTAAAGGTGCCGACTTTTCAAGTAACGCAGGAATAGACACGGACGTAAGTAGGTAAGTTTCTCCACGTATCTCTCTCACGCCGAGAAGCACTTTGCGTCCTTTACGTAATAAACCGTCCGCTCGATACTCCTCAACGCCGCTGCGCGCGCGCGTCTTGCCTAGAGAATTACAGCTCGATCTTAAAGTCGTTTAACATATATTTTTTTCATAATAAGTAAAAGCCCATAACTACGTCACCCTAAAAAACAATAAATTCTAAAAGGATCACAGTGTTTTTTCTTAGTAATTAAGATTGAGATTGAACGCGTCAGATTCTCTCGAAACGCAGTCTGCTTGAGTCGCGATGACATTCAAGTTTTGTCAGGATCATTAATGAAGCTACAAACTCGATAAACTAACATTTTTCGTCCTGCTTTGCTTTGAAAACGCTCGGACGTACTAGTATTGTAATATGTTATGTCGGAATGCGAATTACCAAATGAGCTAAAGGCACGATGTCATTTTTACCTGCACAAGTTCAGGCATGAGTAAATCGAACGAAATAGAAGTTTTGGTGGACGATGAAGCCACGAATGATTTCGTACAGCCTTGATTCAATGGATATATAATTATGGTGTGCACATGTAGGTTTATTTATGTGCATGAATGTGGATTAGTCCATATACGCGTGTATACGTCACAGTGTATATGTAAGAATGCATGGTTACGTTGGAAAAGGAACAGGGCACAAAATCGAGTCGGAGAATCGTGACGAGTACCCGCATGTCCCAAGGGGGAGTGGTGGACGATTGGTGGTTGGTCGTACGTATGCTTATTTTGTTATGTGTTGGTCACATAAACATGGATCAGTGGTACGAACAAAGAACGGCGGGGGTATGAGGCGCCTGGGCCTCACCGAGAAGGCGAAAGTGTGCCGTGTATATAAGGCCCCGAACGACCGGCAATCAGCATCCAGTTCACTCCTGGACGTACCCGGAACATCGCGAAAGCAAAAATGAGAAGCCTGGTACGTTCTGCGAATATATAACACTCACACGAGCCAGCGATCCCATTCTTACGCAATATCCACGTTAAACTTGGTCGCGATAGCTTGTCCCGCAGAGCCGTACGAATTGACGACTTTGCATCGCTCTGGTGGCCACAAAGCTTTTTATTTCCGAGAAAAAAGCTCGACGACGGTTAATCGCGAAATTTCATACTCGCAAGCTTCGTGTGCAACGATTTTCATCCCGCGGACTATGAAAAATACATTTTTATTGAAATTTCGGTCAACGTAGTTGAAGTTCTTCGTAAAATGGTCGACAGTGTTTTTTTTTTTTACTATTTAAACTTTCCGTAAACTGTGAAAATTCATCCGTAACTGTTAGTCTACCGCTCTTTAACTTGCATCGAGCTAAACTCGCTGTTAACCCATTTCGTTGATTATAATCTTCCCTGACAGGAACTAATCTTTAAAAGCATTTGAATTAATTGGTTTGATCTCGGTGCTTTCAGTTCTACTTGGGGCTGGTGGCCCTTTTGGCCCAGGCATCATTCGCAAGCGAGGCGAAGAAAGCTGCCGAAGAGACGAAGGCCGAAGATTCGAGCTCAACGAAGAAACAGGACAAACGTGGAATTCTAGGATTGGGTTACGGTTACGGCTACGACGTTGGTGGTTACGACTTGGGCGGTGGATCCTCTCATGGTCTCCACTCGTCGATAGGTGACGACTTTGGTGGTCACTACGACGGTGGTTACGGGGGTGGTTACGGTGGGGAGCATCACGTCAAAACCGTGACAGTTGTAAAGAACGTAGCTGTGCCATATCCGGTCGAAAAGCACATACCGTATCCGGTTGAGAAGCACGTGCCGTATCCGGTAAAGGTACCAGTACCACAGCCGTATCCAGTTGAGAAACATGTACCTTATCCGGTCAAGGTTTACGTCAAAGTGCCCGTACATGTGCCACAACCGTACCCCGTAGAAAAGAAGGTGCCGTACCCAGTTCATGTCCCAGTCGACCGTCCTTACCCCGTCAAAGTTTTCGTGCCACAACCTTATCCAGTTGAGAAACACGTGCCTTATCCCGTCAAGGTCCCCGTGCCACAACCGTACCCAGTTGAAAAACACGTCCCTTACCCAGTCAAAGTCCCAGTTCACGTGCCCCAACCGTACCCAGTTGAGAAGCTCGTTCCCTACCCAGTCAAGGTGAACGTTGACAGACCCTACCCAGTCCATGTGCCGAAACCATACCCAGTTACTGTTGAGAAGCACGTTCCCTACCCGGTCGACAGACCAGTTCCCTACGCCGTCAAAGTACCTGTTGACAGACCATACCCCGTCCACGTAGAAAAACACGTTCCCGTTCCGGTCAAAGTACCAGTTCCACAACCGTACCCAGTCGAAAAGCACATCCCTTACCCGGTCGAGAAGCCCGTGCCCTACCCCGTAAAGGTACCAGTCGACAGGCCCTACCCTGTCCACATTGAAAAACACATACCAGTACCAGTCGAGAAGCACGTACCTTATCCAGTCAAAGTGCCCGTCGCGGTTCCTGTCCACTACGAACATCACCAACATCACGGTGGTTACGAACAATACGGAGCCCCATCTCATGGCTACGAGAGCTACGAGAGTTCGGGATACGAACATCACCACTAAATCGCACGTGGATCGTCAATGTCCTCGCTTTATCAACGCAATTTCTTGTCGGAAACAAACACGAAAAAACGCTCAACAGGCCACACGATGATGAACATTACGACGGATCTCATCAAACGATACAACATCAATTATCTGCCGAACAAGGGAGCACCGCGAGAAGTAAACGCAATAGCAACGGGTAAACAAACAAAATTCAACGCGCAATCACTTCGATGACCTGCGATTATTTTATACGTAATTTTATTGATATCTCTGTATGTATTTTATATTTTTGTTTTATTTAATCATTGTATCGCTGTAATCAATTCAGGACGCGCAAACGATCAAAAATTCGGCATTTCTGGACAATCTGTGTACGAAACGGCGCTTATTGCTGAAGAATAATTGAGCGCGGACATGGAATTTGTTTCTAAAAGAAAAAAAAAACATTTGCTTACCATCCTCGTTATTATACACCGATATAAAAACGGAGGCTGCTAAGTTTCTACCACCTCGAGATTCCGCGCTCGACAGCAAATTTTCAATTTTTCATACACAGAGCGTTAGACTTCACACGCATTTTTTTTTCTTCGTAATTCATATACGGCGCGTACAATTGTAAACGGGCTCGCATAACATCGGTCTTTTTTGCTCGACATGCACAAAGCCAAGTCCGTCCCTGCGGACTCTCAGCTCGAACGTTGAGATAATATTATTTTTATACCAGCAATAGGTACGCAATGGTAGACGTTCGTACCGTTAGCCGCAAGGAAAATATGTATTTTTGTATGATACAGCAACAAGAAAAAAAAACGTTTGAAACCATAACTTTGTGTTTAATCTTTCGGAAAAAAAAAACACCATTCCTTCCAGCTGTTTTTGCTACAAGTTTATTGCTATGCAGTTCATCAGCTGCGTGCTCTCGAATCTATTCATTCACTTGGGAATCTTGAATCGAGAAACTTCTTCGTAAGTAGGTCAGCTTAAAAAAAAAGGAAAAAAACCAATAGACAAAAGGAACTAACACCATTCGCATACAAATGATCTTTCCCCAGACCTCAATCCTGCACCGTGCGTCAATATCGTCACCGAAGCACGAGAGAAATTCGCAACGAATCGTTTTCGTATTCGAAGATTCCCGTTGCCTCGTTTTCGCTCGAGTTCGACCGGACTAGCGGTACATTATGCAACCGGTAATCAAGCAGGAGCGACGTACCGGAGGAAGGCTGAAAGTAAGAGTTCCTTGCCTTTCTTACTCTTCGCACTCCTCGGCATCGAACACGGTCGCCTCGGTAGAAAAACGAAAGGGAACGGACGTGCGAGTTCCGCTACTTTCAGGACTTTGTGTGTCTCTCTTTTTCTCTTTCTCTCCTCCTCCATCCTGACTCCATATACTAAAAGGCAGTCTTCGCTGTCGAATGTATAGACTCTGTAGATTTATAAGGTAGATGAGAGTGACCTCGTATCCGACCCAGATCGATAGACTCAGATACGCAACTATAAATGCTATTCGTCACTCTAACATAATTTAATATCACGCGGATCTAATAATTCTATAAACAGAGTACTCGGTGTTGAATAATTGCGATGCATAATAAACCGTCACTTTTTATTTGCTTGAAAATAAATTGGTCTCACATTCCTATGTGCGAAGCGACTTTTTTTTTTTTTGCAAAAAGAAAAAATCCATAATTTAGCATGAGCCAAATGTGCGGATTTTATACATTATTGAATTAAACATTCCGCGCCTTTTTCTTTGTGAAAAATGGTGGTTCATTTTTCTTCTAACGTTCTTTCACATTCTCTTCAAGGTTCCCGTTCGGCGATCTTTTTTGTGCGATACTCCATTTGGAAGTCCGATAGTACTTGCATAATTCACAACGAAAAACTACTTATAACTTTATTATTGGGAACAGCACGATGACTCGATGACCTATCGGGAATCTTCGTGATTGGTATACGAACTCAAAAAATCATTGCGTAAGAAAAAGTGCCGATTGTTTCGACTTTCATGTCAAGATCAATGACCAAGAATGTTGAGTACGCGCTACGAGTGATCTTGTCACAGAGTTTTATTGATGTAATTGTGAGTTTCAACATTTTTAGCGTTATTTTGAGTGGCCAGTCATTTGACGAGAAATCGACATCAACTCGATAATCTAGAAAATATTGGAATCAAGCAGACCCGTAAACGTTACAGTTGTTCAAAAAATCATTCGATTTACCTTGTAAAATAGAAAATCTGTCAACTTAATTTCTGTTTGTGCAAATCGAACGTGACAAACTTGATCCCAAAAATACGAAAATAATATTATTGTGGTCTTCAAAATGATCGAGCTACTTGTTGCATAATCGCGAGTCAATTTGTTTTCCTCAATAACCCAACAACAAAGATGACAAAAATTGACGATGACTCGTTTTCATTTCAGCTTCGTTTCTGATGCTTTATATGAAATAGTGTCGATCCTGCCAAAGTCGTAATTAGAGGGAAATAAATAAATATTGGATCCACATGCAATGTTCTGTCGATGTGGGCGATGATTGTGTCTTGCGTCCCATGAATTTCTAACTTCACGAATCTGGATTGCGAGTTACAATGGGCTCAGTCAAGGTATTCTATTCCATAGCTGCACAGAATCTCGCCCGGCATTTTTTCAGAAATTTTTACAGGGATAAAACTATAATTATTAATAAATAAAAAAGAAAGTGGTTTTGGTTCTGTCAAATGAGAGGAAAAAGTCATGAGAATTTCA
This sequence comes from Diadegma fenestrale, assembly GCA_037043255.1. Classification (NCBI taxonomy): domain Eukaryota; kingdom Metazoa; phylum Arthropoda; class Insecta; order Hymenoptera; family Ichneumonidae; genus Diadegma; species Diadegma fenestrale. Next base: position 13,845,219 of record CM073309.1, on the reverse strand, counting down.
GTAGCAGAATATCGTCGTCCAGCACCGAATGATTTTCTGGAAGCGCCGGATCTTTAGCATTGGTTGTGAAAAGTGTCGACGTTGGGTAACGTTTGATAGAGCAGGTAGGAAGAAAACAATGACGAGTTACTTTACAGAAAGACGCTGACATTTGAGGTTTCACAGCGCAACATTGCAACGAAGGCTGTCCAGGATTTGTAGTGCGTAGTTTGTTTTGACGTGAGGGCTGTCAGAAGTGTGTTTCGCTTTTATACGCCAGAGGCAAGCAAGAGCATTTCTCCGATTGTCTGAGGGGGTAAAATGAGGTTGTGAGGGAGGGAAAGCACATCGAGCAGTGTAGACCACTAGTGTGTGTAATCTGTGAACTTGTGCAGACATGCAATTGTTGGTGCACAGACTTTATCGATCTCACTCAACCGTGCGAACCCACAAACTCTACTCCTGTTGGCTGACCGTTGAGAACGATGGTCCGCCACAACGTATCGTTATACTCTCGTACACTGAACTTTTTCAGCGAATCGTAGTAAATTCGTATTAAACATCTGCGCTAAATTTTTTGCTCGAAAAATCGCATGAAATGACAAGTAATTTTAAAAAATCTCGACTTTCCGACTTTCATGTAATCAGATTCAATATCAAACAATTGCTTTTCGATATCCGTCGATGCTGCAATTCGATCGAAATTGATTTGATTTGATGAAATCCTGTCTATCTGTCTGACTGTGACCTGTTTGAGCTTAAAATGCTGAACCAAATGAGATGAAATTTCGCAAGGAGATAGCTTGAGTCCCAGGGAAGGCAATTTTGTGGTTTCCATCACAGAAATCATGCCTTGAGGGTGTAAAAAGGTCGCTGGAAATTTGTATGCACCAAAATTACGCAGGCGAAGTCGGGGGAAGAGGCTGTTGTGTTCATTTAACGAGATATTTTGACACCGTCCCGTGGAATGACATGCCAGGATCGCAGTATGACCCCCAAAACCGTTTGTGTCAACTATGATTTGAATTTCGAAGCTGTAGGCGAGTTCGTCTGAACTGATGTCTTCCTGGTTATATTTGTTGATGTGTCATTTCGTACACGAGAAACACCGCGACCCTCGCCACCTAGCGGCCAGGTGGAGAACATGGAAAACTATCGAGCTGTACGCCGCTGACCAGGACGAACACGACTTGCTTCATGTTAAACTGTATCTCGGGTAGACACGCGGCGAGGTTATATCGGATCAATGTGCTTTCCCGCTAATTATTTAATTAATGACTCGGCGAATCGTATTCGCGTACGAGACCCACAGTCGTGTCTATAAAATTTCCACTATAATGTTGATGGTCTATCTTTATAGTTGTAAAGTCATCCAATCTGTTGATGCACTAGGCTGGGATGTTAAATGGCCTAGATTTATCTCGTACTAAGAATTAAATCGCTCGCGTGACAAATTTTATCTTAAACAGTTGTTCTCCGTTTGTGACACGCTCTGAAGAGTAATTGCGTGCTAAACGTGAAATTTTTCTCTGTATTTTTCCATCTGTCGATGCCATTTCGGTTCCGTTTCAGGTTCTGACAAAATTCAGTGCAAGTTCGGCCAGACCTTATATGATCTTCATTTTGCACGTAGCAAATTAGAAACACTTACAAAAACTGTCACTGGTAACTTTCACGTGCATTTTGATGTACTGGTTTATGTGTAAAGAACAAAATAAAAATCATCTCCGTCAGGCATGTGAGACCGTTGCAATTCGGGCGAATTTTCTGGCAGCCACGAAAGTCATTTGTCTGTCAATGCTTTTTCGAATTCAAAGTTAATTAAAAAAAATTTAGGAATCTTTCATGCAAGTAAACGTGGATGGTCCATCACATTTCCCGGAGGGTTAATTCTGATAAAAAGTTTGAAGGCACATTGACATAATTTATTGTTTTTCTCTTCGTATTTGCATAGAAAATTAATTTTCGCTAACTTCAAGCTAATGTAAACAAGGCGGAGTGTTTAGATGCGTGCATGCGAGATAAATGTACGTGAAAGAACTCTATAAGAATGCACATAACTGCGAGCAAGCGATCCACGTGTGGATGCGTTCGCTTGAATATTCAGAACGGCATATTTCGTGGATAGATTCACGATCGTTTTTTGCATAAATTAAGGCACCAAGCTTTGACTAATTTATTCTGGCTCGATGGATATATGGATGAATTTTGCACCAATTAGGAAATTCAACAGTGATCACGTTTCTATGGAGCGTGTAGAAAAGTGAGCGTTCTTGTTTTATTCTATAATAAAACGCGCGTGCTTAAGAAGAATTACACGTTTTACTTTCGAAGTATCTCAAGTTGCACGCTTTATAAGCGAGAGGGTCGTGGACCCTCCCAGAGAATCTCGTTGCATCTCGAAAATCATGAAAGCGAATTTCCCCACTCGCGTACGACTACGACGTTAGACCGATTTGAGTTTCACGGTTTTTTCATGCCAGATACTCAAAGAAAAGCTACTGGATGGCTACACTAGCGTGTATCCATATCCCCGATCTTGACGTTGGAAGACTTGATGGGAGTGAGTGTAATATATAGGGGCAAAATCCTCGGGTGGACCACGTCAGTTGTTCGAAAGACGTAAAGACAGTCGAGAGATCTATTTGTTCGCATAATTATTTTTCCTCATATCTGAATAGTGAAATTTAACTCAGTGAGCGGTGATCGACATGGCCCATGTGAGTGCTGCCCTATAACGTAAAATCCCACGTGAATTTTGAGTGTATAACATGAAAATGGCATCAAAATTATTTTCAGAATGACGTTATTGTTGTCCTTATATTTTTCGTGACGTATTCTGCAAGTGCAATGGAATGGCCCAACTGGTATACTTGTAAATATGAAACACATTCGGAAATACGTTGCTTTTCCGGTGGTCCACGGATGCAAGAACGTTCGGGATATCACACAATAGATCCCACTGATCTTGAAGATCCCAATGTAGGTATGTATCTAGTGAATACATTTTTACTTAATGGGCATCTTTCTAATTACTACTTCAAAGCTCATTAAAGAGATTCAATGCCCATGGAAGCAGTTGATTCTAATGATAGAGCCGTGTTTGAAAGGATTAAGATGTCATGGAAAAATACTTGGAGACCATGATGTACACAGTTGATGGATGAAGGAATTAATTACCGTGAATGGGCGAATGTTTTAGATTGACAACTTTCGAAAGAAAAAAAATAGTCTTCCTTCCTCATTTTGCATTGCTGCAGGTTTTAAGTAGCTGCACTAATTTGCAGTTATGATATCTTTGTTCCGTATCGTCATGCCAGAGGAATACTCTAGCCGCGTTTCAAAGAATGTGTACGCTACAGAGCCTGCAGTGTTCATTTCTGAGCAAGTCTCTCCGAAAACTTTGTGCATGTTCCTGCGAAAGGTTCTGGGAAATATCGATCACTTATAATTCAACAGTAATTAATCATCTTCCATGATAAAGCGTCCATGAATAGTGCAACAGGTACCCTGTAACATGCTTAATCCACAATTATGCTCTGACTTTTGTTTGTTTTTCTAGGAGTCTTGCGAGCCGAGGATTTAGCAGACTACCAGCGAGGACTCGAGACGATGGATCTTAGTGGTTTGCAGATGCAATTAAAGTCAGATGTTGGAGATGATTTAGAGACGGGAGCAGATGACAGCGGGGACGAAGGAGCTGAATCTAGAGTTTTAGGTCACCACGTACACGAGGATGTACAAAAGACCGTAACGATTGTGAGGAAGGTCGCAGTACCTTATCCCGTAGAGAAAACAATTCGTTATCCCGTTGTTAAGAATAATTATTACCCGGTAAAAGTTCCGGTAGTTCAGCCCTATCCGGTTGAGAAGGAGATCCCATACCCAGTGAAGGTGATGGTTAAAGTTCCGGTAAAAATCCCAAAGCCTATACCCGTTTACAAAGAAGTACCCTATGCGGTGCAAGTACCAGTTGACCGGCCGGTGCCTTATAAAGTCTATATACCGAAGCCCTATCCCGTTGAGAGAAAGATTCATTACGAAGTGCAAGTTCCAGTGCCAGAGCCATTCCCAATTGAGCGAAAAATACCCGTGCCGGTCAAGGTGCACGAGCCTGTTTTGCAACCGTTCCCAGTGGAAAAGGCGTTGCCTTATCCAGTTGAGGTGAAGGTCGACAGACCCGTGGCGGTTGAAGTAGAAAAGCCCTATCCAGTTTCAGTTGAAAAGCCTGTGCCTTATCCAGTATACAAGCCGCGGCCGGTGCGGGTGGAAGTTAAAGTTGACAAGCCTTACCCCGTCCCAGTGGTCAAACATGTTCCCTATGAGGTCAAAGTCCCGGTACCACAACCATATCCAGTTGTGAAGGAAATACCGTTCCCGGTGGTCAAGCATGTGGGATACCCTGTTGAGGTACCCGTTGAGAGACCTTATCCAGTTCATGTAGAAAAGCATGTGCCCTACACTGTCGAGAAAAAGGTCCCTTACCCTGTCGAAGTCCCAGTTCCCATTGCCAGTGATCATCATGGATCAGCTCCCCATTACGAAGATTTTCAAGGCGATGAACCTGCGCAAGGAACCGACAAACCACAGGAATCTCTCGAGTCTTCTACACCAAAAGAAGAGGAAACTTCTACGAAGGCTGCAGCGGAAAACAAGTGAACGCCTGCAGCTGGCTACCCGACCAACATTAGTTGTTAGCGCGTTGCAGGCCACGAGGCGCCAGCCACCTTCAGCATTTCATCGCTGGGCCCCTGAAGAACCGATACCAAACGACTTCTCTGTATGTCGTATCGCCCCCAATACTCTGTTTCGCGCCACCCACACTCGCATCATGTTTATCTGCTCAGTTACTGTACAATCATGTAATCGTATTTATCATAAAACTGACTTTTTCTATATGTAAGATAGATTCTAGTCAAACGAAGCAAGAGAAAAAATAAAATATTATTTCTATTATCGAGACTTTTGACTCCTCGAAAGCTTTTTGTCTTATTTTCTGTCTTATATGGAGATCGTATCATCTTAGGGATTTGTCATTCTTCTGTAGCTGTACTCGTATGTACCAGGTACAATGGTAAACTGTCTATTGTTGATGATTAAAAAATGATCGAGCGTGCCTGGCACAAAAGATTCGGAGCAAAAACAATAGAATATTCGAATCATTGATCACTTTGTTGTTGTCAATTCCACGTGAACTATGGTGACCATGCTCAGAGCAAGCAAATCGATGTGCGGAGAGTAAAAAATGTGCAGCCTTTCTGCAAGAACGTGGAAAAAGTGAAGCATTTTGTAAAGAATTTTCTCGACACTGGTAATTTGAAAAAAAGTGGTCAATCTGTGATTGCCAGAGGTATGCGGGCAATAGCTCCGAAGAAACGAGTGCCGGCCTCAACGCGGTGATGAATGAAAGTGAGACAAGAAAGTAAATCGATTGTCCTAAGGATAATTACAGAGTTGTTTAAAGTTTCGCAAAATTTTATTTTCGTCGGTACCAGGGAAAGTTGTGCCTTTGTCCTATATAAATATAATGCTTGACATTTGTCAACTGGGATTCAGTTCACGCGGAGACACGGTTTTGCTAACTTTGCAAGATATTTTTGGCACCTTCTGATCTCAAGATGGGATGGCTAATCAAGGTTTGTAACATCATATTCGATTGTTAATTTTGATTTTCAATATTCACCTCTCGGTCCGGTTGACTTGATGGCATTTCATTGTGGCACATCGTTAGTTCGAGCCACGTTAGTTTCAATCATTTTCTGCCTTCGCTACAATGTGTATTCATGGATCGAACCACTTCTGTGCATCTTCCACAATCATTAGATAATTTGAGGGTCAGGATGTTATCCTAGCAGGTCAATGGGACATTGTTTTTAGCCAAAAGTAAAACGAAGGCCCTCCAGGTCGTAAGATTTTGGATAGAAGTGAATAACATTCAAAAATCAAAAGACAGTTTGTCATGCTCGAAAAATTCAGGTCTGAGGTGCCCGCGAATCGCTCAAATATTCTGCTATGAATAAACTTTCGTAAAAGATGCACTGTTTGGTTGATGTGGCGAATATCACATTCATACGTTCTGGATATTACTGCGCGCATTGGTTTGTTGAATATTGTATAAATACAGGAGGTGCGAGTGATAGCGTGTGCCTTTCTCTGGTTATACTTGATGGAGGGGAGTCAGGGAACTAAGAGGAAGGATCTGGAGCGAGCAGCGGAGTTGGCGGTCGAGCGGGCGGCGGAAAGAGCAGCGGAGAGGGCCGTAGAGAAGGCTCTCGAAAGTGGCAACACTACCAGCGAAACCGAGACAATACGGGAGTCGTATTCAAGTGTGAGGAAGTATGACAAGAGCTTGAAACTTCCGGAAACGGGATATACGCCTGCTCAGCGTCGGGAGTATGACAGGATCATGCTGGAACGTGAGGCTGCCGAGAAAGCATCAGCAGTTTTGAAAAGATCGATCATAGATGAAGGATATGATTCTAGTTACGAATCGTCGAAAGAGGATGTGGACCAGACAGCTCAACCTCAACGTCAGCGCGCGTACTACAAAAATGTATCAGAAAAAAGTGCAACATCTTCGCCACGACGTTCCCGTGGTACGAGACAAGTAGCTTTTCCGATTAAAGTTCACAAGAGAAATGCCCGGAGAGATAAAGAACAATCTGACTATCAGCAGAGACTTTCGTCTGTAAGTGCATGTTTGCTACCTGAAGTCTAAATTATTTCTTTAACAAACTTTTGTAGCCCCTAGGCAAGGTCATTCAACTAAATCCTCACGTGTACGCTTTATGCCATTTCAATAACAGATATAGTCTCTGCGCCCCTTCCGACCTATCGAAGATACGTCAGCCATCGCGGTTCCGAGGTCAATGACGCCGGAGATTGCTCTATCTTCTTGATGGAAGTGTGCAAAAGATATCGATCCTGCATTCGAAGGCTAGCCCGATCAAGTGACTTTTCCATATGAATAGTTGTACGGTCCCATGTGCAAAACACGACTGACGTGTCACTCATAGCCACAATTTAGTTGGTCGATTGGTTCATGCGTTTTTTTTTTTTAACTTCATGTCCCTTCCATTGAGCATCGTTGAAAACTACGACAATCACCGTTTTTCGTAAACTTTGTCAATTCGGAAAAGCTGTTTATGAAATAAATAATTTTGAATAATCATGACAAGTGCATTGTTGTTCCTTCTGATTTAGTTAGAAACTGCATCGAAACATATTTGCATGTTTTTTGTATTTCTTTTGTCGTGAAGATGAAAGAAAAATGACAAGAAAAAACGATGGGAAAATCAAGTGAAGGATATTCACATGCTAGAAATATCCGGACAAATAAAACAATTAGTAGAAAAAAAAATAGATGCTGTCATCATTTGCAGTGTCCGGAAATGCGCGTAATCAATAATTCTTGAAGATAATTAATACTTTCACGGATATAAAATTCCGTCTAGTATAATCCTTATCTAGATTGCTGTACACATTTGCCTTTCACTTGACTAAAAAAGTTAGCAAAACGGTACGAGTGAGGGAGAATAATAAAAAAAAGTGTCGAAAACCAAAGCAAATAAAAGTGATCCTAGTGAAATAATCAATCATAAAATATATTGAGCAGTTCCAACACATCGCTAATTACAGGTGGTAAACGAGTCTGGTTGGAACGAATGCAATTACTAATGAGCCACTTTAAGAAACACCATGTTTCCTCGACTATTTTCGAATATTCATGTAACGATGGTACATTGTATTACTCAATGTAGGGTGTAGGAAGTGGACAGGTAGCCGCTATATCATTAGATTTAGTTGAAAGTAACGGATGGAAGCGCCGCCGGAATATCACGTCATCTGCGAGTTCATTTCAAATTACACTTTCACTGTTAGACCGTATGTGTTCTATGTGTTTTGTGCGTATAGAACAGACCATACCAAGCGCTTATACCAACATGAACGAGCGCATAACACGCTCCGATAATAATGCATAAATCCTTTGCGGTGAATTTACCGTCGTCGCACTTTTTTCCATTTTTCTTCTCTTCCTCCTTCACCTTCGGGGCATTACAATCCTTACGCGATCAAACAATTTCACTGTGCGTACTTTTGTTGTATAATCCTTGTACTGGCTCATTCTTTTTACTTCGTATTCATACATATTTTTCTCAGCGTTTTTGCTCTATGGAAGTTGGTATGGCTTGCCAGGCGGACTTATACAGACTCAAACTTTCGCCAAAACAAAATCGCCCATAGCGCAGCTACTGAAATGTTTCAAATGAGGCACGACCAGATAAAAGTCTAAAATGCCTTCGACGATTCATCGATTAGCATGTCTGACTCTATCAACGACTGTCTTCGTCTCTCGAATCCAACGTTCACCTTTCTTTCTCTTCCGGTTTTACGAGTAGTTTGGTTCCATAAGATTTGAGGCCGTAAAGCTTGCCGCTCAGTACATTTTATAGTTACAAGTATAAGCATCGACGTATGTGTGGATTGGCCTACGAGGAGGAAGCATCTTAAAGAAAAAACGATTCAACTGCTATGCCAATGAACTCCAGCATAACATCCGACCGGATGTGTTTTTAGAGTTATTGGATAAAGGCGATGATCGTATCACATTTCCCCCTCGGAAGAAGAGTCTTTCCTCTAAGGAAACGCTAAGAAAGCTCTGCATGCAATGTCAGTACTGCCATGCATGTGGTTCGTATATATGAAGAGAATAGAACCAGAGAGCTCCACTAAAAAAACATTATGGAATCATCACTAAATAGTAATAACAGTGGCTAAAATACACTCATACAGTTGGTTCTCGTATCTTGGCGCAAATACAGGAATCCTTGAATATTGACTACGGAGATCAGCGAACGATGTTCCCATACGCCTGTATATGCCGTGCTCACATGAACACAGATACACGCGTAAGTATGCAAGTGTTTCACTTTCCACTGGCTAACGGCACTAAGAGGAACTTGATGTTGGCGGGGAAAGCGCGACTCCCCGATGCTAGTATATATAAAGACTTGGCCTTCTTGGGGGAACCCATCCAGTAAACTTCTGGGCTTCAACCAGATTACAAGGGACTCGGAATCATGAAGATTTCGGTAAGTGATAATTACCAAGCGATAGCAAAGTTCCTCGTTGGATTTAGTACTTCCAAATAACCTTGGACAGGAAGTGTCAGATAAGGAGACGTTCTATCGAAACGATGTGATGAGTTTTTGGAAAAATGATTGCCAACTTTTTGTTCTAGCTTTCGACGCTCTTCGTGTCGCTCCTTCTGATCGGCTTAGCTCGCAGTAAAGAAGAAGATGTCAAGGAAGTACAGAGCGAGAAGGTAGCTGAGAGCTCTTCGGGATCCGAGAGTTCGGTGGCTGCTACTGATGAGAAAAAGCATGGCAAGCGGGGTTTGCACGGTTACGAAGGGGACTACGGGGGTGGCCATGAAAGTTTTGGCAGTAGCGGTGGCGGTTACGAGTCCGAAGGTTTATACGCCAGCGGCCACGGATACGACACTGGTGTGACAGTAGGGCATGGTCACGACGAGGGAAAAATAAAGCACATAACGATTGTGAAGGACGTTAAGGTGCCCTACCCTGTTGAGAAGAAAGTTCACTACCCGGTTGAAAAGCGCGTGCCTTATCCAGTGAAGGTCCCTGTACCTCAACCATACCCGGTAGAGAAGAAGATCCCATATCCCGTCAAGGTTCTCGTTAAGGTACCGGTTCACATACCAGCCCCGTATCCGGTCGAGAAAAAAGTGCCGTATCCAGTTCACGTTCACGTAGAAAGACCGGTCCCCTACAAAGTCTACGTCCCGCAACCGTATCCCGTCGAGAAGAAGGTTCATTATCCAGTAAAAGTGCCAGTACCGGCACCGTATCCAGTTGAGAAGAAAGTGCCCTATCCGGTAAAAGTACCAGTTCACGTACCAGCACCGTATCCAGTTGAAAAGGTAGTGCCGTATCCAGTCAAGGTCCACGTTGATCGCCCTGTCGCTGTGCATGTAGCTAAACCGTATCCAGTACCGGTCGAAAAACACGTGCCCTACCCAGTCGACAAACCGGTACCGTATCCAGTCAAGGTTCACGTGGATAGGCCAGTGCCTGTTCATGTCGTTAAACACGTTCCAGTGCCGGTAAAAGTACCTGTACCTGCGCCTTATCCAGTCGAGAAACACATACCAGTTCCCGTGGAAAAGCCCGTACCATATCCCGTGAAGGTTCCGGTTGAAAGGCCGGTCCCTGTTCACGTCTCTAAGCCCGTACCATACCCGGTTGCGAAACCTGTTCCGTATCCGGTTAAAGTACCTGTACCCTATCACGTTCATCATCACAAACATGAACACCATGAGCACCAAGAACACGGCTCATTCGGAGAGGGTGGTGGTGAAGGAATAAGTGGTGGTGACTACGGACACTCCAGCTACGGCGGTGGTGATTACGGTGGTGGCGGTTACGAGTCCGGACACGAGGGTGGATATTGATGATGCCAACCAATTGTGACAACAGCAGATAATGAATCTCTTTTGTTCCATCGTTCATTCATCTTTTCTACCCCTGATTCTTTACGACTCATCGGGTGAGAAAAATTTATTCGTATTATCTGTGATCATGAAAAACTCGCGCACTGAGTCTTTTATTCAAAGAAAACATATCTGAAGGACCGAAGCTATACTTCCTGATATCCATTTTTCGGCTAATAAATTCCCGAGAAAAACGCTCCAACTTCGATTGGAATTGTCTGGACGAAATTTTCCAGAGCTGCTCGTAATTAAGACACTTAAGGACTAACCTGGGGGGTCATAGAACACTGACGACGGTAGGAAAGCGTTTCTTGCAACATGTATCTTTCCAATGAAAATACTTGACCTAGAATTTAGTTTGTATTTGCCGTTGCCACGGTGAGACTGTTACCATTATTCTTCATGATGAACGAAATGTAATTTTCTACACGATTACCCGAGATGGTAATATAAGAACGACAATGTGTGCTTCTTAATAAAAACCAAAGAAGGAAAATGTCTTGATAAGTACGATGCTTAAATTATGCATTTCTCCTCTATCCATATTTCCATCTTTGTTAAAATTAAGGTGATCATTTTGTGAAAGACCATTGAGCACGACGACCAGGCACGAGATCCTGGCGAAATCGAAAGTATCTCGTTTGCCAAGTACGGAGATCAGTTTGATAGAACGCTCGATGTTGGAAAATATGATTCGAGATCGCAATGCAGGTTGTGATACATCAGCGCACGATATTAATTCAGTAGAAGGAAAATAACGAGTATATTCGATGGCAGAAACGAAGCGTATCAAGAAAAAGTTTAGCTGGTACTTACCGAATGTAAGGAACATTGGCAGGTATGTGGTATTTCGCGCCGGGATCGAAATCGTCTTCTGATCGCAATACAGGTGGTTTCGTTCCGGCATAAAGTTCCATCAGCCGGTGCCAGTGACAGTTGTACTCGTCGCGATGGACCACACCCCGAAATACGTCCCATCTCCATCGGTCAACGGCGATGCTGAACGGTAGAAGAACGAGCTTTTCCATTGCCAGCGAAAATAAATAGTTTATATCGGCAGATGGTTCATTCACGTATTTGTTCACCAATCCTAGGGTCTCCAGATGTTTCGGAGTTCCCACACTCAGGGCAATTGCCTCGCCAACTGCTTCATGAAATCCTGAACAAAAGAGAACGAGGTCGATAAAAATCTCTTATAACTTTGGTAGCTTATTGAGTCGCGTTTAAAAAACTTTGGACGTTCCGGTCGTGCAACGCAACTCAGCGCCAACGCCAAATAAATTCAATTCAAGTTCCCAGGGTCTCAGCTGCATTAGGGGGGCCTTTAGAATTTCGTGAAATAGTCGTAACGATACAAAATTCTTCGATTTCCGGCGCTTTTGCCTTTCAATGACGATTGCTCATTATCACAGTAGAAATTCACAATTCTCGTCATCACATTTTGTTCAATTCGAGTTGATTGACATCTGCAATCCATGGAATTTTCATTCCCCACCGCAACCGGTTGTTTATTTGGAGATATAAAGCTGCTACTAGTACTTCCGGTACGAAGACAAACGAGCGTATCGTCTTGCGAGCCTCCAACAGTGAAAGTGCAACAATTATGATACCGCGTAATGAATATATCCCAACATCCGCACACGAGGTCTCGGACTGCTAACGCCTACAGTTTTGCCTGTTGCGCGACTTATTTCTTGATAAAACGCGATATTTTCCCTCATTATAAATTGCGAGTTCAAGTTCTAACTAGACTCTATGAAGCTGGATCGTTTATGACGGACATACAGATATTAGAGGATCCCAAAAAAAGTAACGACATGATGAAATCTATACTTAAAGTTGGTACATGAATAGAGATTTCGATACATCTATAATTCAGAGTTTAAAATGAGCTCGTGTGCAGGACTGTCGTTTAAAACTGTACTTGAAGCGTGTCCACAAGCTCGATCTCACTTTCGAGCCATTAAATGTGAAACGCTGTTGCTGCAGCTGTCGTGTCTTCCGCCTTATGATCGGCAAACATTACATGCATCTTTATCTTTCTAAGACGATTGTAGATCTCGGATGGAACGTAAATATTTAAAAATAATTGCATCGCCCGTTTGATGTTACTACGGCTGTGTTTTTTTTATAGTGATTGCTATTTTTACGTTTAAAATTTGCTTCCGGCGTGCAGGCGAGACTCGACGTGATTATGTAAGATTTTGTGAGTTTGGCGAAAGTTGGGCAGTATTGAGGCAAATATCGTGACGTAACAAGGATGTTCGAAAACTGGAACCAATCATGGTCTAGTCTGCTTTTCAAATTCATGAGACTTTCGTGAATGAAGAGTGATGGGTATTTTGAATTTTTGTCGCCTCAAAGTTTTTTCCGTCTCTTCGGCTCACCTGGATTCGCACCATCTCGGAATTCTCTCGGAAGTCCACTGTATCGGAGGAAATATTGTATGTGAGCCATTTCGTGGTGGACCGTGATGAGGTCTTTCATCGTCACCTTGGTGCACATTTTTATTCTGCCCGAGAAGTAAACAAATCGACATGATGTTTTGATTTTTATACCGTGCGATTAAATGATTATTATTTTCAAAGAGTTTAACCGGTTTCCTCACGATTTCTATTTATTTACCTGTAGTCAAGACGATTGCAAAAGTCCCAGGCGGAAGCTTGACAGATTAATGGACGATCACCAGGGTCTACTAAAATACTTCCTGCCCAGAACTCCGGTGGCATTGCACTCAGATTAAGCGAGAGATAAAATTCCTCTGCTACGCGGAACATATCAATTGGCGTGTAGCCCTGCATCAAATCAAAGGAATTGAGGTGATTAAGTTATTCATAATACCACAAAACTAATTCTTCAATGAATCACTTCCATGTGCACATTCACATTATTTTACATGGAAAATGAGGGCAACGGCGATGCTTGCCACTTTCTCTTAAAAATAAAAAATAAAATCGTTTACTGAGAAGATTCATTTAATGACGTTGGAAGTTTTTTTTTATTAAAAACTTCCAACACAAGTTTACCTGAGCTTGCATCTCTTCGGTCACGTCCATGTAATACTTTCCGGGATAAGGTGTCGCTAGATCGATAATGTTGGTCCACGACTGGGCCCATACGTTTCCTAAAAGTGATCATAATTTCCATACAATTTGGCTTTTATGGCTACTCATCTTTTTTCAGTTTTTTATTTCAATGACAAGAAGAAAGTTGGTGCAGCGAGCTCGATCGTCATGAATTTTCCATGCATTAGGGAAAATATCGATTTTCGTACCTAAGATATGGGCAGGAAGAGGCGTGTGCCCGCCAAGTTTTTCCGGTCCATAAAGATCGCGAAGCTTTTTTCGAACGTATGCATGCAGCTCTTCATAGAGTGGCCTTATGGTTTCCCATACCTCGTCAACTTCCTGCTGGAAGTTTGGAGTCTCGTATGGGAAAGTCCAATACTCTGCGGCGTCAGTGAAGTCTGGAATAAAGGACGTGCGAATCGACGTGTAAAGTAATGGCAAAGATGTTTTTTTTTTGTTGATTTTTGTTTTTCTTTCTAATGATATAGTGACTGCTTCTCTCATCAGCGTTCTAAGAACTTACTGTTCAATCTTGCGGCATCGTTGTTCAGTTGCACGAGCTGACCGTACAAATCTCGCACTTGCGAACCACTGCGTCTACGCCATTCTACCCAAACCCATTGCAACTCATCCCAGTCTCGTTTCTTCGCCATGATCGCGGAAACGTCTATAAAAAATATAGAACAGAAAAAAAAAAATATATATATATATATATATATATTATTTGATCATTAAAAATAATATGACCCTAAGCCCTAAAATAAACCTTCAAATTATAATAAACACTGGAGAGTATTTGTTTTTCCAGAAGGGGTTTTGTTTTTTAGTAACGCAACCCATTATTTTATAAATTATTTTTCTAGATTTGAACTCGATTGAATTGAGCAAGTAATCAAGTCCCAGAGCTCTCAAATAATTTTCACTTTAATCACGTTATTCCACAAACTCGCTACGGTGGAACACAATATCTATGATCCTTGGGTACTACTTTCACGCTATCCCTCAATGACTCGTACAGAAAGACGAGACCTCGGGACATTTTAAAAATGACTTATATCTGCCACAGCATAAAAGAGAAAAACATACTATGGTCTTTTCTGCAAGTATACGTAACCCAGCAATCTTCTCGATGATTCGTCATATTTCGTAGCGCGAGCTCTTAGAACTTTTGCTTTCGCAGAGAATTTTTCGAGTCGTTGAAACACGACGTACGAAGTCAATATTTTTACCTGGATAAAGACGAAGCCCACATCTGAAGGGATCGTTGTACGCACATATAGTTGCTGAATTATAAATGCTCAGCATGTCATTGATGACTCGATTGTACTGAAATAAAATAAAAGGTAAAAATTCATTAAAATTCGAACAATTTTAGAGTATTTTTCAAAAGAATTGTTTCCATCTAGTGAGAGATAAAATAAAAGGACAACATGGACCGCAGGGAATTATCTTGTAGTCGGAGAATTTTCACGACGCAGCTCAGCCATATTTACTGTGAATAATTCATTCCTTGGAAATGAAACTTTTCGATATGCTGTTTAGATTCTCGGATAGTTACAAGCTGCAATAATAAACGTCTCTTACATCAACTTTCACATTAATGGCATATACAATGTTCGATATTAATTGGGATTTTGTACGAAACAACGTGAATTTGTGAGAAGTATCAAGTTCATTTACTCGACGGACATGGCTTGTTCCATTCGCCGCGTGGAAACGCCCGTATGCGTCAGAGTTCTCGTAGCCAGTGTGCTTGGTATGTCGCACGATCGGTGTATGATCAGTTATGCTCGAATGCACTCGAAATTGTAAGTGCAGACTGAGTACAAATGACCGTGTAAAAAATGGTTCCTCGGAGCGCGCTGGAGTTGTTTTACAACCGGCATGAATTTGTATCTGACAGATGTGTTCTTGCATGGCAAAAGCCGGAAGTATCGCTAACCGATATTTGGTTACCAGTAGACAAACGTCAAGAGAAATCGTCGAGAGAAATCATCGATAAAGTGATTTATGCGAAGAAAAAAAAATCGAGAGCAAAAACTTGCTTTAGAGGCCCGAACCAAAAAATGGCCTTGGGTTTTTCCGTCTCCGGAATTTAGCAAAAAAATAGTGGAGCCTTCGAAAGTCAAGGAATCTGAAACGGATCAATCATCCACGTGGATTCAACGCAAATGCGTTTGAATTTGTACCGCACGTCGATGGCGAACACGTTTATTGCGTAATTAATGTTTTAATACGAGTTTCCTCGCAGATGAGATTCGTGTTACGCAATGTAAGATCCAATCCACCATAAACACAGCCTCGTTTGGATTCTCTGTGTACTTTATCCCTTGCACTTAATTTTCTCACGTACTCGACGAATGAGCTACACTCGGAGACCGCGATGATGGCGCTTGGTTAGGCAGGATTTATCTCGTAACTACGTGCGCGCTCGGACGAAGATAGCGAACCAATTTTTTTCTCCATCAGGGTAAACCTTGCTCGTTTGTAAAGGTGACCCAGATCGCAACAACCTAATGATATTCGTTTGCTTCGGAATTCATTCACAATAATATACGATTCTCGAGTAAATTTTTCGTTCGCATCGAAATTCATTATCACAAATACACGATTCTCGAGTGATTTTTTTGCTCATCTTCAAAAATACTCCGTAAAAGTTCTTCGTAGCCGAGAAAACTGCAATAGCTCGAAAACGCCAATCTCGCAGAAACGTAAAATGGAATGGAATTTTATTGCAAAAGAATCAGCACGGAAGAGAGATCCGAATACATCAGGAAAAAAAAACAACGTGATTTTACTAATGTAACCGAATATGGTAACAAATTTACAGACTGCCTGGTCAAATGATCGACTGGTCATCAAATATTTTACACACGAAAGTATATAAACCGCGTAACTATATAAATTGAAAAATGTTAAGCTCAGAGAGTAACAAAAATAAGAACAAGGTTCAGACAATTATTTGAGGATTCCGTTTTTTCGTCATTCACGATACTCAATCAATTAACTTGGGAAGAACGTCAGTTCGTAGCCAAAGTGATTCGAGATCTCAAAATTTTTAGTTTTTTAATTTCTATTTTTGATTTTTATGATTATTCGATTGATTTGGAGTTTTAAACGAACTCACCCTGTCGAGTTGATCGGGTGGAAGAGCAGCGGGTCCAACAGCCGAAAGATACCTGAGTCGTCTCGCAATATTTGGGTCTCTGAGATTGGAGCCATCCAACCTGGAGATCAATTGCCACGCTTGATTCTGGAAGTCAGCATACAAACGCTGTGCCTCGAGCTGTGCATAACGAAATGAATATTAACATCGTAACATCAAATTACCTGAGAATAATTGTAAATTGTAATTATTTCTATTATAATGGAATTTTTCACATGAGGTTTGACGTAATTTCTAGGTTGGTCACTGATTCACGACGAGCTTTTTTTTTATTCTCATGAGTAGTAATAATTATTCTCATCGAGACTGCTTCTCCAGTGTGTTAATCGTTATTTTCGTTCTTATTATTCGTTTTGACGCATGTGCCAAAAGTCGTTATCACATTCCGTCCGATTCTCGCGTCTACCTTCGTTTTCGATTTGTGGGAACTTATGAGCAAACTGTCGCAGAAATTTATCACTAAGAATAATGAACTAGTTCCAGACTGACAATTCACAAAGGGGCGAATGCACCAGGACGTCGTATCAGTTTAAGTTGTGGCGTCAAAGATAAACCGATTCTCCCGTTGCCCTCGCATCGCCTAAGGGCCGCGGTGTTCCGTTCAAAGAAACTGGTTTAATTATGCACTTTTTTTCGAGCTCTTGACCCAGCCGTTCGGACGATCAAGACCACGAGGAATATTATTCATAAAAAAAAAAAATCGACAGATACTAATTGAACATTTTGTCGTTTTACAAAATGTTTCGTCAATTTTTATTTATTATCCATAAGATTTTCCCTCAACCCGTTTCTCTCTGAGGACGATTCAACGTTTCTGTGACGTCATAAAACGACTATTTTACATGACTCTGAAGTTTGCATCGTTGGAATGCAACGAAATTCATTTTGAATCCTTAGCAAAAATAATTATTCAAGCGCAGAATGAAATTAGAATGATAAAATTATAGATTTTTGGCACCCGAAAAGCATTTCGACTTGAAAATTTGAGATGACATTGAAAATTGACCGAATCATCAATAAATTCAAATATTTTTCGTTGCATTCCAACGTTGCAAACCTCAGCATCATCTATTTTACTGTTACCGCTCGCGCTACGTTTTTATTTTTTAATTCACGTCCTTTGTTAAGCAAAAAAGATTGAAGTTTATTGCAAGATACGAATGTGATTAAAAATTTGAATAGAATTCATAATTAAAAATTCCATATTCAGGAAAATGTCTGAATTCTGTTGGAAAAAGATTTCGCGATGGCATATTTTTTTGGATCATTGAGAAATTTAGGTTTGGATCGTTCTGCTCTTCACGGGAGTCTTGTGGATAGAGAAAAATGTGTAAGCGGTGTTTCCCTCGTGTTACTCAATCGTAATCGCAGTGGCTAAAGTCACAATGGCATCACCTGGGAACATTTCCCGTATGCAGGTGTACATTAAAGAGAACCGGTAGGTGAGCGCGTGCACGCCCTTTCTCGAGAGGCCACGAGGAGACTCCGCGTCGCGGCGAGACAAGAGGCGATAGCGCGCTATACTCAAAGCAGTGAAATTTCATTTTCTGTGTGTGCATTTACCGCACGCGAAGCGCAAAGGAACGCGAGAGTCCCACGAATAAATATAACCGGAGAATGAGATGAGGTCGAGGACGTTTCTAAATTGTTTAGGCACGGAAATGCGCTGTCAACTTCGATTTCCAACTTAATTGCACGATGGTGATCAAATGTGAACTGCTGAATAAATTATTCGACTTTGATCTACTTTTCATTCGATTTTTCCTCATCGACAATTTATATCGAGAATATTTTTACACATTGTCAAAATAAGGTCCGCGCGAGCCCTCTTTACAGACCGTTTAGCTCTCACGTGTATTTACATACTCGCAATTTGCTCGAGCTATCGGCATGAATGATTAAACCTCCTGTCAGTATTTCAAGTGATTTTTCCGCGAGGGTTCCAGAAGGGAAGTGCAAATATGTACTCGAACGAGGGTCACAGTAATAAATAATTTTTTATGCCACTAAAACTCAGAACTGCGTAAACTCAGATGGCGATTAGCGTTAGGCCAAGTGCGATTTCTACCTGTCGAGTGGAATGACAAGCCTGTTTTTAGGGCAAAAGCTTCAAGCAGTCTTTGACAGAGCACGCCCATTCCGCTTCTATTATGGGCAAATACGCACGATTTTTTATTCATATGTTTATACAATACGGGCTACATTATTACGTCGCCCGGATCGATACACACAAAGAATAATGAGTCACGGGTTAAAACGAGGGAAAGTTATGCTGTCGCAGATAATCGTCACGTTCGCTTGTTCCAAAAAACTGATGGATTTTTATCGAAAACGCTAAACGACGTGTACTCCACTTATTCCCATTGTGTTTTCATCAACCCACGTTATCGATGAAAAAATAATAAAACACGAGAACCCGAGTTCCTTTCCGCAGGAAAAAATTTTTTTTATGGGGACAAATTTTTGGATCAAAATCGATTCGAACTGTCAAGGGCTCGTGGCATTCGAATTAGTCTTTCAAATTTATTGGCATTTTTTGTTCGTGAGAGATCAAGCAATATGTATAAAAGTTTCGAGCAAATTAATGTGATTGCGGTTCGTTTCGGAATTATTAGCTGAACGTACCGCTTGGACTTGAGTGTATTCGTTGACGTTGGTCTCGTAAGCCCACTGGGCCGCCACATTGCTGCTGCATCGTTCAGCTCCGAGAAAATCTAGTCTCGCTAATACGTTTCTGTAATCAAGATCATTTGGCCTTTGAACCTGTGGACGACCAAAGCCATCGAACCCATCGAGTCTGTCGTCGGGTTGGCGAGTGTAACTGTCGATTCTGTCGTCTCTTAACGGTGGCAAATCCAGTTGAGCCGTAACGAGTGACAAAAAAATGCAGAAAAACAATCCGGTGAAGACCTGCAATGAGGCAAATTATAATTAGTCGACGAATATCCGCAGTAATTTGATTCATCTCATGCATGTACGAAAAGGGCGGAAGGTCGAATCTAAATAGAACTCTATATCGAAATTAAAGCCTTCCGTGGATAATTCATTTCATTATCACTCCCCAAACATCCGTAACCACAAAAATACATTTTCAGGGTGAATCGATTTATTTTACCCTTCCGCACGTGGCCTTGCCACAAAACGACTACCTCCTAGTTGTGACTAACCACACACACTAGTTTTTGACTAATTTCCGTCCATTTTTTCCCCTCACACAAAAATAAATTACTCATAAAATACACGGACATTATTTTGTGAATAATTTGTTTTTACTAAAATAAATCACTCATAAAATATTTAGTAATTTATTTTTACAAAAATAAATTACTCATAAAATACACGGAGAGAATATTAGATTCAAAATTACTATGTTATTATAGTTCCCTAGTACCACGGCGTCCCTCTAAAAAATTTTAGCAAAAGCATAGTCAATTTTTATCTGAAAAAGGGCGAAAAATTTCATAATTTTCCGAGATTTCGTTAGAAAAAGAATGAAAAATTACTATGTTTTTGCTCAAATTTTTCAGAGCGACGACTTGGTACCAGGAAACTATAATAACATAGTAAATTTTGATGTAATGTTCTCTCCGTGTATGAATTCCTCGTTCACGACTACCCCCTTTTGAATCGTAAACAATAAATTGCAGCCACGCAAACCAAACGTTGAAGTCGTCATAATAAAATGTGAAATTCGATCAAATAAAAATCAAATTAAAATCTTCACAGACTACGTTTACAGGATCATCACGAATGCTCCAAATATGCGAGGGACATGATTGAAAACTAACAATTAAAACGTTCTTCAACCCTTTTCACTTCTACGAAGAGCTACCGGAGAACAGAATGGCAGCTTTCAACCCCCTTGTAAAAATGACGCGCCAAAACCCATGACCGAAGACTGCCAATAAAAAAACAATGCTGCCAAAGCCAAAAAACCGAAGAAAATTCGAGTTTTTCTGAAAAAGGACCCTAAATTTCTGTGTCGAATTGAAGCTCACCGAAAATGTTCCACTCTGTCCGAGAACAACGACGTGGACCGGTCGGAGTAGAACTTCCATGAGGCTGGAGACAAATGCTCAGAGTTCACTAAATAATAGAGCCTGGCACGAGTCTCGAAGTCGATATTCGTCGAACTGAATAGTCAAAGTTCACTCGATTGTAATTGGTCGATAAAAAAAAAAAAAAAGAGCCCGACACCACCGAAAACGGAGCAACGACAGGAGAGAGGAGAATCTCGCATAAAGATTGACGAGTCGGTGGCCGAGTGACCCGATCGTTTCTTAGTTCGTTGCGTTACTAAAAGTGACACCGGTAACAACGTATACATTTATCTCTTCGCGTACTAGGAGTTCGAGCCTCACGAGAGGTCATCACCGAGTGTTGAGGTGGGGACACACCTGTTTTGTAGTGGAGGCTCGCAAATGCTTGTCAAAGAATCTAGTAGCACTGTGTACGGTCGAACGTCGACACACAAACACACGCACACCCTCATATAGTATGAAAAGTACGACAAAGATGGGGGAGTATCGGTAGGAAGCAAAGAACGCGCAGACGAGGACGAACCGAATCACGTACACGACGAATATAGCAAAAAGAAAAAATACAGATATATGTGCACGTCGATAGGAATAAAAAAACAGAAGGAGGGAGCACGTTGTGTCTCACGACCACTTACACAAAATTCAATATAGAGAATAACGAAACGAATGAAGAAAAATAATTGTGGAAGTGGAGGAGGTCACACTTGCAACATACCGTGGCCAGTTTTCCCACGTTGGCGTTCCCGCCATTTAATCCCAGCATTACTGCCAGACTCGTCCTCTTATTCTGTGTCTCTGCTCTTGCAGCTTCTCCATGTATTTTTTTACCCCCTTCAGTCCAAGATTCACGTCGCGCAGGCTAAAAACTGTGATAAAACGAGTCACTCAACGGAGACTATTGTTCGTTATCCATGAAGCGATAAATGCTTCCCCTTCTTTTTACTCAACCCTCGACTAAGATGTTTTCGTACTTGTCAGTTCTCTTCCATGCCTAGGCCAAGCTCCGCGACCTGAGTTCAGGATTTCAGCAATAGATTCTCGGCTTTTAACGAGGTCTGCGGAATATCCATTCCCTTTTTTTCGTTTTTGTTGGTTTTTTATTCACGACTGGAGCTGCTTTGAATATTTAATCGACCGTTGTTGCAACGACTTTTGGTGTTACTTCGTTTAGCTCTTAGTTAGAGTCTTTCCTTTTCATTATAACGAACGGGACCAAACTGGACGGCGGCATGTCCAAAACAACAGAACCGCAAAATTCATTATGACTGGAACGAAAAAAAAAAAAACAATCATTGCGAGATTTCTTCAGATTTTTTGCATTAGGTGACCGAAAATTCATGTCAACTTTTCATTTTTAATCATTGTCGAAAGGACCGTTGCGATGCTGTTGTTTAATGAGTCCACGAGCGTACGGACGCAGGTTATCAAAGCCAGAGACGCATTTTTGATTAGCGCTGAACTCTATAAACGTAGAAACGATCTGGAGATGGAACGACTCGTCGCTGAATTAATTACGAAACTCAATTTATGTCGCGCGCACATTTTTTCTGCGTTTCTGAAACAAAATGCCTCCAAAGTCGAGTCAAAATTCTCGAATATGTTGGTAAACAGTGGAAATTATGACGTCGTTTCAAAAACTGAGATTCAACCCGCATACAAAGCGTGGCCTCATATGGAAAAGCGGTTTCGTCATTTTCCTAAAAAATAAAATAAAATCCGTCAACCCAATTTTTTTTTTTCATATTCTCGGCATGTACGATCTCAAAGAAAAGCAGGCAAAATTCATAGTTCTGGGTGAGATGTCATGTACATAAAAAATTGATAGTTATGTATTACGTCGTTGCTGGTACGTGAGACTCATTTGAATGCGACTCGATGACTTGGTGTCATTAGAAACACTATGCACTTAAATTCTGATTCATCTGCCGACGACTGAATTAAATGCATGCAATTAGATCGAATGAATTTGATGAATCTAGTTGAAAAATTGAATCATCGAGTAAGGGGAAGCGATTAATTTTTTTTTTCGTCTCATTTGGATAAAGAATCGAAGGAGATTTTCGAAATTTCTCGATGGTTTTACGGGAATACGTGGACGGGAATACGTGGAAATTGGATTTAGTTGGAAATTTGTAGAAATAATTCGCACAATTTGTTAACAATCGATTAGCCCGATGAAGAAATTGAATCTGGTGAGAAAACAGTAAATAGTTGGCAAATGGTCACGTTTCATTTATTTTACCATAGGACGATGAATGAAATGGACGTGGAATCAAGGCTGAATGTTGGCTGATCGGATTAATGAGAGCGAGCACAACAAAGGCGCCGGAGTGCATTTATCTCAATGTCGAGGGTCCCCGCGTAGCTTGCCAACCACAACTATACGAGAGTATTCGTCATCTTGATGGATAAACAACCGCGCCTAGTTGAAATGCACGCGTCGAGGATAATCTCACGATGATCTTGAACGCGAGTCTCCATTTATTAGTAGAGCAGATTGTCTGACGTTTAGAAGCTCAGGTTTCTTTTTTTTTTCATGAGAAATTTGACCATATTTCTATGTTTTTCCTACATCATTTCAAAATCCACTTCCGGAAATTGCTCACGTAATCGCGACATTCATTTTGCATAATTTTGAGTGCGCTTGTATTAGTGAGTACGTGAAAAGCTTGTGTGTACCTTAACGAATACAGCTTTTTCTATGTACAACGTTGCACCCAGTGACCGACGAGACCGAGATTTCGTTGAGTCGTAAGACCTTGAGCCGTTATGACCGAGCAGGCGAGAACGAGCAACAAGGAGTCTCGATGAAAGACGACAACGATGCCTTACGTATTACTGGCACAAACTACTTGTCCAGTCTTAACGCACGTTTGCGTAACGCACAAGAGCCTCGTAAATATCGCACGAATTTACGGATGTCAGGGAGCCACGCCTGGCACACGAATTGCTCGCATACACGTATGGAAAAAAGTGACATTGAAGCTTCGCCGGAAATTTATATTTTTTCAAAATTTTTTCTTAACGTACATGCACAAATCGTGAGTGTAGCTGATTTGTAAAAAAAAAACAAGCAGACTATGAATGCGCACGCCTCGCGCGGTGTGATTCGTTTGGAGGACGCCTTCACGCGGAGAAATCTACGGTCTAGATTGACTTGGGAAAAAAAAGATGGAACAACGAAAAGTTGGCATGAATTGAGAGTTTTGATCGTGGAGCAAAAAATTTCTGTGGCCCCAGAGGCTGCTTTATGGAATTTTTCCTACCTCGTTCGATCTTCTCGACTCTAAAGTTTGATCAATACGAAATTCAATCAGAGCTTTTCCTCTATTTTTAGTCATAAATACATTTTCACCATGCGAACTTTAACGGCATTATGACAATGATAGAAATTCTTATGAATTTCTCTACAACCGTGAATAATGCAGAGTCAATGCCGAGTATTTGTGTGCCTGTTCGAGGATGAAGACACCCCGGGCTAGTCAGAGACCCAATATTGATCGAAGTGGTTCACTGGCTGCCTCATTCCTGTTCATTGTGTAACGCTTGGTTGCCTCCTGCGGCGTTGATAAACATAGAAAAAAAAGGAACAAAAAAGCATAAAAGTAGAATAAAGAGCGAGCATCACGCACGTCCGAATGAAACCATGGACGTACGAGCGAATGTAAAATAAGAAAAACGCACGAATGCTTTACGATTTTTTGCATCTCATTTAGTTGGACTGATTTATTGGGACAAAAAATACTGACATTCATATTCTCGCTGGTATTTTCGACGGAAAAACTTATTGGTTTGCGCGAGATGAATAAAAAAATGTTCACTCCAAAAATTAAATATCCTGGAGATTAATTGAATTTCGAGAAATGGGAAAAACATTTTCAGCAAATATTTCTCATTTAATCAGTTTCCTTCTCATTTATTTTCACAGTTTTTTAATTAACTATGCTCGTCCAAAGAAATTCATTTTCCTGTAGAACGTTTGTGATAACTTTTTTTTTTTTTTGAAAATTGAAGATTTAATGGAACAGCATATGAAATTGGTTGCGGCGAATGAAGTAATTGTGAAAGAGAAAAGAAATAAAACGATGCTGCATTTTCTGTCCAGAACAATGGTCCTTTGAGGAAAGGATAATGCACATGGCTCGCATACATGCGAGATTGCACAGAGCTCAACGAAAAGAGGCGAAAATCAAAGCATTGAATACGTCATATCGTACGAAGAAGAATATGTCTGTGAAGTTATGGTATATTATTCTCGTGCGAGAGAAAAGCGTGAAGGGAAAACGATGCGATGGTAAATTCGTATTCGCGTAAGAGCGGATTTTTGCAGCGGACAATGCCAATCTCATTGGAAGATAACGAGTGTCGGTCCCACGAGAGTTCTTCCAACTGGGCAATGTTGGCCTCAAATCTGTTGGGTTCAAGTACGCCTACGCGCGTTACTATTACACGTTTTTTTTCTACCTCCCCAACTCGCACGAATCGCGCTTCAACATCCGATCATAATGTTTTCCTTAAAACACAAAAATTTCGCGTACGCCGCGGGTTGATTATGACTCTTTTAGACACTGAAATATTGCACATCGTGTAAGAATCACGACGATAGACGAAATAATGGATTATAATTAACGTTCTCTCGTTCCCGCAAATTGACAATGGAATTTTTTGAATTGCATCCTTGAGCGGACTCACATCTGCCACAAACATGTTTCGTGCACTCAGCGTCGAGATTATTTTATTTTTCGTTGCTCAACGCTTGGGTAAATGGTAAAAAATGTTTGCATCGCATTTTTTTCATTCCACGTTTTGAATTTGTTGACAATTTCGTGAATAATTTTCAAACCGAAATTTTGATTACTCCAATTAATAGTTTTGTAGACTCGAGTTTTCAGAAAAAACAATTCCTTTTCATTGGAAAATTCTTTTTTTTTGACTTGTTCAATCAATTTGGAAATTTTGTCAAAGAATAATTTTCTTCGAAAAGTTTATATTATTCCGTAAAATTTTCATATCAATGATCCTAAATATTGGGCAAAGAAAACGACGATTAATATCTTGGAGTGAAAATAATCGCAAAAATTATTTGCAGAGATAAAAACGTTTCCGCGAAATTATTGGAGGCAAGTTAGTCGCATCATCATCGAGTTAATTAGGCGACGAGTCACTGATGAATCGTGTAGGAGGCGTGGAAGTTGAGTTGCAAATTTTCCGAAGAATCTTTATGAGTCAGACGAAAATGGTGGTTGATATTAATACAAATGCATGTTTGTATAATGGTTTCGATAAATAAAGTGCATCCGATTGATTATGCGCATATTTTTGCGAATGATTCTGGCAGGTTGACGATGGTACTGAGACGAGGCATGTAGTTATCGTGAACGGAGAGTAAAACTAGTCGAGATATATGGAGAGCCCCTCCTTGGAGTCCAGAAAATGCGATGTAGTCTTGACGTCGTCGTCGTCTTTGTCGTCGTGGTTGTTTCGAGCGTGAGAAATAATGATTCGACCTCGTACGCGTAATATTTATAATTAGTTTATGCGAAAGTGACTATAACGTTGGGACGATTTGCAAGAAGGTTACACACGGAAGCACGTGTTGAGTAACATGTTTAAAAACAAGAAGAGAAACTCAACTTTCTGCACATGAATCCTTTTTTAATATCGTCCTTTTTTGCTGACGACCATCGAGAAGGCGCTCCACCTTTGTTTTCACGTTATTTAATCGAGTGAAAAATGGCGCACCACACAGAGAAAACTCAATTTTCCGTCCCATTCCCGTTTACGAATTCATTTTGTATCATACGTGGACAACAATATGAAAATTTGTTACTTACAGTCCTTAATCCTTGTCCTTCTGCGAATAAAATTCCTCCACTTCCGGTGGTTCGATTAATCAGCTGCTCTCATAATCACACGAGACTCTGAGCTCGAGCATATCGTGAGTGCATAAGTAAAAGATAAGACTGCAGTGTGTAGTCATGAGAACGATCATACGGTCACGAGGATTTCATCTGATGGACCGCCGAATGACCTTGTCTTCGAGTTATATAAAAGGAATATAGTAACAACATTCCCAAGATATTCTAGCTGGTGGTAATAATGATGGAAAAAATACTCCAGGCTTACGTCCAGCACGCATGGTTTAGAATTCCATCGCATTCGAGTTATTCCAATCAAATGATTGTAAAAATGTGATTAATCGAGTCACTGGACCTTAATGAGTTATATAATCAATTTATTCATTACTATTGTCGTTCCAGTGACGCGAAGGGATTCCCCGGGGTATAACAGGGTGAAAAACGTCAGTAATCGTTATTCATTAATAATAAATAAACGTCATTATCCAATTTTCTGTTTGTTGACATGTGAACTGAAATTCTGGGATACCAACTTCGAATACGAAACCATTGGGGCTTATGGATGCTCGAAACTCGCAGGTATTTCATGTGACGAATTCGGAAATAGTGTAAATGAAAATCGATATTGTAAATATATCGTTCTGCAAGCCTCCTTTGGCTGTGAATGTGTACGCACTCTGGAAAATCAATAGAATTGTTCCTAGTGCGACTCCCCCCACTACGATCACAATTGTTGATAGAATTCCTACCTTGCAAAACAGAAATCTCGTGATTAGTGAAGACTAAATTTTCATTCAAATACACACAAGTCTAAATCTTCTAAAAAAATGTGACTCGTCTAATTTCTTCGAGATCATTTCTGCACGTCAGCTCAGCATCTCGATCGAATCGGCAACGTGTATCGTTGTCACATCTGAACGAGTTTGTCTAAAGTGTAATTAAAAATAATTCGTTGAAGACTTTCAAGGTCAAGCTTGGATTTATTGTGAATTCGAGATTTTTATTATAAAATACCAAGTGGATTTGCTTGGATATTGTTTACGTACTTTTGCATGTTCGTTTGAGTGACTCATGGACGTGGGTGATGATGTATCTCGCGTTTCTTAACGAGACACTTCGTACCAGCACGTGCACGAGGCTGAAGGCGCGTCTAGGCGACAAACCGGCATGGTTGACTCTCGCTTTCCTGTACGGAACGTTACGGGAGCACATGAATGCACAATGCTTCACGTCTGAATAGAAAATCACAATAAAAGAGTTACGAAGATATCCACGACTAAGGAGAGGCCCTACGCAAGGGAAATTCTCGATGTGCGATTGTTTTTTAATTCCTTTTTTTTTAAGAATAAAGAATTTTTCGAAATTCACTCCATTCATCGCCGCCATTTTTCAACAGCCAAAACGTAATAAAAATTTACAACTTTTTTCATTTTTTCAATATATTTTCAATTGAAACTGAGCCAGGGAAATTCCTGAAGAGGATAAAAACGAGAAAAATGTTTTCACAAGGAATATTCCTGAATAATTTTAATAAAAACTTACTGGAAATTGAATTGGACATCGATCGAGATTGTTTTTAATTAATATGTCGTATTTTAGAGCAGGAATTTTTTTTTTATCAAATTTCATTTTGATTGATCGAGGGTAGACTTTTAGGAAACGTTTGATTTCCATGCATTTCATAATAATGTGCATGCCTTTTTGCGGGGAAATAGCTATAATGAATTTTGAGAAAGCTTTGCCAAGATGGCCAGTCGCCAAATGCAATTGTCGTGGTTGAACGAGGGTAAACCTCAGGCTCGATTAATTCCGGTGAAGTGTTCCGAAGCTTTAATCAGCAGCGACAGAAAATTCGGTCAGTCCGTAATATCCTCTTTTACGAATATCGCCACACGTTCAACCTGAAAGCTCTGCCAACTTGTCCGCTTTACATAGAGAGACCGAAAAAAATATCAAAGGTTTGTTAAATCTGAGGTGGAAGTATTTCCGGTACTTTTCTTCTTTGGGCTCGTCGTTTCGGCGAATCTCCGAGAAAAGCTAATGAGTGGAATTTTCCAATTAAATTTATTCACAAACATGCGATTTTCATCAAATAAAAAACTGCCGCTGGATCAAATTGATTTTGATGCTCAATCTTTTTCTTTCTATGGATAAAACTATCACGAAGAATCGTATGCATGGGAGAAATAATAAAAAGTCGACGAGGTCTCGCCATTCAGACCGGAACACGAAGCGAATAAAAACAAATTGTATACAAATGAGTGTGGACTAGATACCTCGCGACTCGACGTAAAGGAGGTTGGAATTTTCGAGTTTTTGAGAATCTGTCACGACATCCAAGAAATCATGGCCATTGTAATCGGAGCTCACTTTTTTCAGGTGCGTTTTTTTCCATGTTCAAGCATCGAAAATCCAGTAAAGAATTTCTTGGGTTATGTCAGAAGTACAAAAAGTCTTATGAGGATAACGTCAAGGCATCCGAGTGTTGATTCAGCTCCGATGAAAAATTAGAAGACAACAAGAAAAAGTCTCCGCATTTCTTTGTACAAATGTCCTCGTGGTTGTCCGTAGAAACGTTATTCTTTTGTGCTTTCACGGTCATTTTTATGGCGGAAATGATTTCATCGAGACACTATTTCTTGAAAAATAACATTAGACGAAACTTTTCTGGAAGTTTGAAAAACGTGCATGACTTGGCATCGAGACACTCCCACGTTGATCAGCATGGAAAGTTTTCATTGGAATCAAAACTTCCGCAGCCGGATGTGGTCAGTAACTTGGACTTCCGGTCCATTAAATAATTTCCCTCCGATTAAAAATCTTGTTGAACTGCTGAAAAATCTTTAATCGCAGTTTTTGGATTTGGTCAATAATTTGAGTCTCATCGAGTATCATCGCAATGCAATTAGCCAATGGAACTTTGAGAGCAACATAACGGACGAAACGAGGCAAGAATCGGTAAAAAATTTTGTCTCCTTTCACCGGTGAATCAATAATTCTGCTTGTGCTGAAATCTGTTCGTTTTCCTGTGTTTTTTCGACTCGAAATCCTTTGATCGCAGCTACGTGCTTCGGAGCGACTCGCCAGATTCCAGAGATCGGTTTGGCGAGCTGCGATGCAGTACGACTGGAGGAATTTCAACGAATCTACCGGCTGGAAAAAGCAATTTGAGATGCTCGCTGTCCTTGGTGTGGCAGCTTTGTCCGATGACAAATTTACCAGGGTATAGAATCACACGTGTGAATTAATTGATGAGCAGCGTCTATTTGATCGCGAGTGATTGATCGAAGTTGTGCCAAAATGATTACTTTCTGCCACACAGCTCGATACTCTGATAAATGAAATGGAAACGATTTACGGTACAGCGACGATAGCCCCATACAAAAAATCGAAAAGAAAATCGCCGGCAAACGTTCAAAAACCGGTGGATCATTGGAAGAAGCGAGTAAGCAAATTGTAGAGACATGAGAAAAAAATAGCGAGAAAATTTTTGCAATTGAATCTCCTCGACAAACAGACAAAATCCAACATGGAGATGGAAAAGTCCAACGTCCATTCGGCAATAATCGGAAGAACAATCCGCAAAGCAAAAAAAGTTGGAAAGAAGAAAAAATCATCCTCACGCGGAAAACCGAAAAAACATTTCCGGGACAAACTCAGACTGGAACCAGGTTAATGAACATTCTTGATATTTGCGTTTCTGTCCATATGAATAAAAAAAATCAATGCACGAAAGTAAAAAAAAAACTATGTCTCGTAAAAAAAAAAAATTTAATCTTCACGAGACATTTTTTTAAACAATCGGAACCTCACGAATGTTCACGAATGATAATTTATAATGCAAAACTTTTCTAGAAAGAATTGCTATACACGTCTTGGTGAAAAAAATCGAATAAAGTCAAATTGCATGAGGTCACGATTCCTTTCTCGTCATATAAGTCCAGCTGGGACTTCAAAAAGGGTTAATAAGTAAGCAGTGATTTTTTTTTGTGTTGGGGGTTCCGTGCTATTTCACAAAGCTGCACTTGAACGCAGATCTTCAGGAGATCATGGCAACGTCAGAAGATCCCGAAGTGTTGGCGTATGTATGGAAGGCTTGGCACGATGCCACAGGTAAGAGGATGAAGAAGCAATATGTGGAGTATGTTGGACTGATGAAGGAGGTGGCTTTGTTGAACGGTAAGAGCTCCTACAGAACCTTTTCACGTACTCTGTAACACTCTTTTCACCGTCTCATGACTATGAATCTACGATCATAGATCTCTCCGATGTAACAGATAGGGTGAATACACCGCGGAGTAAGATGCTGATCGAGCAAATTCCACGCTATTCTGAACCAAAGTTAAAATCAACTATCCGTTCTGTTGGATCTACCCGCCGTGTAAACAAATACACTTTGGATATTCCTCTAGAGAGGAAAAGTCAAAAAGAAAGATGTTGAATTCCTCAAATTCGTTCCTTATCAAATCGCCAAATTAATTGTGACTTTTTTTTAACCGCGATCGCAACTCACACGGAAAAAAAGAAACAGTTTAAAATACAGTGGTACACAGTTTACATCGGACTCGAAGCGATTGAAAAGCGATATTTACTGAAAAATAGGGCGCAAATTGGCTCAAATTACAGTGTAGTCCAAAGTTAATTTTAACAGTTTAACACTGTTAAACAAACGTCTGTGTGCATGTGTTGGTGATAACGCCACCAACTGTGGAAAGAATAGTGAAAATACCGTGCCACACTGTAAAATTGAATGAATCGCTGTGTAGTCATTACTGTAACACTGTAACTATTGCAGCTGCGTACAGTATGAAAATCGGTGATCTCATGTAATTTTGACAGTTGAACACTTTCACTGAAAACATTGATGAATTTACTGTAACGAACTGTAAACGATCCAGTGAAACTGTTGAAATCTCAGTTCGTACAGGAAAAATTCTCTATTCGACTGTAAAATAAAATGGGTACCCTGTTGTTTAAGCAGTTCATACTGCGATAGTTACAGTTTCTTTTTTTCCGTGCCCTTTCTCTTTAATTGTTTTCGAATCATCTTGAAATGGTAATCAGCAGAAATCAACAATTAAATATTGAAAAAACAGTCAATTCTGATTTGTTGGGTATTTAGGATTCTCAACAGCTGGAAAATATTGGACAAGTTCGTACGACGATCCGGACCTCGAGGGTACGATAGAACAACTTTGGAAGGAAGTAAAACCTCTTTATTTGCAGCTACACGCTTATGTGAGAAATCGAATTCGAGCCAAATACGGAACTGAGAGAGTGCCGAAGAACAGTAATTACATACCGGCTCACTTGCTAGGTACTTGCGTGTGTATTAGCCACTCAATTATCTCGTTATTGTATTTTTATACCCGAAGCGAAAGTTAAAAATGATGCGAAAGTATCTCGGAAGAGTATACGATCGTGTTCACGCCTTTGAAAATATATTCCTTATTCATTTGCTAACAGAAAAGTAACGAATCATTTACTGTCAGAAAAATCACCATAAACAAAAAAACAATCAAGTTCCTCTGGTTAAATTATCGAAATTTTATATCAAATCTCCGAAATTCCAAAAAATCTTACACACTCAATGAACATTCATTTTTCTCCGTTCTTTTATTGGAATTAGGGGATATGTGGGCGCAATCATGGATTCACGTCCAAAAATTTTCTCTCCCTTATCCGGAGCTCAATGCACATGATTTGACAGCGGCTCTCGTGAAAAAAGTGAGTTTTCGTAAATTCATGAAATGATTTAATACAAATTTTTTCTCTACTAATGGTTTGCTATGGTTATTTATAGAAAAAACAATTTTCCTATGCAGAAATACACGCCCTTGAAATTTTTCAAACTTGCCGAAGATTTTTTCCACTCCATTGGATTTCCATGGCTGCCGAAAGAGTTCTGGAAAAATTCGATTATCGAACGCCCCAAAGATAAGCGTGAGATGGTGTGTCATGGATCCGCTTGGGACATGTACGACGGCAAAGACTTCCGGTAACGTATGACAATTTCATAAAATCGAATTATCATGAGGAACAAATTATGCGAGATTGAAAAGAATTTCGGTTTTATTTGGGAAACTGAAAAAAATCGACGATTTAACGTGCGTTAGGGTTTAGCCACAAAAACAATACGATCGCAGGATCAAGATGTGCACGCGAGTCACGTACGAGGATCTCGTGATAGTTCATCACGAAATGGGTCACATTTACTATTACATCGAGTACAAAGACCAGCCTGCAGCTTTTCGTGAAGGTGCCAATCCCGGTATGTCGAGTAAATTTTAAGAACCTCAAAAATCATCAATGCAATGTTATTTAAACATTTTTCTCAAGTATTTTTTCTATAAAATAAAGAGATAAAGAAAAAAGTACTTGTTTTTTTTTTTTCAAGTTTATTTCGTCATATACTTAGGATTCCACGAGGCAATCGGTGACACGATAGCTCTCTCAGTATCCTCACCGCCCCACACTTCGAGATTGGGTTTGACCGAGACGGAGGAGTATGACAAACGTGGTGACATGAATTTCCTGTTTGTCATGGCCCTGCAAAAGGTTGCTTTCTTGCCATTCGCCTATTGCGTCGACAAATGGCGATGGATCGTCTTCGGCAATGACACATTGCCCGACAATTACAACGGTCTTTGGTGGCAATTAAAGTATACGGACTTTTGTTTTTTCTCGCGACCTCGATCCTGTTGCAATTTTAGAATTTACACATCCTCTGGCCTTAGAAGCACTTCAGAAATAATCCTTTTCTATTGAAATTCAACAGGGCAAATATTCAAGGCATAGAACCTCCTATCGATCGTGGCAAAGACGATTTCGATCCTGGATCTAAATATCACATTGCTGCGAGTGTTCCGTACATCAGGTAATAATAAAAACTTCTTGTAACAGCAAAACCTTCCGGAAAGCTTTTGCATAAGATCCTTGAACCTCCAGTTAGGGAAAATTCTGATTTACACGGAAAAAAAGAAACAGTAAATATCGCAGTATGAACTGCTTAAACAACAGGGTACCCACTTTATTTTACAGTCGAACAGAGAATTTTCCTGTACGAACTGAGATTTTAACAGTTTCACTGAATCGTTTACAGTTCGTTACAGTAAATTCATCAATGTTTTCAGTAAAAGTGTTCAACTGTCAAAATTACATGAGATCACCGATTTTCATACTGTACGCAGCTGCAATAGTTACAGTGTTACAGTAATGACTACACAGCGATTCATTCAATTTTACAGTGTGGCACGGTATTTTCACTATTCTTTCCACAGTTGGTGGCGTTATCACCAACACATGCACACAGACGTGTGTTTAACAGTGTTGAACTGTTAAAATTAACTTTGGACTACACTGTAATTTGAGCCAATTTAAGCCCTATTTTCCAGTAAATATCGCTTTTCAATCGATTCGAGTCCAATGTAAACTGTGTACCACTGTATTTCAAACTGTTTCTTTTTTTCTGTGCACCATTTTTATTACGGCAGATATTCCGTCCTATTATAGTTGAAACATTTATCGCGTGTTGTTTCGTGGTTTTCAGGTATTTCATCAGTTTCATAATACAATTTCAATTTTTGGAGGCTGCCTGTCTCGCTTCCGGAGGATACGAGCCTGGAAATGACCACAGACCTCTGTACCGATGCGATCTTTACGGCAGTGCTGAGGGCGGCCTCGGATTGAGGTAATATTGGGAAAGCTCGGAGCTGGATTTCGAAGCCTGGGCTTCAGCCCTCGATCCATCGGGGAATCAATTTTTTTTTTTAACTCTCCAGACAAATGATGAAACTGGGATCGAGTAAGCCTTGGCCTGACGCAATGGAAGGATTTACCGGTTCTAGGACAATGCAAACAAAAGGTCTTCTCGCTTATTTTCGTCCTTTGTACCTCTGGCTACAGAAAGAAAATCGCAGAAAAAACGAGACTGTAGGATTTTAATTATTAAAGAAAAATCCAAGTTCCTGTCATCCCAGAATGAAAAAAAAACTCCGATGCTGTAATTTACGAATAATTTATTAATATTTCGAAAATGTCAATGTCAGTCATTTATAAAGAAAATTTCCTCCCAACGATAATTCAATACTCAGCAAGTTCCGTTTTTCTTACACGTTTCGCGATCGTGCTCCTTGACTTCTCGAACAATCCCACAAGAACAGTTTCTAGAACCTCGTGGAAAACGTTGGTAAATTCTCGCTGAACGAGCCATCTCACGGCACGAAATAGAACCAGACGAATTTACAGGAATATCTGAAACGAAGAAATGAAATGTGTGATAGTGTTTTCGTCCTTTCCCGCGCGGTTTCGTGCCCGAGCTTAACAATCCATGGTAACTAACCGAATCTACACAGAAACCTGTCAGTATACTCGTTTATCGACTGGACCTTTGTGCAGAGTCCAATAGATGGCGGTTTCTATGAATCTATATGGTTCGCTACCTTGTTTTTTTTTTCTCTTTTCGAAATCAACTTGAATATTTTTGAGTGAGTGAAAAATTGAGGGAAAATTTGGTTCGATTTTTATTTGCTTTTTTTTTGCGATTTTGATTTTTACTGTATGGAAACAAGTGCATACGAAATGGGCAGAAACGAGGCAAAAAAAAAAAATTTCTGTTGACCATTAACTCATTTTGCTAGTAGATTTTTGTTCTGATATAAAAAATGACCTTATTGCCTTAACGAACGTGAATCTCGACGGAATGAACGAATGGAGAAGAAAATAAAAGAAAGCGGCATGAATTTTAGTGCGCAATTGTTTGAAGAATAAATTAGCACATCGATTTAGTCATTTACAAATTGAGTTGACTTTATTTCGTCATAAATAATGGAATATTGCAGCCAACAGCGTGAAAATACGAATAGGCGGACTCGTTTACTTACAGAGTCGAATTGTTGCATTACTCGCAGATGTTCGCCACTTTCACACGTGATGGTGTACAGGACTTGTGTGTATATGCCATGATATCGGCTCGGAAAGCCTCAATCGGATAGACTCGGACTTGGGGCACGTCCACTATGTCTATTTTCCTCTTTACCAATTCGACAAGTAAGGCGGCCAGTTACTACACACAGATCGTTGTAATGCATATACCTCATTGTCGTTGCATTGCGGTTATATGCATCTTGCATCTCACAACAGTGCACGTTGTATTTCACCGCATACCTGAGCGGAAACGTTACGTGTCTATGTCAGAAAGTCTCAGGTCACGTAGGACACTCGTAATTGTCAGAAAACATTTCATTTCTTTACTATGTACGATGTACTTGTGCTAACAATTACACGGAGACAATTTTGCATCAAAATTTACTATGATTTTATAGTTCCCGGGTACCAAGTCATCCCTCTGAGAAATTTTACCAAAAACATAGTCAATTTTCATCTGAAAAAGGGCGAAAAATTTCATAATTTCCGCAATTTCGATAAAAAAGGAATGAAAAATTACTGTTTTCGGTAAACTTCCTCAGAGGGATGACTTGGTACCCGGGAACTATAATAACATGGTAAATTTTGATGTATTATTCTTTCCGTGTATATGTGCGGCACGATGAGGTATGTCGCCACGGTCTTAAAAAATATATTAGTCCAGAAAATAAACCGATTGAGTCGAGTTCAGTTTACGAACAATCACTCAAGCCCTTAAAATGCAGGCCGATCGAATAACATCCAGGGAGAAATTGTTTTCTCCGAGCTTTCCTTCCTCCACAAGTTCTTTTGTTCGATGTCTTTTTTGTGTGTGTGAAATGGCGACAGGAAACAAATGAAATACGATTCGACCTGGATCTCTGGGAATTCACAATCAATAATTTCGTATTCTCAAAGAAAAAACTACAATAAAAAGGATTTGATAAAAAAAATTGTCAAATCCTGTGATCTTTATCGATTTTTATGAAAAAAAGCACTAAAGAGAAGGTGGCAAAACGTAATTTCCGGCATAAGGGCTTAAGCAAATAAGTGGTATGTTCGATCTCATGTATTTTGCTGAACCACTCCATCGGAGTTGATTTCTGTCGGTAGCCCAAGTCGAGTACAGTGCAATGAAATTTATTCGTTAAATTAAGCCCAATCCGTACAGATTGAATTGTTTATTGAAGTCGTGATATGAGGCTGGATAGTAAAAAATCTATGAAATACGGTAAAAAGTTGAACTAAGTGTCTGTGCGGGTCGGGACCTCAGGTGTGATAAGATATTTCACGAGTAACAACTCCGCAGTGTTCTGAATTGTAAAGTGCATTGTATGAATGATAGGGAAACCCCTATAACTTTCTCGTTGGCTCGGTTTCAACGCTGCAGAATGCTACGTGGAGGCGACATTATTTTCTAGTGTCTATTGTGATTTACTTTTTGACTTATTAAAAGTAAAGTTGCATTTGAATGCATACAACAACACATTTTGACAAATGATGAGTTCATTGAGGCAGTGACCCTTGTTACTCCAGATTTTGAACGGAGTGGTTTATGTTTCGTTGGAGCATTCGATTCATTTTTCAAAGTGATGAACGTTGTGACCGAAAAGTATATGGAGAAACTCGTTCTCGATAAACGTCATTCAATGTGGCCAAGTATGTTTGAAAATGTCAGTGTCGTAGGCGTTGAACGTGTCGTTTCCTACAACCACCAGTTGCTCACTCGTTTTTTCCCTTCTGTTTTTTCACCAACGTCTGAAATTCAGGTTCTCGACGTTTTTTTACTTGAATTCGCTTTTTTTTTAATCGAACAGCTGAAAATTGCTTCAGTTTCGTTGGTCGTTTGATGATGTATGTGTCTGATTAAACTCGTACAATCGCTGGCCCGGGTCCAGCCTCGTTCTCGTCGCTGAACATTCGCCAGAAATTTCGAAACACTGAGCTAACTACTCGGCGGAAAAGGAGAATGTCTATGCGACCATTAGAGCCCAAAGACATCCAACCACGACGTTCGAGGTTCTTTGGATTTATCAGCTGCTTATCGAACAAAAATAATACATATTTCATTCAGTTTTCTTGATTTATGATCACGTGACTAATCAATATTTGAGTTACGGGATTCCGGGTTATGCGAGCATTCAAAGTTTTTAATAACTTGTGAGAATCCTGGAATGATGTCACTGCGTGAATTCTTAATCCATTTTTTTATTCACACGTCGAAATCGAATGGCAAATTTTTTATTTTCAAGATTGAACTTTTCCTTCGGAATTCCTCGTATTCGATTCATCATTTCCTGACAAAGCTCAGACTAAAAATTTCTCGACGGTATGGAAATATCTAGACGGCGAACGGCGATTAAGTAAAATAACAAAAAATCATTGATGAACATTTTCATTGAAAGGCGTTTATTCATTGTAAAAAAAAATTTGCTTTAGTTAAGAATGCGCCTAAAAAAACTGCCAACAAAAATAAAACCTTCTTCGAAAAAAGCAGTTCGACGGCTGAACGAACGGAATTAAGGTTCAAGTGTAACGAATGCTCAACCAAGGTTCTTCTAAGATGAGGGACGTTCATGAGGGAGGGCAAAAGAAAAAAAGGAAACCTGTCCAGTCGTAATGAAACGCATTCGAAGGTAAATGGTCCCGACCTCGGAAAAAACGGCTGGCAAGTCAGTGTCTAAAAGACGAAGACAGTTAGAGAAATCGAGGGAAAAAGAAAAATCACATTCCCACAGCCAATTAAACCGATTTCAATGAATGTAGAATCACCTTGTTTAATTGGCTTGTAATTTCCTCGATGTGTCATACACGTACGGGCGTAGACCGTGAACTGAATTTGTTCGCAAACGGAAGGAAGTAAAAAAAAATCATCCGGATATCCACGCTTCGTTATTTATATATACAAAAACGATCCTAATGGCACTGACAATAATAATCGAATTTATATTGCGAGATTAACTCTTCTCTCAACATTAACAGAAAGCACTTGAGTCTCTCGACCTTCGTCTCGCTTGTCACGACGATCAGCAGCGACAAAACCACTAATTGATTTTCGATACCCTAAGGCACGAACAATTTAATTGCAAACAGATCACGATGGCGAATAGATCACGTTGTCATTGCACTTTACAACATTGGATTACGTGCTGGTCCATAAACGAGTGAGAACGTCCCATTCTAAGGACCATTTGTACTGCTTGAGAGTATTCGGGTTACCGTGCACTCAAGTGTGTACAACAGACCTTTTCATATGGGTCGTCGAGCCAGGAAACGTTTCGTGCACCATTCAAACGACAGGTGGACCAGCTTTCAAAAGTATAATTATGAGCAATTATGTTCGATTCTCCACACAATTCAAGCAATCAGGAGATCGCGCATTTTGCTTCTCCAAGGGCGGAAATCCTATCGTCGCTCTGTATTATGAAAGCCATGGGCAGAAGCTTGGAAAATGAAATCTGGGTTATGTCAATTGAGTTATTGTGATTAGAGGCTCGCCTTGGCTTCCATACAATAATTCAGAAAGAGCATTATAATGGTTGTCGATAATGAGAAGTAAAAGGTCCTGCTTCTCAGACGATTCTCGTGGGTGATTATCGATGCATAATTATGGGAATAACTATGGATAATTCTGTTGGCATTCAATTAGGAATTGATATCAATAATATTAAATACAAAAAAGCGTTCCTAGATATTGAGCAATACATTTTTCACTCTTCCTGCGATAGATCGAAACTGGCAAAGAAAAACCTTCGACCAACCATTTCGTCCCAATTTAAATTCACACAAACATAACCTATTTTTTTCCTGCACAAATATATTTCTGCCATGTTTTTCCTAACAGCAATTCCCGGCTTATTTACCGTTACACGTATGCAGACTTACGAAATCATCGACAGAGATTCGACGCTCAGATTAAACATACAGAGTTGACACGTGTGGATGGATTTTTTTTTTCTCATTTTTTAAGTCATGTACGCTAGTGAACCAGATTTATTCTTTCATTCGCTTTTGCTCTTGTACAATCTTTCTCGCCTTAAAATGTCTTATTCCGGCGTATCAAGGGCTACGGGAATATTATTCGTACGTGACGGCGGTTCAGGGCCAGTTATTGTTCAGCTCACGCATGTTCTGTCAATTCTGTCACTTGCGTTGCTGAAGAGAATGTACCCAATAAAACAACATCAAGTTATTTCAGTCTCTTTCCATTGTTTATACAGTTTTATTATTGATCGTGATAAGACAAAATCAACGTGTGCAATAACAAATGCAGGTCCGGATTCCTTGAAAAAACGAGATCCATCGCTTGAATGACGAGAAAATTGCTTGGAAGAGCAATCAGTTGTTTATTTTGGAAAATGTCGAGTTTTAATTTTCCTCGGATGAGAGCTTAATGATTCGCAAAGGAAAAAAATATTGTCTTTCTCGATAAAATCTGCAAACATCCCGTTTAAATGGCTCGATCTTTATTCAATGAACCTTCGAGCACCGAGAAGAACGATTGGTCGCACAGCTGTTATAATTGAAGAATCATTTGCTCGATAGAATTCAACAATGTATTTCCTTAAGAATACGGAATAAATGTTATGTCTGCGTGTGTGCATTATGCATGCATGGATATTTGAATTTAAACATATGTCTGTTTATATGTTTTGATTGGAGATCGCGAGAAATCCGCGATACGGTATAAATAATTAGCGTCGCCGTTGACAGTTAACGACAATCGTCATCATTTTTTTCTGCAACGTTCAACAATAAGAGCCTGAAATAAAGTAACGTAATCGAACTGAAACGTTGGTCAAATCCCGATCGATAACCCCGTCGCGATGTTAGCTACAATTTTGGACAAATTGAGGCTGCGTCGAATCGTTCAGGGCCTCGTGCATTCTCCTCATCGATGCGAGGGCCTCGTACAAAGCGATCACCGCAATTCTGCTGTAACAAATCCACGTTCCACGGTCACGTGTTATAACAGAAATTAAATTTCATCGATCTGGAAAAAGGGATAAAAAATCTTCGAGGCTAATTTCTCAGCATCGGATAAACTTATTAACAGAATAAAATCATCAATACTGTTGTGCACGACCAAGATCACAAAAATGCAACAAACTCATGTGCTCTTTCTAACTTTAAAAGGGTTCGGCGTCCATAAAAATTTATTGGACGACGATAATGATACGACGAGGGTGAACCTCGAAGAAAATTGCATCCTCGTTAGATATATGGTTCATAGGTTAAAAACTGCATGTAATATTAACTATACATATTTTATCGAGTAACTTCAGGTCCTTTCTAACGGGAGTTTGCTGATACAATTACTTGCACTGTACACTGCATATGGATTTATAAAGTGTGTAGACTTGTTTGTGTGCGAGCGTGTAAAATGGCCAATACCAATGGAAAACAAGGCCTGGAATTCGTAAGGATTGTTTCTTGTATTATTTCGAGTATTAGATCGAGCTTAGTGCGTCCTTTTGAATCTCAGAAGTTGTTATGACGTGACTTTGACCCGAGGCCGAACGCAAGGGACACTCACCGTGGTTCTAGCCAATTAAATCACTTCCACCATTATTACACACCATTTTGTAAGGCACTTATACGGATACACACGTGAATATGAAAATCTGTAAAGCACCGTGCGATGTTAAAACAATATTACAACAATGATCACGGAAGCAGCGTAATTACTTTCACCGGCTTGGAAATTTATCCTGGATATTGCAATTGCAAAAATCCGTGATGGATTATGAGAGGATATTGCACCTAACGCAACGGATTCAAATAACTCGCGAAATGATCTGCAAAATTTTACCTCCGGTGCCTTATGGTATGAGAGAAAGTATATTTTATAAATTCATAAAATATATTTATTCGCAGATTTCGTTATCATTTTATAAATTAGAAAATCTCGGACTTCAATAAAAAGTGAAAATTCTGGTAGAATACGCCCACGTTTTTTAATAAATATTTAAAATTTAAATTATGTTAATAACGCGTGAGTCGTTACATATTTTTGCAATTTGCAATGTTTTAATGTGATAAAATTAATAACTTTTGTGTTCGGAAATTCGAATTTTCATTGACGCAGACTATTACGTTTAGATAATGCAAATGAGAATAATTAAATGCACGCAATTGTGAGATTAACTTTGTTCAAATGCATTTATTCCGCTGCGTGTGATGAGAATTTTTTGTTCGATCATTTCGGAATTGATTACGACGCGATATTCTACGCGAAGCGAAGGGGTGGAAAAAATTGAATTAAATTGTACGATGAGATCGAATGTCGTACGTACTCGATTACGTATCGAAAGTATAATTGTTAATTTGACGTCACGAGAATATAATTTGATCATCAAGACGCACTCTCGTGCAGTTTGAGCATTAAGGAGATCCGGATTCCAGCGCGCGGGTATCGACTCCGATGCAAACGGCATTGAAAAGTACGTATGTCGGTTAATGCGTGTTGCGGAATACGAACGACACTCGTGTCTGGCCGTGTCTGCGAGCTACGCGCGGACACTCGTACACGAAAAGATTGAGATACGTAAATGCGACACTTAATTGTCATGGCTAATTAATTTACAGCTCGTCAAATTACCGTGACAATCTCTTTATTCCGAACACACGGCAATCATCAAAGCAGCCAATAAATACTCGATAAAATTCCATCACTTTACGACTGATAAACAATAATCGTGCTTGGTAATCTAAAAATCTTGATCGCGACGAAAAATATTGCAAATGCTTCATCGAGGCTCCCATTTTTCATCAAAGTCATCAAGTATGGATTTCGCAAAAATCCTTTCCCCTAATATTAGAAAAAGAAAGTTGGAATATGACGTTAGTCGGTTTTAATCATTCGATCAGCAGTTTAGAGACGAAAAAATGAAGAAAAAAACACTGTGAGAGGAAATCCGTCAATTATCTAATATCCTCGAACGATTGCAATACTATTTAAGGAAAAAACGTATTCTTTGTTTTTAATGTTCCCAGAAAAATCATCGATGTTGCCATTGTCGATTCATCCTCAGTGTCTAATTAACCCTAATGAGTCCGTCTTTCGCTCATATTCAATTTGTAATAACAACCTCGAGCGAGGATGCCTCAGATATGTGAGAATGTCTCTTCCATTACGTCGAGAGATTGTAATTTATAAATACATGCAAAAACTCAATCGCGATTTAGTTTTCGTTCGTCGAGTATAACGAAAAAAAGAAAAAAATTGCCAAATTTCTTTCAATCTAATTCAAAGTTCTAACTGATTCTGTTTTTTCGATTTTCTTGAAATTTTGTACAATTTTTTCACTTTGAATTTTTCATGCAGCGTATTTTGCATTTTTTATGCATACGATTAATAATAAAAATACAGACGGACGGAAGATTTATTTGCGTACAGGTTTGCTGCATATCTGGCAATTTGTAGCAAAAGGTTAGGCGACTTTGTGCAGCGAGTAATCAT
Organism: Diadegma fenestrale; assembly: GCA_037043255.1. Lineage (NCBI taxonomy): Eukaryota > Metazoa > Arthropoda > Insecta > Hymenoptera > Ichneumonidae > Diadegma > Diadegma fenestrale. Next base: position 13,802,229 of record CM073309.1, on the reverse strand, counting down.
GAATACAGATGTTTTTTTTTGCCGGTTCTGACAAACTGTGGAGAAACGAGTCTTTTCGCTATCGTCTCAAGGTTCGAGGGTAAAGATTACCTTGACCATCGTCAATGGTTGGAGCCTTTAAACGAGTCTCGGAGGGAAGGATAGTGACAACTGAAGAGCACTGTCAAGAGGGGGTCCAGAAGAGAGAAAAAGTGAGAAAGGGGGACAATGAGAAGGAAGAAGTGTCAGTCCGACGCGGCCTCCACCACAGAGATATATAAGTCCCAGGTTGGGCCCCCACCTTGCGTCAAACGAATAGCCACGTCTCAACGGACCGCAACGCCGTTCTTATACGTCCCAAACCACGTGCCACCCGTTAGCCACTCGCTTCACATCCGAGTGGTACTTTTGGTTCTCTCTCTCTTTCTCTCTCCCATTTTCTCTTTCTCTCTCTCTCTCCGTACTCCTCTGACGGAGAATAGACTCGTACGTACGAGTACCCGACTCACCTGATATAGTCGCGTAGAGTACCCGGTGCTGCACGTTCCGGAACAACGAGGCAGCTCCATTTTACTCTTTTCGATTTCGTTCGCATCCCTTTGACACTTTAACGTCATATTCGTGTTTCCGGACCCTGTCAGGTGCTCTTTTCACACGAGACAATCACTACTTGGATTATTCATCCTACTTGACTTTTACCAAACTCGTGAACGTCGAAAAAAAACGAACCAAACAAGTTTAACAAAACTCTGAGTTCACGCTTGGAAAACAGTTTGATCTTCGAGGAACGCAAGGAACATATCAACCAGCAACCATGAAATTCGTAAGTAGTCACATTGCAATCCACGTTTTCCATACATTCGACAAGTGCAAAACTAAGGGTTTAAGAAAATTCATAAATAAAATTAGATTTTTGGTCAATTTCGTCATTTTTTTCGTCTTCAAATGTTGAATTTTCTCTGATCGAATTGAATTTTCGAGGTTCTACTAATATTTCGTAAGTAGTCACATTGCAATCCACGTGTTTCATACATTCGACAAGTGCAAAACTAAGGGTTTAAGAAAATTCGTGTAAATAAAATTAGATTTTTGTCAATTTCGTCATTTTTTTCGTCTTCAAATGTTGAATTCTCTCTGATCAAATAAATTTCCGAGGTTCCACTAATTGTTTTTTTTTTTTTTTACATTTTCAATGAATGACTTTAAAATATACAATTCCATTTTTTTTGCCACTGTCTCCGAACGCTTGTCACAATATTTATACAGAATCCAGTTTAGGTTAATTAAGAAAAATATATGCAAAGGTTTGGTGGAAGATAAAATTTGCTAAAAAGACGTTGAATGCATAAGGATTGAAGTGTTTTGAGAGTAAAACTCATTCATGACATTCTGGGCTACCTAGTGGACTAGTGAACACTGCTTTTATAAAGTTACATAGCCCAGGGCGAGGCTAGTCTGATCGGCCTTGCCGGAGGCTCGCGGAACCACCTGCTCAACTAGAATCCTACAAAACTCTATAGTTATACAAAAAATGAAAGCACTTGTCCCGTGCACGGTTCTTAAATCCATAAAATTAGCCTAACGAAGTCATCAAAGTTGACGTCTCACAAAATGTGAGGCACTGAATCGTTTCGTTACAACTACATTGTAATATTCTTTATTTATTGATGTTCATAATGAAAAAATGTCATTATAATCATCAATAATTAGTAATTCAAAAATTCTTTGGTCGAATGAAAATAAAATAAATAGTAACAGGACGATTTCACATTAACCATAATTTTGAGTCATTTTTCACTCAGGCTGATGACAACAGGGAAAGAAAAAGTGTTTGTGTAACTCGGACAATTTTTTTTCGATTTTAATTCGTGTTTCCTATTACGGGACAATCGCAGACTTGGTCTGGGTCAGTAGAGAATCCCAACTTTTTGTAGGATCTCACTTTTCTCTCTAAATATTCCGCCCATGGCACAATTACCGTTGGCATTAAAAATCTGGGAAACTTACGAACAATGGGATTCTTGGTTCATAGGAATAAAAAAAATCAGCGGTCGTGAATGTCCCAAAACTCTCAGTTTAAGGCGACCGACATTTTTTTCACCCCCGTTCATTTTCCAAAAGTTTTTCAATATTTTTCTGTACGTTAAATTGGCTCGAGATTCAAAAAATAAAATAAAAACTTTGAAAATCTGTTGCTTTTTTTTTAATATCAAAAACCGTCGTACAAAAATTTGGAAGAAATTCTATAAATCTCTTTGATGGGTAACCGAGTCTGTCACGGTCGACCAGAAAACTCATCGAGTCGCGACATGGTACAAAATTAAATAATTTATTATCTTCCTGTATTTGTTCTTCGATTCTTCTCTACAATTATGAACGGTTTATGCCCCATGCATGGCCGGAGATCGAGTATTTTTTCTTTAAACAGTGGCTCAAGTGTTGGTAAAAAAAAAACACACACTTTCAAAACATTGAGAGTATAACTTTGATTCTACTTCAGCGCAAAGGGTCAAATTAATCGAAGAATAAATGAAACGTGTCGCGATAGACATACCGGGTTTATAGCAGTTGGAATGACCCGATCGCGGGGTCACGTGCGCAATCGAAATTATACGTACTGGTTATGCTAAGTTAATTATAAACTAGGGCGTCGCGTTGTTGTGTATAGTGTGTGCATATAAGTTTCTTGTATATAAATCTTAATAATATATACCCCAGCGCACAGTAGCAATGTGTGACCAGCCCATGAATTATCCGGCCTCCATTTGAGTATGGAACGCGCAGGGTCCTTGCGTCCTTTTTAGTATTGAAAATTGAAAGCCACACATGTCACAAACTCATAAAAAAAAGGCATTTGAAATTTTTTTTTTTAATAATCCGTCTGAATAACTTGCCATTTTTGATCCACTTTTTCATGCACATTATCATAATCATACAATTTCTACAGTGTACACACAATATATAATCGACACATTCCTGTACGTCAAGTGAATCGCCGAAGGTTAACGAGACCAGACTACAACCAAATCGAAAGTCCTCATGCTAAATAAATCCTTGTAGAGGAGCACTCGACAACTTTTGGTCACTAACATTCACACATGAATTTATCCAAGTGCCGGATATTTTTTTTAACTCATATATTACAGCATGCGATCTGAAAACAAAATTATTGGTGCTTGCAAATTTTATTACGAGCCTGTTTTTATGACGATTAAGCGTCTCTGGGCTTCACCAAATCGGTTTCCATTCTTGGGGACGGAGGGAAAACCCGTTGCTTAATTTGAATGAATCATTGCTCATGATCTGCTGGAGAATTCGGTTTGGAAATCGAGCCTCGAAATTTAAAGCTGAAATTAAATTGATCTTAGATTTCAACACGTGAGGAAATTTTCATCAAATGCAAACTGAAATTCACCACACTCATACTCTTCATGTGTTCTTGACACGAAAAGTGAGTGTCGACAAGTGCTCGACACTATGCCACGGCCTGATATTTATCGAGGAATTATGTGACTTTTGAAGTTGACTTAAATTCCAACAACAGCATCACTTTATTCTCATTAATCCTGGACGATAGGGTTTGTTCGTTTCTCTAGTTTCCATGAAAATGACTCTGAACTGTTGACGCATTCACGCGTCTCCAATGTCTTCCGACACTGTATGAAACTGGGCGATATTTTGCAACTTTATATATTAGCACATAGGCTTGTCGCTTGTATCATGAAGCCTAATAACATAGTCCTAGATATTTAACCCGTTTGTGATCGCCCCCGGACTGTTTATATACGTATTAACATTCTCGCAGGCTTATAAACGTATAGATATATAAATATTATTCCATTTCATGTACCCGAGGCCGCCTGTTTTTGCGAACCAATATACTCTCTCTCTCTCGCTTTTTCTCTCGGTTTTTTTCTTCCTTACTCTCGCACCAGGTCCTTGCAATCACCGGACAAACTTTCCGGTCCAGCGGGCTTCCTTTTTGCATACATAGGAAGGATATATGAAAAGTATAATATCAAATTGCATACGCAGCTGTTCCTTAGCCACATATGCTTTAACGACGCCTTGCACATTAAAGCCCATACTAAACGCTCTTTGAATATTCATCGATGCTTAGCGCTTCAATGAATTTCGTTGGTATTTTCAAGCAGTACCGACAAAAACAATAATATTAATAAATTTCAATTATACAGAGCGTATAATTAACGATGCATTTAATGTTTCGATCACTCGGTCCAGGGTTTCTCGTTACATCGTTGCTCAAGCCGATACCCGATCGAGGGATTTGTAGAAATATTTATAGAAAATAGGGAGAGCAGCCTGGAAAATTGATCATTATAAAAAAAAAAAAAACAATGTTTTGTGTTGCGAAACAAAAATGATGGCTGCGCCAATTTTTATTCAATGATCAACAATTATTTCCCACTCGTTTTTTTCTTGGAAACAAAATAAAAACAATCCGAAGAAATCAGAAAGATGATTGTCGTGCGCGATTCAATTTCTGGTCTGTGTGGAGATAAGCCGTTTCTTATGTTTTCAACATCCTACTTTCTCTGTTTCTAATAAAACATTTGCGCGCACAGTTGCGCCGAGCTCCAAGGATCGAAAGTTCGATACTATTTCGAGCAAGAACGGTGCAACTGTGACAAATTGCCCGATGCACGCAGAGCAAGAAGAACATAAAGTAAAAGCGTGTACACGTTTATGTACAATACAGTGATGCTTCTGTAAATATGAACACACTCGGCATAACAATACACACATTCAAGCTCGAAGCGCATGCCATCCGTTACCGCACGCTATTTTTTCTAACGCCCTCGCACATGCCCGAGTCATACCCAAACAGATTAGCGAGCCTTTTACTCTTTTTAATCAAGCATTCCCGCTTATCATGGGCGAACAATCAGCCTACCGTGTGTGTCGGTCTCTATACGATAATATCAAATATATTCATGTGAAAAAAGACTAGATGAGCTGATCCAAAGTATCGATACATAAATGATTTGATGCACTCGCCGCGGACTGTCTAGCAAATCGACTGGGTCACGCAACGTAATAACAATGTGCACTCACACATGCTGCGGCGTCTGAAGCTCATGTTTCATTTAAATATTATACACTGAACGGTTAACTAGTTTATTTGATACTTGATTGTTCAGGACGAAGGAGATTAGACAGCACATGGATGTAGGAAACGATGGGGAATAGCTTGCACTTACCTTCCACTCCATTCGCAACTTCCTTGAATTTGAAATCGTCTGCGGGAGTAAACTCTGCTAATTGAACTTCAATTACTTCGTAGTTTAACGATTTTATGCAAAAATTTCATCTGCGTGCATACTTTTGTAATATAAGCAGAAAAAAAGTACAAGGTTTAATTTTTCAGGTTGCGAAATCGGAAAATGTTTTTAAAAATTTTGAATTATGGAGAAAAAATTTATTGCGCACGGATTTTTCTCTCGTGGGATTTACGTCGGATATAATTCGTTGAAATAAAATAGTTGCGGATAGAAGAGCAATTTACGGTCGATCGAAGGTCCATGAAACTTCTGAGCAGGGTGTGCGTGTTTTATTCAAATGGAATTGCGGCGCGTGATCAGTGACTGTACTTGGATAATTCTTCGTGAGAAATAATGAGTGCGCGGTCGCGTGACGTGCGTTACTGACGTAAGGATAACGCGTATAATAATATATAATAAAGTATTATTCCGCGGTCCACGAGAATCGTATGGAAATAAAAGTGATCGTGGGTGCGAACCGATTTGCCAAGCAAAATCATTTGTTCGTGATCGCTAAAAAGCTCAGATCGATTATTGACACCGCATTTTACTGCACTATATACTCTCAACACACCCGCACGTTTCGTTGCGATATATCAGGCTGCAGACTCGTTTCTTTTCCGAGCAGATCAAGCGAGCAATGCACAAATTCATATCGCCGATTATGAGCTCACGCACATGCACACATCTCGCGAAATAACTCGCCTCTTTCCCTTTTTTTTTTAACGACGTTGTCGAACCGTGAAAATCCACACGATTTTTATTAATTATATATAAATCGATATTTCCCCGTCAGTGATCATGCATTAGAAAAAATAATAATAAAACTCTTCTGTACGTGGCGGCCAACAAAATTTTAGTCGTATTCACTCACATGCATACACAGATTAATTCCACTTTCTTGGACCAACGAGATCGCGATCTATCGATAAGACCTGACATGCCGTTACACCAGCCTTTTTTACGGGGGATGAGAAAAAAAATACGTTTCTACACCGTGAAAAGTCAAACGCTGCACGTGTTCAAAATCTTTACCAATAACATGTAATATGAAGTAATAGAGTGACAAGGACACTTACCAGACTTATTTTGCTGGAGAATCAGCGAATTTAAACTTTCCTTTACAACAGTCGGTCACGAATTGGGCAAATTTCATCGGCATTTTTACTTCATTTTTCTTTCTCTCTCCGGAATCGATATTCTTTGCTGCGCTCTCGAAAAACATTGTTCAACAATTTTTCTTGGAAACAGTCAAAATAATCTTCTTGTGGCAAAAATAATGGATTTTTCTTTCTCCGAGTGAAAGTGTTTGAATATTTTTGTGAACACATCAGAAACAGAAATTTTTTAGTCATTTCCGTCATCAGGTTAGAAAACCCATTGAAACAATTGAATTGTTGGTGCGTGGTACTTTAAACATTTTGTATGGTGTTCTCTCCTTTTTACTCACTGATATAATTATCGATTATGTTGTATATATTTCCCACCACCTTAACGCATGAACGTAAGTCCTGAGGAGATGAAATGGCCTCGGGGACACGATATAAAATTTAATGAGAACGATGGAACAATGGGAATAATGAAGGCTGAGAGTTAGAGAGCGAAGGACAATAATTTTGCGTAGTTTACTAGAAAAAAAAAATTTCTCACATCGTAATTAGAACGCTCAGTAATTATACAAGAACTTTAAGTCATTTATACCACTGCAAATGAGTGAGACTTCAAAGTTGTGCAATATCGTTTTGAGCTGCCCTCGAAATTTATCAACTATGGAGTTGTTTTTATTCGGCCACGATAATTTCTTCTTAAAATTTGATTTTCTTCTTAGCACACGGAATTTAACGTTTTCGTGACTGTCAATGTCTCATTTTTGTCCATCCCGAATTACGATCAATTATTTGGTTTTTCCACGAAACGAGACTTGATTGCTTTCGAGCATTTTTTCCGGATATCCGAGTTGGACTCGGAGTGGTGTCGAGATCACAAAATTATACACACGCGATACTAGAACGAGGTGTTGATCCCGCACATTGATTTTTTCAGCTAATTCAATATTATTATTATGATTTTATAACGATTGAGTTTCACGGAGCGAAGATTCTTACGCATTATAAATCTATTAATTAAAAAACTTTGTACGGCAATGATGGTTGTTTTTTCGACCAGCGATGCGTATTTTTCATTATACCTGTTGCTTACGTAATTGAGGACGTGGCATCAACGCTATTTGAAAAAGTTGGAACACCCGCGTTTGGTCGAAAGTTTGCTGAGAATGACGCCGCATGTTTTTGCACCGTTTTCGAATCCAACTACACCATAGCAACACTTTTATGTTTGATTAAAAATTGTATCTATTCAAGGCATTCCTTGTATACCTTGATGTTTTAAGCCGCTGATCGAAACTCTCGCGAACTTTCGATGTAATCTTACAGCGCGTACACATAAACTCTATATCGGTATATTTCCCGTGCTGTTCACTCACTTCCGCAAATTTTTTCTCGTTTCGCGTCGTTCGCCCGCGCTCACGGGAATAATAAAAATTCTTTACTCAATACGAGTGAGCCTAACACCCGAATTTCAATAGACTAGGCTGCGTGTGGTTTCTGCATTTATTTTGGGTCATCATTTTTTGTGGGTTCAGAATTTCAATTCCATCAACACTGTAAAAACAAAAAACGAACCAATTTTCATTCCTACTCAACTCATTCCCATTCTCGTAATCTGTCGCTGAATTTGTTCAACAGAATTGAAAAACTGCTAAACTCGCCATTTTCATATTTTCTAATTCGAATTTTTTTGGACATCGGTTTTTGATAATAATAAATCGACTGGAATTGAAAAATAAATTATGGGTATTTAGTGTTTTTGAACAATTTGCAGTTTTTTTTTTTTTTTCCAGATCTTGCACTCTTTGTGAGATTTTTTATCGAATCTATAGCAATAGTGTACAATTCTCTCGGCGTAGCGAGAAACGATATAGCTCGCGATAGACTCGGCAAGTTGTTGGGTTTTGCAGAGTGCTATATAGCAGAAGTGCAGTCAGTAGTAACGGCACTTGAGCATACGGCCATTCTCTTCCGGCAAGTGAGTCTCTTGTACGGTCTTATCTCTGAAACTCATCGATTAACGCGAGAGTAAGAGAGGATCAATGTTATTTTTACTACGGAAAACTATAGTGATTCGCTTGCACGTAGATTTCTCGTTCCATAGGAACGAAAATTTACGGATTGGAGCAGTTCAGAGTCTGTAGCAATTCAGCTACAGAGAGTCACGAACATTAAGCAGAGCTTTACTTCCCAGTCCGATGTAATTGCAGTTTTGTTTCGATAGAATGCAAGGATACTGCATTTATTTATATAAATAACGTTTACTTATGTGCTATATTTCCGAGTGTTTATTCGTCATGCAGAACTGCTCTCGAATGTGCCTCAATGATGCCGTTACTGAGCAAACACTAATAAGGCCCAAAAGCTTGGATTAATCCAATTTTTGCAAACTTTTCGTTAAACAGTCCAAGATAAATTTTCTCCAACGGGAAAGAGAATCTTCACGTCGACTAGCAGATCATAATTTTTTCAGTGTGCGTGATGTTCAGTAAAAGTTGGAATTATGGCAGATTTTTCGCCATTTCATCGCTTTCATTCGGTAATTTTATAAATTATTTCATTTATTTTCTCACGTCAAGTTCGAAAAAATGTCGCGTAAAGTAAACGAATGTGGATGAAAAAAAAGAATATGAAGTAATTATAGCGGAATCGCGTCTTTTTTTTACGTGACAGGACATCCCGACCGTCACACGTTTCATTTTTATTTTTAGTTGCCATCGCAATGTAACATGCGACCCCAAATATATAATACGACGTCGCAATAACTCGACTGACGAACAAAACGCGGAGTCGCCTTTTGTGCTCGGAAGAGCATGTCGAGCGAAGAAACAGGCGAAAAGATTGAGATACAAGTGTATACGTAATGCCGAAGTACGAAGAAGATGTAAGAAACGCAGACGTGTGCGAAGGAGATCAAACGAGAGTCCAGAGTTCCGGGTCGTGTTGACTGATATTAGAATTACGAGAAAAAAATATAATAATAACCGAGATCTTGCCGTGCATTTACCTGCTAAAGTTTTATGTTGGTTCGTATATAAAGCAAACATGCCGTTATGCCTTCGCAGATGACACGATACCTTTATGCGGGTGTACGCACCGGAACGTTAAATCCTACACATTCATATTCGTTCTGCTGGTGAAACTTGTTAGTCTCGGTAACACGAGAAGATGTCCCCGATCTCTAAAACCACGTGGACATTTATTTATGTCCCTGATCATTTTCAGGATACCTAAAACAATGTAATTAAAAGTATTCCACGACCCCAGATTGCTTAATCGTGACTACTCATCAAAATGATCCGCTTAATTCGAAAAATTCAATTAAAATTCCATCTTCCCTCCAATTATCAATGTCAACGATAGTGGCAAAAGATTTTCCCCTGCCGGAACAAATTTCAGACAAAAAATCCAGAAGTTACTAAACAAAGCAGTACAAAGTGGCTCAACACTCCGGTTTGCTCGATTACCCGGCAATTCGATACGCATTTCATGAAAAAAAAAAAATTATAAAATAGCTGGCACGTATTTGTTGAGCCATCATTGTTGTTTTTGCAAATTGGTACAAAACGAGAGACAAATGTTTCCAGTTACTAGACACAAATATTCAAGCAACTGTTTGGATACACACGTGACTGGATTATGTTGATCACCTCATTGTGTGTAATGTTCTATTCTTGATGTATGCGCAGCGCTATATCTCTTTAGAGAAATTCTTACTGAGTGCGGACGCTTTCCATGGAATAGATATACAGCGTTTGTTCTATTGACGGCCTTGCAAAACCATAGAGATCGTATTATAGTCTGGGAAAAAACATATTTCCTCTCGATTGATATTTCCACGTTCACGTATCTGCAGACCGCGAAAATCTTGTCAAGTCATTATTTTTTATTGTGCATTCGAAACGGTTACATGATGAAAAAAGTCCTTCATGAATTCGGTATCGTTAGCAAAGAAGAATCGAAGGTGACTCAGCCCTGATTCACTAATTGACTCAATTATCGACAAACTTTGATTAATTAATGTTCAACTTATTCTCCTTGATATTGCTCAATATTAGTTGATCAAATATCGCTTATTCATAATAAATAAAAACGAATAAAGATAAAATGCTTTACGGTCATGGTTGAAATAGCAAATAACAGATAGAGCGTTGATAAGATGTTAATAATCGGAGATTTATTCAATGGGACATATCGTAACTATGTTGTGTTCGCAAAGGCGAGCCCCCCGAAATCCGGTAAAACAACTAATATATATAGGTCAAACGGTCGTGTGCATTATGCCGAGGGTTGGTTGCAAGTGCAATTGGACCATAACGCAGACGCACGATCCAGAGACTATGCACTGATCAAGTAGAAAAACTTCGTGTCTAGTCAGACGTCACGAAAGAATAAAGTAATACCTCGACTCGCGTGAACTCTCCGGAACTAATCAAAAGCTAGACGAAATCAGAAATGTTGTTCACTGTGTACGGGGATTCCCATGCAGAATCAAACTGATATTTATATTCATCAACCGTTAAACATTCCATCACCGAAGGAAAAAATCCACAGGCTGATGTAAATGCTAAAAATTTGATTACAATTTTTTTAAATAAATTTGATTAATCAGAAAAGAATAATTGCTGTTGATTTCGAACAGTTTTACACCGGGACCGAGCCGCCCAGAGTAGAAATCTGCCAGATAGGATCTTTAAAGCCTCCAATAGCTCAAGATCGAAACTATAAAACTTCCAATTTCTCCGCGGAGAATAGACGAACGAAATTACGTTAAACTTTTTACGCAAACTCTTCGGTGACACGTAAATTTAGTGAGTTGTCTCTGGAACAATGAAAATTTGTTTCCTGGAGCGTCCCAATGGTATTCTTGTCTGTGACGGAATGATATCGAAGGCGAAGAATCGCAATAAAGTGGCAAATCTATTTCTGTGATATGATACTTGGTGAAAAAGTTGATATTCTATTTTTATATCGTTTGGTCAATAAACGCTACAATCAGAGTGAAATATACCATGAGAATATGTATTACTGTACGTACAAAATGTAGGAATAGGTAATTTCTTTGGGGGATTAAAAAATCTCGAGTTATCGATACTGGATTGAAAGTGAAACTGGACCGTAACGAACAGACACGAGGTGGAGGGACCTGGGCCTCGTTATGACTGCGCCAGGGGAAAAACGATCGTACGTCTCGTAGCTCTGAAGAGATATTGTGTGCATATATCTATATATAAATAGAACTTTATATATCTGTAGATAAACATATGGCAATTGGAGTGTAGGAAGTGCTGCGAGTCACGAGACGAAAGAATTTGACAAGCGAATATATCGATACGTTTCTTTGTAGTTCTCAACGAATCTGGATACAAAAAACGAGACAAGAAAAAACAAACCAATCTATCCACAATTACGAAATCGAATTCCAGCTCAAAACTTTTCTACTTTTCTATTTTTTGGAATAAACCAACCGAGTTCGATCAATTCTGAGGAAAGATGCAATTGCACCGAATTGTCGGAATGATTCAACGGGAATATCTAAAGGAAACAAAGCCTGAGATGGGAGAGACGATTGCCTCGTCCTCTTGATACGACCATTGAAGAAATCATGCCAATTACACACTCACTCATAATTTTCCTATTTACATTTAGTCACGGTGGATCTCCAGCTTAATGAGTTAAGGTGTATGATCATTATACACAATTCACGAGCTCGTCTAATTACCAACGCGCTGGAGCGCAATAGAAAACGACAGCTTAATAGAAAAATAAAAAAACTCCAGCACAAGAAAGCAGCAGTACAGAAAAAATAGAAAAAATTATGTTTCTGCGTTGTTTGCAACGATCATATTGGAGAAAGTTATCGATTACGAAGCATAAAAACTTTTGCCTATGCCAGAAGAATCACTGTTACTCACAGCTGCCGAACAACAAAGAAAATTATAGTAAATGCTATAATTGTTGATGATGACAAATGTTTACCACGTGAAAATATTTTCTAGTAAAAACTAGACCATTTTTTGTCCGACATTCTCTAATTATCACACTCACAGTTTGTTGCTTTTTCTTCTAAGACCGGAACGATATTCCTGATGGTATTTTAAAAGACTGTTGAGTGAAAAATGAATCGCAACATCTCGTTTTAACTAATAACTTAACAATTTGCTGGTTATTACTTTTATTATAATTGATGGAAAACTAATGCTCTAAAAATTCTTCCCCACATGTTTTGTATAGAGAAATTATTTTTATTCCAATTCTGATAATTCGATGAAATAAAATTCTCCATTTACGACCATCTGCACGAAGTGGGATCGATTAAAAAACGATTCAACGACAATACAATTCTTAACAAATTAGATTTGAAAGCAGTTGAAATTCGGAGGCACCTGAAAATAAAAAAAAAACAACCGAGAAAATTAATGTGCAATCAGTCAAATTTGCAGAATTGCTCGGAATTTGAATTCACGGTCGGAATTCATAACCTGACTGTACGATTATTGCTTAAGAACACAGAGAATATCAAGCTATTTAAAGAAATAGGAATAAGAAATATCACCGTGGCAAAATCTTGGGTCACAGTGAATGGGCATGTGTGTCACATACGTCAGCCAAGAAGATGACCTCGTCTCTGTAATATGTTTTTCGCAAAGACAAGAGATCAGGCGTCCCGTGGACTCGACATTTGATCGTTGCGACGACACGTATCGCAAAACAGTGAACATTATTTACTTTTTTCGCATATTTAATACGCGTTATGTAATTTTTTAGCACGTAGCATTGAATAGTTTGCTGAAAATAAATTCCAAAAGCAAAGGGATGAATGAAAATGTTTGGTATCGATAAAATTTGATTGCAATTACACGAAATTTATGAAATTAGATTGTCATTATGGCGATGAAGAAGAAAATTACGGAGAAATTATGTTCAAAGATCGCGAAAGATGATTTACGTCATGCTTGCCACGTTAAACTTGTCAATAGTTCAGAATCACTGATTAAGACATCTACGTTCAGAAGAAACATTACCCTCGAGAACGTTACGCACCAATGAAAACATGATAATCAAAAACTTTGTTAATCCCTGCAATCAAGTCGACCAGAGCCGACACATCACATCGTATAATTTAGTGCAACACCTTAGGCGATTGCTTCGTCGATTAATACGTAAAACACTCCACGCTGTAAGACGGACAAGTCGGGTCGTCTGCTTTTATGGCATTTTCACGTCAAAGATTGAACGACTGCAAGGAGGACTTAATAATTTTTCCCATGCAGAACCTTTTTTACGTAACAAAAATAGTTTGAAAAAAAATTCGTAACCGTTGGTCGATCTTCCTTGCGTAAAACGAGGGACAAGATTCGTGTCGAATTTATGACCGGATTGGAGTTTCACGAGCTAACGTTCTGCATACCCAGTCAGTGGACATAAAAATGCATAAATAAATAAATTTATACATGTATATGTTTATATACATTTCTGTGTATAAATTATCATTATCCACGAACGGTATACGCAGGAGTTTCGTACAATTTTCTTGATGGTAGTATTCTCAACTTTCAACGCCTTGTTACGACTTCTCGTCTTGGACATTCCAACATCCAACACGAAATTCTTTGCTCGTTGATAATCATGAACGAAATATCTCCGTAGTAATGCAGTGAAAAATGTAAAATTCATTTTTTACGTTGAGAAATTGACGAAACGGAATTCAACAATTTTCCAAGATTCCGCATACAAAGAGACCATTTTTTCATTAACGACGTAGATGCGAATTTGCGAACAGCAAAAAAGCATAATGATTGGTGCACTTAACATTTTTTTAGCTCTTTTTATCAACGGACCCTGATTTTTTTTTTCAATTTTCTACATCAGCAGGTTTATTCGATAAATTTATTGCTTTTGAATAAATAATTTTCAGATTTCACGGATGCTAAGAAAATTTCTAACAAACTGACGTGATAGTTACAATACGGAGGTGATGACGTAAAGTTATCATTTTGAAAAGACTGCAACTGATAAGAGAAAAAATAACGGGGTAAACACATAATTCACGTGGTTGACTTTTTCCTTGTTCAAGAGCGTGATCAATGTAATAAACGCCTACCTGTGAAAGGAGAGTGCACAACGTTCTCCCCAAGCAACGCGCGCACCTTCTCGTAACACATACTCTCTCTCAATTGCCATTAATTATAATTATTAAGGATAATACGCGAACCGATCTCGACCACGACATCGTCAAGTTTATTGCCATTGTTTTGAGCCCAGAGGCGTCTCATTGAAAACGAGACGTGGCTTTTTTTTCGTTGGTCCCTTGAAATTGTAACGCGTGATTGATCGCGAGTTTCGTGCGATATGAGGCTCTGTACACGGTTATTAAATACGGTTAATATTATTATATTTATCAGGAATAATCGAATGTTCTATAAACGCCCTTGAGGCTAAAAAATTGGAATAACATTCAGTGCCAACTTATCGTTGAACCGGACGTAGAAAAGCTTGACAACGAAACTCCCTGCTGCGGAACAAGCTGAATGATATAATTGAAACTTTCTTTTTTTCTTAAATTGCCGAACCCAAAGTAAAGAGTTAATGAATCCAGGCTCGTAATTGCTTCGTGGAAATTGCTCAGCTTGTCAATCCTCAAGAAAAATTGAAAAAACTCATCAATTTCTTAAGACTAGTAGAAACAAGCTATTAAGATCGAAAAATTGCTTTCCTATTGGCAAAATCGTTCATTTTACCTTTCGTGATATTATACGAATTTCTTATAGACCTGCGAGGAGGTGATAAATCGACACGTGTCCCGATTAAGCTTATTTTGCGAGCTCTCACGAACACATGTTCGCGAGAGATCAGGAGCAATTTATTCGCTCGTACATGGCTGGGAACACCGACTCTCTGATTCGAGTGCGATTTCACTCATCGATGAAATATTTCGCGAGACGCAGGTGCAGTTCATGCGTTCGTTTAGTGTGTTGATACAGCGAGACGAATCCGTCGCAGAAGCCTTAGAGCTAGAGACATAGAGAAGAATTCTCCATGTATTTCTTGCTGCCAGGGGATCCCGCAGCAGATATCTCCTGCGGATCAGAGAATTAGTTTGCCAGAAGTTCCCTGCTCTGACAAACGCAGACTAACTCCGCTTCGCATGCACGTACAGGAACGTCCAAAAGTTTCGAATCAATCTCTTTGGAATTAATGATTCCAATATTCCCTTTACATCATAGTACCCATGGCTTAATTTCATGATTCGGAAATGTCTCTTGACTTAAATAAATGATTGAATTTTTCTAATCAATTGAATGATTTCCAAAAACTATTAATTAGCACATGTTTTAAAAAAATTTTTTAATTTGTTAAAGTATTATTTGTCCGAGAAATATTTGTTCTGGATTATGTAAAAATTCGCAACGTCCACAAACTTTCTCACTATAGTGTACACGTGTCAATACACACGAGTGAAATATATACATATATTTATTGTTTTGCGTAAAGCGGTGGTATTGCTTGCGAAATTAAACAGCGAGACTCTCGGCGATGATCGTTAGAGCTAATTGATTGCGGTTCACAAAACATTAATCGATTTATGTACGTACAAATGTACTCTTAGTTTATGTGCATTTTGTACATTCCTCTTACAAAATTTGTTGAAAGTGTGTACACAGATTTACGCTTCGTTTAAGCAAATTTTGATCTACTTTTTTTTATCAATTAAAATGGTCGTCACACGATCAAGCGAATCGATTGCACGATTGCAATTCATTCATCTGATTTGAAATGTGCCTCCCAAATTTGGAAGAAAAATCCCATGAACCATTGCGTCATATGTTAATTTTGATTTTTTTTCCTCATGTTTCAGATCGTACTAGTCGCGGCCATAGTGGCTATTCTGGCAAGCGCGGTCGTCGGCCAGGACTATAGTCAATTGTTTGCAGGATTCGGTCCTTACTTGCAGCAGAGTTCGGGACTCCGAGATCCACGATCGAATACAGGTAAGACAAAACATTTACCGGAGAACACGAGATGCATTTGTATGAAATTTTCAATCGATTTTCTGGGTCACTTTGCCACAGAATTTGTTTATTGAAGCATCGAAATTGAGAAATTTTAGACAATTCCTTCAGACAAGATTCTCTTTGTTTGATTAATTAAAATATTCTTGTAATCATGTTTTTAAATGTCATCAAGTTTTTTGCAAGAATTTTTGTCCGTCACGTACCTTGTTGGTCGCAAAGATTCATTAAAATCTCTGCATTTTCGATGCAACGACACAACATCCTCAACAAACGGAATAAAATCGGCAAGGACAAGGTTTTATATAATTCTCGTTACTAGCCATGCAGTAAAACGTTGACGACTTTCCACTCGGCGGATATTCAAGATTTACATAATGACACTCGGCGTTGTTGCCTGTCACATTGGGAAGATATGCATTTGATTAATAGCTCCTCATTAATTATCGACTACTCGATGCTCCCAGTCATTTAGACCTTCCGTATTTCTCTCGTTTTATTGATTTCTAAACAAATATGGAAGCAACAAGTACATTGAAAAAAAATAGTGGGCGTTTTGTCGCCTTGCGAACAACCTTTATGCTTCAATGAATGGAATTCTCATCGCGAATGCGACATTGTTCATTGATCTACATTACTGTAGTCATCAAGGCCGGTGGCACTGAATTAATTCTGCGACAATTTGATCAAATTTTCGGTCGTGAAATCTTGCACAAAAATATTTAAAAAACTGAATCGATAATTTTGCTTTTATTTTTTAATTTTCTTTTTTCGTTTGTGGCAAATTGAAAGCCCTGGCGAGTTTCACGCACGAAAAACATTTGGAGAGTTGGTGCACTTGAGATGCATTTATTATTGATTACATAATTTTAAATGCACGCACAAAAATCTTTGTTAATGCAGTGGAAATCCTCAGAGATCACTAAATCCCAAAAACTTACTCAAAACTTACGACGTCAATGTCGCTGGTCTAATCTTATACCTTATTTTGTCTCGTTGCAGGTCCAGTTTTGTTCCCAGCTGGACCAGCGCCAAACAACGCGGACACGAGTGGAGTTATTGTAGGAGCCAGTGGCTTCGGCTTCGTGCCACCCAACGCAGGTAAATTGCCGGGCCAGTGAGTCGAACCCCAAACACAAAATAGACAAAGGGAAAAATGGATGCTACCGAATGCAGACGTGGTAAAAAAAAAACAGACAGACACACAAAACACAAAACGAAAAGAAAAGAAAATTGGCAGACTCAAAGAGACATTGAGGACTCGGTTTGGAGCGTCCATTGTTCGCAACGTGTACATAGAAACCCCATGGAATAGTGGTAGACAACCTTGTAGTGATTAGACACAACAATCGTTCAATTATTTATGCCATTGAATCGGCGGTTCTGGCAATGTAGAATCATCCTTCCCTTCATTTCCGCTCTGTTCCCATCCAGCTGTATTTTATTTGCGATTTTTGTATCGCTCTAAGCCACACACATTTCATAAATAAATTATTCCATAAATAAGTTATTTTTGTTCCGAATATATATTCAAGTTACCGGTGAGAATGTAACACTTGATAAAAACAAAATTATTGCGATACGAATTGATGTTGTGTAATCGACGTAACGACGAAGGGTATCAAGAAAAATTGGAAACGTAGTTAAAGAAATTGTACTTGGAATTCAACAATCAGCAGAAAAATATCTTGCAAACGTGATAGGCTGCTGCAAAGAACGAGAAAGCCTGATGAAATAATGTCAGATCGTGGTATAAATAAACAGACAAAAGAACAAGTCAACACACTATATTAACAACGCTCGTCAAGGTTGTACAATAAATGGAAATGAATGTTCACACGTTCTCCTGCAACCCATCACTTCCCACACCCGGATATGCGAGGGATGCTGTGCGTTGTGCTGATCGCAATGACATAACGGATTAGCACACGTGTATGATTTGTTGAAAGAGTTCTCGGCACAGTAGTTTATTTTCTAACCTTGAAACACTAATTGTAAATATGCTAATTACCAGGAAAAACAATCGGCTCTTGACTTATTGGGCAAAACTTTTTTTTTATGTTCTTCGACACCAATAAATAATTCACCATGCAACATTCTCCTATGCACCCAATATTTAATTATTCCTAATTCAACTCAAACAATCCTGCCAATTCCTTAAATAATAAATATTTATTTTCTTCCACACTGCCATCCCAAATAACCATGAAATCGCCATAAATAACAGCGACATCCTTAATCGCATTATTCCCGAATGCATCGAAACAAATCCAAATCCGTAAAATTGTATAAAATCCTGCATTCTCATTGTTTTTCGACACCAACGTACTTCGATGTAAAAAAAACTTTGTCATTTCAAATACAACCGTATCCGAATTATTGAATTATCTCAGAATGGAAAAAAATGCACCAAATCCTTTTATACTTTTTTTTTTATCCTTCGTTTTTAATGATCTTCGGCACGAGTAAACGAATCAGCACGTGAAGTCGATCACATAGTGGATTCTGGTTGTAGAATAAATACTAATCATGGACGTGACTATCTGTAAAAAGTCGGTCAAAATTCAGGCACTCACTTTCTCTCCTGCACCGTTAAATTACCGCGAGAGGATTGAAACTTTATCTCATTGATTCTTCTTGAATAGTCTCTGAAGAAAACGAAATTATCGTTTTCTCATGTTTGTAAGTTTCTGATTTTTCACGTAATCTGAATGGAATAAATGTTGATGTGGAATCTGTGGATTAACATTAGAAAATAATTGTAAACCGGTTAATCGCTTGTCCCCGATGGTCCATGGTGGGAGCGGATGTTGGTACAGTTTTGTTGATTCGAGCTTCCTGTCGTAAGAGCCACGACTTAACAAGTGGTTATGAAGATCGACATCGGAGCTTGTACAGAAAAAAAAATCGTGACGAGAAACCTTTGAGTCATTCTCCGAGCTATCCTTTCTCGTTATCCTTCCCCTTGAGCCTTGTATATCCTCGCGATACAAGGACAGAAAAGAGAGACTGAATACAGAGTGAGTCTCTTGCCTTTCTCGATCTCAGGAATAACGAAAAAAAAGAGAAAAAAACACTCGTAGCTGTTCGTGGTAATAAATTTGATGCAGGAGTGTCTCATTTTCATAAATATGAGTTTCAAATCGTCTCCACGGTCGGAATTAATCTCCTGGAAATTGCAATTCTTGGGATTCTTAATGACATTTTATTGTCTCAAACGCGAGGGTACAGATGTTATTTTATTTACCACGAACTCAACGAAAGCGAATTGCCTTGGTCCAGAGTACGGCCTCGAGGCATCTCAAACCCGTTTGCCCATAACCTTTCTCATTCACATACAGTCTTTACTATACAAAGACACTCTACTGTTACGTACGGAGGATTTTACGAACATTCTGGCCAGAATACAAAGTCGAGACCGCCAGGAAGATCAGCTCGACTTTTGCAACCTTGCGAACAATTTTAGCCCCGGGCTATATCTTTGCTCGTGTCGACTCGAGTTGAATGTCAATGATCTCTGAACTTGCTTCGTGGTCAAGTTCATCCCTGTCCAATAATAACTATACTTACCTAAGCTTGTCGGGCTATGTGTATAGAGACATATATGTTGAACTCGTAACTTCCTGTCTGGCTCCACACTCACTATTCGAGTGTCTACACATCGTCTCGGAAACTAGCACGCAGATAAATAAATACCACTTGTTTAAACGCGATGTCTCCATCTCGAGTGTCGTAGTCTGCTCCACACGTTGAGTTTCACGTCGTTTGATAAATCGTTATTCCGTTGAGACAAGCCTAAAGTTCAGCACCAAAAGGATATTCTTATGATAACAACGAATCTTCCGAGTCTTCGAGCGTTCGTTTGAATATCTGGCGGATGCTTGCAAAAATCATTTCAATGAAATAAGCTCCGGGATTCGTTGCGTGACCTTGAAAAACAAAGTTCAAGGATGATTTTGGAATTGTTGGTGAATGAAAAATCGCTCGAGATCTGTAGTTTCCGTGACAAAATGCCTCGACGCGTCGATTACTTCGCAAACTGCTGGTGGTTACCGGAAAATATGGCAACAGAGAGTTGAAATCGCGCGCGTTTGTGATAGCCTTGAAGAATGTGATTCTTTTGGGAATTAACGCGACAGCATCCCAAAATGTTTCAAGATCATGCACGTCATGTGTTAACTTTGCCCGCATGTACTTTGGTTGACACATAAAAAAAACGGACCCGTACATTTGAAAGCCACATTTGACCTTGAACGAAAACCATAAATGGGATCTTGATTTCAGGGTTCCTCGCGTATTTCTACTGAAGCGAATAGAGAGATGGCGGAGGCAGGTCCAATGGACACTGATACGAGGGAGGGGGAGGCGGAAGTCGAAGATTCAACGTGACTCTCGGACAGAGGGTGGAAGTGGGATCAAGGGAATGACCTTGAACACTTCAAGGGACGTCCAATTCCAGTCGCCTTTCACCAAAACAGACTTGTACGAATCGCACTGTCATATCCGCAGCATCGTACTGGACCACCTTCGGAACTTGTGGGCCAGACAAGACCTCCAATCCAACGAGTCAGCCCAGATGAGTCGGACGCCAAATATGGAAGTGAAATGACGATCGTTGACTAGAAACACTACCGATTGCTCAACAAGCCTCGTCGGATCATCGAACTCGACCTCTCGCCGTTATACCGTCGCGTTTCGGTGACACTGTGTTCGCTACTGTTCAAGGTAGAAATATGTATATATAATCACTAAAAATCGGATTGTTACATGGAAATCGAGACTAAGTTTACGGAATCAAGGATCACGAATATATATCAATGGAAAATAATGATTTCATCGAATCAACGCACCTTTTTCAAAGGCTGCAACATGCAAATTTTCGTTCCATCAAAAACGAGACAATCTTTCAAGTATTTTTAGGGCAGGTCCACTTTCAAAATCTGCCATGAAAACTGCGTTAATAACAATATCATAACTACATTTTTCGAGCCTTAAGGGGAGCCAGCAGTCACTTAACCTCACCTCGGATTTTCCAAATGAAAATTCTCCGCTGTCGTTTGACTAATTAAAAAAAGGCCCTGTCAGCGGTCGCGGAAAAATGGCAAAAATACCCTGACAGGGGCTTTTTTTTTTTATTGATCAAACCGTGTCAAAGATATACAATTTCGAAAATTGCACATTTCGAAAATAACGACTGCTCCATCCTCTTAAGTAATTAAGTTTCTAAATATGATAAAGCAAGTATAATGGAGTATGCGTGAGTGTGAGTGTACTATTCTTTGAGAAAGATTATTTATTTTTAATTGTAACACCGCTTAAGTACCTGCTAAGATACAAAATACAGTTGAGTAATGAGTACGAATCGATGTGAAGAAATTTATGGATGTTGTATCGTCCTGATGTCCATAATACCGGACACACTACGTAATGTGGTGAATAATCGTACTTTCAAGTCCAACGTTCCCACTTTGACGTTAAACAATGCGAAACGTGTACACATTACGACAAAAAAAAATCATAATTATCGACGTACGCGATAGACACAGTTACGAATAATAGAAGAGCCTCTGCGTGTGTTATATAACGTACGCTCTGCGTGAACGATCGAACTAATTACTCGTTAAACCTGTATGAGTCACGGAAAAAAAACTTTTCTTACTAACATAAAAATTGTTGTGCAATGTATAGTCGATTCAACAATATATGACATTAAAATCTATTTGGCTACTTTTTGTCGTTTATTTAAGAAGTAATTCTCATTTTTTCAATCCCATCCTAGTTCGTTATTGTCAAATGTTCTTACTCTCGAATAAACTGCCACGTACGGCGAGCGAGAGTATATTCGCAGAGGTGTTGAAGTTTTCAACGACTGCCAGCTGGTGCACCTGGAGTATAAACACCAAAGTGAATCTTCGTTGTTTGCAGCCTCATCGTTGTCTCGCTCTCCAAGACGCGAACGACGAGAAAACCAACACACAATCGTACAATTATTATCCACTTTTCACATTCCAGCGTACACGTTCGAAAAATAAATGAAAGTTTCAAGGTCATCCAATTAATAAGTTACATTTTCGAACCAACATGGAATATCATTTCAAGAGAGATTCCCTTTTACTTTTTTCGTGAGAATGGAAAATTATTTTGTACTGAACTGGCGAGATGGTAATTTTTTTTCAAAATTTATTCACGAATTCTTCTCGCGAGGTTTGAGGAAAAATCTGAAAGAGTACTTTTAAATTCGCGAATTTTCAACATCGGATTCGTAACCAGCGATCCAGCACATCCGTGAGACCCAAAACTTCATTTATCAAAACACACAGTTTTGTTTTTTCAGGTGATACATTTGACACCAGCAGTTCATTCATATCCCGAATCCTGAGAGCCGTGATATGAATCACTCACTCCTTTCTGTACTCCTTAGCCCACTCTTTACGCTAACAATATTAATCCCCGATGCAGTAACAACAAGTTTGATACCCAAGAGAAATGCGTTTCCGCCTACGAAGCTCCTGTACCTCATATATCAAGTTCGCGATAACGTCTAATAGATTTAAACAATTAGAAAGCTTATTACACAATAATTCGGCCACCCTGTTTATTCTGCACGGATCGTGACTCACTAACTTGATTTTCCTGAACAGTGAAACGATATGAAGATAAGGTGAATGGTCTAAAGGATAATGAGTTTATGACTTGGTGTTTCCATAACCGCAAAACTTTAAGTTACCGAATTTTTCGGAAATTTGGGGCTTCCAAGAGAAAAAAAACACGCTCGCAGACATAAAATTCATTTTTTCGTAGCGGAGTGCAAAGAGCGAGAATATTTTGATTCGATACTGCGATAAAGTTTCGAAAAATCGTGTGAATGTCAAACGATCCCTTATAATAAAAAGTTCATGGGACACGATGCAATAACTGCGTCTAATTATAGTTTATAAAACGTCATTTTGACACGTGTTAATAAATTATCGAGTTTCGAGATAAAAGATTGACGCGACGATCGCCGTGACGGATATTTTTAATCGACATTATCTTCTCAAATCTTATGAAGTTGAAAGTTATCCAACACAGTCGGACTATTTTCCGATTCTGATACTCAATGAAAGTTGTTATAAAATATATGACGGAGGTGTGTAATAAAACTGTCACAACACATCTCGATTTTTTGTTGTAAAAAAAATGTCAAACGTATTTGCAAGCCTAGATATTCAAGTGGTTGCGATAATTTTACTGTGATCTTTTTTTTATTTATTAATCTTGACCCCCTTCGGAACTTTTTGTTCAACACGCTTTGCCGTAAGAAATTCTTTTATCCTTATAATTACGGACACGTGAGTCATGGTATGTAAGTTTTTGTTCGATTCGTGCGAATATGTATGTGATCCTTGCGTATGCAAGTTATGTTCATGCTACGCCAAGTTCGATTCTCCCCACACTTCCTCTAAACACGTTCAACGACCAAGTACAAATAATTCCACGTCCTCTTATGGAATTCGTTCCAACGTTATTTCTTCATTATCAACTGCTTCCAAACACACTTATTTTTTAATGAATCTCCATTCATTGACTTCTATGAATAGTTCTGGTTGGATTAAAATGAACAAAAGTTGTGCTTTTTCAATTGTAGTTTTTTTCATCTATTTTATTGAATGATTTCGAGCAGTTAAATTTTTTTTTTTATATGAAAAATGGTTGGGATGAAATTTAGCCCATCGAAGTTGTAAAATTTTTGCATTCAGATGTCTTTTTGTTTAAGAGTAATGACGGCCGTTCGCTTTTGATCAATTTTCATTTGTTCTATCGAAATTTTTCATAAATTTGAATAATTATTTGTTGGTAATGTACAATGTGAAGAAATTAATTTATGAGATCGATTTATCGGCTGATATCGGGCGTTCCATCAAACGATATCCGGTCCTTTATCGATATGGTATCGTGTCAGTCACTTCGAAGTTCTAAGCTAAAGCGAACGAATGGGTTATACATGCGAGAGATATTCCCGCCGATCCGGCGGAAGATTGATGCGTGGTTCATGGGCCGTAAAGTACAAACGACACGCACGACGGAGTTGGATTATAAAGTCTGTATAAATTCGCATTGCAAATTTTACGATGAAAAGCTTGCGAATCTCGACCGGATTGAACGTATAAAAATTTTATGTCGTATACGGTGCAGCCGGACAAGAAACGCACATGACCAAATGTTTCGATGCAGTAAAACTCGCCCAAAGAATCAAGCATTCCTATAAACTATTCCTTAATTATTTCTTCAACTACCGTAACAAATTATTTCCTCAACAATTTTTAAATCCAAGCGAATTTCAACAATAGATTATACAATTATTTAAAAGCCTTCACTGTTCGATTAATTAAAAATTGATGAATAAATCGAAAAAATTTCACACCGTTAAAAAAAACACATTAAGTTGGATGAAAAAAAAGAAATCGAACGATTTTTCGTCGTTGCGTTGAATAAACTGAAAGTTGCTGGATGCAACGTGCTCGGGCCTATTAAAAATTCAGGGTATCAGAATTCGATGAGCAAATTTTCGTTCGCTACGAAACTGTAAAGTTTTATTTTCCATCAACAACTGGCAATGAGCTGAACTCAAAGAAGAAAACCGAGAAGTAATAATGAAGAAATAAATTTTAGAAACAATCCTTATACAAACGGAGTTGTTTGCTGCGCATAGGAACTGCAATCCGCATCGTGTATTGTGTTCCACGATGCGGGGGTGATTGAGTAATGCTATGTGTACCATAGGCACGTGTTTTCTATAACAATTAAATCGTCGATTTATTACAGGCATTATACCGATACATGGGAGATACATTGGGTCATGAGCATTATAGATCTGGACAGGCCGGTGCATAATTTCTTTTAAAATATCGCAGCAGTGCTCGTGGGAAAGTGCATCGTTTTCACGCAATTTCATACCCGCAATTACGTCTATAGCTTTGTATGAATAGTTATGGTGAATAAAATAAAGACGATAATTTAACGAAGGTAAGACCAGCGCATTTAATATCGTAAACTAGCTCGCCATCGAATGACTTAGCCCACTTATGGGTGAAAGAATCAAAGATTTCTTTAATTCTTAATGTATCGACTGGATCGAGAGTCTCATAAGATTCCGGGTTCATTTCCGATCCCCGAAATTTGGTGTAAAAATCGATTAAAATTTCTCCTGCTTCACTAGATTTTTTGACACAATTGTCACGTGGAGAGATAACCAAACAAAAACGAGTTTGCATCAGCTCGCAGTCTAATCTTTGGATCGGTGCAGTTGCGACGAAAACTGCAATTGAACGAACGACTACGAAGAATGGATTTTGAAGCGGCAGCTTCTGCTTGCCCAGAGAAAAATCCCACATTTGTAAACTAATGAAATAACTTATAAATGCAAACGTTTTAATATTCCGCGAAAAGCCAATTTTCAGCGCAGCCTAAAACATCAGTTAGGCGGCGTTTTGTTATAATGAGAGACTTGCAGGTGTGAATTATTTTCCATGCAACTTACGAGCCTTAGAATGAACCCGACACATAATAACACGTGTACACCCTTGATGAAGAGCGTAATAAAGTTTGCAAGTGAGTACAGCCGTTCGAAGTCTTGTGGACCAGTGCGACAAAAAATGTGTGGACGAAAGAAAAATTGACCGCAAAACTGAGAAATCATTCTACTCGGAAAATATTCTGTATTTTATGAATTATTGCGTTGCTGTAAAGAGATTGCATGCGAAGAACCATAATTAGCAAAATTCATTTTACTGAATAAAAACAAAAACTGATCGCGTTATGAGAATGCCAGCTGAATTGGCTTCACCGCCATTTACAAAATGTGTGGATGTTCTGTCAAAATTTGAACGGAATCAAAAACGTTCGTTTTCATTCCGATGTAAAAAAATTTTCCCACATTTTCACGACGGAATTTTTTTTTTTTCACATATTTTTCTTGTCATTCAATGCTCGTGCGTGTACGCGTAAACATTAACGTGTTCAATTAAAATTCACACCCCTAAATGCATCAACACTCCGGTAGCAACGACCCTGTGTGCATACATAAACAAAATAAATACGTGCATACTCGGTTCTCGAGACCACGTGAATTTGATTACATAATCCTGATGTTAATCGCATAGCAGTTCGAGCCAGAACGAGTGCGTGAGTTCGAGCACGCGGTCTCGCTGTACGCGGGGACCCACATATCTAGTAGAGCGTGAAGCATCGCGATCCTAAATATCATTGTCGTACCAACCACGCACGGCACATGCCTCACACCTCATTCCATCTCGCCTTGGCTCAATCTTCACTCCATCATTATAAGATACAGAACTTCCGTTCAATCCCCACCAGAATCAAGTTAAACACTTCGGCAATGTCCGGAAGACGCTTCCTGATCAAGAGGGGGGAGAAATATTATGGTTTTCATTAAGACAATCGATTGACCGAGATATTCACGTGGCTCTGGAGCAGGTCGACCAGGTAATCCCTGAACATTTTATGAACAAAAATGCACGTGGTCGAGACAGATCCTTGTTTTTGAAAATCATTTCGAATGTGGAAATAATTCTATTCCACGTTCCTTGATACAGATTCGAAATGCATTTTTTTTTTCTAGTTTACCTTACATTGAAAGAGGAATAATTTGGACAGTAGCTGTCGATGAGATTATTAATTGACGAGAATTTTGATTTAATTGCAGGAGCCAGAAAAATCCTTCGAATAGATATGAGTAGATACAATTAATTAATCAATAATATCAATTAGTTTTGCCAGCCAAGGAATTTGTTTGAATATGTATAAACAATTGTGATTAATTGATCGGTATTCCTAATTAACCTAGAACTGAAAGATATTATGAGTTGACCTTAACACAAAATCAGTTATCATGACACTGTAAAAGTCATGTTTACATAAAAAAAAACGCTCTTGAAACGAGCAACGAGATTTCTTCCACAGACCGCTCTTGGCATTCATCCATTGCAGTCCATAAAATTTTTATAATTTATTACTTCCGTCATTTAATTCGTTTCTATCGGTGGAAATGAAACGCGACGAATAATGACAATGAGAAAAGAGAAAGAAACCACCTTCAGGTTTAAACGACTGAATTGTTAAGTGAAATCTGTGCGGTAGCAATGGAGTGGATTACCTGCGGAAACACGAAGGTCAACTTCCTTCGATATTTCCGTCAAACCTTTCAAAAGTGGAAAAATTTGTCCGAAGCTAAATTCAGAGTAAAAATTATTTTCCTCAAATCACCGAAACGCAATAAAATGAGGAAAAAAAATTGTGCAACGATTAAAATTCAGAATAAAACTTCCGATTGAAATTTCTGCAAACAAAAAATGTTTTTTATTTGAAGCAACTTTTCTAATTATGCAGAAATAAATTTTTCATTCACGTAAATTTCGAAACGTACGCGGTTCAACGTGATTTAGTCTGATGCAATTTTTGGACTCAATAATCAGCAAAGATTCTGTATCGAGCGTCATATCTGTTGACAAATCGAGTAATCCTTGAAAATCAACGAGGAATTGAGTCATCATTGCAGCAAACTCAATCACATTTTTTCTATGAAATGAAAAATAAACGTAAAATTCGTCCTTTCTATTGGGAAATGGACATGGAAATCATGGCAAAAATCAAATCTCTCAGCTTTATTAATACATACATGTATTTATATGTGAATATGTGTGCGTAGCTAATTTTATTGGTATTGAAACCATTGAAAAAATGGTTTATCGCACATATCTTAAGCAGGGCTCTTACCTCGACGATTACTGTAATCGAAAAGTGTATCACTATACGCGACGAGATCTAAACAACATATATTATAATAAAATCGCTCATTACATGTATACTCCGGATAATATTCACGTCCTCGATTATGCGACTCCGTCCGTGAGCGACATGCTCGCGTTTATGAGTTAGGGAGCGAAGTACTCGTGTATGAAAGACATAAAATTTAATACGTGTCGGGCATTCTCTGAGCTTTAGATCGCCGTAAACAAAATGTATTTTTTTAACGAGAATAAAATTAATGAGAACGATGCAGGAAGAGATCACCGTGAATGCATAACGATCAAATATTTCGGGTTAGTGTTATTTTTTCATTCAATCAAATCAACATGCGTGTGCGTATGTCGCGATGAGCCAATATTTTATGGTGTACATGGTGTCGTCCCGGAAACCTGTTATCAAAATCGTCATCACGTTCGAGGGCTAGCAGTGAGATCACCCAAGTATTTCTAGTTCGAAAACTTCGAATTTTGTGTCGAGCTGAATTTAATTAGAGCAGGGAACGATCCAGCATAATTGGAAAGTCGATTCTGTTTATTTTTCATTCTTAGTCGACTCAGGAGATTGCAATTTTATCTGCATTCCGATGTGCCGATCGGAGGTACAAGATTTCTTGGTCTGCAAGCCTACGAAGATACTGTCGCGATCTGCAATTCACTGCTCAAGAGTTTTACCGAATGTTACTAAGTCAATTCTCTTCTTTTACGAACGTTTTAATGTATCGAGGAAATTTTTATTCGCTGTCGGTGATTTCTATCGAAACAACGCCATGAACGACGAGAGTGAATGATAAAGTGCACGAATTCTGGTTGAAAGAGTCGTTTAATTTAACGCCAAGAATTTCGACAGCACTTTGAAATACAATTTCATGTCTTCATATCAGTTTTCTATCTTCTCGGTATCGCCTGCGTTTGTATTCGTATATTGTTTAAATCTGAAAGGCAATAATCGGAATTCCTGATATCAGTTTCAATGAACCGATAATTTTTTTAAAATCATGTTATGAAAGTGGGAATTCCAGACATTGTTCGAATCGTCAGATAACAGTTTTGATCGATAAGCGTAGATCATGCAACAGCTGGATCATTTCTCGTTCACAAAATATTAGTAGACATTCCCAGACCAAAATAACCGTTTTAGGAGGGAAATCCTTCGAGCATGAATCATGTCTCACAGAGATTTGACAAATCCATGCCGAACTATGATTAGCTGAGGTTTTTTGATTCAAAAATCCACGAGAGAAAAAGAAATTGTAAATATTTATATCTCGAATGGCACATCCCACTCCAAATGACATTCGTGTATTTGTTGATATAAACGATGATTGTTAAATTTTCAATAATTCGAAGAATCAATTAAAATTTTTAGCAAAAATATTTCATGAACTGCTCAAATAAAATGATCGTTTGAGCAATGAATTGTTCGTATGTCTTCGAAATTTCAAACTCCTGTACTCAGCGGCTTTGGTGAATAAATATCATAACGTTTAAGACAAAATTTCGTCGTGATAATTTTACATGTAAATATTTCGCAACAACATGCTTGTTGGGAATTTAATTCGTTGATACAGATCGAATTTTATCAGGAGCTTGAAAATTGCGTCGGATTTTTTGAATATCGTCCTTTTCAATGAAAAATTTGACCGCCATTCAATTAGTGACCGAGATACTCGGACGATAACGGAATTAAGATAAAAAGCATCGTCAATGAGAGACATTCAGTCATTTGATAACGCAAGTGAGTCGTTGACGGGCAGTTATACGGTCAATTCATGCACCACGTCGATACAATATGGAGTTTAAAATTATCCTACAGTTTTTCGTTTTGACGTGTTCGTTGACATGCATTTTTTGCCTGGAAAAGGAAGGTAAAGTTCGATCAATAAAAACACTACTAATTATTTGGGACAAATGAAAAGTAATCAAAGAGAAACCGAAAGTTACGATAATTATCATTTAATTATGCAGTTAGTGCAAGCTGGTCGAGTCGCGTTTCTGCATTTTTCGGATTGGAACCTCGAATAGTGAATGGGACGAAAGCTGAACCGGGACAATTTCCACATCAGGTACAGCAAACACAAAAATCATTTTGTTTTTCATTACAAAAAAGTCGAATTTCAATTTAATTATTCAAAATTTTTGTTACTCCCTTCAAAGAAAAATCGAGCGAATCCTCGGAGAAAAGAAAAGTCGTTTTTGTTGTTTTGAATGTGCAACAATCTTCACAAATTGTTTAAAAAATGAAAACAAAAATGTAAAATCGTCAACAACTCGTTGACGATCGTACTGGATCGCCAAAATTTTTATAGTAAATCAAGAGCAGAGTATAAAAATTTGTGCAAATCCTACAGTCCTCAAAGTTTTATAATGTCTTCGTGCACACAATCTCAAAAAAATCAAGTCCAAAAGCCGCGAATTTGACGTAATACTCGATTGTCTTCAATAATTAAAACTCTACAAAGGTCTCGTTGAGGAGGAGCCGGACGGATAGGCATTTTTGCGGTGGTAACGTGATCGCTCCGGAATGGATACTCACGGCTGGTCATTGCATGTTTAACGAGTAAGTCGAATCCATATCGTGACTAAAACTTGGTCTCTCAAAATTTCGAAGCCAACGTGTTTTCTATCCCTTCAATTTTATTGCGATACACACAGAGCTGGAGTCCAAATCCAACCTTGGACGATTTCAGTAGTAGCTGGTCAAGTGTTGCTCAGACCAGAGCAGCCCAGTAGCCAAAGACGCGCTGTTGAGGCGATAATTTTACACGCTGACTTTGACGGAAACATATTGGCCAACGACGTTGCGTTATTAAGGGTATTTCTCTATTTTTTTTCTATACACATTATAGTTTCAAGGATTCCAAAACATTTGCTCAAACTTAAATGAGTTTTCAATGAACAAGCCAAAAAAAAATTTCTAATAAACCAATCAACGTCGAACTTTTTTTTACGAAAATGTGTATTCCTCGCAGCTCACAAATCCTTTGGTCTTGAATACTCCGTACATCAAGGCAGCGAGACTCCCACAAATGCCTGTACCGATTGGGACGGTTTGCGAAGTGTGCGGTTGGGGTTATTCGTCAGAAGTAATATTTCTTCATGATTTTGTCCATTCTCCATACGTGTTTTTGCAAATTGGTCATTGTTGTTGAAAACTGGGAATACTGTTTTGATTTTTAAGGAACGGAGGTGGGTGATGAACGATTTGATGTTCGTTTCAGTACCGACTATAAGTATTGAATATTGCCGAAAACTTTACGAGAACTTTACGGACATACCGGATGGAGCGTTTTGCGCTGGCTATGACGAAGGCCTCAGGGATGCTTGTGCGGTAAGTTAATGTGCGCAGTGGAGAACCTCGTCGAGAGATTCTGAA
Organism: Diadegma fenestrale; assembly: GCA_037043255.1. NCBI lineage: Eukaryota > Metazoa > Arthropoda > Insecta > Hymenoptera > Ichneumonidae > Diadegma > Diadegma fenestrale. The sequence goes on along the minus strand of CM073309.1, from coordinate 13,770,669 downwards.
ATATTAATGTCGCTGATTTCGACAGGGCGATTCCGGAGGCAGCTTGGTTTGCGGCAGCTTTTTAACCGGTATCGTTTCTGGAGGACAAGGATGTGCAAGGCCGAAGCTACCAGGAGCCTATTCCGGCGTGTACTACTTTCGTGATTGGATCAGAGATCACATGAAAAACTACAATGGACCGATCGGCCAGACTTCGGATTGGAGATACGTCATGATCGATGATTTTTCCAATAGTTCCTTGAATTTGTCCTCCCATTTTTCTGTTTTAACACTCACGATCATTTACACGGTTCTGAGTTACATTGGTGTATTAATTTTTCAAATGTAATCAAATAACGCTGCAAATTCGGAGAACAAATCTAGTGGAACAGGAAAAGCATAAAACCTCGGCGCACCTGCTATTTTTAAAAGTCGAAAAGTCAACTTTTTAAATTCGAGAATCGTCAAGAATGAAAAAAAGATTGCAAAGGGAAAAGTTCAGCACCGATCGGAGTCACGGAAAGTATTTTTTTAGGTCGTTACCGACTATCGGAGCTGTGGAAAGTATTTTTTGATTCATGTTGTTCGTCGGTAAGATTGCAGAAAAATACCATAAGCAAACCATATGTAGTTCACACGAATTCCCTTGTTATGCCATGCAGTCATCAGCGAGCGATAAGATGTTACCTGCGGCTGGTATCGCGAGTGGTAAAACCAACTCTGCTACGTCGATACAATCGTCCCGCTATCCTGTCGTAATTTATCTCGAATCTAAACGCGTGTGTTTATGAGGAATCGGCTAAGCCCGCTGGCTTCAACCCAGCTAAGGGTTAATGAGAGTCCAATCAATCGGGCTGACGTGTGACAAAATTAGCTCAAAAAAATAAAATAAAGATACGTGTACAGGCTTCTGAACGAAAGTAAATGAATAAACATCCCTAAAGTTTGCTACAAAGTTAATAAAGGTTTCAATATGGTATCGAACTTGTACTTATACTGAGAGAAAATACGAAACGCAGCATTGACTTAGATATTGGTGTTTCTGGAGAAGGCTGTGATTTGAAATTTTTGTTGAGTTTGCACGGAACGATCGAACTGAGTAACGATCGCAATCGGTTGGAGATTGGTGAAAGCATTTTTAACGCTCGAAAGAAGCTCGTAAAGTCAGAGAGTGACGAACGACTGATATTGGGTTGGTCCAAAGGGTGGATTCTATTATGTATAAAATACACGCACACGTATATTTAGAAGAAAAGGAGGAAGAGGTTGAAGGGTGCTCTGGTCGTGAACACAGAGTGATGCAAACGGGTATCCACACACATGCTCTCACGGACGTGTTCACACGCATGGAAAGCAGCAGCAGCAGCAGGATTCGACAAAAGAGCAACGGGCGCTGTGGAGTCGCGTTACTCTACTTTACGGGCACTCCGCCAATGAGGATTATGTTGCACGCTTTTATTGCAGCTTTTATTGAGAGGAGAGCGGGCCAGAGCAAAAGGAGGGAACGTAGCGGGTGGACGGTGAATTTCAGGAAGAGAAAAGGGCGAGCTTCGTTTTAGAGCCGTGCACGTTACATACGTGCGGCTCATCCCATCCAATCGTTCCCGTATTAACTCCGTAAAATGTCCTTAGTGCTGTATACGATCCAGGAAAAATCTCTTCAACAAATTGCAGCTCTTTTCCCATCGGTATTCAATGCACAGACTCAGGCACGATGTTGCACCCAGGGGACTGGATTTCGGTTGCTTTTGGAGTAAAATGCCGCTGAACAGCATTGACCAGCGTCCGACAAAAGAAGAGGCAAATGTTTCAGGAAAAAAGGTAAACTATAAATAAACAGCGAATTCCATTGAACGTAGAGCAAGGATTTTCCTAATTGCTGATTGTTTTGTGAGGGAAAACTCATTGATGATTGAAGAACTTGCGGTTTGAGCTGTTCTGAGATTACGAGAGATAATTACGAAGTGGGAAATGACCATGGAAGCCTGGGCCTTAAAGTTCCCTTTTCTCGTGTGTACACTTAATGTCTATAAGTCTCTTCCCTTTCCGCGGAGGACCTCGATCAAGCGATACGAAGGCCCTATCACCCTTAGCAAATTAGTTGAGCGTATTATCCTCCTATCAACCTTAATCAAATAGTTCGGACACTCGGAAAGCTCCCTGGACATATTAACCCTGCGCGTATCAAGTCGGTGAAATGATCTTATATCGCTTGGACTGGATGTCCACGTAGACAGTGCAGAACGTAAAATTTCGTCTCGTTCTATCCGGAGTCTTTGTATCGTTGGCAAAAACGTTAGGCTATTCCCAATTGTTACAACCCTTCTCGAGTTCAAGTGTCAGATTAAATTTGGCCCGCGTCTTGGATGCTGGACCGTGTCCACTTCATAATGAGCAGGGGAGTTTCTGGGTCTTCCATCCTTTTAGTTCGGTTACTCGACCATCCGCGTCTCCAGCCTGCTTTCATCTATGAAAGTTTGTTATATACAAATATCTCTATACATATAGATTTGTGTATATAGGATTGAACCTTGAACGCTCGAGCAAGCTCAACATTCGCCCGGAGGCATTGGCGACCAAAGGGACGAAAGGACCAAGCCCTTGGTCACCACAGCCCTTGGCTACTTCCCCTCTTTATATTATTCTCCCTCTGTTTCCATCGCTGCTCTTATGCCCCAAACCTCCTCCCACACTCTCCTCCATCTCCCTGGTGCCCTTCTGTACAGATCATTCGATATCAGCCTGAATATCCGTGTACGCCAACCGAATTCCATGAGAAAACGATGTTACGAAATGCCACGAATGCTCGCACTATCCCCTTGAGAGATTAAAAATCTTCTCTCTCTCTCTCTTTCTCTGCGACAACTTAACTCCATTACCCGCATTTCCACTCTCGTTCATTTTCCCATCAGCCATGTGTAGTACATCGGACATGCAATACGAATCGATAAATCTGGGAAAAAAAAAACTCATTTCGATGAGTTTCCATTCTCGAGCGCCAAGTACGAATTATAATTGTAAAAAATTGTCCGGGAAAGGAATGTTAAACTGTCATCGTACTCAAACTAGAAATTTGCTTATCTCGTGATTTCTACAATCATTTTTGCAAAAAGGACAGAAAACAAAAACATAGTTTTCCATTTTGGCCTGGTCCTTTAAAATTTTACTCTCAAGTTTTTTCAATGCGAGTGAAAAAGCCGGGCCAAACTCCCCCTGAATCGAATAACTTTGTTGAAATAAAATTTTTATTTCTAAATAATAAAAATGAAAATTGCAACAATTGTTGGCTGAATTTTGAATTAATTTCACATATGGAACGCGATTATCCGAATTTAAAGGGGTAAATAATTGTGGAAGGCTGATAATAGTTGGAAAATAATTTAATGTTATAACGTGGGAGTGATAAAATTAGCTTAAGATTAAAAGGAATTATGATAACTTCTTGAAGGAGTTGAGTTATGGTTGGTCTGTTTTTATTTGTTTTTTTTTTCTCTGGAGCAAACAGGCCATGTCGCAACGGGAACAGCGCTGTCACGTAGTTAATTTTCTAGCTGTAGCAACTGTGTAGATGATGAGACGTCTGGTCCGTCCGTGCCACGCCAGACGACCGTCGTTTCCGACCTTTATCCGGCGCGCATCGAATCTAACGAATATCCCTCTGCAGCTCTTGCCAGCCAAACTCTCCTCTACTCATTCCTATTTTTTTTTAATCTGCGATTTCGTTTTTTGCTCACTTTCCCGTCAGAAGAAAAAAGGAAAAAAATAAATGATTAAGGTTTCGAGTTTTTTAATCGTTTTTTGCTGGTTCTCGTTTTTTGCTTAAAGCTTTTCGACCTTTATTGTTATTGTGGCCTTTGTTCATAAAATCATTGGCCAAATTTCTTTTTTCAATTCATTTTTGTTCATCCAAAGTTCGTGCTTTGTGATATTTGATTTTGAAAATATTACAACGGTTTTCCATCACGGAAACCCAAGAATGCAGTTATCGTTGGTCGTCGAATTGGAAAAATCTTTTCTCGAGGTTGCAGGCAATTTGCAGGTTGTAATATGCGCAACATTATACGAGCATTTTACCCTCTGTTAGAAAAGGTTTCGCAAGGTAGCGGAAGAGGGTATTTGAGACCAGGGCTTTTTGGCGAGGTACGAGACACGCTCCGCGACTTAATGCGTCGTATGTATGCGTCGGGCTATGCGGCGAACCATTCGTTCCCCCGAAATGCCATGCTGCTAAGGAAGCACCGCAAGTCAGTACGTACATCGCGAATTCCGTACCAATGCAATGAGCTTTTCCCTCCCTCCCTCTTCGATTTGATTGGTCTCGATTTTTTTTTGTCTTTTACTCCACAATGACTTTTTGTTCATTTTCATGCCGGCATAGAAGCAATTGTTGCGTAAATGAAAGAAATTTTCTGTTGATAAAAAAATAAAGGAGAATTCGCGTCAATTGGACAAAATTATTTCATTATTTTCATCAATTTTTTGAGTTCGGTAAACTCGAGCGAAAATGAACTTGGAATTTCTTGGATAATTTTCATTTTTGAAATTTGTAAACGACAAGCTGAACAATCCGGATATTTTTTTTTTTTGTACAGAGTGCAATCTTATTGTGCAGAAACGTAATTTAAGAATTTTTCGTACTAGCTGAAGCCTGAAACTTAATGACGACCAAAACCGAACATTTGTTATGGAATTCCCCATGCAATTGATGTTTCTAGTCCGGGCTATATTTGCTCGAAGAAGTTGGACTTCTCTAGGAACGAATTGGACCAAGCACGAATGTACTTCGAGCAATCTTCTCTACAATTTGCTTACCAAGCTTCGTTCGTCGTTCCATCCATTCTACTGTGTTCTTAACATAAGTCGAAAATGTGCATGTAATGGTCGACGCGAAGGAATTTTTCAACCATTTCGTAAAATGTTATTGAACTTCAGATATTTTTATCTTCGTTTTTATGCCACAAAAACGACGAGAAAAAGAGAAGAGAAATGAAAAAAAAGATGTTCCGATTATTTTTTGAGACTAAAGAGACTTTGCTTGAAAAAAATCAAGTTTAACCGAGCCGGAGGAAGTCACGACACAGATCGAAATGAAGAATTGCCAGGCTGGACATTCACACCGTTATTTCTGGATTCCCTATTTTTTTTTTTCTCCAAAGATCGTCCGTTTCTCGTGAGAGGCTACAGATAACTAGGAATCGTGAAAATCCATTGGACCAGCCGAGTGTGCTTGATCGTTATTGCGATGGTCGGATAATTCGTCGTGGATCAAATTGATTTGGATTTCCTCAAAGACGAAATGGAGGGCGGATATAGAGAGGAAAGAAAGTACTGCAATAAAATAAAGAAACAAAGTTATATTCCGACGTCTGCGTGTGAGGATGGGGATGAAAATACTGCGGGTTATGTGGGCTTTGGTGAAAGATGATCGTGCGTCTCATTTTCTCTCATATGGCAGAAACATGGAGTAGAGGATCCCAGCACATAGTTTGTATATGAAAATATATTTTGATCTCTCATCGAAATTCAATTCGGCGGTGAGGAACCCGATACCGGGGAAGAAGGAGAGTGAAAAAAAAGTTGGAACCATGTATACGTCACATCTGAAAGATTCGAGAAAAATTTTAGGACACTTTCATTCGATCAAAGAATACACCAAACTTCACGACGCTTCCTTCATTATTAACGACTCTGAACTGCGAGCCTCCGTGTGAGCCAAAGTAGGGTCGACACCGACGATCCTGCAGGACGTGTCGAGAAACCGTACCCACCGAAATGGTTGAATCATTGACAAGACAGCTTCCAAAAGCCCCAACTTATAGGGGACCATTGCAAATTCAGCATTCGACATTTTCCCATCGCGCCCCAGACGGAATAGCAAAGCAAATAAAAACAAAAATGAAAATTGACATTCATCCACGCACGTGACATAAAATGTGAGTTAATCTGACACTGAATTCAATTTTTTTTCACTTCCCAACGACCACATTTTCTATTGCACTGCTTGATTCGCCATTTTCGTTTTTATGTCCATTCGAATGATCGAGCGTCACACATTGTAAACGTGTATCGTGGCTGATGACTCGGACGTTTGAAGATCTAACTGGATGTTGAAAAAAGTGAGATTTATCGATTAGTCTCAGTGGTGGAAAAAAAAAAAAAATATCGGAAACTTTCGCCCAGACGTGTACATCGAAATTTTTTAACATTTGCAATGTCGTCCCCGACGCCCATTTGGTATTTTCGTTAAAAAGTCAGAAAAAAAAGAAAATCTTGTAAAAATTGAAAAATTATTTTCATTTTGGCACGTTTTACTCCTTTATCGTTTCTTTGCAATAGACGAGGACGGACGAGACGATGAGAGATTAAAGGCTAGAACAGCTTTAACCATAGACTCGTCGGAAGCTTGGCCCTATGCCCATACGATCCTCCCACTCATTCGCTCCTGCTATTTCGGTTTCAATGTCCACCATTTGATCTTTGCGCTCCCGAGGGAGAGCACCCTTAAATTTATGTATGTGGATGTATGTATAATTGAGAAATTGGGCTGCGTACGAGGGTTGAAAGTTTCACATTACTTGGTGCTTTTACGAACGGTCAGCAACCATCGAGACATGTAAATATTAGTTGGTGAATTTTTCATTTTATGACCAACGAACCATACACATATAGACATAAAATATGAATGTAAATATTTTACGATGTATCCGGCAGTTTCTGGCAAGTTTGCCATGCAAATTGAACCAAAAACACGAAAAAAAAAATTCAAATTTAATTATTTTGCTTGCTTATCAAACGTATCGATGATCTCATTTATTTTCCATGGAACATCAAGATATTTCGTGTAAACTTCCCATTCGCGATGTTTCAAACTTTTCAAATATTTTTTAATCGCGACTCACGGAAAAGACGAATCTCGATATTTTAATGAATATTATTTCTCCAACATTTATTATCGTACGCGAATATATGTCTCGATCGTCCTTGACATTGTTCGTCGACATGAATCGACTGGAAAACATTGATAGAGGATACAGAAATAAATATGGAAAAAAAAGAACGAGTTACAGCGAGGACAACGTGTTTTCTGTAACTCGAGAATCTCTCGCGCTCGTGGGACACGGGGATCGTTCAGTGATCGTCGGACACCGGATCCTTTCCACCACGTCGATAAGTTCAAGGAATTTATTTTTCAGGGCATCCGTACAGAAGCTCTCTCGAACGAAACGCTAAGGGAATTTTTTTCCAGAAACGCCTTGAGAGGACTCCTTCGATGATATTATTTCGTAATACCGTGAGAAAGATCCGGGCCGCGGAATAATATTTAATTAATTAGATTAGATTCCTCGTTGAACGATTTGTGCAGAGATTCCTCTCATTTCTCTCCACATTATTAGAAGCGAAAGCTGAGAGTTTGGCATCCGAAAAAGCCATAAAAAAAATCGTACCGCGTCTGTTTTTTATGGTTGCCGAAATTTCCAGCATCTGATATCGCGCTGTATCGCATGCACGTTGAAGTTAAAAAATGTTTACGTTACATAAATTTCCAGACGATGAACTCGATTGCACGATGATTCGGCGAATCCTCAAAATCCTCATATGTAAAACGTACGAGTGTTCAAAGTCAAAAGGAATAAACTTTCGTGGCAAAATGTTTATATCTTTGTAAAAGTTTCTACGAGCCATCAGCAGTGACGGTGTCTTTTTCATTGTAAGAGATCGCGACCGATTAAGTGACCAATGGTTCGGAATTTACGATTTAGCTTTTTATCGTTTACAAGACGATGTGCGAGGATTCGTTGAAGCGTTTTCTGCGATCGAAGAGTTTCGCTATTGACCATGCGACACACTAGAAAAATCCGCTTTTTCCATATCCGGAAACCCGTAAACGACAGCATTATGATATTTATTATTTGCCAACGCGTAAACGTATAAAATTCAATACTTACGCAGCTTGTAAAAGTATGAAAAGTGTGTGCGTATGTATATTTACACGCACCAGCGATGGCTGCAGCATTTCCGATTTATCCTCTTCCGCGGAGAACAAAAAAATGCCGAAGAGACGAAGTGGAAACCTCGATAAGGTGGTTGAATCGTTTAGACGTGAGAAATGTGGGTCGCTGACACGACCCCATGCATAATAAAAAAAGTCAAAGGACCAAAAGGATAAAGGGAAAAAATGAATCAATGTTCACAACAAATTTTACGTTTTTTTTTACCACTTGGTTTCACCATTATCTTTAGGATAGTGGCATTAAAAAATGTTTATTCAATATGTATACTTTCCTTAAAATCATCGTCATACTCGTATTTTCATATAGCGTAATAATAATATCAATAATCGCAATAATAATAATAATAATGTACAGGAGACCGTGATTCTCGGTTTTCTCTGTCTATTTCGCAAATGAGCATGGGCTGCGCGGTTCTCACTCACCTGTTTTTTGTACAGCGAGTGGGTATCTCGCAGAATTCGTATTGCTGAGTCAGGACCCGCGCACACGAGTGTCGGATCCATGGGACTTCCGGCTCAGCATTTTTAAATAATAATGATTGTAAAAACAATAATAATAGCAATTATAATCGTTTAATCGTAATATATAAATTCATATAGGTATAATATATATGTATATATATACTACATATCATGTTTAGATATTTTATATTTATATCTATCTATATATATGTGTTTGTGTTTGTAAATATATATACATATATATTATTCTTACGGTCTCGTGTATGTGTGTGTTTAATGCGTATTCCGTTTGTTTCAACTTTTTCTTGCATATTACAGAGAATAAGTATCGTTACATAGTAGTTGCGTAGGTTTATTTTTACTTGATACCCATTACTAAAACATATAAAAGCGGTATAAAGCTCGGTCCTCACACACTGATTTTTTTGTTATTTTTTTTTTCATGACTTTTTTTTGTTGTTTTTCATTTTTAATTTTCACTTTTGTTTAATCATTTATTTCGTATCTACTATTTAAATATAATATTATAATAATAGTCGCGCGGTGAGGCGACTTCTGAATTGCGGTTCACATCTATTTATTTGTTGTGGCTTTTCGAAACTTTTCGAAATTTTTAAAATTTTCTTCGTTCTCTCACGTTTTATTTTTTTTCGTTCTTTCTTCGTCTATTAATTTGTTTTGATACGAACTTACGGGTGTATCCGTAATGCGATCCGGCGCGGTTTCGTGGATATTACGGGCATTTTTATTGTTATTTGTTTTTTTTTTGTTTGTTGGTTTTTTTTTACATATTTTATTTGCAGATTTTTCAACTCACTGTCTATTACTCTTCGTTCTCTCGCTCTTTATTTATATACATAAATATATGTATACTCGTACATTTGTGGGCTTGTGTGTGGGTGTGTATTTTTATTATATTTGTGGTACGGTGTCTCGTTGTCGTCGCTGATACTCGTTACGTTATTTTTTTTTTCGTTTCACCCACTTAAACATTTTTATTTTTTTATTTTACGTGTGTAAGCCGTAAAAAAAACAGAATACAAAATGCCGTCAATCACGCCAGCACCGTTTCACAAAAACATCCATCGAAACTGAACGCATTGATAAATGTTTCATAAGTTCAGCCTCGTTCATACGGTTGCCCGCTCGTGCGTTCATCATTCCTACAGATTCACTAGCGGGTGAACATTCTTTTATCATCATTGTCGCAAGGTCTGTGCGATTAAGTCGAAATTGCAACTACAACGAAACGAACCCCCGAACGTCACACACTCTTGAAATGTTACCAAATGCACTTTTTTTGCATTTTTACTGCAGCTGTGTGTTCGACAATTGCTCACGAATCCCGAAAGCCAAAAACAACTCTTGGAAGATTTGAAAAATTATCTTTCCCATGCACGTTCGAGCTGCTGTGCGGTGAACATTTTTTTTTCTTTTTTTATGTCCATTTAAACAACGTTGGGAATGTTTGGACACACTCGATCTTGAAGTATCATGATTATTTGCATTATTTTTAATAAATAAAGTAGAAAGGTTTTTTCTTGCATGTGACGACTTTAGTTTGACGCAAATATTCACCCGCTAGCTAAAGGTACAGCGTAGTAGGTATCTCTAATAACCCGAGTTAGACTCTCGCCCTTCATTCCAAACAAACAAATCTATAAAGTGCATACAATTGTTACAATACGAATTATTCAATATCAACTTTCATACTCTAACGATATAATAATAATATCAATTATAATAATCGTAATAATAATGACAATATGTTGCTAATAATGACAATGATAATAAGTTTATTAGTACGAATAAATTTTGTCGTGCGTACATCCAACGTTTTTTATTTTTTCATAACCACGAACTATTTCCATTTGTTATTGAATGATATTCGAAAGATTAATTGTCCCCTTCGTCGTTGGGATTCTTCGTAATTTGGATGAGAATTCAACAGCTCGTTCAGCGATTCATATCAAATGGAAAACCCCATTTTTATTGGCGGGCATGCAAAAAGTAGATTCGGTTTGTTATTTTATGAAATTACGGTTTATTCGGCAGTGACTTTGAACTTTTTGTTTTCCATATTGCTTGTATTTATTGCGAGAAAAAAGTCCGAATTCACTATCGTGTGGAACCAGCGATCTCTCTCGAAAGGGTGAAGAATGCAGGGCGAGGATGATACGCGAATAAGCAAAGTTTTGGCACATGTGAATTCGTCTTGCCAATTATAATTTTGAATTAACGTCAATGATTGCTGGATGCAAAAATTGACGCTCACAGACACGACCTTCCGTCGCGTTATTAATTATCCAACTGAAAACGTCGCCGTACTTCGTTCACGCTCTCAGAGAAATTTCGTAATAATACATTCCACACGAATTGTTAAAACGCTCGTGAGTTACACTGACTGAATGGCAAACAACTAAATCATTTGACATTTTACAACCGAGGCCTGTCTCGTTTCAAGACCTTTTAAAGTCTACGATCTAATAGCTCTAATAGCAAATCTACGTCTTATCCATATCATATTCGATTTCCAAACAAAAACGACCAAATGAAAATAAAAAGTGTCGAAAAAACATTCTCTCACGAATATAATTTTGTCATTAATTTAGTCGAATAGATTTTTATAAAAAATATACATGACCAGATCTTTTGATCACAATATGTTTCGAAAATAATTAAAAGCAATCAACTTTAATGGTTTTTGGTGAATCCAGCTCGTCCGGCACTCGATTCTCAACACGGATACTCGAGAGTTCAAGCAATTCTTGAATTTTCGAATATGGAGCGTCGAATGAGCCAGGCTCACCATCTCTAAATCTAGAAATTTATCTTTCCTTATATAAGTGTCTCTTCTTTTTGAATATGTATTCATGCATATATATTCATTCGTATGTATATTTTCACTCTCGCAATTGAAGTACTCGCAAGGAGCGAGATAGGCCTCGGTTGTCTGGCTTACATTTTGCCTCATTTATTTGAATGCCTTTATTAGCAGTGTCTCGAATTTTTTTCTCCTTTCGATAAAAATCGGTGTTTTTGGATTTTTTTTTTTCAAATATATAAAAAATGATCAATATTTCTCGAAATTGTGATGCACGATTGAATATTCTGATTATGCCGATGATTCTGCTTAGGGTTAAAGTCACTGACGTTAATTATGTTTCTTTCGTCTTATTGGCATGGCAGCTTCATTATTTTTGCTTAGGTTTAGTAATTAATTACTTCCGATGCATAAAAATTTGTGTAAAAATGAGATTTTGTATCTCGCATTTCATTAAAACAAGTTTTTCCAGTCTCAATGAAATTTGTTCAATATAAATGAATCCTTGTTTTGTAACAAACAATTTTTCCATTTGCACCTTACTAGGGCTCGTATTTTTTCATGGAGGTAAAGTTTTCGTTGATTGCGTGAACAAATGTTTGATTTGGCGAATCAATCAAATTTGGATCGTTGTGCAATTGTTTTTTTTTTTTTAATAAAATTGATTTGTTATCTCGATGACCATTGAGTCCGATGAACCGAGTCGTTCACACTCTTAGGATTTCACTAAGTAATTCGTTTCCGCTACGATATTTAGCCGAAGATTTTTCCCCTAGTCCATGAAATTGATGGAAAACATGTTGCTTTTTTTCTCGAGTAATTTAACGGAGACATTAAAACGCGGATGTACACTATAACACACAGAAACTAACTATAAACACCGATATAATCAAGGCTTACACAACCGTCTGGAGCCTGGTACGATTATTAATTACGTGGGAAAAAAGGTCGGTACAAAACGCCCACGCTATAATGAAATGTAGCAAACCGTTAGAGCTATTGGCACACTACCGTTATCATATAAAAAAAACGGCGATAATGATCGACTTTGAAATGTGAAACAAGTGCGGATGTCACTTATATAATGGTTTTTTATTTTTGTTTACGCGCCAATAACTATTACGATAAAATGTGCTATCGTCGTTATGAATTGCGTTTGATGAACGCTTGAGATCGCGACGACAGAACAAAAATGTTGCCAACAAGGCGTTCCACGAGGATGCGTCTTGCGTTTGATGTTCGATGCAAATAGCGAGCTCCGATCCTTATAAAAGCGGAAGCTCGCCCTCTCCCGATACACGCCTTCCAGCAGCATATTTTCGGATCGAGGATTCGCACGAGACATAATCGTATTAGGAATTTCATTGTCGAATATGACGTTTTATATTCCGGACCCCTTAAACCCTTGTGTGTTCGGTGTTGGAACATGAACGAAGAATTTGACTACATTTTTATTCATTTTTTTCAATATTTTCACATATCTATGTAAATATGCAGTGACAGAGTTGCATGGGAGGAAGAAAATTGAATTTCTTATTACTTAACCTTTCTACATTTGTTTCTAGTGCTGTGTAAATCTGTCTGTTGGCATCCTGTCGCTCCTTCACAGAATAACGATACATTATTGTTATTTAGGACTGAGGTCGTTGATGGTAACCGTGTTATTTTAATTTCACTTAAAACACATTTATTTTCGTTTCTATGTCTCCTAGTCCAGGTATGTCTGTTTATTTGTTGTTGTGTGTATGTTTCCGTTTTTTTTTTTACGTAATATGTTAATATATATAGCCAGATTCGACAATATACGTAAATGTCCGATTGGGTTATTATTTTTGCTTTATTCGTTACGTAATGTATTTGTAATTGTTTATTTTGTTTTATCTTGTTATTTATCGCCCGCTTGTACGACGCGTGTGCACGCCTATAAATCCTAAATTAAGTTGTCACGCAGGTATTATTTCATACCCTTATAAATAATTTATTATTCAATATAATTATCATAATAATTCCTACACCAGAGAAAACATCGTTAAACCTTATCTGTGTATCTCATATTATTCTTTTCATCCTCTTCATCTCAATAATAATAAGTATTTAGTTATTTTCGTGTGTAATCTTTCTTGCTTATTTTTGTGTCTTTTCCCTTTTTTGTTTCCTTACCTTCCATCATTATCCTTCTTTATTCGTTAAATTCAATTGTATCGATTAATTCATTATTCTTCACGCTTTGTTGTATCTTTTATTTATTTTATTATTTTCTTTTCTTTGTTATTTCTTTTTGCTCTGTTTGTTTCTTCTAATATTATTCATTCTTCGATATAGTTATATTATTTTATTAGAAAATTTGTACTCTTATGGGGGAGAGGGCGGGAGGTATTGTTAATGGACACAGATGTCCCGTTTTGCTGTTGTTTTTTTTCCGTTTTTTTTTTTAACTTTGGTTTCGAGGATTTGAGAACATCTTACTCGCGCATGATGTCAATTCCAGTTCGTGATGATATTGTTTCGGATGTTACTTTTCTGATTCTCTTTTCTCAACATTCCATTCAAACACTTTTTTCAATATTTTCTTCCCATAAAAAAAAAACATAGAAAAAATAGGAAAAATGATAGTTTATGTCAACATGTATAGTTGTGATTATAGAGTTGCCAATATATGTTATTAGAATTATAAAATTTTATTTTGACATTAGAACGATAAATTCATATCGTACGTCGAAAATTCGCATGACGTATTACAATTTTTATCATTTTTCAAACTTTATCCAATTATTTAGGGAGCTCACATGGATTCAAGACCTTTTAGCATCGTCCAGTAAAATGTTCCACTCGAACCTCAGTCTGCAGCCAAGTCCCTAAATATGTTTGAAAAATGTGCAACACTAGCCAGCCACAATATTATTTACTTGTTTGTTAATGATCCCGAAGTTTGCATCGTTGGAATGCGACAAAATTCTGTTATTTCTTCAGCAGACCCAATAATTATTATTGAATATTTGGTCCAGCCAATGAAAGGATTCTCTCTTGTGACAAAGAAACTCAATCGACGCGAAAAATTGCCACGATTTTTAAAATTCAATAAATAATCAATGGAAAAAATGGTTTTCGTTGAATCTCAACGTTGCAAACTTCAGATTCATTGTTTGTCATCGTTGTTATTATTATTTTGCCCAGAAATCGATCAAATAACTAGGAAAGGGACCTTCAGGTTCTGCGATTGATGCTAAAGTTCGAGCTCTTTTGGGAAGTGCTTTTATCGATACTTTTCGCGTTTGATCTGCCATAAGGGAAGGAGAGAGGGCAAGTAGATGAGGGGACCAAGAGAAAAAAAATTTAGCGAACCAGGGGTGAATGTCTACTCTGAAACGAGGGAGTCTTCGCTCTCAAAGAGATTCACGAGCATATGGAACAGTGAAAGGTCTCTGTCCGTTCGAAATGTCTATCCGAACCCTCGGACAAGCGAGAAGATACACTTCGTTTACCGCGAGTCCTCGAGACGCCTCTTTCAATTAAATTAAGTCTTCGAAGATGAAACGTTAAGAATGAAATTCTACGTAATAACGTAATGCCATCATTTCTTCCATGGAGATGCGAAAAAAAGAGAGATGCTCGAAGAAAAATGAAGCAGTAACTCGCTATGTGGCTGGCTCGATTCTTCATGTTATTTATTTAATACGCTCTCAGTTCACTTTGCATTAGTCAATCGAATTTACCGGCGCCGATAATTTCATCATTCCCAGAGGTATCAATATTAATCTTACATTACTTGGGACAGATCGATTGGATAAACGGTCGATTTTTTTTGTTTTTTTTCGTGTTTTTTTTCGGTACACAGATGACAAAACATCGAGATACGTTGAATACAGAAAATAGTGGGATTTAAAAAATGATTTTAAGGATTTAACGGTTTTGATGAGAGGATACCGTACATTCAACATTCACGCGACACACGCACACGGGCGCCACTACACGAGCCACTAGTTTATTAAGCTGACAGCAATTAAAATCGACTTGAAACTCTTATTTCTATACTTTTTGTTTATTATTTATTTCTACTCTTGCACCTTCGGACCTAAAAGAATTGATCGAGGTGTCGAGTCACAAAATCCACGTGGGACTCGTTTAAACAGCTAGTGCTATTTGACTTGAATTATTTCGTTATTTACGCCAATAATCTCGACGGATACACAAACATGAAGATTTATTGAGGAACGCGTTATTTTTTCGTATTAAAAACATTTGGTTCATTATCCAACCTTTCGAGTTCTACATCCTAAACTACGTCCCTAATGTCGAAAAATCGTTACAACAGTTCAAACCACTCTTTTACATCACACTCGATTTCGTATCGTGTAAATACAAAAGCCCCCGTAAAGCTCCGAGCTCAGAATGGCGTCTTGTCTCTTTTTTTTTCGTTTTCTCTTTTTTTTCCGAATTCCTTTCCTCTTCGTCCAATTGTGCAGTCTATTACCCTCGTCAATTTTTTTTCTTGCCTTACTCTCGTCGAGAGATACCGGTGCGAGATTAATCCATTGAACAAAAAAAAAAACGAGCGTATACTCGACCGCGGAATCGTGAGATTTTTCGTTTTGGAAAATTTACGGGCACAATTCACGTGCAAGCTGAGTCGCATTTGCAAATTCTTGTTTCAAATCGATTTTTATTTTCAATTCGAAAATCAATGTAAATCTCCCGACGAGCCCGTTGCGAGGAGTCGAAAAAGGGCACGGAACGGCTGCAAAAAGACGTGGAGAAGCTATCACATTAATTGCTTTTTATTTTTTCGAAAATATTCGCTTAGTCGATTACTATCGATGGTTTTACACATTTTTTGAGCTCGCAGAAAAAAAAAGCATCATTTTTACGCTTTTGCATTATATTTCTTGAGGCATATGAATTTCTTTCGAAATCTCTCGTCTTCTTGACTGCAGCAAAAATTTGAATACTTTGGCCTGTTCATTTATCATTTGCTTGACTTTTTTTTATTTATTTTAAGGTCAAAATGTGAATGTAAAGGGAAAATGGAGGAAACGTTTTTCAAAATTGATGTATTCTAAGCCTAGAGGAAGTTGCACTACCACGCCCACCGTCCCGAGCTCTTAGAATTCGACTTCTTACTCGCGACTTATTAATGTTAAAAATTTCATATAAAAATTGCATCGAAAAGACGTTTTTAACTTGACGCCATTGAATAGCCAATGCTTCTCAATAAAAGTTACTTAAAAGTTAGCGTATAGCGTTTTAATACCACGTAGTCAATTATCGTGCGCTGTTTTGGCATTGGTCCTTCATGATCGAACGCCGAAATGATTGAAAAATCATTGATGTCGTTAAAATCATTGATGTCGTCATAATCAATGTTATTGTATGGAGATCTCATTTTTATGAAAAAAGAAGTTTCTATGGGACTTTGGAAATAATTGTTGTGTTTTCTTGAATCTGCGTGGAGATTTTTGGTATTCGTTTGAGGAAAAAGACTGTGAAGCTTTGAATGACGGACGTTCGATCGATCCGGACCATTTTTGCGTCTTTACGACTTAACGACTATATAATGAACGACTTGCATTTTTCCGATGGAGCGGCATTTATTTTTCGTTATGCTTCTTTCACTTCTGTCAGTTGTCGCCGTTTGGTCCGCACTACCAGCATGATTTGCATTGCAAAAAACTTGTTACTATTTTTTGGATCGATTCCATGCCTGCCGTCCGATCGGTTTTCCATTTTTCTTTTTTTTTCATTTTATCCCTTTCGTTCTTTGCGTTCAGTATATTTTATGTTTTTTCTACTGTTTTCGCCATTCTCGTGACTGACTTAATTAGTTTTAGGCTCGAATAAAAAATGGGGGATAGCGAATGCTATCGTCCCTTACGTGTACGCCTAA
Organism: Diadegma fenestrale; assembly: GCA_037043255.1. Taxonomy (NCBI): domain Eukaryota; kingdom Metazoa; phylum Arthropoda; class Insecta; order Hymenoptera; family Ichneumonidae; genus Diadegma; species Diadegma fenestrale. The sequence continues at coordinate 13,753,512 of CM073309.1, read as the reverse complement.
TTCTCATCGTGACTAAAAGCTACGGATAATTTGATGAATTTCGTACGTTAGTTTTGATATCGATGACATTGCGATTTATTGAAAGGTATTTTTTTTGTTTTATGGGCACTCGACCTTTTTATTGTATCGAGCTTAACTCTGACGACGCTGAAGCTTTCTTCGTAAGTGTTCGTATCGACCCACGAATACACTTTATTCGTGTATTTTATTTAAATTATTTTATTGCGATTGAATTTTATTTATTACTGACCATTATTCAGTAATATTGAATTTCAACATAAATGGCAAATCTGTGACACGATTCACGTACTTATTCAATGCCAACCAAATACAACGCTGCTCTCGAAAAATCATTTGACTCGTTTTTACATGATACTTAGACCAATCTACGGAATACTTATTAGTTCCAAATAGTTTACCAATTCACCGCCAAATCCTTTCTCTTCGACAACTAATGACCGACACCCAATTGTTAAAAAAATAGAGTACAAAAATTATCCTACCAATTTGGAGGCTTTTACCAAATCTAAATTTCTCTTCGCTCCGAATTTTCTTTGACTTTTAATTTAACTTTATTTCACTTTTGTTCTTTCCTTTTTACTCACATTACACAGCCGAATTAAAATGCCCAATTACGACTAATGAATACAAAAACGTTTACTTAATTTCGTAGGTTTAATTTTGCTCGTGCTTTTCGTAAGAGTCTAAATTCAAAGTCTACCCCTTAATCCGTACTTATCGAAATAAGTGAATTTACGCGTGAAACACGACTTTTTTAAAAATCAAAAACATTTTTACGTCGATTGCTTTTGTTTTCGAACTTACGTTGCTCGTTTCGAGTTTCACGTCAAAGACTGACAGCAGTTCATCGATGCTCGTATGTTGTCGATGTTTTTCTTCATTTTTTCATCAAATATCAATCGCGATAAAATGATGCAGAGATCGCCCTTCGCAGCCACGATTTTTGCAGCTCTGAATGATTATTTTATGCCCGCATTGGATTGACCGATATCTTAATCAGGCAAGTGCCATCGTTATTATTAATTTCAGCGCAAGAAGCTATGTTATGGTTTATTTAATGGGATATTATAAGTTTTTTCATGGATATATCGATTTTCCTAAGACTAAGCTCGACTACTGTTGTTCCTATGATTTTTCGTTTGCAATTGAATTTGAAGGGAAGTAGCGCATCCACACGACATTCAGACAGTGGTTAAAATTGTAGAGGATAAAATTGGTTTCTCTATAGGAGATTATTAGTTAAACGCGAGGACCTGAAAATTTATTTCTAAATCCAAATTCAATGTTGTCGCGCGGAATTGACAAAATGTAAAATCAACGGTGTACCTGGATTATTACGATAATTATACGACGCTTGTATTTGGGTATTATTTTATTATGTACGATCAAGGACGATATATATATGTTTATGTTTATATGCATATATTTTGTGTGATTTCCTACAGAGAATTCAGTGGCAATTAGTACGAGCCGAAAGATGTTTTAATGACGGATAATCGTTTTTCCGCCCTCATCATTAAGAACGATTATTCCGATGAATGTGTTTGTTTTTTTTTTTATCGTTTTATAGTATCAACGCCCTCACTTTCAACACTTTTCGTCTCCCTTTTCCTTTTCCCATTCTCTCCAACTTTTCTTCTCTCCGCTTTATAATATCGATATACGCGCGCTATTGCAGCATCTTTGTTTCTTTTTTCTCTTTCTCAACCAATCCAGTGGTTTAGTTATTTTTTGTTTATAGTCTGATGAAAGGAACAAAAATAAAATTGACACATAAACAATAAATCGAGAGACCGCAATATACAGTATAACAATTATCTTCCTATGTACATTTGTACCTTTGCCAGCTATTCAAGACGATTCAATTTTTGACAAGCCCTCGGGCGTACTTCTCGCAAACGTTTTTTTAAATCTTTGTAGAATTTTCCTTCGCGCAGTAATTTAACCGACTTTGCAACTAGCTCATTGAGCCAGATTCAAGCGTTGCTTAAGAAAACGCCCGAGACACCGTTGCAGCGAATAATAATTTTCATTTCCAATTCCCTTGAATCATCCACCATTTTTCAATAATCCAAAAGCAATTTTTATTCTCACAATCTCATCAGCTCTGTATCGAGGGAAAAAGTAAAAATTCTCGTTACGTTTGTGTTCGAGAAATGAATGCGATTAACGCGGTGAAATCAAGAATCTAATGCGATTCTGTGAAATTAAAATTTCAACATAAATTCATCGACGAATATGTTGGAGGGACTTTTGAAAATCAGGAGAATTCAAATTCCAAACTCTTCGACGGTTAATGAGGAATATGGAATAGAAGAATTTTAAAATCAAAGTTTTCGAGCGTGCAAGATTTGCGATTTTCAACAACGAATAATTTTCAACAGATATTTGTTTTTTTCTTGTTTTGTGTTTTTTATTCTTCATACTTTATATACTTTGAAATAAGATATATGAAACGAGAATGAGGTCCGATGTGTAAAGTTAGCTACGCGCGTATGCCAATCACTATTTAAAACTTAAATCGCTCTCCAGTAGCGCTCGCGATATAAAACTTGTCCTTTCTCAACGATTTGTTGCTTCTCGCCTTTTTCGTGCATATTTATGTTGGTTTCTTCTTTTTGTCTAACGCAGTAACAACGGGAAAATTGTACATGAATCGCCACGCAGGAGAACGACATACGCAATACACTGGGCTCTCGTTTGACGCGTGTGGACATTTGTTTCTCTCTTAATCCCTTTTTTCTTTTCTCTTCGTATATTCGGTCCATATTAAAACATGTGAGTGGTTGCATCTCGGGGTACATGAGGGGTTAAATCTGTGAAAACTTAATCGGGGCTCGACGCGAATTACGATAGCCCACAAATCGTTCGGTATTTCGATCGAAAAATCATTACGATCGTCATTTCCATTTCTGGCTCGCGGAAACTCGATAACGGTGGCTGCGATTAGTTTTTTTTTTTTTTTTCTTACTATCCGAACGGAACAAATGGACAATCGTCATTGCACGCCATGCGAGGGTCTAGATTTACATATATATTTGAATATATATGCACTATTAACCACTTATTTCTTGGGCTTATCAAGTTCTCTTCATTTGTTTATTTAATTTGTTTTTTAATTTCTCTTTTCGCGTCCTTTTTTTTCTTTGTTTTGCGTCGATTATAATATTTCTGGGATTCGGGTAGGTATGCACAGCTTCGAGATTTGTACATACGTGAAATACGTTTATCGATGCGATATTTGCCTGTTCGTATCACCAGGCGCGTTACTTCCTCTTTCCATTTTTGTCTCTTCTTTCCACACAATAATACAGCGCACCTGAGGTATTTAGCGTTCGAAAAACAGAAATATATATATTTATATGTGTATGTGTGTGTGTGAGTGTCGCTATAACTGTTAAATGAATAATATGTTTATGTTGGCATTTCGGACTTGATTTCAGAAATTCATTATCAATTCTTTTACCGTACACACGTGTTGCTGCCACTTTGTCAACGTAAAACGCTCATATTTATTCGCATTAAAATCAGTGATCGTACCTTTTGTCTCAGCGAGTCTGACGACTGAAGCAAAATTACCAAAACGTCACACTCTAATGTATATCAATTTGTTTGTTTTTTCGAGCTACTTGGATATCGATATTTAGAGGGATTTCGACAAGTTCAATCCATGCACGAGGATTACCGTGATGGAAATAATCGAGGTATCGAAAAAATGTGACGATTTCAACTTTGTCCTCAACGTCAATGATCCATGTCGTTGGGGAAAGTTTTGAATTTTTAGTTTGTCAAATAAAAACATTTTTCTGATACAGCACGAATCGAACTTGCAATGAGACACTTTAGTCAACGTTTTTATTGATAATCAGGCGCGAGTTTGCGTTCAATTTAAATCACGCGACACTTGAATGAAAAAATTCACTAATCAGATCTTGGACGCTTTATTCCTCGATTAGGATTATTCGTACGTATACATTATTGAATTAAAACAGAAAACAAGTGGTTTTTAACTAACGCGAGGATGAAAACGATTTAATAGTCGTCATCGTTGCTAATTGTACGTCCAAGATCAACTACGATTATGAATCTACCAAAACGACTATATCGAAGGGACGAATAAATTTTGTGTCTTTGTTTCATCGACATATGTGTATTTTTGTGTAATTTCATTTTTTTTCAGTTTTTTTCCGTTTTTTTTTTCCATTACACTTTACTCTCGTTTGTATTTCTCGCTTAATATATCTATATATTTATAAATGAATCGATCGTTTCTTTCGTTTACTAAATAATTATTGAATCATCATCGCACAATATTCCTACCTAAACATATGTATACGTTTCATCGTGTTTGCCGAGTTCTTCGAATAACAAATATAGTTGTCTACCACAGCTGAGAATCTTAATAATTTAAAATCGTTTTTTTTTACTTCATTTAAGCCCTAACTATTCTCTTATTTCATTTTTACCTTATCTCTTTATATATATTTATATTAATTAATAATAATAATAATAATAAACATCCATGAAAAATTTCGAGCGTCGAGCGACTGTATAGATATCTAATTAATCCGGTTTTTACGGAGCTGATCAAACTTCCCAAAAATTGACGATCTAACGATAAAATTTCATCATTACGAGATAATCGCGTTTTTTAAAGATTCATTCCAATTGCGAATTCAGGGAACTCGTACAAGTTTTTTTTTTTATTTTCTCGCGTCGAGCGTCGAAAATATTTCCTTATTTCTTTATTAAACTGTTTGGCAAAAATGAGAGTCGTTGCCGGTACAGCCATCAGATTTGTCTGCTCTATTTGTCCTCGATTATCGAATCAATTCCGAAACCATTTTTTATGCTCTTTTCTTTATCTTATTCCTGCTTCCTTCATGGGGCGAAAAAATCGGCTCAAGGCGTTCAATTCGTCCTGGAAATTACTGCGTTTATCATTAGATTTTTGTTCTCATGATTTCTGGCGCGTTTTTGCCTTCAAATGATTCTCTATAAGAGAAAAATGAACGCGTTAAATAATGAGAGACGAATATTCAAAGAAAAAATGTTCTTCATTCATTTCACGCCCAAAACTATAGCCAAGACTCGCACTTTTGCTCGTCCATCTCGTTGAGACCTCGAACCCGAGCTTTCCGTTGGTAATTAAAATTTTATACTCTCTTCGTACACCAACTATTCATGGCCACTCTTAAACCAAACCTGACACTTTTGTGTTGCAGCTTTTTCCTGATTTTTCTTCCACCCGAGGACCATAGTCGTTTTTGCTTAATTTTTCACATAGAAACGTAATTTTTCTTGCGTTAGATCAAATCTCAATGGGAATGTTGAATGAAAAATCTTAAGATTTGAGCAAAAAGCGTGAACATCTCTAATTTTTGATAATTTCATCGATCGAAGAAACTTGTGCTCGCATAATTTTTCGTATTTCTCTCTAAACAATTGATAAAAATGTATGTGTTGTGATTTTTTGAGTGAATTAACGCTCGACGCCTCGACCCGGACGAGGCTTCACCGCGGGGAACGAAAGGGTTTCAAGACTGGGTATGCGTGTCGAATTTTCAATGATAAATCACAGCGTCCCATGGGTGTCGAAGGTTGGACTAAAAAATCATTAATTGACCCTGGAAGATGCGCATTCGAGAATCTTTACAGTGATTAGCCACACAGTGTAAGTTTCGCGATAGCGAAACGAAGATAAATCGGTGGGTTATTCGTGTTCCTCGTGAGATTTGAGTCAGTAGGAAGATTTTTCCATAAAAAACAACAAAATTCAATCCTCTCGACAATGAAATGCTTCTGAACGCGTTCCCGTTCCCCGTAACCGCGACCAACGTCCCCTACGACAAACTAAGACTGAAATAAGAAATTAGTCGACAACCGAGTCTCCGTAAAATACATCGAACGGAATATTCCCTTGATCCGAACAACCTTCAAGTTGCACGTCGTCGATACAAAATGCATTTTATCCAATATAATGAATGACTCTGAAGTTTGCATCGTCGGAATTCAACGAAAATCATTTTTATCTCCGGCTAAAATAATTATCCAAATGCAGAATATAATTACGGGGATCGAATGATCGATTTTTGGTACCCGAAAAGCACGTCGGCTCGAAAAATTTGGATAACATTGAAAGTTGATGGAATCATCAATGAAATGAAATACTTTTCGTTGCATTCCAACGTTGCAAACTTCAGCATCATTAAATAATTGCTGCGATTGAATTTCACATTCGACGTATTTCACGAAGCCATTTCGGGGGCTCGACCCAACCAAACTCTTTCTCCAAGTGTACATAATATTATTATATCTATGATATGCATATATATTCATATACACACATATATATTAGAATAATTAATTTTCATATATACAACATGTATATAAATATATACACACACATATGTATTTATTTATTTATATATATACTATATATTTGTTTATAAATATGTGTATAATATATAATATTCATATATATTTATATAAATATTTATATAAGTTTTATAGCAAAAGGTACAAAATCGTATGGTGATTGGAGTAAAAAAGTAATCCTAACTATATCCTTAATACCTTTCTATACCTACAGCAAATACGTATTTATACATATATCTCGAGTTAGCAATAATTCTGTCCAGCCAAAATATTGCAACTATTTTTCGATATACCAACGATTTTTTTTCGAATCAAAGTTGTACGGCATCAAAATGACTGTGATGTGGGCGACCATGCAGTTTTCGTTGATTAAGCCGCTTTCAAGAGGATTCTCGCTTGACAGAATAATGGTCTCACCCTCTCGGTACATACATATAAATACGACGTTTCAATTCGATTTACAAAGAAATAAAAAAAACTGTGTGACTATATGAATATTTATTCGCTCAAATAATCCGGATACTAACGTTACTTTGTGTCTGTGTCTGCGTGTGGGAAAAATTGCCAATTTGAAGAAAAAGATTTTTTGAAAATGTGAAAAATCTCATAATGTTGAGTCGATTTTTTCTTTCTACTTTTGTATTTTTGGGAAATTTTTCGTCGCTGGGTTTTCTTGAAACTAGAAACAACTTTGACTCGCGGGTTTTTCGTTGATTTTGATTTGTCTTTCAAAATCTCGGAATTTCGAATCGGACCACCAGCCAAAACTTAACTTTTGCAATTCGAAAATTCAATCGCATCCCTTTGGAGATAGTTATCGTGGACTTCTATTCTCCCTGCCTACTTATTTTATAAATCGTATAGATATATTTGAAAAAATGATGAAAAAACGAAAACAAAAAACAAAAAACAACGGAAAACACTCATTTATTATACGCAATTTTCTTATAACGTTATTTTTTGCTTTGCAAACTGCATTAACTCTATTTTAATTTAATAGTACGGTCCTGTACCGAAGAGCTTCTTTACGTTTTCCTCACTCTTTTGGCTTAAATTCTAAATCGTTTTTCTTAACCTAAATTACCTCGCTCAGCGATCTCGAAACGCCTTTGACATTTTCATCGCAGTTAATAGAGGAATTTCGAAGAAAAAATAAAAACACAATTCGCGATTTTAATTCGACTAAAACTCCTTCGAGCAAGAAATTCAATCAAAAGAATCAGAACTTTGTGGCGCACAAGGAAATAAAATTTCATGATATTCTTTCCAGCGATTCCTGAGGATTTCGCTCCTTTTTCGGCAGATTCGTGAAGAATATTTGAACTGAAAATTAACACCGTTTTTTGCAAGAAGTGTTTCGCAAATATTCGTCCATGTTGAGGACAATTCGCCTGTCAGCAATTGCCACTTGAAGGCTTTCATTTTCGCTTTTGAGCGTTTTATTTATTTGCTGATCATTCGGGTCGAACAAAGTGAAGAATCCAGAGAAACTCGTTGAAATGAATTTATTTCGTTGTGGGATTGGATCATCGCTTTGGTACTTGAGAGCGCAATGAAAATTTATTCAAAACTTTGTCAAACTTACGAATCTGCCGGAAAATTTAAACATTCCAGAAATTTTGAATATTTCCCAATAAATTCTCAGCAATCGATCGATTTTATGGGAATTTCTACGCGGTTGGGAAACAAACGACGAAGAAAAAGTTGCGTGGTGATTTTTGGCACTGTGAGAAATAGTGGGTAACCTTGAAAAAAATGCCACTCTCGTCTTTCAAATACCCTGCCCGATTTTACACGTAAATCTATGAATATTTCGTTATTACGTAAATGACGCATTATTTAAAAAAACTTTTACTCGTTTTCATTATTATTCCTGTCCACACGTAATTTTCTCATCAGTCATTCAAGTTGAAACGTTTGCTTCCACAATGTCAAAGGGCTTGAAAAGTTGCTTAACGATGTGTATTCATACGTGTACGAGTGTTTTGTTTGTTTGCAGCTTGATGCCAACCACGATAATGACCTTTTCCTCATTAAGGTGAAATGACACACTGACTGAGTGATCAGGAATGCGCGCTATAGTGGCAATTCCAAGTGTTCTCCAAATCGAGGTCAAGAAAGTGAAATTGTCCCAGACCGTTGTTCGGATTGAGATGAAAAAAAGGCTCAGCCCATGGACAATAATTACAAAAATCGGGTTGAGACTTTTTTTTAATGTTCCTGTCGAAGAGCGTGGGAAAATTTCACTTTCGGAGATTTCGAGTTCGTCCCTGGAGCAAGGACCTTTAGGAGAGAACTTGGACGCTGCTGCTTACCGACCGAGACTAGTTGATCCGTGTGTCATTTCATCTTGAAGCGAAAACGAGGACTTTCGTGGGTGTTTCGACGTCAGCTGCTAGTCTACTGCTCTCCTACGATGGTAGGTTATTTCTGTTATTAACGTTATCACGATAAAGCATAAAAGAGGTACGCATGGTCGATAAAAACTACCTCGGAATCCAAACTATGTTGATTCGGAGGATTTGACAAAAGTGTCGATTGTAATTATTGTTTTTTATTTATTTTAAATAACTTGCTTCGTTTCGTTGGGTGTTGGCGTCGATGTGAGAAATGTAGAATCGAGGCAAGGATGGTTGCGTTTCCCGGGAAGGCCGCTAGGATGTTCAGCAACGACCAGCATCGCCGAACCGAAATTTTTCAACTCGGAATCTCGCTTTTTATCCCTTCAATGTGTCAAACCATTCTTCCTCCAATTCCTCATTTGTTTTTATTTATTTTATTTCGTTTGTTTTATCCTTTGATTCCCCTTTCGAGCTGCTCGAACGGAATTCGAGATGTCGCTGCGAGCTCCTCAACAAAGAAAACGAAATTCGATGTTTCTTGTCTTGTCGGCTCGACCAACGAGAATCAGAGATCGTGCTTGATTTTTTTTCACCGAGAAACGGATTCGAGTTTATTTGCTATTATGTCAGCGTCGAATTACGTGATGACGCTGAAGGAGGTTTCGTTCGTCAACCGAGAGCCTGGCTCTTTGTTGCTTATTTAGGCGAAGACGACGTGAATTATTTTTAAGAGATTTTATTTTTCCCAATAACTTCTATGAAAAGAATAAACGAGGCAATTATCGGATTTTCCGGATGGAGACGTCACAATAAAAAAAAAAAAAAATCATTCTTTCCATAGGCGTCACGACATTAATCGATTCTATTGGTTTCACTGGACGAACGATCCAGAAATGTCAATTTCTATATTTTCCGTCGTGGGAAATTTCGAAAATGACAATTTTTTTGTTTTTTTTTTTTCTCGAAAATAAAGACCCACATGAGGGAAAAACTATTTCCGTGAGAAATGAGGCGTCACGTTATTCATCAAACAAAACAACGATATGCTCGCCTAAACGCAGTACAAACTAATAAAATGTTAAAAATGAAAACAACTTTATCGATTATCTAAGTAACAAACAATAGTATTTTTTTCTTTCTTTCGTCGTTTTCACGTATTTCTCTTAGAAACGCCCTAACAAAGGTGGCTTCGTACAATATATATAAATGTGTGAGTTAAGTTGGTTTATCGCTTAATAAACTATTTAGGTATTATTACCGCTTATCAATTGTTATTTATAATTCGACTAACTTATTTAGATGGTTGGCTCTGCCTGTGGCATTATCAGACTCTCGTCCTTCGTAATCGTCGGCGGATAGGATTATATTTTTTCTTGGTTTTTCTATTTTCTTTCAATTATTGTTTGTTTGTTTGTTTGTTTTTTTTTCATTCCACATACGCGATCCGATATTTTTTTTATTGACCCGTTAAATACGCGATCCTGATAATTTTCCGTGAAAAATTATTCCTGAGAAAAAGAAAAAAAAAAGTGTCGGATTCCGACGCCGAAGTGATGTCAAAATTAGAGAAAAAAAACTTCCGTTACAAGGTCTCGGTGGCGAAATGTTTTATCTTGTTTACTCTCCATGCTGAATCCTCGAATCAGGGCATGTCCATGACTAACCCGGAGCAAAGAATTTTGGCCCAGTCAACGGAAAATCGGACTTCGTCGGTCGATGTATTTCTTGTCTTTAATTCTTCGCTCATGGAATTTTGCATACGCGTATTCTCGTTGTCAATCTCATCGCCGAGGACCTCGCAAGAGTGACGAATCGCCAATTTCTCTAATGGTTACGGCCACTGACTGTACAGCTGGAACTGCTCGCGTGTATAGCAAGCTGAAAGGGGCTTTACGAAATGAGCGTCCACTGCGCGACAATGAGGACACGGAAATACGCGACTGTAGTCCGAATAAAAGTTCAGCCGTTGGTGGGGATAAATCAGAGGCTTTTGGCAGCCGTTGCACTATAACAGAGAGAAACAAAAAACAAAACGAAAACCATAAAACATAAGGAAAATCAAATAAAAATCACCATTTCAAATTCTTTCGCTGCTGAAACGAGCTTTTTGTTCTGAGATGATGAGCTCAACATTCCAACAAAAAAATCACAAGTTAAGATTGTGTAACGACGAAAATACCAAAATCGAACACTGAAAAACACAAAAAAAATCGAATAATATTGAATTTATAATTGATAAGTGGATCCTCGAATTAATTGAATCTCAGAACAAATTCTCGAATCTGCAAGACGTCAAATAAATCATTTTTCAAGATAGAGTGTAAATTACCTTGAGACGCTCGGTGCAACATGGCATAGCAGCAAAAATATCGTAGCTGTACATCGTGCCAAGAACGAGGCTCGAACCATCCCAAGCTTGAGTGCAGCAGCGACAACGAACTGGAGCGCCGCTACTGCCTTCCAAGCAGCTCATGCAAACGGCCGATAAATATTGTGTGCGCCCCTCAACCTTGACCTGCAATTCCATTCGCGAAAGTTATAAATAAATCTAGACGATCGCGGTTCCTAAAATAAATTGATAAAAATTTCCGAAAACTCAATTTAGACAAGTAACTTCGAGCAAATTAAAATAAAATTGAAAAAAAAACATTCAGAGTCGTTTTTGTTGCATAACGAATAAAAAAATGTGTTGAGGATGGAAAATCAACGTTGATGTACGAACCTCAGCGCAAGAATGTGAGTGCTGCCGTGGTGACAAGAAAAAGGTGCCATCAACTAGAGGATACCTGTCGAAGACTAGCATCGCAGCCCGGCAAAGAACGCACGAAACCCTGGACCAGTGGAGGGCAGCGAGAGTTGACAAAATGAAGCATCTAGTGTCGTCATTTCCGTGATTACCTTCATCTTCCATCTATAAAAAAATAGCAAATGAAAATCCAAAAGATTAGACACATTTATCATCGCGCGTAATTTCAACATAAACATTTTTAAAAAAAGAAACAGTTTTCTATGCAGGAATGAGTGCAAGCACAACGACTCAAGGTTAAGAAAAGATTCTCCCCAGTCGGTGGAGTTTCGAAAGTCTTTATAGGGGCGATAAAGTAGGTTGGACAAGGATAATTCGAATATTTGGTGGGCGTCTGGAGGCTCGACAATATATCCGTGACAATATAACGGTAGCGTATATACGAGGATGTAAAAGAGCGGTTTGGTGAGAAGGAAGACATGTCAACAAAGATTGCCTCAGCACGTATTCTCCGCACTGGTCGTTAAATTTGCTGCGAGGTTCCATGGCTGTGAAGCTGTCGGTTGCACAGCAGTTTCAAGATGAGAGGAAGTAAGGGTTTGGCGGAAGCTTCGCAGTTCTCATTTTCATCGTCCAGGAGACTCCCCATTGTTCGCAGGAGCAAGATTCTTCTGTCTTTCTCTTGGTAATTCCCTTTACGCCTTGCGTATACGCGGACATTTACAACCACCGTAAATTAAATACGGGCTCGATCGTAAGCCGGGTTATGCGATAGAGAGGAAACGGCTTTGTAGGTTCCTGCGTAGCTCGGTGCTCCTTTTTCTCCCTACCGAGTCAGAGGGATCGCAGTGATTGGGAGACGAAAAATTTATCCCTTAACGAAACCAAGAAATATAGAGGCTACGAGGCGAAGAGCTTCCAATGCTTACAGACATCTTTTTGGTGAACGCGCGCAACGTGTCTAAATGTGATCAGAGCCCTACATTGATTAGCCAAAATGATATGGAAGTTAAAGGCGTCCGACGGAATCTCCAGCACCCAAAAACTATAAAATGATGCATTTCACATGAAAAAGTAACAATCATGAGGAAGCGAATCATTTTGGTTCATCGGATCCTGAATGAAAGGCAAGGAAAGTGGACAATGACTGCCTGGCTGAAGCTGAAGCGATGTAAGACCTCCGAGGCTGTTCTAAAGCAAAAAGCCTTTCAAGCTTATTCCTCCTCAGACCCTCGCACCATTGTTAACGACCCGATAACGTTACGATACTGCTAATTCCGCGCGATGCTCGCGCCAACCCAATTGGGCGCATTCTCCCCGTTTAATTACGATCTGTCGAACGTCGAGGGTTAGTATTACGAGAATGGCTCTAAGAGGGCGGCTTTGAAGACGATATGGATGAGCCAAGAGTACGAACCCGGAACTCGCATCGCGGTGCAGAGCGAAAGAGTGAGAAAATTAGACGGCTGCGCTGACCCGAGGAAGATAAAGAAAAATAAAAACATCGAGAGTCTGAAGCATCGATGCACAATGCTTTTTGATCAGGAATAATCTCTCGTAATAATATACTTTATTTCTCTCGAAAAAACAAAGACTAACCCCCCGGAAGGATTTAAAAAAAAGCCTGGTTGGATACCATGAAGAATTTTGCGAAAAAAAGGTTCGTTTCCAATGACCCTGAAGTTTGCAACGTTGAGATTCAATGAAAAATACTGTTTCTATTCATTATTTATTGAATTCTAAAAGTCATGGCTGTTTTTCAGCTTGATTGAGTTTTTGGGACTCGAGAGACGATAGTTTTATTGGCCGGCCCAAATAATTACGAGCTCTGGTGAAGGAAAAGCAGAATTTCGTTGTATTTCAACGATGCAAACTTCAACATCGTTCGTTTTCGGGAGAATTCACCAGGTACGATAATGGAATTAAAATTGAAAAGCCCTTTGCTGGTATCAGGAGAACCGAAAGGTGGACAAGAGACCCTACAGCGCGATTGGGTCGCAAAGATGTTGGTGCGTTCCATATGAGCGTGACGCCCGTTTTATATATTGTTGCTGGACAGTTTATTCGTCACCACACATGGCGGTAGTACGGGCAAGTATCGCGCGCAAAAGCATATCCGTGACCAAATGGACTGGAGTCGTTTTTTTCCGTTTCTTTCCCCTCGCGATGAAACTGTGTTTGGTTTGGGTTTACGGGACGGTGGAATGACTCGCGTCCGACGAGAAGGATGTGCACCCCTGGCACAGGACGTAAAGAAAAGCTAGTGAAAATATAGGAACGAGAAGAACGACTGCGTGGGGGTGCGTTTGGCAAAGGGGCTCATTGCGAACGGAACACACACTCACTCCCTTTCACCCTTGGTCCGCAGCTTCTCTGTTACTCTTCTTTCTTCGAATGTTCTGGTTCGTGAAAGACTTGCTTCCCGAGGGATTTCGTAAAACCATTCCTAAGGAAGCTCTTATTTAGAGCTTTAACGCCACCAACGACGCTCCATAGGTCCTAGAGCGATAAAAGCACGTTATATGGACGCTTGTAAAACGATCCGAACGTGTGTAGCCCGTCACTGTCCTGCTAAGCGCGTACTATATACACAACCAACCATCGAGATAAAGAAAGATATGAGCTACAGCATGAAGGAGAACCAAGGATGGATATAAAAGAGTGTGATCCGAGAGAGACTGCGCAAATAATTGGTTGGCAAGCCACCATTCTAACCTGCTCGTCTTTTTCGTGTTGCACACTGTTCCCTCAAGATAAGGCTACACGCTTTTATGGATACGGCAAGCCTGCTGATCTGCGTTGACTTTTCTTTCAGGGCTGTGTGACAATAATATCTACAGGCGTCCTGGAAAATCATTTGCCATCGCTGAAACAACGTGCGATTGAAGGAACTGATTTTTTTTTTCATGCACAGTGTTACTCCAGCTGAGAAAATGTAAATGTTGAATTTACGGGCAATGCTTTTTCTTGTCCGATTTCACTCGTCGTCTCTTCCCAACATACATTATCCGTCTCACGTTCCTTGTGATAGATTCTCGAATCAAAAGCACACGAATACGCAAATGCGGGCACAGACAGTCGTTTTCTCAATTCTAGACCATCTCTTTCCGATCGTACGTTCAACCTTGCCCACCAGGAATAAGGGGCATGGATAAGGTCAGCAGAGACGTTGAAAAATCCAGCTACCAAATTGAATTCCATCGAGCGTACTGCGAGGACAACGACGAAGCTTTACGAGAGGATCGGAAAATTATCGGTTGGCTTTCAATTCGACGTCGCACGTGCGATGACCTCTAGAAGTCTTGGATTCACCTTAGATAAGTATTTACATGCTGCGCGCACATCGAATTTCAATCGAGTCCATAGTTCAATTGACGATCCAGGTTTGCATTGGTAAGCAACGAATTCCAAAAGAGAATCATGGGATTTATCATCGACTCGTTATTTGGTCCGAAAGTTTTTGCTTTTCCGACATTTTTCATCGAGTTTTGTCATTTTCTATAAGAAATAACAAGTGACGATTAATTTTTATCTAAAATCTCTGCAGAATTGTTTCTCATGAGCAATCTCCAACGAAACAATTCATCGGGCGAGGTGTCCTCAGGCCTATCTTCTTTAACACTGGGCGGATCAACACACAAAGTGATTTTTCTGGAGGGTAAAGAGAAAACTTTTTCTTCGTTAGGCTTTTCGCGCTCTTCCCATTCGATGTTCCGTCTTTTGATTTGTAACTTGGGGTGAATCGGAATAGTGGACAAAGAGAATGGGTGTGCGAGAGACGTGGACCGCGGTACGGTGACGGCGAAATCAGCGAGAGAGCGAACGAAAAGCCAGCGGCAAATTTATGGACATCCTGTCTTTTTGCACCGGATGAAGAGCGATAAAGAAAAACAATCGTGCGACAGTCTCCTCGTCGCGGAGCACCCTCGGTCTACGGGAAACTCTAGTTTTTTTCCTCGCAATCCCGCGTATACAAAGAACGCGAGAAGAAACGTGTCAAGTTCCGAAAAAAGAGAAAGCTTTAATGTCTTTTTCACTGGATATGCGGTTTATACACTGCTGTAGGGTTGGAAGCATCTCGGAAGCTTCCTAAACTTTTCTGTCGACGTTTACAGCAGTTTTAGGGGGAACAGGATATCACGGGGTAGGAAAACGCGTCTTTCTTGTGTTGCGAGACACAGTGTGTGTGCTCCCGGTGACCCACTGCTTGCCTCACCGCCTCTTGGCTTGCCAATCCAGACAAAGAACTCGATCGTTGCACGCGTAACAGCCTTCCTCCCCTTTTCTCCACCCATCCAAGTACTCGAGGGTGCTTCTTCGCGCGTAGAAAAATAATCGATGACGTCCTAGAGCCCCTGGCTCTGGATAACACTCAACTTTATACACATATATATGTATAAGAAATGCGACATTTGTCGGCGAGTTATTGCAGACGACAACCTCTCCGTCATGACGTCTTGTTTCTCGGCGCAACGGAAACGGATGTCGATAGTGAAGGGGAAGATCTGGAGAAGGGGCAATAATGACACAAAGGAACAATGAAAAGAATGTCCATGTGTAGGGCAAAGAAAAAGAACCGAGTTTCCTCAAGTCGAAAGCTCCGTGGACCAGATTTCAATTTTTTTTTTCCCGAAATTGTGACACGAGGCAAAACTGGTCTCGGGAAATTCATTACGATTTTTTCGATAAATGACTCAGAAGTAACTGTGAGTAATTATTACGATTATTTTCAATGCTACGCGACGTGGCCGTCTTGAATGAATAAATATTTCGACGATGATCGTTGATCTTATCAGAAAGTTATGAAGACGCACATAAAAATTGTTATTCGACGAGATACGAGGTTAGCTTATGGGGTGATATAGAGGAATAACTGACGATATATATCTAAAGGGGGTTTTCGCTTCGTGGAGCACCGTGAACTCGAGGCGTCTCGGGAGACATTCGTACGGAGGACGCGAAACTCGTCGCAAGATTTCGACTTTTCGTAATCCAGTTCCATTTTATCGGATGTAAGCGCCTTAGGACGTAGCAGCTCGCGAAAAGACGATTACGGGTAATTGGGATCTGCGAAATTCGTTTCGCTCCTCCTTCCTCTCTGCTTGGTTCTGTTTTGGCCTGTACGCAAAACTCACCTCTCGCGGCGTAGGGCCAACAAAGAGCCAGAATTCCTATTCATTTCTTTTGTTCCGGCCGATCTTACTTCTTCACTTTTTTTTCCCATCTGGGTATTTGTATTCGTCGTAAGAAAAGCACTTGTTTCGGGCCCTCAAATATTTCCATTTGTCTTCGATCTGCGCCGAGAACAAAGAAATGTCTTTCGTCTTTCACGAGAATGAGATAAGAGCTCGCTGCTATCCAGCCTTGGCACGCGTGCCGATTCTATATCGTACAACGGAACAATGAGAACGAAATATCAAGACTGCTGAGAGAAAGAGAAAATTAGATTTCGGGAGAAAAAGAGAGAGGGAGATTGCCCCGAGCACCCTCAAATCGACCTCGGAGACATTGACGTATGGGGGCTGCGGATGCAGCTCGCGAGTGTTATTATCAAGCCCCTTTCGATGCGTCCTACATGCCATATAGTTGCGAACCCTGCGGCCAACGACGCAGTACACCGAGCTCCCCACATACACCGCAAATCCCCTTCCGAACGGTATTAATTATGCAGCAATGCGCGAGGGTGGCCAGGAGCTCATGAACACCCAAAGCTGCGAATCACCAGCCGCCGAATACGCTCGTTAAAAAAAAATCCAATATTGCACGATGGCTGATGAAACTTTATGCGCCTCCGTAGCTTAATGTGTAGATTAAAAAAAAAAAGCTCCCGGCTCGTCTAAAAAAATCCGTTCTGAATCCGATGTAGATTTAGGAAACGAGTAGATTCGTGAAAAAATTGAGCCCATGAAAGATCGAAACATTTTCGAGGCAAAAACGAGCTCCTCAATTGTCCAACAAATTCTCTTTGTCCTGGAACTCGTCTTGCGACTTCCGTAGCTGCAGGATTGGAGTTCTCTATCAAAATCGATGAAATCGTATAAGAGAGGCTGCCACTACAACTATCGGAAATACAAACAGCTCGTATGTACCTGGGAATGAGTGGGATTACCGAACGGAATCCTCCCATTCTCTGCTGTAGCAATAACATAGCAGATCTCTGTCGTCCAGTGATGCTGGAATGGTGGAAGGACGAAGAACAAAGATCTCAAGTGGGCACATACGCCAAATGTTTGCGCTGAGCTTTTACTCGACGTATTTGTATTCTTATAGTGGAATCTTTGATTGAATCAGTGTATCAGAAACTATCGGCATCGGATATTGGCAGGAGATTCCAATCGACGATAATCTTATTGGAAACGTTCGTCTGATAGCCAGAGGAATAGTGCAGAAATTGAGTTGGTCGGAGGTTTAGAACTGCGCATAGAAAGCCAGTCCATGGCACTCGAGCAAACCCTACGAAACCATGAAATATTTGGCCATCCGTGCGCCGTGTTTTTTGCGAGCATCGAAGCGAGCGGTAATAAAAAAATTAGGGGTGTCTAGCGAAATGGGTCTTACAGGGCGGGGAGCAAGGGACTGCTCAGCATTTGATTCTCAGTTCACTTAACGGGCATAGTTTTGAATGCGAATGCGGGGCGAAGGAATTTGGTACATATGAGTGAATGAGATTGCAACGGAGACGATGAAAACGCAGCAGTCCCGTCCAATAAGTTCTGAATTGTGGAGCTGAATATGAAAAAAATGACTTAATCGATTTTCCAAATATTAACGTCCGCTTGGAACCACCGACTGGCGTTATTTTTGTGATGACATCATAGCCCACATTCAACTTTTTCGTTTTTATGAAAAATGTCCTTTAAACAGTTTTTGCACTGACATACTTCAAAACCTCGCTGGTGCACAGACCGGAAATAGCGTTGCTGACAGCCTCAAGAGTACTCTCAACCCCCTTGTCGTTCTCCTTTCCGCGGAAGAACCCTCGCCAGAAAGTAGAAAGACTACGGCAAAGCTTGCAATCCCTAGAAGCCTAGGGGAATAAAAAAGCCACCTTGTAAATCAACCACGCGTCGACGAAGAAGTTAAGGATGTGAAAACGCTATGTGGCCCTGTTCGAGGTGCCTGCCGAATGCAAAAAGCCGAAACTCGCTTGGCTGTCGCTGCCACTAGAATCTAAAATACTCGCACGTCCCACTAAAATATATACCAAAGTGTTCCTCAAGTTAACGCTATCGTGCAGTGTTGAAGGAGGCAACGAGTGTTGGCGTTGTCGACTTCAACAGCAGAGGGAATGTCTCCGCTAAAATACGCCGTTCAATGTTTCCGGCCAGTCTAGAATTCATCGAATGAAGTCAATTCAAAAAAATGACAAGATCCGACGACAACAACTGATAAGAGATGTTCCACTAATTCTGGACAGTTTCCCTTTCGTCGCACGAGCATTTACGTACTTTGGATAATCTTAAGACTGTCGGAACCGTGTTTATGTATATTTATATAAAAGAGTTATCGACTATTTATGCTGAAGTGGAGCAGCCGGAGAAGATACCGAAGAAAATTGAGATGAGAGGCTGCAAGCATCAACCCAAAAAGCAAAGTAACGGTAGAGCGAATAGAAGAGGGAGAGAAAGGGAGATCTAGAGCACTTTGGCTAAGAAGCTTTACCTGCACTCAGCTTCTTGATATTTTATTAATTCCCAGCCTTTCTCATGCACACATAATCTCCCTGAGAATTTTTACACAGCTTTCCTCCTTCTTTTGCCCAACATTTTTCTTCAAAAAACTTTGAAGACAGGTTAATCGAGGCGAGAGCTGTTCTTGACAAAAAGACAGTCGTATACGAGGACGGATGATTAATTGCGCTTTACGAGACGATAAAAAAATCTCCGGAATCATAAACATGGAAATTTCCGTGATTCTTCGTTTCGGTTTCGAGGAAAATGGGAGTGATCGGGTTGTGGAAAATGTAACAAAGTACACTGCCAATGTGCATCAAACGCAATTGATGTCCAGAACGAAATTCTGACGTAGCTGGCAATTTCCTCGGGAGTGACCGATCCTGGAGGAGATTACTGCGTGTGCGGTGGGTTCGCTGGGCGTGTCGTTGATGGACGTAGTGTGTGACATCGGTCGCGTTCCCCTATCGCAAACCGTACTCCTTTGCTCGTCCGAGGGCCACATCACAACGTACCTTACGCTCTTCTCGAGTCTTTTCCATTCCACGGTCTTTCATCTTCTCCTATTCTCGCGTCTCCCTCTCGAGGCTTATCGGGTCCAGGGAGGTTTTCTATAAAGTTTCTCGTTTTACGTTTCAATATATGCGAAACTGGCGACCGTTCGAGATTGGGATCTTCCACTTCACTTGCCCCTCTTTGCCCTCCGAGAATCCTTCAATAGCACAAAGATCTGTATCGCAAATAATTTTCATTCTTCGTGGTCAGTCAACCCGGCTTTGGGATTCTCAAGATATCGCACAAGCTTTCTCTTTTCCAATTACATTGGCAAATGTAAATTCGACCACGAGATTCGTGTGTCAACTCACATTCGATTTCGTGAATTTGTATGGCAAAATGAAAAGTGGCCGGAAAAATATTTCGGAACGTTAAAAAAACCAAACATCAATGACCCTCAAAATCTAGAATCGTTTTTATCACAGTCTGCATTGACAATCATGCTTCAATTCGCGAAATCCTTTCATCGTGCTGCTCCTCATTTTTAACGGCAGCAAATTGCCTAACGGCGCATCCCCATCCATATATATGTTAATGTCGCACGACCTTGAAAGTGAAAAGCGGAGAAGATTGGAGTTTGGTACGAATACTGAGAGCAGAAGTTCCCCCATGAGACAGGATGTGCGCAGATGTCAGTGGATTACTATTGAGATGCATCAGCGACACGTTGTTTGCGTTGTCTGTTTGAGCATCCGTTGATGCACAAGAAACGAGAGCTTCGTATATATGTATTGCTGGTTGCGATCTATGTCATGTGCTTGCTATGAGACGTTGGGAATTAAGTATTCATTTCAGCAGGCAAGGAGTGGCATGTCTGGAAGTCCTGACGCTCTAAACTTGAGGATTGAGAATGAGGAAGGAGGGGATAGCACATTGTGCGGAACAATGAAGAGGAGACACGAGTTGAGAACGTCGCGTAGAAGCGAAAGAGAAATTAGTTGAGCAGGAACTGACAGCCAGTGAATTCTAATAATAAATCGATCGAGGTTTGCGTAAATTCTGGATGAAGCAGGAGATTCGTGATGAAACTCCATGAATTCCTGTCCAGAAAGTTGAACACATTAAACGCGTGGCAACGCGAAGAGAAATGGAAAGATTCGAGAGCACAGTCGGACTCGTAGTCGGAACGTGGCTCACCATGCGGACGGATGCAGGTTCATGATGCACATTGCGGGTTCGAAGATATACTGGCCCAATCCTTTTCCAATATCGTGGTTCCAAGTGCAGCGGACGGTATAGGTTTACAGTGAAGTACTGTGTGCTGATATCATGTGACCGGTGCACGAGTATGCGCACGATGTATTGTTCTATATCGCATTAAAGGGTTTATACTGGTAGAAAGAGGAAAAGCAGTGTGTACGAAGGTATATAGCTGACTCAACCCATATCGCGAGTCCTGGCAATGGATAAAGGGTGTACGGGCAAGCGGCTGGCAATAATCCGACCGTAAAATTGCGACGTTGCGTTTTGCCAGCGGTTTTGGCTGTTTGCGAGAGACATCCCAATACCCCCACACTACACGACTCTACATTCGTGAAATATAAATGTATGCCTGTGGTCTGTGTGTGTGGATTTATATAAATATACAGAATATATGAAACATGGCAGCTTGCAGCAACCCCAACCTCTTGGCAAGCCCAAGCCCCTGATTCGCCTTCATGTTCACTCGTACACCAAACGATAAAGAATATTGCCCCTACGGGTTCTCCTTCTGTACCCTTTCCTCTTGCCCGGCTGACGAGTCCTAAAAATTCTCTACAGCAAGTGACGTCAATCGGCGAAATAATATCGCCACCAAAAGGAGGCATGTCACCGAATATTTTGCGTCATTTTCATAACCCAAGGGCCTGTGTATTACTCACTATATCCGAGCCAGATACCCTGACGATATTATTACCAACATAAAAAGCAATGATCCGAGTCACTGTTCGAAGAAACGCGCAACCCTTTAACTACACACTACTGCGTGCTGTGGATTAGCATGAAGAGTGGGGAACACTCGGTAATGTTAATTTTATGCCCCGACCAGTGTACTCAAAGCACCTCGTCGCCAAATGCGGATATTGATGATCTGTCAAGGAATCAAGTAGTTTTTTAAGTTACCGAATAAATAAAAATCGAGAAACGTCATCAAATGCTTTTTGGAATGAGGGATAAAAATATAAATTTCTCCGCATTTCGTTTCTCGGGCTGTTTGATATTTTCATAAAAAAAAGCACGTTCTTAAGAATAGGCACAGGTTACGAGGAGAAAAAATACGAATTCTTATTTACCATGGTCGACATCAACGAAGAGCCAAAGAAATTTAAGCTCTGCCTAGTCATTCGCAGCCGTTGCACAGCCTGCGTCTCGCATAAACGCGACCGTAAAGCTCAGACGCTACGACGGCGTTAACTTTAGTGCCCGCTAAAGTTTACCCAGAGGATGGAGGCTACAAAAACGAGAGAAGCTTGAGGGTCGTGTCATATATCAAGCTCGCATCGAACCCATACACGTTCACAAACGTTGAGGCGAAACTACATAAAGCGTCAAGGCGTCAATGTCCAATGGGAGTAAATAGAGTGTACAATGAAAAAATTCCGCTTCCCTTTTATTCAAACGCATTCACTCGCACAGACCTGGAACTTGCAGGACCATTTTATTGACAAACGCTCGCTGGGCTCATGAGAAAACTTGACAAATACGAGCGAGTACAAGGTGCGGCGTCTAGAAAAGCGAAACGTGAATGAGATTTAAAAAATTATTCAAAAAAAAAGCAAAAACTCTCGGCCCCGATGTTCATTTTCTCCTCCTACAAACTTTCGTTGACTTTCCCATTTCTCGTATCGAGAATTCTATGACTGAAGTTTGCATCGTTGGAATGCAACGAAATTCTTTTTTATTTTTGGCAAAAGTAATTATTCAAGTGCAGAGTGTAATTACGATGATCAAATTATCGATTTTTGCCAACCGAAAACCATATCGGCTCGAAATATTAGGATGACATTGAAAATTCAACAAATCGTCAATAAAATCAAATATTTTTCGTTGCATTCCAACGTTGCAAACTTCAGCATCATAGAATTCTTGTGTCCAGTCCAAACTCGACTCCTGATAATGAAAAATTTCGATTTAAATAAATACAAAAATTACAACCCTAATATTTCCTCCGACCGATTCATCGGTAAAATGTACTTGATCGTGTGAGTCTCATCTGATTGTGAGGGTTATCGAAAAAAAAGTTAAGTACGCGAGCCGCAGTACTCGCCTATCGAATTATCCTGAAAATAGGATTATCGTTCAACGTGAATGAGCCGGAGGTACACACACACACCAATCGTGTCTGGAATTTACAAACTTTGCGTACAGCGAGATGAATTTTTTTTGTAGCTCCGAGTATTACTAGCGGAGGAATTTTATTTCGCGTCCAAGAAATAAACCACGAATGCAAACATATACTGCATGAGAATTTCTATTCTACGTGCCTCGTTTCGCCCGGGGCACTCTTTATATATAAAGAAAATCTATCCAACCACCAAAATATTCGATATCGGTATTTCGAGGCCGAAAAATCCCACACGATGCGGTAATTGAACTGCAAAAGAAGAAGCAGACTTTAATCAACCGGTTTTCATCGCCTTATTCGATCATTGAGTTGATTTTTTTTATTCATTGAATTCTGAATATTCTGGATCTCAAAGGATGCATTTATTGTCTCCGAAATTTGGATGCAACTTTTATAGCAAAATCCTGAAAAATTGGTAATAACTTTTTAGAAATTTGTATGTCTCATGGAAAGTTTTAATTTCGGATCTCAGCAGTTTGTATGGATGTGGCGAGTAACTCGCGCGTGCGTAGATGCGAAGGCGAGTATGCGTTCTGTGCATTCACTTGATGTACTTGGCACGCATGCCGATTCTTTGACCCCACAACTCGGCAGTGCATTAGCCCGAGGCACGCTGGTACGCATTAGCGAAATGATGAAGCTCGTTCATGTGTATGTACTCATACAGGGTTGGTATTCTTACATGCGCGATTTTCATGGTATGGTCCCACTTCTTGTACGCGCATCTTTCTGACATCGGCTCGAATACGCGATCATATTTTTAGCGCTGTTGTTGTGGAGTCTAAACTCGCTGAACGTGCAGCCCGCGATTCCGAAGTGCATGGAGCTCGGATTCGTGAAACAAACGAATTAGAAATTGGCCCTAACGCGAATAATTTTCTTCCCTCCGTATCAAATGTTCGCAGAGTCGAATTGTTTGCTAATTTTTGAAAAAAAAAGCGTGAGAAAAAGTTTCGTTTTCTTTGGACCGATTGGGGCTCGAATTTCGTTCTCTCGAATAGAAATTGGTTGCAAAAGGTTGAAAAGACTGTAAAAGTATGTGGAACAAATGGAGAAAACATTATTTGGGCGCACCTTCAGTGATGAGGTTCATATACACGTGGATGAGGCTTTTACGAAAGAACGGAACGCGCCGTTAGGGTATTGCAGTAATTGGCCCAACGTGAGTTACAGCGCGAGCGATCTCGTCTTGTCGTAAAGCGTGGAAGAGTAAGGATGCTTGTATTATGGGATAGTGTATGTGCGTGTGTGCAGGTACGCGTAAACAGACGATTCGAGGACTACTTTTGCTTTAACGATTGTTCGTTCGGCGTGGACCAGCTTTGGGATCGGACGAGACGGACTTATTCCTCGACCGCCTCAACAACCACTTTCTTCGTGCACAAGCGTCCGTTCTCCTCCCACGATTATTTCGTACGTCTCGGACACGTGAAGGTAACGAAAAAAAGGCCGAGGAAAAACGACAAATAGAAAAAAAGAAAACACAACAAAAAAACCTCCCACCGAATGAGCTCCGACGTTGAATCGTCGTTTTCCTCTACCGCCGCGCCACTTTCTTTATTGCCAAGAGGTTCGATTAGGTTTTTCTTATCGTTCGTGCCCTCCACTTTATCCTTTCGCCTTCTTTCGTGGCTTGCTTCCAAAGCCAGCAAAATGCGAACAAGTTCCGAGTAGTCTTTCGCGTTCTCCATTAAATGGAGCCTCATTTTAGAGGGAAAAAAAAAAACCAAAAAATTTCTTAACGACCGATCTCGAGTCACAGATTCGGCGGTAACAGAGTACAAATTGAGGTTATGCGAATGGAGAAAATCTCTAGCGAATATGTACTCATATATCTGTGTTATTCTTGGGCGCAGTCCCCTCTTTCCCACCATCGTCGCGTTTAATGTTTTCTTTCGAGTGCCCTGCAATTACACCCCCCGGGCTCACCATTCCGCTTCGAGGTTTATCCTCCACGTTTTTCCTCTTTCCTCGATCGAGCATCCGCTCCCCCTTCCATTCAACGTGTACACCTTGCACATCCAATTATCCTTGCCCCTCCCTTCGTCGCTCCATCCTACAAAAAATTAAGCTCCTGCTCTGATTCTCTACAGTCTTTCAATCCACGTGTATTAGTTCCATCAAGCCGTTATATCGTCGTAATAAGACGATTTCGCGATGAACCCGTTTAATCGAGTTATATATGAATTTGCCGGCGTAAGCTCTTCTTGCATCCAACCACCAAGAGCTTTACACTTACGAGACATAGTCGTTCAATTTCCGAGATAACTGGTATTATCGGAAGACCGTTATTTCAGTCTCTAACGACCGTGTCATTTAGTTTGAAACGTTGTTAATTATCGAAACGAAAATTCTAGCAGAAAAGACGTAGAAAAAAATTACAAGAAATTCTCATTTGAAAATTGTAGCAATGGAGTGTTTTTTTTTTTTTTTAACTTTTTATTGAAGATTGGCGCTGCGTGCGGATTTATCGTTCAAGAGTTGCACTATCTTGTCGTCAAGAGATTTCCTTACGCTGCAACCAAGAGATCGTCTTCGCCTGGTTGACTCGCCGTTCGAGAACGAACTCGCCAACCAAGACGAGAAAACTGGACAGGTCGACTTTTTCTTGCTTAACCGGCTAGGAGACCACATCTCCTGAGACGCCTAGACCTGCAGTACGTCCGACGAACGTTCGAGACTTGGGTTTATGCTCGCTTCACTGATATTCATGCATATATACTTATTATACGATCTCAATGTACGATCTGCATCTCGTCAAAGAAGCGAGTCTAAAGAAATCTTTGCATCGAGCTTCACCGAGAATCACCGATCCGGAGACTGCGGTTTCAGACGCCTCCTATTCGAGAAAAGGTCAGCTAAGGTCGAAGTCATGAAAAATCAACTTTCGCCGTTTTTTCCTTGCCCGAAACGTCCTAGACATTAATCTACGTCATTCGGGTGATTGATCATTGCTCGTAGAATAGAACGCTGTTTCAAAGCATCATTTTTATTGATTGGGATCACGGAAAAAACTCACCGGCTGCTGGAAACTCAAACATCGTAAACTCTGATTCGTCCGAGGTCATTTTTATGGCACTCACCTGAAACAAATAATAAAAGAAAAGCAATTAATATCTGGGACGAAATTAATCCCGAGAGTTTGCAGCAATTAACGTTATTTCTCCGATCATCGTTTGACCTTTGAATTGTTTCGTAATCTCACCAAGGAATTCAAGTTTGCAGCTGCATTCTTTGCACATGTAAATTAGTTATTCAATAATAATGAAAACACGAAGGAAGAAATGCGAGATGATGTGATGTTCACCTTGTTTCGATTAGTCATCGTGTCAGGATGAGATTGTAGACAGCATTTTAGTTCAAGATGAATCTTGAACAACCATCAACTCGATTCATATACAAACATGTATCCACGAGCACCAGCATATATTCAAAAGACAGAAGAACGCCGAGTCACGTGGGTTCACATTCGCAAGATCGCAAGAGCGAAGATTAAAGTCCCCGAGACACGTTAAATCTCTCCCACGTCCTGGCCACTTCCTGCCATTCATAACCATTAGAGAAATTTATGTATCTCATCTATTGCAACTAGTGGTATATCACCAACAGATACGCGCGCTATTGCTGTAGCTTAGAAACTTTTTGTCCTGTGTGCACTACAAAATTTCTGTTCGGGTTCTTTACGACACACTGCTTCGTGGCACTGAAAAACGGGCTATACTGTGCCGGTTTTCCTCTATACACGAAAAAGAAGAAACAGTTTAAAATTCAGTGGTACACAGTTTGCATTGGACTCGAAACGATTGAAAAGCGATATTTACTGAAAAATAGGGCTCAAATTGGCTCAAATTACAGTGCAGTCCAAAGTTAATTTTAACAGTTCAACACTGTTAAACACACGTCTGTGTGTATGTGTGTTGGTGATAACGTCACCAACTGTGGAAAGAATAGTGAAAATACCGTGCCACACTGTAAAATTGAATGAATCGCTGTGTAGTCATTACTGTAACACTGTAACTATTGCAGCTGCGTACAGTATGAAAATCGGTGATCTCATGTAATTTTGACAGTTGAACACTTTTACTGGAAACATTGATGAATTTATTGTAACGAACTGTAAACGACCCAGTGAAATTGTTAAAATCTCAGTTTGTACAGGAAAATTCTCTGTTCGACTGTAAAATAAAGTGGGTACCCTGTTGTTTAAGCAGTTTATACTGCGGCCTCGATCGACTGCACTCCAAAGTATCAAAACTTGCGTGAATTTTCAGTCGTGAATTGACCCACAGCTCTACATTATGGAATCGTGTGAATCCGTGATCAGATGAGATTGATTTTCCGACTAAACTGTTGTTGTAGTAAAATTGAAATTTCAAGTTTCCCCACAATATCTTGGGGTTCTTAGTCCCTAATGTACTAGTTCATTAATGAATAAATCTGTACCTTAGAAACTTGGCTCAGTTATGGACTCCCTAACCTCCCATTAGACTCTACCAAAGTCTGCTGTGAGGATTAATCTCGCTATAGATAAGTTCGTGCAACTTATTCGTTGTCACAAAAGTACGTTCATTCCACAGGCATGGAGGCTCTCGAGAGAGCCGCAATCTCGTTTAGGGAATACTGCATGCCTTCGAATGTATACACCTCGCGCGAAATACCGCAGGGCCACGATAGTCCAGTCGGAATAGGCATAATTTCGACCGACTTCTATTCTAAGACACCAGCGCTCAGCCAATTTTTTCCTAGGTAGTATAGACCCCCACGAATATGCCTTCCATTTGTCCCCGCTAGAACCCGTGTTTTGCAGCCAGGAAAATTGTTTAAACAAAAAAAAACCGGTTTTTTTGAGTTTTTTTGCTTATAACCGGTGATTTTGAAATTTTTTTTGAATAAATATTGTGCATTACTATGCCCTCTACAAAATCAGTTCTATGGAAAAATTACGTGAGATTGTTAGTTTAGCAGTAAATTGCAATTATGTCGGTTTTACGTTTGCAACAATTCAACATATTATAATAAACATTTTGATTTCTAAAGTAGATTATCATTTGGGTAACGCCACTTCCAAGAGAGTCATGTAAAATTTATCGACCTGTGTCGCAAACTTTAGCAACAATTCTCGATCTCCGAAAAAAAAGTACTTGCCTGTACCGTCTTTCCCAGAAGGCGCACAGCGGGGAAAAAAATTCAGGTGATTCGATTCACCAAGTATTTTGAGAAATCGATCGAGTAGAAAAAAATCGTTAATAAAAATGTTCGTTTTTGGACGATTTAAAATTTTTGCTTATAAACAAATAGGAATAACTCCTTAATCCGTTGACGTAAATAATAAAAAAAATTACGGATCGTATGCGTATTTGCGAGACGCACAATTTAAAAAAAAAAAAGTCTGACTATCTCAATTACAAACCAAGATATGGATATTTTCACGTTTAAACAATTTAACATTATTCTAAGCAACATTTTTGCAAAATTCAAGTCTCACAGCTTTCTGCACGCTTTTCTACACAACATCCAGTTGGATGCAAACTCTCCCGAGCGTTAATTTTGTTGCAATTGCTGAATCATTTTAATCGGCCGCGTGCGGTCCTGCACCCATCGTCGTTGACGCGGTCGGCCGGCGTGGTGGGGGTCGCGCTTCTGGCCCCGTGGCGCGTCTTGAGCGCTAACTTAACAATTTATATAATTCCCTTAAAAATTGACGTAGAATAATTTTTTTTTTTTCAACTAATGTGTTTTTTTCTCCTCTATTTTAACAATTTATATAATTTCTTTAAAAATTGATGTAGAATACATTTTTTTTTTTTAACTAATGTGTTTTTTTCTCCTTCTATTTTTAATTGCATATTCGAGTTGAGGAGAAAAAAATACATTGGTTAAAAAAAAAAAAATTATTCTACGTCAATTTTTGAGGAAATTATATAAATTGTTAAGTTAGCGCTCAAGACGCGCCACGGGGCCAGAAGCGCGACCCCCACCACGCCGGCCGACCGCGTCGACGACGATGGGTGCAGGACCGCACGCGGCCGATTAAAATGATTCAGCAATTGCAACAAAATTAACGCTCGGGAGAGTTTGCATCCAACTGGATGTTGTGTAGAAAAGCGTGCAGAAAGCTGTGAGACTTGAATTTTGCAAAAATGTTGCTTAGAATAATGTTAAATTGTTTAAACGTGAAAATATCCATATCTTGGTTTGTAATTGAGATAGTCAGACTTTTTTTTTTTTAAATTGTGCGTCTCGCAAATACGCATACGATCCGTAATTTTTTTTATTATTTACGTCAACGGATTAAGGAGTTATTCCTATTTGTTTATAAGCAAAAATTTTAAATCGTCCAAAAACGAACATTTTTATTAACGATTTTTTTCTACTCGATCGATTTCTCAAAATACTTGGTGAATCGAATCACCTGAATTTTTTTCCCCGCTGTGCGCCTTCTGGGAAAGACGGTACAGGCAAGTACTTTTTTTTCGGAGATCGAGAATTGTTGCTAAAGTTTGCGACACAGGTCGATAAATTTTACATGACTCTCTTGGAAGTGGCGTTACCCAAATGATAATCTACTTTAGAAATCAAAATGTTTATTATAATATGTTGAATTGTTGCAAACGTAAAACCGACATAATTGCAATTTACTGCTAAACTAACAATCTCACGTAATTTTTCCATAGAACTGATTTTGTAGAGGGCATAGTAATGCACAATATTTATTCAAAAAAAATTTCAAAATCACCGGTTATAAGCAAAAAAACTCAAAAAAACCGGTTTTTTTTTGTTTAAACAATTTTCCTGGCTACAAAACACGAGTTCCAGCGGGGACAAATGGAGGGCATATTCGTGGGGGTCCATACAACCTAGAAAAAAATTGGCTAAACGCTGGTGTCTTAGAATAGGTCTCATGTCTATTCCGACTGGACTACGATTGCGTGACGAAGGATAATAAATATCGTTCGTGGACGTTAATGTCGTTGCAAGCGCACGCTCTTAAGTTGAACGCGCGACTATCATGCCGCGTGGCCCACGCAATTCGCTCGCGAAATCGTATCGTGGAATTTTGGAAGATTTTTTGTTTACTTCTAGAGAGATGTAAAAAAAATTGGGGGAACTTTGCGCTGAATGGCGATAGAAAAGGTGGAATTTGGAAACTGATGGAGAAAAATCGTTCAACTCTAACGATACGAACGCTTAATGTCACGCGCCCAACTTGCCTTCATAATGAAATTACTTTCAACAGTTTTTTATCTTCAGGATACCGCCAAGTCCATTCCGCCAAATGTGACTTTTGCTGATTTGAATTCGTTGCCATGGACCGGACCTCGTTAAACTTGAAATCCCACTCGATCGGATACAACGCGGAGTACGGAAAGGGAACTCATGCATATCAACGTGATATTTACTTTTTCTTCCTAACGAGGCACTCGTGAACGCGTTTTGTAAAATATACGAATAGGTCGGTTGCCAAAGAGCTTTTGTGCACGTTGTGCTGGTTGTGCACGTATCAAAATCCACAGGAATCTTTGTGGGGTTGTATTCATATGAAGGAATGTATGTAAATACTTGGATGTTTGGATGTTACTGAAAAGAACTGTGATCGGGTAGTCTGCGATGCTTTGACGTCAAACTTTTCACATAAATAAAAGTCTTAATAATTTTCTTCCAATCACTTATTAGTAGCAACGAAAAAAAGCGCGAAAAAATTGCAAATCAAAACCGAATTCCTCACATTCGGAGCATCAAATTCCGATAAAATTCCACCACCAGTTTGGGTTATTTAAGTATTACAATCATAAATTTTGATACTTTAAGAAAAGCAGTTCAAACGATCGATGACGACGAGGCGGAATAATTTCTTAAGGTTTTTGCCTATTCGATCGTAATGAATCAAGGAAAATATCCCCATCGAGTTTATCCTTCTCCGCCCAGCTCCGAACAGAGCAGTTGCTCGTTCATTGGAGACAAGGCACTTTCGGAACTTCAGCCCTCCGTCGCAATTATACGAAACGAATAATTCGTTATTCCTCTCCCTGATATTCGACCAGAGAATTCTTTTAATTGCGATTTGCATAGTCTATAGACCACAGAAGGACATTTTGCGAGGAATATTTGCTGGCTTCCAACCGTATTCGATGGGGAATACGCGGGAACAAAAGTGTACGGAATTGAAGGACGCGAAAGAAAATAATGAACCTTTTTCCTTTCCCATCCACTTCGTTACGGTCACGTGGTCACTCGAAGAGGTTTTTTAATATGCAATTACAAATATTTCATTCAAAATTGCCAGTGTATTTGAAAGCATCGACTCCAATGGCAAATTATAATTGCAAACAGAATTCTGACAAGTTGAACGACCGAGAAAAAATAAAGCCTGGGATTCCATTCTAATTATTAACTTCGTAAATGTAACGATTTTCCAATATTTATTGTTGAAAAATGGAAAGATGGGATTCCCAAGATGCAACGGATGGAAATGACGTAATTAAGTCGTTGATCATGGTCGTGTACACGATGATATTCGAGGAGGCCATATTTCGGAGGAAAATGGTTACCAGTTGCTGTTGCAAAGTTCATAGTGAGGTGAGGACAGTATATAAGCATTAGCAATCAATTAGGGAAGAAACTGGCGACTGCTGGTGACTGTGAAGCGAAGAGAGGATGGAAGTAACACACGTGACATTGAATAGGCTGTTCAAGAGGCGAAGCACAAGAGGGATGGAGTAGGTGTATTATGGACACAAATACACAGAGTTTTGAGAGTGCAAACGGCGGATGTAGATAACGAATTGATGGTTTGAACAGAAGTTACGCCCTTGTGTCGATCAGGCATCGATTCATGGAGAGAATGAGACTGGAGAGAGGAGCACCGAGAGCACCAAGAGAGCCATGTTGCCTAGGCGGTTTCTGGGCTCTCGTTTGGAGAGTGTGGCACTCCCTGTCT
This sequence comes from Diadegma fenestrale, assembly GCA_037043255.1. NCBI lineage: Eukaryota > Metazoa > Arthropoda > Insecta > Hymenoptera > Ichneumonidae > Diadegma > Diadegma fenestrale. The sequence goes on along the minus strand of CM073309.1, from coordinate 13,721,534 downwards.
GGCTAGTTGACTGCTCGTAGCCGCGACCCACACGCCACACTCTCGCTCGACCAACTCTCTGCATACACGTTTTGCACTCTGTCCTGCGCCTTCTCCATGCACACGAGAATTCTACTATATCTTGTTCCCGGCTCGCATATATGTCCTGCGATATTATTATATCCGCTTGGCCATCTATCAAGTCTTGCGACTACCAGACGGAGATATCTGGTGCGTATAATCAACTGCCTACGCGATCCGTTCGAGCGCGTATGCGCAGGCCTTTCAAAAAAAAAAAAAAATCAACTTTTCATAGGCAGAATCTCAAGAATTACGAAAAAAAAGTGCATAATTAACTCCGGAGCTCGATTCAAACGCTGAGAAAATTCTTTTCCCGAGGACCAGTGAGTCTCGTCATTGAAAGTGAGTGAGGCTTCATTAAAAATATGAAAAGGGAACATTTATCGGCTCTCCATAAATATTTGATTCGAAATTTAATGAAGCAAAAAAAATCTCGTTCGAAACTGACAGAAATGGACCAACTTTTTTCTATTCTCGGGGGGAACGATCTCTGGAGATTGTGCAGAATTGGTGTGGGATTGAGAATAAAGATAATCGTCGTGATCTCGTTTCCGCATACTTTTTGTCCTCTTCTTTAATTCATTTTTCTCGCGCCCTCTCCGAGTCCCGTTTCTTGTTCGATAAAATCGATTTTTCCCCGCCCATTCCTTAATCGCAACAGTTTTTTCAAGCCAGCACGTGGAGATTCCCTTTATTCATCTTTCGTCCTGCCGAGTGGTTACAATTAAAATCCCCTCCTGGCGCTCCAGAGTCCTGAGTGGCGATGCACGATCGGCATGGGACACGCTATCTTTATAGCCCATCTCATCCGACCGTAATAAATCATGCCTCGATTACGAAGATCGTTTCGCAACACCCACGATCAAGTGAAGCGTTCGAGTGCTGTTGTAACGCACACAAACACGCGTACACACGTATACGCCTCGGCTTAGATTTTTATTTCTCTACCGCCGCGTTTGACAGGAACCAACGGGTCTTGTGCTAAATACAAATTACTTGCCTGCTCACTATTTGGCCCTGACATCTGTGATCGTATTTCTGGCATTGATATATTTTTTCATCCTATTTACGGTCCGCGATTTCGACGGGGTGAACTCGGCATGAGAAAAAAAAAGGCTGGTTACGCAACCTACAAAGTCTGAAACCTCGTCGCAGCGCGCGCGTGCCTCGTGCAGAATCGGATCAAAAGAATTTCACTCACTGCATCCGAACATCGAGTGTACACATAAAACTGGCATATGTAAATAGGAAGAATTTACCAATTCGCAGCGCAAAAAGAAGAATCGCACCCCCTTAAGGAAAATACAGTCGAGGCGGAGCCATGTTGCAATATTTTTTCAATATACTTGAGCATCTTTAGCTGATCTAAGGAGCAAACGTTACGGCAAATGGCATTGGCAAGATCTGGCGCCTTCGCATTGGCTCTGATAACGGTCGCGAAACGACCGAAACGCAAAAACGCCGTAAGATCTGAAAGAAAATACGGTTGAGATAGCCTCAAGTGTAGTAATGTACTTTTCGTCTGGGAAAGTACGAGGCAAAGGGGCGAATACTATCTCGTTTGCTTAATCGAGACGAGAGTAGTAACCGGAGACCCCAATCCAATACACGTGAGCTAGGGTTGAAGACACATTCCAGACCCTTGGGTCAAACCGAGATGCTTCCAGAGATGGGCAAGGGTTCCCATATCCGCGACGTCACTGCATAGAAACGATAGGTGACAGAACTCTAAGGTGTAGCGTAATGAAAATAGCCCCTCCTAATTTAGTCTGACCCGGGGTGACCGCAGGCCAGGTCCAAACGCCGTCGACACGACCGCGGCTACGTCCGGTTCTTCGGCTTCAGTTCCTCTTATCTGCGAAAATGACTTTGGCCTCGGTAGCGCGTAAAGGTGCCTGAACAACTGATATAACCCACCACCACCTTTGTGGACTGCTATTTCGTTCCATCTCGTAATAACCTTGTAATAAGGCTACGCTGGTGCCTGAAGGTCGTCGCAGAATCACGCGGATTGGAAGATCTTCCTATGAACTGTTTCAATCTATAGAAAAATCTAGGAGGACCTCACTGCAAAGTCAATGATTATAAATGACAGAGACAAGATTGGAGTCTTGACGTCACAGGAAATCATCAGACTCGAAGATTAACGTAAGTTAACTCGGTTCATGCTTTGAACTTGGTCAAGCAATAATTCTGTAGGATCAAGCGATGCGCGGGAGGCCGTCACCCGTAATTATATACCCGCGGACAAATCGTGCCTCCTTCCACCGTCTGGCTTCTGCTCACCTGCATATTATAATTCTTCCACGAGTGAAATCCTCTCCGGAACGCGCGCAAAGATTTTCTGCTATGGGCAGAAAGAAATGAGACAGGAGGATAAGCAAAAGAAGCTTTTTGGCACGCTGCTGCAAAGAGCTGCGGATGGTAGGCACCGATAAATTCTCCCGTTAACCTTGCAGCCTCCGACCTCACGGTAGAAGAGATACTCGAGGGTGTTCGAGCTAAGGGAACAGAGGAGGAGAGCCTTAACGTCAAGAAAACGCCAGCGAAGCGAACACCTAGACGGTACTACTACATTTATATAAGATAACAATCTTGCTCCTTTCTTCGCGTCTTGGGATTCCTTAGCTTCTTGCCTATGGATCCAGAGAATAAATGCATCGTGAGCTTTAGCTGTTCCTGAAAAAGCTTGCTCGTTTACAAGCCATCAGAGCTCAAAACGTCATTATTGAACGTCCTTAATGACTCGTCACGTTTGACACCAGCTAGTCGCCTCTGTTTCGTTTCCTTTTTTAATAAAATCCAGTACAAATATCCTCGTAACAAACAGAAATTACGTGGCGTTTGTTATCACGTCTGAGCATTGCCTTTCCCTCATTGGGAGCATGTCCAAGAACGGAATGGGGCAGGCTCACCGCGGGAAGCTTACCGGATAAATGTAACAGAGTGATAGAGGGAAAAACCACAAGGCACAGAATTCAAGGGAAAAGGACAAGACGAAGGGACGAAGCATTCGCGTAAGCCTCGTGCCACTGCCGGTAATTAGTGACATTTGCATATTTTGCGTATTAACGAGTACGACAAGGTGGGTATGAAGAGAAGAAAAGGAGAAGGGCGAGAGAGTCACATTTGCATACGAATGCCAGTCTCATGGTTCTCACAAAAATGGTATTTCACCCTTGCTCTCTCCCCACGATCCAACGTCTCATAAATAACCAAGTGTTTACGAGCTTCGAAAAAAGGTCCTTTCTTTGTTCCTGGCGAATTGCAAGAAGGGAGAAAAATGTACAAGGCGCATGCAAACGAAGGAGACGCGAAAGAAAACGTAACGTGTCGGCAAAAGAGTTGTAACGAAACAAAACGCCGGAAATCTACGTCCGTTTGGACAGAATATGAAGATAAAGGAGAAAAATCTTGGTACACACTAAGGAGAAGACTTTGTACCAGTGGCGAACGATATGTGTGGAAGAAACGTGTGCATGAGCCAGAGGGCAACAATGAAACTTTTTCTCATTCAAGCTGGTTGAAAAACCACGTCGCAGCCCGCACAAAGGTCACGAAAACCAGCCACAAGCAGTACGCCAGTTACAGCTCTCCCCACAGCGGTGACTCCTCACCGATGAATTTATATCAGACCACAGTAGGAACACGTCATTCTGCTGGAACTCCCTTAGCAATCCGCCTGCTTCCATAAAATCCTGAAAGTACAAGAACCGAATGAGGGAGAAGGGAATATGCGCCTTGGAAAAGCCACGTGCCACTTGGAAAACTTCCGCTTCATTTTGCTGCCTCCTAAGCCCATAAACTAGCTCTTAAACCTCTCCAATGTAACACTTTACGATATTAAAATACCTAAATCACTATCAGCGAAGTCATGAGAAATGGAAAAAAAAGGGACTGGGTAATTTCCAGTGAACGACTGAACCCCGGAGCGATACATTGTGCATTAGATTCAAAATGGATATGAAAGTTGGAGAAGGATTTTTGGTTTTGTACTTATTTCACGTTATACAAAAGCCAGTGGATGATGATGATGAAAGTTTATATTGGTACTAAACACGGACCCTGCCTACATTAACTGTCTCTTTGGAAAGTATGGAGGCTTGTTAGACGAGATTGCCAGTTATTTTGCATAATTTTCGATGGATTTGGAGGTTTGGCCTCCGTTAGAAATTCGTGGTAAAGAAAGAAGGAAACGCGACTTTTTCGTCGGCGTTGATAGTTTCAGTCTCCGTCGTAAACTTTCCAAGCAGGCAGCATTAACGAGAGGTCCGAAAAGCTTATATAAAATGGTAGATAAAATGGCAGTAGGCAGGTTCCGAGGTCGTAGCAACGCGACAATGCCTCGTTAGTCGTTAACGTCGTTCGCGGAACAAGTGCGATTAAAAGTTTTAAACCGTCTTGGAAATTAGCGACGTTCTCTCACATTCAGTCTGAACCCCACATAATGTTCTCCTATTTTTCGGGCGTCCAACGTGCCAGCTTACGCAACATGTACGAACGCCAACATTAACGGCTCATGACGACGACGATGACGACGATGCGGAGTATCGCTGTGGCTGCCATCAAACAGCCTCTGTACCGGGTGTTTCCAACCAGGGAGCGAAACTCTAAGTCGGATAATCAGGGTGGTTACAGAACAAGGGTAAAGTCTTCTCTAAATTCCGTTTACTCAAAATGTCTCGAATTCTACAAGATGTACACTCCAACACTACAAGGTCCTTCGTGCGTATTAAAACTGAGCCTAAAAGCTCAGAGGACGCGTTGTGTGAGACTGACTTGTTTAGACGAAACCATAAATGGATAGATCTCGCCAATGACTGTGAGAGTGACATGGAACATGACTCTGAAGTTTGCATCGTTGGAATGCCACGAATTCTTTTTTATCTTTGGCAAAAGTAATTATGCAAGTGCAGAATGTAATTACGATGATAAAATAATCGTTTTTTGCCTCCCGAAAGGCATATTCGCTCCAAAAATTTGGATGACATTGAAAACTGAACGAATCATCAATAACGTCGCAAACTTCAGCATCATCATGGAACTTGAAATAAGATTCTTCCACGAGAATGAATAGATATTGCAAGTTCATAAATGAATATTTAACAAACTCTGCTACCGAAGTAAAAATAAATAAAGAATGTATTTGAAAGTTTCAGAGGTATTGAAGGGATGTTAAATATTGAGGCCGTGGTAGTCAAAAAATTTTACTACGCAATATACCGCGACGACTCGGCTCAACCGGTATATGCGGATTGGGAGGGGCAGGGTTGAGGCACCTGCTTTATTGCTAATGGGGTGTCGGGGGCCAGCCCCAGAGGTTCTCCAGCTTTCAAGAGAGGGTGCTTTTAAATTTCATTACACCTTCGCCACTTCGCTCTATTCGAAAACGGCTGTATACGTGTCTCGGTGAATCCCCGAAGAAATTTCTCCCGCTGCCAAGTTACGTTAACATCTTTCGAACCGCGTTGGTTGAGACATTGCGTGCGATAACGACGTTGACTTGCTCGGTGATAAAGATTTCTCGGGTACACCACCAAGGCTTCCAGATAGCAAATCGAAGCGGAGTTTTGCTAAGAAAATAAAATGACTGAAGCCTTCCCGAAGAAAAAGCTCATTCATTCTTGATACTCCAACTTTGTTGGCTATTGAAAAAGAAACCCATATGAATAACTTCATTCAAAGTTGTCAAGGCATCGACCTTTATCGCGGCCTCGCCTCTGAATAAGAAAAATCCACACGATTACGGTTCGCATCTTAACAGAAATGAACATGGTTTGCTTTGTGCCTTTCGTAGAGTCCTCGCCAACAGGACTTTATCCTTGAGGAGCAGACTATTTCCTGTTCTTCTTCGTTTTTTCTCTCCCCCCTCCTCTGCGAGCTACGTAGTCGGATCTACAGACTTTATCATATGAAACCAGATTACCACACCTATAACGCTAAGCCACGCGGCCCGAATCATGGAGTGTAACTCAGACGGCACACCCTGGTGGCCATGCATAGGCCGCAGCTTTTGCTATACGACTATAATCACGCATTACATTCTCGCGCGGGAGTTAACCAACTCTATAAAATTAGCGAAAGTGTGCTGGAGGTTTTCGCGGAATAGAGGGAAGCCCCCAGCACAAAAAGCGTCTTCCAGTTAGTTCCGGTAGGAGCGCAGAAGCGACACAGTAACTTTAACGCCAACCGGTGTGCATTATAGATATAAACTGGAGCTAAACACGTGCCACGCCCGGACTCGTAAAGAGCAAAAGGATAATGCCCGTGAACTTGCGCGTCATACTGGATATGTTCGAGCCTTTTGCCCTTTTTACCTTGACTCTTTTGCTTTATCGCTTTGGAATTTATAAAGGCGGTTACCTTTGAGCTCAGTCTTGGAGTTAAGAACGTAAGGAAACCCTTGTTAGTGCTTTCAGTGTCTCGTAAACCAAGAGACAATTTTTCAACCGCCTTTCCTCAGACAAACTGCTCCTCTTCTCACTTTATTTTTATCTCCATGTATAACGGTTTCAAGAATTTGCCTAGACTTTCAAAAATTCAGCATGATGTTGATGATTCCCTCGTGATACACGAGCTAATTTGCAATAACGTTATTACCTCGAAACGACAAGTTTCAGAATTCAAGTTTTCTCCTCTTGTCGGAAAGCTCGTGCAAAAGCTTTGGAGCGCCGAGGATCGTACACACATTGAAACTACCGTGTCCCGTCGTTGGCAATCTGCTATATGAGCGAGCACGTTATATATACGCGAAGCAGCAACGAATACGCCTCAGCCTTAACCGCATATGAATGCGAAACGAGACAAAGCATATACAGAAGAAAAAAAGGGTCCGAGATTCCGACGTGAATTGCCGGCAGAGAAGGAGACTCGAAGGGAAGGGGAAAAATGAATAAGTTTATCCACGCATCTGTTTATTTTGAATATATACGGGGAGGCTGTGTTTTCTCACACAAGGCACTGGTTCAGCTACGACGTCGAGTACCATTAAGGATATCCCTTATCAAAGCCAGAAAGGAGCCAGAATAACTCGGTTTGCACCTGAAGTCGTTCCTCCGTGTAAATTGAATTCATTTTTTTCCACGTTCTCTGTTCTCAACAATTACAGAAGTCTCGAAGGCTTTCTGGACTCTAAAAAAAATTCTGAAATAAATTAATTTTTCGGTAAAGAGCGATCTTAAAGTTGTAAATCCATTTTCGTGAGAGAAATTTTCCGGACAAAGGAGGAAGCGAGTCTTTCGATATCATGAGCCGTAGTCCCGAAGCTGAGAAGCTTTTCGTTTCGAGTCACGATGGTAGGATCATCAAGAGCTCTGAGGCGACGAAGAAGGAAAAGAAACTTCACGACCAATCAAATTGACTTATCGCCGCTGTATCACGCTACCGCTGGTAAAATATTTACCATTCGGTGCTTCTTGGTGCGTGTGCAACCCTTTCTAAAATAGGATTCCCCTCGTCCTTGAAACAAGAGAAACGAAGAGAAACGTCGGGTGTAATGAAATTAATTGGTGGGTTGTCGGAAGAGTTGGCGCTGGTCGTCTCAACTGAGACACTCGCGAGGGAAGAGAATTCGTTGGTACACTTGGCTCGTTCATCGCTCCCTTTCTCTTGGATCCCATTTGCATTGTAAAAGAGTATCCAAATAATAAAGCCAGCGATTTTAGTTAACGAAGTGCCTTCCCTACATCTTTCTTGTCACATGGTTGCTTTGCATTACACTTGTATTTTCAAATCTCGAGTATTGGTATGGCGAAATGTCTTTGTTCCAAGATCGAGCCTTTCCCATTGTTCTCATTCATCCGCTGAACGTTTTTGAACCGCTGTTAATGGGAAAATCAAGAATTCGAAAACTAATTTTCTTCTTGAACGTGTGATATTTTTCTCTTCCGTAATTTACGATCGGCCGAAAACCCGATGAGCTCGATACAATTTCAGTAAATTGACCAGACGTCACTCTATTCTGTACTCATACCCTGCCTCTGTTAATATCACACCACGTACGTGTTGGTCGAAATATACTGGCGCGAATAGTATGACATGGCAATGTAGCAACGACAGAGACAAGCGTTCCACCGAGTATTTCGTCGTTGAACCGGCGTCTGTACGTGACAGTATCGCTGCCCGACGCCGGATTCGTCGGGGAATCCCCGTCCCTGTCGTCATCCTTCTCACATCATTTGTTGGCTCCGAGTTCGATGCAACTGCCTCGACAAACCCGCGATACCCATAGAATTCTCTTCCTATTACGCTTCATACGAGGAAAACATGTCTTCGCTGGTGAAGTTGTAGCTTTGTCCATTGCATTGTCATTTCTCCAATAACTCTCCAAGTTTCTAGCCAAGATATGCCGTCGTCGACGGTGAAACTCTATATATGCAGCAACATTTCTGTCCGCACATATTTCCGGGACAGAAACTTCCAGACCCGGCGTCGTACGGAAATCGATATATCTTCGGACATTTTCAACTTCTAACAAAACCGACAACTCGAAGGACTTGCTACAAAAAATCTGAGACCAACTTCAGGATATCGTGTGTGTAGTTGCCAAGAGTGAAGCCGAGAACTAAAACGACCGGGCGGGAAGTTGCTTGGCATGTGGTAATTTGAAATTAACACTAAAAAGGTTCAGTGCCCTCAGACGAAACGTTCCGATAGTTAGGTCATTAAATCGATCATGACCACCGGGCACATCGCAGAGACGTCTGCAATCAAGATATCAACGAATAAGACTGCATGACCAATTTTTTGAAATATTTTTAACGAAATGTATGTAATAATACGCGGAAGGATGATGAATCGTTGCGATATGTGGTTGACGGAGTGTTTGTGAACGCATGTATACGTCCGGTCGAATAAAAAGGAAAGAATGCAAAACAAGTAGCCAAAATTCGGTGCAACCGGACGCCGGGTTTCCTGCCCTACCAATGAAAATTTTCAATCCCGCCTTACTGCATTATATGCTTTTTCCCATGACAAAAACTATACTTGTATGCAATGTGAATGGACGAGGTGTGGGCACTCATTTTGGGGCTGTTTCGTGGGCCTGTGGAGCACTGCATGAACAATGCAGTCGGCAAGTGCAGACACCGTGACGCCCAATCCAATTGCACGTTGCATTTTGGTGCTAGACACACTCGGTTGCAGTAACTTGCTTCCCTAACGGCATACCCCCACGTGACCATTAATCATTCGCACTGACGTTCGTGCTCCTCGTGTTTCTGTCATTGTGGGTGAAGAACGCAACGGTCTCGACCATGGCGCGTTCTACTCTGGCGCTAAGCGACACGAGGCAACTCACAACAGAATGACTGTGAATTTATGCATTTGATATTTATAGGACGTCGAGAACAAGTGTCAAGTACCTTAGAACTTTATTTCCCGGAAGTGGAAGTGGTAGGAACTCTGGTCGATCGATAATCGACCAATATCGATCTTGAAACATTTTTTATTAAATATTCATCGCGATTGCAACGAACCCATTTTTATTTTACTCACTTTTTTCAACGTATGAATATTTATTGACAAATACAAATACGTTATTAAATCCATGTTAATTGGGGAAGTAGAATCGCCAGAAATCAAGAGCTCTTGACAAAACAAAAGTAACGATTGACAATCAACTCTGGAAATCCTGATAAACGAATCTAATTTTACTCCGAAACGAATCCTATTACCAGCTGCATAAATAGTCGCAATTAACACGAGTGGGTCTGTGCCAATTTTCAAATAAACTCATTTCACAGCATCGGTCAAATGACTCTGAAGTTTGCATCGTTGAGATTAAACGAAAAAAATGGTTTCTATTAATTATTCATTGAATTTTAAAAATCATGGCGGCTTTCGTCTCGATTGAGTTTTTGGAACTCAAGAGACGATCGTAATTAAACGCTCTGTTGAAGAAAAAACAGAATTTCGTTGCATTCCAACGATGCAAACTTCAGCATCATATCGGTCAATCGTTTTCGAAATATTTGGGATTCACAGTATTCACGATTATTCATTCAAAATTAAATTGCACGCCAGCACAGGGAATTAAAAAAAAAAATGTCTCAGAAATATTCTCAAGATGGCGAATCGTGAATGTACTTGAAATCTCGTTGCCTGTTCGAACTATTTCAATATATTTCTCTCGTTTTTTGCAGCCACTCGTAATAGTCGTGATTTTTGTAAAATACGTCGAGACTACGGTCTCGGCATATATTTTTTCTTAAGCCAACTGGTCATTACCAAAACCGAAACTCTAGCGGAGCTCGACTAGCACGAGAACTGCATAGGGACGACATTGAAGGGTTGTTGGTAACTCGATGGCACGGTAAAAGAGGAATTTTTTAGACTTTTCGATGTGAAACAACTTGCTTAGGACGATTCACCCCTTGTGAAAAGTAAAAGCCAGGAGAAAGAGAGCGCGACTGGAGTCGTTGTTAATTGGATGAACGATAGGTCTGAACCCCTGGAAGCCTGAAAGCTTTGGAAAGTGCTGGGCGAGATGAAGGGTGGATGCTGGTACATCGCGCCGGAAGTAACCATCGGTAGGTACGACGATGAAGCTGGTTAACGGGGAGTGTTCTGTAGAAAATTAGAGGGCAATACCTGACTGTGTGGGCGGACCGTGTCTAAGAGTTTTTACATCACTATACACATTTGACAACGTTACTCGTGCCAGTAAACTGCCGGATCGTGTATAATACGAAATAGAAGAAAAAATCTGTTCGCCATAGGGTCGAAAGGTACGAGCTTTTGTTCGTCATGGGGCGAGGGTCTAAAAAGCAAAAGAGCAAAGAAGTATTAACGGGGGAAATATGCCGTTAGCTAATTCGTAGGGGAGAGATCTGAGCAACGGACTTCTCGTGTAATAAAAAGAGTAGATGGCTTGTGTAGATCACACTAAAAGTTCGACTATTCCCTAACATAATGCTTTTCAAGATTAAATAATAGTCGCTCCGAACAACCTCCAGGAATTACATTGAAACAGGAAGGACTAAATTTGCAAATTTTGTCACTTTACAAAGCTGCAATGACAGCCACTCAACCTTCGATAGTGATTGCATTAATAGGGCGACTACGAACACACGCCTATCAAGAATTATGAATGAAAAACAATTTCATCTCGTATATGGCACGTAAATTCTTCCCACCGAAGAAACGACTCTTAGTCCTATGGCAAAATTGAATCTCTGGACAAAAAATCGATATGCGTCAATTGCCATGCTATTATCGGGAATTCTTCTGTCAAGCACTCCAACCTTGTTATCCACAGTTTCGCAACAAACACTTCAGCCAGAAACTAAATTGTCCAACGTTCACGTCTTTCCACTCCAACACGTTTGTCTTCCATATCTAATGCACGATATATACATATACGTATGCTTTGGTGACTCTGACAAGCGACGAGAGCCTCGTATCGGAGAAAGTCTTGAGGGTCGTACGCGACGATAATAGAAGACGTGCAATCGGCCCACGCTCTTTTTTACAGCAAAGCCCTCACACGTTTCATTTCTTCTTTCGTTACATCCCGACAATTCTTCTGCCGATTTTCCGCAGTTCATACGTGCATAAATAATTACCCATCAAATATTTTTCACGTGTTTCGATGAGATTTTCTTTGATTTGTATCAAATTTTACTTCACAAACAAACGTGACCGCTACGTCGCCACTGAAACTTCTAGAAATACAAGTTCCGCATGAATTATCATCATTTTGTTGACAGCGTTGAGATGACCCTAACGACAAAGAAAGTATCGACACACAATTATAGTTCGTTATCCTCTGGCACTTGCGATAGCCGAGCAAAATGGAACACATTGTTCATTTATGAGAAATGAGAAATTGCCAAAGAATTGAGCTATATATTTAAATGAGCGAACTTGCTCTGTGTGGAATACTAAATGAATTACTGATCCGATATTTTCGTTATTTATCGCCCTGGCACTGAATGTCTACGAGTATATATCAAACAAGTGGATAGCGATGAGATATAGGCGTCGTCGTAAATTGGCGCTACTCATTGTCAGAACGTTTTTTATACGTAAGATTGTATTTTATCCAAGAAGATAGCAGGAAATTTGTTTAAATGTGCATCGATGCTGAGATTTTCTGAATATTCTCATAAACAACGTGATGAAGAAGCCCCAAACATCTTGAAAATATGAATTTTTTTAAATTTTCGTAGTAGAAAGAAAAATGATAATAATTTTTTGATGTGAAAGAATAAAATTTAATGGAAACGAGCGAAAATTATCCAGCGTGAGACAAAGACTCACGCGTACGAGTGATGTTAAGTAACGAGAAACGGGAGGCTTTCCATTCACGCGGTGGCTGTTTCTTCCATTCGCGATAAAACCATAGAGAAGATAAAAGAGGGAAATATTGTTTATTCACGATGAGTGAACCGCCAGAGCGAACTTTTCATTTTTTAATAAGAAAACGTCCCACGGGTTGGTGTCGGGCGCCAGTTCAAAGCCGATGTTGGAGAGAAACCGAGAGTCAAACGTGTGCTCAAATAACTCATGCGTTTCATCATATTCAACGTGGTAATGTACACACATGCGTGTGTCTGTGGGTTTCGACAAGCGAGAAAAGAGAAGCATCAGTGACAGAGTCTTCTCGTCCAACTCGCTAAACAGCAGTCTTTTTTTACCCGCCAGCGAGAATCTTTCGCGCGGATTTCACCAATGTCACAAAGATGCTTTCCAAGAGCAATATCCAGGCAGCATCCAGTGTATAAACACAAGTAACAACGATGGAAAGTCCCATTTTGCACAGCGAGGTATACGAATGACGTCAATGTTTTTCTACCGGCTGTACAGCGTTGGACAAGCTTCATTAATGCGCGGAGGCCAAAGCGAACCTCGTGTGCTAAAAAGGTTATCGCTTCGCACAAGTCAACACACGAATAGACAAATGCTACTGGGCACCAACACACAGAGATCCATCATTGACCAGTGATCTTTCAAAGTAGCCTTTACTGTTTTTTTCCATTCATTTCGTCACACCAGCCTCTTTATCACGTTCTCCTTCAGAACAGGAGCAATCATCTGATGCTGGTCAATGTTCTCACGAATTTCTCAATACCCAGAGTGTTCCTGATAACGGTATTCGGACGATGAGTAGAGAAAAAAGTATTTGGAGCTCTGGATGACGGTCTAGATTTTTTCTCATATTCACAGGGCAAACGAGTGATTCACCTTTCATCAGTTCCACGCAAAAAAGGAATCTAGACTCGGTGCTCAACGAGCTTTATCCTCGAAATACTCCAATACGTATTGGGCACGCACACTTACCGAGGATATACGTCGGCAGAGATGACTAACTAATCGAAAACAATATCATTCACAATCAATTTGCTCCTCGGTCGGGCAGACATGAGTATAAATAGGGAGACCACATCGAGGACATTGTGCGAGCTTTCTCCGCCGATCTAATTGAACTTCAGAAAATACCATTTCGATTAATTGATTGATAACGATAATCAATAATGCTGTAGTCTGGCAAATGACATGATTGGTTGTTTGTAAAGCGCTTTTGCCGTATTTTAACGATTTGGAAAGTCGATAGGCGCGATAAACAGAACACAAATACATACAATTTGTATACGCGAAGATCATCAAAATGGGTTTACGTCAAATTTGATGATTCGTCATATCTCTTAAATAACCCAACACCTGTTCATATTGTTCTTGATAGTTCTCGTTGAGTCAGAACTCACATTACTCGAGAAATATGAAGTACACATGTTGTCTGTATCCAACGCTGTGACATATTCGCCGATATAGTCATGACGTTTGTGTGCATGTTAGACAGTTCGTATACACATTATATAGTTGCACTGTACCGTGTTCGTATGTGCATTTGCACATGTATGCGCGGGGATCGCTGATGTGAGCTGCTATGTGCTTGGTTGTCGAGACACGAGATCTCGCGGGCTTATGTCTTTCGCACGAACAACTCGCGCGAATGTTGGTCTAGCTGTACAAACAGACGTGTCGGTAGGAGAGTCCGGGAGAAGGCGAAAAGGAAGAAAGCTCGAGAGAAACAGCATGTACAAAAAGACCCGAGGGAAGCGTGTTGAGCAAATGCTTTCTTTGCTAGCACGCAACTTATATTCCGGTGTTGATAGGTTGGGCCATTGCGAAAGAGCTCTCCCGCATCAATGAGATGCTCTTGTCTGAAAATTGTCAATTAACATTCGACAGGATCCCGATGATAATATTATCGCTGGGCCTTTCATTTAAGGTCGTGCCAAGGAATTTCTAAAAACATACATTGCTGTTCGCGAGTTCTTCAACCCGGACGGTTGGCTTCTTAATCGATTTATGGAGAGCAGACTCGATGCACGAAAATTTAAAGCTGATCTCGCTATTAGCAAGAGACTTTGATGTGCATATTGATGTTCACACGTCATCAAAATATGTGAAAATATTTATTTTTTCGTACAGACGAAGTGACCCGCTGCTTCGATAACGAATCAACATGAATCCGTTGAAATTTCTGTTTATTGATCGTTTTTCACGTTGACGTATGAATTTTCAATACTGCAGCAATAAAAGTACGATCGATAAATAAAACTTCTCGTTCGCTAGCTTGTCACTAATGTCAGGGCTGCTCTTGCCATCGCTGATATGCTGTTGTTATTGCAGAGGTGTTTCGGGCCAGTTTACACGCTCATTACGACAATGAGCCGAATCAGGCGTAGTTAGAGTCTCGAACGAGACTCGCCTTACCACATGGAGCGATGTATACATGTGTACAGATAAAAAGACAACGTTTATAGCGTATGTACTCAGCCACTACGAAAGTATCTCGTATATCCGAATTGAAAATTGCCAGAACTTGGCTCTGACATTATATACATCGCTAATATAGAGCAACTAACTCTCCAGCACGACAAACGATCGCGTGGACTCGTATTTATTGCAAGATTTATTACTTTTCTTCGTTTATGCGATGTTCAACGACCAAGATCGTGTACGATCTCTCGTCATTGCTATTATACTGTTTTTTTCTCCCCTTCTCTCGCTCTCATAAACGTTCTTTACGAATCTGCGAGAAGATGTAACAATGAGGATTGAGACGTACTTAATTCTGTTATTTTTTCTCTTATTCATTCTCCTTTTTTTTACTCGTAATTTTCGTAACCGTGACTCCTCAAATGATGTCAATCGAGTCGCGGCTCTCATTGTTCGGTCTAGACATGCGGAGACCCTCGCTTTGCGAACGTATGACTCCACATGTATATATGTATACTCCGCACAAGAAGTCTGCTGAACGCGTGAACCCTTAATTGGTATCCGGTTTTATGACCAAGATGCCAACGTTCCCCAGATACCGGCTCCCGTCATGAGCATCGCGCACTTAAAGAAAAGAATGCAATTACAAAAATACGCTCTATATGTGTGTTGTGCATTCTCTAATTGGATAATTTTCTTGTTTTCTTAGCACGTGCTTTTTCGGAGATTCTCAAATAAATGTTGCAGATTAAAACATTTCTTGATCAGTTTTTATTTCCTTTTTCGTTCTCGTTATTTTATATCGTTCAGATTCATAGACAATAGGATCGTTTCGAAACGATTGTAGATCCGAAGTGAGATGAGCTTGAAGTTTGCATCGACGCAATGCCATGAAAGATAAAAAACAAAAAAATTCGTTCCGAAACACCCCCGTTCAGGGGGTTGAATTTTTTTAAAATTTCGTGGCATTGCGTCGATGCAAACTTCAGGCTCATGAAGTGAGACGATAAAAATTTGATTGAAATAGAACTGTTGGTTTTCGTCGTGTCGAAGGCTGTAAAAACATCGATTCGCTAAATCCATCGCGTTGCTAAATTCCGGGCTCGGTTTTCGCTTGCGTCAAGTCTCAAGTTATCAGAAGTCTGTGAGTCTTGTCTGCGTCTATCTGTCTGGAGGCGCGAGATTTCGAGAGAAACGCGCCGAGTCTCTGGCGCTCGACAGACTTGGGGAGGATTGTTGAAGGGAGAGGCGTACAATGAGTTCCATTGTGCTTCGATTCCTACGTGGTGAACCTATGTATATACTATGTATATAAATATGTCATTTAATACCGAGCTACGATGATCTGTGCGTTATTTGTCATCGGGACATCTCCCTCGTGTACCATGCACTTTATTACTTCTCTTTCTTCCTTTCCCTCTTTCTCCTTCCGTTCTGTGCTTTTTCTCTCTCTCTATTTCGAACTCCAGAATATCGTCGTATTCAACCTTCACTCGCTGAGTACATTTTTCATCAGTAGCGTTTTCCTCCCTTGTATCTTTTCCTGCAGAGACAACCCTTTTGCATTCAACATTCGTGGCCCTCCAGGGCCTCATCTGCCTCACACCTCATCTCTGTTTTCCCGAGTCCAGAACGCCATGATCAAGCAACCGAAGTGCGAATGCGTCTTTCTAAAAAATCGTTCGGAAATAGAAATTTTTGTTCACATCAAATTCGTAATCGAAACCCAGCATCGTATCAAAAATCGTACGAAAATTTTTAGACACGACTGAATATCAAGATTTCATCGGTTTATCCAGATTTCGTCAATTTCTTTTCAAACTTTGTATGTTTTTTCACTACTGACCGAATTGCGATGCCAGCCTCGAGAATGTTGGATTCGAGCCGATACTTCAATCGCACCGAATCAAGTTTCGAAGGGAATTCCAGAAGGAGTTTATTTTGCCTGAAGAAAATTGAATCTCTGTAATGAAACTCGAACGAAACTGATTACAGCTTGGATGTATTTTTTACTTCTCAGATCAGACTGGACTGGCTATTCGTTGGCGACATTCATTGCAAATTCTTGTGTGTATGCGTGTGAAGGTATATCGGTTAAAGGTTGTTGATTTTGAGGCGCATTGGAAAAACTGGTTCTGTTCGTTCATGTGATTATGTAGATTCTGCATATTAATAGAATATTTATATTCATGTATATGATTGCGTACATATATCGTAAGAGCCGAGGACGTTGGATATGCTGAGGTGCGTACGGTAAACGGTGAAACCGAGCCTATCCTGTAAAATATATATTTATACCTGTATATATAATTTTGCGTACACGTATTTGTAATGGTATTCAGCACCAACATTTTGTCCCTCGCGCCAAACCGAAAGACGTTAGTTGAGCGTTTTCCCTCGCGTTTTTTTTTCTCGTTGCATGTTCTCTCTCGCTATTTCTTTGATGTCCAAACACTCAACCGGTTTGGCGAACGGTTTCCGAAGACGACGAGTTTTCGACTAATGGAAATGCAACGAGAAGTCTTTTCACGAGTGCATAAAATCGCGTGTATCGGAGATGACCGTAAAAAGACTCGGGACTGCCCGTTCACGTTTCTTTTTGCGCGGTCGCCGCAATTCCATTTTGAGATATTCAACGGATATGCAGAAAAATGGAATTTCAAATGATTCTCAATGTCATTTCGCAACCTTAACAAAAATCATGGCGATCGTCCGTTCGTTCGTTATCGCGTCATTGAAAATTTATCGCGGCGTGGAATTGGGACTCGTAATTATGAATATTACGGAAAGATCGACGGAAGATTTAGACTAATCACAGGTGGAAACGCATAATAATTAATTAATCAAACATTCAAAGTTGTAACGGAAACGATAATATTGAATACACAGTTGCACGTTTTCTCTGTCCTTAATAATACGAAAATGAAACGAGGAAGCGAATCTCGAACTAAACGGGGTCATATTAAGGTAAAACATAGTATTACAGCATCTCAATCCGCAGACCGAGGAGCAAGTAGATCCGGGGGCAGCGAGTCTATCATTACCACTAACGACTCGGCATCAACATAGCGCGTGGTTGTCGTAGGCGTAACCGCGTGTCGACTGCACACAGCATTTGTATTTGTTCCAGTTACTTAGTTTGCACCATTGTGGACTTGATGCGGTCCGAGCTTATTACTGCCTCGCGGTTACCACGATTGTCCGATCCTCCGGACACAATTATGTAGCTGCGTTCATGTGCATTTGTTTTTGAGCCAGTTTCTTTCATTGAATGCAAATACTTAGGCTAAGTGGGTACGCGCTCTTCGACGAGATCGCGGTGGTCTTCGTTTTCCCGCGGCTTTTGCAGTGAACACACCGCGACGATGCGACTAAAGGTTTCCTCCATTATCCACAAAATGACAGGCAAGAAGAACGCTCGCTTCGAGGAATTCATTAAGTTGAACTTTCTCTCTTATTAACGGAGGAAAATACTTGTTCTGGGACTATGTGTAAAAAGTTATGCAGCAGTTATGTTCAACGAATTGTTTGTGTTCAGCGAGTCGATTTACTTAAGTTTCTCCCTGGCGAATGTCGAGGAAGCGAAACTTGTTCATCGGACGGTGCAGTAGAAATATCAATAACCTTTTTCTACTTCAAGGCTAACGCGCCTTCTTATTAAATTCATTCGAACGCAAATGAAAGACAAGTTATAAAAATTCGAGGATCTGTTACAGTTTCGCGACTTTTCTGCAGCGGCCAATTTCCGGTCCGTTCACGGTCTACCGGATGCGCGCGGGGTCTCGCGCTCGTAACGCATTTACGAGAGCAGATTGCGTGCATGTATAAAAGGATACAATATTCCGAGGCGAGGGGAAAAAGGAGGGAGAACTTGTCTGTGTTGGCGATGGACCTCGTGTATTGTAACAGCGTGCGTTGGCAGTGGCCGAGATAACAGATGGGAGATATCACTTTGTGCGTCCATTAAATATCGAGCGGTCAGCGAAGAACCCAGTGCAGAAGAGAAAAAGAGAGAAAAATAATTCAAGAAGGAAAGAGGAAGAAAAACGAGTGGCATGAGTGAGATACGAGTGAGTATTTCTGTTGGTGATTATTTATGAATGTGCGATAGAGTCTTCGGTCATGTGGTCAAGCCTTCTCCCCCGCCATTTGCGACGGTTGTATAAAAAATGCTCAAGTTTATCACGAAACTGGCGAGCGAAAAAAACAGGAAACGGCGTAAAGCTATATGAGGTGCCGCAAATAAAAATAGCAATACAGTATTTCGGAATGTGTAATACGATTAGCACATTTTTTAAAAATTTAGTATATTTAAATTTATCGTGTTTATTCACCAAGAGCGTTCCTCTTATCTCTCTCGTACATATTAATCACGATTTCGCTTTCCAGTGTCATTTTTTATCCATGAGAAACGAAAGAGAATTGAGAATATTGATTAACAAATGAATATTGATCCGTGAAGAACGCTCTGGTTTTTAAATCGTTTTTGAGAAGGTTTGGTCGATGTGGCCGTTGCAAAAGTACTGTAACTACTGACGCTTTCGGGAGGCCGTTGCCCTGGCGGTCATTTCTCGACACGCCAACGATGACAGTGAAGCCAGCGACGTGGACGACATGACGACGTAATAGTGCAAGTCTGTTACGCATGACGAAGGTACCGAAACAGAAATGCACAAAACGATGGCCGGACGAACGGAAACTGCAGCAGCAGGAGATATTGACGTGCAGAATTAAAGTCTTTATGATTCAGACATGCATCACACTAGCAAACTAATGCTCTATGCGCTTTCGATGTGAAGCCAATGGCTCGTTATCAATTTATTCAAAAGCAACGAAAAAATTGAACTGCTCACTCATTTACAAAAAACTTTACTGACAATTTTATGAGAAACCTTGTGTACGAAGATGGAAAACGTTTTGCAGTGTTAATTTTAAATGACTTTCGTAGTCGAATAATTTCTTTCGAAAATTCGATCGTTTGTTGTACGCATTTTTCAAGTAACGATGCAATAAATTACTCTGCGATGAAAAGAGAAAAAAGTGAAGTGGGATTTGCGAAGGATGGTACACATTTAAAGCTGACAGTAGAAAATCGCGAGTTATGATTTTAAAAGGCACACCCTGATGTAATTCAGGCCTATTGTACGATATATGCCGTACAACGTGCTGGCGAGATAAAAGAGGAGTCACGTTCATCGAGAGTTTTCTCTCACTCTCTTGGCTCTCGCCTCTTTTATTTTTCGTCTCTTGCTTCTTTTCGTTGGATGAAGTGCGGTGCGCAACGCTGGGGAATACGATGTAGGTACGCGTGTATACGCGAGTTCTCAGTAAGGAAGATTCAAGTACAGAATGTGTGTGGGTCACGTGAGAGCGATGTCTGTACGTGCAATGCCGGAGTACGCAATTGAACGGCAGAGAGGAGGGTTACCCCAGCAGGCAGAGGACAAAAACGAGAACTCGCGAGGGTGTGATGCGCATGTGAGAAAAAAAGGACCATGTATGTGGGCGGATGAAGGCTGGAGGATGATGCACATGGAAATACAGTCGGAGCCAAAAGTATGTTTGTGGAGACGAGAGAATTTCGAGGCTCCGTGACGAGGGAAATCTCTGGAGAATTTAAATTAGTGTGGAAAATTGCACATTGCAAAAAAAAAATAAGTTTTTTCAATGATTTCGTTTCGTAAAACGAGTTTTGGAAGTTTATTGAGACGATTGACTGTCGATCGCGTTTTCAGGTGCTTTAGGATAAAAGTAAAAATACAGGGAACGGCTTTTTTGTACCGGGACACTGATAGTTACTAGTCGCGGGTCTGATACGTTGTTGAGACGGGAAAAGTTTCTTATTTAGATGAGAAAAAGCGAAAAGCTTCATAAATGGGATGTTCAGCTCTGTGTGTCGATCGATCGTCGCAATTACCGGTATTGGAGCTCCGTTGCACACTCGCTTTTGCTTTTATTCTGCACAGTCTGGGATGTTTCCCCAGAACTCTAAACTACGGAGACCGCCTCCACATGCTATGTATGTAATCCATGTGAATACTATGCGCATATCTATAGAATGAAGGGAAAGAGTACGACGTCGAAGGAGAGAAACATCTCGAACGGATCTCGTGTGCGCGGAAGCAAACTAAGCGAGCTCAATAGAAATCGGTCGGATAATTGGCCGAGTTCCCGGTCTATTCCACTCGCATATATATCCGTATGAGCTGTATATCCAACGAAATGAACCAACGAGACCATCAGACTATTGGAAAGTAATAGCAGCAAAGTCCTTCCATACTGAATTGGAATTTCAGTCAATTTCTTTGGAAAATTGATAGAAAAAGAGATTGAGTTTTATTTCTTCCAGCATTTTTGTTCCCAGTGATGAATTCCGTTCAACTCGATATTCAACGATGGGTCGCGATTATTTTTATCCTAAGATTGGATCAAATGGACGATTAAATTCTTTGGACGCGTATTTTTTGATGTGCAGTCGTATGCTTTTTTGAAAATTCGGAAAAATTTACTTCCGGGAGATTCGTTTCACGTAGAAAAAAAATTAAATGATTAAAAACATGATGCTGAAGTTTGCAACGTTGGAATGCATCGAAAAATATTTGATTTTATTGGCGATTCGTTCAATTTTCAATGTCATCCAAATTTTTCGAGCCGATATGCTTTTCGGGTGGCAAAAATTGATCATTTGATCATCGTAATTACATTTTACACTTGAATAATTACTTTTGCCGAAAATAAAAAAGAATTTCGTTGCATTCCAACGGTGCAAACTTCAGAGACATTCAAAAACAGGAACACGTTAATTTCAAATCAGCTGTTGAAGGGCTGACGCGGATGAGAAAAGTCCCGAGACGTCGTCGAGGCTTCTTGCTGGCCGTGTCCCCTTGCTTCCTGGCGAGAAGTCAAGCTCGGGCGATTTTCTTTCCCACGACAGAATAAATAGCCGACTTCTCTTATGAGAGACAAGCACGGCGAAAAACTCGTCTGGGAATATGGCCACATAGCCTATATACTCGAGCGAGTTGAACGAGAAAAATATATAGAAATAAGGAGGAAGACCCTCCGTCACGATTTCCGAGCTCGTTTACCCCCCACACGTAACTTTGTTGTTTTTTTCTCATTTTTTTTTTTCTTATCTTGTCGTACATCGTCTGTTTTTTCGGTCGCTATATGCATACGTTCCACGCGTTTCTTTGCATTTCTTCCCGAGTCTGGAGATTCTAACCTTAAAATATTAACAGTTTTTTGCTTTGCGCTTTTATCTTTACTTTCGTAGCCAAATACGAAGAGAAAGAAGCGGAGCCAAGAAGTACGAAAACGACCCAATCATCACGCGAACCGACGACAAACGGCAAAAACAGTCCGGAGAAACGAACCGAATGACCTACATAATACGAAGAGGGAGAGCGCGCGAGTGAAATGACTTCAAAACTTCTTCAAATTCTGTGGCTCTGACTCTACTGCCCTTTTTTCTTTGTAGTCCTCTCGAACAACGTTCCATTTTATCTGTCTCCCCCTTTTTATGAACTTACAGAATCCATACGACGATATCTCGGGCAACAAAAAATCTAAAACACGTGTGAAATGTGTGTTGAACAAACTTCCAGCCTGGGAATCTTCGCACGGAGCTCGTACGATCGCAGTGCACGGTGTACCCATTGATTCTATAAATTCGTGAGATCGATTGAGCCTTGATTGAAAATCCTAACGAATTAAGAGGCTTTTCTTCAAAAATATTTAACCTTCTTGATTCCTCGGGTCGTTTTACTATTTCGTTACTCTTCCAAGTATATTATTTCCATATATTTTCATGATCCTGGAGTTTCCATCGTTGGAATGCAACGAAATTTTGTTATTTCTTCAGCAGAGCTCATAATTATTATTCAATATTTGGTCCGGCCAATGGAACGATCGTCTCTTGCGACCAAAACACTCAATCGACTGGAAAAATCGCCATGATTTTCAAAATTTAATAAATAATCGATAGGAAAAATGTTTTTCGTTGCATCTCAACGTTGAAAACTTCAGAGTCATATATTTTTGCGTAAATAATTCGCATTCGAACAGACCATTAACAATATTGATTTGAGTACAAAATAGGAGCGAGGATCAATGTCTCACTTTGTATGCAATTGCAAAGAATAATCGA
This sequence comes from Diadegma fenestrale, assembly GCA_037043255.1. Taxonomy (NCBI): domain Eukaryota; kingdom Metazoa; phylum Arthropoda; class Insecta; order Hymenoptera; family Ichneumonidae; genus Diadegma; species Diadegma fenestrale. Next base: position 13,698,598 of record CM073309.1, on the reverse strand, counting down.
GCAATGCCCCTAAAGGTACGAGCAATCATCCCGCTTAAATCATTCTTGCCACATCATCGCGTCTTCTCATTTTATTCACTAATTGAAACTTCAATTACAATATAAAGGGGATTGCCCGACTGAGAGGCTCTCGCCAAATTTGGCACAACTGCTATTAACATCGTCGCTTATATTATCGCACTTTTGAATTGCTAAGTGAGCTTCGTCAAATTTGTAGGTTAAGCGCAACGTCTCGTATTATTCAAACTTTTAATCAGACGATCCGTTTCATCAGGTTCCACCATTATTCGTTAAATAATCTTCCGAAAATAATGCTGAAGTTTGCAACGTTGAAATGCAACGAAAAATATTTGAATTTATTGATAATTCGTTGAATTTTCAATGTCATTCAAAATTTTCTAGCCAATATGCTTTTCGGGTGGTAAAAATCGATCATTTTATCATCGTAATTGCATTCGGCGCTTGAATGATTATTCTCGCTAAAGATAAAAAAGAACTCCGTTGCATTCCAACGATGCAAACTTCAGAGTAATCTTCCGAAATGGTTTCTCGAGCAAGAAATATTTGAAAAACTCAAAAAATGCAGGTCAAAATTTGGCTACATCGCGTCGAAACTTTATGTTAGCGATGAGTCGAGTCAAAGAAACACAAGTTTTCACCAAATTCGTTTGTGTAATTAAAAATCGTGTATTTATGGATTACGTACACAAGCACACGAGGGAAAAGACGGAAAAATATACGGTTACGATATTTTTCCAGTTCCATAAAGCAGCGAGAGACCTTTGAAAAGTTTGAAAGAAAAACAAGGTGATAAAGAAACGAGTCGAGAGAAGCATTAAAAAAAAAAAAAAAACATAAAAAGCTAAAAGAACAACAAAAAAACAAAAGAAGTGTGGACAATGCGTTTTGAGATGCGAGGGGAGAGAAAAAAGAAATTCATGAAAGAGGCTGGGCTTCTTGAGTGCATGCATGTGTGGGATATGAATAAAAAAAAACGACAAAGTGTAAGAGTTAAAAAATACGAGAATGTACATTACAGCGACCGACGGCGCGCCTCAAAATGGCGTGACGGCGACCCCGGTGAGTTTTATGGCGATATGTATCCGTTATTAGAACCACGAATCTCGTCTTCGTTCTTATACACACGCACACTCGTATTTGCCTCCGTAAAAATATATTGAAAAGTGTAAAAAACAGCTTAACCAAACGTTTTCGTCTTCTGCCGTGACCTTGTCGCGATGCGATCTTCAAAAATGAACACGAAATCGAATGCATAATTGATTGACATGCGCATTAAGTGTGAATTGAAAAGATACTCGAAACGATATTTTACGTCACAATAACGCATCAACTGCAGACAGAAAAAAATAATTATGAATAATTGGATATTCCTGAAATTTGCCGTAACGAATTTCAATTTTTTGCATCCATTTTTATCACAGAAACGGTGACAAAACTTTTTAAATGATGCATAAAAAATCAACTCGCGTTTTCGGAATATGCTTGACCAAACAAATAAATTCATAATAAAATTGTAAATCCACTGATTAATTCGCCAGCGATGAAATGAAAACTGGAATATGAGAATATTCTCATTACTGACGAAACGCAAGCGCATTTATGGTGGATTTTCAATTTCATCGAGCAAATTATTATCATTCGATTAGCACGGACGAGTTCTCCCATATAATTCCAATGCCCGTAAGCCAGCGATTTTGATAATGAAACCGACAAATATTGGTCCCTTCATGAATTTTGATATTCATTTATATTTCACTTGGAAAAATAAACAAAATTTCTTCCATAACGTTTTCATCAGCCAGGTCGATAAAATGTTTCCTATTGTCCTCGCAGTGGGAATCGAATACGTCAGTGTAGTGGAGATAATGATCATTTCGCGCGGTTAATCACTGCTGATAAGAATTCTGACGCATCTCTGCATGTGTCAATATTATCAACAAAGCGAAGAGGTTAGTTCGCAGCCTGATATTCTGCAGGGCGCCGCATTCAAAATCGTAAACAAAAGGATTTTCCGAAGGAATCCGTAGGATGAAATGAAATAATCGTTTCGAATAATTATCATGATGCTGAAGTTTGCAACGTTGGAATGCAACGAAAAATATTTGATTTTATTGATGATTCGTTCAATTTTGAATGTCATCCAAATTTTGCGAGCCGATATGCTTTTCGGGTGGCAAAAATCGATCATTTTATCATCGAAATTGGATTCTGCATTTGAATAATTACTTTTGCCAAAGATAAAAGAGACTTTGTGGCATTCCAACGATGCAAACTTCAGAGTCATGGGAATTGATCGAGTAACGCGACAGAGAAGATTTCTGAAAAAAGTTGAACAGAATGCGATTAATTCATGTGGAATCCATGTTTATCGCATTCCACGAATTGGACCGTCACGACCGCGAAATAAAACCAAACTCCGGAGATCTTTTCTACAATTGTGAGATTCGACATGGAGAAGATCAAGTACGAATGATAAGTATGAAGGGAATTGACGCTTGGAAGATTTCTGAAGATAGAAATGCTGGATATTGAGATAAAAGGCATGAATGCAAGGCAGACAGTTCCATATTCGGAGTTAAAGTATGAGATTGCTTGGGGCAGAAAAGCAGGCTACCATTTTGCTAGGAGACTAGATAGACATCCGGCTTACGAGGATAACGATCTGCAGCAACTTCCTTTTCGCTTACACAGCGCACACGTTCGGGTAAACAAGGTAAAAGTATGACGATGAAGAACAAGTGGATATGAAAGTGCAAAAACAGCTGGGAAAATAACGCGGAAAGGTTTGAGGATTATCAGACATCGCAGCAAAACGCTTGAGGCCCAGACAGTCAACGAGGTTCAAGGGCATCACTGTACGTATATTCATGAGCTGCTCCACTTACTAGCTCACTTCGTATACAGCTCTCGAGCAGTCATAATGGGGACCCTGTCGATCAAGATTGTTGATACGGTGCACGCAACCGTTGCAACTCGTTCGGAGTATGACAGCCAGTCAGTATTGAACTTGACCCTCGCCTTTTCCCCAAGATCATAACGAGTCTAGATCGTAGCAGGTAAATCGCATTTGTGATACCTCTCGATGCAAGAAAAAACATGCCGAACGTCTTGTGTCCGGAAAAACGGAAATGCGAACATGAAAAAAGCGAAATTTCCGACACGATTCTTTATTCACGCATATTTATGTACGTATCCTCCACGGTTTGACCTTGACCGACATTACCGACGATGTTATTCATCTAAAATTCCTCCTTTCAAAGCTTTAAATCTTGATAAGGATGTTGAGCATCCAAGAACTCGTCATTTTGTCTTTTTTAACCCCGTCCAGGAAACCGGATGAACAAAATCGAACATCAGCATCGATTCTGGGGAAAAAAAAGACTCGTCGCTTCCACCCGACCATAGAGAAATCTGATGTGTACTTCAGCATTATTTCCCTGCTTCATGGTTGGCAATTTTCATCGCGAACGAAATCCAATAGACACTTTTCCTTGTCTGTCTAGTCGATGCTCTTCGTTTTCCCGAGAACGTTTCTATTCTCCGATCCTTGAACGTTCAATTTTTTTCGGATATTTAATTCAACCCCCAGCAGTTTGTGTCCTTGAGATATCGTTCCCGCGCATCTTTTCGCAGGCTCCATTTTTTTGAAAGGCCTGTTTCCAGATTATTACGATTCGAGGCTTCCGAACTTGAGAGACTTCACCCATGATTTTCGATCTCACTTTCATATCGATGTGTCGATTTCTCATCGTTTTGAATATTCACTCCGGTGGAGAAGAGAAAAGCTACGAGTCTCCTTTACATAAAATCGCTTAGCTCGCCCTCGTCGTCGCCCCTGAGGCGCGATAATGGGGATAAGATCGTAAGATCCCCAACTCATCCCTTACGCCCGGTTACTTCGGCTAACGACATTCAAATTCTATTAAGTCTTCTAAACAGCGCAACACGTAATCCACACTCCCTTTTTTCAGGATATACTGATCCAAGTTTCTGATGAGCCGGAACCAAGTGCGCCAAAGTCAATTAAGTAAAAATTACACGATTTTTTATGATGCTGAAGTTTCCATCGTTGCAAATAAACAAAATAGAAATTTTTTCAAAGTCAAAATGGCAACTTTTTTATTCCACCAAAAGTTTCGGACAACTTTTTTCCGTCATTTTCATGCTTCTCGAAAACTTTTGGTAAATTAAAGAATCTGCATTTTTGGCTTTGAAAAAATTTCTATTTCGTTTATTTGCAACGATGGAAACTTCAGGATCATGATTTTTTGACTTTAGCATGATCGAGAGACGCGAAGATGATCATTTCGCGTAATGAATTTAATGTTCGGATATTCCTTTGATTTTAATTCGAATCTTCCCGGAACCAAAGGGATGAAGAACGAAAAAATTGAATGAATTTCCCGATTAACGTTGCACGGAGGCAATTCTCGCTTAAATTGGTCCCGGGCTATGGCAGAGTGTAGCACATCGAAGACAAAGAAAAGAATTAGCAATTCCAAGAGCCTGGGAGTTGTTCGAACAAGGCATAACTGTATCTCGAATGAAGAGAGACCGCGATACTGAGAGGAAGGAAAAAACGGCAACGAATTCGATCTTTCCCCACCCGAAGCTTTCGGCAAGTTCGAACAAAGGAAAATCCACGCGGGAACAAAGATGCGCGGTGGTCGGCGATAAATCGTTGGCCGGGCGACGCCAAAGTTGTACCGCGCGAGTACCGAAGAAAAATAAGGGAAGGGCGGGAGCACCCTCTTTCGCGAACAACCCCCAGGCTTTTGTCTCGTAGTCTCCGAACTTGGTCTCTCTTTTCTTTTCAGAACTCGTATACTCTTTTGTGTTCATGTGTTTGTGAGTACGTGCGCGACGTGCATAGACAAAATATTCGTGTTATCACGGATGAAACTACCCCGGAGTGACTGGGCGTCCGTGGTAATGGCTTCTTCGAGACCGGTCGCTTCTCTTACCACGACGTCCCATTCACCCTATCCCTCCAACAAAACCCAAACCCCATCGGTCGTTGGTACTTTGTATTTGCATATAAATATCCGTCGCGATGTTGGTACGTCGCGTTCCGTAACATCCACTGTGCCCTAAATGCCTCGTGTGTATTTATGCATATATATATTTCCGAACTAGTGCCGATATCTCGGCTTCTAGGCTGTTGCTTTTGCATCGAATTTCCGCCAATTCTCCCGACACAAACTTTCACGGATCGTAAAGTTTTTAGACCTCATTCAAGGCTAAAAACGAGTCAAGATTATATGTAACCGCAAGTCATCGTGCTCGTAACAACTCATAACGCTCGCACAACGTTCGACACTGATGGAATCGTTCGCACCAGTTAAATGCAGGCGATTAATTCAATTTCATTGCTTCATTGTTGACGTCATTGTATATCTGATTCAAGTGCCTTTTTCTACTAATAACTGGAACTTTGATTAAAAGTCGTTAAGGTTTGCGACGTATCTGACACATCTACACGTCACAAATTCCCACAATATCATTCCCTCAGTGACCCAGAACTGACTTTCCATTTCCATCTTCAGGAAACAAATTCCATAGGGAGCATGACGCTCGTTCTAGAAACACGAATCGACCCTTGGATCATGGAGAACATCAAGAAAATTAAACTTTTCTTGACCCATGTAATTATCAGGTCCCTTGTGAGTTTATAAATGTTGCAAAGACACGCCATGCCAATTCACATTACGACGCACACTCCGCGTTACGTTGCATGGATTTAATTGCAATCCGAAACTTACGTGCTCGACAATTTCTGGAGCAATCAACTACAGCCCCGAAGGTCTTTGGACTCGCAAAGACGGACTCGATAACCAAAGTAAATATGTGCACGCAGCTTAATGAGGCTTTTCCTTGGAAAAAAAAATTTTCTCTTTTTAATTTCTTATTTTTTCGTTATCAAAAAAAATATCAGTCATTTCATATTCGAGAGACTCGTACTCGCGTGTATCAACTGGTTCACCTTAAAACTTTGCCCAGTTGTGAATGTACTCGATGGGTTCGAGATATGGTCTATGAAGCGGTGAGCTTAACACATGCCAGAGCCGTAAGATTATAAGATTTGTGTGTACGGTACAGAGTTTCAAGATCTAGCTAGTATAACGCTCCGAATCGATAAAATTTCACTCAACTCGAGTATACTCGTGATCCAAACAAGTTTGTCCATTTATTGCACGATATAATTAGCTCGTGGCAGAGAAATAATAAAGCAAAATTTCTAATCGTAATCGGGAACCCACGCCAGTTGATATCAAAATCGATAAGAAACTTGGGTCGATTTTAACTCTTTACTTCAGTGTCGCAATTTTAAAAGTGAAAAACATGTCGATAGAGTCTCGCAATTGATAAGTAACTACTGTGTGTAAAAATTTCGTGGCTAAATACACAAACTCTCTCGTGTATTATAAACGTAAGAATTGATATCGTCTGGTTGCTCGAGGGCTCGCTAACGAAACTCGATACTGCCTACGAGCAGATGAATAAAATGAGAACAAGGGGACTTGGACTTTCCTGCGGTCGGTCGAACCCAAAAGAGGGAGAAGTCACGTGTGATTGAATCACTCACAAAAAGAATCAAATATCGAATGGATAAATGGAGCTCCGATGTAACAAAGTCAATTTTTTCCCCCTTCTTTGCTCCCCTGCGAGTGTTTTCACTTTTGATAACCTGGCAATCTAATCGACAATATTCAGGAAATTAAATGAAATAACCAAGATGGTATTCGACAGAATAAACAATTATTTTCACTGCCTTTGATATTCATTCTAATAAACACATCAACGTTTACGGCATAGTTCATAGAGGCTTGCACGGATGAAAATAAGGCTCGAGAAACGTCTGCGAGAGATGATTACCTTCCACTTCGTTCCATGTACGTATTTCGTTTTCTCATTACTTATTCGCTTACATAAGGTACACATAGGCAGCATACTCTCGCACCTATCTTACTATATAAAGTCAACCGCCTTCGAGGCGGTCGTTGACTTGTCCTCTATACCGCCACATGCCACGCTAGAATGTTTTTTTTCCTTTCCTATCGTACAGGTGCATCCACCTCGATCAGCTACTTGCGTAAGGTGTTAAAATATTGGTTACGAGTTAACGAAAAGGTCTTTCTCGCAGTCGTGTCAATATTTCGTTGCGTACTTACTGCGTGACCTCAAATTGAACATTTTTCAAAAAAAGCATCGTGGTCGTCTTACCTGAAACACACAAAAAGAAATTTGGTTAAATTTTTTTCAATGCGATTATGAAAAAAAAATGTTTTTAATTTATATTCAATTTTTTTAATTGAAAAAAAATATTATTTTGGTTTCGTAAAATGGTTGAACAGCAAAATAGCCAATAAATAAATAAACGTCGATTTAGAAACGTGTCGAGCGAACTTGAGTAGCTTTTATCGGTCGTTGCGCTATTAACCCAACTCTATGCCTATTTGTTGAAATTGAAAAAAAAAAATCTTTGCTTGCACATAGATCCAAAGCGTATCTCGAGTATTTAAGGAGCAAGGCTGGATGCGTGCCTTATCTGCACGAGCATGCAGAAAAAGTGTGCAGTCGTCGAGGCTTGTTTTCCACACGCCACCACTGGTCACTGTCCTCGCGACCTCTTTTCCTTCTTCTTTTTTCTCTAGTAAACACCTCTCGGACCGCCTTTTTGCCAAGGCTCAGCCGCGTGTTCGCGTAATTACCAATCGAGCTACAACGAATCGAAGAAACTTTAAATTCCAACGTCGAAAACTCGACAATTCTAAACTGCTGGCTTTACTTGCACTCGCAGGAATATTATTCATGAAGCAATCGTTCGTACGGTTCTGTTGAGTGTTTCGCGCAAAAACAAAGAAATTTTCGAGAGAAAGACTCAAACCTTTTTCCAAATTTTGCGTAATTTTTCCACGTGACGAAAAAATCTGCAGCGTCCGATAATCAATTAAGCTTGTCCGATTAAATTCATTATCAAGCGACTTTTTCGCTGAACACAAAATGAAAAAGATTTTTCAACGAAATGAAAATAATTCGCAAAGGAAACGTCCGTCCAATAAGAAAAAAAAATGAAGAGGGTCCGAAAACGGGGCAAGAGCGAGGGCAAGAGACGTGAAAAAAGTTGGTGCAAGTGTCAAAAAACCCGCCTGCGACATTTGACAATGCAAGTCCCACTTTAGACATGCATGATACTTGTGAAATTCCTCTATTGGGTCAAGATTGTAAGCCATAATGAGTAAATGCTCCATTGCTGCCGTCATATGCTATTTGCGTACGTGGCTACTCGCCAGAATGTCGAATTTCGTATTTGTGATTCAAAAGCTCATGAATTTTGTAGTGAAAATGCTGTACAAATTCTTTGGGTATCTCAAATCAGATTTTTTATCGCGAAGGTTATTTTAATTATCGTGAAGGTTGTAAATGATATATGTCAAGATTTACGATGATGGGATCGAATTCGATAAAGAAAATCCAGATATTTATGGTGCTTCGAGGATTCTAATTAAATATGACTAAACTAATTGAAAAATGTTCAATAAGACGACGATTTAATTGGCGATATTACCAAATAAAGCTTAGTAGGTTTCCAATAAATGATATTCTTGGAGAAATACGAGTCATTCGTTACACTCGATTCTCTACTTTTCAGTCCGAAGACGAAAGAATCGATGCAAAAAAAAAATGGCGAAAACCGGAGAAACGACTGCGAAACTAGATCTGGAACAAGTGCGCGGAGACAGGGAGGATATGATACACAGATGTTAACGCTCGTGCGGTACAGAGCCTGAGAAGAGAAACGCTCACGACGAGACATTCAGACGAGAGTCACCGTGGCGGCCCAATTTTTTTTTAATGCTTAATTCTCTTATTCCCATTAAAGTCACAAACCAGTGTATTTTCTTCAAAACGACGCTGGGAACTGCTGCACTCCATCGGGAATACAAATTTGCCACATGAATCCACTCTCAGAAACGTCGAAAGTTCACAAAAAAAAGGGCGGAACTGACGAGCCCAAATTTAACTGTCTAATTAAATTTTTCTGCTCTCGATGAAACAAAAATATCACGAAAAATTAGAACTTCCTGGATTTCCAATATTTCAACTCGTCTCTTTGTATTTTCCACGCACGTCATCGCTGTCGAACAATTTTCAGTGCTAACGCAAAGAAAAAAGGTTGATATCAAAATGCTTACGAGGTTCAAGTCGATTCGCAGATGTCACGACAACACTCGATGAGTCAGGACGAAAAATGTTATGCCAATAAAGAAGAGTGTGATCTTTTATCGTCTATTCGATACACAGACATGCCCAGGCACGTGGACATACAAAGACACACACGCACACGTGGAGAAGGTAAAGGTAGAGCAAAAGGGGGAAGAGAACGAACTGGAGCAAATCACGTAGAGAGGAAAAAAGTCTGGAAAAAGTACGTGTATTCTCCAGGCATACAAGGAGACGACAGTTTCGGTCTATCTGTCTGTTTCTCGTCTGCGAGTGCGAGTTCACACGCTCCCAGCAGATTCTGTTTCCAGAGTCAGAGGACAAAGGGATTCAGCGTCCCCTCCCGTTTTCTCTGGTAGCTTAGCTCTCTCGTTGGAAAGCCCTTGCGGATTTTGACGTCATATGTGTGAAGGATCATACTGACAAGCACAGTGACACTGTGTTGAACACGTATTTATATGTACACATTGTCAGCGTTACGTCTGTCGCAGCGATACGTTTAACAGTGTGTGTGTGTGTGCATAAGCGAGGGAGAAAAGCATTGGACACTAGTAACAGTGCATTGACACGCGTGTCAACCGAATTCGTTCGGCGTTGTCACCATTTTTTTTTTTTATCTCACTATTAGACCCTCACGCATGTCACCAAGTGCGCGCGGTTACGAAATACTCCACTTTGAGGTCATTTTAGACGTTCGATCATCGCGCGGTGGGGATGAAACTACGCGTCCATGTAATTGTGGAAAATTTAGGGCTGAGTGTGAAATCTGCATTGAAATGCATCAATGAGTAAAAAAAAAAAAACGAACACGTGTCGTCGTGGAACCTGCACGAAGTTTTTCCGTCAAAATTGCTTCGAAAAAAATCGATTACGGTTCAATCTTATGTAAAACTAATGTATGGATATAATAAAACCTCCACCGTCGTATACTGAAAATAAAATAAAAAAAGTTAGTCTCGTGGGACTTTCTGTAAAACTAAACAGTGTACGGAACGAGAAAACAGCAGGCGATGTCGCTGTAAACTTTTCGATTAAGTTTAACGGCCGGCCATCAAACCAAGCGCTATGGAAAATATATAGACACAAAACGAATTCAAGCACTTTCATTGAGTCACTTTACTGCTGGGATTGACCCAAGTACCTTTCTTATTCCGCCCTCGTCTGTACACAAGGGTAGCCATTTTTTAAAACTCAAGTTTAACGAAAAAGTATGACAAAATCGAAAGAGATTGTGCGTCGTGATAATTGAGCAATAATTTATGACGAAAAAGTATGCACGATGGACTAATTCGATCAAAAATAACTCAATAAATATTCCCGGAAACTTTTTTAGCAACAAATTATATAAAAACATGCATCAAGATAAAAATTCTTTAATTAAAATTGATCAATTTGATCGCCAGCTTTATGAGCTCGGCATTTTTTTTCGGGAAAATGTGTAAAAACGCGCAGAGAATGTCAGGACGAAAGGCGTCGCCAGGAAAAAAGGGAAAAGTTTTTTTTCTGGGTTGATGATTCTGTCTGACTTCCGGTCGACCGTCGAGACTTTTCCTTATTGCACCAAATGCGAATCACGGACAAATATAGATATTTATATGACTTGTTCCGGGCCGGGAAGTTCTGTGAGCCCTTCGTTCATTTCGCATCGTCACATCGAGCAAAATTCACCCTCTTTCTTCGTGCAAGTTCAAAAGCCCTTGCACAGACCCGCGGCGTACACATACGCACGTGCTAAAATCGACGTACACGCCGTTTCCGCCGAGGGCGGAAGTGCCGAAGATGAAAAAAAAAGTGATCGCAACTCCAGCCAGGGCGGAAATGTATATGAGAGGGAAAAGAAAGACAAATATTTCCGTCTCTTTTCCGCTTTCAAGAATCTTATTCAGGAGCAGCTGCTGGGCATTTCTCCTCGTCCTGGAGACACACTCCTCCTCTTTATACACGAAGAAGCGTTACCGATTCCCGCCTAAATTCGACATATAACACACCTTCATAATCCTGAGCCAATCGACGAATAATTTCTAACTTGCTCAAGAAACTGTGACTATGGGAAGAAACATTTCGATAAAATTAGCAAAAAATATGATTCCTTCCGAAAAATAAACCGGCTTCACTCGTTAGCAAAACGTGATCGATCGATCTCAAAAATGACTTTCTGCGTCATGATCATTATTTTTTAGCACAAAAACCATAATGTTAGTGTTTTCTATTTCCAGAATCTGTATATATTTTTGCCAGACCCTGCCGATTCTGTGATGCAAGACCGAGGAAAGCGATAAAATGTTTTTTTTTTCCTCTCCATCGTCATTGGAATCGGGAATAAATCGTTTGGCTCTGTTGAGCGATCGAAGGGCCGAGGATTTGTACACCAAATGGGTGTATGACTTACCGCCTATTACTGAGATTCGACGATTGTTTTCCATGAATTTACTGCCGCATTTATTATCGATATATTGAAATTTAATTTGAATTTTGTTCTCGAGTGATTTTGCTTGCTTTGCTTTTGTATGCTTTTTTAATTTCATCGGAGGAATTCGGTCGATGACTTGGAAAAGTTGCCAAAAAATATGCCACAGGCGAGTTTTGCTGCAGGATACTTTGAAACATTTTTTGTGTTCCTCTACCCAACGCCATGATAGATAGTCTGCGAGGCTTAAGGAGGTGGAAAGAGCGGAGAGACGTTGAAAACAGTGGAAAAGAAGACACGGGGGGCAGGTCACGACGTTCCGCAATGGGGAACGTATACCTGTAGCGTGAAAAAAGATACAAAATTGTAAGAACGAAGGGATTTTATTTCAAAAACGAAGAAGAAAATACCACCTTGCATGCTTTTTACCATCTTTTTCTTCGTTCCCGCTTTTCCACTTTCCCATCCTTTCTTTTTCTTCTCTTTTTTCTTCGGTTGCTCTATCGTAAGTTCTCTTTCTCATTCTAGAGAGCGAGAGCCACGAGAGTGAAGCCGGAGGGCCATAAGCAAAACCCGCCCCGACTCTCCCTTAACCGTCTGTCTTCTAGTGCACGGATTTAAGAGGGAAACATTTCTTGGAGAGGAATGAGAAGGAGACTCCTTGCGCGTCTTCAGCCTCTTCTGACGTTGCGAGAACCGAACGAGACCTCGGGGGTATCAGAGAGAAGTCCAAAGAGCTACGAAGAAACGAGATCCTCAGGCATAAGAGAATAGCAATCGAGAGAGAGAGAGTGAGAGAGAAAACACGACGACGAAGGGATGCTGGAAAAGCATGGAGCGCGCGGTGCAGTCAAGCGAGAAATCACGAGACCAGTATCGACTGTTTTTCCTGATTTTGGGAAAACCACCCCTGTCGTCAGTGACGTTTCTTCTCATTGTCTTTTTTCCTCTCGCAATTTTCCATCTCCAACCAAAAAACCATGATCATTCAGAGCCGAATGCACAAATTCTCCGGCATCATCACTTTCCTGTGCCGCACAATCAAAATTCAAACGGAAACGCAAATTAAGTTTCATGCTCGTTTTCAAATATTAGTTAACCGAGTCAGCGGCTGACGTGCAATTTAAAACACTCCTTGATGGCGAGTTCAACGGTGAAGAAAGCCTGTCGCGATTCCTGTGACAACCGGAAATTGTATCGAAGGAAATAAAAGGAACAGTATTCGTCTCTCTACCCATCTCCGATTTCCGTTTCTACGGTCATTGAATTCTGAAGTAACTAAGAGATTTCTTATTTTATTCTCACACCGACAATCCAGGCGAACCCAAAATGGGCTCACATTTACGTGTAGGGCGATGCGAGAGTCTATTTATATGCACATATATTCACCTACATATATATACACGAAGCATGGACCTCCGTACATTCATATATGCGAGGTGCCGATGAAAAAAGGTCGAAAGAAGAAAATGAATATATCGAGGAATTCCGCTCTCGTTGTCTATGTCCCCGTAAAAAATCCATGGTCCATTTTTTTCGTTTTCTGGGAGAGAACCAGTTCTCCCACCCGACGCTGATTGAATTTTAAATCATGTAAAAAAAAAGGTGATTCGAGGGAGCATTCTCATAACAATAAATACTTGATAAGCGAGAGACCAAAAGTCTCATATTTATTTCGGTCTCTGGCGAAATAAATTTTCCAAATAGTTTTTTTCTTTACGGTCGGTAGAAAAAAAAAACAAAAAATGATGCTAAAGTTTGCAACGTTGGAATGCAACGAAAAATATTTGAATTTATGGATAATTCGTTCAATTTTCAATGTCATCAATCATTTTCAAGCCAATATGTTTTTCGGGTGGCAAAAATCGATTATTTTATCGTCCTAATTACATTCTGCGATTGAATAATTATTTTTGCTAAAGATAAAAAAGAATTTCGTTGCATTACGACGATGCAAACTTCAGAGTCATACAAAAACGCAGTTTTATGCTCTAAATAAATGATTAATAAAATATATTGAGCCGTTTCTCGATCCCACGACATAAAAACCGAGAAATCTTTGAATAGCCAGACTAGGAAAGACCTTTTCGGAAGGAAGAAAAAAAATACTAGAACGAATCAGGGTGTAGGATAAGAAATTGGGGACCTTTTATTTGTTCCAGAACCGAGATCGTTTTGCGTCGATCACTATACGTAGACCCTTCGGAACTTGGATCATTCACTGGCTCTCTTTTAGTCTGCATCGTGAAACTAACCTTGAACTCACCAAGGAACGCTTTCACAGGCACACACACACATAAATGGAGTTTTTCCGGACATGTCGGAAAGTTGTCCGAAAAACTTTTCGATTAATCGAATTGTTGGACGATGATACACACGATACATCGAGTAAGAAATTGTGTAAGAGGGAGCACGTGGAATGCCTTCTAGCGTTTATGCCAGCTCTGTATCGTCTCTAATGCTTCCCATGTTTCCCGTAACTCCGTCGAGACGCTCATAAGTTTCTCCTTTTTTATACGGAAACCCATCGGTTTTACCAACAGGACGATTCACCTCCTTTTTCTCTTTTTTCTTCACTCTATACCATCGACAAACATATAGATATGGACAGAGAGAAAGAAACATGGAAACACGTACTTGTACTCAGGAAAAAGTACAAACATTCGATATTGCATCAACTGCCCAAGAGCGTTCCACCGGGGACTAAAACTGTCAAAAGAAAACCCATCAACCCCTTGAACCAATGGCAAAAGGATAAGAGATAAAAAGAAAAACATGTGCAGAATTGCTGGATTATGACCGATGAAATACTCTGACCGTATTAAGATGTCTATTGGCTCCGAAGGCACCTGGTGTTTTTGGGGCCTTCGTGGATCCTTTTGTTACAGAGGACACAAAATTCAAGGGGTAGAAACGTACAGCAATAAACAAGAATCTAACCGATGGAAAGAGAGAGAGAGAGTGCGAGAGCCTACAGAAACGTTTGTGTTGATGGAAAATCAATTTCTCCTCATTTCGGTCCAACTTATTCCTGCTGAACGTGAGAATTTGAAAGGCTTCGGCCTTTACCACTCATTAGTTCGTTATAGAAAATAATTTTTCTCCCATTTCTCTTCGATTATGTTCAACGATCGAAGAAAACGATGGCAAACTCAGCAACCGCGATCAAAACGCATTTCTCTGCTTCGCGAAAGGACCCGCTGGTTGAATAATCAATTATCGCGATACGAAGGTTGGAAAGTCTGATCGACGAAGTCCATGATGGATTGAATGATTGTGAGAACCAGCGATACATTATTATTGCCAGATATATGTGAAAAAAAGCTGGTTGCATGACTTTATACCGAATAAGGCCAAAATCTGCAGTGAAAGCTGCAAGGCGAATAAATCGCGATGCTGTACGAACATCGACATGTATTTTCAAGAGAATTTTTGTTTAATACACACTTACGCGTCTTGTCCAATGGAAATCTCTTAAAGCGAATCGATGAGTTGGTTTCCAGACGGAATTTTCCACAGTTGTGTGTCTTTGACATGCTTGAGGACATTGGCCCGCGTTGAAGGAGGAAAAGAGACGCGACATATTGGCAAGACGGGTTCAAGTTGTCGACCGATAGAAAGAGGCGAGATCGATTGCCTCGGGCTTCCGAAGAGATGTGAAAGTGTGTACGATACAAAAACCGAAGAGTCTTTTTTAACAGCGGACAGACGTAAAAAAAAAAGATATTGGTTTAACTATAAATGACTCGAGATATTTTCAACCGAATATATCGCTTGAATTTTCGAAGTTTGCTTCCCCATAGAAATCCTGTAGAAACTAATTGGACATATTTGACGTTTAATGTAATTTCATGGAATAAAGAACCCCCGGCTGTTCGGAGTGAAAATGTACATTCAAAAGAACGAATTCCATCGGATATTTTGAGGCTCAACTGACGTTCATCGGAAATGTGATATGGCCGTGCAAAACCGTCAGAATTTCCATTTAATCGTTGATTTGAATTTGTTCACTGGATTTTGGTATCAAGTTTCGTTTCAATGTTATGGAGCCATCCAGGATTAAATCGAAACGATGCAACTCCGTCGTTCTTCTCTCGCACTGACCGTGATTGGCAGCCGTTCGGTACGTAAAATTCCGAGTATATAATTGTGATTTAATGCTCCGCACATATACTTTGACGTCTATGGACGTAAAAATATTTTCAGCTGATATGAACAATCGAGAACCCATGAGATACGGTGCAGACGTTAATTGGATTCGTATAATGAGATTGA
This sequence comes from Diadegma fenestrale, assembly GCA_037043255.1. NCBI lineage: Eukaryota > Metazoa > Arthropoda > Insecta > Hymenoptera > Ichneumonidae > Diadegma > Diadegma fenestrale. The sequence goes on along the minus strand of CM073309.1, from coordinate 13,682,670 downwards.
CTCAGTTGACACACTTTTGTACACCCACGTTCGTTTAATAATTACGAGTTCTTGAATATTTCACTGACACGCCCACACCCATCGCACTTTCAAGCGAAAAATGGTAATTTTGTATCCTGACAATTAAATCATTTCCCACGAGAATAAAAACGTACGCATTTCTTACTGAGACGTTGAAAAAATCGAGTTTTCAACAAAACTTTTACATTTTCATTTGTAAATTTTTGTATTTGTGTGCTAAGAGGAAACGAACGCTCTTTTAGGCGATGTGGGTCAAAATGACCCTGTGTGTCTACGACGAGTCAATAAAATTCGATTCGTAAAAAAATTCGGTTTCGTAAATAAAAGGAAAGAAAATTTGGTTGCTGGATTCTTCAAGTTGAATGTCAACGTGATTTTGAGCCATGATTTCGTTTTGTGGAGTTTCATTTGCGACCAGCTTATCGAGACGTCATTTTCTGAAGAGGGTGACATTTTTTTTCCAAGCGAGATGATTCTATTTGTCCTTACAATGGATAATCATGGATGAAGTCAGGGAGAATTTTCGTGAATTGTTTACAGAGCATACTGGTTGATTACTTGGAAAGATATACAATACTATTAATTCAAGAGTGGGTGTTGATCCGTTGGACAGAAGAGTGACAGCGAGGCCAAGGGTCATTGAAAATATGGAACGTGTATAGACGATTTTCCATTGAGGAACCGGGCTCCGGGTACACAGGGATTCGTGACATAATCCCATGACAATCGATGACGTGAGCCGATCAGAAAATTTCCTTTGTGCAGTAGATCTAGTTCTCTGTGCATAGGGAAAACATGAAGAGGGTTGTAAAAATGGGTACCCGGTGTGTATTTAGAAATGAAAAAAAGGTCTCGACCAGCAATTGCGCTAGGGCAAAAGCAACCCTCGAGGGTTCGCATAGAAAATGTGGAGAGGGAAAAGCAACGCGTGGCCCATTGTCCAATTTGACGGACAGCGTCCCCTCTCATCTCTCTTGGATTTTCTGGCTATATAGTCTACAACGTTCTCTGCACAGCTGCCATTTTCTATGTGTGCGAGAGAAACAAGACGGCAGAAAAAAACACAGAGAAGAAACAAAGTCTCCTTAATCCCGTACCGAAAAAACCCCAGGGGACAGTAGCCACACGCGCCTCGTCTACTCGCCTTGTTCACCGGATGAAAACCACCTTCGGAAAAACGATTTTCCTTTCCTATTAACTGCTCGACCGAGCGTATACACTTTCAAAAGGAACAACACACGCATGTCCGACTCGTGCGTGACTAGCTTATGTATTTTGTTCTGTTTATGTGTCAATGCGTCGAGACCATTGATCGAAATTAGCTGGATTTTCACGCTGTCCCATGAGAACGAAAACTGAAGCCGAATTCTCGCAAAAAAATCTAACAGAGCAATTTTCACGAAATATCTTTTTCAGAAAACTAGAAAAATATCATAATTTTCAGTTTTAACAAATCGAGCAAGAAACGTAAAAAGTTTGCACTCGGAATAAAAAGAATTAATCAACGTTTCTAAAATTCGTTTTTATCATAATTTTTTTTTTTTTTTTATGGCTGTACGTCAATTTTTATGAACGACTATAATGAATTCTGCATTTTTTCAGCGGCGAGTCGTCACGTTGAGCAAATCTAATAACTCGACGCCACATGTAGGTTTCTGAGCGCGCAGACTTTCATGCCTCCTTTTCTTTCTCTCTTTGAAGCTGCGGACAAAGGGCAACCTATATGCTCTCGAGGGAAACGAGAATGCGAGTCTTTATCTAGAAAAAACGATCGTTATGGAGGGTTCCAGAAGCATGAAAATTGTACAGGGGCGAAGGGTGCATCGAGATCGATGGAAATTACAATAGAGTAAGGAAAAAGATGTCGCCTTGTTTGCACCGTTGGTCTTTAATCACACAAAGGAGCTTTTCCTAAAAATTCGATCTTAGTGCATGTTCCAGATGTAAAAAAGTATCCGATCCCATTTGCACATATATAGAATAGCTTTGAGAGTGTTCGACTGCACGAAATTGCAACAAAGATCGTAATCAACGGGTGGTTCGTGAGAGAGCGAGCCAGGGAGCTCAGCGAGGGTTCTTTTCGATTGCAATGTGCGTAACACGCGGAGCGAGTCGCTCAAGATGTCGAGAGAGACAAAGCAAATTGCACATACGCACGTCATACACGCAAGAAAGTGAATCAGAAAAGCAAAAAAAAGGCAACAAACTAGAGTCGGGAGAATTTAAGGCGATGGCGTTAATCACCCTCGGACCGGAAACCGTCCAGCATCCCTTTTGCTTGACGAATGCGACCACGATTTTTTCCCTCCGTTACCTCGTGCTCTTTTTTTCTCTCTATCACTCTACAACCTGTCGATAGATTTACACAAAGAGCCTACTCTCGTCCCACATGTAACCGCGCGCCGAATTTAAGGGTAGGAGCAGGCTGAATTGACGTTTTTTTCCTTCGTTTCACCCCAACGTTTGAGCGAGTCTCATTTTTCTTTCTGCGTTTATCTTTATGTGATCCCTCTCGACCGCGAAATCGTGTCACATTCGTAAGCAATCAAGCAACAGGATAGTTTCCGGAATCGTAGCAGAATCACGAGCCGAGCAGGGGGCACTTTCCAAGCCCTTTACGGGACACTCCCACCCTTAAAGACACATGTGTATACACATACATATTTGGATGAAGGGCTTGTCACATCAATAGAATGACCCAATGCGATCGCGACCCTTCTCCTCAAATCAAATACATCGTTTCGCATTAGCAGCTGTCGGACCTGATCAAGATCTCCTAACGCATTATCTGCTTTCCTTTATAACGTTACACCCGAAAAGTGCGTTCTACGATTAGGCTGATAGCGAAAGATTGACGTTAAAATGAGAAAGGTCACTCAACAGTACAGCTCACCGATAACATCAGGATGACGCTACTTTCATCCCCTTTGACGCAATTTCATATACGCACGCGTTCAAGCCAAAAGTTCGAAAGACAATGTGCGTACGTATGTTTACTAAATTCCAGTCGTTATTTCGTTCACGATCGTCACGACGTCACGCACGAGATTTCACAGTATTTATCGGAAAAACCCTGAGAAGACCTTCGCGAAATGTTGATAAACTGGATCGACATTGACACCTCGGCCTCACGCCTTTGAGCAAATAAAAAAACAACGAAAAACGACGCACATTGCTATTTTTGTTTGCCGTTGTCTCGCAAGTCATAAAATACTTTCAAATTATCTCAAAGTGCTAATAATAATATACACGGGATGAAATTCGACGACTTGAGTAAATCGAAAATTATTCGGTTCTGCCAACCACAATTGGATGGAGAATTTAATGTGAAAGCGCATTTTTTATTTTTCCCTGACCCAGAATTATGCAATTACTGAAACAAAGTTGCCAATGAGACTCGATCCAAGACTGTATAAAAGATTCGACGCATTTGTGTGACATTATACAGTTAAAGCTCAACAATATATATCTTTGAGCGAGGGTGTGGCGAACCGATTTAGTGCAACTCGCACTGCAATCAGCGATGAATTGCGCAATACATGGTGTGTAAGTATATATGGCAAATGTACAAAGTGCCATGAATATGTAAATACTTGTGTTTATACGGAGTGATATGCACACGTATTTGCAGCGGAGCCACGACCACGGAGTTTTCTCGTACGGTTACAAACAACTTATATAATAACGTATATTTATCCTGACAGCGGATAAATTAAGCTGGTCAGGTCTTTGGGGCAAGGTGTATTACTTCAAGTGTTTACGTAAATTGCTGACGGACGAAAACATTGTTTTCCTAATGAATTCATACCAATAAATTGTTATTCCATCGATGGAGATCGTGGTCAGATAATTCATTCAGAAATTGCACCGACGCAAAAAAAGATTCGATTCAGTTATTTAGTTGCTCAATTTCCTGAAAATTGTCAAACCATCATAAACAAGCGACGAGCCAAAGTTCCAATTTGCTGTTTCTCCCTTTCCATCCCTGTCCATAGAAATAAAATCGAACGAGCCAGTCCCGAGATATGTGTCAAAATTAAGAATAGAAATACGACGTTTGGGAAACCTTTTTATTGGCTTAGCTGGAACAATACAGCGTGAAGATAAAACTTATTAACAATCAGTCCCACGTTGCAATAAAAATGGCTGATTGGATACAAGTTACTTAATAATGGAAAAAACTTTTTTTTATGCATATGATGCCAATTATTCAGGCTGATAAAACTATCCGCGTTTGACACGAACTGGTGCGTCATCGTATATATAACGTCGAGGTAACAGTAATTGTGACTGGCAGCACGTTCTCTCATTCTTTACATATACATTTTACATTCCACATATATATGTAATATTATAGCTCTACCGTGCCAGCTATGCAGTTACGTAATGTAATGCTTTGAAACTTCCTGCGCCACAGATCCTGACCTACGCGACGTAGCTTTTCATAGACCAGGTTCTACGTTAGCCACGTTCTACACACTATATCGTCTCTGTATTGACATCTTTATAGTGGGAGAGAAGTCTAACACATCCAAACACTCAGGGATCACTTGAAACAAGGGGAAGGGGACGTTAAAGCAAACACCTACACAAGTTCTAACATCGCGTGATGTTGCAACCGCCCGCTGTGTGTGTCGAATGCGAGTCATCTTCATCTCGATGAATCATGACAAATGGATTGAGCAAATATCCATCGGTCGCCAGTTCACTTCGCATCTTGCATTTTATGTTACAAAATCGAATGATCGATAATGATGAAGCTAAAGTTCACAACGTTGGAATTCAACGAAAAATATTTCTCTTCATCCATGACTCGTTCAATTTTGAAAATTGTCCACATCTTTGGGCCGATAAACGTTTCGGTCGCATTAGATTAATTTCGTTGCATTAGAACGATGCAAACTCCACCGACTCATCGATATTGTGAAACATTTTGCTAAAGTTTTGACTCAGAAACGACAAATCGAGACATCGATTTCATCCGATAATTTTGCATGTCTTTCGAAAATTAAAATTGTCCTCTAAAAAACATTGCTAATCGTAATTTCTCGTTTTGAAAGTTTGCAATTGGAAAGAAAATAGGAAAGTTGACTAGCCGACCCGATTTACCCTCAAACACATTTATGATAGTCAAGTTCAGCCTTCTACGCGGTACGTCAACGCTTCAAACACATGCAGGTTCCGTTGAGTGCGCTAGACACATAAAGACAGCCAGCCGCACATTCACATGTGTATAAATAATTCAATCACGTGATACAGAAATGCACGTCGTGTAAGAATAGAGAGTCTAGTACGTGAATGCACAAACAAATTGCCATGTAGTGGTGCGCGCATAACGACTAACACTGACCTGGGTTAATATTGCACCACGCGATTGGTGACCCTGACGTTTTTGCAGACGTTGTCTGATTAAAATGTTATCGTACTCGCCACATACCGAAAGCTCGACAAGATACGATGCAATCGACGAACCTTCCACAATAAACCTGAAGGTCAAATCTTTTAACCGCAAAACTTCGTTACACAAGAATAATTTACACTGAATTATAGATAAGATCGTACGTTTCGTTATCGTTCGCGTATTTATAAGGCTATCCAAGTTGGAATTGTAAGAACGGAGCGACGTATATTTATTCAAATGATGATTTTATCAATTTTCGAAACTATCTCGATTTTGCTCGTAAATTTTAATGCATACGTTGCAAATATCGATTATCCGATTAGCATTACCAAACGCTACGTGTATAATTTTTCGGATTTTCCGAAGGAAAAAGAGAAATTTCTATACATTCCAGCGCTGCAAACTCCAACCGCGTTGGAAAATTTAATTGTTGGGTGGTTTGGATTCGATTCTCACTTGCTACTGACTCTGAAATGCATTATCGAACATTTTTTTTCATTATTCAGCCATCACTGTGGGGATCAGATTGGATTTTTTTTTCTCCCTTTCTCTCTTTCCTTTTCTCTTTAATTAATAGGATGCACGCAATCAGGATGAAAATCGACAAGCCTAATTAGCGCTAGCGGGTAATGTATTTTTCTTAACATTCATGGAAAACCTTTAAAAGGTTATTCGTATAATGCATCACGTATAAAAGTGAAAAATCAAGTTCTATGAACATGAGGTTAAAGCGAAGAATCTTGAAACGTTCGTAAAGCATAGTCTAGCGTAGGAGGAATTCTAATTCCGTACTTCTAACGTCTCGTTCGTTCCTCTTCCTTCCTCCTTCCTTTTGCTCTAATTTTCTATCTCTCGACACACTCTCACGCGTTGCATGTTCGAAGTGTTCTTATTACTCCGTACAGCCCAGAGGTCCCTGACACGAGGAAGCATTTCGTGGATAATTTATTCGCATCGCAAGCTTACGGTTGACAACACCAATACCAAGAGATTCCTGGCACATATGGACTCTAAATTCGTAGTGATAGAGTGTCATTGGCCCTGAGTTATTTCAAGCTCGAGATTGAATGCATAGTGGAACGTGCGATCAAATATTCGGTCCACCATCAATCTTCCATTTAATTTAATTAAATATCGATTTATCGACCAGCCTGTGAATGGAAACTAATCCGATCAAATTGCCTTCGAGTTACAGGAAACTTTTTTTTGACTATTTCGACAAAATCAACGCCAAAAAAATCGTAGTTTTATCATCGTCTTGGAAATTTTCATCCCTCCACACTTCATTTCTGAGAAGGTTTCATGATTTCTGTCTGCCTCTCTCTTTTCGTCTCTTCATTTATTTATTCATTTTTTTTCTTATTTGCTCCTTCCGTTGGTAATTTATTTTCGCACCGCTCGTATTCGTCGCTCTCGTTCTAAAAATACACGCCTGTTCGAATGTTCTACACAAGGACGTGAGCGTGGGCGTGAAAACAGTCTCCGATATTATAGCACTATAAATCTGATTCATGTAACCGTGAACCGTGTCGAATTCCATAAGCAAGAGAGGGCGCAAGGAAACGCGTATGTATCGCTCCGAAAGCGATCGAGTGCATTCAGCCAGTCATTATTGCTGCTCTGAGGGTGAAATGATCGATTTCAATCCCCGAAACTGAAAATGCACACAATTCTATTATGCAGATCCGATACCGCTGCTAATAATTAAGGAATATGCGAAAAATCGAAGAAAAATGTGAGATTGATTGAAAAAAATGTCAAAATTTAGAACGGAGAGAAAAAAGCGATGGCTCGGGCTGCAATTCCGAAGGAAACAAGAAATATCCGCAGTTGGGCTGAGGATTTTTTTTGAGTTTTTCAAAAATGAAACCCGAAATGACTTTTCTCCCTGCGGGCGCGAATCTGTGGGAACGGCTTGGACGAGATAAATTCAAATAAATGAACACCAAGTATTTCACACTTTTCCACAGGGTTGGGAAGTCCACGACGCGCCTTTGGTCGTCAGCCATTATTTTTTGTGACTGTTTGAGTGCGTTATAAAGTCAGAACCTGTCCAAGCAAACGTGAACACGTTGTCGACAATGACTGCTGATAGAATTTACGAGCCGTCGTGCCTTGAAGCGAAGGGAATTTGCGTGATCGTGGTGAGAGCGCAAACAAAAGACAAACAAAGCAAAAAAAAATGTGACAAAAATAGAAAACATTAACGAGACGGACAATCCGCGACTTTATCGCGAAACATGTTCCCAGCGTTGTGGAGGTCATGGTTTTCGTCTACGTGCTACTCGATTAACGGTGCGATGCAAAGAAAAAAAAAGGAATAATAAACACATTCGTAACCACTTGCCGATGCAGCGCTAAATAATTCCGCGGGGTCATGTGATGGTCTACGAGAAAGAGAAAACCCAGACTCGAGAGTATAAACGAAGACTTTCATACAGCAGTGACGAGTGATGAAGGAAAAAAACGAAAAACAATGCAACAATTTATATAGCATTTTCGAAACTTGCATTAAATTTGCAATAACCGTATCTCGATTCGCCTAAACGCCCTGCAATATATTGCGAGAAGTCTTTCAACAGAGTGGCAAAACTGTGAAGCCATAAGGACAGTCCCATTACTCACTACAGCACAGTCTGCAGGCGGGTTCGTTGCCCAGGCTGCGACGATGAGTAATTAGTTAATTATGATGATGAAGGATCACGGATAATCCACCTAGACGATTCCCAGCCAACCTGCACGTCCTTTCCTCCACTTTTTTGACGTCTAGTTTGCAAGCGACTGGACGTATCACGAGGCGTCGTAGCGGCTCGCTTATAACTTTTATTTTTTAACAAAGTCTCCATCGGACAGCTGTTACTTTCCTCGTAGATCCGGAAAGATCGAAAATTTGGTGCAAAAGCACTTTTGCTCATTTCTTCGGAGAGAAAAGACAATTGGCTAAGAAAAGTGACAAATAAAACGACTGCGACGAGTAAGGCGTGGAAGAATAAGTCGCGAACAAAAAATTTGCCCCGGATATTTTTTGAACAAAAAGAAAACACAAAATCTATCTGAAGATTTTTCAACATCGTTAATTTTGTTGATGTCCTTATTCGTTTTTCCTTTGGGTGTGTTTGATTTTATCGATGATTTATATTTTCTTATAATTTTAATTGATTTTGGAGCATTTTATTTGCACGACTATATTTTTCTGCACCTGTCGAAACGAATTTCATGAATCGTACGCAATCTTGAATTTTCATCACGAAAAGATTGTCCAATTTGAGTGATACAACAATAGGATGATCGTATAGAGTCTCGACGACATTAAAAAACCATCGGATCAGATGAGGACGATACATAGGACGTTGTTGAATTGTGATCCAAGTTTGGTGAGCCCAGAAACTTAGTTGGCAAACTGCTCCTTCGACACTCCCTGTTTTTCACGTAAAAGTGACAAAACGCCTGCGATTACGGCAAGTTAGACCCGTGGGGGTCGACCGAAGACCGAGGCCTGATGACGCGCTCGGGACCTCTCGAGAATTAACTACCATGTGGACCATCGTTTTTCAACCTAGCCTTTCCAGACACCCTCTTTCTCGAGGCTGTCTTCACTGCCTCGACGTGGCTCGTACAACACACTGTTGAGACAACATCACCGCACAATCTTCACCCCCGTTTCATCCTCATCTCGTTAAGGCGACGTTTCCCTCAGATTAAAGGAAAAAACTGTCCGCTCTTGCTCGTGCGTTGATATGGAAAATCAGATTCATCATTCGAAGCGAACTTTGATTCGTTTCAATTATCCACAAACAATTCAACTGCAAAGAAATCGTAAAAAGTCACGAGTTCTTGATCATGTTGCCAAGTTTAAAATGCTTCGAGTGATTAAACGTTTCGTAACTCCCTAGAGAGCCGCGCTCAAATTACCCAGCTCTCATATCCACTTGATCTCAACACATGGATATCCAAGTAACTGTGTCACGAAACCTACGAACGCGCGCTGCTGCATGTCGAATAACCACACGAACTCGTTACAAAAAAGTATAGTTACAAGTGGCAAACGAGAGTGAGAGACCGAAACGTGCGTGACATGTTAAATTCGTCATATATATCGCTTGTAAATCGGGAGTTGAGCTCATCGGATGGAGGATAATACCCATACGTAAGCTTGCCTCGGTACCACATATACATAGATTCCTTCGATAACCCGAATTCGGCATTGCCTTTCTTGATAGCGAACGAGCGATCGAGCCAGCTCTCGTGCGACGTAATTACTTAGCACCGACCTCCCGTTTGCATATAAAGTAGGCTGAGGAACCAATTTTGCCAGTAGAATTCACGGTAACGAATCCAGTGAAATATATAGGTATAGAAGATTTTGCATCGATGTCAAGTTTGCGAAAACAAATTTGCAAAGTACGCAAAAACTTCGTGCTCAAATTTCGAAATCTGCTTCAAGCTGAAAAAAGTAGTTGGTCATTCTGACAACCCGATCTGATAACAAATATATACGATAGCTTTATTGTAAATTACCGGAAACTTATGAAGCTATAGCGATTTCCTAATCCAATGGACATGCAGCTTGCTTGGTAACTCTACGGATAATTCAATCGATGGAATCGCGATGACTCTGAAGTTTGCATCGTTGAAATGCAACGAAATTCTTTTTTGTCTTTGGCAAAAGTAATTATTCAAGTGCAGAAAGTAATTCCGATGATAAAATGATCGTTTTTTGCCACCCGAAAAGCATATTGGCTCAAAAAATTTGGATGACATTGAAAATTGAACGAATCATCAATAAAATCAAATATTTTTCGTTGCATTCCAACGTTGCAAACTTCAGCATCATGGAAAAGCTTCGGCCTGGCCGAAATCGTCGTTGGGAGACAAAGGAACTCCCGACAACGGGTGAGGAATCTTCTCCTATCATGTTATCCCGTGTCACGGTGACCATAGCGACCAGAACCCAAACTTTTCGAGTGAGGGATATGTTGGGGTGTTCATTCCGGCGAATCATTTTCGGAATACTCCTTAAATCCCGGTCGGTATCCTTTGAAACAGAGAAACTGGCAATTTGTATTCAAAGTAACTTCTTGAGCAGCGGATAAAAACAATTTGGGAAAATGTCGAAATGCCTTGGCAGCTGTACGTGTTATCCTTGAAACATGGAATTGATAGTTTCCTACCCAACTCGACTCGGAGCTTCCACCCCAACGGAATAACGCTAGATTCGCTTAATTAATTCGGCGACTTGAAACAATCATGCGGAGCAAGTTGAATCCCAGGATAATACTATGATAATTTTCTCATCTATACAGTTGTGGTAACAACTTGAATTTCAATAGAGGGCCTTTCGGGTTATAGGAGTTTCTCTGTTCGGGTTACTTCGACCCTTTGGCAACGGCTGCGAATCTGTTGAGTTTTACAGCGGACATCCCCTGATTATTCGTACACAGTAAGAGCAAAGATGGAGGATGATGCAGATAAGCCTTCCGGCGTGTAGGAGAACAGGACATTATCATTGCGTATGTATATACAAAGACCTTTGCTACGAGAAGAGATTCGTAACAGAGAGAAATTTTCGCGGTGATGAACCGTCCAATGCCTGGGGAATTATACCAACGGCAATAACGGTGTCTAGGCCGGATACTACGACGACAAGGAGAAAGGGTGCGTCACGAGGTAATGGAAATTCGTGTTCGCCAAGCCCACTGCTCCTCGAATTTGGGACATCTGGATCTCGCACATACTTCGAGCTACACCGATTCTCCGCTTTGCTCTTTGCTAATGCTATTATATTCCAGCGAAAATCTTCCTGGGTGTCAAGACGCAAGACACCCGGCAGCAAGATTATCTGAAGCTCTCGTGAACAGTACGATTGAAATTTAAGCCGTGAGTCAAATTCATTCTACGATTGCTGATTGTATGAATCACCAAATTCGTTGTTTTGCCTTTGACCTAAATTCCCAATCCCGAGTACTCTTTTTGAGCGAACTGAACAATCGTTTTGGATGAATCTGAAGTTTGCATCGTTGGAGGGCAACGAAATTCTCTTTTATCTTTGGCAAAAATAATTATTCGAAAGCAGAATGTAATTACGATGATAAAATGATCGATTTTTGCCACCCGCAAAGCATATCGGCTCGGAAAATTTGGATGAAATTGAAAATTGAACGAATCATCAACAATAAAATCAAATATTTTTCGTTGCATTCCAACGTTGCAAACTTCAGCAGAAAGTTTGGAGGGAAAAGTTGGGCACAATTGTCGACATGTAAGACGTGTGAAGGGAGAAAAATCGTGGTGGAAAAAGAATCCGAAAATCGTGCGCGTGCTTTTGCTACCATCTCGAGCGTATAGCAGTAAAAGCATTTTAATATGACAAAATCCTCTTACTCTGGTCTATAAAAAGTTTAATATACCCCCGACGTTGCTGCATGCGCTAGCTCACTATCGTTGCGACTATATTCGTCTTACCACCTGAAATTTGAGATAGACTTTATGGATATAAGTATATAGTTCGGTTTGATAAAAGGACCAAGACGTCGCAGGGCTTAAACCGCGGTAAGAAAAAGTTTTTCAAGGATATATAGCTATAGCAATAAGCCATCGCGATGATCCTGCCTTAAGCTCTCTATAAATCTTCATTATATCAACCTCCCGTGGCGGACCCTGCTGCAATGATACTTCTTTGCCTTCTACTTTGGTAGACACAGGAATAAGATAATACTCCTTTAACGAGAACAAAAAATTGCGGTTAAACATGTACTACTGAGGCGACCTAAACTGGAGCTTCGAATAGCCAAGCAGAAAAATAAATCTCAGTTTATGAAGTTGCTCATTCATTTTTTCACTCAACCAGCTCGGTTGACGTGGCAAAATGTATACAGTTCAGCTTTAACTTGGAATCCCTAAAATTGCCAGTACTTACCATTACGAGGTGGGTTAGTTGGGGGCAGGCCAATGAATTTGATGAAGAAAACGAGAAACGCCTTAATGCTCACCTGAAACAATCAAATTTTCGTTTGTGCTTTCACTCGGTACAATTTCGAAACGTTTCGCGAATAAAAAATATCATGAATCCAAATAAATATGATGCTGAAGTTTGCAACGTTGGAATGCAACGAAAAATATTTGGTTTTATTGATGAGTTGTACGATTTTCAATGTCATCCAAATTTTTCGAGCCGATAACGCTTTTCGGGTGGCAAAAATCGATCATTTTATCGACGTTAATAACATTCTGCACTTGAATAATTACTTTTGCCAAAAATAAAAAAGAATTTCGTTGCATTCCAACGATGCCCTATGTCGACGATAAAATGATCCTGAAGTTTGCATCGTTGGAATGCAACGAAATTCTGTTATTTCTTCAGCAGAGCCAATAATTATTATTGAATATTTGGTCCGGCCAATAAAACGATTCTCTCTTGCGACCAAAAAACTCAATCGACTCGAAAAATTGCGACGATTTTCGAAATTGAATAAATAATCGATAGAAAAAATGTTTTTCGTTAAATCTCAACGTTGCAAACTTCGGAGTCATGACGATAAAATTCATCGTGGATTTGAATACCGGAGATTATTTAATAAAACAACATGAAACGTTTAGTATGGATCAAGTTATCTCGTGGAGTGTTGCGAACGCAATTACTCTTCACGACTATTGCCTGATTCGCTGGAAGTACAGGATTCTTATTTGGGACAACGATGGGAGTGGGGTTTAGCAGACTTGCTTTGGTGCGGTTACAATGAGGGAGGAAGGGTAATATCCTCGAGTGTATACTTTCACGGGGCTACGCCCGGCTGGTTTTTCGACCAGGCTACGAGGCACGATTCTCATCGCACAATCGTCTTCACCGTTAAGGACTCACGTCTACGTAATAGGTATTATGTGAAGACGCTCCCTACAAAAACGGGATGCCAACGGTGCGGAGAACCTTGAAAAAAGGTTCTCTAAATGCGGATGAGTGAACCAACGATTGCACAAGAAGAAGTCTGTGTGTTCGTGTGTGTGAGAACAAGGTGCAAAAGTTGATGAGCTTGCGAAAATTAGAACTAGCCGCAGCTAGACCGAAATACAAGAAGAAAAGCAAAATTCGCCTTTTTCGATGGTTGAACTCTGCACACGTGCAATGTTCTAGGAAAAAAATTACAATGTTTCGGCGATAATTAGCAAAAGCGATTGATTGCCCGGGCTGCAAACTCTCACATGGAGCGAACAATTAAAATATTGATTCGTTGAGATGACATTTGATCCGGTGGGTTACGAAATCATTCATCGTGGATGAATTTTAAAAAAATGCATCACTAATTTTATGCTGCTCTTGGATTAGGAACGACGTGAGGCTGCAGCAAAGCATGAAAAAATCTCAGAGATTCTGTAAATGCCAACTAACTGGCCATCCAAAATAAAAACCTGAGTCTGCATTTAGTAGCGCACAGCAACGTCGTTCAGAGACAAGACAAACAATGTCTGAACTTCTGTTCAAGTGAGCGAGACCGCAATAATTTCCGGGGCTTATTAAGCTTGAAAGTCTCGAACAAGGAATAGAAATATCCGCGAATCGCCTGCTTTGCTCGTTCGATACTAGCAGAGGAGAAGTTACTGAAATGGAGTGACAAGATGTTGGATAGGATAAACCCCGAACGTATTATTCTCCTTCCTATTCTCCTGTTACGATCGACCGTTTTGGGTCTCTAATCATGCAATTGTTCGACGTCCGATTGCTGACGACCAAACGGTTCAACCCAAGCAGGAAACGAGACGACGTCTCGAATTCATTGAAACTCTTATCGATCGATTCTAACCCTTTCGGTCGTAGAAAAACTACCGTGAAAGAAAAATGGACATGAAAAATGTCGCACACATTCAACCTTTCCCAGCATCTGTGTTAGGGTGTCAGTTAATATTCTAGAGTCTCGTCAAAGAGAAATTAAAGTGACGATAATTAGATCGCAGAATTTATTTAGAGCGAGGCCCGTAAAGATCTGGAAGATTTGTTGCTTCATTAGTTTACATCGTTGCGATTAAGCAGGATAAAATGATTCAGGAAGATGTTTTTTCTAGCTGGTGCACCGTCGATGTTATATCTTATGATCTCGCGGTACAATGAATTCAGCAAATGAGCGGATAACGATGTAATGATAAAACTGGAAGCGGAAATAACATGAGCATCGTGTAAATTGTTGTGAACAAAGTGAAGGTTCCGATCGATGCAGTGTTGCGCTATTGTATAGCGCGGAGAAAAGGAAAGAGAAAGTAGATGCAAAAGAAGATCGAGACTGAGTGTCGGTGGGTCGGAGGAGCGCATGGCGATCCAGCTACGCCGGCGTCGCCCGGGAGTCTGCCGCAGATTATCAGGGAAAGTAGCGGCTGCTGTGGCGTCGGCGTCGATGGTGGCCGCGGTGGAGAGTCAAGGCCGCCCGGTGCAGCGGCCGACACCCCCGTCGGCGGGTCGACGACGCGACGTGGTGTGCAGAGAGTCGGTGGTGGCGGCGGCGACGGCGGCGGGGTGGTGGCTGCGGCACCGTGACGTGGTCTGGAAAGGGATCACGCGACGAGTCTCGCCGTGCTGCAGGAAGGGGTAGGCCGTGTCTGCGTGTATATGCTGCAGTACGAGAACGGTCGATAGAATTGTCTGCGCACATGCGCGCAGCGAGCCAAGGTCTCTCGTCAGCTGCGCCATTGATTCCCACCGACGCCCGGCCACCAACCCCCGATCCACCAACACACTCGGAGCGCAGCAAAACTACAACCACCCCCGAGCCAACTTTCCACAGTTCTCAACCTTTCCCTGCTCCTCCCGTCCCACCTGCTCCTCTTCCTTTCGTTTGATACCCGGCATTGCGGAGCAGCAACCCCCGCCACTCCCGAGACTCGCTATTTCTGCACAGCCAGCCTCAGACCCAGCCCGTGTCCGCGCGTAGACTTAAAGCAGACAGCGCTGAGTAAAAGCCTGTCTAATTTGTGTAACGACAGCAGACGACGACGTTCCTTGTCTGATGCTGATGCTTGCACGTAAGAAAGCCCTACCAGTAGGCTTTCGTGTATGAAGAAGATCACGAGACGTTACAATAACGATAATCATAAAAGATGAAGAGAAGGGTGGCTCTCGAAAGTGTGAGGCAAATGGGAAAAACATGAGGGCTTTTCCCGGCGAGGTTTATCGTCGGTTATTCCCCTTCAAGAGAGCTAGGACACATCGTCGAGTCCAGCAGCGTTGGGTTAGGCTTCTTTGACTGCTAAAAATCCTGCAAAAAAGAACCCACTTTCCAGCAAGACTAAAAAAAAACTCCCCAGCGTCAAAAGGGGTGAGAAATCTCACGCCCTAAGGATTCCATAGTGACCTTGTTTATGACCAGGACTTTTCAGAGTCGCTCTCTCGTCAGGATTATTAAATCGATCGAGCGATGTTATCTGTATCGTTTAAAGGGCATTACCAAACTGAAGAGATTGCGTGAAAGTTTAATTGGAATTCTTCGCCTCACTATACGCGACACGATCACCTTTTTTTTCCAGCACGCAACGCTGCTTATTCCGATTGGCTAGAGCAGACAACGAGACAATCAAAATTTATAACCCACTCGTATTTTAATTGTTTTCGCCTTTCGCTACGTCCAGGGCTCAATGTAAAATCGTGTAATCGTGATGTACTCGGTTGGCAGACGAACATTCCCCAGACATATGTGTTCTTTCCCCATAGGGATGAGAAGCTCTGACCTGCTGGTCTATGAACTTGAAAGGAAATTGAGATTGGATCCAGCCAAGAAAATCAGTAAAGGGACGAATTCACCCGACCCGGCACTTTGCACCCGACCCACACTTACAGCTCGACACAAATGTCTTGCAGGTTTCAACTTTTTAGCACGCGAAAAAACGCCAGTAGAAAAGAAGACTCCAGGCACACAGGTAACATTTTCTACATCAACGGGATTAGGCCATCTCGAGTCCACTCAAAGCTTCGATAGGATTCTTTCTATTTTTATCACACACGAAGTTACGACATGCGCGACAATCCAAGCCCCGCCTCTTCCGTGTTCAACGCTGCATTCTCGACAGAAACCAGGAAACAAAAAGTGAACCTTGGAAAAACTCATACATTCTGTTTCACCCAAGAACAGAAAAAAATCGCTTTTTCGAGGGAGGTGAAAGTTCGATGAACGTTCATCCGAACACCGTGTCTAAGAGCGTCTCCGTTCCTCGCTAACTTTATCGAGTTTCAGGAGAACGGAAACGTGAGAAAAAAGATTTTCAGAATATGCAGTTTGGACTTTTCTATATGTTTGATTAGCACACGCCATTTAAATCGTTATTTCATGAAATCACCGCCTGACCATGACTATGAAGCTTGCATCGTTGTAATCCAACGAAATTCTTTTTTATCTTTAGCAAAAGTAATAATTCAAGTGCAGAATGTAATTACGATGATACAATGATCGATTTTTGCCCCCCAAAAAGCATATCGGCTGGAAAAATTTGGATGACATTGAAACCTGAACAAATTATCAATCGAATAAAATTTGTTTCGTTGCATTCCAACGTTGCAAACTTCAGCATCGTGCCTAACCTTGTTTAACATCCTCCCAAGCTTCAGGTAGTTTCTGTCTATCTGTTAATTTCCCAACGATATGAATATTAAGGGCCATCGCTGGAAGACTCTCGAATCAACGTGAACGCGAGCATTAAAGCTCTCACGATGCCTTTCAACTTTGTTCTTTAGTTCTTGGACCAATCCAAAGGGCCAGTTGAATCCAGCGTCCAGGTATGATTTTACCCAACCCCGTGACAAGATTTTTTCATAACGTGAGCATGAAAGAATCGATGTCATTACGCACGTGTACTTGGCTTCACGTAGTTTAACTGCTCAGTGAAAAAAGTGTGCATTTTGTTCGCCTATGCATCGTAATTTTCCAGGCTGAAGGCTCGTATGAGGAAACTTTGAAAGTACTTGAGGGCTTTGAGCCCTTGGCTCTGGTAGCTGGACTCCCGGGGCGGTTCTGCTTCTCATCCACCTTTTCTTTTCCTCGCTCCATTCAACTTGCTCTTCTACTCACCCTCCGCTCTTTGCATATATACAGGTGCGCCAACCCCTGTTTTTATCACTTGCATAAAAAGCCAACTGTGCACACCGCAGAAACTCATTTATTTTCCTGCGGAAGTCTCACTCCCTGATTTTCAAGCTGAACGATAATACGGACCGAGTGCAAAGGTATTGATAAAAGTTTCCTTATTGTTAAACTCCACCGGGTTAATTTAACTTCCGTTGGACCACAATGACGATACAATGCAAATGTGCATTCAATACCGTGATCGATCTCGAGAGCACTTTTTCCTTCCAGTTTCTCAACAATCTGAAAAAAAGAATATATCGCTAAATAGGATGCTGGTATACCGAGTTCAGTCATGTAGAAGACGATCGCACGGGTCGAGCGAAGGGGTGCAACGAACGTTGAACTCGACGTCATTGATATTCAGGATCCAAAGCGCCTGAAGGGTCGTATGGGCGTTAATGTCGAGACGAGGGTTCGTTGGACGACGTTATCTGGCCACAGACTAGTTGTCTGGAAGGAAAGGAAAAGGTAAAACCGAGCTTTTCTGACAATCTGGCATAGTGACATATCACAGTCGAGAGAAAAAAAAAAGTGGTAACCCCCAGCGTTGAACGGCCGACACAATGAGCTCCGGCAATCCGTGAAGAGGCTTCTTCGTTCCAGTGCATCGAATGCACAATACAATTTCTTTCCAGCATCTGCATGTTTCATGAGTTTTGTCAGTGGACAAAAATCAGAAACATTCTAGATCTTCATTCTACGTTGTACAAGATGGAGCTCACCGAATCCTAAACGATGTGTCGTATGAAAAGCTGCAAACGACTCCGGAGAAATCAGGGACCAGTTTCTATGCGAATTACCAAAGGAAGGATCAAGTAAATGGAATATTCGAAAAGGTAGACAAAAAGTGTAGCAAGAAAAAATCAGCACCGGTACGTTCATGGAGGACTGAAAATGCAGAATATGAGGGAAGAAGAACAAGCGATTTCAACGTAAAGGGCTCTCGCTGGCAGTGTTGGTCCTCATCGAAGTCCATTCCCGCACAATCGCAACTTTAGCAAAGCACTGCGACGGTGCCTCAAATATCGACCACCAACCGCGCTCACTTTAACCACCACCATCAACCCGCTACCCACTCGTCCCTACTATCACACTGATACCATATCTTGCACGTTCTAGCGGGCTAGCCAACCAGCAGTTTTGCCCTTGCCCTTGACATTCGTAGCATTTCGACGAGGTTGCCATGCAAACACTCGACGCGCGGCTAACGATTTACCCTAGACACTTTAGCAAAAGTTCGTTATCTAATTGAATTCCAATCATTTTAATTCACTCGACGATTCCGTTTCCATGGACACTTGACTGGATCAATGTGACGTTTCTGGAAAACGTCACAAAGTTATTTGCGAAGCCTTCTAAAATATGACTCTGAAGTTTATATCGTTGGAATGCAACGAAATTCTTTTTTATTTTTGACAAAAGTAATTATTCAAGTGCAGAATGTTATTACGATGATAAAATAATCGATTTTTGCCACCCGAAAAGCATATCAGTTTGAAAAATTTGGATGACGTTGAAAATTGAACGAATCATTAATAAAATCAAATATTTTTCGTTGCATTCCAACGTTGCAAACTTCAGCATCATTTAAAATGAAGCATCGTTGATCACTACTTTCAGGTCTTAAATAACGGTTCATCGAGATTATTCCTTCCGCAATCTAGACGGAAAAGTACCTTTTAACACCTAATAATCAATCATGCTCAAGCGAGGATTTGTAATTTCCTGGACCATATAATTGACTTCGTCTCCGGAGAGCTCCAAAAGATCTCTTCTTTCATCAGAGGTCTTGGCTTGCTCCCTTAGCCCTCGGAGTAATCTGGAAGATCATTAAGGTTGGCCAGTCGGCAATGGCAAGTTCTAAGTTGCAGTGGCAGTGAGATGGGTACGGAGGAGTTAAGGTTCGAAAGGGTGGGTGCGAGATTCGCCACCCTCGTAAATATCGCGAGCAAAGCCTAATCACCAGAGCCACAACGAGGTTGCCGATTTATTCTGCCCGTTTCGTTTCCCACTAGCCTTCCCCGGTAGACTCATCGACGATCCGGTAATGGTCAAACTTTGCTTGTTTCTCGAGTTCGTCTGTTGGACTAATCGATCTTTTACTCTCGCACTTGTTTCCCGCTCGTGATATTCGCGCCTCGTCAAAATATCGACGTGGAAACGTGCAGGCAGCTAGAAAACATAGTCGGGGCTCGTATCTATAACAGGGCACAAGTGCCCAATCGTTCCATATCGATGGATAGCTCTGGACAGAGATAAGAGCCTAGCGTCATCGCCTTATTGATCAATCGATCGAGTCCTCCTCATCAATCGTGTTTTTCGTGTCTGCCTCGTCCAGTTTTTTTATTCATTTTTTTATCGTTCCACTCGAATACTCCATAATATCTTCCCACTGAATCAACGAACGTCAAAAAAGATAGTCTGCAGCTTTCGAAAGATAAAAAATATTCATCCCATCGAGAGACATATTCGATGGGCGAATCGCGAGTCCACGGTATACATAGACATATTTATCGTTCGAGAAGGTCATTCGATCGGAAACTGTCTAATTCCCGGCCTGCAAAGTTTTCGACAGGGAACGACGTGGATGCAGCTTGATTTTTCGATCTCTCCTAAGCCTCGGGAACTTTGGAAGATTCTTCAAAATAGCAAACGATTTACTCAACGTTATTAAAGTTCCAAGATGTTTCGGTTGTTGGAGAAAAAAAAGGAATTTGGACAGGCCAATGCTAATAATTTAATCAGGTTAGAAAACTCATCCATTTGAACATCGCAACGTGAGTTACTTCCAGAAGGATTATCACAATCACTACACAACTATAAATGTTGAACAGCCCATTTCACACGAGACATATGTGACGTAGTGAATCGAGGTAAAGGTCCCCTCAAACTATCCTTTCTTTTCTGCCTTATTTCGCTCGTTTTACCAAGAAATCCCGGTGCTTACGCGACAATAGATAAGAAAAAAAAAGAAGTCAACGAATGAGCGAAATAACACCATATATGAGTGTGTAGTGTCTCGAGCGAGTTTATCTCAAAGAAGAATCTCACGCTCCCTTGGACGACAGATGCGTTCGTCTTGGTACAGGAAGGGAAAGGAGGAGTGAGTGGAAAGAAGAAAGAAAGAGAGGCGAAGAGAAAGAGAGAGAGAGAGAGAGAGGTGGAGGAGGAGAGACAAAACGGCAGCCACAGGAGAAAGGATACACAGCCACAGTGAGTATCCAGCGAATGGACAGACATATGCGATAAAGAGGGTCGTATATGGTCGGGGTAAACGTGAACGAGAGATGCCCGAATGAGCAAGAGTGAGGAGGCCAAGTGGGACTAGATGAGAAAGGCCGAAATACGAGGCAAAAACCCTACCAGAGAGATGGGATGGAGCAGAAAAAACGCCAGTAAAACGAGACGACCAAAAAGAGTGGCGAATTAAGCCAAGCAATACTCATCAAAAGATCTTCTTATGGAATCTCATAATTTTTACGTGGAGGAATGATACGAAAAGCCAGAGGAAACAAAAGGGTTTGGCGAAGGAAGCTGCAAAAAAATACTGCAGCAAACAGACTGTTCTGATATTGCGGCGCGAAAAGATCAACCCGCCGTGGCACTTTCATTTACCTGTAACCGTGTGGGTTCTCGTGTGTTGGTGTCGTCTCTCACATCGTACGGAGGATAATAGAAAGGGAGGAATAGCAGGGACATCCGTTTAAGTTTCTGTCTCCAGCTACACCGCGAAGCTCATACATGCCGACGCGAGTGCGAAGCAAGCAGCCATCCTTCTTGACACTTCGTCACAGTTTAATACAAAACACCCCAGTCTCTCCGCAGCAGCCTCGAGAGACAATGTATGGCTGGGAGGGAAAGCTGTGGGAGGGACAACAAGAAAGATCATGACGCGCTCTCACATATTTCACTTTTTCTCTTTCGTTTCGTGTCGAGTGGCTCCAGGGCAAGTTCGTCATGGCAACTACCCGAATTTGGCAGCTGCACGAAACAATCTTCTCGCCACCTTTACAGTCCGATTCGAGTCAATCGGAACAAACTTCCTGAAACTCTATACCTGTCTTGAGAGACGATAGCCGGAGTCAAATTTACTTTGTTGTCATCTATTTTAATTTCCGTTTAGCGCAACTGAATTGCATCACACCGGTCCAGACTCTCGCGCAGTATCTCAACAAAGGGATCTCGATGATGGCCAATTTCTCAACATCTTTTGTACACTAGAGCGTAAAAATATAGTCAACGAGATTTAATGCCTGAGCACTACGGGTGCTGGGTAATTTCCGATGTTGCTCGTAGAGACCACCCGCGATCAAATTTTCTTATAATCTATGTCGTACTTAGGGGAAGCATAGCGAAGTACAAATGCGTATGAGGGCGTGAGTATTCGCGAACAACGTTCCAATAATGGCCCAATAAATCTGCGGAGGATGGGCCCGCGACCCTTCAAGTTTTCTATTATATATGTGTCTATAGTTTCATCGATCTCGCTTCCCTCGAGCTAGTTCTACTCGCAATGTCGTTTCGTCGCAACGGGGGAACGTCTGCAAACAGACGATCTTTGGCACTAGACAGTCTTGAGTGTTTGGACCAACGCGGATATATCGATTCATCCTCGACCAAAAAGATGCAAACACACAAAGGAACAGAAAGAGTGGAGGAGACAGAGCAAAGAATCACTGGGTGTAACGCCCATGCTCGCATTCAAACTATCTTCCTTCAATCTTACCAACCGAAGCGACCAGTTATCTTACCAGTGACGTGGCCGAATGGTGGGTGGTTTTTTTTCCATCCCATATAATACCATGGAACACTATGGCTCCTCGCTATCGAGACCCTTCGAGGGCGTTAGTTTTTTCTTTGCTTTTTTCGCCCCTCCAACCTCCGATAAAGGAAACAAATATTTCATTCAATGTCGATATGTCCAGGACAAATAATTATGATGACACGACCCTCGAAGAAAATTATTTTGTGTCGTTTCAAGAAAGATAGTTAATTATTTGGAAACGAATCGAAAACCAGAAAACGCAAATCCAATCGTCAATGATTATCCATTTTAACTGCAAGGACTAAAAAAATCTTTCTTGAGTCAAAACAGAAACGTACTCAGTCGAAACGACCTGTAAAAATTCGTATAACGTGGATGATGCTCATTGTGACTGCTTACGAATAAAAAAAACTCGAATTCTATTGGTGGAACGTCCCACTTACAAAAAGGGCCACAATAAACTTATAATGGCGATGGCAATAGTAATAAAAGAAAAAGTAAAAATAATTGTTATTATAATTATGGAACGATAATGGTACGGACCGATAATGGAGGACGCTCGTATACTAAATACGACGCCTATAAACTCTAGTTAACCGAAGAAATTTATTTCAGTTAGATCAGCAGAGAAGGGGGCAAGGAACGATAAATCGCCTGGATCTCTGAACAGTTCCACGCGACGAATATATGAGCGAGAAAGCTTTACGAGGTTCTTGCAACTTCGAAGGGGGAATGATTCGATATGGGGAAAAAGGTGTATGACTCTGTGTACTCTCTGTTATGTATACGCCCATTAAATATATAGATATACATGTATAAAGACGTTTCATTTCCATAACGGAATTTTATTTCCATTTTATCCGGGCGACTCAGGCGTGCTCTGTTGTAAACGTTGGTAAAAACCGAACGAATGCGTATGGTCTTTCCTTCGCGTTTACTTCACTCTGGCACTCGTGCTCTCTCCTGAAATATTTACATTTGTATCTATATACTGTCGAGCGAGAATCAGGCATAGATCGCGACTGTGTGTTGAGGTCGATGAAGAAAAAAAAACGATGGGTGGATGAAAGAGAAAAAAATCAGGATTTATGTGTCGTCGTCTCTCCACGAATGAGAAGGAGCCGGGGATAAGATGCAAAACGCGATAGTCAAAAAATATCGTGGGAGGAAGAGGAGTTTGCAAGGAATAGCAAAAATTCGGGATATAAAGTAAGAAAGGCTCGGAAAAGCCAGAACCATCCAAATCTCCGATCAACGAATCTACTCGAAAGGGAGGACCGCCTCGAATTACCCGATTCGTCCTTCTGATCATTTACATATATATCTATAGATATATGCGAAAAACCATGCCAATATACCACAAGACCAGATATACTATCGCGCTTATACTTGAAAAGTCACCGAATCGGAACAAACTCACGAGAGAGGGTTCAACATCCAAGGATTGGAAATATAACTCCTTGCCTTTCTATCGAAATACTTTCTCCATTTGATAAAGCTCAAGAAGTTTTTTATTCCCTCGCACTCTCCCTGGATATCTGCATGTCATCGTATCAACCATATAAACCATCGTGGGCACAATTCCAATTGAATACATGAATGTTGCCCCATTTTTGTCCAATGATGAATTAACAGGCAAGAAAATTAGAAGACTTTTTCCACTGGTCACAATCCAGCTCGACAGACGAACCATAACGTCCCTTCAATTTTGCCGATAACGTAGACGCAAACGGATCGATCGAAACTACGGTACAAAGTTTGTGGTTTACTAATTTGTTTATTCATCGAATGCGTTCCAGGCCTCCTGAGAAATAAAGGTTTAAAAAAATGATTTAGAGGACTCTGAAGCTTGCATCGTTGAGATTAAACGAAAAAAATTGTTTCCATTAATTATTCATTGAATTTTAAAAATCATGGCGGCTTTCGTCTCGATTGAGTTTTTGGGACTGAAAAGACGATCGTTTTATCGTCCGGGCCAAATATTGAAACGTAATTAAAAGCTCTGTTGAAGAAAAAACAAAATTTCGTTGCATTCCAACGATGCAAACTTCAGCATCATTGATTTAGGATGCTCGGTGTTTTCTGTGGACACGAACATTCAGGATCATCAAGTGTGGAAAGAGCAGGGAAAGAAAACGAGAAAAAGGAAAGAAATGGCAGAAAATCCAGACGTTAGTGAATCGTTACAATTGTAAGAATAATCCGCGAGCGTGTGTGGCGTTGGGAAGTGAAGCAGGAGACGAGACGGTGTATGGAGTCGTGAAAAAAAGCCTTTCCGAAGAAAGTCGCAGAAAAGAATCGTGGATAGTACTACACAGTGTCGCGGGGATGCAATCAATTACGTGTTCCGTAATCTCGTTCGAGGAATCGTGGGAGACTATGAAGAAAGACCAACCGGGTTTTGATCCTGCTAGACTGGCCGGACAGTAGCAATATCGTAATGTACTTTTTTCCGTCGTGTTTTTTTTTTTTTTATCACGAATGAGCAAACAAAATGAGACAACACTTGGACGACAAAAGTACTTTTTATATTGGTTTTATGTTCCGAAACTTCCTCCCTCTCTCTTTGTTCCGTCCCATCGAAAAATCCTCGGAGGGCGAAAGATGGGTAGAACAAAAATGTTGAAGGATGAGAACGTCAGAAGGGCGTCGCTAATCGCTCCGAATGAAGAGAGCCTTTCCACTCGGGATGAGATTCCCGTTCATTTCCGTGAAATTCAACACATTTTCCGAGCCCTTGCGAAAAGCATCTTTTCGGCCAGAAAACGACGACCGTAGTCGTCCGTACGGGACGTATGAGTGGAGAAGGAAAGGGGAATTTACCTCGCGTACAGATTGATGAGGTTTCGAGGGTGAAAGCATTTCACCCGCGCCTCTCCTCGACGCCTTCATCAATAAAGTCGCGCGTAAAAAAAAAAATGACGTGCCTCTTAAAAAAAAACGGTGCAGAAGGTCGTGGAAGTTGTTGCAACTTTGATCTTTCTCTGACTCTGTTGGTTCTCAATTTTCTTTGGATGCACGAACGATTATGAAACGTGGGCAGCACATAATTCTGCCAAAGGAATGATAAAAATCTCGTAAACCTCACGAGGGCAGGATCTTCCGAATGATGTGAACGTCAGCATTTGACATTGAAAGTTGAACCAAGTTGTGAAAAACAAATTGAAACTGTAATATCACGAGAAAAACATACAATTTTCGGGCTTCGATCAAATTATTCGGGATTTATGATTTAGGAGAAAGTTCTGTACTCGATTGCTGCGGCTCAACGATCATCAAGCTGGAAAAGTTTGAGCAAGAAACGGCGAAATAGTGATGGAGAAAAGGGTGAAAACGAAAAGAAGGTAGTTTGGAGAAAATCTTGGCGAGGACGGTGAGATTTGTGCTATAGCTTGTGTGTATCGATCCGCCACAGTTGGGATAGGTCTTGGTTCACGAGAGGGAGAGTCCCTCAAGCAAGCCACCCCTATAACTCGACTGGCGAAACTCTTATCCCAGTTCAAGGATGAATTTCAAGGGCGGCTCGTTCAACCACGCACGTTTCGGCAGTTCATCCATGTGGCTTTTGCTGTGCGTGTGTGCGACTCTCACTCGAGAGGGTGAAAAAAAACATCTTAGACCAAAGAGGGAGAGAGAAAAAGACAAGCTCGGCTCTCAGGTCTCGTTGAGATGAAATTTTTTTTTCAAACTGCCCTGGTTAGTTTAAAATGAACTTTATATGATGCTGAAGTTTGAAACGTTGGAATGCAACGAAAAATATTTCATTTTATTGATGATTCGTTCAATTTTCAATATCATCCAAATTGTTCGAGCCAATGTGCTTTTCGGCTGGCAAAAATCGATCATTTTATCATCGTAATTACATTCCGCACTTGAATAATTACCTTTGCCAAAAACAAAAAATAATTTCGTTGCATTCCAACGATGCAAACTGAGACACGAGTCTAACTTCAAAACGAATATTCATGAATCTCGGAGCGAATATTCTATGAAATAAAATCCAACCGAGTCCCTTCTGGACGTCAAAATTTCTCACATTTTCGTTGCATTTCCAGATCATCTTTCAAAACTTCGATCCACTAAGATTTTCCAGTTACCGCGGTTATTGGTTTACTCTGGTTAAACATGATGAGTCTGCATCGAGAGTCTCTTGAGCCGATTGCATCGTAATTGTGAGGGAAGCTCGCGAGGGCTAACGAGATTAACAAGAAAACGAATTTAGTCGAAGACGGTTTGACTCTTTTGTCGAACACATGAGCAAAGAAGAAAAACATGTGTGCAGGTTTCAGTTTGTCTGTATTTTATATATAAAAGGAAACAAAGCCTGCAAACTGCAAACTTCCGTCGAACCTGCATACGCAGAGAGTAATACGTCTTCGAAAGTCATGGTTCGTCCCCTCTGCTGCCCCTAAATTTAATCAAGGCCTTTAGGTAGCAGGGCTACGGCTCTTCGGCGCTCTCACGGATTATATTACTTGGAAACTATCTCGGGAATAAGAGGGTAGAATGGCTAAACGACTGTGGCTTCTTTACGCAAATATTATAAGCCTCTGATGTGCAGTGGTACAGAAAAATTGCAAAAAACACGAAAGGAAGAAGAATCGACACTTCGATTCCGAATCGCAAACTTTCTCCTACAAAATTTGAAAAAAAAAATCGATGGGATGGAAAAATCGTGAGTTCGATGCGATTCCGGTTGGAATTAAAATAAATGATCAATATTAATCGTTTGACCTAAATGTTCGTATCAAAACAGCCGGAGGCGCGATTAGTCGAGACATTTTGGAATTCACGTGGCCGGAAAGTTGAAGTAATTTAAAGGTCGACGAGGGGAGCGGGTAAGAGACGAAGAAACGTCGCCTTTCTTTTTAATTAATCTTCCAACTTCGTCGAACATGCCACGAGGCTTCGTAACATCTTTTCCCCATTCTTTTCGGATCTTCGGGACTTTGGAAAATGTTTCTGGGGGTGCAAATGCTGGAATAAGATGGAGGCCGTCCTTGTCCCGGGGAAAGGGGTTGACGAAGAAAAATAAATGAACGTTTATCGTTCTCCTACTCTTCAGTGAAATGTGACGCTTTCTATACCGAACACTCCTCACCCCCGTGCAAAAATACACCATGGACGATTCGGCCGGTCTCAGCCCGTCTTGGAATTTCAAATTCCTCAAAGACATTCGTTCCCAGGGACGAAATTTTATCACGTCGAGGTGGGCGCGCCAGTGAGACCAAAGTATAACGCGAACTCGAGACATAACGAGTCCAGTAACGAAGTCCGTGCTTTAACCAAGTTTACTAACGAAGCCCTATATGCGAAGCGATATAGAGTGGAGGGAGCCAGGGACAAAAAGAGGAGAAGAGAAGACAAGAAAAGTGGCAACAAAATATCCTGAAGACGCGGCGTGGACAAGGAATTGCGAGAGTCTTTCATTCAAAATTCCACAGAACCAAAAGCTCGAGAAATTAGGATCAAGTAGATAAGCCTCCCTGTTAACTCCCTAATGCAATATTCATGACGATTAATTATAACTTTAAATGTTTTTTCTCAAAAAGTAAAGTGATTAAACCGAACGAGTTTTCGAAGAAATGTTATTTTCTCTGTGCTCCAAAAATTATACGTGTAACGTCGTTTTTTTTTCAGTGAAGAAAAGTGCAGAAAGTTTTTTCGTTTACAGAGCCGGCTCTCGTCACGTACTAAAATCAGTTACTCGAGAATCGTCCGAAATTGCTAAACTGAATCAACACGAAGTATAAAAAACTGAGACTTTTTCAGCATCCAGCTTCGAGGTGCTAGACACAAAAATTATAAATGTATGTGTACATAAAGTAAGACGGAGCTGCTGGTTTTCAGAGGACGTTCGCCCCGAATTGGAGCTTTAGGGAACGCAAGTTTCTCGGGTTCGTCGCTACGCTGATGTTTGTAGGGAAAAATCGTGAGGTCGATGCAGTGCAGAGTCGTAAATCATTCCTTCGCGGGTTTGGGGAAAGCACGAGCAGAAGGAACTTGCCTCTCGATGGGTAATAGAACGTGTGCAGACTCTCGAGAGACACGTATCTGCGGCGAGCAAACATCGTGCATCACTCGAACAGAAGAAAATAAAGAATATGCTTGTGCTCGAATGAGCCTGAAGCCACCGAATTGCAATAGCGAGATCCTTCCCAAAAGTTTTCCAGGAGAAATGGAAAGAAAGTGTTTTCCTTAGACAAGAATCTTCGTACTCAATTTCTTCTACAATTTTTGTTACGTGAACGGACCTTCGCCTAAAAAAGAGTCGGACATTTTCCTTGAAAATGGACTTTTCAGAAAATCGAAGCGAACAAAAAATCAACGGCTCATCAAATTTTCTACTTTGCCTTTCGTTCGCGGTCGAGCTAATCGATCGAAATCTAATGGAGAAAAAAATAGCAAGTAAGATCCAAAAGCACTCGCATTGATTTTTGTTTTCTTTGGTTTGGGGTAGGGCGACGATTCACTTTGATATCTATACGCATGAAAGAGGACCATCTCTCGGTAGTAAGGAAGTCGATATAGTCGTGGGCGGTGTTACGTGAAAAGAACTTGCCCTAGGGCTCCAGCACGGGAGGTCGAGGCCGCGGTTCAACGTTGCGTCAAGATTTATCGCCCAGTAGAGAAATGCAGGAGGGTCTGAGCTGACTCAACCGAGGGAAAAAAAGGGAAAAACAATCACGAACAAAACCGAACGTTAGGAAAACTTGGATCCAAAGTTTTTGTTCTTTTCCTTCCGTTCAGAAAATTGATCGTCGCTTTAGAAAACTAATTGTTTCATTAGTTAAATGGACCATGAACAAATATAGTTGACTAAATTTTTCTTGAATGGCCAATTTGTCGATAATTCGTGCTCCAAAACAAATAGATCTTGGATAGCCAGTTTTTTTATCGTTGGCCCGAATAAATGACGCTTTGCCGATACAAAAAATGCGAAATCTCGTACCTTGATATGATAGGAATTGAGCTTAGTCCTGGGCAGACTGTTGAACGCACTGAAGTCCAAGCGTCGTGAGAATATTCCATTCGCTCCACAGCTTTGCCTGTAACATGAGAAAATATCACGATAAAGTAAATTTCGATGAAACTTTTGGATTTATTTGATAAATAAATTTTACACGGTAAAAAAATATCGAAAACGGAAAATCTCTCTGTGCGGTGAGAATTTTGGTTGAAGGAACGAACAAAAATTCAATCAACCGAAATTTTGGATCTAATGAAAGATTTATTCAGAAAAGAGGAAACGAAAAAATGAAACTGAATCCATAATGACAATCATTAACACATTTAGTTAGCGTGCTCATGGCTGGGAATGAGCCAAAGTGACCTCGAGTCTCTCAAAAAGATCAAAACGTTTTTTTTTAAGCATCTGGGACCAAATGGTCGAGCGTTTGAAAACGTGAGTGTCTTTTTTTTCTAAGCGTAATGCGTGGTTTCCTGTTGACGACCAAATGCTTGTCCTTGAAAGGAAAGGAAGACAGAATTCTACGTGCTTTTTATTTCACAGGATAAAAACAACGGTGTGCTCGATAGGAAAAAAAGAGCAAAGGCAAAATGGAGTACCGAGTAAAATTTCAAACCACAACAAATGCGTTTGAAAGCGAGAAAAAGAAATTAATCAAAATTGTCGTATTGAACAATAAAAGAGAAAAAATAAATCGTGGAAATTTACGTATTACCATTGCATCGCGGTGAGTAAGAAAAAATATTGAAAAAGAGTCGGATAGATTGACGGAAACGTGTAATGGCGGCCAATTGTGTGGCCTTCACCTTGGCCTCGAATTTCGGTTGGTCGTACATCAGTGACGAATCCCTTCTATCGCGTCTCCCTACTGTTACTCCGAGCGGGCCTCCGGCTCTTATATACGTGCTAGTTATTTTGGGCAATGTCAGAGGCGAGGGTCGCGTAAATATTGCGTTGTACGAAATTCGAGGGGGAATTGCGATTGTGGTGTCGGGTCTCTTCCGCAGCTGGATTTCGCGGGTGTGTGCAACTTATTCGTATGTACGTACGTATATAAAAGGAAGAGAAAAAATGAAGCGAAAAAAACACGCGAGAGAAAGAAAAACAAGTGATATCAATGGAAGTTACGCAAGCATTGAATACGAGACTCGGCACGCACACACACACGCACGGGACCCAGTCGATAACCTCATGTTTTTCATGTCATAAATCAAGCAACCTGGTTGGAAACACAATTTCAAAGTTTCGAAACGTACGGACTGATATAAAGTTTAAATTATACAATTTTAAAGAATTTACATTGAAAATACTTGATAAACCACGACGATTGTGCTAAATCTGTACACACGACGTCATGCAGAGTTCCGGTATTTATTCCATAGATAAAAAAAAAAACACTGTGATTGTTATTTTTCGGCGCATTTCAATGACTCTGAAGTTTGTATCGTTGGAATGCCACGAATCCTTTTTTATCTTTGGCAAAAGTAATTGTTCGAGTGCAGAATGTAATTACGATGATAAAATAATCGATTTTTGCCTCCCGAAAGGCGTATCGGCTCGAAAAATTAGGATGACATTGAAAATTTAACGAATCATCAATAAAATCAAATATTTTTCGTTGCAAACTTCAGCATCATGCATTTCACTCAATTTTTCAAATGGGCGTTTTGCAGATGAAAAACACAGACACACACAAGACTATACGAAAATCGGAATAACTTTGATAAGAGACAAGAAATTATTGAGGCAAAAGAGCTGCAAGGATTCCCTTGGAATTCTCGGTCCAATTTAATGTCCTTCCATGCAAACCATCTGCAATATAATTTTCGGGGACAACAGTTTAATCGCGGCAAAATGCAGCGAGGACGCCCTCGGAATGTAGTCGAAAAATGAATGCAAAACACGTACGAGTTCGAGTCTCACGGCCTTCTAGATTCTCAATCACGGGATTAAGAGCGTTAAAATGAGAAAAGAAAAAAAAAAGTTTTAAAAAACGCCTGGTAGAAATGGTGCGACGAAAAAGTAAGATATTGCTTGATGAAGAAGCGAGAAAGAATTGAGAAAAAAAGGAAATGAGGCTGCTGGATTGCTGCTTACTGAGCGACCTCCGCTACAGGGTGCAACAAAAATTTTATAGTCGAATTTATTCACCCTAAAGGAAAGGACAAGTGCCGTGCAAAAAAAGAACAACGACCCACCCGGGAACCGGTTTCATAAAGAATAAAATAAAATTGAAAAAATAAAAAACAGAAAACAATTTTTTTGTTTTTTAAATTCCAGCATGTGTCAATATTACGAGGCGCAATGAGGGGAGCAGGTGATTTCGTATGTTGGTGACATTGTGTCTTTCGGGGTGATAAAAATAACTCGTATCTGGCGTATACCTCGAGCCATTTGAACATTTAATCAAGAAAAAGAAACGTGTTATTGTCTTTTTTACGGAGCACGCAGTGTTAGCATGTGGCCGTTTTAAGCTCGGCCTATTAAACTTGAAGATTATTTGAACATACTGCGATAAGATAAAAATCACTTATGTTGAGAAAAATAAATACGGCGAATTTAAAAATAAATATTATGAAAATATATCAATAGAAAGAATAAAAGTGCGCTATATTTTATGATGCTGAAGTTTGCAACGTTGGATTGCAACGAAAAATATTTGATTTTATTGATGATTCGTTCAATTTTCAATGTCGTCCAAATTTTTCGAGCCAATATGCTTTTCGGATGGCAAAAATCGATCATTTCATCATCGTAATAACATTCTGCACTTGCATAATTACTTTTGCCAAAAGCAAAAAAGAATTTTGTTGCATTCCAACGATGCAAACTTCAGACTCATGATATTTTTGCAGCTCTTGGTAAAACCGCGCGTTCAAAGTCAGAGTCCTCGACGAGGATCTATCCGAAATTTGATTCTGCGTCCCACAGACACAGAGATCCTCTTTTCGCCGCGATTATGTGGTCCAGGAGAAGGGGGTTACCGAATAAAGGAACCAGGGGCTTGAGACCAGTTTCGAAACAGGTTTGGCAGTCTTTTCGTCGTGTATTTTTTCCTTTCTCGATCGCGTGAGAGAGTACTCCGGCTCTTTTACGAGGTGAGCGAGGACCGCCGAACCCTTTTGCCAGCGCGAGAGGGGGACCACAGCTCGGAGGAAAAAACAACGTCGTTGTGCAAAAGATACGGAGGAGCTCAAGCGAGAATGAAAAGAAATAAGTAAAAAGCGATACCAGCGAGAGAATACACAACAAAAAGATTAGGAAACTAGGGGCTAGGGAATGTACAAGGCCAAATACGTAAAAATAAGTGTTTGGAGGCCGAAGGAAATAGCTAAAAATAAAATATCTCTATTTCTGTTTCACCACGAGCTCCTAAGAAGAAAACATTTTGAACAAACGTTGCAACTATTTCCATCATTGAAAATATCATTCATCTCTGAATTTTTTGAGTATTTATTCCAGAGGAACGAAATAATAAACTCTA
Organism: Diadegma fenestrale; assembly: GCA_037043255.1. Lineage (NCBI taxonomy): Eukaryota > Metazoa > Arthropoda > Insecta > Hymenoptera > Ichneumonidae > Diadegma > Diadegma fenestrale. The sequence continues at coordinate 13,649,931 of CM073309.1, read as the reverse complement.
ATTATTACGAACACGAAGAAATAATCGTTTTTCATCGCTCTCGCCGTTGTATCAGTTTCTACGCGCTTGAGCCTCGAGAAATTCGTCCGTATAAAAGTTTTTCGGATTCCAAATCAGTTAGGAATATCATATTGAGTTTTCGATCGCGTGCAAACGCGAGAAGCCCGAACCTTGGCATGAATTCTCATCGAAAAAGTCTTCCGCGAGTGACGAAGGTGGTGAGGAGATGGCGATGGCGTTCCATGTCACGCCCAATCAATGGCAACGCGATACAAAGTCTCGAAAAACGAAAGAGAAAAAAGTGGACAAGTCTAGAAATGAGTGTCGGTCGAGCGTGTGATTATGGATCGCATTACTATAAGAGAACGACGAGAAAAGTTGATCAGCGAACACAGGTATTGCGATTCTTCAATGTGAATGCTGCTCGACTCGGCGCGCAGCGCCTGTAGGAAGCTGCGAGGGCGCACGTGCGGAGACGTAAACACGCGCAGCATTTACCGCCGCATGCATCGCTTCTTTTTATCCCAAGTAAGACTCTCTGGACTCGCGAGTCTGCGAGCATAACTGGAAGCGCATTTATGAACACGTATACGAGACGCTTACGCACCGAGATATTTATTCATAGGTATAGAACTTGCTTATAGGTATACACAAGCGCGGAGACACGTTCTCCTCTTATCCGCACATCCGGCGAGCTATTTCATAATTTATGACGCCCAAGGCAGCGGCAAATCGCACGGTTAACGATCATATTGCTGTCGGTACGCGAGTTCGTGCTTATTTAACCAACGTATTAATTTTTACAACGTTATAGGAATTTCTGAAAAAATGAATCACCGACAATAATAAGTTCGATTAAAACGGCTTGGAAAAGCTTTTTCGAGTGTCTCAAAAAATTAACGTGATTAACCAAGAGCGAACATCGAATTACGACACACGGTACGCCTGGCAGTTGATAGATAATTTTCGCCAATTCGTGAGGCAGCTTGGAATTTGATTTATTTGGTCACGAAACAAAACAACCGCGATGATTCGTCCCTGCTTGATGAAAATTGCAGGTGGTAATTGTGCCGTTCAATTATTACGTGTTTCGAGTATAAATCCGGTCGGTTTTATTCCCGGTGGACGTTGTTACCTCGGCCTCTCCGCGACAGATATTTTGTAATCGTTTTTTCTCGATAGAGTAAGAACAAAACATTTTTCGCAAGCGTGTCCCGTTCTCGTCTTGATTTTTCTTTTTTGCATCGCGTCAGCGGTGTATCGAGTAACTGTCCGTTTACGGTTCACGGAACATTGCGTCTGACATGTGTTTGAGTGAGTTACGAGGACCGTTCAAGTTAATAACAAGTACATTACATTGTGAAGAAATGATGAGGAAGAAAAACGGACGACGCGTCCTGTGAAACCGGTTGCAAGTTGAATTGCGTCGAGAAGGAGAGATTCTAACTTTTTTCAGTAAAAAAAATGAATGTCGCTCGGAATTTCGGTTAATTTGGGTGAAAAATGAATGAGGCAAATGTCTGCTAGGACGTGCGCGATCAATTTCTAACGAGTAATCGCCTCTTCAGATAATGACGTCGACTGGATTTTAGCCTGAATTTGATAAAAATCATCACTGAAGCTCTTCGCATCGGAGGATTAAATGTCCATTCGCGACCACGTTATTGATCAACGCTCCAGAGTTGCCGAGCTCGATCATATATTATACGTATAAATAAGACATGTTGGCCCGCACGTACGCAGCAGTATCGTCGACGAGCATGCATAGTCGCGTTAGATAAGTGTCATGTATATGTGTATACGCGTTGCTGGGAGGGATATAGCAGGAAAATAGTTACACACTCTTGGAGGAACGAGTCGCTGTGTCTCGACCTTCCTCGTCGTTTTTTTAATTCCTTCTCAAACTCCTTTTTTTCATATATGTTCCGTCTCTGTCTGTTGCCCTCTCCGATTCTCTTCACTCATTCTACACATGGCGTATACCCGCGGTTTGCGAGCGAGTCTCCGGGCCCCTCTGGTCCCTGCTCCTCGATCCATTTGATATTTACGGACTTCTCCCACCAGTCAAACTCTCCGGGTAGTCAGGACGCCAACGTGGGTTTATTTATAGATAATAAGCTGCTGCGTATGTTTACGTACGTATCGCTGAGAGGGCTACGTCTCTCCGGCGACGACGCTGATCTCACGAGCAGTGCGCCTCCGCATACATTAGCCTCGGGCGAGAGTATCGCGCCAACAGACGACTTTATGTTTTTCCAAAGCCTCGCGATGTCTTAGGTCAGATTCTTTCGTTCTCTGATCTCGACTAAACGGCAACAGGTATATCGTCATTTTTCCACATTGTCGTAACTTTGATACCGAAATAGCGAGACTGTTTTTTATTTATCTAATTATCATTAAGAGTGTGGAATAGATAAGAAACAGTATTTGGGATCGCGAATAAGTTTGATTGTTTTGACAATAAACATTCCTTCGAATGTTTGCCGAAACGAATAAAAAAAATAGCATGTCGTAACTGAAGCATATATTTGCCAGGCATTTTTAAATATTTTTCGAATGATAGACGCGAAAAAAAAGCTCTCGAGCCAACATGTGCCGAACAGCAGGCTCGAACCTTCTTCTGCGCAGTTAGCAACGACAATTAGTCCAAATCGTGCAGGTTTCGCTGGCTCATATAAGAAGAAATGTTCCGTGATGAATGAGCTGGCAAACCAAGCACTCGGTGATTCGAGATGGATTATGCCAGCCTTATAGAAGTCAGGGAAAAAGAGGGAGAGTTTTAAACGTGCAAGAGAGACAGAACGTCGTGAGTCATCCCGTCAGTTCTCTTGTTATGACAAACAAGGTGTATAGATCGAGCGGTATGCCAGTTTCGCCTTACGAGTTTATGTTCATCGATAAGAATCCATGAAATTCGGAAAGTTATAGACAGCATCGTGTGCACAAGAGCTTTATTCAGGTTTAGCGATCAAATTAATCGCGATTCTTAAGGGAATTTGTGTATATAAAACCATCGATCGTCCACGCAAGAATTTTGTATGACTCTGAAGTTTCCATCGTTGGAATTCAACGAAATTCTTTATCATTTTTGGCAAAAGTAATTATTCGAACAAAATGATCGATTTTTGCCTCCTGAAAAGCTCGAAAAATTTGGATGACATTGAAAATTGAACGAATCATCAAAAAAATCAAATATTTTTCATTGCATTCCAACGTTGCAAACTTCAGTTCTCTGAAAGAATGCAAAATGTTTCTGATAACTTTATTATAATGAAAGATTTTGAGGAGAAACATGAATCAATGAAAAAAATTTACAAAACTTTCTAGACCGAATGTGAATTGCAATGTACAATGCATAATGCATGGCTCAACCTCATTTTGCTATACGAAACATCTTGACTCTGCTTTGACACCTTCGATGATTTTTATTGGTACGATATTAATGAATAAATATGTAAGATTTGCGATGTATTGAATATTTGTTATAAAAATGTAAATGGACACGGAAAAGACGAGCAGGAAAATATCTGGAAAAGGCATTTTCTTCGTCTCACAAATCTCTTAAAATCGTCCTCACAAATTTTTCTTTTTGATCATCTTTGTGCTCGGTAGTTTTACTGAATCGGATAAAAATGGCAAAAATAGCAGAGGACGGAAAAGAATAACGAAGAAATCTCAAAAGAAGAAAATTCATAATTCATATGGGGTCGAGATTATAAATGTGTCAGGTTTTTCTCCATTCCAGTGGCAACACCAGCGACTTCTAAAGTATTTTTATATTATTTACTATCACTTTTGCTGAAATGATTCTCCATTCACTGCGTGGATGTCAGCAAAAGTCGTAGTATGGAAAATTTTTCGCCCTCTGGAACGACATTTATTTTTTAATTATTATGGTCCTGAATTTTCCATCGTTGGAATGCAACGAAATTCTGTTATTTCTGCAGCAGAGCCAATAATTATTATTCAATATTTGGTCCGGTTAATAAAACGATTTTCTCTTGCGCCCAAAAAACTCGATCGACTCGAATAATTGCCACGTTTTTCAAAATTCAATAAATAATCAATAGAAAAAATGTTTTTCGTTGAGTCTCAACGTTGCAATCTTCGGAGTCATTAATTATTAGCCCGATCATTTGAAAAGGTTTCTGCAATTTTTTAGACGAACCCTTTGCCCGAATATTTTATGTTATCAAACATCTGTCTCCCTGTCCGTAATAGATTTCGCAAAGATCTCTCGCTCAGCGTTAATTTGTCGAGTTGAACTAGTCGAATTTCATTGGCTATCGAATGGAGCTTTCGAACGTTTGTGAAATCGTTGCCGGGTCCACATATCACGATTTGGCTAAGTCTTGGAAAATTGCCAAGACTTGGATGCTTATGCGTGGGTGGAGGTTAATATTTTCATATATATGTATATTGGTATATAAAATGGTTGGCCGATTCCGGCGAGGTGTGAAGGAGGATGGTAAAGGAAGAATGAAAGGAGGAGAAGAAGGAGAGAAAGCAAAACGAAATACGACCTCGAAAGTCCACGTGTGAGACGAGGTGAGCTGCAGGCGCGAATGAAATTCTAGATTCTCTTCACGAATTACTTACGAAGTACGTGAGATACTTGCGAAAAAGATTGTAGGCATGTGCATACATAGAAACGAGCGCAGCTGCGTCTGGCCCCATACCAAAAACTTGTTGTTTATGCGTACAGGTGAATTTTCACTCTATGAGCATCGCACGAGTTGGTAAATTTGTTGTAAAATTTGGTACGTGTTGAATAAAAATCATAAAGTTAAGAAAAATTCTAAAATCTTCGCGGCTGAATGACTCTGAAGTTTGCATCGTTGGAATGCCACGAATACTTTTTTATCTCTGGCAAAAATAATTATTCAAGTGCAGAATGTAATGACTATGCTAAATTATACGATTTTTGCCTCCCGAAAGGCAATATTGGCTCGAAAAATTTGGATGAAATTGAAAATTGAACGAATTATCAATAAAATCAAAAATGTTTCGTTGCATTGCAACGTTGCAAACTTCAGCATCATGCGGCTGATGGGAATCAGAATAATTTGCAATGATAATTGATCATTACGAAACTTGAGACTATCGATCCCTGAACTGCGCGTTTAGAAATCCAGATGTTACGTAAATTCGCTGTTCTTTTATATGGAAACGAAAGGATCGCAAGTTCCAGAAATTTTTTACAATCGCAGATTACGAGTGGATGAAAAATTTTGCAGGTTTTTCACGACGAATTTAAACGACGATAATAAGAGCGTCGAGCCGGAACAATAGCGAGAATTATGCGCAGGTGATGTTGGTAGAAAGAAGGAAAAAAAAAAATTGCCAAGACGAAGAGACAATAGACCAGGACGTCCGGTGCATCGTCACCGTGTCTCCGTCGACGTTGAACGTAAAACGACGACGACATTTTCCTGCTGACGACTTTAGTCTAGCGGCAACGAAAGAATACGAATGGGTGAGCAAGGTGAAGGATATCAGTGGCGCGGAGAACGCGAGATGAACGCGAATTAAGTTTTCACATCCCCAACGCGACGAGCTTTATCATCTGGAAAATGAATAGTCACGGCCAAGCCACGAATATTCAAGAACATTCCGTCACTTTGCCGCCGTCTGCTCTTTCGTTTTTCATGTATTTCCACCGATTTTTCCCCAAATTACGAATTGAGAAACTCCTTTCATTAGATTTTCTGAGTAAAGAAACGTTTGTCCTAATATCGGACGGAAAATAAATTGTAAATCCAATCCATACTTTGTTGTACGTCTGAAGCCATAAAAAAAATGGAAAAATTTAATGGTCACGATTAAAGCGGCAACTGCCGGGTTCGTGTGGGATATAAATATTCCGTTGGTGGCTTGTGGGCACGTTGAGCAACTCTCCTAATTGTACGTTAATAACTTTTCAATAGATACGGTTCGCGTTCACTCTCTTTCCTTCTCACTCCTCTCTCTCGCTCGGTCTTTGTCTGTTTTTCTCTTTTGCTTGGGCTTCGTGGACGCGAGGTGTGTGCGTGCCAACTCGTGGCGGTTCGTTAATCGTGACCGCGTGTTACACAGCCTCTATTATCGACATACCATTTTTTTTGTTCGCTTCACGATGTATAAAGTATCTTGAGATGGGAAAATAACGTGGCAACGTGGAGGAGTGCAGCAGCGAGCATAAAATATATATACAAACGGAAAGACACGTTCGAGGCAAAATAAGAGGGCGCGAGAGTATAAAACGGATACCAATACCGATAACGGACTGCGTACAGAGGGCATCGCCGGTAAATATCGAAGTTTGCGTGATTTACGATCCCCTTCTGTGCCTAAGACGGCATGGACCACGCACACCAGATTAATATCTTGCCCTGTAGAGAGCACTGCAAGAAAACACAAGCTGCACTGCGCGAATCTCGTGCCAACCACTTCGAACACGAGAAGTCGTTACGAATAATAAAAATAAGTGCGCGCAATCGAACTTCGAATGCAAATTTATACGATTAAAAAATGTAATTCGAATCGTTAATTCCTTTGACTCGCATTTCTCAGCGATTTAATTTCTTCTACGACTGATTGCAAGTAAAAAAAAACTGTTTGTTTTTCTTTTCGAAGCCCCAACTCGATCAGCGACATAAAATAATTCAAACGACGATTTTCCTGCGCAGAATTGATTTCTTAGATCGATAATACGGTGAGAGCAATATTGCAGAATATGCGAATGGAAAAAGTCCTCAGAAATTAGCCTTAAAATCATTATTTTCAATAATAGAAAGTAAAAAAGGCTAAAATCGATTAGAAATCGAGGGGACTCGATGGCTCGTGCAAGAATCTCCTTGCGAACGAGAATCATGAGACGGGAAGGACGTAGTGCAAAGGCGTTATAATAATGGCTATTAATCGAAAAATTTTCCTCGCTCCAGGAGCGTTCATCTCGGGTAATCGCGAGCGAAATTGCTATCGCTAAGAGGAGGGGAATCGAAAAAGCAAAAAAAAAAGCCTTAAGACAACGAACGTAAAAGAGAGAAGCGCGGGGCCTTTATGAAATTTTATGAGCGTCTTTTTCCGTGCCAGGCGGGCATAGGACAATGATTCAACGGAAGCAGGCCTGTTAACAAGCTGTAAAGTTGTTGAACGATGATAAAGATGAGGATTTATTGGGGGCGGGGGGAAGACAAGGGGAGAATCGAAAAAAAAAATCCCCGCCGAAATAACTCAAGCCTCATGTACGAGGATTATAATCCTTTCGATAAAAATGTCCTTGCTTGTATATCCTAATCACGTCTATAAATTGTAAAAGAAAAAAAAACGCTTTTCGGTCGATCAAAGTTCCGAAGAATACCCGCGAAAAAAGTAAATTACATATCGAGTGCAGAAATTATTTTCGCAGCCGAAGTTCAAAGAATTGAATCCTCGGTCTCCGCGCCTATTCCGCGTCTACAAACGTGTCCGTAATACTGAACATTTGATTTGCTATTCGCGGAGAACGCTCGAGGAAAGAAGCTTCAAATTCAAATGTTCCTACACATATATGTTTAACGAATACATACACGGTGGAGTGTACACAGACGTACATAATAGAGAGGTGTGTCAAAGAGCAAGAACGATTTTTCAATCCCCTCGTCCGCGTCGTGGGTTTCTTCTCCAACACAGCAACACAAAGAATTTATATTTGTACGCGTGTGTATACGTACACGTATCTTTTAGTCACGTCCGAAACAGGAGCTGTCGTCACAAACGCGTACCCGATATTTACCGATACGATTGACAGAATCCTCCCCTAAAATTCTCACAGGGTTGTTTCTGTACATTTTTCGTATGCTCCATTCCGCACCGCACATTTCAGCTACATTTACAACCCTAAAAAACGACATTTCTTCCCTTTTTAAGCTCCCCTGCGTTTCCTCCTACCAGACACAATTATTTTTTATACATACATGTAAATACACTCATGTCAGTGTATGAGCGAGGCAAGTACGATTGTAGATAATTCGACAGCTCAAGAATCCCGAATTTCGAGTCTCAGCAGTTCCTTTTGTAGCCAGAGCATGTGTACTTTTAATATTTACGCTTTTTTGCGTGTCAAGTAAGAAAATAAAGAATATTTGAGTTCTCAGCGTACTCGTGTATAAACTTTTAGTCACACAGCTCGAGGCCACTAATGCCCGAGGGCTGTGAAAGTCTTCTTTCAACAATTTAACACGCTTCCACAAGTTTTCACTGAAAAACGCTGTCATCACTGAATTCACTCAATAGAAAACAAAATACCAAAAAATAAAATTATACGATTTCATCGTGCAGATCGGCGAATTATGCCTGTAAAATAAAAATCATTAGCGGACTTCCGGAAGCGAGTAATGTCATTTTTAATTACAAAACTCATAGAAGAAATAATCGCGCAAACATTTACGACAAGCAAGATGTGCAACATGCAGTTTTCCACATTACATGGACAGGATTTGCGAATCGATACATTTACGGTCTGGGGACAGCGAGAAAAGATGCAAAAAAAGAATCTCTGAATCTCGTTATATGCGTGCACATCTCGGTTCGTAGCTGGGCGAGGCCCTGAGAGATTATCGTACAACGACGCATCGTATTTGTGTTGAATATACAAACCACATCGATTGATGGGAAGCAAAAGGTTGTAGCGAGGTCTACAGAATAGTGAAGCAGGCTCTATATGTTGAGGCCTTTTGATAGGCAGCTTTTGATTGGCTTGCAAGTATGGACGGCACTCGCGAGAAATGATGAATGATTGACGTACAATGGAATGCCTCTTTCTCAACGGCCCACGACGGATTGCACGTCGCGCAATTTGATAAATCGAAGAGATGTATAACGTGTGCTCACGGACAAGGATAAGCCGTAAGAGAATAAAATTAATATGAAACTCGTCGATATTTCATTTCCACCTCTCCCCCATCTCTTTTTTCTCTTTTTCTTCAGTTCAAATCATTAATGCAGAGAAATCGATGTGGATGAAAGAAAATTGGATTAAAGAAAAAAAATATTGATAACGCCCCAATGATCTCGCGTATTTAAAGCAACGTAAGGAGAAACAGCTCGTGCGTATCAGCCCCTGCAAACACGAGGTTGCTCGAAATTGTTTCTTCATTCAAACCGTCATATTAATATGAATTATTTTAATCATGAAAAAAATTCTGTACGATTATGATATTTTTGTCGAATTTCGTAATTTGTATGCAAAAAAACTCTGGAAAAGTGTGAATTTTTAATTTCACTTGAATGGAACTTCAAATTGAACGTATTCGACCTAATTTTTTCTCGCGAAAACTGCACTGGAAGTCTCGCCATTCGTCTCCATATTGTACTGAGAAAAATCCTGCAAATGTGACAACGAGTCCAAATTTTTTGGGATTTTCACCAAAAACATGATGCTGAAGTTTGCAACGTTGGAATGCAACGAAAAATATTTGATTTTATTGATGATTTATTCAATTTTCAATGTCAACCAAATTTTTCGAGCCAATATGCTTTCCGGGTGGCAAAAATCGATTATTTCATCACCGTAATAACATTCTGCACTTGAATAATTACTTTTGCCAAAAATTAAAAAGAATTTCGTTGCATTCCAACGATGTAAACTTCAGAGTCATCCAAAAACGTCAAATCTCCTGAACGATAAGCCCATCAATGACGAGTCTCCGACACCATTGCTAAGTTTATGAGCAAAAAAGATTCATTCAAAAATTCTGTTGCAAAAAACGTCGACTGGCAGGGACTAATAATGAACTATAATTTCTCTCTCGTTCTGTTCCAGAGGATGAAAAAAAACGTTGTAAATATTTCGAGCAAACAAAAAACAAATAAGCCAGAAAAACTGACGGTACTTGAGAAAAGTCTGCTACGGTACAAATAGTCGAGGATTTCATTTTTTTTACAACCCGCAACCATTTCAATTCCACATTTGAGAGGCGAGTTTGGTTGCGCGGAGTGTTTGTTGCGTTGATCGGGGTAAAATCTACTACCCGAGGGTCAAGCATGGACGGACGGTTTTCCCATTATGAAGAAAAAGAACGGAAAAATGAAACGAGGTCTTGACTCAGCATCAGACTCTCGACCACGTTTTGCCCTCGACAGTCAACGTTCCATAGTGGTCACTCGCCGCCGGTCCGTATACCGGTGAAAAATTAATGAGAACAAATCGCGCTCTTGTCTGGAACACGCTTTCTCTTCACTGACCCAGCATGGACTGAAGTTTCAGGAGAGCTTTCGAGGGGAAACATGGTTCCTGGCTCTGTATGCTCACTTTTAATTCCGCAGCTTGCAGCTTCCAGTCGCATCTGCACGAACGCGCGTCCATAGACAAAAATGTATAAATGTCGAACGTATTCAATTGATGACTCTGAAGTTTGCAACGTTGAGATTCAACGAAAAATATTGTTTCTATTAAGTATTTGTTGAATTTTTCAAATCTTGCCTATTTTTCGTCTCCATTCAGTTTTTGGGACTCAAAAGACGATCGTTTTATGGTCCGGGATAAATATTGGATAATTATTATGAGCTCTGGTGAAGAAAGAACAAAATTTCGTTGCATTCCGACGCTTTCAACGTCATTCAATTGTGTTGAAATTTTTTTACATCCGGTCTACGTGTTAAGGTAATTAAAGCATCCTACAAACCTCCGGAAGTGACCGGCGTCGAAAAAGAATGAATTCCGGCGAAAAACAAAGATTGTTTTAATATTTGAATGTCTCAAAAGTCTTTGAATATTGCTCCAAGCACGGAATGTCAGTTTGTTGGGTATATTCACGATTTCGATCGCGAGAGTCGAGAGGTGAAGTTTGTAATTCATCGAAACTCGTTCGGAGCGTAACAACAACAAAAAAAAAGACACTTAGAAACGAGTTCGTGGGTCCAGTTATGCTGACTGGTGTAATAAAATTAGCATAACGCGGGTGCGATCAAAACACGTGGATAGATATAGCGTGTGGTTGTGCACAGCGTGCCTCGAATAAAGAATCTCGTCTCGGTCGCCCAGCAAAAATAAGTTTATTAATAGAAGAGAGACAAGTTTCTTTTTTTTCTTTTTTTTGCTTGGCCTCCAACTCCCAACCAATTTCTACTTGTTTTTCTTTCTGGTCTCGTACGCGATATGCAAAGTCGCGAATTTGCGCCTCGGCCCCTCGACTATTACTCATACGAACTCACATTGGTAGACATAATTGTGGCACTTGTTTTTTTTTTAACTTCTTCTTGGCTTAGCTTTTGATCGTAAAAAGTTTAACTCCACACTGTCATCAATAATCAGACTTAAAGTGTTTTTTTCGCATGTTATAAAAACAGAGGCATTTTTCAAGATTCGTCTTCACCTCGCGCGTGTACGAAAACTTTGCAACTTGAATTATTGACTCGCGTCGATGTATTTAAGATCGAACGGGAAACTTCTCCGAAAAGCATATGTGCGACTTGAAATTTTGAAAATTGTTTGGTTTACCAAACGGAAAATATTTTCAGCTCCAAATGGTTTTGTCGCAGCTCATCATTTTCTGATATTTTTAAGATTTCGTTCTTATAGTCGCGATTTGCGATGAAATAATTTCAATATAGTTGGAGAGGTCATCGATTCGTTTCTTAAAAACATAATTAGCTTCGTGTCGTGTCATGGAATTCATGAGCTCAATTTATCACGCACCGCGATATGATGTTTTCATAAAAAGTCGTTGCACACGCTTGTATGTTATAAATACAATGATCATTAGGCTCGTAAAGGAGGTAAACACGAACGTTAACAAACCAATTAGCAGTAAAGCACCCTAGGCTTTAATTTACACTCGCGCATGCACGATAATCAGGCGCTTCGTCGCGAGAGGGACGAGCTTAACTTTTACCGGAGAAAAAAACTAGAAAATCGAAATAGAAGATTCGCTTTTCATGAATTCACGTTTTTTGACATAAATTTACGTTTATTTTTCATTCCGCAATTGTGCATTTTAATTGGCGAACCAAATATTCAGAGAAAGTTTTTTTTTCGTCTATGATTTCAAATTAAAATGAAGTTCTTGATTTTGTCAAGTTGGATTCAAAATTACAATAAAAAAAAGATTGTCTGATTCGTCCGACCACGAATTCCGTCACTACTTGCTCGATAACTCGTTCCGAATAGTACCAACGAAGAACATTTGTTTTTGTTTGATCTGGCTATCGAATATAAGCCCGGGAGAGGCAACAACACGGTACGGAAAGATAAGAGGATCGAGGGTAAATAACGATTCTGTTTGTAGCTATTCGGAGCTTTGGTAGTGCAAGTATCAGCTCCCCTAACAAACAGCAGTGCTCGGTCTCTGTCTCATCAGGCTCCTTGTGCGGTGCTTAGGCAATGATTTAACGAGCCATAGTTGCTGCAGCCCGTTACCTTTAAGCCCGTCCAAATATGTTTGTCCGTTGAAGATTGTAACGCGAACGCAAAAGCGGACGATTCGCCATTGAGGAGCTTGTTAACGTACGACGCCATTGGGAACCACGAGACAAGGGCTGCTCCATGCTCGTGTCATGAAGTAACGGCCCTGCTGAGATCAGATACAAACATACACGCACACAAACGAAACTTTAATACGAATTACCCTGCACGTTACCACCTTAGGCCGTTCGGAGCGGCGAGGGTGCAAAAACGCGCCTAATTTTGTAAAATTTAACGAGCTTCCCTTTAGTTTACATCGCCTATGGGAAAATTACTTCCTGCTGTTGTGAACTGTCCATAAAGGATCGTGGTACTTGTTAGAAAATGTTTGAATCGTGTTATTAAAACTACTATAATGTAAGAAAATGTTGTTATTTAAAACAATGGATTAGACAAATGATTATGATGTTGGAGTTTGCATCGTTGAAATGCAACGAAATTAACAAAAAACTGATCGTCTCTCGAGACTCGAAAGCTCAATCGAGACGAAAAATCGCCATGATTTTCAAAATTCAATAAATAATTAATAGAAACATTGTTTTTTGTTGAATCTCAACGTTGCAAACTTCGGAGTCATAATAATTATTGCATTGTTGGATTTCTGAATTGTCTTGACTTTTGATTCGGTCCGCATGCAGTGAGGCGTCAAACGAGTACTATGCATTGCAGAAACGCTCGAATTTCGGTGATCTTCATAAAATATGATCTCACTGTCACAAAAGAGTCCGTCAAGATTCATTGCAGGCGTGCATTAATATTCAAGTAGGGCGAGACACGCGAGAATCCGAAGGCCAACGCAGGCATTCACTGCGGCTCGCGCAGCAAAGTTCGATTCTAGACTACTTGGCGAATCATGATAGGGACGAAGGCGCAGAGAGAAAGGTCGACGGTCTATACACGTATATGGGAAAAGAGGAAAATCGAGACTGTATAATTCAGGTCGCCTCGGCTCATTGTTCTGAGAATAAGGGAGAAGTAACGTCTAGCCTTCTGGCGTGTGGATTTCCAACGAGTTTTCGTAGCCACTTTTGAGATTTCAAACATATGAAGAAAGAAAAGGGGAAAGGAAAAAGGAGAGAAAAAACGACGGTACACGAAGACTGGAAACTATGTACGTTTCACAATTCCCTCAGGTGCAGAGAACAAAATGGAGAAATCTCCTGACAGCTGGCGAGAACGGCTGACAAAAAAGGAGACACCTAATAAAACGAAACTGTACGTGAAGTCTGTTGTGTCCGCGTAATATGAAACACGAATGATTCGTATGAAAGATGAATGAAAATTTTGTGCGACCACGCTCCGTTCTTCCTGCTTAAACATATTCCCAACTTTTTGTCTTCCTTCCCAAAGCGGAAGGTTAAGAAAGGATCGACGCATGGGCAACTTTTGCGACATGACTATTATGACACTCGTCGCAGACTTGGCAACCCTTTGGAAAACGCACATCCCCTGATGCTCGCATCCCTCATTAAGCCCCTTCGCTCTTCGCGGCTTCGTTCTGGTTTCTTATCAAATTATGCGACTATTCTCTCCTACGGAGGCTTGAAACGAGCTCTAACACTTTTTAACGGCAACACGCAATGGGATATCGAATTACGTATTCCTCACTGTGCTCACTCGTTCTTTCCCTTCTAAGTCTCCGTCCCTCTCCTCTCGGCCTCTCCCTCAGTCCCTCTCCATCCCGCTCTCGCAGTTCTACCGCATACGTCAAAAGACTTTCAAACCGAACAAAATATAAGGCGCCACAAGTTTGGCGACCAAAAGTAATCCGGAGCTCCAAACTCCTGCAAGCTCCCCATACGTGCTCCCTCGTCTACTTAACGCCATTCTCGCTTTTTTTAACCATATTCTTTATTCCTATTTTCACGTATCCACGAGTCTCCGATTTTTACCATTCCTCTGTGATATTTTCTCTATACACTACTTACACTCCCGAAGCTCGTGCTTCGTTCAACCCACATTGCGCGAAGCTCTCGAGGGAACCGATTCCGAGTCCTGACGCAGACTTGCAGTCAGTTCACATAATTATTTCCGTATTATTATCGTCATCGTCATTATTACGCGAAGCCAAAAGTTATCGTTTTTGTAAATATAAAAAAAAAAAACAGATTCGAAAAAAATTCTAGATGCTCGTACTGAATGACTCTGAAGTTTGCATCGTTGGAATGCCAGGAATTGTTTTTTATCTTTGGCAAAAGTAATTATTCAAGTGCAGAATGTAATTACGATCATAAAATAATCGATTTTTGCCTCCCGAAAGGCATGTTGGTTCGAAAAATTAGAGTGACATTGAAAATTGAACGAATCATCAATAGAATCAAATATTTTTCGTTGCCGTCCAACGTTGCAAACTTCAGCATCATCGTCTGAATAGTTTTCGCGTTTCAAGAATAATTTTGTAAAATAAACAGTCAAATTGTGTGTAAATGTGAAAATTTCCGATGTTATCCATGGAAATAAAAAATTCTAGTCGACAACGTGATTTTTTATTTGGTGACGGCGAAGCTTTTGTCGATCCAAAGTTTTGATAATTAATCATGAATTTCGATGACTCAACAAAATTGATTTTTCAGGCTCTAGACACACCTTTTTGTTGGCGTCTTGAAGCGAGCGACTAGAAAAAAAAAAAATTAGTTCATAGCGGATGGATTTTCGAGGGTAAGCGAGACTTAAATCGAGCATATATTTTTATCGGATCAAAGAAGATTATATACGAGAGCAAGTAAGGTTAGGTAAGCGATGACGAAATTATGCTGCGAGTGAAACAAGATTCATAAGCTCGAATTAGGTGATGTAATCGGAGATCCTTAACCGGAAAGATAAAAGGGTTGCGCCCATATCGTAAGCTCGTCTTTAAGACGGGAGTCCTTGGACTCGGGCAGCCCGAGAAGGGTCGACGTTCAGGGTCGTTTCTCGAACGCTCGTGACCCTTACGGCGCAACCAACTCGTGCTCCAATTCAATAGCTCATCAAGATCTCGATCGTTTTTCTTTCTCAACGATCGTAAAGCAATTGTCGCTTTTTTTAATTGATTGTTATAAATTTATTGGTGCCGATGACCTTTTCTACAACTTGAGTGACCTTTCGGATTTTTTTTCAGGAATTTCGGTATTTTTACCAAAAGTTTCTACGTTTCGTTTTTTTCATTGTGAGCCGAACGGTTCGCGGCACGTTTGTTAAGACATACACGTTTTTTTTTTTCAAGCTCACTCGTTTCACATCCTCGTTTGCTCACTTATCTTTTTCCACGCTACAATGTGGTGCTGTGAATGTTTTTTTTTTCTTGTTTACGCGAGACCGATATGATTCGCCAAGCCCATCGTTACGGTCTCACCTCGAGGACGCAAAAGCACTCGAAATCTTTGAAGATAATGCAACAACGTACGCACGCACGGTACGAGACTAGCATCAAGATCAAATAAAATGAGCAACGTATTCTCGAACACACCCGATCAAACGACTCGATTTATTGCCGGGTGACGGAAAATATTTATTCAGTTCTTTTCAGCCGTGCTGCGGATGGCCTTGACCGGTGATAGCAGCTTATCCTCTTGACCCTCAAACGAGCAACGAGTTGACGCATCATATGCACGAAAAAAACTTCGTTACGTTCGCCACGTGAATAAATAAAATTGATACTAATTTAATCGACAACTCTGCTCATGTGAATGTCGACAAACTCTTCCAATGTTCAATCATTTTTGACCATTGTAATTACTTTGACCTACTGCGTACTTGAAAGACTCATCGAACCCACTCCAAGTTTCATAAGAGTGAGAAAAAATATAGAGAAGAAAACACCAGGAAAAAAAACAAGACATGAGTCAATTGGACTTGAAAATCGATCATTTCAAACTACTTTACTATTCTCTTTCTTCATTAATTAAACTTCTCGTTAGATTTGTCGAGGATTATCAACCCTTCGAGCCACCCTGGGACTTGAGTTGTCCCGCCAATTTTTCTAATTTATTCTTTTTTTAATTATTGTTAAATCCTAATGTTTCAACAATAACAAAATGTTTGTCACTAATCGTTATTCCTTCATTTTTATGATCCCAATTTTTATGATCCTGAAGTTTCCATCGTTGAAATGCAACGAAATTTTGTTATTTCTTCAGCAGAGCTCATAATTATTATTCAACATTTGGTCCGACCAATAAAACGATCGTCTTTTGCGACCAAAAAACTCAATGGACTCGAAAAATTGCCATGATTTTCAAAATTTAATAAATAATCAATAGAAAAAATGTTTTTCGTTGCATCTCAACGTTGCAAACTCCAGAGTCATCATTTTTTTACATGCAAATAGAACTCGAATTTTTGTTTATTAGCCCACGAACCTGTTTCTCATGCATTTCGACTTTATATTTTACTTTTTTCTTCTAACAATTGATATGATGCTGAAGTTTGCAACGTTCGAATGCAACGAAAAATATTTGATTTTATTGTTGATTCGTTCAATTTTCAATGTCATCCAAATTTTTCGAGCCGACGTGCCTTTCGGGTGGCAAAAATCCATCATTCTATCATCGCAATTGAATTCTCCATCTGAATAATTATTGTTGCCAAAAACAAAGAAGAATTTCGTTGCATTCCAACGATGCAAACTTCAGAATCATCAATTGATTCGAAGACATTCATTTGCGTAGTTATGAAAATTTTGACGAGTAGAATTTGAGAGTTCATAATTATTAATTCTCCGCTAATTTGGTGATCGTTTCTATTTGGAGATAATTTATAGGATTTTCGATCGATTCTTTATGAGCGGGATATTTATTCGTTGGACGATAATTCAGAAAGTTTAAGAGGAAAATTGAGAGAGAGACGAAATTTGGAGTGAGCCTCTGTGCGAAATTCGATGGTCGTAAAAAGGATATATATGAGCTCGCCGACTCTCTCTGTTGTGTCTAATCGAATATGTATTACAAATCTGGCAGGGAGAGGCACACGCGATATAAAGCGTTGTTTTCACGAACGAATGCGCGTGTTATAATTTATCGCAAGCAAGATTGTATTGCTATATAACAGCCTCGCAGATATCTTATTATCAAGTAAGCTGGGAAGCAAGAAGAGAAAAAAAATGACGACCAAAAAAAAACAGGCACACACGAAGGACGTTTTCGACGACGAACGGCAGTTTGTATAATGAAACGTATACGATAAAGCTCGTTCCAGCTTTGAAATTCAGGATCCCGAAAGGGCGTCCCATCTTTTCGAGGCCTCCTCGATATACGAGTCTCAAACTCGTTTGTCTTCGGGATTATGAGACTGCTGTACTAATATTCTCCTCCATTCTCCTTACGTACCCCGTTTTTCGTTTAGTAATTTAATATCATTATATATATTTTGCTGCCTTTTGCCAAACTCCACTCGAATATCATAACATCGATTTCAAACGATGATCCTGAAGTTTCCATCGTTGGAATGCAACGAAATTCTGTCATTTCTTCAGCAGAGCCAATAATTATAATTCAATATTTCGTCCGGCCAATAAAACGATTCTCTTTTGCGACCAAAAAACTCAATCGACTCAAAAAATGTCCACGATTTTCAAAATTCAATAAATAATCAAGAGAAAAAATGTTT
Organism: Diadegma fenestrale; assembly: GCA_037043255.1. NCBI lineage: Eukaryota > Metazoa > Arthropoda > Insecta > Hymenoptera > Ichneumonidae > Diadegma > Diadegma fenestrale. The sequence continues at coordinate 13,631,921 of CM073309.1, read as the reverse complement.
TTCGTTGAATCTCAACGTTGCAAACTTCAGGACCATTTTCAAACGATGCCTCGACACTACGCGAAAAAACGTTTCGAAAACGATCAAGTTTGAATCGATGATTTCTCGTGACAATTTACCGAGTGGAATTTACATCGTCAAGTGCAAAAACTCGACACTGCACGAATAATACTCAGGGAAACGGTCGATTTGAAAATGATGAATAAATACAAAACAGGCATGAATTTTATCACGAGATATTTGAGTCGAGGCAGAAATCTCTGTTCCGGATTCGTGAAATACGAAAATACCCACCGGTGAATGAGGTGAATTTGTTTTTTCGACAGAAAATCGTCAAGAGGTTTTTCGGTTAACTGATAAACCAATAACTGAAATAAACCGATGGACAATAACAGCAATTCTGATAATATAAACGGCGGGCCTCTCCGTTATATAAGAGATAACGGATCAAAGCGGCAAGTGTGATTTCTCTTGGCGAAAAACGCAAGAAACAGATAAACATTGAGATTTATGATCGAGCGTGTTATTTTTATTCGTACCCTCGAAATCGTGGCCAAGCCAACGACAACCTTGAAGGAATACACGATGGCAAAAGCAATAAAAATGTGCCATGAAACTTTGAAAATTTGAGGCTTGTGTTTTTGTCAATAAAAATGTACGTTCAATCAGATTTCCCTTCGGTACTTGTTTTTTAAATTGTTCGCACATCTGCGTGTTTTGAACGTACGTTTTTGTATTCAAATTATGAATCGCGTAGAAGCGACAATAGGAAAGAGACGAAACCTCGTAAAATGAATACGAAATGATAAAAAAATCAACTGGAAAGTAGAAAAATAAATGCCGAGAGACTTCAGGCAGCCTGAAACTTTGGAAATTCCAATCCTTTGGTTCACGTCAAGTACCCGAAAGTATTTCTTTCTACCATCGTGGAAGAGCTGCGTTAATTGGAGCGCATAATAGAGCGGAGAAAATACACGGGTCTGGAAATTACATAAAAAAACAGGGGAGACATTTCATGGAGAAGAATAAAGACAAGAACAAAAGGGTCTCGCGGCGGAAAGGAGCAGATATAAATAGGCAGAAGAAAGTCGAAAACGACGCGGACTCTCGTTGTCGTTCATTGTACTTATACGATCCTTGTCGAAATTCTGTGATCAAGCTCGCAGTTTCCCAGGCTTACTCGTGTCATATTTTACCAATGAATTTTCTCAACTTCAACATCCTTTTTTGTTAACCAAGAAAAGCTGCCTCGCTAGTCCTTCTCATGCTAATCTTAGTCCTCGCTATTGTTTATCGTTTATTTTATTAATCCTGACACCGACGAACGCCCCTTAAAAGAAACATTAATGTTTTGCATGATCCTGGAGTTTCCATCGTTGGAATGCAACAAAATTCTGTTATTTCTTCAGTAGAGCCAATAATTATTATTGAATATTGGGTCCGGCCAATAAAACGATTCTCTCTTGCGACCAAAAAACTCAATCGACTCGAAAAATTGCCATGATTTTCAAAATTCAATAAATAATCATTAGAAGAAATGTTTTTCGTTAAATATCAACGTTGCAAACTTCAGAGTCATACATCAATGAGAAAAATCCGTATTTTTCCGTCTCGTCGTAATTAGGATGAAAAAACTATTGAGCAAAAAATGTCGCGGTCACGTGTAGTCAAAAAAAAAAATTGTAAAGCTTGACAGACAACCAGCCCGACGAGTCAGGCGTAGTTTTTTGTTTCGGGAGTCGTTATCCAGACACGATGACTTTGAATTGAAGTTGTTGATGCATTTCTGGTTAATTTTTCTGCCTCTTTTCCGGGAACTTTCGAAGGAAATCTTTTTCGAAAAAGTCTGGAGGCTCGAATTCGGTTTTTCTGCGAGACGCGTTACCAACAAAAAGAAATGCATGCCAACAAGGCGCTTTAAATGCCTTCTAGCGTTGCGTGTGTGGTTCAATGCGGTTGGCCTTGGAGTCTGCTGCTGTTGCTTCTAAAGCTCTCCCCCGCCCCCTCGTTTTTCTCGCTCTTCCTCTCTGCTCCCTCTCTCGTTTTGACTCGGTAGCCCTGAGACGATGGTCACGGTCAAGGCTACGAGCCACCCCTTCCCTCCGGAGACTTTGCCTTGGATGCACACCGTTGCCCTGCACTCAGAACCACGGTCATCGCAGCAGCAGCACTGCTGGCGCATCCTTTCACGGCCCTTTCATTAGAAAAAGGGCCTTTGCGTGGGGAGACCGTGTCCCTGATTCCGAAACTCAACAATCTCAAGTTCGTCAATAATAAATAAGAAAAAAAGCGAGTCAAAAGAAAATTGCGATAATCCAGTTTTGGATGACTCTGAAATTTGCGACGTTGAGATTCAACGAAAAACAGTTTTTCTATTAATTATTCATTGAATTTTGAAAATTGTCGCAATTTTTCTAGTCGATTGAGTTTTTTGGTCGCAAGAGAGAATCGTTTTATTGGCCCGACCAAATATTAAATAATAATTGTTGGGTCTGCTGAAGAAATAACAGAATTTCGTTGCATTGCAACGATGGAAACTTCAGGATCATAGTTTTGGCTATTGCAATCGCGATTTGATCGTTTCGATATAAAGCGAAACTCTTGCCGATTCAAAAAAACAAGCTAACGAAATACAATGGTCATGAATCACAATAATTGAGATGATGCTCAAGTTTGCAACGTTGGAATGCAACGAAACATATTTGTTTTTATTGATGATTCGTTCAATTTTCAATATCATCCAAATTTTTCGAGCCTATCAGGAGCCAAAAAGCGAAACTCTCGCCGATTCAAAAAAACCAGCCAACGAAATACAAAATACAATGCTCTTGAATCACAATAATCGAGATGATGCTGAAGTTTGCAACGTTGGAATGCAACGAAAAATATTTGATTTTATTGATGATTCGTTCAATTTTCAATGTCATTCAAATTTTTCGAGCCAATATGCTTTTCGGGTGGGAAAAATCGATCGTTTCATCATCGTAATAACATTCTGCACTTGAATAATTATTTTTGCCAAAAACAAAGAAGAATTTCGTTGCATTCCAACGATGCAAACTTCAGAGTCATTCCAAAAGCCATCAATGGATGACTCAGTCGAGCGTGGCGTTGAATTTTCGACAATAATTACACGATACCAGAGTTACTGCTTCGTGAGAAAATGGAGGTTAAAAAAAACATTTGATGGAGTTTTGATGCGAATCGCGTGCGAAAAGACGAAGCGTTTGCGATACAATTGATAACAATAAAATGCCGCGGCTTTATACATTGACATCTGCGAAAAGACTCGATCAATTAACCGATGCGGCTTGAGAGTTAATTTATATTTCTCCTCGGTTCTCGGTTCTGATAGGTCCTCGGCGACGGATGTTCTCCATCACGGAACGCGGCGACTGGAGGACAGCAAAGACCCGGTACGACCGGTTCGTCTTCGCAGCAGCTTGCCATACTCGGAGCAGGGAGCAAGAGCAGGGATCAGGACTGGCAACCAGACTCAACTGGGACAACGAGATAACGATGTTTACGATGGCGAACGAGCATGGGAGACGATCGAATCAACGATTTCACGAGATTCTCAGAAGTTCTGCAGCATCTGTCGCGCGGCTTCGCTGCCGGTTCAGATTGATCAGATCGCGGAATGGAGACTGGACACGATGTCACAGTTCTGAACGTTCCGATTCTCCTGCTTTTTGCGATTTGCATTCAACGTTTTCCCGAGTTTTTCTATTGAGCTTTTTCCGCAAACCGACTCATTTCCTTCTCGGCCTTCTCAACCAATTTCTCATCCTCTAGTCTATTGTTGTCGATTCTAAATTTAATTCTGTTACGGCCATAAAAATGTTTGGGGCTTGGTAAAAGAATGAAGAAAAGAGAACGAGGGCGTGTAGGCTTGGAATTTAGGAGTTCATCGGTCCCGTGGTCTTAATGCGTCAAAATTTACGAGATCTCGTGGACGGCGCGTTATATGCCTTCGTCGCGGCGTATATACGCCTCCTAGCCCTCTACTGCGGTTAGTTAAAACCAACTTTCGAGTTTTATCTCAAAATCGTTCTCGCGTTCGTCCGCTTTCGCGCGCTCTGCTCACCGCTATTTCAAATGATTTGTGGCAGCTTTTCCGGCAAACTCTCGTCGTAATACACAGACCGAGAAACGAAAACTCTGACTCGCAACTCTGGCCCGTTAACAACAAGTAACTTACAATTAGAACGAGACTGCGCTTAACTTAATTAACTGCTAGTTATCCTCCATTTCGCTTTCTTCCACGATCCAGAGCCAGACGAGTTTCATCCCAAATGGGGCTGATTACTCACTGCAGCGTATAAGATACCCCGCGATCGTCGCAATTTTCAACAATTCGTCTCAATTTTTCTTACCGCGACCAATGCCATTCCCAACTGCCCCTTCCGTTTAACGAGCATAGCCACGATATCAGACATTTGTGTATCTTTCAATTTTGGGCTTTTTCGACGCGATGCACTCGACATGAAATCCATCCATCAATCGATCGATGACTCTGAAGTTTGCATCGTTGGAACGCAACGAAATTCGTTTCTATCGTTGGCAAAAATGATTATTCAAATGCAGAATATAATTACGATGATAAAATGATCGATTTTTGCCATCCGATAAGCAAATCGGCTCGAAAAATTTGGATGACATTAAAAATTGAAGGAATCATCAATGAAATCAAATATTTTTCGTTGCATTCTAACGTTGCAAACTTATGACTCTGAAGTTTGCATCGTTGGAATGCAACGAAATTCGTTTTTATCGTTGGCAAAAATAATTATTCGAATTACGACGATAAAATGATCGATTTTTGCCATCCGATAAGCAAGTCGGCTCGAAAAATTTGGATGACATTAAAAATTGAACGAATCATCAATAAAATCGAATATTTTTCGTTGCATTCTAACGTTGCAAACTTCAAAATCATATCGATTGTGTGGTTTTGACATTCCTGCATAATAATCAGTAGATAAAAACTCACCGTGCTCGATGATCGCCAAAAAAGTCGACCTTGCTCTTCTTCTTAACGATGGCTTGCGGCTGATGGAGAGGACTGACGCTGGGTTCACTGGTAGCGGGCGGTGAGCAGGATCCAGTCCCAGAGGACAAAGAGCCTGCACGTCCGCGTCCAGAGTCGATAATCTGGACATCACTGCCACCGCGAGCACCAACTCCGTTGGCATTAACGCTGCCATTGCATCCAACAGCGTAGTTTCCGGTGTGAGTTGGTGGTCCAGCGGAAACAGCAAGACTCGGTCTTGTATTTTGGCGATTGCGACGTTTCTTCTTCTTGGATTCGGTCTCATCGGCTCCACGACTGCCGGGTGCATTGGCCAGTCCTGGTGGCATCCAATCGAGATCTTTCTTCAAATGGCCTCGGCCACATCGGCATCCACAGGCTTTGAATGCCAAATCGTAACCTTTCTTCGTCCACAAATTTTGATGCCGTTGACGCTCGGACCAACTGCGCGCACGACCACAATTCTTCAGATACGTCAGTACCGTCTGTTCCCATGCATCGAAGCACTCGCGATGCATGAACTGACCAACCGGGCAGCTGTCGTTGTTGCAAATCACCTTTACCGCATCTTGAAGCGCATTCATGCGTATCGGCATATCACCACGAAGACATTCACCGGTTGGTGTGCAACAACGCGTTGTTGTTGAAGACTGTCCATTGAGAGCGAAATTCTCAAGGGTATCGTTGTTATTGCCAGCAGTGACTTCGAGCAAGCCACCAACATGACCATTCGCGGTTTGACGTCTCGGTGCCATTCTCGTTACAATGTCTTTTCGATCCTCCGCGAATAATACGCTACTGACGACGTCACCCGATTGTGATGATTCCCTTGTCAAAATTCTCCTTTTCGGCTCCGTTGTTGAGACGTGTGGCTTCGACTCTTCCTCCAGGACGAGTCGAGCGAGGTAGGAGAATACCTCGGACGCCAGGTGGAACTCGCCGATTTCCGTCAGCGTGACGATGGTTCCTCGCACAATAATCACGACGATCCGTCACCGATCTTATTTTTATACCAGCATTACTTTTTTCCGGAGCCAATAACCGATCGACAAGTCGAATCGCATCAGCACCCATTCAACGTTCAGTCGAGTCAACCAATAACGTTTTCATATGGAAATCCTGAGAGTGTGAAAATGATTTCGAAATTCACCGAAAAAATTCTCTGTGTCCAATAAAAATCTTACGATCGCGATTGTCTTGCGATGTTTACAACGATACGTCAAAATAGCAATACGTCAACGTTCTTTGCTCGAAAAAAAAAAAAAAAACTCGTTAATCCATCCAAACGAGAGTACACAAGATCCAAAGTTCTCCGCAAAGTTCTGTCTCATTCCTCACAACGATTAAGATTCCACACTGATTAAGCAACGATAATGCATTCGCGCGAAACGAGATTCAATGGCACGAGTAATAAAATCTTTGTTTACAAGGCGGGAGCTCGATCTTTACACCGGTATCGCATGTGGCCAGGCTGTATCTCAGGACCAAAGTCAGGGTCACTTTGTAGACGAAGGCTCGTTGAGGCAACCGGCTTTTATGTTGTGCTGGCAACTCGCGATATCTCGAAAATATGATGAGTACTAAAATTCTAACTGAAGTAGTGCGACTCGGGTGGGCGTTCTTCGCAGCGACGTAATCGAATGTCAGGGTCACTAGCAGTCTCGGAAACGTTCACAAGGTCGAATTAGGTAATGTTTATTTATATGAACCCACGCACACATATAATTCTTATTTACGTACGTATAAAGATACATAAATATGATAAATATCAATATTTATTGAAAAAAAGCACACGCGTTAAAAAAAACACTCCCAGTTCAAAAATCTTTCGGGATTGAATTTATTCCGTTGAAATGAAACTTTGATCGTGTTCGGTCGTCTGTTTGTTTTTCTTCTTCGTATCTCTTAATCTGTAGCGATCTCCTTCTGCTCCTCCTCCTCCCAGCTGCCCTCGCCTTGCACGCACGTTTCTCTCTTTTCGATCAGTTTAGATACACATTGAGCGGTGAGTATGTATGAGTTGCAAATGAAGGTTGGAGGTAAAACTCGAGTCGGCTTGTCGATCTTGAATAACGGTATGGAAGTCAAGATCGCCGACAAAAACACAATGACAATAATAGAGACAAGCCCCGGCGCGGGAACGTTAAACTCGTCGCTGTCGTCGCTCTCTCTTCACGTAGGGCACACCAGTCACTGAGCAAAGTCGCAGCGACAGCGTGCCGGCAGCGAGGCTCGCTCCGCGGGCGAGCGCGAAAGTGAAGCCCGATTGGGTGAAAGCGAAAGCTGATGGTGGGGGTCACGGCTAGAGCGCCAATCGATGCACACCGTGCTCGTCCCTCCTGGTAGACTCGCCGGCTTTGTGTATACTGCGTATTCACTTGCCGGCTCGTGCTCCATCCTCACGCTGCTTCTTCTTCGCCTTCTCCCTCTGCACTCTCCTTCCCCTCGTTTCCCATTATTCCTCACCCTCTCTCTCTCTCTCTCTCGCTCTCTCTCTCTCTCTCTCGCTCGCATTCCGAATCTCGTGCTACTATTACTGCATCCTTTCTCACTTTTTTTCACCACTCTCTCTGCATTGTAATAACGCACATGCCTGCTTGTTCTTCTGCTATCCAATCTTCTCTCATCCTCTTCTCTCTTTTCGCTATTTTCCTGTCAGAATTATTTTCGATAACCCTGACTATCTCGCGTACCATTGTTCCTCTTAAATTTCGATATAGAAACAGGTTATATGTGTTGAATTTGCTGTTCGCGACTCCAGGACGCAGTACAAAATTCACCAATGCATTCGCAAACCCAAACAAACCCACAGGAACGTGGAATATTTTGTAAATGGAGACCCAAACAGTCCCGAGCATTGTCATTTTCGTAAAGTGAGGATTCGATTTTTTTTTTTTTTGAAAAGTGTTACAATTCGTCATTATTATACAAAATAACCGAGACGACGCGGTTATTTTTTATTTACCTCGTTGATTTTCTTTCAAAATGTTTGTTTCTTACACTGAAAATAAAATTTTGTTAAAAAAGATCGATATTTTGTTGGATTTGTTTAACTAAATGTTTTTCCGAAAAATCACGAAAACTTTGTCATTTCAGCAAAAAACATTGTAGAAAATCTTTTCGAAAAGTGAATTTTTGTCGTTCCAATCGTAAATTTTGCTGACAGTCCCGTTACAAATGAAAAATATGGTCGAAATAACGACAATTTTGAAATTATCCCAAAATATTTAGTTCGCTGTATTCAACAAAATATCGACGTTTTTTGACAAAATTGAATTTCCAGTGTATAGGCAATTTTTTGCATCGACAAATAGAGTCGAAAATATCGTTGGAAATTATTCGGGAGCCTGTAGGTCAACGCGACAGCAGCCACATTCGAACGTCTATGTTTAGTCAACACTTTTGTGCGACCGTAAGTAATGGAATATGTTTAGTTAGCGCACAGACTCACGCGCGATATATGCGTGTGCTCGAATGTGTGTGTCTGTGACTCGCATTTGGCGCGAATATCTGAAGCCGCTTTGAAATCATGTCATTTATAATTTCCTACGCGACAGCCATATGATTGCCCTTTGTCTCGGGATAAATATGAATCGCAATTTGCGGACGGAACTTTTCTCTCCGTCACGTGTCTTTCTGCAAAAAGACGGCAAGATCGAACTGATTGTATTCATTGAGAACTATCGGATCTCCTGAATCCAGATCAACGAATAAATTGACTCCAGAAAAACCCGAAGAAAAACCAGATCCAACTCGAAATCATTTCAGATATGTGCGAGATTTTGTCATCGTGATAAAAGATTCTTGTCACGTAAAATATTTGTTTGCAAATTTTGCATTTTTTGTTTTTGTGGAATTTCGAGTAAAAAGATCGAGCGAAACTCGAAAGAGATGAATTATTTTTTATTACGAATGTTTTTCGAAAGTTGATTCACGTAATCGCGACATTTTTTCATACGCACTGCCAGTCTTTTTGATAAGAATTAATTAAACAGGTGTGATACTATTTAAGAAGCATAATTAGCGCCGAGATTATAGTCAGTCAGGCGATGTGCCAGGCAAGCGTGTTTAGCGTCTTCCCATCAGGAGCGAGGGAAATTCGTTTATGTTCGTCCAACGAATTGATGATGTTCGCGGAGCGACAGGGGAGAAGGAATAATGTGCGGCGAGGCTTTCCGAAGAATTTATAGCGGGGGTGGATAACGCCGTATAACGCGTCAGGTGGACATGTCGCGAGAAACACATTATTACCTCTGGGTAATTGGATCTTCCTTTGTGGGAATGCGAGTGAAATATAGAAAAGCGTGTGTGGAGCGAGAAGCAGCGTATCATCGATACGTGTTCTCGACACGTTCGGATTCCCCGCGCGTTCCTCCTCCAGCGCCTTATTTTTGCCAAACACACTCGACACACACATGTGAGTTGGAGCTTTGGCTCGAAAACAAGAAAAAAAAGCTCAACATTCGCTGCCCACCTATATCGCCGCAGTGCAAATATTTAGACAGTCCCCTTCGCCTCTCTTTGAATTCTCCTCTTTCTTCTTTCCGTATACAACAAAAAACACACACACACAACGAACGAGAAGAACGGAATATAATTTCGCAAGTATTTTCCAATTTCTTCCATATACGGATCGTCGAGAAAATTGCATATTCATGCTTCGTTTGTTTATTCAAATGGGCCGTGCCAAAGAGCAATGACTCGAGCAGCAATAAGAATTTTAAATATGGACCATGTTTTCAGAAAAATTAGTCTGCCATCCGCTCAATTCAATAGAAATATTCACACAAGTTTTTTCTTTTCATTTGCAATCGGTTTTGAACCGACTTGATTGGAACGTTGAGCTCTCATCTAATTCACGACGTGCCTCGTCGTTGAAGGTCTTACATTACAAAAAAGCTAACGATCGTTCGTTCAAACAAAAATTGTGCGAGATTTTGTCGGCTTATTCTTCAATCTCACTTTTGTGGAGTCACGCGTCGATATTTATAACAAAAAGTCGTCGTCCTGACAATTAATTTCTTTTAGTGTTTGAAGGAATCCATGTTCGGATCGAATTTTGGAAAAAAGTTCGGTATTGAAACGGTGAAAAGAACTTGAATAAAACAAAGTTGAATTTCGATTCATGAAACACATTTCTTGGACAAATATTTCGTCTTATCTATGTCAAGACTCGCCGATCAATCTGACGAGATAATCGTCAGCTGAATAATGAAATAGAAATAGGTGCATGAACGAAAAGGAAGCAAAGAGTACGCGCGGATTAGTCGATTCGCTGTCGAAAATAAACGTAGTAACTACGAGTACGTATATCATTAGAGTGCATCCTATCGAGAATTCTTTCACGCAAGAGCTCGGAACGATCCGAGAGTACAGTCGTCACTAAATTGCAAGAGAAGATACCCCTTTAAATTTAGCGCAAGGTCGAGCCCGTGTTCACGAGCGAGCGAACCCTTTTTCCTTTATTTAAATCTTATACACCAACGAGAAGCAACTTGTCGTTTTTTTATTCCTCGTTTTTTATCTTTTCGTTCGCCTCTGCTTCGTGTGTGCTTGCCCGGTCTACATTTCCATGCGTTGTCATCGTCGAGTGTCTGTCTCGAGAACTTTTCGAGTGCCCCCGACATGTAGGACCGGCAAATCTATGGATTTTTGTTCTGTCTCTTTCAAAAACATATTTATTTATCGGTCGTGGCTCCAGTAAACATTTTATTATTATTCCAATATTCAAGAATAGTTCAGGATCGATCAAGATTGATTGTTATCAATATATCCAAGCAGATCTCTTATTTCTTATCGCCAAGAGTCGATTATTCATCGACATAAATCAACCTTCCATCGCGTTTCTTACGAGTAAACAGTTCGTAGCGATATATTTCTAATCGCGAAATTAGACAAACTTATCATGCCATCGATCCATCTGTTGCCACTGATCGAACGCTCTCGCTACTTCTGTATTATTCACAGGTAATAATAATAATAAATTACACGATCTCACCCACAGTCCTCACTGACACTTACAGACCTTCATAGACATCTGATCAAATTTTGACTCACCTCATTTATGACTTCATTTCACGAAGACGCTTTAAATTTTCGTTGTTCTGTTCTGCTCTACATTTTTCGAACATCAGGATTGAAAAAAATTGCAAACAGGGGAAACTTGATGAGTGTGTGCAAATTAAAAAAAAAAAAAACTCCAAGGCTGTGGTTTTTCTGTTTCCAAATTTTAGTTCATGCAACGCATGACTCGTGGATTTTCGAAAATTTATTCGATACTTTCTTTCTAATTGGACAAACAATTCAAATCTGTAATTCTTTTTTTTTCTGATTAATTATAATTATCGAATGGACTGGATTGATGAAAAATCTATAAGAACGGACAATTTTTTATACCCATGAAAAATGTTATTTTCGATTTGAGAATTCTCCTATAATTTTCGAAACTCCAACTCGCAGATTTGGGACTAATCGTATGTATAAATAAAGTTCCATCATTTCTCATGTGTCTCGCTGTTTTTGCTTATCAGGATCGCGTCAAATATTTATAATCAGATGAAAAAGGTATGGACTACTCGTAACCGATTTCAATTCGTGCTTCATTTTATTCTTCATCGAATGCGAAAGACTTTCTTATCGTTGGCAAAAGCCTTGCAACGATTTCGGGTAATTTCGTGTGCGATTGAATGAAAAAAAAAAAACGGTTTTTCTTCTCGCATGCGGAAATATATCATCGCCGGAATTAATCTGTGTTGATTAGCCTTTGACTATCTCCTGAACCTCCGTTTATAGTTAAATTCGCACCGGAAATTACCAACAACAAAAATAACCTCCCGGATCGAGGTTTTTATACGTTTTCGAAATTAAATTGTCGTGGAAAAGTAATTTTGCATGGAGCAGCTCGTATTCATTAAAAAAATTCATTTCCTTCGTCGCCGGCGAATTCGCCCGATAAAAAACGGTTTGTCGTCGTGTAGAAAATGTCTGTTAATTTGTCTTACCTGGTGTAGACATTGAAATCCTCGATCCCTGGCTGCGTTCATCCGTCATCGTGAACTGCTCCCTTTTTTCGTGCCTCGAGTCTCTCATTGCTCACGCAAAGGAATCCGGCAAGACGGTTCCTCTGAAGACATAGAAATGAATCAACGTTATATACGCACACGTGAATGCTCGTTCGTGCCGACTCTTCGCTGTACATAGTATTCTATGTAGGTAACTCGATACATATCAGATTACATTGCATAATTTTTATTACCAATCGTAAAGTGTTTGAAATACGAAACTCAATACCAAACGGCGGTGTGAATTCAGAGCAGAGCTCTCGTTGAATAGTTCAGAGAATTACAACTACTGCTGGGAGTGCCGTATATCGTAAATCCATATACGAGTACATTTCCACATACATTGGTGAATCCTCATGCGTGAGAGAGTCTAGATCGTAAAAGAAATTTCTATATATTGGGATGTGGTTATGCGAATAGACTTTCAACATTTGTTTCATCCGCTGGAGGGCGAAACCACGTATAATACGATCGAGAGAAACGGGCAAAAGTATTTTTTCTTCCCATTTTTCAAGATGGCTCGTTAAAGTCAAGGGTGGAAAGTTTGCCGCAGACGTTTATTGGAAAATGCTGATTTTTGGCAATTATTTTCCAAATGGAAATTTTTTTTTTTGCAAAGAACGCTTGAAAATCCGTGAAGAGAATAAAAAAAAAGCTTCAGAGAATAAACACGAAATTTTATTTTCCCTAGATTGAAACTCACATTTTGTCCATTGAAAATCTTTTGAAATTCGATAAGAAGTTTTTCGAAAACTAAACAAGCTCGAATAACGTTACCGAACTTCGTCTCAATTTTTCGGAAAAGATTCTGGTTCGAAAATGCAACTGCATGGAAAAATATGCGAATTTTTACTAAATAAAGAAGCACCAAAGCTCCTCGAACAAAATTGAAATAAAATCCACCTAAAATACACAAAACTATGTAACCAAAAAAAAAAAAGATCGAATAACAATGAAGACGATTTGTTTGTCGTTTGCAATGGGATAGTCAACGTCCGTAACAAACTGTTGAATAAATATCTACGCGTACGTTCGTAAGAACGAAATTCATATTTAGAATGGCAAATAAAATAGTGAGGGCATAAAATTTACCGACCACGTGCACAATATTGGCAAAACCAGCCCACGACAAATATGAATGTGCAAACGTTGTGTACGCTGGGTTGATCCATGGGGTAGTTGGGAAACAGAATTGCGAAGGAATCCGGATGGACGCTGGGCAGAGCGAATCAGGTAAATGTAGAAATGGTCGGAAAATTGTTCGCCCCGAAAGGACCAAGAAAAAAAATGGAGGGCAAAAGGAAGAAAAAGAGGGGGAAGAAGCGGGTGGAGTTAGATAGTGCGAGGGTTATAACGGTGAGAAAATATGGAGTCGCGAGGGAACCAGGTCAGTCGTTTGAAAAATGTAACGAAAGGGACCTTGCTTTTGGACTCATCTCGGGATCGAACCAGTATAAAGGGGGCTGTCGCACGCGGCATTGGGGGAGGGAGGCACTAAGAGAGAGGGCTGAAAAACGACCGAAATTGGGGTAAGGGGTCCCAGTGGCCTGGAAGAGAGCACCACACGTTCCTTTTTTTATGTCTATATATTCACAGCTCCAGATGTGTATGGACCTATATTAGGTATTGGTGTGCATTTATATACATACATGGAATACATAATGTAATGCGTGTAGTACACGTACACGTGTACAAAGGGAAAGGGTTGAGGATAATCCCTTGGTTCTTGAGAGGCATCGTCGTGCGCAGTGCTGCTGTCACTGCACTGAAAGTTCAATTTTGTCAAGAAACGTCAATATTTTGTTAAATACAGCGAACTAAATATTTTGGGATAATTTCAAAATTTTCGTTATTTCGACAATATTTTTCATTTGTAACGGAACTGTCGGCAAAATTTACGATTGGAAGGACGAAAATTCAATTTTCGAAAAGATTTTCTAGAATGTTTTTTGCTGAAATGACAAAGTTTTCGTGATTTTTCGAAAAAAACGTTTAGTTGAACGTATCCAACAAAATATCGATCTTTTTGAACGAAATTTCCTTTTCAGTGTGTGTGAGTTGTATGCATATATTTCTACGTATATACTTTCTATGTGGATGCACAAGGAAATATATGGGAGAGATGAAAAAGTTGTTTTGATCGTTTCGGGTTTCTAGAACGGTGACCATGAATGAAGGAGCTACGCAATATAATGCCGGTTTGGCGCTTCGTCACCGCGTGCGTAGCGTAAAAGGAAGACACCCGGGCCGCACCGGAACTTGCAGAAGAAAAGTATGGCCTACGAATAACGGTATCTCTGTAGAGAAACTGCGGGTAGAGAGCGAGAGAGAAAAATAAACAGGAAACGATTTACATGCGAGAGTATTTCTCAATTCATCAGCCTGCAACTTTGCGCATAACCAGTTTAATCATTTATCTGGAAAATTGCTATTATCTTCAGGGAAGCTGATGCATTTTCGTACGCACGTACGATGACGGAAAATGGGGCACGAAAGAATTTCTAGAGAAACAATCTTGACTACAGTCGCTGCGCGCCAATTATTGAGTTTTCATAAAATCGCGACCACTGAAATAACTCAATTTTGTTGACAAGGATCGATCGACTTTTTACTGACAAACTGAAAATTCAATTTTGTCAAAAAACGTCGATATTTTGTTGAATACAGCGAACTAAACATTTTGGAATAATTTCAAAATCTTCGTTATTTCGACAATATTTTTCATGTGTAACGGAACTTTCAGCAAAATTTACGATTGGAATGCCAAAAATTTACTTTCCGAAAAAAATTTCCAGAATTTTTTTTGCTGAAAAGACAAAATTTTCGTGATTTTTCGAAAAAACATTTAGTTGAACGTATCCAACAAAATATCGTTTTTTTTTCAACAAAATTCTCTTTTCAGTGCAGTCCCTTCGCACATTCGCAGTATTTTACTTATCACCGTCTTATAGAAAAAGCCAAAAGTACAGCGTGGAACCAACAAGAAAGTTTCATGATTTTATCTATAAAAATATTCAGTCAAACGAAGTTTACAAAAAAATCGATCTTTTGCAGTAGAATTTCATTTCCAGATGATTTTTTATTGCCAACTAATTTTCACCGTGCATGACTTTTCCATTATCGTTTCTCCAAATTCGGAATTGGCTACTCCTTATTTATCTCCTGCCATTTTCAAACTCCGAGACCATTCCAAACGAATTTTTATCATTGAAATAGACTCAGGATTCTGAATATTCTTTCCTGATACGTGCACAAGCGTTTGCAGTTCTACACTCACGCCCGAGCACAGAATCGTTAACAATCAGTTGAGTAAATTCCTAAGTCTCCCGAGGATGGTAAAACCCGATTAGAAGGTTTTTTTAATCCATCCAAAAAACATTATGAGTCTATACACAGATGATCGGATGTGGGAATCGTGATCGTATGTGAAATTCTTCACACGCGTATACGCACATACTAAACGTAAATCCGCCATTCAAATATTTTACGACACTCTTTTTTTTCCCTCCATCTAATGCAAAAAAGAAATCATAATAAATTTGTTCACACCCTAAAAGCGAAGGAGGTATGACCTTGAGTGGTACCACAAGAAAATAAAAGTGAAAAGCAATCACATGTATTGCTAATCAATGATCGTAAATCATGACAATTATGTAAGCCGAGTTTATATAGGCAGAGAAAATATGCAGGGGGAAGAATGTCGTAAAAGTGTAGCAGCGGATAAAATAGAACGAAGAGGGTGAAGTGTACAAGATTTTGAAATATTTCAGGCTTCTTGCGACGTATAATAAAAAAAAAAAGACGTTACTCTCAGGTGCGTGAGAATCAATCTGCTGAAATTTACAGTTTCAGGATTTATTCAAGAACGTACGAATAATTTATCGAATCAAAACCAACTGGGATCAGACGAAAATTCACAAGTCAGCTCGCAGGAGAATGTTTTTAAAAAAATAAACATTTTTTCCTATTTGTAGAATTCAAAAGTTGTACGTGCGATAAATTTGACGTGATAAGAGTTTTTAATTGCTCATATTGTTTAATTACGACTAATTAATTTTGGCTACCGGTACTGATCAAATTTGCAACTAATTTCGAGTAAAAAACTACGAAATTTGATTTTTCCCATTTTTCTGCATCGTAGAGGATCTTTTAAATAATTTTTTTTTTTCAAGATGTGATAAAATTTTGAATTTTTCTGTTGTGAACTCAATCATGCCAGTATATTTATAATGAAGGATAAAAGTTGTAGAGAAATTCGTGGCGATTGGAATAACACAGGCCGATAAAATTCAAGAGATAAAAATATACGGGAATGCGAAGTTTCGCGTATATAAAGATGGTTCACTCTCGATTCGAGAATGTATTCAGGAAGCTTTGGCTGAGCGCCCGTGGAGCAAATACTATGTATATACGCCATTAATGTCGAGGTATATAGGATGCAGCGTGTACGGGGGCGGCGGCGAAATCCGCCCTCCGGAACCTCTTGGCAAAGAGGGGTTACTACTGCAGGAAGCGCGTGTTCGGGTTGTAGGGGATGGTCTGAAGGTTGGGGACAGCGAGTTGACCATGGGATGGTGCGAGGAAAAACTTGGAGGCTCGGCAACCCTGAATCCATGGAGGGTTTCGTGCTATGGTGGTGGTGGAGCAGTTGATGGCAAAAGTGGGAGGAGGTACACGCAGTGGGGATCGGAGCAGGAGGGATGCAGTAAACCCTGAGGCAAGCAACGAGGGGTCTAGGTCTAGGTTCAGGGGCGGTTGGGTGTCGTCGGGTGGGCGTGCACTTTCATTTTCTTTGCGCGCATGCTCGATGCATCAGGGTTGAATACCCATCTCCCTCCCTCTTGCCGCGCGCGACCCTCACCAACTCTCAGATCATTCTCCCCTCACACACACACACACTCTCGTACAATCCTCAACGCTGTGTGTATTTGGCGTTATATCTTCCTGGGTGGTCGTCCGTTCGTGTGTGACATTTCGTGAAACTTCCATTGGTAGAACCGACCCCATCATTGGCCACCCTTCATCGATCCTGCCTTGAAATTTACAACTCCCTCCAACCACTTGATTCCTTTCATAATTAAACGTCCCAACTGATCGTCAGCGCGTTCTCAGGATTCGCACACTGGGTGAAAGTGTTCCCGAATATAGTTTGCTCTGCGAATAGGGGTCACGGATTCTTTTCTCATTCGGATTCCATCTCATTCCTGGAAACCCCTTCATCTGTCCACGTTACCAACAAACAATATGGCGATTCTTATTGCATCATATTTTCCTTCTCCAATAGTTTACGATGCAAATATCGCGAATTCTTTGACGTCACATCGACGAGAATTTTCTGAGTTTGTGAATTTTGCATCATATGCAAATTGCATGCAGTTGCAACAAACAATATTTTGCTTACTCGTGAAATTTCGTTCGCATTTGCTATAAAAAAAAAAAATTTGCGTATCGTTTTTTCCGTAATGAAAATCAACCCTCGCGATGATGAATCCTACTCGGCATATGGATGAGACGTCACCCCATAAAAAAGACTAAAATTCGTGGTTCCATCCGCTGTACCATTTCAGACAGAGTCTCAAATGGGTCGATACTGGAATTGGAATAGCGAAAAAGTTTTTGGCACGTGTAGCGAATGGGTGGATGAGAACGGCACGAAATAAGGAGAAAAGGGGAGGAGAACTACTGGATGAGGGAGGTTGAGGGGGTCGATATGGTACACACGACTCGTCAGGATCGCAAATTACTGCGAAGGGCGCCTCGCTGTAGGACTGTTGCAAATCGATATCGTGTGCGCTCTCTTCACGCACGAATTTCTCGAAACCCCCCTCGTGCACTTTTCTCATGTGAATTCTCGCGAATAGGGGTTGATAGACGCGGTATAGGCTCTGTCACGCATATACGTAAATGTATTGGACAATATGGAGTTACGTGCATGTGTAATGTAAATTTCTACACTGTCGTATATAATAATACCGGACTATATATCTCATTATATATCTAGTGGAGTAGGAGCTTCGCGATCGCGATAAAGTGTGAACCGAAGAAACGATAAAATTTGGTATTTTCCATGTTTGTTGCTTCCAGTGTGATAAAACACATGAAAATCTATCAATGAACAAGTGTCTGTAATAAATAAATCCAGTAAATTCTCGAGCTTGCAAAGTTCTTCGTATTTCTGCATCTCTTAAGAATTTCGAAGGTAAATTCATCACAATTCCAAACGCCACAACTCATTGATTCGATCGAAGGGCTTTTCAGATTGCTCCTTATTACGATGAAAGTCATTGACTGGGCGATGTGTGTGTTCGGACTTGAAATTTCATCATGCACTGAAAAGAAAATATTGTTGAAAAAGATCGATATTTTGTTGGACACGTTCAACTATAAACGTTTTTTCGAAAAATCACGAAAATTTTGTCATTTCAGCAAAAAACATTCTAGAAAATCTTTTCGAAAAGTAAATTTTTGTCCTTTCAATCGTAAATTTTGCCGACAGTTCCGTTACAAATGAAAAATTTTGTCGAAATAACGAAAAATTTGAAATTATCCCAAAATATTTAGTTCGCTGTATTCAACAAACTATATCGACGTTTTTTGACAAAATTTAATTTTCAGTGTGCGCAAGTGTTGAAAAAGCAAATGCACGTTCGTGCGTACGTGTGAAGAAACGATGAATTGAAATTGTGTTCATTTGAGATAGTGAACCGCAAAGTATATACTTTGGGCTTTTCGACGAATCGCTTTTATCATAATTGAATACTCTATAAGCACATTTGTGAATTAATGAACTGGTTCGAGGATCCCCATATACGTGCGCGGTACATCCGATCATTGCGAGAGATAACTTTGTTGATTGGTAACGCTAAGGGCTTTTCCGGAAAGACGTTGAAAAAGCTAGGGAAGGAACAAAAATTTCTCAAATACGAAAGGCTTTTTGTTTTTATAATAAAATATATTATTCCCGTATCCTTCCTGTTGATGATAGAGATGAAAAAAACTGAAGTGATGAAAATAGAGCTGGCGAGATGGATTTTATACGAAAAATCAACAAAATCATGGGATTTTTCGCTTAATAATTTGGAGACCCCGTAAAAACCAGTGGTTTTTGTCGAAGAAATATGTGACACATAAAATTTGAGCATCCAATCCAATGGAAAAAAGTGTAGAGAGTCTCTACATCGACTCATTGCAGAACAAACCAATTTCGGCGGTCCAAGTCCCAAGAGCTTTCGTTTTTCTTCCTTTTTTTTTTACTTTTACTCGATCTGCTGCCCCGAAGCGTACCGGATGAATTATTATTTAATACAAGCATTATACGACGCCCACGCTGGCAATACCGCTGTGCGATACGCCATACTCCGCTCGTACCCGTACTGCTCCGTTATCCCATCGTAAACATAACGTAATTCATTCCATATACGAAATGAGAGCTACGAGAGAATATAGAACTGGTGCGAGCCCGCGCCTGACAATAATGGCCCGTTCGCGGTGGTCGCCCCGTCAGAGATGAGGGGCGCGACACATTGCGAGAGGACTTTTTTTTCACGTCCGTTAATATATACTCTCGCACACGCACACACTTATTCCCTAATTTATTTTGCTTGCAGATACATAAACTTCACAAGTCCTGGATAAGGAATATTTTATTCTAAATACCCTATCAAAATATGAAATCACAATTTCTTGCTGGATCTTTTCCTACATTTTTACTAATCCATTCAGTTATAACAATCATGCAAGTTCCTTGTCATTCATCGACGCGATTGTTTCATTAAACATAATACCGATGAACTTATTTTCGTTACGAAAGCTCATGCGCCGAATAATCGCGTTCGGGAACCACAAAAATATCTCATGAACATTGAAAAGGACTAAAAGGTCACGATTTTTCCTACACGCTCGAGATATTTCGACAAATTATTAATGGTGTTAACTAATCTTCCGTTGGGTTTTCTAATTTGGTAGCATTTTGTTAGTTTGCAAAATTTTAAGTCGTACAAGTCGTTATTTTTTGCAGAGGTCGGCACTACTAATATTTTTGGGATTAATGTCGACAATTATTAACAATTACTCAAATAATTGAGATTTGGTTGACCGAATTCCTGAATATTCGATTATTTGATATTTGATTAAAATAAAGTATCAAGAACCTGAAGAATTGGTACGTGCCCGAAAGAAATTCTCAAATAATCGAATATTTGATACTTGATAAAAATAAAGTATCAAATACCCGAACAATTTGTACTTGGCCAAAAAAAATTCTCAAATAATCGAATATTTGAATACTTGATAAAAATAAAGTATCAAATACCCGAAGAATTTGTACTTGGCCAAAAAAAATTCTCAAGTAATGAAATATTTGATACTTGATGGAGAATGAAGTATCAAATATTAGAGAATTTCCTTTAGCCAAACACAAATTCCTTCGATACTCGATTATGTGATTTTACTAGATCAACATTCCCCGAATATTCTGGAATTTCTATGTTCTAAATCTCCATTCTCCAAGACTTGAATATTTGAGATTTTTAAATATTTTTTTGCCGATCTCTGATTTTTTGGCTACATGTCGAGTTCCATGTCGCCTGTATTTACATTCAAGCTCTTTCCGTATTTGTAAAGAAATTGGAGCAGGTGTGAAATATACATTGTGTATTTATTGTGAAATACCCAAATTTTGGTGTGGATAAAAGTCGAAAAATGAATGAAAACATTTTTCCTGCTTTGATAAGTCACAAAACGTCGGCGGAAACAGTCAGTCGACGGAGCTATCTCGAGAGCTCTCTTTCGCCTATTTTCTGTGTATCCTGGGAAAATATTGGAACGACTTAATCGCGGCTACGCGATATTCGCAATAAAAGAAATGTCGTTCTCGATCTATTTCGGAACATCGGAACCGTAACGCTGCCTCGTGCGTTCTCACAAAAAAACACGTACACAGTCAAAATATATATGTGTATATAATTTTCGCGATTTCTCGAGCTAGACCAAACGTTCCCCTCAAAATCATTATCGTTACGTAAACGGGAGACAACGACGAAATTATGAACATATTTTTATCTTCGCTTTCCCTCTTCTGCCATAGCGAGATAGTGCGCCACACATTTACACTTGTATGACAAACTCATGGAGGAAAAGGGCGTCGCACTAGCATAATTTGACTTGCAAAGTGATAGGAGCTGTGCGATTTTTTATGGTTATGAGTAAAATAAATGTATCGTCACTCCACAAACGTGATATCAGCTCGCTAGACTAAATGGCGAAAGTTTGGAGCATGAGGAAACTCATAGATAGGAACTTGTGTGAGGTCAGTTCTCATGGCGACCATAAACTTCACTCTCGATAGAAAAAAAAAGCACATATGGTGAATTCCAAATGCGAGAGCCACGTCTTTATTAGCTATTTCTTGAAAAACCCAATAATTTTTCGCAATTCAAACTCTAACAATTCGTTTTCTTGATTTGTTAATAACGAAGGTCCCGACGAACAGATAATTATTTAAAATATTTAGTACATTTCCAGGGATTTCTCTCGACTCTCGCTGAGCTTGTTTTTAGTTAGAATGGCAAAACTGATATTTTTCATGCGAAACGAAACTTGAAATTCACTCGAGACTCTTAAAATGATAAAAATACAGCGAATAAACTTGCGATTGAAATTTCGAAAATATTTGACGATGAATTCGCGCGATTAAATCAACTGATTTGACGAATTCTCTACAAGTAACGTATATTTTGAAATTCACATGCACGCATACATTGAAGAAAAAATATACTTTGGAGGAAACAACAACGGAGGTAATTAGTGTAATTAAGTAATCTACGTTATCTTTGGACCAAACTGTACATGTGTCACAACCGTCTTCTTATATTCTCCTGGTATATATCAAGTTGAAATAGTATTTTGTCTATCTCTGGAACGTTAGAGACCCGCAAACCTCGTTATTCAGCTATCTATCGCTATTCATAGCGTATCTCCACGCGAATGCGTAAGCTCAGCTGGATACGTTGACCCCCGTTGGGTTACGCAACTATTGCGAGTCTCATACATTCACATCGATGTGCAATTTTTATATAATAAATGTAGATAATGCTGATTTATTTTTCATTTTATCAATCAATTGCACATGCACAATTCTTATTCGCAATCTGCAATTATTAACACGCTTCTTGCTATCAATATTATGATTTTCACAGTTTAATAAAAAATTGAAAAATTCGTATTATGAAGACATCGTATCGCTGTGCATGCAAACGATTGAAAAGTCATCTCGTATCGCAGGCCTCGATGGATGAAACGATACAGAAGCGTCAATACTAAAAAAAATACCAAAAATGGACCAAAAAGTGGGATGACGAAATTTCTTACAGAAACGCCACAAAATTTTAGCCGAATATTTGGTGTTTTCCGAGTTTTTCTGGACTCGAAGGAATTCCCCAGAATCGCTTGGAAAAATTGAATGAATTTTTGATGATTTCTTTTACTCGATAGGAATAAAGATAATGGATCGGGAATTATTTCGGTTTTACTAGTGGACGAGGGGAAGGTTCTGAATGATTTATTAAATTTATTTATTTATAAACAATATCTAATGCTGTTGTATCCGCGTAATTGATTAATTCGTTTTGACATTAAGTTTATCGTCAAGTTTCAGACTGCAATTTGATTGAGTAGTTGCCAGGGTCAATTATTCATTCGACATTGTAAATCAAATATTAAAGCATTCAATTTTTATCCGGGGATCTCTATCCGGTGGGCACGATCAATAGTCATAGTGAATTAATAAGTGCCAGCCTGGTAAATTTCATTCAATTGCTCGGCATTGAAAATAATTGATACGTCTGTATAAATATTATGACTACGACCCAAAAAACATCGCTCACTCATTCCATTGCATAATTTTCACCGGATAAAATTAACGGGATACATTTGATCATAACCTGGGATGGGTCCGCGGGAAAACCGCGCCTGAGTCCAGTATTTATAAACACGAATATAATTGTGGATGTGCGAACGACAATGACGCGTTAATCGTTGCTTCGTGCAATTAATCAGCAATCCAATTTGAATTTCAACTGAAAATTTATTTCAACCGAAAAAAAAGTTTTCTATACTGTCACAAATTATTCTTGTTTGCATTCACACACAGTCTTTCCATAATTTCTGCATTTTATCGTCGATTCGCATATGATTTATGCAAAAAGTTGTCAAACGTTATTTAAATTCACACGTTGAATGGAGCCGGCTCCACGATATCGGGAGGTTCGCGCCTCCCGAAGTGACCGAGCGAATCGAAAACTGGTTCCGAAAAACCGTTGATCAAAAAATAAAATTACAACTTCAGATAACCGTAAAATGAGTCGAGTATTGAAGTGAAAAATAAAAACGAGGCACGTACTTTTTTCATATATATTCCCGTCTCCCGACTCCGGGATGGTAATATTAGTTCCGAATTGTGAATGAAGGTTGGCAGAAGGTACGAGTGAGGATACGAGACTCAATCTTCGAAATGAGCTTCGATGGCGATGATTTTATATCCTTGTTGTTAGACGCGGCCGTTCCTTCGTGGTGGAGAGAAGTCGTGGAAATGCTAAATGCAAATTCACTGGACAAGGCTCTCGAAAGTATAATTTCTAGCAAATTTCATATCGCATCGATCGGGGAAATTGTAAATAAATGTTGAACAACTCGCAGTTTGAATAGATAAAATGATTTTTTTTGTCAATTAGCCAGAAGTAAAAGCCTGACGCCGCATTCTACAAAAATATACTGTTTGAATTAATATTTGAAAAAATTGAAACCAGTACTCACATAATTTCCTCGTAAATGATCTTGGGAGAATGATAGTGATTAAAGTTCAAAGAGTTTATTTGCGTATGAAACGATTCAACACTCTCGCACGTATCTGTGCGTTATCTCAGTAAATATTGAATTTCCCATAATTTTTTAAAATTCATTTAGTACATGTCGTTTTTATGGAACTCTTTGAAAATAATAACGAGTTTGAGAGGTGAGTTCTCACCTCGTATTTATTTAAGATCGTAGAAGGAAACCCGTTTGATTTAGGCCTCTCATCACGTGCAACGCGCTACTATTCTTACAACTCATTGCTCTCGGAACTTGGCGCAGAGATATGCATGGTAATAACGCTGTGTTCGTGATTCTCAAACACACATGCATTCGCGTTGATGGCTGGTAAATACTCCAGCTATGAAATACATGTTTACGAACCTGATCGGCTTATGCACACGAGGCCATCGTCATCGGTGACAGCTCCGGCAGAATAAAACTCCACGAGGAATTAAAAGAAATCATTCGCACCAATAACATACGATTATAACAACGAGCCATTGCAACTGCAAATGCAATTGCCCTTTGAACATTTTTTGGTGCATTCTCTTTCGGCGAGCCTGGTTTTTTCCAAAAATTATCGTTAGCTCTCCGTCATGAATCAATTAACGAAAAATTGCAGTTTCATGCATTTCAGCTATCGACGATTCGTATTGACAATGCTATTACTTTTTATTGACAACGAAACATCGAGAACGGAAGAGGATACGGTGCGATACCTTAATAGTCCACATGAAAAAAATTCCAAAACTCTCTCTGACACATTGGATGTGACAATAACACAATCACATTACGCATTCGAAAAAAAAACAGCGATAAAAATCGATGAATTTTATCCAACTTGGCAAACGCCTTAATGAGTGAAAATAAATTTCGATGTCGCTTCGCGCAGAGGTCTCGGATCATGACACGAGACCGATAAATCGAGTTTCACAACCCAAGTCCATCCAAGTTATGCTTTTGTGAACAATTTGTACGATCAACTTCTATGCCACCAAAATGGGATGAAAAAATAATCAAAATACACAAAAATCTTACGACGAGTTGCTGTAAAATGAACAGGATTAACGTTTATAATTGGCGTATTTCGTTGTGAACAAATGAAACGAAGCGTCGTTTGGAATTTCGCCATTTTGACAGTTTTAGAAATTGTTTTGGATCTAGACATTTTTTTGTTACTTTTGTGAGGTTGGCTGACAGTGCAGGAATTGTAGTTCGAAATTCGTAAACGTGAAATGCTTGCTCAGAGATAGAGGGAGAGCGAAAGAAAGGCGGAGCGAAAGCGAAAGATTCAAGCGACAGTGGGATCCATTCTGCGATGTCGAGCGCCTGCAGTGCATTGACCACGTCGGTGTTAGAGATTAGATATAAAAAACGAGGCTTTGCCGCGAGAGTACCGAGCTCGCGATTAGATATGACCTCGATTAGGCTTGCGGAACAATGACCCACACGAAAGAGTAGAGAATGCGACGAAGCAAATACCAGACACTCGCATTTATCCTGCTGCGCTGCCATAACACATATCAGTATAATCGTAAAATCCAACCAACATTCACGAACGACCAACACATGTGGGACAGAGAACAAACTTTATTATTCAAAACTCGCACAACGCACGATCGACCGAAAACCGAATTCCAAACGTTTCAGTTGCTGCAAAAAACAATTCAATGTACCCCGATCGAATTACGAGAATTTTCGCTCTCTGATGCAATTTAAAATACCGAAAAACATACCGCGAAATATAATAAATCGTCATTAACGGAAATTCTCGCAGCCAAAGTATTTCCGCATGCATGGGAGACACTAACTAACTCGTAATTCATCATTTTTGTTAATTTACATTGTTCTCATCATTAAACCATTGACCAGGACCGTTCGGGGAGTCGTGAACGGCCAATATATTTCGTATATAAAGTATTCAATATTTTTACTCACGTACCCGTGCAATCGTGGATTCGTACACGACAGAAAAATAATCTTCGTTCAATCATGCGTTTCCAATAATACAGCAATGTAAAAAGTCTCCCCGTATTTCATCGCGTGCCAACGAAACTCATGCTAGACATCGATCGCGAATGAAACCATAGAAATTTACCGGGTTACGATGAAAAAAGGAGAAAAAAAAAATGTAAAAAACCGCACGTGAAGCCTTTCGGGAAACAAGGGCTGACGAGAGCTTCAACCCTTGTGAGCCGTCTTACCGACAATACCGAGACCCTCTTTTCTGACTCATGCAACGTTCAGTCGCTGCTTCGCGACCAAAAAACTCTAAAAGACCCATTTTCCGAATCTGACTTGGTCGCTTGACATGTGCAGAGCTGGCCGAACTAAAATCATCAATCGCTAATTATTCGGACCATTTCAATAAATTCTTACCTGAATAAAAACGTCACTCCATTTTTATTTTTGAGTCTTTATTCAGGGTTTGAGCAAAATGCATAAAACCTGAAAACGTTATGTGGAAAATAGGTAACAATTTTTTTCTTTTTTTTCGTTATTATACACGCGGTTATGGCCGATCGTTAAATTCTTACTGAATTTTCCAATTGTGCGTCGCTGCGCTGCGGTGTGCACACACAATAATGTAAGGGATATTACGATCAGGACTGAGAAAAAAGGTCCACACCGGTCATATCGAAACACCATCGCTTTATTTCGCTCTCTCTTGCCTACTTTTTGTCTCTGTCTGTCACAGGGTCGTTAAATTGTTACCGAATTTTTCCAACGATATGCTTGCGCCTGCAAATATCGCGCGAGAAAAAAAAGCCTCTACATATATAGTAAATTGTATTACTTGCGAGGTCTGGGCTGAGGTCTGCATGCTTTCGCACGGTCTCACGTAGATAAAGGGAGGGTACGCACGAATTTTACGAGCTCGTAAAAGTTCTTGTATTATATATATGTCTATAGGGGTTACTGCATTATATACATCGCTAGATACAATTGTATATATAGTTTGTCGCGCTGTTTCCATCACCATGGGTGGAAGAGTCTCTCCGATTCATCCTCGATTTTTCGTTTTCACCCCTCACAATTTTATAGCGCCCGCGACCATATTCGGTTTCTTTTTTCCATACACATTTATTATCTTCAACTTTAATTCGTCGCCGCAGTATTTTTTAACGCACGTAACGAGATATTGTGATATCTTTTTATTTCTTCGTAAGATTCATCACTATATAATAAAAAATTGCATCTTTCGTACTGACCTTTGCTGACTCTTTTTTTTTCAACGAATGCCTCACGTTTTATGATCTTTGTTTGTTCAAAAATTTGTCAACATTTTTTACTAAGTCTAAGGTAATAATTTATGGATGAAATTCAGAGATTTGCACTTGAATGACTTTTTTTTCATTTTTTACGAGGGATGCTGGAAATATTTATTGAAGATTCTTAATAGAAGTTTGAATGTGAAGTCCCTGAATTAATTCGAGTGAATTAATTTCGAATTTTTGTTTTTACTTACAATTAGTTAATTATGGCAAGATTCAGTTTCTCTGGATTTATAATTGATACGTGTGATTTATATGACATTTATATAATTCATTTATGCATGGGTTATGGATTAAAAATATATATGTATATGGAAATGGAAGTCGTGAGAATTTGAACCGCAAGCCACGAGTCTTGCGAAACTGCGCGGCGACACACAGCATCCGAGACGTCGAGAAGCTTGTTTTGGTTATTGAAACTAGGCCAACGGTTCATTGACCGGTTTCTCTGCCCCCTTCCACTATATTTTTTAGCCTCTTTCTCTTCGCACGCATCGGGCATCTTACTCGCACGGCGATATTCATCTTTCGTACTCGCGTGCCCAAACTATGGCGTGTTTAACACGTGGCAAAAAACCGTCTGCCATTAACCGGCAAATACCAAAAAATACTGACGCAAACTTACGATAACATTTTTTCAAATCCATCATTATTAATTACATGCTTTTTCAACGAATTTAATCAACCACCCCTCGATTTATTTCTTTGAAGATTCTCCACGAATTCTCCACAGCCCAATGTTCAATCAACTAAACGAAATTTTTGTTAAACAAAAGCTAAAAACGACAGAGCGTGGAATCTCGAATTCATCAGGCGATGCTTTTGCAAATCTATCGCTTCTCCAAATTTCTTCAGTTAGCAGCATCGGAAATGTATGAAAATTTCTTTAAGCAGATCGAATCAAAGAGGATCAAGGTTTCCACACTCTTTACCGCGCGGAGGCTAAAGAAAAAAGCCTGTTTTTCGGTACTTTTTAAACTATACGGTCGAGTTCGTATTCCTCGTTGAATCAATTCGAAACGAGTTGGGTAAAATACTCGCGCAATATCATCGAAAGCTTGCCTTTGAATTCACGCTTGAACAAGTATGTTTCTTTCAGCGAGCAGGTTCAACCGTCAATCGCAATGTGTCTTCTCCTCGTTGAGCGCGCATCTTTTCCTTATATTGTTCTCCGATCAAGGGCGTTCGAGCGCATTGATGGAAAGCCTGCTGTGCGAATTCACATCTTTCACTTTGTCCCTTAGTTCTCATCTCGCGTGAACAGAGTCTCGTGGAAAATCGTTACATATAGAGCTCTATATATATATAAAATATACCACTAACACAAGCACTACAGTAAAAGGGTCATAATCGCATTAGCGAGACTGCCAAGTGCGTCGAGGCGTTGTACGCGAATTTTCGCAGTATAGATAGACGTGACAATTCGTGATGGCGTACGCAAAACTGTAGTCAATATTTGAACACAACACAGAAGAAAATAAGATAAATATATTTAAAAAAATCAATAAATGAATGCAGAACAAAAAAAATCGTACATGCACGACCAATCACAATCAATCTCGTGAATGGGAACGGAAAAAGGATAAAACTCCGGATGGGCAACAGGAAAAATCATCTATGGGTGGAATTGGGAGAAATTCAGATCTCGAAAACTTTGTAATTAGGTTTGTATATTGATCCGAATTATTTCGTTGTTCGTTTCATACATTTGATTGCGAGTAACGGCGAATAATATAAAAAATTCAATGATCGTGAATTTGAATGCAATTTTTGTATGCAAGCCTTTGGCAGAACTCGCCGATCCAATCGTAGATTTTTTTTTCCGAATAGTACTCGCAGGAAACATTGGTCGTAGTGATTAGAGCGAATTTTCTTGCTTCCGGGGCTAATTCCAGTGGATGGGAAGGGACAACATTTCTTCAAGATAATCGTTTATGCAATTCGACTCGAGTAAATATTTTCTATCCACCAATAAACAATAAAGTTTGTTGGTCAATAAACGTTCTAAGGCGTTGGGAGCTGGACCAAAAGTTCCAGCATCACGCGACTCGATGTTTCATTTTACCGCTGTTCCCAATCTTGTTGATGAAAAAGACGGCTGGACCAGGTAAAAAATGTGAATGGAAGTTTCGAGCGTGAGGACCAGTCACCAAAGTCGTTATTAATTAACAAAAAAAAACAATTCGACACTCACTTTTGTTTGAGCGCGATTTTTATCAATTCATCAACGCGATTAAAAATATTCAACAATTTGCCACTCAACGTGGTTGACTTTGCAGCGAATCCCGAGGATTAAAATTTCACATACAACAAATAACAGAACTTTGAGCCATCGAGACCTACGCAGGTATCGAAGAAAAGTCGTTCCTTTTTTTTTTGGAAAGGTATATCGACGTCACGAGCCCAGACGCTTATTGAGGGTCGAGGCCATCATTTTTTCTAGGTCCCTCGCTCATTTTTTGGCCTCAATTGCGTCACTACCCACCGTTTTCCTTGCCCATTGGAAAGTTGTTTATCGCATCTAATCCAAAGAACCCTTTTCATCTCTTCTTCATTGCCAGGTCCATGCGAAAGTTTCTCCGCCTTTTTTGATCTTGCATTTGCCTTTCACGATGCCTAAATTTTACACTGTGAGGGTGTTGGGTTCGAGTTTTCTGAGCGTTTTACATGCATCACTGGATCTACGAGTAAATAGCTGTACGGTGTAGAAAAAACTTTATAGACGTTGCATGTACGAAACAATACCTGGGGGTTTTATCGATTGGCAAAGGCGGAGTGGATTTTCGCGTGTTTTTCTCGTCGCTACAAAAAATAGACAAGAATAAGTAGGGGAAAGGCCAAATTACGATGTACGTAGTACTTTCTGAGTGAGAAGCGGACGAGTGTGGAGAAAGATTGCCAAAAGGCAGAATTGGATCAGAAAAGACGAGGAAAAAATGAGAGCCTTACTAAACTGAAAAAAGCGGTACAAACCCTCGTCATAAATAACGAGAAGGATGAAGAAAGATGAAAAGAAGAGAAGTGCAGAAACAGAGCGAGAAAGACGTGAAAAAAACGTACAGAAAAAGGGAGAAGGACGAAGAAATACAGGGAGATCAAAAGAGCGAGAAAGAGAGAGAGATGAAGAGGGAAAAAGAGACTTGGCATGTCTCCGGTCGAAGAGATACGAGAGTGAATCGGTTGTTCTCGTCTGGTCGACCGCAACGGGTGGTATTGCCTTCTACGGTTCGACCGATTTTTATGTAACTTCGTTCGGCTTTGCGAGGCCCAGCATATAGAAAAAAAAAGAAAGAAAACAAGTATCAGCGAGAACGGTACAACATCGGCCGAATGAGGCCGAATCTCGTGCTCAGTCGTTGGCCGCTGATCATGTGATGTAATGTGACATCACCTATCGATTGAAAACGGGCTTTACAGCGGATGGAAAGAAATACCGCTGGCAAAACCCCGTGCAAGGGCTAATAATCGTGACTTTTCGATTGTAAACAAAAAGTGTACAAGATCGAAGCTAATAAAAGAGAAAAATACTCAAGGTTTATTGACGATCCAAGAACGTAAAAGTAGGTCAACACGTGGGGCACGGTCAATAAAAAAATTCTATGGATTCTGCGGTCAGAGAGCGAACAGCGATAACTCAAATTTCGTATTTTTAGATTCGCAGCTCACCTCACAAAAAACAAAAAGTAGAACATTCGGTATAATTTCAAAACCGTTTCATGAATAATCTTCGTATTGAGTTTTACAATTTTCTCTCATCAGTGCGGCGACGTCCAGAGCAATGAACGACCAGGGTTCAATTTTAATTAGCAAAGAATTCATTTTTTCTAATTGCCTTCGAGTTTCTCGCAAATGCAACTCTCACATGCACTTTTTTCCGGCTCATTACCGATTCAGCCTCATTTACCATGAATGGTTTGAATTTGATCGAACAGAAAGAATAAAGAATGGATGGAACCAAATGACACGAGATCAAGGAGTGCGACATGTTGTAGATATCGGAGCGGGCTTACAATATAGCCTGTACTTACGTGTTATGTCGACACCAACGATAAAATGATGCGTGGGAGCTTTTTTTATGATGCAGCCAAGGTGTGCCTGTGGATTCTACCCGATGAGATACACGCAATCAAGTACAAAAATACGAGAACCTAAAAATAGCAACTCCTGCTGATAATGATGAGTTATCGTTATCGCACTGCTTGGATTAAGTGTGGGACCATTTCAAACCACGACCTTTTACATCTTTTACATCGCTTCAGAAGGTTGAACTATTTCAGCTTGGAGGGCCTTTCAGTAAATTCGAACTTTCGATGCACTGAAAATTAAATTTTATCAAAAAAACGTCGATATTTTGTTGAATACAGCGAACTAAATATTTTTGAATATTTTCAAAATTTTCGTTATTTCGACAATGATTTTCATTTGTAACGGAACTATCAGAAAAATTTACGATTGGAATGACAAAAATTTACGTTCCGAAAAGATTTTCCAGAATGTTTTTTGCTGAAATGACCAAATTTCCGTCATTTTTCGAAAAAACGTTAGTTGAATATGTATCCAACAAGATATCGATCTTTTTCAACAAAATTTTCTTTTCAGTGTATACGAAACCATTCGATAGCTACTCGAATGCGTGATCAAATTTCGAAAATGGGTCTCACGGACTCGGACCATTCCTTCGTTAAACAAATGAACACAAACAAACAAAAAGTTTGTTTTCAACAAATAAATATAGTTCCCATGCGCGAATATGTTGAAAATAAAAAATGATAGACGATCTTTTCTGGTTGTGCAAGGATTTAGCATGACGATGTGAAAAATGTGGACGTGCACACGAACCAAAAGAGATTGAAAAGAATCGATACTATTGACGCAAAGACGCATTGTCATCCTCATGAAATTTAATACGGACAACGTATCAGAAAGACGCGACAGAACAAAAAGGACCTGCTATAACAACTACGTGCAAATTGTAATGAATCGTACGCTTTTTTCCTCCAATCTGAACAGCGTCGATCAATGTGCTCAATATATTGACCACAAAAGAAATTGTCTAGCATAGTATATTGTAATCGATATATTGCTGAGGAAGGAGAATGTTCGAGTCAACCGAAGAGATTGATCGTTTTTGGCTGGCCTCTCCTAACTAATGACCAGCTAGTTAACGTTACTAAGAAAAATCACATGGTATTGTTACGACGATGTGGCCTCATTTACGGCTGACGCACTCTCCAACCAAAAAATCCTTCCCAACAAGCTTTTTTCATGGTGAATTTGAATTAAAAGTAATTTTAAGAATTAAATTCAATTCTTAAATTGAAATTGAAAGAATTAAATGAAAAAAAAAAGTAAAAAAGTAAAAAAAAAGAAAAAAAATCAAAAAAGTCAAAGTTTAAAAAAAAGAATTTGAATTAAAAGTAAATCAAATAAAAGAAAAAAAAAGTAAAAAAAAAATCAATCAATTCAACTCCACTGACGCATGGGATGTATTGCCGCTCATTTTAACGTGATTGTCAAGGAAAACTCAAAGAAATCGCTTTTCACGCTTGAGTTATAAAATTGAACCTCGATTTTTAGTCATTTTCATTATCGACACCAATAACGTGAATCGAGACTCCGGATAAAATACTCCACAAGTTTCGACACGTGTCATGAAAATTCAGCCCCACCACCATTCAGCCCCTTCCCTTTCGCAAAACGAACTGTGTGTGTGTGCGAACTCTGGATTGGCAGAAATTCTGCACCTGGAAAGAATAGTGATTACATATAGTCTTCTTTTGAATTCACATTCTCGAAGCTATTGCTCCACGCCCCATTTGAACCTTCGTGGCAGTTTCTCTTCCGATCCCTTGGCTCGCGTGCAATTTTTGAGAGTTCCATCGATGAACCAAATCTGTGCAAAGTAGAATCTGTAACGAGGCTCTACGAGAACGAGAATATCCACGTCTATTTCTTTGAAGTGTTTGAACGTTCCAAGAGGTTTGGGAGTGAAGAAAAATTTCTCTTATTCGCCACTAGATTTTAGGGTGGGAACATCAGCAGGTTCGTTAGAAATCGACGTTACAGACAATGGAATGTGATATTGTACGTAGATCCTGGAGTCGCGAAATAACAATTGCTGTCTGGAAGCTAATGATAGCTTCTTAATAACGTACTTCGTGGATCGTGGTACGTTTACGAAGGCGGCAAAGTTTGTTGGAGCGGAATAAGCAATAGAGACTTGACGGTTTGCTGATTTTGCTTCTGCGAGAAGAGACTCAGAGAGAAAGAGAAT
Source organism: Diadegma fenestrale (assembly GCA_037043255.1). Taxonomy (NCBI): domain Eukaryota; kingdom Metazoa; phylum Arthropoda; class Insecta; order Hymenoptera; family Ichneumonidae; genus Diadegma; species Diadegma fenestrale. The sequence goes on along the minus strand of CM073309.1, from coordinate 13,598,429 downwards.
GAGAGGGATGGAATCAAGTGTATACGAACACTCGAGCAACGGTGATTATCGTCGAACGTAGGCGTTTTAGAAACGACGACGATCCGAGAGTTTCCAATGTGTAACTGTGCTCAAGTATATCGTGGTTCACGTAAGCGAACATGTAAATTATCTCGCTGAACGCGTGGACCGTTTTATCATGAGATGTTCCAATTCTCGATATACTTTTGTTTACACCGTGCCAATGTTACCTTCTCTTCGAATATTCTATGATTGCGGAGTTCGAATCGGTAAACTTGCCAACGTGTAATTGGATACAGAATCTTATTGAAAGAAATTTTAAAAAATCAAATTTTTACGGGACACGAGGCAAAATTCCTGGAAAATTGAATTTTTTTTTACACGTCTTATGGATACCGTTACCATATTCGTTATTTTTTAAATAAATCTCAACGTGCTTTTCCAGTCGTCCTTGAAGGAGAAAATTCTGGTTCCAAAATGGATTGTTTTTTTCATATTTTGCTTGAGCGGTGTTTTCTAAAAAATTTTCTCTTCATTCAGTGGTTCCATAAATATTCGGGAGCTTCGCGCTTCAATTAAAATATTTGCCTTTTCATGAACATAGGGAGAAAATCCATCAGATTGATATGAAATTCGAAGCCTTCCTTTTGAACTAATATTTTGTAGGTCAATATGTTTATAAAGACACTCCGCGAAATTCTTATTCGGAATGGACTAACTCGAGGGCGAAGGTAATAGACAAATTGCACCGTTGAACGTGCTTTAACGAAACTGCGTAAAGCTCGAAGATTTGAAAAAAGAGTCATTATAAGAAAGTTTAAGTGAGGAAAAATGAATTTCAAGTCACTCTGCATGAGCCTTGAAGATTTTTTGTCTTTTTTGGTTGAGAAATTTCGTATCGATCAATTTAGCGTTAAAGTTGAGGCGAAAATTTCGAGATATCGAATGCTGTACGTGTGGCAAAATATAGTTAGATCCGATGAGCTCCGCGAGCGGTAAATCGAAGTTAATCGAGCGTAAAGCGAAGATCTCTGGCGTATATGCACGACCGGTTTGTATTAATTGGTCGCGGGTGTGCAAGCGTGGATCTCCAGATCATGGAAGATCGAGGCTAGTCGTAAATCGTGGAGAGGCGATAAAAGAAAGCCACATGAGAGCCCAGTGTATTATTATTCGATGGTTATAAAAGTTTCGGGCCCAAGAATATATACGACGAGAATGGAGAGAAGAATCGTCCCCGTTAAATCACATAAATATCATGTAATATCGATCGACCACGCTGCTATTCACGACCGAAATTATATCCCTTAGCTCTGGAAAAGTGGATCTTGGACCATTTCCAAATGGGAGGACGCACGTTGGGATTTCATACGGACCAGCCGAAGGAAATACTCTGAAAATCTCTTCTTTATTCTTTTATTTGTTATGTCCACTTTCTCCCTAAGTTATATAAAACCCAACCGAACTCTTTGTAAAAATGATTATACGATATTCTCCCCTTTTGTTTACCAAATGTTATTCCGCCACGAAAATATTTTGCCGAAAAATGCGCGTCCCATTCGTGGTGAAGATCCACGGCCGAGAGTTCCGAGACATTGTGCTCGCATCGTGCACACTTGTACTTGAGAATTAGTCCCATTAATCATAACAACTGAACGACTCAACATTTAGCTAAAACGTTATTAAAATGAAACAGTTCAAACTGGTTCACTTTTCATCATGAAAATTTCGAATAAAAATGGTAAAAAAAACTTCTGTCTTGAATTTTTTTTATTCCCAATTTCACAAAAATCCATTGATTTCATTTTTTTTTTCGTAATTTTCATCTCCATTCGGAGAAAAGTTTCACGTGCTGCTGTGAAGAACAGACGGTACTGGATTTAGCGCAAAGATGCTCATTCGTGCCTGAAATACATTACCCTGTCCGTCGGACATCGTTTTTCGCCGCAGGGACTTTATCTCGCTCACGAACTGCATATTTTTATTTGCCGAGAAGTTGATACATTGTATACGTATGCTTGGATTATAGAGCCTAAAATATTATTATAATTTTCGAGATAAATACGTCGGGATATCAAAAGACACAGCCGGGAGGCGTGTCTGGTAAAAATAAGTGATTGTCCGGTCGGTCATGAATTCTCCGTGATGTGCTTGTAGCGCAATCGCACAAAAACCCGCGAGTATAAACGTGCATCCATATACATATTCGTTGAATTTCATACGAGGATTAAAAATGTTAATCGTGAGAGTGTGGCAAAGAGAGACAATCGAACTTGCATATGTTTTGTAACAGCGTGAATTTCGTATACAACATGCTTTTTCGCCTTTTCATCGTCCTTGCATTTCACGCGTTCCATTAAATTTATTCGTCTTATATCGACGTCGATCCTCATCGTACGCGTTCGTGATTCATTCGGTCTGTGCGATGCACGAGACAAGACAAAAATATCACACGAATCACGCGCCTCATGAACATGTGCCCGCATCAAAAAACACAGAGCGACTCGTTTAATTTCGTTTCACTTTTTATTGTACGGTAATACAACACACTGAAAAGAAAATTTTGTTGAAAAAGATCGATATTTTGTTGGATACGTTCAACTAAACGTTTTTTCGAAAAATTACGAAAATTTTGTCATTTCAGCCAAAAAAATTCTGGAGAATCTTTTCGGAAAGTAAATTTTGTCATTCCAATCATAAATTTTGCTGACAGTTCCGTTACAAATGAAAAATATTGTCAAAATAACGAAAATTTTGAAAAAATCCCAAAATATTTGGTTCGCTGTATTCAACCAAATATCGACGTTTTTTGACAAAATTTAATTTTCAGTGCATAAAAATGATTCTGCAGAATTTTCTAATGAAATATTCCATTATCATGCAACATTTCATGGAACTTGAAATTGCACGTAATAAAATTACGCGATAAATTTATCGAATTAATCCATGTAATCATTGAATTTTAAATAATCACTGCGACCATCACTTGGAAAACGAAACGCCTGAAAGATTGCACTCAATGTCGGATTCATTACGACACAAATTTATTTTATATAAGGACGACGAGTCCTTTGTATGTTTTGAAATAAACGAGCGACCTTTATACTACTGGAAAGAAAAAATTGAATGAATATCAAAACAAGTGCTCGCTAAAAATAAATATTCTTGTGTTGGTGTCCAATCGAATAACTTTCGAGTCTAATGTATAATGCATAATTGAAATAAGCATCGGTGGTGGCTTGAAATATGTTGTGCCAGATCTTAAAGTGCCTTTTATTTGAACCTTACCCTCTCGTTGAATGACTGTGAATGAAAAAAAGTCCGACAGACCAAAAAACACACTTCATCGTACTCACGTACGTATGGGACTGATAATATTTTGCGGTAAACGGGTAAAACGATATAGTGGCTTAGATTCCCTCCGGTCTCAGAATTCTTCGGATATTGAATCTTCAATATTGTTTTACGATCGCGTTCTTATCTCTCGCTGGAGTATAAATAAATGTTAAACCAATAATGGACGTTCAAGGTTCGAGCAAAGAATTACGTACAAAAATAAGCTGCGCAACTTTATTTTTTTTGTATATAATCGATAAACATTTTTTCGTACATTTTTATTCGGTTCTTATCTTTTGACACTGATTTGGCCTACGTGCTCAATAATTGTTAAACGACATTGCCGCGACGGTGTCATTGACTTGTAAATACTTTAACAATCGTTGACACTTTGGCATGTGAAATTTTATCTCAGCAAATGCGATTTGTTGCCGTATATTTCAGCAAACAATCGTTTCGGGCTCCCGGGCGTCTCACGAGACTCACGAAAATTCGATCACGCCGAACGTTACGTCGAACGTTTCACAATTGTTGGCCTGTGAAATGAATTCCTGTTTTTCGTTTATCGTACAATTATATGGTTTCGTGACTGAAAACATATGCTACTTGAATTTCGCTCGGTTTTTGCTCGCATTTACATGTGTCTTGAACGCGTGTCATCGTCACCCTCTGAGGCGACTCAAAAAATCGAGTTTCGTGACGCGCACTACTACATTATAATTATGAGAACCGCATGATGATGACAACGAAAGAAAGAAAAACAAAATGGCTTCGTAATTACTCGTTAATATGCAATGGCTATGGGCACGAAAAAGGCGCCGATAAAGATCCGCGAAAGTTGCATCATAACGCGGTGAGAAAAAATATAAGCAGTTGAACTTATCTTGTCGAAAAAATCGGTCTCGCAGGAACCGCGTCTTTCCTCTTCAAGGGAGAAACCGTAAAAGCAGACAGGCGACGTGTACTCCGAGCGAAAAGTCCATGCGAGGAGGCAACACCTGCGTCGACGAGACGAGAGATCGCACTGCAGATCACATTCGGTACGTCGGATAAAAATCTCGTGGTCAAAAATGCACTGCACGCCGATGAATCCCATAAAAATACATAAATAAATGAATAAAATAAACAAAATGCATATACGCACCGAAACAACTCCCGCACAAATGCAGTACGGACACTTCACAGAGTGCACAATAATTTCTCACGAAGAAATAGTGCAAATCAAAGTGATGGATAAAAGATGGCGTACGATAGTGCAACTGTGGAAAGAAACAGATGAAAATAATATGATGAAAAAATTGGAGCACGAAAACACGTTAAATTGTTTTCAAACAATCGACGATTCCATTAAGCTGAATTTTATTAATTTTCAATTTCTTGCAATCAATTATTTTTGAGGAATTTCGATGTTTCAAATCGTAAAGCATGTGAGGCATTTTGAAGGAATTCGCGAAGTTTCCTTTAGCGAGAAACAAGCGATTCGCAGATGACTAATACCGGAGACCCACTGGCCCAGTTCCTGGTGCCTCTACTAGCTCACTCAGCCTGACTTGGTTCCATCTCCCCCTGCTCATCCACCCCCGCTCACCTTCTCCTAACTATCCAGTGCTATGGAGTTTGCAGCGCTGCATCCGTGCCGATGCACCTTGCATGACGTCACAGTGCGATGCGCGCGGGCGCGTCGCATCGCTGAAACACGACCATCTCCCATCTGCAGTTGAACCTCCCCCACTCTCGAGAATGCAACCCCACCGTCCAACTACCACTATAACGCACTCGTGCTCGCTTACCCCTTTCCTTTTTGCAGCCCCTCTCTCCACTCCTCTCCCTTCTTTGCACTTTCGTTCCTTTCATTCGAGGCAACCAACGGTAGGGTCGTACAGTGTCCTTTATACCAAGCCATTGCAAATCCCCTGCGCGTTCTCGACAACTGCACGAATCCCCATCAAGCCCTTCTCCGATCATTTTCCTAATTCAGCCATTTTTTTTCGTCAACGACTCAATGCTTAATGTTACGTAGCCTCATGAGGATCTTCCAATATGTTCCGATGACGCACTTTTCCATCCCCATTAACCTCTCAGCCAAGCTTGATGCCGATCCATTGACGAAGCAGGAAACATTCTTCTTTTTTTTCTAACACATGGTCAAGAAAACTCATCAGTGATATTCTCGTTGGCGTTTGGGATTTTTCGAGATATGCTGGAATTACAAACGCTGACGTGTTTATACGTTTGCTTACGAGGCATTCAGCCGTGACTTAGTCCATATGGTCGCGTACGACCTCGAGTCGACGGATAGAATTTATACCCATAGAGTCATTCAAAATGGAAATTTTTCTCAATCTATCGAGATTTCTTGAATTGTAATAAAATTGAAATTGTAATAAAAATGTTGAAATTTATATTGACTGATGAAATTGGTGGAAAAAGTAAAATTATTATTGTTAATGCGCGTAAGTCATGGTAAGTTGGATTAATCGTATTTGATAAGGGGGCGGGCTAAGTCATGAGGATATTGAATGGGACAATATTGTTGAATCACATGGAACCATACAATCAAGAGCGAAAGATAAAGAGACGTCTGGAACGGACATTCGCCAGAATATCTCCGAGATGAGGCGATGCCGTTCCCCTCTTGAAGCAGTTTTCTCGGTAGGGAAAGCTCGCCCGTGAAGAGCGAGAGAATGAGGGATCCTGCGCATTGACTCTCGCTGGTTGCTTTGTCACTTGAACGGAGGGGAGAAACTTTAAGATCCATCGGTTGGAGGCGCCACCGAGCACGAGCTTCAAGAGTGGGAAAGCTTCGTCCCTAGTGATCGCAGCTTTAACTGAGCGGACAAAGAGCCGTGGATAACGAACTGGGTAAGCAGCAGCAGCAGCAGTCAGATACGACGCTCCTTGTCATACCACAAAGAATATTCGGTATTTAACGATTTGCTCATTTTTTATCCAACCGAAGCTGATTTTTGGTGCTAATTTTCAAATACATAAACAAAAAAAAACATCAAACAACGCACAATCAATTTTTTTCCCAACTACGATAAAAAAAACGTCATAAATTATCCTTCGACGCTCACGCAAACGGCAAAAAGTCATATTAACGCGATCAATCCTGTCTACCTTCACTGACCAACAGTTTTTCCATCTTTTTATCCGCACAATTTGGACAACGGCTAATATAAAACGATACAGCGTATAAAGCTTCGTGCAAACTAATGGACAATAGAGCCAGACGGTGGAGTTTAATGAAGCGGGGAGAGTGCATATCCAATCATTTGTATACTCATACACACATGGGCCGACCTAAAATGAATAAAAAAGTGAGAAAAAAGGGAAAGACTTTGTGAGGTTCGACAGAGAGTCGTTGATTTACGATTGGCATCAGATATAAACCCGCACACACACATCAAAGTATTTACACTGCAAATATATATAATACGCGAGTTACAAGAAGAGACTTTGGGATGAACCGCGTGAGCGCGCCCGAGTTTGGAATGTGTGCTTTTTATGGCCGCGAAAGAATGGCCAAGGTATAAAAAGTATAAAGGCATCAAGCATTGAAATTCAGAGAAGCTCTTACGCACACTATTACGTACATAAATAACACACACACACGCACGTGCGTGTCTCTAATCATATAAAAGTTCAAAAGGCGCGTAAGCACACGCACATAAATATAAATATAAATACAGACATCCGTATACACACACACACGCACATTACGCATCTTTCGCGCCCATCCGACCTTCTCTGCTTGTTGCTCCTGGGGGTTATACGAGCTTTTGTGGCGTAATACACAGAAAACGAGAATCTTTCTCCGTCTCTCGTTCTTTGCGTTTTTTTTTTCTTTATTTTTTATAGCGGCAACAGCCTCATTGCGTATCACCGTAAAGCGATCGAACGGCCTGGGATACCCGAGCGAAATATCCTATTCTCGTAATATACCGGAATATGAACCATTTGCTTCGAGATATGTATCTACATGCATGGGGAAATGTATAATAATATGTGATGATATCGCAACTCATTCCGATCGCCGTTACTTTCTCAATTTTTTCAAAATTTCGAGAGCTTGCTTGGAGAAAAAAAATCAGACAATTTGTTGAACGATATCTGTGGGAAATATCGTTTGATATCGAAGTTGATATGTTTTTATGTTTATTTGCTTTCAAAATGAACGATAATTCGACACTTTTCGAGCTGGAGAAAACTCACAAAAGGAGCATCTTCGATCACATTTCGTCAAGTCAGGCTTGCATGACGCGAAATATGAAATTTACGGAGTCATGTAAATTTTCGTACCTGTCCTCAAAGGCAAGGGTCGCTAAGGGCTCCTCACTGCATTTTGTACGACCACACATTGCCGAACAGTAAATGAAACCGTTCGTGCACAAAGGGCTAGGAAAAAAATATTCACCTCAAGGGATCGAAGACTCGTAAATTTATTTATATTGTTATGCAATTGCGGTTTTTCTCGGCTTAATGATTGATGATGAATCCACAATGATGATATACCGTGTATGGACAGGATTATAAATGGCACACCAAGTCAATCACAAATCCAGTGTAATAAATCGTGATTACTGTGTATGGAGTCCGGGAGATGTTGCATCCCGAATTTCCACGCGCTTTCTTTTTTCGTTTTGTTTCTTTAGCATTGCGTTGCAACGTGTGCAAGAAGAAATATTATGAAAGAAATCGACAATCGCATAATTTATATACGTCAATTCATTTGTTAAAATCAATTTATTCTCCTAATATTTTTGTCCAATTGTAATATTTTAATGAAATTTGTTGTTTCGCAGTCGAAGCCCAGGAAAGCGTGTAATACTTTTTCATTTTCCACATTCCAGTAATGTAAAACGTTTATATACTGGACATATTTACATGCATACATTCAACACTCCATCGAGTGAAGGAAACCGAGGGGCAAACGGCTGTTTTACTAATTAACGCGAACCGACAACGTCTGACCTCGAAAATCGGCATTACCCGTACGGGACGCACATGTCCGAAGTGTGGACTCGACACTAGTAACCGTCTGTACTCTCATAATCGACAGGATGTAGGTTTCAATTTCGGTACTCTGATGAAGAAAGTCGTGAGTCATTAAAACGCAATTATGCACGCAAGTAATTTGTGCATCGGAATGGGCGTAAGAGTTTCTTGAATCCGTTGTCATAGAAATTCACATTTTCTATTGTTTGAGTCAACAAAATGGTCAGTAAAACGAATTTCTCAAAATCGATTCTTGAATCCAAATCATTCGGACGAGTATCGATTTTTAATCAAACAAAAAATTGATTGTCATCAGAATTTTGTTTGGTCAACTTTTAAGAATGTTTTCGAAGATGATTGTTTTTTTATTCGATATTTAGACTCGGTCTTCTGAAGCGAAAAGTCGCTCTGGTTGAAAAAATTGAAAATTTATAATGGAACGCGAAGGAGACGCGAGGTTCATCGTGGAGGAAAAAATGGGAGACAAAAAAAATCGGTGTCAGACGTTCAAGACTAATGTGGTTATCTTCGTAAAAGGGGAAAAGCTTTTTCGAGCGGAGCGGACAAAGGAAAAGTGTTGCATCGATAGTATCGAATTGGTAGTAGATCACTTTGGGCGTAGCTCCGACACGGGGTTAACCTAGAAGCCCGAGGCTCATTTTTCGCGACAGAAGGGAAAAAGGACAGCCCTTAGCGTTGCGAAATATTTTCCCCTTACGAAATCCTCGCGTACGCAAAGTGAACGAGAATAAACGATACAGGGTGAGGCTATATCGAACGTGGTCTGGGCCTTGAAACGTGGGCGAAAAAAACTTTCATGCATATACTTTATTTGCACACGCACGTCGAAAGGAATCAATGCTCTTTCCGTTGTGCGATCGATCACAGTCTACTCGCGCGTCGTTACGGTCCACGCGGGCACGTATCGACGATTAATGAAATTTCAAACTTGGTCCATCGTTCAAACACCAAAAAACACGTGAAAAACGTGCGGGCAATCAAGGCACAAAACATGGAAAATAATGAGCAAATAAAAAATATCACAACAATGTGCAGAGTGCTCGATTGTGATACGAAACATAAAATTTCTAAATGTAGGCCCCATATGACGTGCTGCCTACGAGCCATCAACTTATGAAGAACAAAATATCCCAAATTGCACTCTTGTTTCCACCGGGAAGCATAAGACCTCGTTCCACGATAGCGGCTTACGTAGAACGCACGAGGACAAAGAAAAAATAGAGGGTGGAGAGACGTTTCGATTTATCGTATGGCAACATGCACAAGCCTACTATGTAAATTTTTCGTTTGAGGATGACGGGGAAACGTGGCACGAGAGGGAGAAAAGAGTAATCGGAGTCATTGATCGTTGACGAAACATTTCAGGGGGATTGTTACGTCTGTTTCGTTTTTCCATTATCGGAGTCGGTTACATTAGGTGGTGCGCGTTCGATGTATGCATTTAAATAGGCACAATATATGTAACAGGACACGTCATATGCCCTACAGAGCGCGATATATAGAACAAAGTCCTATGGATGTGAACATACGTGTGAGGGACTGTGTACACACATGTGAATGAATGAAATGCATGTACGCAGTTTTGACCCACATTTGCAAAAGCGCAGATGGGTATTTCGATTCTGCTCTTCTCGGCACAGCGTGCGGCACCAGCAGTACCGAAGCAATACACATACGTATAAATATCCGCAAATAAATATGTGCATACAGATGCACAAAGTAAGGCGAAGGTTTTCTTCTGGAACAGTCAACATCGTCGCTGTTATAAACTCTTTGTCTCTGTATGTGCGTCCGTGTTGTGTGTGTGTGTTGGTGGGCTATATATGTTTTTCTTTTTAGTTCGGAGCGGGCCACCCCAGCCTAATTTAAATTCGTTTAAAGGCCGCATTTCATTAGCGGGAGCGAGAAATTTCCATGTATACATAGACATAGTCCAGTTGTTTGGCGGGACGTGTCGAGGATTGGGCCGCGCAGTCGCACTGCCTCGACCCTTTGTTTCGTTCCTGCTAGCTATATAGCACACGATATCTGCGATGATGGTGTGCTATGTATAAATGAGCGTCTCCCTTGTCCCCTCTAGGCCGAACTACATAATATACAGCGTGTAACGTATATATGGATGCGATATATAGAATAAACGGTTTGGTGTATAACTGTAGAGTAAATTTTCGATTCGTGAACGGGAGTCTGCATGGAGGGCTCGGTGTGGGATAAAAGCCAGAAACCAAGAAATATCTATATGTACACATGTTTGATGGGGGACGACGAAGCAGGGAAGGTTCGAGCAAAGGTAAACCCAGTGCCAGAGGTTTCCAGCCAGATGAGAGGATGAAGAAAGAAGCCGGAGATGAAGAGGAACGTATTACGCTACGGAAGAGAAGAAAATGATGGGGTGGCCCGCTATGTGAGTTCCGGTGGAACTTGCCCATGGTGCTCTTTGTATACGCACGGCATATATATATGTGTGTTTACAGATATATATATAAATGAGCGTGTACATACTTTGTGCGTAAAATAAACGATCGGGATAGCCACCATAGTGATGGACCACCTACAGCGAACGGGCCATCAAAGTTATTGAACGAAAAGTGATAGAGAGGTGTGGCCAACGACTGTAATTTTTAGGGTTATTCTACTCTGAGGACAATCACTGTAGGGTTACCATTCGTACTTTATTACATACGAAGTCGTCGATTCCTTTGTGGCAACGCGCCCATCGCGAAAAAAGAAAAAGACCCATTGAATACTCCGCGTGCGATAAAATGAGAGGCCAAATCCACCGAGAACGTTGAAAAGAGCACCCAAGCAAAAGAGTAGGCTTCGCAGCATCTCCAACTTGGAACCCTCGTCTTCCTTTTCAGTCTCTCTCTCTTTCTTTGCGTCGCTGCGATTCGTTCTCTTTCTCGTGTTCTCGAACTTGCCCCTTCCCATTTGCTCGGCAGTACGTAGCTTCGTACTACAATGTCCCCTTCGTCGAACCAAGTACAACGCGATCCCCACCACCGCGTTTTGCCTCTTTCTATCTCTATATCAAATACCGTACTCAAGGGGGAAGCGAGAGCGGCTCTTTCCGCTGGCAGAGCGAAGAAATTTATTATTGGTAATGGTCGTGGCCTTCGACATCCAAGTGTCTCTCACTGGAGTCTTTTTTTCTTTCTTCCGTCGCATCTCTCTATCTTGCTCGCTCTCGCACATGCTTTATTCTTTCGTCTCTCTCCGTCTTTCCCGCTTAAGCTTCTTTCTCTTCCTTTCTGCATCCCCTTAACCCGTGGGTTACGTTATCACGTCATGCGGGGGTGCCCCGAACGTTTCGGGAATTCCGAATGCGGCGCCGATCCCGCGCGCACCACCCGTCGTCACAGAGCCCGCGGATAGAGAGAGAGTCGTCTCCTTTGTGTGTCGTCGCCCAGATACGCTGCTCCATACGCGGCAAACTCGCTCCGAGGCATCCAGCTCGTTGCGTTACGCAACGGAGGTGGGGAAAGATGCTACGGGGGAAAATATAAGAGGAAAAGGGATCTCCCAAAAGTATTTTGACATGCGAAAGCTTTCACCAACTTTGCTGTGCGTCATGCGGTTAACTGGAGAAGTCTGCGCTGTGTCATTGATGACACAACGACCAATCATTCGCTGATCCAAGGCCGGAGGGCTGCTGACCCAATTACCAGTTGCAGCACTAATTACTCATTCACTTTCCCCATAGCATTAAACGCATGTTCTTCAATTCGATTAAAAGCTTTTTGCTTGTCGAGTTCCCGTTCCGGAACGATCATATTCGTCGTCCGAACTAAATAAACAGCCCCATCATTTGTTAGCAACTCAAAGCATCAAAACCGAGAACGTTGGTGGCTTCTACAGTACACGTTGAAGGTGAGAAATCCACGTGGACAATAGTGGGCTGGTGGTTTCATGAGGTCTTGGCTTTGCGAAGCTTTGTACGGCTCTAGCATACACAATGGAATATCGCTGCAGACGTGTGTGTATTCTGGCGCAGCACACTGGCAACTATACTTTAGCAATATACTGTGTCTGAGAAGGGGTAGTAAGCTCACGCAGGCGCTGTGAGGCAACTCTTTGGAACAAAGACCATCCACCTCATAAATAATCAAAGTTCTCGTCGAGAAAAAAGACACACTAATAATTAGATTTCACCGGGCTACATTTTACTTGGATCGTTGCTGCTCTGGAAGAAAAAAAATCTCTGAACCGTTGGCCCGATGCTTTTTATCCGGCATGTATTTATGTTCTATGCTGGCTTTGTGTGTGTTCTGTGTATGTTTGCGCTCAGTCGTTGGTTGCGGGCTTGTTATAAGCACGAGTCAGACCACCAGTCCCTTTCTACAATCTCTCCTGTCTCAACCCTCCGCTCCTTAGGGCAACAGGGCCACATAGTCAGCCCCCCCTCCCTTTCCCCTGGCTCTCTTTATCCCTCACCGATTCTGTCTCATTCCCACGCGGGTAAAATCTCCTTCGAGGTAGCAAACAAAGCGACCAGAGGGGACCCTTTTGGCAATGCGCGTCCAGCATATTTACGACCTAGAACTTTAGCGAGTTTACTGGTCGTTCTCTCCGTGACTCCTCCTTTGTACCCAGTTTTCACCAATGTCCATATCCCCACTTCTGTCACACCGACCCAGCGACCTGATGCCCGTGAAGAATGTGTGTGTACACACTAACCCTCGAACGAACCAAATGTGCCTAGTAACCGCAAGTAGAATTTAAAAGAGGAACTCCACAAATGATCTCTCGAGGATATTCAGGACAATGCGATGAGGTGTCCGCCACCCAATATCTTCCTATCGTTTTAGATCTGCCTTATGTCCTCACCAACAGTGAATCCGATTTCGTCTGCTATTCTTTTCCGTTGCACATGACTGACAAAAGTGCTCCCAGACAGTTGCTCAATTTTGAAAGCAGTGGTCGACGGATTTCGATGCTATTTCGCAGCCTGAAGCAACTCTGAGAGTTTCTGACAGGCAGGTAGAATGTTCACCTCCAGACGCGACCCTTGACGTATCTTTGGAATAAAGTTTGTTTAGATACGTTTTATAAAACATTAAATAAAATCGAAATAAACAAAAACACTTTTCTGACGAAATTCCATTGACCTTCCGATCAAAAACTTGGCATTCTTTTCATCGAGTCGTGTCGGCAAAGACTAACGGTATCCTCGTATAGGGTCGATATCAGAAAATCAGTAAGAATCGACGATTCGAATGTGAGAGGAAAAAAATGATATACACCTGGTGAATCCATGGATGCACTTTTGTGTTGCGTTGGAGACGAAAAGCGGCGAAGAAAAAAGGACCGTAGCAAAGATATTCCGAGGTAATAGAAGGAAGACTACAAGGAAAACGATGCCACGTCCCCGATAGACTGTTGTGCGCAGCATCTCACATGGTAAAAAAAGAGGAAGCTATACAACATCCATTGCGGTACTCCATTCAGAAGTGAAATGAATAAAATGGAAGGACTCGAGAACTGCTCCACACTTTCATACAATGTGCCAGCGATTTCTGCAGGTAAAAAATCGCTGCCTGGCATCTTAGGACCCATCGTTTTTTCCCCTCCATCGCCCTGTTTCGTTCTTTCTTTTTTTTGGCTATCCCTTTTTCCTTTGGCGCAAGGATCTGGCGACGCTCTCATTCTTTCGCTCTTTCTCACCCTGAACCTCGCAAAAACGAGCCGCGCTCCCTCTTAAAAATAGTTATCGCATAATGGGAGTAACGAGGATGGGACTCGTTACGGTATACCGGTTATACCCGTAAACCTGAATACCTGAATAACATTTCCTCGCGAAAGTACAAATACACACGTGGAGACACCGCGAAGGTCGAATCCCAATGTGGTCTTGCGTTCGCACACGAATAACCAACGCAAGATATTTCACAAGCCAAATATCAAGTCATTGCCGTGAATAATACGCGTGAACATAAGTACAATGGACGTTACATCGCTCAATAACACCCTCGAAAGACGCTCTGACTTATTACACACTACTGCCTGAATGATAATCTAACCATATGCAGTCCACTCTGTCTACCGAGCTTCTGCGACCCTTTGTTCATTCCTTTCGCGCAGCCCTTGACGCCACGTGGTTTAAGATCAAACCCGATGGATACGTTTACGTTTTGGCATCTGATACTCATAGACCAACTCCCGGTGACCTAATTCTTTGGTCTGCGAACAAGACCACCTGGCACTTCTAAGAATACATGCAACTCTCATTATCATTCAATAAACTTTGTTACAACATTCTACAAGAAGAGTGAACAGGCAATCATTCATGTCGTGCCAATCTACAGAAAACGTGATTTCAGATTTTTACGAACATTCGATCGGACCACGTATAATTAAAAAAGAAAATATTAACATTCTGGGAAATCCTCCAATGAGCTGACGGGAAAAAACTTCTTCTGAATGATTCTGAAAGTGCAAAGCCTGCGGATCGGTCAAACGGAACTATAAGTATGCGGAGGCGTCATGCCATCGCTTGTATATCGAAAAATAAATATGTTTTTCAGTTTTGTTAGAAATTTCGAAAGAAATGGCGCCTCAGAGTTCTCTTTGTATGGGATGGAACGATCGAGTATAGTTGGTGATGTGAAGGGGGCTTTGTGCCATGATTTTCTTTTTTAATAGTTTCCATTTCCCCTTTTAAACGCAGGGTATTAAGAAGTGGGAATGTGGTCGATGTTTTTGTCCATATAACAAAGGAAAGGTATCATCGTGTTTAAGCGCCAGGTCGTTCCTGTTTTCAGGTATGCGTCAGGTCATTCGTGTCTATGCGTATATGTGTGTATTGCGCCACTGGATTTTCATGGCGTTATGTACGTTACAACACGTGCCAAAGTACCAAATGGGCGAAGAAAGGTACGCCTCAGGATTCTACAGTTTGCCACTCATTGCCTGCGCCCGATCCCTCTTTTGGCAGATCTTGAAGCACACACAAGGAGTCTTTCAGACGCAGGATCATCCGTAGTGAACGACCAGTCGGCGAATAATCATCGACACTTCTACATTGAAAAGGAAACCATAGAAGAACGCTAATCGCTTGTTTAGAAAGGATTCGAGTTGAACCAATCGACGTGTCCTTCGTTCCTGGCGCTACAACTGCCGAAAAAAAACAAGATATGCAAAAAGCAATGGAGACGACGACGACGACGACAGCGACGACGAGGTTGAAAGAGCGAGCGTCGCGAAGAAATCTCTTCCAAAATAGAATCAAGGCTGTGCGACAACGTCGGATGTGCTAGAAAGCGCGCATGGAACATTTTCAGCACAACGTCGAGTGAGTGCGAGTGGACCGATCAAGAAACTGAGACTTTTTGAAAGTCTCGAAACGGTAGCAAAATTTCCTGCATAGAACTTAGAGGCAAGGGAAAAAGGGAAAATCTTGAGATTCCGAGAAGATATTGGGCGAAAGCTATAAAAGAAAAAATAGAAGACGATTCGAAGAAAAGTGATTTAGCCATAAACACACTGGTCGCCGGCTTTCATCCCTTTTGTCCCAATACTCGTCTGCCTCCGAAGCATACTTTTTGTTTCAAGCAACGACAACCAGAAATATACTCTCCTGTTCCAAGACGCCGCGGGATGTATCACGAATCGCACAGATTCGAATGGGGTAGAAAGAGGAAGAAGGGCGAGACGCCTCGGAGAGTGCCGCCGCACTACACAACCTTGGATTACATGTATACGTAATATAATACGGTTTTCAGGAAGTCACTGGGGCCACATTTTTCTTGATTTAGCGAAACAATCCCAGCATCTGAATTTCAAATGTAACATGTAGCCTGTATCAAGAAGAAACTGTATCATTCAGCTCGAGTTTCGGGCTCATCTTGTGTCTCCAGATTTTATTCTCTCGCTCCCTCTACACCAAATACCTAAGTAACCATCGACGGGGTGCACACTTCAAACCAGAGACCACTTTCTTCGTACAGACAATACAGTTATAGTAACCAAACGTAACCCAACTACAGAAGGGTCCAATTTCATCGAATTAGTTCTCAAGAGTACTTTTTTCGTCGTCACTCGAGACCCTTTGTTTCCACGAAAACGTTTTGACAAATTGTGTATCAAACTACGCTTTTGGGTGCTGAGGTCATCCATGTTTCTATGTTTCATTTATTCCATGCCGCCGCATTCAATGTCCCATCAGCAGCAGCCACTTTTTTCATTGTTGCATTGTTTATGTTTTAATCAGAGTTTATATCCAACGCGTCTATAAACAGTTGACACGAGTTAACGTTCTAGACATTTTGCTTTAGATGATCTGTTGGTTGATCTTGTCCCGACTTCATTTGGCCTCCTTCGCATTAATTTCTTGCGTTACTCCTTATTCGTATATAGCATGCGGTTCTCTCACTAGCAAATAAGCCTGATGAATGTAGAAGCGAGTCTGGACGCTGTGTTCAAGGTTACGCGTGCACGAGGAAGATCCCCGTTGCCTCTGGCGTTCTAAAACTCGTACAGGCCTGGCTGAATTCGTATTTGGCGGTGGTAAACAGCTCCGGCGAATAATGGAGACCTCTGTTCCATTTGATCGCGCGCGCGGCATTAGAGAAGGACAGATTGACGAAGGCCCAGCCTTACACGAGGGAAGAGACCGAACACGCGCAGCTCTCCGGCATCCGGAGGGGACTCAAGGTCTTTTCTGGTTTTGGCCCTCTTACCGCGCTGAAGCCCTTATTACGCACAAACATGTATGTGGGCCCTATAGTTTCGTATAATTCGTGGATCGTGTTCCCAGCACTGTTATAGCGTTTTCGTTCTCATGCCAAGTGAATGAATACGTATGAAGTGAATGTGACTTATCCCAATATTCCTCAACGAGCGCGCAAGACCGAGCGAAACGCCCCGCGACAATCCTTCATCTGTAACGTCTCGAAACTCGCAGACACGTGTAACTGTGTCTGAATAATATATAGCCAACTTGCACAGTTCTTGTCAGCTCGAAGGGCGTGTAACCGGATTCTCATATTTCACATCAGCATACGCCAATACGCAAAGATACTCCAAAAGCTTTCAACACGTGCCTGTGCGCTCGACGTCGTTAACAACAATAAATAAATTTAAAAAAACAACTGCGCACTGCGAATTTCGCATTTTCTACCAGGTCAACGTAGCTCAACTTTTCGCGTTAACTTCATTCCGCATTCCTTTGTGTATTTGTCATTATTGAATGAATATTTCGAGTCCATGCATCGTTATTGAGTTCGACGATTATTCGCGGGTTGTTGAGGCTTGAAAATTATGCAACGTCACAGCCTTATTCAACGACGCCTGGGAAAGGAGCCAAAATTGAGCGAATAACGCCTTTCGATCATTTTCAAGACGAACGCGCTTGAAGCTCTTACGGCCGATGCTGAATTTTAGTCGTGAGTTAGTCCAGTATTCCGCAATTTTATGGTTTTCTATAAAAAGTCAATCAAGGGCGATGAAGCATGATTGTAAGGTCTTTGGTAATTAAATAAAAAGAGCCCGTTGACCCCTTCGAGATACAGTGAAAGGAGAACAATTGTCTTGCAGGACATTCTGACGCCTTGATGATTCTGAAGTTTGGATCGTTGGAATGCAACGAAATTCGTTTTCATATGTGGTAAAAATAATCATTTGAGTGGAAAATGTAATTATGATGATAAAATGATCGGTTTTTGCCACCGAAAACATATCGGCTCGAAAAATTTGGATGAAATTGATAATTGAACGAATCAACAATAAAATAAAATATTTTTCGTTGCATTCTAACGTTGCAAACTTCAGACTCGTGACGCCTTGAGGATAAGCCAACTCGCGAAGTGAAAGAGAGTGAGAGCCCATGAGAAGGTGTGACAGCTCTGGGAGTCTTTTGAGGAGTGCGTACCGACCCAGGGCTTTTGAAAAGCTTATACACAGAGACTCGGGACTTGATAAATGCGAGGGTTCGCTCGTGCCCAATTCCTAATTTACAGGACGTGATTTTTTATTGTGTTTTGGTTTGTATTCCAGTGAAGCGTGTCTCAAATATCGATTTGGACGTTGGCATCCCCATCTCGAGAATATTTTCACCGGATATTCGGGGATGTTGGTTGCGAGGTTATTTTTTTCTTCGCGATATGATGCATCGAGATCGTTTACCCAGATGTAAATTTGCTCGGCGTCCCACGAGTCTGGAAAAAGCAAAGGAAAAGAAAGAGAAACACGAGGAGTGGAAATGTAGAGAAGAAAGAAAAATATAAGCCTCAAACCATATATCTACTTATAGCGTTATACATTTTACATTACCCACTCGGTTCTTCCCAGCTTTTCCTCATCTCGTCGTTCCATCTTCTCGACTATATTCTTCTCGTACCAACAAGGAACGTCGCTCGCGAGACGTGCATCGATCAACGTTTCGGGCTCGCGCACATATTATTCCACCCGGATGAGCGCTCCTTGCGTTAAATGTATTCGCGGTGTCTCTCAAAGGCTTATTTCAGGAGATCGCATCGAGTATGTACGAATGGTATGGGGGACATGTTGCCCGAATGCTTTGAGCCTGGAATCAGCGAGGCTTCGTCTATTTTGCATAAAAAAATTTCTTTCTGATGGAGAAACTTTCATATGATCAGAAACCGTGTAATGGCGTGCCAAAAATTTTGTCGGGGCATCACTAACGCGATGGTACGTTTGAAATGAGCTTCAAAAATCGAGAATATCCTTTTGTGTGCGCCCTCGATTGCTACTAGCGAAGCAATTATTTGGAGAGCAAAGTATTCGCGACTGTCGTGTAGAATATGAAAAAAAAAAATCGACGCCAAGTCGATTTTTATTAATTAACGAGAAATTAATAAATTTTCCGAGGCAAAACATCGTTCCCTCGTTTCTTCGTGCAACCCTAACTACTCTCGGAGGACCGTAATAACTTTTGTCGGGTCCAGAAGCTCGAATGGAAAAACTATACTGGCGAGGGAGCGAGAGAAAGAAAGTGGCAGAGTGGGCCATGCGTTTCTCCTCGAGGATGGAGCAGACACGTAAATATATAACAAAACACAACCCACTGTTATATACATGTATATAAAGATAATTATGTCTATATATGTATCTAGATAATACATAACAGTGCGTATGTCTGTGTGAGGTTCCGCGTACAACTTCTCGAAATACGACCCTAAAAAGGGGTGAAGTTTCGGATGGGTTGGTCGACGATGCGGCGACGTTATTACCCTTTGTCCCAGTAATGGCACCTCCCACGAACATTAAGCTCAATCCTCTGTCCTCTACATTTCCGATAACTCTCTTATACATATATAAATAAATATAAATATATAGAAACATATACAGAAACGATAAACCGGCTACTAGGTCGTCCTTCATCTACGCGCTTCCCCATCTACATTCCGGGTGGACTTTTTCTTACGCACTCATTCCCATTCGCAGTATATACAGAAAACCCGATAAATTTTCTACTCGAATCGTCTACTTTAGGAAATCTTGCTGCGGTGATTTAGCCACACAATTCGTTTTTATGGGCTCTTCCGGAAACGGCTCGAGACAGGAAAGAAAAAGACGAAACAGTAACGCAGCGAATACGCGAGCTTTGGAAAACAGGGGAATCTATTTTTTGTCTCTTTTCTTGTTGATTTGCAGCGAAACATTGTTAGGGGAACGAAGGTCTGATTTGTAAAACAGCCTCGATCAGAACCTTGTTCAACCAGAAGGACAATTCCTGGCAAACGCACCAACTCTTTCGAAGTAACCGATTTCACACCGGAAACGATGTTGGCTGCGTTTTTTGTCGGCAGCAACTTGATTGTAGATGAAAATGGACGTTCATTTATTTTTGAAAAATGTATATTTGTATATACATAATTATTTAGTGATGTATCGAAGGATACACGCGGAAGCACGCGTCGATTCCCGTCCAATCGTCCGTACACCCCAACAGCCAAGAATTATTGCCCGAAATTATACGTTTCGCGTGGGCCCGCAATTCCGCGTCAGCGACGGCGCTATTTTTATTAACGGTCCAGTTGAATCGACGGCGCGATTGTGGTAACGAAATGACGACACCATTCGAATATTCCTGTGCGAATTCGTGTGACGAACGCACCCCTTTTAAACCGCGAACTAAAAAACGCCTTTTCATCTTCTATTTGCCGAATTTTTCCAGTTTCAAAAGCGTTCAGTAAAGATTCGGGAAAGAAAATTCCGTTTCAACCAAATTTCGATTCCGGAAAAAAAGAGAGTGAATTAATTCACGAGTTTCCTAATCTTCGGAGAGACTCGAAGCGCGAAAGGCGATGAGATCGTGGCAGAGAAGCTCCAGGTGGCATCCGGGTGGACGAGAAGCGTTACATTTCGTAACAGGGTCGTAAAAACGGATGAAAGGGTTGGTAAAGTTCGCTTGTTACGATGGCAGTTGTTGAGTTTATTCGTATTACTCGCTTCTTGTGATGTTACAGCCGAATTTCCTTTGTTAGCCCGCGCATCGAGCATTCGGATATGCTCGGAAGCACACGTGGCTTTGATTCCTAGCACACGTTTGTATTGCCTACTTTCAATTTCCCCCTAGGCTCTTACACATAAGGCCCTCCTTCCCTCCTTCTTGTTCGTCTTGCCGTTGCAAGTCACATGTCCGCGCGGTCCGCGTCTCTAAAAGGTAGCACGGAAGATAAATGAGGCGGCGACCCAATGGGGCCTGCGAGACTCGTGCGGGGCACGAGAAAAGACGATCCGCTGCCTTATATACACAAAATACATACTTACACATATTTATACAATGTGTCCTGAAATCCAAAGTTGAATTTCGAGGGCCGAGTCTATGACGAAATGATAAAAAGAAAATTCTTTGTCCATCTTTCTCTCCGCTGCAGGATTCATGAAATATTTTATTGACAGCAGGATATCGCAGCCAATCCGGAAGCACAGGCTGCTCCCACTCTACTTTTCTTCCTATCGACGCACCGTATGAAAACTCACAAAGGATTTCTCTATTTGAAATTTCTCTAGTTCGTTGGCGACCCGACTTTCAAGACCCTCGATATATTCGTTTTTTTTAACATCACCATAATCCTCGGCATTAAGGGGGCACCGTGTGGGCTCGGTAGCATGGTGGCCTCGCTCGTATCTGCCTGCGTTTCCACTACGCACGAGCGAGCAAGACAGAAGGCAGCTGCATGTGCCTAAATGTGATCTTCTCTTTATTCTGTTCTTTGTCACGAGGCTCTATGTCATCACCCAATCACTGAATGGATATCACGTGACGACATTACACCATTTTCGTTATTACCGTTAGCAAAACAATTTTATTCGTCAACCTGGAGATTCCTGTCCGCGGTTAACTCGCTATTTTGACTTAAAAGCGAGCTCATGACAATAACGACAAAAAAAAAACATCGACGTTTCCCATCTGTGTCTCGCAATCTTTTCTCATCTGTCCCCGATTAGAAATTTCGATTTTGTAGCTTGATCAATTTAATTGATTAGACTGATGAAGAATTGCCTTGATCGGCTTGTACTATAAAGTCACTTATTTATTACCATCATAGCGATTGAACTTTTTAAACCGTTTCAGTACGCGATAAAAACAATTATCATGAGTCGCGTATGACAAACTTGCCAATTCGGTTTTAATCTCGAGTAATGATGATTGTGATTGTGATCAAGTAAACAAAAACTGGAATGCTAGAAAAATGTAATTTCCGTAATTGAAAAATGAGCCAAATTCACTGTAATGGGTACGTAGGACGATTGATTCATCGCCATACTTTATCGTTTCGGAAGATCGTGTAAGTGCGTGTGTTCATCGAAACATTTTCGGAAGACTCTTTTGACAGTTTAACTGCTTGGATAAACGTTTCCCGAAAAACCTTAATCCTTTTGTCCGAAATAGTCGCTATTACGGAAATTATGTTTATAGCCACGCAACGTCGAAGGAAGAATCGTTGCGAGGTTTTCGTTTAAATTTACGATTCGAACAAAGGATCATTGTCAGATGGGCTACGGAGAAGGGGATAAAAAGTGGGCGGCCGAATAAAAGCGGGGGCGAAGTACATTTATCGGCATAGGAACGGGGTCGGATCGTAGAGCTTACCGAATGCTCGGACTTCCGGGCCAGCTGGTTTCCTAGGGTGAGAGATAAGTTTCCTCTAATAGGGTCTCGAGTTTTAACCAGCAGTGCCTGCTTCAAGCTCATCCCGTTCATTTTCCTTCAGCCTATTTTTCCTCGCAGCCATCCAAACTTTTGTGTCTTTCAAATTCCATCATTATCGTGACGTCGTCATTACAAATTGCATATTATATTCACAGGGTGAAATTATAATCACGATTCAACATAAAAATTTGTATTTTCAAAATCGTTGGACTGTTCGAAAAAATAGTTCGGTGCGGTCAATTTCCCACACTGAAAATTCAATTTTGTCAAAAAATGTCGATATTTTGTTGAATACAGCCAACTAAATATTTTCGGATGATTTCAAAATTTTCGTTATTTTGACAATATTTTTCATTGTAACGGAACTGTCAGCAAAATTTACGATTGGAATGACAAAAATTTACTTTCCGAAAAGATTTTCCAGAATGTTTTTTGCTGGTATTACAAAATTTTCGTGATTTTTCGAAAAAACGTTTAGTTGAACGTATCCAACAAAATATCGATCATTTTCAACAAAATTTTCTTTTTAGTGCATGCATTCAAACCAGAGTCACTCGAATTACGTTGCACGAAAAATGATGCCAATATATTTGCGACTTGAAATTTGACGATCAACTCGGGACTCGCATTTTTATTTGTTTTCTTAGAAAAAAACACACGGCAATGTTTTTTTCTTTTCCCAAACTTCTCGTAACCAGAGAAGATTGTGATTCATCGGGTAATCAAGCCGGTGGAAAAAAAATGGTGAATCATCCTGCGTCGCCCTAATTACGGATGAAAAGACCCTTCGGATGTTACCGCATCGTGAGGACATGGCACAGATTATTACCGGGTGCAAATCGATTTGCCAAGCGTCAGCGAATTATCTTCACTGACTATCGATACAATTTTTCTTGAATTAATAGTCGAAATGAGAAAATTTCTCGGTGTTGGAAAAGGATTTTGGTTCTACCAACAGCAATTTTTCTAAAATGTGGCATATCTCTTGTGCGGCATTGAAATTCGAAGCCCCTGGTCAATAAAAACAACCAAGTGCTGTATACTTGGAAGCGGGAATAAAAAAAAAACTCCCTCGCAATTAATTCGGAGCATCGACGTACCAAGCAGTACCACTGAACGGCGCGTGCACGAGCCACCTGCGCAAATTGACACGAGGCACTTTTTGTTCTCAGTTTATTTTTGGTAAACTTTCTTACTCACTTTCCCCTTTCCCTTGGGCGATTTTATGAAACGGACACGTGCTCTGACCCACCGTATTCATGAACATGTGTTAATACGCACATGCATATACATATGGGGCGCATATTCGCCGCTATAGGAAATCTAAAATACGTTATACGTTGGTTTTTGTCAAATTTCATTTCGTTCGCCACGTTTTGTCAACTTTGCACATTTTGTTTATCGCTGGAATAAACCCGTTGTAAATATTCATCGGCTAATTGATTTCCGTGTTAAGGTCGTGACCTTGGAAACCCAAATTCTTTTTCCCCAAGTAATTACCGAAAAATCTGGAACGATTAGTGTCGTTCGTCAAACTCAGTCAATGTCGATGGTGAAATTTGCGTATTTCACGACCGTTTTACTTTCACCTGTAAGCCCCAAGGCATCTGGATAAACTTGAAGTGATTTATGCTAACAACTATAATTGCTGTTATTTTCATCGAGGCGCCTTCTGTAGATGCTAGAGCGCTTTTATCCGAAATTTCTTCGGAGAACTCATAGATTGGTTTCGGGCATTTGACTAGGAGATTAGACGATAAGTGTGGCGTAGAATTATTGGGGTTCGCATAACAGGATAGACGGAAGGGTAGCAGGTAGTTATATAAATATATATATGATACTAAACACACTATAACGCTGCGTATCCGAACTAGACAACTGTGGCAGTATTATTAGAGGGAGCAGGTGGAAGCTAGGGCACGACGATTTCCTAGTCTCATTCGGATGCTCATATACAATACTATACGAAAGATACATCTACGATTCACGTGTATGTACGAAGCGAGAGCACAAGTTTGCTTCATTTCTGAGCGCGTCCCATCCGGCGTTGTGGCTTCATAAATTTTCTTGCTCGTGGCCCTCTTCCAAGCTTCGTAGCATGTCCTACATGCATATATATATAAGTATATGTTATTAGTGACCATCGAGCGCGTTCCACCCTTCGAGTGCACGCACTAACATTGCGTGCTTTTCCTCTCCGAAGCTACTCTGCTTCGTGGAACTTGCCAGAAAGCTTTCGTAAGATTTAATACCGACCTCAAACCATCCCCTTCATGCTTGACTTACTGTGGAATCAGAACGAAGATAAAATGAATTGGGAACAAAAATCTTACCAACTATTGGGTTCGCGCTGTCAGGTCCCATCAACGCTCGAAATTACACGAAAGCTTGCAAACCAGGATTCATTTTTAAATGACTCTGAAGTTTGCACCTTTGAAATGCAACGAAATTCATTTTTATCTTTGACAAAAATAATTATTCAAATGCAAAATGTAATTACGATGATAAATTGATCCATTTTTGCCATTCAAAAGGAATATCGGCTCGAAAAATTTTCATGGCATTGAAAATTGAACGAATCTTGAATAAAATTAAATATTTTTCGATGTATTTTAACGGTGCAAACTTCAGCATCATATTTTTAACTTAAAATGATCAATGGTTTGGCGGTAAAAAAAAAATATTCGATGAATCTCCACTCACAACGTTTTTAGATAAATAATGTTGGGTCCTTGCAGTTCAGAATTAAATTCTCGATGCTGAGAATGCAAATGCATGCGGTTTTGTGTTTATTTCGACTCAAGTTTGGTTTTACATCGAATAAGTAAACTTCGGTGCTCAAATTAATGGTCAAAGTTGGTGCTAGAGACTACATCATGTGGAACCTATTCGGCCAAACTCATTTTATGCAGATAAACGATCAATCCGGTGACGTTTGATTTCTCCTATCAATAAAGTAAAAAATGCAGCATGTTTCGAATGGCCTCGAAGTCTTCCACTTCCTGTTTAGTTTATGGCGGAAGCTCCTCAGTTTATTTTTATGCGCATACGTAATAGCGAAGCCACCAAAGTCGGGACAAAGAAAAAAGCGATCAAGCAGGCACCGGCACCGATTATGAGACACACAGTATAAGGACCACCTGCCCAAATTTATTCACACGCATAGAGCAGTCACGAAACAAAGAGGGGAAACACGTGCGACGATGCGGGAACTGCGCAGCCACGAGGACTCAAGGACAAGGTCGTTACACAACTCCACAAGGTCGGTGATGTGACGAATTTCTTTTGTCTCATTTCTAACTCACTGAAAAAATAGGCCAACGTAAACACGACTTGTCGGAAATTGAGGAAATCCAAGTTTACGGCTTTGCGAACCACGATTTCGTTTTATTTCTTTCGAACGTGTTTTTTTTTCGAAAAGTTTTTATAAAAACAGCAATTTTGAAAAATTTCACGGATTTTACTGTCCGTGAGCTAACGGTTCGTCGGGATTTTTTCATTAGTTTGGCGAATGCGTTCGATCTCTTTTATTTTGGTTTTCGTGCATGGATTCTGCGCTGATATCCGTAATAAAATGCCTTCCGCCTCGAAAATTTGAGGTTATTCGTTGTCAGAAGGTTATTGATGCGTAACAAAAGTGACGGGGAAGGGATTGGCGTGGATGGTGGACGAATCTACATGCAAATGGTTCCGATCCGGGCATTGAGAACAGCGAGAAAAAGTGGAGAAAAATGGTGGAACGAAATGGAAGTGCGAGGGAGGAAGAAAATGTTGAGCAAGTGGTTAACGTGACAACTTTTCTGGGATGAAGTTCACAGCAGTAATTTTTATCCTGCCCCATCTCCATCTCTGCAGTATCCTCCGATCCTCGCTCTAGTCATTTCGTTGTGTCCCGCGGGGGCCAGGAATTCAGTGGATACAAGACCAGCTTGGTTTTGGTCTTTCAACCCCCGCGGGCGTTCATGATTGACGTGGAGGTTTTTCATCGGCAACTCCGAGGACTTGGTACGAAAGAGGTCGGTGCGCGTTAGCAGCCCGAGTCCCACAACCATCGTGACAACCCTCGCTCCTGTTCACCAAATGGGGATGAAATGCTCGTTCGAGGGCCCTCGAACGTTGCAACCCCAGTCATTACTTCGGCATTAACGTCCCGACTATGAACGCACGACGGGATGATTTTTCTCCCTGTTTCGTTTTACTCTATACCTTCACTTCTTTTTCGCTAAAATCGGTATATACCGGAATCGCGGAGTGACAACAGGCCGCCTGCCATGTTCTCTTTTTCTCTCACTCATTCCGTGTACGTTTCGGCACAAATTTTCAGCCATCGCTGTACCCACACAGTCATTGGCCATTTTACCGATCTCCGAGATTCGTTGTTCATAAAAAAAAAACATTTTCACAATCCTCCAACAATCCGGGGACACAAATTTCGACGACGAAATTCTTGACAGTATAAAATACAAATTTTCATGTCCTTCGACGCCCCTGCTCTCCGAAAAATCTCGTGAATTTGCGAAATTTCCAGAGTGATTAAATATTCTGGTCGTGGCCAAAAAACACACGAAGTTTTGTCCTGGAATCATTTCGAAATGAGTTATGATCATCATTTTATTGATAAATACAATAAAACGAAGTTCTATAATTGGAAAATAATGAATCACGTCGAGAATTTTGGAAAATGGATCTCGTACTTGTGCCTTAAATGGCCAAAGATTGTATCTTGTTGATGATATCTCTATCTCTGTCGTTTCTCGTCAACAGGCGAGTGAAACTGCCACGAATATCCCTCGCTGTTTCAGGGAGACGTCTCTCACAGGATACAGCATAGCATTTCGCCATAATGAGTATATCCCCAGCGACGATTTGTGAAAAATGTTGTTCCTTCTTTCTCTCGCTTGCGCTGAGTTTCCCCCGAATCTCCCGCTGGTTAACACACTCGTGTGAGAATAAAAATACGAAAATCGTCCACAGGGGAGATGTTTTATGTCAAATTTTTACTTTTTCCTTTCCCTTTCAGTTTTTCCCCCTCTGTGTTGCGTGAGTCCATTTTTTCTTTGTCCTTTAATTCACACGATCACGGGGCACACTTTACGCTGATGTTTTGGTGAGAATCGTTAGATTCAGAGGTATAGTGCAATCCTCCGATTTTCACAGCTTCCATATAAACTTATTTTCATTTTTCTCTATTTTGTTTCACGCTTCGTTAACCCACAAAGATTTCCAATTTTCCAAATCCCGCTAATTTATGGCCTCTAGCGTTCCGAAGCTTTCTCATTTTTATTGCAATGTCCCAAAGTTATTCAAGCATCCCTTCGACGCTGCAAATTATCAATTTATTCCCCCCCACCGTTTCGATCGATTTAAACTCACAGTTTTTAAAACTTTTTATTGCGCGATTGCCATATTGATCGCGTTCTTTCTCTGCATGGAAAAAGACCCGGACAGCTGTTCTCGTTTCCGGGCCTAGCAGCTTGCCGCATTATTGGCAAATTGAGCTCTCCCATCCTTCTCTATCTCTCACTCTCGTTCACCCTCGTGCATCCTTCTCTTTCCGTTGTTAAGTGAAAAAAAAAACTTTTTTAATGCCAGGGAACGATCGTCCGTTGCAAATTGAATAAAGCCAAATACTTGCGCTTGCAGTTGTTAAATTCACGAGTATATATAGAAATCCTCGCACTGTGATTACCCATTTCTCACTCTCGGTGTCTCAATCTGCGTGTATCGCGTGAATCACGATCAACGCATTACGTCATAATGGATTACGATGATACGCATTTGATGAAATTTTTCCCCGTTATTTGACCAAAAATGAACGACCACACACTCTCTTGTGCATGAATTTTCCTCGAAACGTGAATTCTGATTGCAATTTGCAGGAAAACTCATCATTCACGAATTTCACAAACTCGGTCTGATAAAATCGATGCTGAACACTGTACCGATCGATTTTTCGGCATCTCCGTTTCGATAATGGACGAAATAATGCAGAAATATTGTTTCACACGAGGAGTTGACAATCGCCTTTGTTTTCTATAAAAGAAAAGGAAATAGGACAGTGTGTCCATATCTGGAGAATATTTAGCGATTGTGCAATTTCGACTTGTACGCGTTCTGCCTCGACTCGGTACTTGCCATTCGCGTAGTTGATCTTAAGACTCCATTTCGACGTATAAACGTTTACGAGCTGCTCCGCTCTTACCGCGCGACGATCATAAAAGAGCAAGAGAGACCCTTTTCTCGATTCAGCTATCGCTCGCTTAAAGCAAGGATTCGCGCAACTCAGCGAACACACACACAGCTAAATGAAATGGCGACGAGATCGTTCACTATGATTTAACTTCGTAAGACTCTACGGACTGCTCTCAGGCCTTGTCCGGTAGCCGGTTCAAACGCCAGAGACTCTCGTTCTTATTTCCACCATAAAAGACGTTTAAATCTATATATAAAAGGCCGCATGGTCGACACGTCTTATCGCCTTATTCCCAGTACCTGACAATTTGGTGAAAAATCGAAAATTCAGAAATCAACTACGAATCCTTCGAAATGTAACAAAATTTATAATTTTGGACAGCAAAATCCTCGCTGGATCCTCTGTGCACTCCGTTCAGATTGACGGGGGCATATTCGCCGAGGGACAATAAACAAAATAATTTTCAGAGTCAACGGCAGCGTCATTCGTTCCAACCAGCAAATTAAACTACTTGAACAAACCGAATGATTCGGTGAATCGAAAGTTTTTTTTTTTATAATGTCATAAAAATTTGGTTTTTCAGTGTAAATGGAACTCTGATTATTCTTCGGGACTTTTGGCACAAGAAACGCATTTTAATCGGTCGTCGTGGTGTATAAATAATTCAGTATAAATTCGTGAACGCTGGAAAAAGATCGAATTACAATTCTACGTTAGCGTGCACTAATTATACATAAATATACTCGCCTGCACCGTTCATTGTATATTCACGTTTCAATTGAAGTGAATAACTCCGAGAACGTGCAGCTATTCTCTCTATTTTCTATCCTGAATTATTCAAGGCATCAAACATTCCGTCTGAGATAAAGTATTTATATGCTGTCGTATCGCGATGGGCTGTAGCATTTTTTTTTTTCGGTTTATGACCTCGTCATAAATGTGTGCGCTGAAATGCATACTCCTGAGTTTTCGATCGTCAGTCTGCGGTGACGGCAGAACGGACTTCGATATCAATAAATCCTTAAAAAAAAAACACGATAACGCGTTAAAGTCAAAGTATCAACGAGAGCATGAAGGATAATTATATATTTCGTTACTGTCGTAACTTTTTCTGCCAACAATTTTTAAAATTATTCCCCAAAATTCCCCAAAGCCGAAAAAAATTTCAAATTTTGCCTGAATTCAAGAGAAACCGCTCTAATGAGGTCAAAAATTCTGCGTGTTAATGAACAGCTTGAAATTTTAGTTTTTCCGTGCAATAGTCGAAAAAAAACCTGAATAGCGGCCACGGTTCATCGACGTTAATAAAAAAAAGGAATCACACCGAATTACCAGCCAAAAATCGATCAATCTGACGCGAAAAAGCCCATATGCATAAAATATCATTATGCAGAGAAACTTTATTGACTGGTGGCGAGGGCACATTGCGCCGTCACCGTCAGCTTCGATATACATATATGTACCGACGTATATATGTTGATTCGCGCGATGCCAACGTCCGACGCGACCGCCAACTAGCTCAAGGCGAAAGAGCATTGGCATTAGAACCTCGTGAGTTTTCTCGCTTTTAGTTCTCTCAACTCTGTTATGTGTTTGCATCCACGTTATATGAATGCGCACTCATTGCATCGCCAAAGCCTGCTGCGACATAACGTATGAGCACACAGATCAACTATTTTTCCAATTCTTCAAGCGCGTACAGAAAAAAAACAAAACTGCATCGAGATAACATTTTGGCTCAGCGCTTTTTTTTTATAACTGCGTTACTGTTGTGTCAATTAATAACAAGAAACAAATAAATAAATACAAAATTAACTTCTTGGCGTACGAAAAATGAAGATTTAATTAAATTCTCATCGTAATAATTTGATTAAATCGAACCTGTTTAAAAATTTTTTAGAATTTCTATCGAATGGACATCTCGACAATTTCACCAAATATTTTACAAGAGTGCATCGCTCTCGAATCTCAAAAATGCGTGAAAAGTTTGTAAATAAAAATCATGTCGTTCCAAAGTTATGGATTCCGAACACTCTAAAAATTCATATCGAGAACAGTGAAAAAATAACGAGATAATTTGCTATAAATTCAGCATCACATAACAAAAAATTGTACGACTCCCGTGGAAAGTCCCGAGAGAATCTATAAGTCTTTCCAACGATAAGAATTTTCGCTCCAGCCAACCTGCGAGGCCGCAGGATCTCATATATAGTGAACTTCGCCCTCGATCGATCTCCTATTCTGATGAATTTGATAACATTGTTTATGCTCTAGATACCTGCGGTGGCAGTTGCTGATACGAAAAGTATATACGAAGCGCGTACGATTTCGGAAAAACGCCTTTTTCCATGTAACTGTGGAATTTTACGGATTCAGGTCAAAGACAAAAGCTAATGACTCAATAACCCTGTGAATTTTGCTGAAGCATGTGTGGAAGATAAAATTAGCATGGAAAGCAATATTTATCGATATGGAAGCGAGCGTACGCGTTAGAAATTATATCTCAATGTTCTCGACTATCAGAGCTTGCTGGTGTTTTCATAGTAAAATAAAAGAAGTCAGTTGAAGGCGCGGACTGTCACGTTCGCGTATCTTTGCAATTAATATCAAATGGATTGTCGTAAAATGTTTTTACGACCTGCTTAAAGCGCACGAGTCTGACACAATATAAAATCACACACGTACTATATATTTACATGATGGGAACGTGCTTAGCAGTTGGTGAAAAAATGGACCGTTGCTTTGTTGTCGACGTATTTTGTTCACAAAAGAATTTGCTTGCTAAGCAGAAAGTTTCTCGGAAATTTTTTTCATTCCCTTTGCAATTGCACTTTTTGGTCCATATTTCCCCGCATTTGTGTGTGCCCACGATATATAGTTTTTATGTAGCGTCGCTTGTAGTAGGAAAGCTGTGTCCGTCTAGATCCAGAATCCTCGTGAACGTTTTATAGTCAAGAGCACGTTTTGGCCTCCCCAAGTAACGAGAATAACGACCATAGGGCATACACCATCAGCGTCAGCCCCGAACTAGGGCTGGAACGTCGTTTTTATGTAGGAGCGACGAGGCGTCAGTCCGTGATTTGCTTTCGGAACAGGGGCTTGACACGTGGGTGTCCAAACGATCCTCATGTGCCACTGTTTTTTTATAAAAGTTCCAATTACCGGAGAGTGGTGATTCAATGGCTTGATTGGCCAAAGACAATAACGAGATTGCAATCTTACCTCTGAAGCATTTTTGCTCCCCCGGCCAATTTGTCCTTTAGCTCTTCGTTTCAAGGACATTTAAACAAGATCAAAAGTTACACAATAATTCATCCAAATGCATTTAGTTTGCGACAAAATTGTTTTGTGTCTGTGAACCAACTGAACGGGAGTCGTAACCTCAGATAAATAAACAAAAATAGTCTTTTTCACTGCAGAATATTATTCATGGAATAAGGCGAATGATCCTACACCGGGTTTATCAATAGAAACATCGGACTTAATGACACTCGATCCTTGTATTTTGCACGTGCACATACCACGTGTGTTCCTTGCTTGCGGCTCTCGAGTCGTGACTTTTTCACTTGACATTTGTATCAGCCCCTTCTTTTATTTTCAGAGATCAGAAGGGAGGAGAGATAGGATGCGTCCGGGATAATCAATCGTGACTGCCCCGTCACGAGTTGATATACTTCAAAGATCGCAGATAAGTTCGAGGGTGTCGTGCGATTGTAATGCGAATATAGTAAATTTTATACAATGGGAATTCAGTGCTCCGTGGCCTTTCCCTTTTTTTATTTATATTTAAAATTAAACTGAGCAATTTATTGCAATTCGAGTTGAATTGCAGAAGTTTTTGATCAACATCTCATCAAGGAAACTCCATGAAATGCGTCGAAAAAATGGAATCACATTGCAATTCCTTGGTCATTTGGAACCTGCTGATCAAAATTATCCCCTACATTTAGTTACCCTTTCATATCCATTTCATAAACGACCCGAATCAAATGTCAGGTGCAATAATCCCTTGGCTCTGATTGATCGAACATCGTATGCTGCATTTATCTAAACCCACGTGCACCAATACTTGTATGACGTTGTGCAAGTACAGAAGACTCGACGATAACGATCGTCGATCGAGCGATTAATCCCCCTCGACAGATTAATATCCCCCGGGAGCAAAGCTCGCGCGCTAGGCCAAGCCAATCGTGCGAAATGAACGTATAAATTTTGCGAGAATTTAATGCCGTTATAAAAGGCGAACATTAATATCAAAATCGAAGATTAATTGCGTCTCGGACTTGTCTATAAATCGCGATTCATTGAAAAAACGATTCGTTTGACAAAAATTCTGTACCGATAAAAATGACAATTTCCCAGCTACATTTTCTGCATTCCTTCTCTCTTACCATTCCATTGCAAAGTTCCAAAGATTCAAACTAAACTCACCGGACTATTATTGCAGCGCAGGTCATGGAATTATTCAGTTCCTCAATTTGAACATTTCACCAACCAAAGGAATCTCCCACATGAGCCACGAGATCCTGAGATAGCTTTATGCAATTATGTTTAGCCGGGGAGATTTTGTATCTTATGAACCACTTGGTCTGTGCGGAGCCTCGCGGGGATTTTCAATCATACCTCCATTAAGGCAGTGTGCACGTCTTAGGCAGGAAAGATAAAGCCTAATAGTTTGGTTTAATAATTTCTGGATTGAATGCTCGGAATTATGAATGAATTCATTAATATTTTAATTCAAACACAAAACATTCGAAACTAAAATGAAATTTTTACGGCCGTAGAAACGATCCCGAATTTTGCTGAAAGTGAAGTGTAACTTATTTTAAAATTATACCGAATTTTATTTTCTTCTAAAAAAAATGTACACGTCGCACTTTTTTCTGTGGTCCATAAACTTGATTTCGTGTGAGACGCGGCCAAACACAATTTCACGGTAAAGATTAATAAATAGACCAGATATAAGGCGACGATAACTTTTTGGACTGGCTCACGCCTGAAAATACCGCCCGCTTGACATCGCCCGCGGGCGTCGGGTCATCTTTCACGAGGCGTGGGCGGAATACTGGTCGAGGCGATCAGTACGACTCGTGATGCATAAACGTGCTTGGTTAGTTGGTAACTTCGTATCAGTTACTGTCACTCTATCCTTCTTGCTATGCATTCTATGCTGCGACAGTACAAAGTGATTCAATCAATTTTCTCATGCCCGCAAAGTGCTACACTTTTTCCACTGACTTCAATAAATCGAGCACGCATCGCGGCGATAGATTTTATGCCATGGACAAACATCTCGGATAACTGATAAAATGCAATGAAATATGAAAGAATTTCTCTTGCCGCAGGCTGGCAATGATAACGGATATATGTTTTGAAATATTGTAAATGATTCGACCGACCAGTTGTGCAATTTTTTCAAAAACTCGTTGTAAGTACAACCTCCGGAAAAAGTATACGATCCGGATTCTCTACAGCCCACGATAATCATTCTCCACCAATAATAATCATATCGTACGGCTTTCCCACCAGCGTCGGCTGATTTGTAATATCAAAGCTACGCGCCCTCTTTATTATATCCGGAGATATTCAAAAGCAACATTTTCACTTTCCTCATCTGCCGTTCGAAACGCTATATTGACTTTGAACCTTCCACCTATTTGTGCAGTGTAAAAAAAATACTGTTTGTATCGTCCAATTTGCATAATTTTATTTCATGTGTTAGATGCAAAAATGTTTCGATCGAACTAAATTAATTTTGTTGCGAATAAAAAACTGGGTTCAGCGTTTTCCTTCGTCGACAGGCAAACCACTTGATGCTTGTAAATTAATCAACTAGATCGTATAGTAGGAAAATTATTTTATTCCCACAATTGGAACTTCGTCTAAATATATTTTACGGAAATTATGAATTTTCAATCGACCAAATGAGATTGACTGCGATTAGTTTTTTGGGACGATAAACTGTTGCATTAGAATTCGACCATTTTGCTGCTGCATCGCTGTTGGGACCGATCGACCAATAACTTTATCTGATCATCGAATTCTGTTATATCTAATAATTGGTCAGACGATATTGATTCCATGGTCCTCCGAAACACGCTCCTCAAAACTGCTAACGAACGCGATGAGCTTCCACATCGCATTTTCATTTGAAATTGATTACAGTGCAAGCGAAGTCAGATTTTTTTCTACTGCGATAATTTGATCATATGTAGACGGAGTGAGTAGCTTGACAGACAAAAGATATTCCAGATTACACGCCAAGACGAGGGACGTAACTGTCTCGTTCCAGCAGGATCGAGGAGCGAAGGCGACGTAGGAGGAAACTTGCACCCTCTCAAGGACCTAATAACTTATTAACATTTCGGCGCTCGTGTTACGTTCAAGCAGGAAGAGAGAGAAAGAGAGAGAGAGGAGGGGGAGGGAGAATTAGAACTCAGACATTAGGGGTTGTTGCTCTACCGGTGCGTCGCTTCTTACCTACTCGACCCTCCCGAATTCTCGTTTGATAATGCGCCCTTAAATTCTATTAATGACAAATTGCTTTACCCTGCGGAGTTTCGGTTTTCGAAGTACGTTCCCATACTCCAGACGAAACTTTCGCCTTTAATCGAGTAATTCAATACGCAGGTACAAGGTCATTTTTAAACCTCGACTCTTCGGATAATCGATCTTCATTGTTGAAACTTTTCGGGAAACAACAACCTTCTCACGAAGTTATCGATAAAAATTGATTCGGAATAATTGAATATTGTTGAAATATCATCTGTACCTTGACTTTGTTATCTAGATAATCGCATACATCGTGGTTGAGTAATTGGCTGGTTTATTAAAAAGGTCAATTACCAACGACCGTTCGTGGTGCCATTTTTAATTCTCCTCAATAGATGAGTTCTGAGATTAATCAAAATACACGGAAAAAAAGAAACAGTAGATATCGCAGTATAAACTGCTTAAACAACAGGGTACCCACTTTATTTTACAATCGAACAGAGAATTTTCCTGTACGAACTGAGATTTTAACAGTTTCACTGGATCGTTTACAGTTCGTTACAGTAAATTCATCGATGTTTCCAGCAAAAGTGTTCAACTGTAAAAATTACATGAGATCACCGATTTTCATACTGTACGCAGCTGCAATAGTTACAGTGATACAGTAATGACTACAGAGCGATTCATTCAATTTTACAGTGTGGCACGGTATTTTCACTATTTTTTCCACAGTTGGTGACGTTATCACCAACACACATATACACAAACGTGTGTTTAACAGTGTTAAACTGTTAAAATTTACTTTGGACTACACTGTAATTTGAGCCAATTTGAGCCCTATTTTTCAGTAAATATCGCTTTTCAATCGCTCCGAGTCCAATGCAAACTGTGTACCACTGTACTTTAAACTGTTTCTTTTTTTTCGTGTACATCAGAAATCTATCAGACGAACTTGTTATCATTTTAATCAGTTTTTTTTTTGCAATCTATGATTAAAGTATTTTTTTTTTTCAATGATATCGACATTGCTTGCGACCGTTAGCATTTTATTCGTAGACCGTTAAACATATGTAATTTACCGATCCATTTGAAGAAACGTACGCGAGACTGGAAACGATGAATTCGCGCCCAGCGAAAGAAAACAAATGGAAAAAGCTGTGCTCGGTATAATCGATCACTCCGGTAATCGTGTACCGTAACAGAGACGAGTGGTCGCGGACTTGATCTATCGAAATCAGCTTTCACCGCAACAAACTGTCGTCCCTTGGGAGTCGTCTGCGAGGACTCTGCTGACCACATAACAACCCACCGTTCCAGGGACGTCCGCAGACTGTCTCTCATCTCTTTTTACCTGCGTCAGAACCTCCGATACCGTTCTTGGTGTATCATTTTTTTTTTATCAAACGAAAAAACTTGCGAGTGTATTTATATGGATCTCGTTCGACCGCGAGACTTTGCAGTATTTCGGGAAATTTTCCGAATAAGTTTAATGACCGTTTGAAATCTGAGGAAAAAGTCTCCTATGGCCGCAAATAGACACCGAAAAATCGATTGACCTTGCAGCAAAAACCTCTGCATTGCTGGTGAATTTATTTGTAATTTGTCAGTCCACCGGTAATTTTAAATGACGTTGATGTCCACCGGATTTCTCTGGATCGAAACGATTTTTCTCAGTGATCGTTTGATGCAAACTTTATTTATTTGCCACGGCCTACTATTTTTCGAGCGAACTCCAAATCGTTTCTCATCAGTGCGATTCTACTGGGCAAATTGCCGGAAACTTTTCCGTTTATCCCGAAATAACTACACCCTGGAGAATTGAGAAAAGAAACGGAAAGCTATCCCATCTGGGAGAAATCACAAAAATAAAACTTGTACGGAATAAGAATTTGGTGCTGATTGGTTGTTGAATTCCGACGGGACAAAACGTTATACTCAGCTAGGTTGTTAACGTCCTTGGTCATCTATCAAATTGAGGATTTCGGATGATCGTTGAATCTGCGCGGAAATTTCTGGAGACGAATTTTTCTGCAGGATCGCGAAGCAGAAATGGAGAAAATAAACGCGGTGAAAACAAAAGCGAGATCTGGGAAGATGAGATCGAACTCAATGCAATGCTCGTGGCTGTCGACGAAACGAAGGAGTTTAATTACTGGGAAAAGTCGTTTGACAATCGTCTCTGCATTCGACGGCGCCATTGTTCGTTAGATTCTATTCAAACTTAATCATGACTTTGAATTTCTATGGAAGATCCATATTCGTCCATAGTTTCGCTTCTCAAGTCATCGCTCGCAATTTCTTTGTTTCACTATTTTCAAACGCGTGTGGCGCACTGCTTTGTTAACCATTATAGAAAGCATTGGTGCGCGCACAAGGACGCCATTACAGGAAAACGTAGACAGCGTGACAACAAGGAAAATTCGATTGGCGAGACGAAAGACACGCGAGAGAAAGAAATAAGGCCGGTCCTCGAATCCCAATTCCACTTGGATTTCATACCCTTACCAGAACGCCCTCCTCATCCGGCACCCTTTTTCCCTTGCGATGCCTCCTGCTTCGTCGTTTTTTTTTTTTTCATTCTTCAGACCCCTTTCCTCGTCCTTCGTCCTTCTGGTGGAGGGTGTGCACGAGGGACCAACTCTCATTGGACGTTGCGTCAAGTTCCAGTTCCCTTTGTTATACTACACTGGTAAAAACGAGTGTGTGTTCGAGACCGTGGCCCACTGACCCTCTCGGATTCGCCAATCAGTAAGGACTGCTGGTACGATGTACCACTATCGCTAATGCTTCCGTATGAAGAGGGTTCAAGGGTAACCCATAGGGAGCGATGACGCAACGCGCGGAGAGTTAGAAGCAGAAAAGTAGAAGCGTTTGGGGGTGGCTGCGGCGAGTAACAGAAAAACGAGAAAATTTCATGATCGAGATTGACCAAGAGAAAGTCAAAGAAAAAGAGTGGAACAAGGACAAACGACAGGGGGACACGTCGGATGCGTGCTCCGAATGGACCAAAAGAATAACCAAGAAAAAGAAGCCCGAAGGGAGACGCTTGGACCGGGACTATACCAAAATCACGAAACTACACAACGATGATGCGATGAAAGGCACGTGATCGACTTTTAATGCGACGCTTCAAAATACTCGGACTCGTTAGTGCCCTAATTCAATTTCCTTCAGCGCGAAAAATAGAAAAATCCCCAAAGAGCATCCAACTCTTATGGTAACGCGTAGAATATTAATTAAGAGTTCTCTATTTATTCAAGAATTCTCTCCTTCATATTCAAATTCCCCCAAGAAATCTTCATTACGATTTTACGTTAGTTTTACGTTCCGATGATGTTCACATGGCCGTTTGTCAAAGTTTTTTTCGCGCATGATTGAACATTTTTACCATTTTCGTTCTGGAACTTCTCAAGATTGATCGCACCGAACTCAGTGCCGCATTCACATCGAATAAACAAAAGCAATTAAGGTGATAACTCATTAGTCGCCAATTTTAAGTGGCCATTAGGTTCCCGAATTTCAAATCTTTGTGGATGGCTTTTAATTACTTCGGAAAAATGATGATAAATCCTGGCAAGGGGAATTTCAATCAAGATCCAAATATTATGAATTTTTGCCAAATTGCGATTTATTCATAGAAAATGTTCTGTTCGATGGACACTGAACGTTAGTTTATCACATTGACGAACCCAGACTCGTGAAAAATGATCTTAGAACTATTCCTAAAAGCTGGATAATTCATTTGGACATGCCGGACTTTTGTTTTCACGATTAGAATTTCTGACGGGTATTCATGGGGTTGGCCAAAGTCAATTCGTGTTTCCGGAATCGTTACTTACCGCGTCTATGCTCATTATACTCTTTTTCTCATCTCAATTCTACTTTATACCCTCCCCTCGTGCTCGGAATCGAGTCTGTACGGCAAGAACTTTTCTTGTAGAAATAATGGAACAACGCACGAAACCAATGAGTTCTGCCGCGGAGGGAGTTAGAGAGTGAGATCTGAGCGAATCAGCCTTTTACGAGGAGGAAATTCCCTGGTGAATTCGAGACGAAGCTCGCGCAAGTTCGCTGCTATACCCAGGCCTAACTCGTAGTCAATCAAGGAGATAATCAGAGATAGAAGATGGAGCGAGAAAGAGTAGCCGCGAGTGAAGGTAAAAGAGAGAACGAGTTATGTC
Source organism: Diadegma fenestrale (assembly GCA_037043255.1). NCBI lineage: Eukaryota > Metazoa > Arthropoda > Insecta > Hymenoptera > Ichneumonidae > Diadegma > Diadegma fenestrale. The sequence continues at coordinate 13,559,089 of CM073309.1, read as the reverse complement.
CCAAATCGTGAACGAGCTGCCAGAAACTCGACAGGCCGAATCGAACGAGGGACAGCGAACCGAGGGACGACATTGCCCGCGTAGGTACGCGAACACATTACGCATCTCCGCTATTTCTTCTCTCTTTCCTTCCCCTGTACCACACTTTTACAGTCAAGTTTCCTTTCAGAACGTCGACCATTGTTCACGCGATACACTAACTTCACTTTACAATGTAGCTCACAAATGTGCAGTGTCGTAAAACGCTTGATCGTCGAGCACACGAATGCGCTTCGATCGAGCTCCGGAAAATTGAAGGATTTCGTTGCACTATTTTCCAACTTCGCTTGAGAGAACTAATAAAGAAAAACTTTTCGTCGGCTCGGTGTAAGAAAAAGCTCAATGCAAACGTGCCTTTAACAAATGTAACAACATCTATTAACGCGGCCACAATTAACGAGTGTATATTTTGCCCAGGGAATAAAATGTGCGTTGATCAACTTTATTTTTCAGCGAAAGAATAAAATCCTGAATCAATCATCGCATTTTATTCACAAACACAAATCCCGAAAGATATTTCGAAATATTGCCAAAGCGTATTATTTCCCCTCTCGTAAAAAAAAAGCTCTAAAATCGCGAACGAGAAAACAAGACTTTACGAGTGTAATAACGAGCGTAGCATAGGGCTTTTCAATAACCGAGCGACGAGTCGGATGAAGGGTAAAAAGTAAAAAGAGGCAAAGGGCAATCGAAAAATATATAGTTCTGCTGAGAATTTTAATCCGCAGTCCGATCGTAGCAGCTCGACGCTATATATATTGCATCGATATACAGATTAGCTCCTCTCGAAAGTTCGAACCCGCCCTCTCAGCTTTCCAGATTCTGATATTTTACATATCCACAGGACATACTATGTATAAACTATCGACTATGTATCTATATCGATATGTGTACACTTGTATAAATTCGAGTAAGCTGGATTCTGCATAATCTGGAGAGAAGTCCGCGAGACAGCCCAACGATCATTCTCACCGGATTGTGTTCGGTGTTGTTTGAACGGGAACTGCCAGAATCTTCAACTGTCCAACGCCAGACATCGATAAAACGTGAATTTAAGTAGACATTACGAAAAGTTGCCATTTCAGTTCTTACCAGGATCGGTTGCGCCCCGCGGAGGCTCAAGCAATCAATATTTCGTGCAATGAAAACTGAAGAAATTGTTGAAATAGATGGAAAAGTCTGTTTGAGTTTCGGGTCGATTGTTACGAGATCGAGTCCGAAAATGGTAAAATCAATGGTTAGATTTGTGTGTTTTGGATGATTACGATTGTTCGGGATTCTTGAGACGTGAGTCGTTTTCCCATCCTTTGTGGACACCATCTATCTCCTCTCGACGTGGAAATGCTGACGCGCCGTCTGGATTTTTTACGCCTGGTCCAGTTTAGGATGCTGGACTCAACGAGAATGAATCGACGAGAGGTTCGCAAGAGAGAGACGGGAAAAGGACCCTGTGAGGAACGAGTTTGGCAAGTCAAACTGACCGAAAATATCTCGACTGTTACAAAAGGAATGAAAACGGTTTGCCCATCAATATTTGATTGAGTAATGTACTAATAATGAATCAAATAGTCGACCGCGAATGCATTATCTCCTTCGAATTTCTGACGCAGCATTTATCCTTTATATCGAAGCCTCTGTACTCCGAATGAATTCTAATAAATTAATTAGAAAACCTGAATGCCGCGTAGAAAAACTGAAAATCTTATTGAAATCGGAACATCTCATGAGGAGTTTGCGCTGCACCTTGTTGTGCAAAGCCTATTTACAAATTTTACAAACATGGGCGATTTTGAACGGAAAAAAAAATGGGACCAGCATTTTGTTAACGTCCCTTTAACGTTACAGGTCAAAACCTGGCGTTGGCTTGTGTTACTTTATAGTTTAACACTCGGAATGCTTCTGATAATAAATTGATGGTCATAACAATAACAATAACAATCGCCATGATGATAATAACGTTGGCAAGTACATCGAACTGAAGGGTTGGGATTTGAGATGGAAAGCGAAATCTTTATGTATAAAATTCATCCACGTACGGGAATATTGTTTTGTATGAAGAGCTGGAGGGCGGTGGTTAATGCGTACACGTAGATACTGGTGAGTACATCAAACTACCTCGGCAATTCTCGAATGTGTAATTCAAACGGTAGCGATACCAATACAGGAGAATAGGGCAAGAGATTTGAAAGGGGAATAGGGCTGTAGATAACGAAGGGATGGAGCGGGTATGGATGCGTCGAATTTCCTCTGTGCGCACAGATCGACACGTGCAGCATCCCTGGATCGTTCTCATCTCCCTTTGTCTCTTACTCTCTCAGTCCGTTTTTCCGAATCTCCCTTTTAGCTCGTGGTTCATGCCTCTCAGCTCTCGCGCCCTTTCGGCGAAGCGAAAGCAAAAGCGAGGGTGGTTCTGAAGCCTCGCTGTGGTAGTGCGCCCATATCGGCATCCATACAAACATTCGTACAGTCGTACACATAGCGCTATATACATGGATTTACATGTATGTAACGAGACGTATATAAAATTACTGAAGGCCAGAGCATTTGTTTAATTGGGGAACGCTATGGCCGCTCACGTCACGAGAAAGTCTGCTACTTTATATTTTTACTATGTACAGCAGGATATAATCCATCGTACATTCACAAGTACCCACACATATACAGATTGTTGCATATATTTATATTACATAATGTATATGTACCGACGATAGCTAAAGCTCACGAATCACCCTACGCTGTGGAGCCTTTTACTCGCTCGCAAATAAGCCCTTTCTCCACACCCTCGTACCTTGCAAATTTCGCTATAGGGCTACAGACCCCATGTATACACATTTTGCAAATATGTATAGATATATATTACATACTAATGAAAATGTAAGGCTACTCGATAGTAACACTTATATTGATCATCTACAAAGGTTATTCAGGATATGGGACTATTTCGTGGTACACTTTTGAGTACGGTCTTGGAAAATGTTTTGCCAATCGAGGATGAAAACAAATAATTTCAAGTTATGGTTATTCCTGTTCAGTTTGACCAGTAAAATACGAGAATCATTTCTATGATTCTGACGCCTCGTCGTTCGTGGTGAAATGAATAAATCCTTGACCGATTATTTATGTAATCAATTTATTGATGGATAATTGTGTTTTTTTTTGTTGAAGAAAATATGAAAAAAATCGTTGCAACGGATTTTTCGTACAAAGAACTAGAAAGTTACAATCGCACCTGAAAGCGCAAATGATTCATGAATGATCTGAATACTCTGTGAGCTGAGTTCATAAACGTGGTCGAGTAACAGGGTTACGTTGGACAAAGCAAGGAGTCGGTAGGAATTGTGTTGGGAAATCGATTGGAAAAATGGTTGGGCGTTCCGAATTTTCTTGTTTGACGATGTTGGAGTGGGAACCGACCGTTATGTACCCACTCGAAACCTCATGGCGAGACGAGAACAGCACAACGAAAAATACACGAGTTATTAGCGCGTGTCGAGTATACGTGGGTTTTTTTTTTTGTTAAAAATCGGTACGTAGAAAAAGCGAGTGAAAAGGGTCTGCGAGATTGTGTACGAGAAGCTTGGAATCTTGATACAGAAAAAACCGTCGGCTATACGTCCAACAGATGGAAAAATTTTCTGAAGCATCATCGATTCGAGAACATTCATTACTTTTATTCGGGTCTCGAAAGACTCACCACTTGTTCATTTTTTGTATTAACAAGCCCGAACATTGAACAATGATCATCCATTAATCTAGCCTTTGGCGGTTGTGAAAAAAATCTGCATTGGGAACGATTCCATTTAAATTTCAGAGGTCAAAATAAAAAATAATTTTTGGCACTATTTGACATGGAAATTTACGATTCACGTCAATTTTCTACATTTGCTATGTACTGGAATATGTCGATGGCGTGTTTTTCTCACTTTTGTAGCATCCAAGAAAAAATGAACATTCCTCCCCAGCTATTGGAGATTTTTGAATCCGCGGCCAGACAAAAATGAAGAACAGCAGCAACAAAAAGTGGGAAAAAATTTCAAAACGCAGCCCATGTATCAATCAGAGAGGAATGCTCGTTTGTGAATTATTTTTATATGAAAACAATTGTTTTCCATAACAAACAGGTAAAGTTTAGGGGAGGGGAGCGTTTCTAATAGTGTACGGTGTGGGTGGGCCTCTCGATACCATAAATTGTAATCCCCCTGCATTGTCTCGCAGGAGAGCGTCATATATTGCATGTACGTTGAACGTTGTACGCATTGGCGTCAGGTTATTCGTGGATGCGTTGAACGGAAGGGGGTAGCGAAGAGGAAAACAGGGCAGTTCTCGTGTGTTCGACTACACTTGGTTGCCGCTGATTTTCGCCGACCCTCAATTCTGCTTCTATCGCATAACAGTCACCCCGTGTGTGCACGTCGAGTGATAACGCCATGCGAATTTCCAGGGCTCAAAGGGTTGCATTCCTGAATGGGAGAGGACCATGACATTCGGATAACTGTATGACAACGTTTTGTAGACTCAGTGAGATCGTACTATAAAACTTGACTGGGAGGCACAATAATATATTTCATGTATCTATTGCAACATCGTAAAATATTATCAGAGGGCCAAAACACGAGGATCAAGCTCTGTGCAAAAAATAATGGAGAAAATTACACGAAGGGTCGCGAACAATTTCACATTAAACGAATGCATTTATGTACACAATAATTATAATATTTTCAACACACAAAAGGGTTTTACAGAGACGAGACCCTTCATTTTCCTACGCGTTGATTAACCCTTCTCTGTTTACTTTATTATCTGGTAAGTCCTTCGTGAGAAACATGGACGTGGTTATAATCCACTAAATAAACGCACGCGATGAGCATTCACGTGTCCGAGCTGTGACGTACTTTTGCTCCAGGATCCATGTTCATTATCATTATTTTTTTATCATTCAGGATTGAGACGTGGGAAAAAGAATTAGGAGTGGATGCATCAACGAATAGTAATGAGTGACGTGAGGAAATGTATTCGGTAAAAGCGGAGCAGACCAATTTGACAAACAGGGATTTACACTTTATCTCGCACCAGGGGGTGGTGATGAGAAACGAGAGATCATAGTAACAATTTTGATGATTGCTGTTTAACCGGTAAACATGTAAATGGAGAGAGCATAAAGGCGGAAATGGATGAAGGGATGGATCGAAAGGAGAGAGACAGCAGCAGAGAGTGGAGAACGATGAGGGATGTAGGGAAAGGTTGTAGAAAACCCTGTTAGCCCAAGGGCTGAGCCTCGAATTTTCGCCGATTTCCCCCTACGCAATGATTCTCGACAATACGAGCTGTTTTGTCGAGAGAGACATCCCGGACCTTACTACATCGAGGACCACCGAACGCCATTGTGTCACCCTCGAAACAGCTCTCGTGCAATCGTTTCGGCCATTGAATCGCCCAAAGAATGGGACAGAGTGACAGAAACTCTCAATGACATTCTTACGACGAGGAAAAACGATCTTATATTGGTTGATTTTGCCCACACACACACAACACACTTCTTCACATTCTCAACGTTACTTCCTCTCTCTTGAATCCCCGGTTCAGACTTCCGGAAAACCTCGAGGATCTCTAATCCTTATATACGTATCCTTAATTCAAGCTTCCCTCTTTCATCGAGACCCTGTATCCATAGACTCAGAAATATTAAAGCTCGCATATCGATTGCTGACCTTCAGGTAAATTTTTAAACGTTTCTCATGATGCTATAATCAGTGATTTGCAGAAACTGGAACAAGAACAAATGAGTGAGCGAAAAAATTGAGTTTATAGTCATGTGATGGGTTTCTAAAAACCTCCGAGTTCATACCTACAAGCAAAACCGAGAAAAAAACAATTTAGGCATTTTCATAGCACCAAAAAGGTGCTTAGAATCGCCTGATGATAATCGCATGTAAAACGCAAGTCTTATTTGCAGCTCACTTTGACAAGGATCGAAGCACACAGCATATAAAGGTATTATGTATAATGGATAGTATACGTAAGCGCGGCGAGTCTGTGCAAACCTTCCGGACGGACCGGAGAGGGTTTGTCTTCCCGAGCAAACACCGACTTCGTGAAATAATTAGGTGTCGCTAAACATACGAACATTCTCTTCATTGAGGGTTCGTTGACGGGGTCGCCCTCATTCTCTATCGCTCCCGGCGCACCCTTTATCTTTCCCTGTTCTTCTCCAATATTAATGCCCATGCACCAGCACTATAAATACACAGAAATGGGAGACACATACACACATATCTACATTTTTCGCACATGACGATGAAAAGCGTCGAATCCATTGTTCGCACGTACACTATCGTCAACGAGTTTCAAATTATCGTTCCAAACGGCTTCACCTCGAACATCGTCCATTTTAAACAATAAACAAACTCAATTATCGAAATTTAAATTTCATACGTGTAATTTTATCGATTCCTAATAAACTTATAACTTTGCTCTATTCAGAACTCAACATACGCTTTTTTTATCACAGTTTTAATCATCAGAATCCAATATATTGCCTGAATTATTTTTTAAAAGTTGATATTTTCAAGACTTCCCGGATACAGTGTCCTCGTACATGCTTTTTCGTATGATTGTAGAAAGCGATGAATCCTTTGTCAATACGTGCCTGTTATCAGACAAAAAACAATGTACTCATTCGCTAATGTACATATTGAACCGTGAATCGAATTTGATGCTGTCGGAGCATCTGTTCTGGTCTGTTCTTTTGCAATCAACAGCACCACAATCGAACTAACTGATACGTTCGATGTTACGCTTATTCAGACGTGATGAACAAAAAGAAAGTCGAAATGAATCAAAAACTGATTCGCTGGTCGTATGTGGAGGAAAATGAAGTGAAAACTGTCTGGCAAAAAACTCACTCATGAAACGCTTTCAAATGTTTTCCTTGGATCCTTTAATTGAGAAAAAAAAAAAACATCCGTGATTTTTTTTTTTTGTGTACTTTTCAACACCAGGCTTCTGAAGAATCTAAATCACCTCGAGACGACGCACGAATCGTAACTCCGTTGATTTTCACCCTTACCGAATCGCAAGGAGTCAGAGGAAAACGAGTCGTTCAGAGTGAAATTACTGAAACGGCAGTTATTCGGTTACGTAACCCGAGACACGTCAACACTGTGCACGACACGTTCGAGCCCAAACCGACCAACAGATCTTTAATCAACGCGGCCATGACAGTTGGAAGAGTCACGCAGCGATTCACTTAGGATTTTGTCAAGTATATATACGCATACATATCGTCGAGCAGGCGTCACTGATTGGGTTACGAATTTGCTGAGCTGGCCCCAAGCGATCAGACGATATTCTCTTCAAAGGAAGCTTTCGGCGGTTATTAGCCAAAGTCACCCCTTTCATGGATGTTGCAGATATCCAAACGCCACGACGTTCTCCGCTCTCGAGTTTGCCCCAATATCGCTATCTCCGCTGTGTATACTCGTATATACGCGAAATACAAGTATAGTGGAACGAACGCCTCCAACAGCGAGTTCCTTAATTAATTTCCCATAATTCCCAGTAGTCCGTAAGATCAGCGTAACAGCCTCGGCCCATCTCATTTCGTCGAGGAAGTATGCGATCGATCTTAAAACCATTTCAGATTAAAATTATAATCTTTTTATTCGACGCTTTTTTCTTACAGTCAAACCTCTCACAACTTCATGAGTCGAGTGAACTGGATAATCTTTTACGAAGCAATCTCGTTAGAATTTTTTTATTTTTATCACTTTGTGAACGAAGTTATTATTGAATGGCAAGGAAAGTCCGCGTTCGTCGTGATCTCATGGAGAGACGTAAATATTTATCACGATCCCTTTGCGAATCAGAGTTTATTTTTTAATGCGTACGAGGAGGGCCGATCAACTTACGACAACACCCACTATATTCGTATTAAAAAGAGTGCTCGATTCCCTTTCGACTCCCTGCTTTTGAGGGTGTTCAAATAATAACTGTCTTTGGTACGTTTGAGAAAAGTGATGAGGGAAGAACGAACATTTAATTGCGGTTTGACTTTCGCTTTCCATTGAATAAAATGAAAGAAATCGCAGAAATCAAAGTTTAGGCTCTAAAAATTATGCGCAAGGGTGAAAATCGAAAAAAAATTTATTGAGATTTTTTTTTTAATTCTTTAAAAATTCTTCAAAAATGAAATCTAATTTGCTGACGCGACGGTGTCAATAAAACATAAAGTAATTCTCGATCGACGATAATCGAAACCGCTGGGTTTCAAATTTGTACTCGTTCATCGTCAAACAAAGAATATCGACAACTCGAAGAACGTCCTCACATAGTTCTCGTTTTTTCTTCCATCTCGCTGTACAATCTCGAACGTCCTCCTTGTCGTTGACGTTAACTACTAAGTATTTCGAGCTACCACAAACAGACAATTATTTTTCCGGGGGTATGAGACTCTTCCAATATACTCACCCTCTGCCTGAAGAGCCAGACGTCTTCAGATCATTCATGATACGAAAGTGATATCATAGGTCTGCCCACGAAGCAAAATAATCACCCACCGCTAAAAATCAATATATCAAAAGATTTCATATCAAAGAGGGATCAATTGTTTTATTTACAGAGCGTTTGAAGCTAAGCATATGAGCCAAATGGCAAAATGCACATTTTCGAGGATCATTTTCTGGAGAAAATTACTTTAAATTTTCCGAGTTTTCAGAAAAATCCAAAATTTTGAAAAAAAAACTGATACGACAACAAAAAATTCGATGTTTTTTTTTAATTTATAACGATGTATCAGCAAAGCCACCGAAATAATTGTTTTTCTAAAACACGCTTTCGAAATATCGTGGTCACCAATTTGAAAAGCATTTATCATTAAAAAAAAAGTCATTTCGTGTACCTGGTGGATCAAAAATTGTTTGTAAAAAAACTCTGGAAAGGGACTCGAAAGTTTCAAATTAATTTTATCGGCAAAACGTTCTCTACGAAACGAATTTTAGACAACAATATACGGTCTTAAGGGTCAACTCTTGGAATCTGTGCATGGATAGCCCACGTTCGTAATACTTGAATAAAAAAAAAGGATCTCTGCCCTCTCCACTTGAAAAATCTTTACAGAGCTAAGCCAATTTGTTCGGATTTATATTCCATTTGTAACAAAAAGAAAAAAAACGAAAGAATGTTTTTATAAATACGCAAACGGCGTACACAGATGTGACGTTGATTTAGTTTTTATTTTTCATTTTTTGCATATTTCTTTTTCGGTTTGCAATGGCTTCGCAGTGTATTTTAAACGTACGGGCGAATAAAAAAAAACGGATATATTTGTACGTACAATCAATCTATTCGGTGCGAATAAAGAAGACGGGAAAAATGAAATACACGGGGGTGGAGAGGGGTGAACGTGTGGCTGTTACCCCAACCGTCGGTCCCGCCAGACGTATTAGCGAAATAAATTGTGCTCCTGGTATCGCAGCCTCTGATATACGGATATACATCAGAGCTCCGACCAATTTGCATCAAGCTTCATTCGCGTTCTCTCCGTTTCCTCGTTCTCTTACCCACCCTCTCAATTTTTCTTCTTTTTTCATTTTCGTCCTCGATTCGACGTGTTAAAAGATGAAGGTGACAGAAAAAAATGAAATTAAAGAATTCTGCGCGGTCTTTTTTCATCCTTTTAACTTTCCTGTCATCACACGATCGAGCGTTACTTTGCTTTCATTTTGTAGGTCGCTCACTGACGAATATCTAGATATAAAGTAAATCTCACACTCACTTTTGTTCGACAATGAAAAAGAGACAATGAGAGAAAGCAAGCGTTGGAAAATCCCAGAGAACTCTGCCTTCCGCTGATTGCTGTCTAGGTTTTTGGCTCGTTGGCAGCTGCGATTATTATATTAAGCCCGGATAAAGGAAACGTGATCTGGTCTTATGAGAATAAGGCGATGTAAGAGGGTGGAAAATAGACTGGACAATGTTTGTGGATACGACGCAGAAAATTTTACTTCCTAATAAGTTTCTACAATATTCTCAAGTTTTTTTCAGCTGACAATATTCCCTGTTGGCTTACAAGGCAGTTCATCAAAGGTAACAATATTTATAAGTCACAGTAACCATGTTCGTGCGCCTGGATGCATTCTCATCATTTTTTATGGCATTGTCGGTCCAACCCACTCAATTTTTTAAATGCAAATGAAACGAGCCGCTCCGCCCGTCGAGAGAAAGAGAGACAGAGAGTTTATTCGCGGATCGATGACGATTTCATCAGAAGCTGCACAGGGGAGAGCAGAGGCGCGAACGACCAGGACGGATTTGTCGATAGACCATGAGAAAAAGCTCTCGTCTATGTGCAACATGCTTGGGCACCCCCGCGACAGCCTGTCGACAGGGCATTAGCGAGAGGATTCTCGACTCTCGTTCGAACGCAACAGTGACCCTATCGAGGATTGATGGACAGTGACACAAGAGCCTAAATACCTATTTTGATTGATGGAACACAAAAAAGTCAACCCTTACTATTTAAGTATGTAAAAAAAAGATAATTTACATTTTTATACTCGACCGGGAAGAATAAAGAGCGATGTGTGAAATTTTCAATGAAAATTCGAAAAAATAAGAAAAATCCGAAAGCGACGGGTGGACAAAATCTAAAAATTCTATAAAAACTGAATTTTCTGTTCCTTTTTTTTAAGTGTAGAATTTATAAATTAATTCCAAGAATTTGAGCGACATATTGATTTTTTGTCGTATTACGTATTTGTTCAGCGAATTATCATCAATTTATTGTAATTCCATCAAACCAGAAGGTATGGAAAAAACGAAAAAGTATAAAAATATGATACGAAATCGAAAATCCTATGAAATATGATGCAGAATAATCGCTCGTGGTTGACGGATCATGGTTCAACGAGACAAGCTCTTTGGCACTCGAAGGTCACCCTGTCGTTACACGACAGGTCGCCACCTGCTTGTTGGTCTTTTAAAAATGATTAACCAACGCCCCCGCGAAAGTGCGACGGTATAAGACGAGCCAGAGGGATCTCAAGATGAAAAATGGCTCGAGCTCTTCCAGAGACAAAGGAGCCATTAGCAACTCCTGACTCTCCTTTTTGTCCATGAAAGATGGGCAAAGCTCTGAAATGAACTTGCACCCTGCAATAACCCTTATGATAAATTTCGTCACGAGATCTATGCGAGTCAACAAAACAAGACATTTTAATATCCACCCTTCGCCATCTTCAAGACGAGAGGGCTTTTTAAAGGACCTTTCATTTTTTCAGGAGTCTTTACTGTGCAAATAAAAATTGTGGTACTAATTTGAGATCGTCGAGGGGACGAAACACAACAATAATTTAAAGGACTAAGAATTTTCATGAAACTCCATGCACGAATACTTAAAACGTCATTTTCATCGAGTATAATAATCACCAGATATTCCAACAAATTACACCAATTCTCGCGCCTCGTGGTGAGATTATCCGAAAACACTTTCATTCCCAATGGTGACACATTGACGAACGATTTGTCACAATCTCGAGCTTCCATTAATTCTTTACTCCGTGGCCAAATCGGTGCTCGTTTAATCTACGAATGCGAAATGTATTCACGATACAGACATTGGCCTCAAAGTTTATAAGATAAAGAAATGAACAAATTAACATCAATAGCGCACTGGAAGCCGCCAAAATTACGTCGTTCCTTATCGGCCAAGGTTTCCGCAACTTCATAAATCATAAAGCAGCGTTTTTTTTCTGATTGGGGCAATTATGAGAGAGAAGGAAGGGAAAAGCTGAACGAAAAATGATGATGTTTTGGGAGAATTATCGTGACGATCTAAGATTGGCTTTGGTACTGTTGACATTTCAGCTTCGCCAGCAGTCAGTCATAAGCAAGAAGAGAGAGTTTTTTCTTTGGAGCGATATATACCGAGGTCCGTTATGTACTGCAGCATCAGGGACAAGGGGGAGTAAAGAAATGGAGGAGTAAGAGGGGTAGTGGGGTTATATGCTCGATACGCGAATCCGAACGAATCCCCCGCAGGGAATTCCCGGCCTAATGAAAACCGTGATTGAGGCTGCTGGGCTTTAGTGGCTGCGGACGATCGATCCTTCGGTCTCTCGAATTTCTCTGAGAGGAACAAAGAAAATGAGAGGGTGTTTCGAGGCTAATCATCAAGTCCTTTTGGGCTGGTACACTCTTTATCCTTTGCACATATATTCCCATCCGCGCAGATGTGTGTGTGTCCGTGTGTGTAGATGTATATGCAATATATAAAACTAGACAGCTTTTACAGCTTTTACCATTTCTTTATCACGTCGTTCCTACTTTATGGTCACTCCTATGGGCTAACAAGCCTCGATGCTACAATCCATACCAAAAAATGTCGATACAACCGACGTCAATGTCAAAACTAGCAGACACTAACACGATTGCTTCCAATCCCAATAACTATATACATTCGTTTATGTACGGAACCAGCCCCGTGTCTCCTTCAATTATATGACGTTTATAGATTGTGCACAAATTTTCGTAAGCTCATAATCGATCGTGACCCGATGGCAGTTGTAGTTTAACGAGAAATGGGCAAGATAATTTATGATCGAAGGTGGATCTCACTTGCATCGCGTCCATATTGCACATCAGTGAATCAAACACTATTTAGTGCCTTCATTCGCATGCCTCACGAATGCGAACTAATATTTAAAATGTAAATGACAAAAAGTGGTAGAAAAAAAATCGAAAAAAAGCTTCAGGATGATTCTTGGCTTATTTAAGTTCATAGGTACGTCACATCTGGAGCATTTTTCTCGCCCATACGTTGAAATTTTAACATGAGACCTTACTTATTCGTTTTTTTTTGGCATACGAGCGTACCGTATTACGTTAGAGTGAAGAGTGGTGAGTGTGTCTCTCGGCATCTTTGAATACTGTACAGCGTTTTTTTGCTTCTTCTCTTCTTTTCTTTCTTGAGGCACGTCCTCAAAAGTACCGCTATTTTTCTTCCTTCTCAGAAAGTCTAATAACCACTGAATCTTTTATGAAATCCATTGCGCGCGTTTTGAAAAAAAAAGGTATGGAAAAAAAATCGTTTCCGCGCCTTTGAAGCGTACGTCAGAGGCACGAGAGCAAAAGTGAGATATTTGGGGTCTGTGCGTGACGATACCACCACGGTAAATCTAATTTCTTACGGCAACACGGAATGCAATATTAATAACAGTCCACAATTCGCGAGAGTTTTACTCTATCGTTTTTTTTTCCTCCACCTCTTTCGATCTTTTCCCCTCTCTCGATGTTCCATTCGCTCGAGCGTTTTTCCAAGGGAGATAAATCTGGCATCTTTTACCCATTCTTTTGTCTTTCTCTGTTTTTTTTTTTTTTCTATCCTCGTTGCCCAGGAGCGACAGTTTATATATGCGGGCTCTCGTGACACTCGTGAATTAAATCGTTCAGCGTACTTCGTAGCCCTGTTAGACATTGGCTTTGTTTACCCACCGCTACGGGTATTGATCCCAACGGTGGGAGAAAGAGGGGCTGAGAGATGAGCCAGAGGGTTGTGGGATCCGCGAGGACCAACCGAGAATGGATGTTGAGCGAACAAGGGACGCGGCTGCGTTTCAACGAATATAACGTATAATTTCTTTTCGCGTGCGATTCATCGAGCCCTCCTAAATTCGCATGGATGCTCTTCCCGCTTAGGAAGTCGTAAGGGAAAAAAAACGGAGAGTTTCTTTGGACGTTTCTCTTATTCGTGGGTGAAATTTGCGTAAGACAGCTCCGTCCAGAACGACTATTTTTTCTTACTCAAAGAATAATCTCTCTTTGTAAAACTCTCCATTAATAATAACAATCATAACATCATTTTTATTATCTCAAGTCTCTGTCACTAACGAAGCAGTTTCGTAACGTCAGCGCTAACAATAGCGTAAAGAAGGAAAAAACATGAAAGGGGCTGGAATCTCGATTGGCATTACGTCTGAAGGAGAAGAGCCGCTCCTGCCAATGTCCACTTGGCTGGTTTGTCCTTTGTCTTCAGATTGAACGTCCATACGAAAGTTGGTCCACGGGTCCGCGTCTTGTACAATGGACACTCGTACATGTTCCGAAGATCTTGCTTGTCTTGCGTTATCGCTCGGATATTTATTACCGGCATCGTCGGAAACAGTTCTTTTGCCCTTGAATCGACGATCATCCCACCCTGGACGTCCCACCTGGCGCCTTCCATGAAAATCCCATGCACATACGCACCGTCTCGGGGTGCAGTCCTACGGTGAGAGCAACAAAGAATAATGACCCCATGACATTCGTCTCAATTGCACTGTTTTCATACTTACGTGAATTCTTCTTTGTTTTTCTTCGTGACGTCACACTGCAAACACATTTTGTCCAGTGGCAACTCTTGCCTCCTGGCTGTAGACTGCATTATAGCTGTCAGAAGACTCTGTGGATTGAAGAATCCTGCCAACCACACCGAGGCTGGCAACTGGTCAGAAACAAATAGTTTTTATTGAATTTTCAACATTGTTTTTCGCTGCATTTGGTGATTCTTGTGGGTTTGCCAAACTTACAGCAAAGTCCGTAGACCATGTCTCTAGTTCTCGCAATCTTAGAAGAAGATCGACGAACCAAGCTGTGAGTCCCAGTAACGAAGGATAAGCACGTTGCGACCATACCGTAGGAACTTGATCAAGAAAAAGAGCATTTTCAAGATCCTCCATATCCGAAGTTATCGTCAATTCGCCTTTCAGTCCAAGATCCAACTCTCGAAGCGATCTCTTTATTTCGCCAGTCAAAATATTCATTCTTTCACACTCTTGGAATGCTACGATTACGTATGGTGTACGTTCCTCGACCTTGGCCATTATTTCGACCATGTTGAACTCTTCGGGTAATTTTTCTATTATTTCGTCCAAAACTTGCTTAACCTGGATTAGAAACGAGAGTTGAAAAGAGAGCACAATCCTCGAGGAGGCTCATCCTGTCAGTAAGAATGACTTACTTTGTCTTCTCTGGTCACGGTTTGTCCACCCGAGTTGCCAGCATCGCGTGGCTGCATCTCGAAAACAGTACGAAACAAATTTTCCGATGTTGTTGTGAGAAATCCAATCTCTGCATTTGGATGCAATCCATAAAGATACGGGGATTCTGGCGGAATCGCCTCGTCGATGTAACTGTGATAACCGACCAGGTCCGTGTTGGGCGGGGCTGGAAAACCTTCGGGGCAAGCATGAGATTCATTATTGATACAAGTGTTCTGAACTGCTGACCAAACTGCCAAAGAACTTGGATATCTTTCAAGGTCACATTCCCCAGGCTGCTGCAAAAGTACCTGGAGCAAGCTGCAGTTCTCCATCCACCAAATCAGGCTGCATCAATTCCTCGAGATAAGAAACACACAATCTACGATCCCAGTCGTCGGTAATATGTCCACCGTACATTATCTCGCCAAACAGGTATCTGAGGTCTTCCCAGGGTACTTTGGGACTAGCTTCTAGATAATTGTAAAGAACGCTGACGCTTATGTTAAGATCACCGACGTTAAAAGGATAAATTTTGTTCCAGCCTTGAGGACCGAACTTTCGTCTTTCAGCTACGACAGCATGGAAGTAACAGAGGGAAAACAGTATTGACTTGAACTCGGCTTCTTTGCTACACATCTCTAGAGTCTCTTGAGTGAAATTGTCCAAAGCTTTGTGGAGGTTCGCTTGCATACCAGTCGGTGGCTCGTTCGTTATTTTTATGGAAGATTCCAGAACACCCTTGAAAATGAAAATTCCCAAATGTACGATAGTCCAAAGAGAGCCTGCTCTGCTTTTAGACCGATCAATGGGCTTTATCAATTGTATTTGAGCAATGGAAATAATTCGAGTGGAGTTGAGCGTTACCTGAGGAATAATATGTCCTGCGGGCGTGCTGGCTGGCTCAGCACTCATAAAAACTCTGTAATCCAGATGAGAGCCTTCAGCAGCAATTTCCAACTTTTTCTCCAACAATGGTAGCCACTTTTTCACTAAATGGATATTCTGTAAAATGACCCAATGACCTTCCCTCGAGGCCAAGTCCATGGCCGTTTCAGCCACGCTTTCTTGGCCTTGACCCAACGATACGTTGTGAAAATTTAGCGCGTCTGAGGTAAAGCCCAAACGACGTCCAAGATCCTCGACGTCCTGGACGATAAAATATCGAAATAATAAATCACAGAGATTCTTTTTCGTTGACCAAATGGTGGATAACGCAGAACGAATATACGACAGACTAACCTTGAGTGGATTTACACCTGGTGAGAGAATGAAAAATATCGGCGTCGAAGGGCTTGTTTCCTCATACGATTTTGAGAATTCCACGGTTCTACCTTCGACATATCGGAGACCAAGTTTTTCCTCGATAAAAGCTGATATCGCGTAAGTCATTCGATCCGGCCTCAAAGCTCTCAGCATGCACAACCGCTGAAGCGCAGTCTTGTTTTTCCATTCCTGCGGAAATTTCTCCCGCTCCGGACATTCACACTCGACCAATTTTTTCCACCGTTTCGACGAGGATTCGATGTCTCGATCCAAATTCCTATCAACAACGAACGTTTTGACCAAAATTCGAAAAGTCGTTTGGTCTGCTTTGCTGTTTTATCTTTTAATGGAACTTGCCGAAACTCTTCCCTCGAGGCGAGACTTCTGATGCCACCCCAACTGGTGTTGGTGAGAAAATCAACGGGTGACGTGACATGAGGGACAATTGGAAACCGTAGAAGAAAGTCTAGTTCGCCAACAGAGATTTCTTTCCTCACGAGAAGTATTTGGAAGGTCATTTGCGATGTGAAAATAAGTTTGTCACACTCAAAAAGTCCCCTGGTCGTGTACATAAAAACCGAATACGTTATGCACTCTATAAGGTTTTTTACTCTTCCAGTAACGTCGGGAGCGGGATCAGCTTTTAGAATAGCTTTTTGGAAGACAACGCTGAAGGCTTTGAGGGAAAATTGATAGATCGGATTGATGGTGTTGAGCTCATTGAGTATGAAATATAAAAGAGAAGCTCTGGCTGCCGCTGGTCTGTATAATTCACGAGCTGCATCGATCTCTCGACTCGTTCCACGAGCCTCGGTAACTTTGCATTCGATTTCGGCAGCAGTGCGTTTCGTCGTTTCCAAATTTTCGACCAAGGCAGTGTCGCCCAGGACGTTGCTGTCCGCAGAAGAAAGTCTACGAACAGAATGGAAAAACATGCGCTATTGACTTTTGCAGCACTCCTAAAAAAAATGTGCTTGACAACGCGTTACGTCACCTGGACAACAAAGAGTCTTCCAAGCCGTTTAAAGTTATTTTGAAATCGTTTTGCTGTCTCGTCAGTTCAGCCTTTAATTCTTCAAGATCCGGTCTCTCAGCCTTAACGACTTCAGCGAGTAGTTGATCCTCTAAACCGTCTCTAGTTACCGTGAAATTGATCAAGGTCGTTTGAGCCTGCATTTCTGGTTTGTAATGGGGATTGGCTAACTTGGTGTGCAGCAGAAGTCGAAACGTAGGATTGTACTCGACTTCTTTATCGCCGATCTTTATGGCACGACCTTTTTTAATGAGATTCCGTCCCAGCAATGGATCCAGGACGGGATCCACGGCTTCGCCGATATTTTCGACGAGAACGATGGACCCTTTGGCCAATGATTGTTCAATCACGTCCAGATAACCACGTTGGCCCAACCGAATTACCATAAGCTCGTCACTATACTTTTGCTTGATCCATTTGACTCCCTGAAGCTTTTTCACGCAGGAAAACATTTTATTGCATTTTTGTCGAAACTGCTAATCAGGTTTTTGAGCCACAATTACCTGAGGATCGATCATGAGTGGCCACCGATCCGAATTTGTCAGAATCGTTGCATTCTCTGTTGACATTCTGTCGTTTGGCAATCCTTCGTTGTTCCATTTAGCAATTTGCGTGTCGTTCGTCAACAGTGATAACGGATCGAGACCTTCCGTTATCGGCAGAGCTGGTTCGATAGTTCGCAGATATGTTAACCAGTGTTTATTCAATAAATCCTGGCGGAATGGTTTCGTGAAACATCCCACGTAAGACACAAAAGCCGTTACTAGTAAAACGTCGCCTGGTAGGGTTGAAGCTTGTTGCATAAAACTAAAGAAATCAACATTCCTCAATGAGCATATTTTCCGTAGAAGATGTCAAGAAACAGTCTGTGAATTTCTTTATTGGAAATCGAATGCCAGAATTGGCAATTTATTCAATTTTTTTATGTAACGTTGATGATCGTCTCACTTTGCAACGGAGTCTGCCCAACGAACGTTTTCCGAAGCTAAGCCACCGACTAATCGATTGGCAAGGGCAATCGTCGCGTTAGTCGCATCCGCTTCTTTTTGACACTTAAGCTTTTCAGCGGTCGCCTGCTCGAAATCAGCAGTCAATTTCGCCAATTGCTCTTCCAAGGACTGGAACAAAAGTACAATTTCAAAATTTGTACTGATGTGATTTATTTTTATTTTCAACCATCGTCAATCCGACTCACAGCAACTTTTCTCTTGATAACTCCGAGCTTGTCCTGCGCTGCTGCCAATTCAGCATTCGCCTGAGCCAGAGCTTTTCTTTTAGGCTCAACGTCACAAAAAACCTCGTAAAATTTGACGATATTAATAACCCAAGCGCAGAGGCCAGCTGCCGCTGCGGATTTTGATCTCACGAATTCAGGCTCGAATTCCGAGTCTTTTAGATACGGCTGTATCGCTTTTGTCACTTCGGGATGAATGTTTTCCTTGTCGTAGTTGATCAGACCATCGAGGAAGGCATCGACTTTGGCCATGACGATCTATATCATCGAATTGCAAAGAACTTCAACTCAACAATACTTCAGAATATTCTTAACGTCGTAGTCTTTGTCCTTCGGTCATTTGACGAAAATTTCTCCCTTTTTTTCAATTCTTGGTAAATAACCAAGGGCAATTATCAGTGATTCAAATTTGTCAAATTAAAGAATTGCACGGAAAAAAAGAAACAGTAAATATCGCAGTATAAACTGCTTAAACAACAGGGTACCCACTTTATTTTACAGTCGAACAGAGAATTTTCCTGTACGAACTGAGATTTTGACAGTTTCACTGGATCGTTTACAGTTCGTTACAGTAAATTCATCAATGTTCCCGGTAAAAGTGTTCAAATGTCAAAATTACATGAGATCACCGATTTTAATACTGCACGCAGCTGCAATAGTTACAGTGTTACAGTAATGACTACAGAGCGATTCATTCAATTTTACAGTGTGACACGGTATTTCCACCATTCTTTCCACAGTTAGTGACGTTATCACCAACACACATACACACAGACGTGTGTTTCACAGTGTTAAACTGTTAAAATTTACTTTGGACTACACTGTAATTTGAGCCAATTTGAGCCCTATTTTTCAGTAAATATCGCTTTTCAATCGCTCCGAGTCCAATGTAAACCATGTACCATTGTATTTTAAACTGTTTCTTTCTTTCCTCGTGTCATTAATAGTAAACTGTAAATATTTTTGGAATACATTTCGTAGTTGAACGCATTTGCTCTCCTTTCGAAACTTTTCGGAGACGCTTCAAAATTTGTATCGTCACGGAATGACTCTTGATGCAGTGGTGAGTTAGTGCAAAAGTCTCATTAAAACAAGAGGGTGTTGGCGAGTGGTGGACAAGTTTAAGTATAAAAGGTAGCCCCAGTACCTTACCTTGGCGGCTTTCCAACTTCGGTCCTTTGGCACTTTTCCACTTGGTGCTAAGAGTACCATTACCGCGGCAGTGACGTTGGTCACAGCACCCGGTGGAGAACCGAATGACTTTAATTCCGTGAGATTCGCTTTATTGAGGGTATTGAGAGCTTCCTGAGCTGCAAGCAAGGCGGGCTCGGCCTTCATCAAGTCTGCTTCGCAGTCGCGTTGCTTCTTCGTTACTTCTTCCGCAATTATCGCGACTTTCGATTCTTCCTCATCGGCTGAAGGTTTTCAAAATACGTTTACTCAGTCATTTTCAATGAATAATTTTCCCAGTTTTCTGATCATTCGATTCATTTTTTGGGCAGACGATAATTAGAGTACCTAAAGCTTTCTCTTTTTGAACTTTGTCCGTCTCCACACCAACAATCGCAATCAATGCATCAGCAGCTTCATTTTTTTGATGAAGTTCTATTTCCTGTACAGCAAGGGTCTCCTTGAGTTCATCCACCTGGACTGCGGTAGATCTCAACTTAGCCAAGCCGTTCTCGAGACGTTCAACTCTGCCGCGCAACTCGGCAGCTTTCGCTTTGAGCAATTTCGCGTACAGACTAATTTGTTCCAGAAACGACTTCGGCGTGGTGTAATTGTAACGTCTCTCGCTAGCCAAGTAGAGCCGGCTAGCCGCGTTTACGCTCGTGTGAGCGTGAGCCATGAACTTTGCCGCCGATTCCCTAGAGTCATCCAGAAGGTACATAAACCCAAGAAATTATTCATCCCGACTCCCGCGCCAACTCTTCAAAGTCCGTGGATTCGCAACTTTCGTCATAGTAAACTCTAACCTAAAACTCTCGGGTAATTCTTCTAATTCCTGAAGAAACTGTTTGGATACGGACATAAGCGCTTCCTGTGGCCACTCGTGAAACCAATTGGTCGCTGTACAATTTATTATGGCTGGAAACTTGCGGGAACGTACGCGAAGAGTCGAGCCAACCGGTGAAAAACAAAGAACAATCCTGCCCATCACATATTTCGAAATGTTATTTCATTCCCCTTTCTTTATAACTTCCTCAGCCATGATCTTGCAGACGCACACACTGATATGTAGCGCGTGCGTGTAAATCTATACGAATATCATACCTGAGTTGTCGTCTAACACGATCGATAAAGAATTTCCAGCAATTCTCTCGAGTATCCAATATTCCAGCACCCTTCACTTCGTTACGTACCCCTGAAATTGGAATTCGCAAGTACTCGTCCCTTTCGTACACTTTTGTTGTCCCACTCCCGTCTTTGCTTCTTTGATGTGAAGCAATGTTTTTAATAATATAGAATGTCTCTGAGCGAACCTGCTATAATGTTTTCTACTTCATCTTCAGGAAAGAGGTCGGGCACTTCGCCAGAAGCGAGCATATCATTGATGAGAACGAGGAATTGTTCGTTCGGCACTTGAGCATCCGTCATCAAAAACATAATGCCCAAATTCTTGAGACCAGACTTTGTATACAGACCAGCTAGTTCCAGTTTCAAATCACTAACGCCGTATCCCTTTTTCAATTGGATCTGGGAGACTTCGAGAGAACTTATGAAAGCTGCCAGACGAGAAAGACTCTGTTTCCCTGAGCCACCCACCCCGACAAGCAAAGCGCTTCCCCTGGGAGACTCCAGAATCCTGTTTATCCGACACACGTGCATCATCGCGTCCTCGAAAAGTACCAAGTTCATTGCTGCCACCAAATCATTATAGCTCAACAAGGCTTCTGAGAGGAGCCGATGAAGAGTCTCCCAATCCTTGACCGGCATGTACTTCGGCTCGCCAACGCCACCTGCAGATAATTGCCATTAGACAACTATCAGCGATCAGTTAGATTGATCTTTATACGTTGATGCGCATTATGACCTGCAAAGTGGCAGTAGATGTTGGGTTTCTCCAAAGCTGCTCCCTCATCGACCTCCTCTACATTTTTCTTCAGTATGTCCAGCTGCAACTTCATAAAATTGTCAATATCCTTCTCGTCCGTCAATTTGTCACCATACACTCTCTGTGTTTCGTGCATCCAAAGTCTAATGATATCTGTTGGGACTTGCAGACACTCGTTTCCACTAAATAGCAAACCCTGAAAACAATTTGAAAGATCTCGAAGATTGAAGATGTAGTGAAACTTGGTGGCGGTTGGTAAGAAAACTTGTGCGGATCGATGATGCAGCTGAAGAGACGCTTGTACGATGTTCTGACACATATCAGTGACAGATTGAGGAAATCTGTTGATGAGAAATTTTCATTAGATTTTGATAGAATTGCTGACAGATTTGGTTGTTGAAGCCTCTGTATACGCCTGTGAGTACCTGTGCTCGATATTGGCCAAATGCTGAGCCAAGATTGATGCGTAAATCGTGGTGAGAGATTCAGAATTAGGAAAGCTGATGGCAAAGACGGCAAAGTGTCTTTGCAGCCGAGGATTGATAGTGAACGAACCGGCGGTAGGATTCATGCAGCTGATGTATTGACAATTATGAATGTCCTTCAGGGATAGTTTCGTACGATCATACCAATGCCCATAATCCAAATGTTGACGTATCAAAGTGTGTGGCTGTACAGTACCGTAAGTATCAACTTCGGGCATATTGAGATCGTCGACAAAATAGATTAGCGTTTTGTTACCCGGAGGGCCATAATTTCTACCAGCTTTTTTCTCAAGCGGTTTTTCCAAGATTTTCTGAAGCATTTCCGATGAAGTATAAAAATTGAATGGAACATTTGCCACAGCATAGTTTTCAGAAAGTTGAAGTAATTTCTCAGCAACCAGGACTGTTTT
The DNA here is from genome assembly GCA_037043255.1 of Diadegma fenestrale. Lineage (NCBI taxonomy): Eukaryota > Metazoa > Arthropoda > Insecta > Hymenoptera > Ichneumonidae > Diadegma > Diadegma fenestrale. The sequence continues at coordinate 13,536,556 of CM073309.1, read as the reverse complement.
CCCTGAGCCAGCTGCACCAACCAACATCACTGGGTGTTTCTCCGCCATCAGTAAATCTAGGAAATATCTTATTCTGATAGATTCAGCTGTATAAACGAGAACCGCTTGTAATGGCATGTCCGGATCCAATTCGAATTTGGGCAGCCGCTCCGACCAGGGGCAAAACTCTTTAGTCTCAGAATCTATGTAGTAGTCAAAGACGGTACCTTGAGCCGGAAACTTGACTTGTTTAAACTCGTTGACCCACCACTTCGTGAACTCTACTCGATAGTCTACTGATTGATCCTGAAACATGGATGAACCAAAGGCCCACACCGCAGCAAATACAAAGTACAGCTCGTAGTGTTCTTTGCTGAAATCTGATGCCGTCAACTCGGGTGTCAAGAGACAGTGCAAAAGGTGGCAGAGCATTTCAACGTGTGCCATGTCGACGATTGGTGTGATTTTCTTGAATCTGGTTCTAAGCGTCTCCAAACACGATGGAATGTACTTATCGAAGAGGATCACCAGGTTCGATTTCTCCGTTGGCAACGTACGGGTTTCGATCCAACTCGTGACGTATGGGTTCCAACCAAGATCCTGGGCGTTTATGTAGAGAATACCAGCTCGAGATACTGTGGCAGGTGTCGCTGTTCGAAGATTTGATATTTCGAACAGCAGTCTCATCGCCGGTGTCAACGCTATTCTTTCATTACTGGCAAGTGTCAACACTTTATTGTCATCCATTACCGTGTTCAATGATTCAATCCACATGGGATCTATATCACCGTCCAGCACGATCCACTTTGGATTCTCGCCACCCAAATTAGCTTGCTCTCTCATAATTACAGAAAACAATCCATCTTTCCATTCTCTCGTTGCAGCATTGATAATCCCAAAGAGTTCATCATTAGTGACAGCTTTTGGATTGAGATCATTGTAAATAGGCTTCCTCTTGATGTTCTGATATGTACGGAAAAGCGTTCTCCACACTTGGGTTTTACCACAGCCGGCAGAGCCAACAATAAATACGGAATGTCTAACTTCGAGCAATTCCTCAAGTTGAACGACTTTCAGAATGAAACCATCTTCCGGCTGCAACGACAGATCAGCAGCTGCTTGTTTCACAGTTTTTTCAAACTCCACATCGCGTTTTCGTGGCACATCAAGCGCCGGGAAAAGGTCAGCAATCAGTCCCATAAATACAGGCAAATCGTCCGAGACGACTTTCGGGATGTTGAAGTCCCGAAGCGCTCGCATCAGGACTTCTTCTTCGGGACGACCCGGATCACCGCGTTTTAAGCTACCAGCAACCACTAAAACTGACTTTATCGCTCGCAGACCCCAATCGTAGTGATCTTGTTTCGACAGCAATTCCTTGCAAAGCGTGTACAACGTGATGAACTTCCTGGCTAATATTCTAGCTTCTTGGAAGCCTTCAGCAACCAGCATTATTTCGCAGATGAGTTCGAAATCGGGGACGACCATAGCACATGGTCGAAAAAGAGCTTTCAGATTTTCTGGCAATTCCGTTCTACCAGCGTAGCCGGGATTCATCGTTATGAATATGCCAACGCTGGGAACCAGCGCGATTATTTCTCCCATAAAATTAAATGTGTCTTTCTTGTCTCGTATAGCATCCTGGACGGATTTAACTTGGACGGCTACCACTGACAACACTTCTACCGATATCCTGTTGAACTCGTCGAAGCATCCCCAAGCCCCTGTTTGCGCCAGGCCTTTGTAAATGTTGCCACATGATTTATAATCCATTTGTTCGGAGCAATTGAAAACATAGACCATGATGCCTAATGCTCTGCCAAGATCTTTAGTCGTTTCGGTCTTTCCTGTGCCCGCTGGGCCTGCTGGACCGCCTCCCATTACCAGATGTAAGGATTGGGTGAGCGTTATGTAACACCTGTCCGTCAAAGGTGTGATGACGAGCCTAAGGAGAGTGATTAAATTGTTTTCATATAATAGTACTTTAATTTTTCATAAATTATGTGAAAGGTGGACAGAACGAAGACCATCTTTGGAAAGTTATTCCATTGTTCGAATCGTGTGATTATTGTTACTCTACCTTGGGGTGTTTCCGAGGTACTCATGGGAATATTTAAACTGCGCGTCGCAAATATTGGCAAAGCAATCCTTTTCTTTCTCATCCCAGCGGTGCCGGAGTTGACTCTGCCATTGGAAAGCCTGGGCGGTTTCAACCTTAGCATGTACCAGCTTGGCCACGACGTCCCTCGAGTGCACATCTATAGTGCAAATCGTCATGATTTTTTGCCTGTCTTGCTTGCTGAGTTCGCCAAGAAGTAAGCTGATCAAAGTGCTTAGTTGTGATATTTGCTTTTTAAGATAATCCTTGAGTGCATTGTCGTAGCCCTCTTCAAGCCTCGAGAAGGCAAGATTCACTTCAGTCGTCCACCAAATCTGTGTACCACAGAGAGATACCTGAGCCGGATAATCGAAGAGCCATTGCTCCCGAGGCTTTTCTTCGTAACCCACGACAGCTTCGCTGAAGTAATACCTGATCGAGGCGCGCATTGCAAACTGGAGACGATTCAACCAGACCTCCACTGCACCTTCACAGAACATTTCGCAATTTGCGAATTCCACGTATTCTCCATCCTTTGAATACATGCCTCGAGTATGGAATGAGAAATGAACAAGTTAATCGTCGGAAATGTCACGAAACTGTTGGACCCAGTTTTTAATTTAAAAATCTCTTACCTATAACATCCCTGACAGGTCCACCTTCCACAGCCACGAAATTAAGCTTCGCCATTGAATCAAACAACTTTGTTAAGTGCTTCGCAACCACTTCCGGTTGATTGCCGTTGGATAGAACATCCAGAAGATCGCTCGACGACACGAAATAAAATCTCGGAAACGCCAACCGCTTCGTTTCCAGATATTCGGCCAATGCTTTCTCGCAGAGCACTAATTCCTTTTGTAGAATGTCAAGCGCAGCAGCCAGGCCTTCCTTGTTCGTAGCTTCTACGACGTTTGGTGTTTTGGCCATGTCCTCCGTCATTTTTTTGAACTCTTTGTCTATACGATCGAACCGATCGGCATCAACCGGTAATTGACGACGTATGTCTTCCGATGACATGAATATACTCTCGAGATGCATCCACGTGCGTTGGACCTCGAACCACACAGTCGTTACTTGATCTGCTATGCAGAGTTTTTTTTGCCAAGTCGATACTTCTTCGAGGAAATGGGCGATGAACTTTGAGGTGATGAGATTCTGCAGTTGGACCTGAGATTTGTGACGTTTTTGTCAGCAAAATAATGGTCTCACAAGATTTTCCATTTGACTACTTTTGCCTTTAATTCGATGCAGTAAACATTTTTATTTTCCCAACTATCCCAAATGCTACATCATAAAAATGAGGCGAACCCACCAGTGAAAATACGAATTACGAAAAAAATGAGTTTTGGGACACGAAAAAAATGAGACTGAGTTTTTCTTTTTTTGTTACCGATCAAATAATCTAAATTCACATCGGCTATTCTTGAATCTCGCTCATTTTCAACAGGAATTCAGTGTCGTCCATTCACTGGTCAGCTCACACTAAAACACAATTGTAAAGAATTTATCGCAACCTGATTTTCCTCCAAGGTCTCGATCAACTCTTCACTAGCTCTTAATAAAGTTGCATTCGTTCTAGGATGAACTTCCCTCTCAAATTCCATTCCCGACCACGTGACATTGAGCTCGCGAAGATATTTTTCCATCGACATCTCCTTGACAGCTTTGTCAACGATATTTTTTACTTCTTCTTCGCACTCATGGAGACTGAGCTCGAGTAAATCGGCAAGAGTCGTTGATTCATCCATGACGAACCGTACCTGATCAGTTAAGATCCACCGCTCAGATACTTATCACCATCCATTCCATAGAAGCATTTTCGCGATAAATACCAAACATCTACGTAATAAACTAGTAGAGTGCGTCGAAGATGAATGAGGTGGATCAGAGGTTGCGATAATAATTTCATGAAGGCTGTATATTTCCAAGTTTCATTTTATTTAAACAGCATGCTTTGTTCTCCAACAATGATGACATGAACGATGGATTGTCAGAGACATTGTCCGACTTGAATGATGATTAATGTATCAATCTAAAATGTATTTACAATAACGATAATAAACTGTTGAATCATGAAGGAAAAATGAGAATAAACTTTTATTGTAAAGTGATGATGCCATACAAAATGGACTGCCATTTTCATTCAATCTCGTCGTTCAAATTTCATCCAATGATGATAAAATGATCGAAAACTCTTAGGAGATTGAAATTCCGTTAGAACGCGTGAAAATAAACAACAAAAATGACGAACCCATGAGATTGATTTCGAAACAGTAGTGCAAAATGGCGAATATGGATCTAGAAAAAGACGTTGTCTAAAGATTTTAGAAAAATGTTTTATCGTGCGGGTATATACAGTGGACTTACGGTCATCTCTGGAGTCATGTTGCCCAATTTCTGTAACATCGATAGCGTATGTACAGCAGTGCAACTAGCAAATGATGAAAAACCGTGGACCACTTAAGGTTCATATGTACACATGTATATAATAGATTGAATAATGTAAACGAAAGTATTAATTGGATAAATGCGAGCCTTATGATTAACAGTTAAATTCGAAAAGAAATTTCCATGTCGTTAAAATCTGTACAAAATATATGAAATTTCAGTCACATCGTAAGTTCGAGGTGAAAATACGATGACGAATAAAAACATGGTTCCTCTGAATTCGTCGGTACCTTGGTACTGTTCATAAGTTGACGCCAGTGTCTTTCCCGGATCGCTGGATTTTGGAGCTCACCGACAGCCCTTAAAGAAGTCAGCATGTTCTTGACCGTAGCCTCCAGGGAGACATAAGTATCCCAAGGTCGCATTTCCTTGTCAAGAGCTATTGACATGATTTTAAGAAAGTCGTTGATTACAGTGACAAATTAAGGATTCGAAAAATATTCCAGTGACGTAATCGAAACCTCTTATCTCTTTGGCGAACTTCTTGCACTCGATGTCCATGTTCTCAACATCGATTTTCCGCCATGGCGTCGTTTTCCAACCCTCGATACTGCTTCTCACGATGTTCACGTAATCCCAGAGCTGCTTCAGCATCCTTAGCTCCCTTCTGCATTGCCGAAGCTGCTTAAACTCCGGCACACTGACCTCGAACAATGAAGCTGATTGCTGAATGTCCCTCATTTGACGCTCCAACATACATATCTCTTTGTCTGCCTCGTCCAATTGACCGTAAGGATTTGTGCAGCTATACTTGAAAAAACCATAGCGCCGAAATGCTTCCCTGTAGTGGCCGATCGTCGTGTCGAAGGCTGAAATCCTACCACGGATTCGCGATACCTCACCTACAGAAATGGGATTCTTCAACGACGGATGGAACGAAAGTCCGGGTTTGACCGAGTCTTCTCGATGACCTGATTTATTTGATAATCCGGGTAAAGTTCGTGTCAACAGAACTCTCACGTACCTGCTTGCAATGGTGCAACCTGTTGTTTCACCATCAGTGCTAATTTCTTGGTATTCGCCCATTGCTCCGGTAGCTCCTGAAGCAGAACATTCACCTCCTCCGGTATGTCCTGATCGTAAAACTTGAGCAGCTCGATCGTCTCTTGCAAAGGTTGAAACATCTCGTCGGTTGTTGGTTGTCTCTCCTTCACCCGCATCAGATAACCCATGACACTGACGAGACCCGCGTAATCACCTGGCTGTATCTGCTGCAACAAACCTTCGTCCGCCAACCTGTTTTAAACATAAATTCCGTATTGCATTGGTCGACATTTTTCGTATTGTGATAATACTTGAGATTCTTCAGCCAGTCGTCCAATTCTCTCGGATTGCTATTTTATTTATTACTAAAAAGCAAATTTTTTAACTACAAATTGTTGCATTCGTAAAGAACGAGTTGAACATTTTTTTCTATTTTTTTTCTACCAATTGATTCGTTCGAGACTTAAACTCGGTCGAGGAACATTTTGCAAGGAAAATTGACAAATTTATTTACTATTTAAATTGTAAAGTACATTGACGGAAAATGAAGGTGCTATATGGATAAGATTGTGAGGATTGAATCCTGGAAGAATTGAAGTAGCAAATGGAATAGCCTTGATGCGTGGGTTCACCTTATAAAAGCTCCGAGATCAGATAAGCTGGACGTGACCCGTTCAACGAGATGCTTCTTGAACATGCTTGACCACTTGCAGACAGTGTTGAGGAGAGATTGTCTAAATGGTCGTAGATCCACTCTGAACCATCCGCAAAAAACCTTGGATGGCTTCATTTCCTCTATCTCAAGATAGAGACCCTCGTAGAGGTCAATTTGTTCACGAAATTGCTCCATTCTCGGTGGTGATCGTTGCGGTCCTTTGGGGTCCATAGCGGCTACCATTTCCATCTCGTCCAAAGTCAATTGCCGGCTGTATTCTAGAAACTGTTGCATCACGATGTCCCGATCTTCGAGCCAGAGATACGCATACCCTGAGAACCATCCAAGGGAGAAGTGAAACGAGAAGAAAATAAGCATACAGGCTCATTACTCTTATCGATTCGAAGCACGCCCGATCTCGAATACTTAACCGGAGGGCAAACAATTCACGTTTGTGCATGTATACCAGTTGGAACTCATCAGAAAGTTCAAATAAAGAAAATAGAACGCGGAAGTAAAAGAAAATGGAGGAACAAGATGGAATGCGAACCTTCAAAGATTCCACAAAAATCCGTGGCTTCCTCGACAGCTTTGCTAACGCTAGCCAAGATTTCAGTCTTCATGGCCTTGATGTCATCGTCCTGCTCGAGCTCCGAAGCGTAACCGGGTGAACTATCGTTTTTCAACCTCGGCACAAGCGATGACATGCCAATTATATCATTCAGAAGTCCCAGGATCAATTGATCAAGACCGTCGGGATCGTCAGGATCGAGGGAAGGTTCGAAAAAAAGATCCGGTTCTCTGAGCTCGAGTTTAGCCTCCAGAAGAGGTTCTTTCTGGCCCATCGGGTCCATATTTTCGGCAAGATAACTGAGACAACAGCCGACCGCCTTTCGCAGAGACTCCATTACGAGGTCGTCCACGTAGAAGACGTATTCGCGCCAAGCCTCGCTCTTCGGATCCTCGATCTCAAACAGAGTCTCATTCTCTTTCAAAAGATCGTGAATCTGTCCGGCTGCTCTCTCAATATCGGCATAACGTTTTGCCACTCTTTCCTTACGCTCGTCCAATGACAGAAGAGCATCTTTTCGTCGATCACGACGCTCGATAAGAGGCGTTTTTGTCCAAGGCTCCAATATACTTCGAATCTTCTCGACATTCGATTGAGTCGATTTGACCCTTTTCCAAAGTCCCTCAACAAGCACACCCAACTCACTTATGTAATCCGGCAAACCTTTTGATCTCCACGACAATTCATTCTCACCACGTGTCACCAATGAATCGATCCTCGCAACCTCAAGTTCGATCAGTTTGTACTCTACGTTTCGTGATGTTCGACGAATCGCGTTGTACGAGCTCACCGTCCCACCAAGCAATGTCCGGAACTTTCGAAATGTCTCCGCTTTTTCAGACACCTAAAGAGTTCGATCGATTATCCACAGCTCGACGACTCTCGTTACAGTTTTATGGGTCTCTTTTTTTCATCTGGTTTTTTGTCTCGGCTCGTACGGAATCATCAATGAGCAAAAACGTTCGAACTGTGATCGAAGTATTTGGAGCTACGAATTAAGTATTTCAGCTCACGACGTGGTTGTGCTTTGTTAATTATGTTTTTTTTTGCTCATTTCTCTAAATGTATTGATTGATATTCTTAAGTTGTAAAATATACCTCCAAAGCATCTTCTGGAATATCAGCCCGAGACATTTGCTTCAGGTAATTAACCTCCTTCAATACGGCCAACAATTCAAGATCGAAATTCAATTGCAACAGAATTGAGCCACGATCACGAGCCAAAAGAGTTCTGTCCAAGCCATTGGCAACAGATTGTGGAACGAGTTGTGCCCATTCAGAAAAAAGGACAGTTTCCTTCTCTTTCAGCATATTCAAGAATCGGTCGTAACGAGCGATTATACTTTGGCCTTCTTTGCTCTCCGCAATCCTGTCGCAGGACGATCAAGGAAAGAAATCATTGTTAAAAAATGAAATGGTAATCAAATTAAAGAAATTTAAAAACATTGTCACAACATTTTTCGCAATATTTCTCTCTTGCTAGACAATGTCATTCCGGAGCTTATTTTTATCATTTTTCTTCAAGGTATTCGTACCAAATAATTCGTAATTAAAGCGTTGGACACCAAACCAACTTTGCACACCATCCCGTCAACGGATGAGAGTAAATTTTTTTTTCAGTGCACCAGAAACATTCTCAAAAAAATATCGAATCTACAAATGAGTCTTTTATAATTTGTTTTTCATCCAGAAAAAAAAGATTCTTGATATAATGCAGAGGTGCAACTCGAACCACACGTTCACTCGACTTGATGGCTGGAAAAAAATTCAAACAGACTATTCCAGCCCCTGTCGTACTGCCAATTTGGTCTAGGCAGTAACTGCGGAATATATTTTGAGGAAAATTCACGCCGTTGCTAAGATTGAGTCTAAAATAAAATGGAGTACTCATTCTCTCAGTTCTTTTCTCGTGTCTATACTCACAGGGGTTGAAGACTCCTGAAGGATTGAATCGGTAAATCGATTCGTTGTCTCAACATGCTCGTAAATTTCAAAGCTGCTGCCAAAGGTGGAAGATCGCTCATGGCACCACGAATCCCACGTGTGAACAAAAGTTCCACCATAATTAATTCACTGTTCAACAATTCAACGATTCGAGAATCACGGTCTGTGAATTGTTTTCGTATCACAGGTCTCTCGAGGACGGATCCTCCGATATTGATGAGCTATAAATCACAATCGGTAATCAAAAGCCTCCATAAAAAGTTGTTTTCAATTACAAACCACCGAAACGTTATCAAATGTTTTGGCGACGTTGCGTTTGCGGAAATTGATACAATCTCTTAAATTTTTTGCCAAGTTGACTCTTCACTCAGTATAAACAGCAATTATGAGCTTTCTTGCGAACTTAAGAATAAAAATAGAAGTTGAACTGCAGCACGTTTGAGTCGAGGGAGGAATTTGGAAGAAAAATGCTCAGTAAAATAGTGAAAATTACGAAGTTGTCCAATTTGTCTTGATCAATATGGCGTCACTGGCATTTTTCGATACTTTTATTATTTTCGTGTCAATTTTTCGTTCGTGTGATCGGCTCTATGAAATTGAATTGATAATTATCAAACTTTTGTCGATCTGCAAATGATGAATTAATTGTCTCGGAGAATTTTCAATTCGAAATTGCGAATACATTTAGCTCGAATAGGTTGATGTGTTTCTCGAAATAAATTCAATTTATAGTCGGGGCGTAGCGTCAATCGTCGAAAAAGGATGAAAAACAGAATGGACAAAAAAGGGATGTTGGAGGATAAAGAATTCGAACCTTGAAAGCACTCTCCAAATTGCCACAGTCGTCGAACGCCTGACAGAGAATCGCCGCCAGTTTGCTGTCCAATTCGGTGATCGATTCGCTGAACTTGGCGCAGTCGACGGCGAAGGATTCGTCGTCAGGCTCGAGAACGTCGTTCGCCCGAGCCGAAAAAGAAGCGAAAAGTTGTTGAAACTCTTTAAATACAGCGACGATTCGAGCACTCAACGACCGACCAAGTATACCGCCAATTTCAATTTTCTCCAGTTTCGAAAATTCGAGAACGGTATCGAAGAGCCACTCAATGTCTGCTAAACGTTTGAGAAACGCGTCCAGACGATGAAACACTGCCGAAGGATTAAAATTCCAAGGTGGCACATCCGGTCTCATCCCAGGCTGGTTTCGAGCTCTTTCAAACTGCTGCTTAAATTCTTCAAGGACCCCTTAAAGAATTTCATTCCAAATGTCATCTTGTGATCGATTTAGATTAGGACCAACAGTCCCTCAATTCGGTCCAAGCAAGTGAAGAGTCGCGAGCGATCATTTCAAGTTAAATTAAACATTTTTTTTTCCAAATCACATTTTTTAATTTGTGACCCAAGATCGCAGTAAACGGAGGAATTGAGAGAAAGACAACTTTGGTGATGCGTGACCGAATTAGCTACACTTGGAGTTGGATGTTTAAAATTCTGAACAACGCCAGTTCATAATTATTCATGTTATTAGCAAGAAAGAATCGTTCGCATGCGCTTGGAAGCTCATTAAGGCGTCGTTGAATAGTAAAAATTTGACGATTGATGAAAAATTGTATTCACCTCTGGATATTTGAACGCGTTGCAAAGCCTCATCAACGTCGCTTTGGAAAATGGAGGAAGGATCAAGGAATCTTCTTGCTTCTTGTATCAACAGGTTGGAAATCTGCCTGAGCATAATGATGAGCTTGCTCGAGCTCTGATAGTAGCGTGATTTGGCCCAAGCGAGACCGACCGTGTGGATGAGGGTCGCCATTATGGGCTTAGCTTCGGAAAAGTCAATTTCCTCAATGGCCTTGAAGCATCGCCTCAACGGTGTCAAGTACAGTGATATCTCTTTTGCTTCAGCTAGGGACGATACTACGTTGCCGAATAGCGTGCGAAAACATGGATAGTACGCGCTGTCGGTTGTCTCAAGGATTATCGCCATTTTTCTAACACGATCCTCTCGCAGCTGATCGAAAATGTATCTGTAACGATATGTGTCCACTTTCCACATTTATTCTCAATCACTTAGTCCTATCTCATATACAAATCGGAGCTTTCGTCATCGTTCCCAATAATATCATCTTTTATGGCGTAGTTTCATCCCCATGGACGAAGAAAACTAGTTTTTCCCGCAATTGCGAATCGACTGGTCAATTTTCATCCCTCTTAACTGCGTCGGACACAAGCTTCAAAAAAAAAACGTGATAAACAAAAGTATGAAAAATTATATTGCATCGAAAATATATAAACGTGGAATTATCCATTTTTTAATTTATCACGAAATGACGCTCGCACTGAAATGTGCAAAATAATTTCAAAAAAATAATTGGAAAGCGTGCCCACATCGTCGTTAGTGCCAAAGAAGTTTTTTTAAAATAATAAATATGAAGAGGCAAACAATCGTTTCGAGAGCAATAAAATTTCAACCAGGAGTCTTTTCAAAAGAAATTCAAAAACATTGTCACAACATTTTTCGCAATATTTCTCTCTTGCTGGACAATGTCATTCCTAAGCTTATTTTTATCAGTTTTCTTCAAGGTATTCGGACCAAATAATTCGTAATTAAAGCGTTGGACACCAAACCAACTTTGCACACCATCCCGTCAACGGACGAGAGTAAATTTTTTTTTTCAGTGCACCAGAAACATTCTCAAAAAAATATCGAATCTACAAATGAGTCTTTTATAATTTGTTTTTCATCCAGAAGAAAAAGATTCTTGATATAATGCAAAGTTGCAACTCGAACCACACGCTCACTCGACTTCATGGCTGGACAAAAATTCTAACAGATTATTCCAGCCCCTGTCATACTGCTAATTTGGTCTAGGCAGTAACTGGATCATATTTTGAGGAAAATTCTTTTGAGAGCAATAAAATTCCAACTAGGAGTCTTCACTCGGAACCGCTTCGATATTATTCCGAAAAAATACGCAAAGAACAAACCTGAGGTTGACCAAACGCTTGGACCAATAGTCAAGCTCCACATTAGGCGTTGGATTCTGTCCATTTTCGAAAGCTGCGCTAGACTCGTGAGTCACGACATCGTTAACCAAATAGGCCCATTTTATGACGACTCCCTCGATAGCACTCTTTAAATATAAATCGACCGCTTGAACGCCATCGCGGGCGATGAGTTTTTCGACATGAGCGACTTTTTCCAAACCCGCTGGCATCGGTAAAACCGTTTTACCGTTTACTTGCCCTTTTACCTAGGCATAACCACTAATTAGTCACTTTCGTATAGATTTTTTCTAGTCAATTTAACAATTTTGCCTGCTATTACACCCAAACGGATTTGTCGGTGGATAATTAGTTTTGCCAACCATGTTTTTTCTTATCGTACCTGGTACAATGTTCCTCTGATCGCGTGAACGTGTTTGCAAATATCCTGAATAGCAATTTCCGGTAGATCTTTATGGTTTTCCGGTTTGCTCAGAAGTGGAGCGAAAATATTGTCAACGAGAGTGGCAAGTTCATCAACAACGCGATTTGACAAATCGCCCATTATCAGCATCTCCGAGCATTTGTCTCGTTCCTTCGGAACTGGCTCGAGTTTCACTTTCACAGCGTAAGTACCTGACAAAGAGAATCATCCGTCAATGGAACGTCGCGTTCAGCAGCGATGCGATCAATTAATCTTGTCCTTTTAAGTTTGTTTTGTTATTTTTTATTTTTATTTTGTCACTTGCTGCGGCGACGACCCACCGCGCGTACCGAAATTGAAAGATCGCACGAGTTCCCTTACCTTTTGTGCGCTGACAAGGTATCGGAAAACTTGTCGAGGCGATGAGTTGAGCGTTTGGTGTCAAAACAATGAAAAGCGCCGCTGGTAAAGGATTGTCGAGAAAATCGAAAACTGCTGTTCTGTGTTCTTCCGTCAATAGTAATCGTCCCCATTTCTCTGGCTTCAGTTTAAGGGACTTTTGGACAATGCCTCCAATGTATTCGAGTCTGAAATCGGTCGGTGCGTCCGGTCCTGCCATTTCTATTACACAATCCAAATATTATTCCCGCCTCCAATCACGAATTTCCTAATTATTTTCCGGTCCAGTTGAGAAAAAAAGTTTTTCTTGTTTTTTTTTTTTTTTATTTCCATGCAAAAAATCGCTCGATGACTTGTGTTTCAATTGTGTAATTAATGAAATTCTCGAATATTTATGCCGCACAATTTGACGAGGACGCTCGACCTGCGGCAGTCGAAACGGAACTAGCAAGGCGGTAGAAAAGTAAGGATTTTGAAACGTTATATTGTCTTTAGCGTAAGACCCTATTGTCACGACGGGAAGTGAACGCACGTGAATATATGCCCGCCAAACAAAACTGACGTTGCACGCGATCACTTCCGCTACAGTGGCAGGCACGAGTTTTCAAAGCCCCCCGCGATATTCCCTCGACGGAGTTTCTCGTTATCTTGCCCGTTCTCCTTCTCTCGCTTTTTCGCTAATTCTCTTGTCTCCGTCGAACGTGAACTTTGAAATCTCGTCATTCCCAGATTTCTCCAGGAACGGTAGTCCCTTCGAAGCCATGTTCGAACATTGCACGCGAGACTCGATTGCCAACGAACAATATGGCACGGCCGTTTATCAAGTCCATTGATTGGACTGAATATTCATAATTTGCGAGTCACCATTTTTTAATTTGCCAAGAAATAATTGGCGCCTGAGGGAGGAAATCCTAAAAAATCACTTTTTCAAATTCATCAGCCGCAAGGGAAATTCCATGTGTTCTCTATGGGTCATTTTCAAAATCTATCCCCGTTAAAAATTCACATTTTGCGCAATGAAAATGATCCAGAAAATTGAAAGTGATTTTCGCGGTTTTTTTCTCTGCAACGAGAATTTTTCAATTTCGTCCGTTTATGGAAGAATTTTTTACACAAAATATTCTCATCCTGAATAGTAAGAAATTATCTAGCGGCTACTCTGTATTATTATCGTGAAAAAAGCTCCGATTTTTCGGGCAGGTCGAGATGTCACCCTGTGCCTCGCTCCGCGAACCCCCATAAATCATGTAGACCGAGGAGAGTCTTTGCGTCACGAAATATTAGGTTGTTCGTTTACCGAGACACGCTGGGTTCATGTCACGATCAATGCTTTCTCCGTCTTGGCTGCTATTATGTATTATGAACGAATAAGAAGAATTTTACTCCGTCGTTGACGAGCTTAGTGTGTTGGTGCCCGACGAGGAGCCAAGGAATACGTGTCGTCCGAAAAAAACGTTCAAATCGGAGGTAAGCGCTGCATGAAATGCGATAACTAAAGTGATTTAAACATTTTCGAAAAAAAAACAAGTTTTTTTTTTAGTTTCCCTATCGGAAGTTCAGTATAATCAAAAATATTAGCAATAATTAACAAATTAGGGCGATTTTTTTGGTGACTCTTCCGAAACTCAATAGATCGAATCGATCGGGACTCGAAATATTTGTCAAAACAGTCTTTCCGCGTTACGAACAGATATTAAACGAAAATTCCGAAAGTCTGACGTGTGTAGAGTTTTTCTGATTCTTCGATAGATCACAATTATCACAGTGACGTTTTGCTGATCTATCAAAATTCCATACGACAGATTCGAAAGCCTGCTCGCTCCAGTGATTTAACTCTATGAGGATCAAAAATCCATCTCGAACATATGAACAATCCACAGTGTACAGTAGAAATAATCATGATAACAACGTACGGTGTTGGTTATCAACGAAAGAAAATCGAGTCATTTACTATCACATATTTGCTTTTATTTTGGTGCGCCCGGGTGATGAGTTGCCCCGGGGGAGACGAAAGAAAAACCTGCCCGCGTCGCCCCTTTCTCTGCTATAGACGCGATCAGTCGACGTCGCGAGATACGGATTTGCGATAATGGAAAAATCCCGTTGATGTGGTTGGTCGGGGAAATGCTGGACAAAGCGTAACCACACGCGTTTCAAATGCATCGAATCGATACTTTAATCTCTCTTTTTTCCCATACGTAAAGGTTCCGAGCCAAGATATATATAGACACAAAGACTGCGAGGCTAAACCACACGGATGTCAAAAACATCAATTCCAATTTTTGCAACATTTGCCGAAACATTTTTTTTCCCATGCATAGAAAATAAAGGTAGAATCCATCAAATAGATTTAATGCAAAAAAAAATCTCTTCACGGACGTTAAATAAAAATCTCTGATTAAAAAATTAAAAAACAAAAAAAATACCACCAAAAAATATAAAATCCTCCAATTATCCAAGCTCCAAATATCTCGTGATTAATTTTCGCAGGCCCAAATGAAATTCGCTCATTTTTCACGAATTTCGCGCGTGGCACTGGTCGAAAATTATATTTAAATTTGTTTCACGTATAAATCAGGGGCGAGGAAGAGCCTTTTCATTGGCTTTGTCGCTTTCTCGTGCGTTCACCTACATCGCCATCATCCTCTAATCCCAGCCCCTAAAGTTATCCAACGCACAAAAGACCCTCTCGCGTACTTTTCATTTCGCTGAAGGTCCTCGCTCGGCAACGACGATGAATTAGGGGCGACGATGGAAAAAACTTTGTATACACTACAGCAGTATATACTTCACGTATATAGATGCAAAAATCCATAGATAAGTATGTAAAAAATAAATATAACATGTATATACTATATATTTACAAACGAAACGGCCAATGGCAACGAATATTGAATTACTTTTCCACGTCGTTATCTCGCGACCCCCGAATCTTCTTGCCTGGCGACTCGCCTTCGTTGCTTTTTCATCTCTAATACAATGTTTTTCTTGCCGTTGCCCGTAATTTCGTCGTTTTCTCGCGATAGTGAAAAATAATTCCAATTTTCAATAAAAGCGAGTGGAAAAATTAAAACGCTGTATTTTCTACTCAGCATTTATCATGAAAATCTCCGATGGACGTATTTCTCATTGGTCCTTCATTTTTTTGGTCATTTTCTTGTCTCATTCGTTGCAATTTACTTTCTCGTTGTTTTTGCTGGTCACAATAAAAGGTAAAAGGTCGAGCCGTGACCTCCTCGAATCGATGCAGAGCCACACGGATTGAATCGATTCCAATAGCTCGAACGATGGTACCGATGAAGGCTGTACAATTTTATTTACTTATAAAAGAAACTGCAATGGTATCGACTGGTATTGCCTCGATAAGACACGTTGAAATTGATGACCGAAGCTCCACCAGGTCCACGGAGGATCTTGGGGAAGAATCGGAGTGGTTTTTATGTCGCAAGATTTCTATTCCGCTTGTATTGAATTTCGCGGGTGTCGCGACCAACGGTATATAGTGAATAATGTGTCCCCGCGACACCTACGAAAGTGATTTTTCTTATTTCGAGGCTTTTGAACTCAACGCCATTTTTCACTTGGGCAAAATGGCACTGCAGCGACTTTAATACTGCGCGTAAAGCTGTACAGACCATCAAAAGTATTATCCCAAACTTTCGGAATCTTTTCAAACTTTTTTCACTTCGCCACAGTCAAAAAAGAAAAAATATTCCATCCTGTTCTTCGCCCGCCACTCACTCCTGATCCTTTTTCCTATTTTTCTTTTTCCTGACACTCGCACACACACACATTCACTCGTCCATGGCGATGAATAAAGATTCGTCAATGTGAGTGTGCGTGTGACTTCTCTTCCCCTTCGGTATCAAAGATAACCCTGACTGTGTGACGAAACGCGTTACGCACCGCAACGGATATGAGGGGCCATTTTCAATTTTCTTCTCGATTACGCCGAGACGTGCGGTCAAATACCGGAAATGAGTCTATGCCACGAGGGCTCGTAATCTCAAAATGATACCAGTCTCGCGATACAACATGATTGAACGATCCAGCAACTCTTTTGCCGTAAAAGTCAATCGATACTCGTTCGAAATCACACGATTTTCATTTTTTCTCTTTTTCTCTCGCTCTGGCTCTAGTGACATGTCAATTCACTTTGCACCTCTTTTTATATTTACTCCCATTTGTATTTGGACTTTTATTTTTATCTCTAGCGAGTTGAACTGCATTCGGGGTGAAATTTTCCATCTGCCTCTCTCTTTACATCAAAATTCTTCTGATTTACAGTGTGAATGCATCGAGAATCGTGTGTAACTCTCAATTTTCATGAGAATCACTTAATGCGATATAAAATACACTTTCGTGCATAGTCCATTGTAGTTTTTATTATAAGATTATTCTCTATTCGATATTTTTTGGGAAATACGTTCTTCCATGATAATCTGACAACTCAATTTAGTCCGCTTTGCATTGCGGTTTTTGCCTCATACTTTCGATGTGACGAGAGACTTAAAAAAGGCGAAATCTAGCTACCGTATGGGGTTGGAGCAAAAGATACGAAAGTAGCTCGAAGTAGTATGTTGCGGGATCCGGGGAATGAGACGTCAAAGTTTTTGTAGGGGAGTTTAAAGCTTTCTCATATCCGCGCGGTGTGTGTTCCCCAGGAGAGAGAATAAAGAAAGAAGAGGAGAAAAACTTGTAGAAAACCGCAGATCTTCCGCCTCCAGGAGTCCGGGTATAGTGTTGTAAGGAATTATGGTAATCTTAAAATCGCATATTGCTATTCGTATAATATTTGCGTGAGCGAGAGTCACCGGGAAATTCGGTTTGGGACACCCCGAGAAGCTGGGGAACCGAACACACGTCAAGTTAAAGCAAAAAATAAAACGAAACGTCAGCGTTATAAAAATCGTGCGAGCCCGCGTGAGATCGACAGCCGGAATATTCGATTCATCTGTGGACACCGCGACGTATGTGTCTCTCGACGAAACGAACACACTTTCCTCCTGAGACAATTCGATTTACCCGAGTCCTTTCGTTCTGAGATGAAAGAAAAATATCGACGAATCTCGTTTATTGATAGAGAAAAAAATGGGCAAATACATCAGCGAACGAACAACAGTCCATCCACGTATTTTTTTTCCAAGCCAAAATGGAACTGAGCCTCGAAAAATAAGTTAAAAGGCACAAATTCACCCAAATACGAATTTACGCTTTTGTAATTTAGTTTTCGCTCACGATTTTCTGCTTCTCCTCATACACGGAAAAAAAGAAACAGTAAATATCGCAGTATAAACTGCTTAAACAACAGGCTACCCACTTTATTTTACAGTCGAACAGAGAATTTTCCTGTACGAACTAAGATTTCAACAGTTTCACTGGATCGTTTACAGTTCTTTACAGTAAATTCATTAATGTTTCCAGTAAAAGTGTTTAACTGTCAAAATTACATGAGATCACCGATCGTCATACTGTACGCAGCTGCAATAGTTACAGTGTTACAGTAATGACTACAGACCGATTCATTCAATTTTACAGTGTGGCACGGTATTTTCACTAATCTTTCCACAGTTGGTGACGTTATCACCAACACACATACACACAGACGTGTGTTTAACAGTGTTGAACTGTTGAAATTTACTTTGGACTACACTGTAATTTGAGCCAATTTGAGCCCAATTTTTCAGTAAATATCGCTTTTCAATCGCTTCGAGTCCAATGTAAACTGTGCACCACGGTATTTTAAACTGTTTCTTTTTTTCCGTGTATTCGGATGAAATTAAAATGCTGGAAGGACGAAGAAAATTGTACCGAGATCTCGAGATGCAATGTTCCCGCGGTCAGTGCGTATGAAGGTGTAGCTTTTGAACAAAAAGTTCGGACAAATATTTTTCAAACCGTTTCACACAGCGGAAATAGTCTGAAAAACGGCATGGTCTTTGCGAGCGTAGGGGACAACTAATATACGTTAAAACGTAGCTTTGGGTACCTTAATGCGGTTTAATATGTCGCGACGCTTGGACCGCAATTTATGATTCTAATTATGGCACCACCTACCGGTGACATTCACCACGTGGGTTATAACGCGCGTCCGCATCTCGCATCTACGAAATCCTCGTCCTTTTAACTCCGTGCTTCTACCAGAACGGGCGTAAACCAGACGCGACTGTAAAGAAGACGTGTAATGGCCTATATATGTGTGTACACAGTGTTCAAAAGTTTTGGCCCTCTCGTATATGAGACAGCTAGAAAACTTTTATTCTCTACAAATCTACAAAAATAGAATCTTATTTCTTGTCCGCAGACTCTTTTCTTGTTTCCTTATAGCAAGCCAGACTTTTTATTGAAAAAAAAACTCGATAATAATGACCTCCATGAAGTTGCATTGACTTTTTTGAAGATGATCTTGAAATAATTCTCGTGCGCTGTTTTTTTTTCTCTCACGTATTCGTAACTCATCCAAAACGGATTCGCGCCGTCATCGATATCTTAATGCAAGGGCTGTCAGTGTGACAGAACAAATTCATTCATAACTTTTGGCCTGCAAATCGTGACGCTCGCTACGTGCAACGCGGAGCTGATAAGAATCGGAATTGCGACAAAGCCGCAAATTCATGTGCGTCGTCGCAGAAACTTTCAGGAAAGTTTTGGGGAACACAAAGTATTTGAATGAATTAAAAGCATTTATGATGATTTAGAATTTCGAAATTAGTTATTAATTGAAAATCTTGGGTTTTATTAAAGTTGCGTTTGGGAACGAACTTTTCATGGATTATTAGAGAAGATTTAAGTGCTTTTGAACTTTTGAAAGGTAGTGTATATGTGGACGTTCGTAAAACGCTATCCCCTTGTACGTGTGACGTTAAATGGAAGTCGGTGTTGTGCGGTTTGGAGCGTTTTATGAGTTTAATTTGGAAGCTCGCCCTGCGACGACGATCCCGCAAAAGAGAGACGAACGGAAGGCCCGTTTTTCCTTCTGCCGAATGCTCCTACATATATCGCTCGGATAGCAACAGAATATTCTAGTTTTGTTACTCCGCGGAATTCACGAAATAAGTCTGAGCCTTGTGACCACGCGCGACTTGAAGATTCTCGGTCGAGCGAGCAGAAATGAAACGGTTTGTACATCGAGAAATATTCTGTCACAGACCGAGCCTTCTTCTCAACCTAATGTGAGCGTCTCGATCTTTAATCCTTGAATGTGCAGAGTCTTCCAAGCATTCCCGCGTCCACTTCCGAATCATCAAAGTAGCTCCGCAATTTCCAGAGTTAATTATAATTAGCACACTATAAAGATTAACAAAAATTTCTTGTGACGTGATATCTCGCGATCGATCAAAAAACAAGTTACGAGTAATCTACAAAACGATTTGATTCAAGTATTTTTTCGAAATTTTCGCCCCGGCGTTGATTTTTGGATCGGAGTTACTGAGCTGACTTGAATTTTTGTGAAAATGAAACTATCGACGCTTTTAATAATATCGAAAAAAATTCAAATATTTCGTCGTTCGATCGATCCACGAATTTCCCTTGTCGAAAAAACGCAAAGGTCGGTTTGTCAACGACCCTCATGGTGGCATTTCTTGACTTTTGGTCCGCACAATAAAGCTCTCTGGTGCTATGTACTGGTCACCTTAACGACCAGGCTTTCCGCAGAAATTGACTCGCGTTTTTATAGACTTCCGCTTTGCTTTTCGAAATGTTGTTATTATTATTTCTAATTTACTCGGCGGTGTGCAGCTTCGCGTAAGCTCAGTACCCGGCGGCAATGATTAGCACGCTCCTTCGTCCAAGCAATTGATTCGAAATTGAGCTCTGGCCGTAAATACCAGGAGGGAAAAACGTCGTGCACATATTTATTCCTACGGGCCACACAATTAACGTCCAATACCGGAAGTGAATTTTGTTATTGCAATGTCCACAAATCAGCAATAATTAGATAAACTCATGCTTGAGTAAATTGGTATTTTTTTTCCTTCCATGGATTAACGAACTCCGTCATTGTCTCAGGATTTGAGTTTCTGCCGTTATTCGGCCGTTATAATTAATGATGACCAAAATTGATTGAATAATGATAAAAGTTAGAAACTTAATGAAAATGGAATCGGCTATGACGTTTGAAAGAAAAGTGACTTTTTTGAATAACACGGAAAAAAAAGAAACAGTTTAAAATACAGTGGTACACAGTTTACATTGGACTCGAAGCGATTGAAAAGCGATATTTACTGAAAAATAGGGCCCAAATTGGCTCAAATTACAGTGTAGTCCAAAGTTAATTTTAACAGTTTAACACTGTCAAACACACGTCTGTGTGTATGTGTGTTGGTGATAACGTCACCAACTGTGGAAAGAATAGCGGAAATACCGTGCCACACGGTAAAATTGAATGAATCGCTCTGTAGTCATTACTGTAACACTGTAACTATTGCAGCTGCGTACAGTATGAAAATCGGTGGTCTCATGTGATTTTGACACTTAAACACTTTTACTGGAAACATTGATGAATTTACTGTAACGAACTGTAAACGATCCAGTGAAACTGTTAAAATTTCAGTTCGTACAGGAAAATTCTCCGTTCGACTGTAAAATAAAGTGGGTACCCTGTTGTTTAAGCAGTTTATACTGCGATACTTACTGTTTCTTTTTTTCCGTGAGTAAATGATCTGGACAGTGTGAGTTTAATTGGAGTTGAATAAAAATTGTTAATTAGATTAGAATTGCTTTTTTTTATAAATGTTCTTTAATATTCCATCGAGACCAACAACGATATTCAATGGTTTTTTATTCTATGCACAATTTCGTATGGAATGCGGCTTGGAAATCGTAAATAACGATCATTAAGAGAGTGAGGTAAAAATTTGTATACCTTTCATAACATTTTCAATATCTTCCTCTTCTGGTTCTTCCTGGCCTTCTTCTTCACCCTCTTCCGTGGGGCTGCGCGATTCCATCATCGATTTTAGAAGCTTTGAGAATTCCTCGAGTTTCTCGTCGTCTTGATTTGGCTGCGGAGCCTGAGGTATCGTGATTGTCTCGCCAACAATCTGCTCCATGAGCTCAGATTCTTCGAGCTCGAGACTCACACCACTTCCGCTGATGCTGCTTTCCGTGTCTGCCATGATGCCTCCACCTGAATTCTCCTCGTCTGAAGAAAAGACACAATTATCCAATACGCTAATAATCCCATTAAAATCACACAAATTCCCATATTCGGTGTCATTTTTAGCAACGCCAAAGTTTCGAAAATTCAACGTTCAAAGCTGTGAATTGAAAAAAGTGACATTTATTTTGAAAATTTGCAATGGCCCTTCGAACACACAGAATTTTTGCTCTTTTACTCTAAAAAAAAAAATGCTTTCATACTCCGTAAACAGTGGACCCACGAACTAACACTTAATTTTCGTCTCTCTCTGTCAAATAATGAGTCAACGAATGTCGTTACACCCTTTATCATCAAAGATCGAAATGAAAATATCAGAATCGACTTCGACGGAGTCAGAGGCCGATCCAAAAGGCGGAATTCACAGTGTGTCATTCCAATTTTTTTATTCCCGTAGTGATTGTTCAATGGGCTCTTTGCTCTCGCGGAGGATCCTAAAATATTCTGTCGAGATATCGCCGTAATTCTTCCTTTTTATGATAACGTGTTTTATCGTTATGTCATTCGGTTCGTCGAAGGAGAGAAAGAGAGAGAGAGAGAGAGAGGGAATGAAAGGAAAAAACTCAGCCATCTTCATCGTATCTCCGTGCTGGTCTCTCACGTCGGATATATTTTGGGCCACCTGTGTCGTTCGTCGAAACGTATACCAAGTAAATAATAAGGATGATAAATATTGCAAAATGTGAGTGTCTATACGGGCCCATATACAGATATACATTAATATGTACGACGGTTCCTTTTGGATAGTCATGAGGAGAGGGATTGGCGATAAAAACCGTGGAGAAAAGGAACTCAGTTGTAAAAAAAAAAAATTGAAACAGGTATTTACTTCGGGAGGATGAAAAAAAAGCCAGGCGTTATACGACTGTGCTTAAAACCCGATAAGCGCTGCGGTAACAAAAAGAAACCGTATTTTTGTGCATATCGAGAAGAAAAAAGCTTTTGCAAGCTTTTGTACATGCTCTCAACGGAAAATTGAGCAATCCGCATTCATATCAGACCGGTTTACGAGCGCGACAGACCTCGCTTAGTGCCTTCAATATTCAGATATTATCTCCAATCGTTTTGTCTACCATCGTTTAGATTGTCTTCTTTCCTCTACCGTCAAGTTTTTCGAGAAAAAGCGAGGAAAATCGCTTTTCCCAGGTTCTCACTTTCCTCAGCGACGCGAGCTCCAAGTCGTCGGATTATTGTCTATTCTTCCGGAGAACACTTGAACCTTGTACGACCGACTTCCCGAGCCAGTATTCTTCATATCGACGCAGATTTTCTGGCCTGCTGCTGAGCTTTGCCCCATTCTCATCACAGCAGCGGCACGAGCAGCCACAAAGCGCGAAAGACCGCAGCAGGGTCGAAAGCACTGCGACCATCTTCACAATGTGCTGACGTTGCGCTCACTTTTTCTCTAGAGAATCCGCTACATCAGTTCCAGTTTTTTCATGTATAGATATTTTTATTTCATTTTGGACTCATTTTAGTACTAGGCAAGCTTGCAAAATGAGCTCGAGAAGACTCGCTCGCATTTCGAATCGCTTGCGGAACGATCCAAAACAAAGAAATTCGAAAATCAGGCAACTCCTGAATCTCAACGATTTGCAGACTTGGAGGAAACGGATTTCGGATGTTCCGGCGCTTTAACTCGAAACTTGAATATGAATTTTACAAGAAATGAGTTCGAGCCTCGAAGGCGAGAATTAAAAAAAAAAAATCTGTCGACTGGTTTGAATCATTCGAGAAAAGTGAGAAATTTGTCTAATTATTTGAATCATTGTATGAATTTTACAAGAAATGAGCGTACGAGCCTTGAAGGGGATTTCTGAATATTGAACGCGTTCAATAGAATAAACCTCTGGGCGAGAATTTCAAAAAAAAAAAAATTGGTTTTTAGACCATTCGACAAAAGTGAGGATTTTTTCTAATAATTATTTGGATGTGGCAAGTGAGCCTCGGAGATTGACCTTTTCCCAGCATACATTCATGAGTGTCCCAGGTGCCACGTCCGACCATAAAAACCGGTAATCGTTGGAGAAGTCTATAGTTCAATGACCTAAAAACTGTAAAAAAAAAAAAAAAAAATGCATGGGATGGGAACAGTGCCACGCGATAGCCCGAAAGGTCATGATCAAACGATGGCTGCCTATCAAAATTATCAGTCAGCATATTACAATTTATTTCTAACGATCATATTTTCCAAATCTGTGCCGAAATGTTCGACTAACTACAAGGAACGAATAATATTTGAAGGGCATCGTATTCACATTTAATTGGAGGCAAGATCTTGTCTATCGTGACGAAAGTTCGATCTCAGTAAATATTTTAATATACGGGATACGAGGGCAGAATACACAATAAATTTATACGTATATACATATATGGATATTAACATGTTAGAGGAAAGGTTGGAGCGAAATTAAATATCGCGAAAGTATACAAGGGACCCTCCCCTTTACGAGTATCAATGAAGAAAAGAAGAGCGCAAAGAAGAAAAGCTTCGGGGCAAATTCTCGTAGGGAGGAACACATTGCAGTATCTATCGTGAGGGCGCAAGCAAGACCGAAAGGGAAAAGGACGGGAGGAGAGAGAGAGAGAGAGAGGAGATAAGAAGATTCTGTGCGTAACTGCGAACGAGCAGAGAGTTCCCTCTCTATTTGCGAACTGAAGGGTGCGGGATAGGAGCACGGGAACGGTACGAGGAGTGTCAATGGCGTTTTGATTGATACCCGATGAAGGAGAAGTCAATAACGTCAAGATCACGGTAAATTGTCGAGGTGAAAGACAGCCAGCAGCCAAAAACCATTCTCACATGGTTGTCAACATATATATACGTATATACATTTCGAATATAAATGTGTAATCATGGGTATATGTACAGCATATGGCTCCCGGTGTAAATGGCCATGTATATAGCGAAGAGTGTCGTCCATGTATAGTTTAGCGTTCCACATTGTCGGTCTGACCGACGACGTCTTTTTCACTCGAACGTCTGGAATCTCTTTCCTCCAAAATCCCCCTTTCCTCTTTCTCCCCCTCATTTCTTCTTCGCGTTCTTGTCTTACCAAGCTTTTTCTTATTCTCAGTGACGGGCATTACTTTCTTGATGCTTCATCATTTTTTCTCGCGTTTCAATCTTTCCTCTTGATTCGTCCCTCCGCGTCCTCCTTTGTATCAGCATATTTTATTCCCTTCAACATCCCCACGAATATGTACGCTTGAGAATCTGAGACTCTTGTCATTTCTGGCTCGTCATTCGAACTTGCATGAATTATTCGCAAAAGATTTATTCACGGAACGATGAAAAATTTGTCGTCTCTACAAAAGTCGCAAAGTGTCCACTCAGAGTACCAGAAAAAATAGTCCGAACGTCACGAATCCAAACTCTGAGCGAAAGTCTATTTCCTGATACGAACCAAAAATTAAATTTCCAACTTTTTCCTTATTTCTTATCACCTCTATCAAAATCTATATATATTTTATCGTAACCTTTCAAATACGAACTAAAAACGTCGCCTTTTCGATTAGAAACTATTTTATGGCCCGATTTTTCACGGGCTCTAGACTTTCTTGAAAATGCGCTCTTTTTTCGATAACTTTTGAACTTTGATAGGACGCGTCATTAAAGAATTAGTAATAAAGATACAAATTTTTCACGAACATTCTGGAAAAGCCGACGCATCATTAATAATCAATCAAGCCGGTATTTGTTTCGTTTTAATCAGCTCAACAATCGAAAAAGAGCCAAAAAAAAGTGCGCAGCGTCAACCAGAACTCAAAGGCGTAATATTCGATCAAAACAATGTCAAGTTGGTTATTGTTTTTCAACAGAATAAAACTGCAAAATGGCAGTGTCTCAATCATTTGTCAAATTTCAAGCTACTGCCATGCACTAGAAGATTTTTCACAATTTATTGTTTATACATGAGAAGTAAAACCTTGTGATCGTAATAAACTAAATAATTAACATCGTGGCACCGACTATAATGAGACTTTTTTTTCATCCTTCGTTAGGCAGAGCAAAGTATAAAGCGAAGGGATCAATGGTATACATTTTTTTTCTTGAAGCTCAAAAAGATCAAGCGCTAACACGACTAATTACAATGTTTACGAATCGTATAATGAAGTCATGAAAAAAAAAATCAGATGCAGTGGCAATTTCATTATTTACCAATGTAATCTTTCTTGAATTTGCGGAAACAGTAAAAATAAACGAGTTTAATATCGTTTGGCATGATTTTACATAAATGTTTGCCTCGAACGACCTCTTACTATCTTCTCTCTTGTACGTGATCGATTGAGCATCGTCGACTCTGCTTTCCTATCATTTCGATCTTCAACTAGTTAGTGAATTTTATGAATACTAATGTTCTGTGCAAGCGACTCTTCCGGCCGAAGGTTATCGGGATTGATATTGAGTGGGGATCGCCATGCGATATATAAAATGCTGAGCACACTAGACCAAGTGTCAGAAGTTGTTAAGATCTCAGAGTCGTTCGATAAACTTTGAAAAGTAAAAACATGAAGTCCGCGTTGCCGATTTGCGCTTTCATCGTACTGGCGTGTCTGTTGTCAGCTGGAAAAGCTGAAGATAAATGTAAGTGAAATTTTAAAAATCCAATCGAAATATTGACATGAAATTTTCTTCGTTTACTTTTTGGTTCTCCGAGCCATATTATTTTCGTACACGTGTTCGATTCTCGGTTGTCCGTCAAAATCAAAATTACCAAAATTGCTTTTTTTCTTATTTGAGCCTTTTTTTCACAGTTGAACCAAATTGCAACCTCGTGCAAGGGGATTTATCACTGCATTACAAAATTTGCGGCAAGATAACGTGCAATCCTGATGGATCTCACACCGCCATTGGGTAAGTAACGTGAGCGTTGCATAAAAATCTCTAAAACTTCACCAACTACTGACACAAACTTAAATGCCAAATCCGATCAAATACTCATTAAAAATTCATCGATCATCTTATTCCGTGCATGATTCTAAGTTTGAGATCTTTTTTATAGTTGTGGAGCGTATCAATGCTCGCCCGACAGTCCAGCCATTGGTTACAAAGAAACGGATATGAGCAAACCTTATCCAGAATGTTGCGGTGGACCAATCTGCCCGGAATAATCTGTGGAAATTGTTACGAAACCTGAACATGCAAATCCATTACAATATCGATAAGTTCTTTGTACTGGACGCCTAAAGTAAAAATCACACATGAATAAACGATAACCTCTGTCATTCACGAAAAAAATTGTAATTTTGATTGAGTCAAACCGAAAAAATTCAGTCGACGTGAATTTCTCCAAAACGTATGTCGTGGGGGCAGGAAAAAAGGAATCTTGAATGAAAGCTCGGAGCATCGAAACCACTGACATTCTGGCCAGGATTAATCGAGCCTATAAGAATCGGAAACGATAAGAAAACTTGGGCAAGCTCGGCTGCCCAGTTTTTCGGTATTTAAAAATGTTCAACCTCTGATCGAAACGTCTTCGAATTGCTCATCGTTGCAACTGACGAAACTGCGAGATAAGACGACCGTGAGCTTCATCGATGCTCGCATTAACATTTTTCTTTCCTCGTCAATTATCGCGATATTGAATAACATGATTGTAAATGGAGGACTCTTCGCAAACAGACAACAAGTTGTCTATATGAGGAAATGCAGGAAAAATGATTTGAAAAACGATATAATGATGTTTGGCAAGTCGTTGCATAATCTTCATCATGCTATTTCCTCTTGATCTTCTTCCTTTTATTTGTTCATTCATGTAGTAGGCCGATGATAGCGACTATCTCATTCGATTCTAGTTTTAGTATCGTCTGTTAATTTTTGATAATTAAGAGAACTCGATGCCGCGAGGTATCATTAAAAAACGATTCAAAATTTCTGTGACGTCATAAAACGCGTATTTTCATCTACGGCACGGCTCATACTAATCTGTCCTTTTAATATACTTGACGTTGAGTCGCTGTCGCGTCTTTTGATCGTTGCAAGCGCGCAGTACTCAAGGATTTTTGGTTATGCAAGATTTCTCACTTAACTCACTCAAAAATTTAGTTTCGAGGTGGTTGCCAGTTGCATGAATTTTCCAATGGTTCTCGAGAAACTTGGGATTCGGGAATTTTCAAACCGTCGCGTTACTACGTTGAACTATCATTTTGCAACTGGCTGCAGAGCTCAATGCAGATTGATGACTTTCTCCCTCTTTCTCTCTCTCTTTTTCGTTGTCTCAAATTTGGACCTCGGGATGAACAGCCTGGTTGATGACACTCGAATGTTTAGCTCGTACGGAATTTATACGTATAAAATATAGATATATGTATATAAATGAGTGTGAGAGTTTTGGCTTGACTTACGAAGCCCATTATGGATTAGAGGGTGCGGTTTCCCGGGGGCAAACACCACCTAGCAACGGTTGTTGCACCGCTCAGCGTTAACTCGAATCTTACACCCCCGCTTTTCTCTTTGTAAAAGAGTTTCTAACACCCTCACACGTTATCTATACATCCAGCAAAACCAGCAACTGTCATTCCTTCGAGAGTGAAACAACGGTTTTCCTTGAGAATCCGAAATACATTACCGGGGATAAATCTTCCAGCTACTCCGGTTGTATACCCGCGATAAACTTTTCGACTCGACTTTCGCATAATAAATACACCAAAAAGTTTCGTAGAAAAGATTAAATAATAAAGTTGCTTATTCGCGCTGCTGTCTCGCAAGAATTTTTCTACATTCTTCCCACGCATTTTCCTCCTCGTTCTCGAAATTACAGTGACTGGAAGAAATCCTTATCCGATCCGTGTTTTTGTGCGATACAACACAACTTTTACGGTCCCCAATTTTTGTGGATAATATTCGGATGCATGAGAAATTATGCATTTCGCAACGTCTGTTGCAACGTCTACAATAAATAATATTCAATTTTGACACTTACCGTAATTTGCTCGTCGGGTGGGTATTTAATCGACGTGTCAGTTCGTTTGCACACGTTGCGAGGCTGCGTGTCACGTACTAACGATGGAAGACAGCGCTGAGGCGCCACTCGAGTGCATTTCCTATCGCCTCGAAAAAAAATATAAACAAAAAAAATCTCGGAGGAAAATATCCTCACGAGCTTTTCGAGCTTCCTGCATTTGATCCTGAATCGATTTCTGAACGAGTGTCGAATCTTGAATTTCCCTGTAGAATTTTCGTTCAATTAGCAAAGCATCTGAATAAACATTTCGACTAGCCTGCCCGAGAAAATGATTTCTACGACGTAAATATCGAATCACCGAGTGGAATCGCGAATTAAAAATTAATATTGCGCAATCTTGAGAAATAAGTTTAATTAAAATATTGTGAAATTCAATCGAGTGCCTAAACGTCGTAAAAGTTGGTATTATGATCGCGGCAATGACTATTTTTAATCTGAATATTAAGTATTTAAAACTCATATCGAACTTGACTGGATCGTGAAAATGAAAAGCAACAAATTTTTTTAATCCAACCCTCATTTCCATGCTGAAAGAGCAGCAAAACCCTTTGATAGCGACGACCCTTTCGAATTTTCACGACGGGACCCTTTTCTCGTATAATTCGAGGATGAAATAGCTCTATCAGCAAAACATTCGGAGGGCTTTGTGAGAAGGAACAAAGTTGTCTCGTAGGCGTAGAACGGCGTGAAATAATTCAACCCCTCATGTATATACAGGAATCTTAGTATATAGAAAGTTAAACACACGAGACAGGACCTCGTGTTTAACCGTCAGTCGGTTATACACGACTCTCGCGACCAATTCTCACCCAATGTCCTCCAGACAGGATAATAGATCGTTAAATTTCAAGAATAGTTTAAGTTTTCGCAGTTGATGGACAAGCTTTCATTTGTTCACGAATCGCCATAAAAATTCGTCCCAAAAATCTTCAAACAATCATGCAAAAGTCTACAAGTCCTCTGCGCCAGTTATCGATAAAAAAAAATCAACAAATACAGTGATTAATTGAATTCTTTGATTCGCACAAACTTTTGCTCTGCCCACCATCCCATCCAATGTTCCGGGGCCATTCGAAAATGGTCCTCTTGGTCCTTAGCATTCGAATGCTGAGTTATTATGATGGACCAAATGGCAGCTGGACAAAAAATTTATAGCGTTCCCGGATTTTTGAATGTCTGAAAAATGAACGAGTCAAACCGTCACAACGAGGACATTATTTTCGGGTTTATGATTGGACGGAGTTTCATTTCGGAGCAGCAGATTTTTCGTGCAATCGATTAAAATTTTAGCACGTAATATTAATAATTAACGAAATTATTCTAATTTTCGTGAAAAGTTGTTTTTAGTAATTTCTTTCTCGATGGTTTTTGTAAAAATGGTAAAAAAAATATTCTGTTACATCAAGAACACTCGAAATATGATACTCAATGTTTTCCGAGCCTCAATATTCCATTCTAATGATTTGGTACCAGTTTGAAGACGGTTCGGCCTTCAAATCTTACGGAGCGAATTTGAAATTCCCTAATTACCTAAAAAAAAATCATTACGATCATTGCGATTGCCGTTTAAATTGTCGAACTGGATCGCCGAATAAAATTGCAACAAGTTTTTATTTTAAAACCTCAATGAGCTTTTTCACTCGCTCTGTTTTTGCATGTCGAAAGCATACGAGAAACGACTACACGAAGAAATCTTTGGACACTTTCTTTCCAGTTTATTTGAGAATGCCGATAATTTGCCGAGGAAAGCGACGTTATTCCAACCCCCTTCAGACACACGCCGCACAGTTAATGACGTTAAGTAATTCATTACCGTCTGTTTGCGATGGAGTAAAGAGAGACTAGACGCGAGCGGGAGCCTGGAGAGGGAGACATGAAATGAGAAGCAAATAGGAATGCTTTAATCAAACTTTTACT
Organism: Diadegma fenestrale; assembly: GCA_037043255.1. Classification (NCBI taxonomy): domain Eukaryota; kingdom Metazoa; phylum Arthropoda; class Insecta; order Hymenoptera; family Ichneumonidae; genus Diadegma; species Diadegma fenestrale. The sequence goes on along the minus strand of CM073309.1, from coordinate 13,506,030 downwards.
TCAGCAGCCTCAGGAAAATGAGAGTCTTCTTCGGAACGTTCTGCAGGCGGGTTTCGTGTGTATTGGTTCGAAAAGATGTAAATAAGGACAAGAAACTCTAAAGTTGATTCACACGCAAAATAACGTTTTCCCTTTTATAACCGCCTTCCATCAAAAAGATAAACACGAAATTCATGCCTCGATTAACGCTCGCGTTTTCATGCCCGGAAAAATCCAGTACCTGCGGATTTTTCACAAATAAAACATTTTTTTGAGCCGCAGTAAATTTAAACAAGCAGTCGAGATATTTTTCACTAAAAACAGACACGTATTTTTTTTTACGTCCTTCAATCTTAATTCCACTCCGTCGTAATGACTTTTTTCTTTTTTCGAGAGAGATCAATTACTTGTGAGCACCGAGCCTGATTTTTTGTATGCCAATGGGATGGAATGAAATACATAAAAATGAGTTTCCTTCCATACCGAACGGGCTCGTGAGGCACACGAGCCGGGTTTAATTTTCGTTCGAGGTGTGCGAGTGCTGATAACATTCGAGTTGCATTGTTCTTTTTGAATGGAGGTTCGTTTGTAATTTTCGCTCTTTCATTCCTCAAAAAGGGGAATTTCGAGGGAAGATTTTTTCGAGAAGAAAAGCACGAACGAGCTCTCGGATTTTCGAGTGCTTTTGAAAGCTCCTTTATGATTACTTTTTGTTTTCCTCTTGGAGTTCTCGAATTGAGTACGTTCTGGATGAGACTCTCAACGATTTTAATTTTTCAGGTATATACGAACCCAACGAGTTAAAAAGCTTTCGATGCACTGCGAATTTCGAGTTGTTCCCTTGCCATTTTTGCATGTTTTTTTTCCTTAAATGTATTTACCATTTACATTTGGAAGGGTAAAAAAATGGGATATTGAAAGAGCAGAAAGTTTTGGTTGCCGAGTGGCCAGCTCGCATAAGCCCCGAAAATACACAAAGGAAAATCTTTCCGAAGAACATTTCGAGGCTGGTTAAAAAAAAAAACGATACGGCTGCTTTAAGAGGTCGGGACTAACCGCGAAAGACGCCGCACCCTCTATCCAACAAATTCGAGGGAATTTAAAGCGAAAATAATTGGCTGAGAAACGGGCAGAGCAAGGCGTTTATTTGAATTGTGAATTATTATTACCAGCGTTGAGCGATGAAAATTTGATACATTCGGATGTCGATGAAGCGAGACTCGGGGATTTTAAATATTCAAGAACGTTGGCTTTTCGGATCGAGAGAGATTTTCGATCGAGAAGGCCCTCCAACTTTTCTCAAATCGTATAAAAAAGGCAAAAAAACGTGGCAACCTTTCGACCCTTGCGCAACATAGTCTAGAAGCGTTTTCACTTTCGGTGATCCACGAGGGAACGGTGGCATTTTTTTCCTAGATGCTTATCAACCATTCATGATCGTTGCTCGAATTAAAAGATTTTCCTTCACTCGATTAATCAATTTTATTTTATTCCCAATGTTTGTTTTTTGTTTTTCATTTTACAACAAGACTGACCGATTTTTTAAACAATCCTCGATATAACTATTTCATTGGGAATGAATCCAAATTGTGAGGGCGTTGGCGTGGACGAAAAGTAAAAATTTTATATGCGCAAATATATGTGTTTCGTAAAATTCTCATGTATATGCGCGAAATTTTCTCTCGAATCGTCAATTCCGATGAAATCCACAAAAATATTGAAATGTACCGATTCCAACGTCGAAAGGGATTATCCGAGTGGAAATTTCTCGAGTTTCCAGATTACGGATTTCGATAAAGAGTTGGGTACGAGTAGGGCTTCGAGATATTACGCTCGAATTGCGCAAAAAGTATTTTCTAGCTGTATCACCAAGAGATAAACCTTTTGAATAAAAGTAAGGTGATGAAAAGCATAAAAATAAAGTGAATGGTGATTGGCCTGGAGGAGGATACTTGAATTTCAAGAAAGCTTTTACGTTTGAATAAAAAAAGCTTGAAACTTCGCGATGTTTGTAATGTACGACGAATTAGTGCCGGTTCGTATGCGAAATATGCGCTAATTGCAGGCTCAAGAAAATTTTATTTTCCGGGCCAATCGAAAGGACAAACGGGGTGGAGTAAAGCAACCCTTTAAGCAGACCCTCGGTAAATCGAGGTGTAACTCGACGATTTCAAGCTTTTTTCGTAACTTTTCTTATTCCCCCCTTCCATTGAAAGTCCGAAAAAGAGGCAAAACAAAAAGAGGCAAAACGTAAAAGAGAGAACGAGAGTGAAAAGGTCTCTTGATAATCAAGGCTCCCTCTCGTATCCAAACCTTGTCCGACCAGATGGGAATTTGCACGTTTCGAAGCACGTTATGGACGAGGATTTTTTTCTACTTACATTTTATTTCTTTCCTGCACAGGAAAATTCAACTTTTCAGTCATGACTCGATGTTTCTATAGCCAGTGGGTCAATCAGACCCGGAGGTCGCGAAAATTCCAATCGTTCTCCAAAATGTCGAAAATTTTCTTTATGCAAAATTTTTTTCTTGGAATTATTGATCCGGTTGGAATAAAATTTCGACTTGAAAATTTGATACTTACCGTTGCTTCGTGAATTTCCAACAATTTTCAAAAATGCAGACTCTGCAGAAAAGTTTAAAGTTTCCCCTTAATGAATGGGTTCGAACTCGACCCGCCACGAGGGTTGAGCAGAATCGCTAAAAAACGATTCGCTTTGGCACGTAACCAGGATAAATAGCACAGCGAGCGATAAACCGTTACGATGAAAGATTCGTAGGGCTTTTTTTTGTTTATCCTTTCGCTGGACCTGAACGCAGGTGGCATAAATGAAGTTGTTAAAGAAAATAATAAATCCTGCACGACCGTGTAAACTTTTTTTTCATTTTTTCCCCTTTTTTTCATTCCCTTGCACCGACCATTCCGTTTTTTTTCTTTTTTTGCTCATTTCTATCACGTTCGAAGTATTAACGGAGGTGATTTTCGATCAGGGAAATGCCGGTGGCTCTATCGGGCCTCATCGATTGGCCATACGTGGCGCGAACAAAGGAAAAGCTCGAATCACCGCGTTTTTCGAGGGTTCCAAGAAAAAAAGGGCGATCCCGGTAAAAGACTCTCGTTTCAGAGTTTGTCGACAAAAGATCGACGAGTTCTGAATCTCCTTCGCTTATCTTCGGCCCTCTCCACAATTTCTTCCCCCCCTCATTTCTTTTCTCTCTCAAACGTTGCAACAAAATGGGCCGCTGGCACAAAAACCCTCTATCCATATCAATGACTTCCTCTCTAAGGGACTTTTATGTATGCACCGATTATCTTCGATGTACGATAGCAAAACACCTAATAAAACGATCACGTACACTTCCTATCACCATTTTCCCCCAAATTCCCAATTTCAATTAAGCTCAACACACGTGACGATGATCAATCGACATCGCAATGAGAAAATAAACGAGACCAAAAATTATGAGTCAGCGTCGACGTGAAAACGATGCAATGCTCGACAATCTAGAAATCAATAAAAAAAAATAATCAATTTCTTTTCTCATCGTTGTTATCGTTGAATCAAAAAATTTCTCAAATTTCATCATCATGATGAGAATTTAATTATAATATTAATTAATACGTGTCCGAAATATTTTTTTCCTCATCTCGTAAAATTTGGGCGTTCATAAAATCACGATTAAAACATTGAAATATTCTTTCCTTAGGAACTTCCGGAATTTCGATCAAATACTGTACGAATTAGCATTTTTTTGGATGTTCAAAAAATCCTTTACCAAATGCAAATGCCGTTTTAGTAAATCAGGAAAAAAAATTGACTTTCTTAATTTTTATGAAAAACGTTTTGGTAATAAAAATCATTCGAGTTCGCTTCAAAGTATTTTCGAAAATCGTTGACAATTGACACACTGGGTCAATTTCACCCCGGCATACTTTATAGGCCTGTCCGCGTGGGTTGATCGGTCGATTTTTATATTGGAAGATCGAGCGAGCACTTGAAAAATTCTTCAGGCAAGAGCATCATCAAATTTTTCTTCTAATCCAGTATTTTATCCAAAAAAACTGTAATTTTTGTAATTTTTTAGATTAATAACCGGGCGGCATGGAGAGCCATTTCTCGAAAAAGTAAATCTGGGTCAAAACGACCCAGTGTGTCCACGAAGACAACGTCTACGGATAACGTAACATTTATGTATTTTTACGACGCCGTCGAGAACGCGTGGGCGACAAAAAAATTAGTTCGGACTGCACGAAAATCTCGACGAATTATAATTTTCAATGGAACTTGCTCTGGCTCGAAAGCCGAGGAAATTTTCAACGAAAAACTCTTTCAATTTTTGTAAATCAATCGATTTTCGAATACTGACGAAAGGTCATTTTGGTCCACTGGTTTCGTACGTCACGGGGGATTTATGTGACGTATGATCATCAAAGATGCGCTGGAGATTTAAGCAGCAGTAATTTTGTAAAAAAAAAACACAAATTTACAACATCATGTAATAATATAGATGAATATATATATATCTATATAAATATACACTTGTAATTCTTTTTGTAAGGCACCGGAAAATTTTCATTATTGCAAATTGAAAAAAAAAAAACTAACCTTACGGATTAAAATCTTTTTTTCAAAAATATTACGTGCGTAACAGTTGATGAAAATGTTTCAAACACTTTCCTCTCAAATCAGATTTTTTTAGTAACGACTGACTGTGCGTTAATTTTTTTTTTTTTTTGCTGATTACCAATTATTTTGACTGTACAAATTCAATATGCTGCGGGGACCATGTCACAGATCATTGTCCTTTCGGTGGAGCGTCACGGCCAACCATATTCTCAGCTCCACGCCGCCTCTGTGTGAGAGAAAACGAATAGCTTTTTATTCGCGTCAATACTCTGGGGATACGGAAAAATGGATGTGAAAAATTCTACATGCATGGAACGTTATCGCTGTTTGATGATTGTTAGTCAGTTAGATTTACAACGATTGGGTCCCCAAACGGAATTATGGAAGTTTTTTTTTTTTAATTATGATTCTGAACAAGTCGTTCCGACATTTAACTGACTGACTGAATGATTTTTCGATGTTACACATTCGGAAAATCATTATTCGTCAATTTTTAACGAAATTTTGCAGCCCAATTTTTCTATGCCAATTAAATACTACGATGAAAAATTTCAGCGATTATTTGGTCTGTTGTTGTTAATGAGGCGATTTCATTTTTCGTGTTTTTGTTCTCACCGTAAATTGAGCCTTCGCAAATCATCACGAGACACGTGAAACAGTACGTCCTCTAAGGTGTATTCCTCGTAAATAAACTGTTAGAACAAATGATTAATTTATACATTGGATGCTGAAAGGAAATGGAGGGAATCGTCGAAATTTTATCATTTTCTTTAACCGGAAACTGAGAACAGGTTTCCAAGGGCATTTGATTCCGGAAAATGGAAAATCATGAAGGAAAAACATTTTTTTCGAGCCTTAAAGTCAGCTGACCTGGGCGCTCGTCAAATACGTGTAAATTTCAACAATTAATTCATGAAAAGTCGAATGCACAGATCAAACGTGGTCCACGTGGATTTATTGTCAATTATTTGTATTAATGAGAAAAATTTTCAATGAGCAAAGATTTCCAAAACTAGCAGATTGATAATAAAAATTTTCCCGTAAATTTTTCAATCAACGTTCCAAAATTAAGAGAATTCGGATGAATTAACCACGTGGAATCTCTCTTCTCACTTTCTACGCTTGTGCAATAAGCTTGTCATAAAATTAACGTGAAAATGACTAACTTGAATAACTTGAATGAATAATTTTAGAAATGATTGTCAAAAAAAATGTCAAAAATTCACCCTTTCAATCGAAGTTTCGTCGATGCCCAGACCTTCGAGCCATTCAACGAGTCTTGCGTCCGCATTTGATGAGGCATTATGATCAGTCACGCTTATTTGCGGCACGTTAGGTAGCTGTGGCGACTCTGCACCACGATCTTTGACGGAGGAATGGTATCTGTAAATTTATTTTATCAGTCTCGACTTATTCATTATGTATCCGGGAATTTTTATGAAATGCCATGATGACTAAATTAATAAACGTATTTTCCATAATATTTAATTAGCAAATATCGAGTATTTATTCCTTAGAATAATTGGCAAATGTCACTGAAGGCTGAGGAACTGAAAACAAATTCGTTTCAAATTGTACACGAAGCACAAGAAGGGAAAACTTATTTTGTTAGAAATCTCAGCGGTTTCGGTTTTTTTTACATCAAATTAAAAAATTACCATTTTTTTTACATCAAAAGGTAAAAAAATGTATTAGATATTTCGTAAGAAGGAAATTTTGCAAGAATTTTTCTCACCCTGATTCTTGTCTCTGGAATCTCCGGTTCATGCCTTCACAGAGTTGGGTCAAAGTTGCAATTTGTGCTTTCTGTTCCTCCAGAGCTTGATGCAACATAGTCTGATAAGTTTTTTGACAATCCAGAAGTTCTTGAAGGAGCCTCATGTTTTCAATTTTCATCACACCCATTTGATCTCTGTATTCTCGCCAATACTTGTTCTCGATTGAATCAACCATCTTTTGGGATTTGACAGAATTAACGGTCGACACACCAGACGTCGATTCTTCCTCAACGCCTTCTCCAGCTGGCTGAACTCTCTCGTGCCCCATTAAATTAGCGCCTAATTCTGCAATTACATAAATCAACAAATTCCCATGTATAAATCGTTTTTTTACTTATTCTTATGACGTTTTGAAAATTCGATGCGATTTTCCCATAAAATGAAAATTCGATTGAACGTTTATAAGAAAAAATGAAAAATCGTCGTTTTGAATGATTGCAATTTTCGCGGGTGACCTTGGCTCATTCCAAGAGGTAAAGAGTATCGTGTGAGACAACCTGGTTACTGAGAATCGTAACCACACGAGATCGCGAGTTGGTCCTTTATTGTTGGTGATGAAAAATTCCCTCGAGATATTTTTAGCGTTGACACGTTAAGATTCTTAATCTGCGCATATGGCGGTACAACTTGATTCGCACAGCACGTCCTATCGCTCGCTTACGCATGACGAAAGAGATTCTTTCACTATCACGGGACGCTTCGTTTATTCGTTAACTTCATGAGACATTCAACCCAAATGTGACAGTATTGGAACAACAAAAATGAAAAGTTCAACGAGGCAGCGTAGAAAATAATTCAGCCTAAGAAAATATCCAGGAAATTATTTTCTTCAACAGTGAAAAAAAAAAAAAAAAAACAATGAGACGAAAAAATGTCTCAAAAAGGCTCGCAAAAAGGTCGTTTGCCATAGAACGTACAAATTCGTCTCAAAAATTTTAGAAATTAGAAAAAGCTTCAATAATCATACCGCGTTATTTTTTTTTACTAATTTACGAATTCAATAACTGTCCAAATTGTAAAAGGTTCCAAAAGGTGATTCCAAAAGGTTCCGTAACGCGCGGAATTTCCCATAGTCGCAGTTCCGATTGCAATCTTTGGGGAGATCGAACACGCGATACGCAACGTTTACCAACGAAGAGGAGAGATTTTTGTGGTTTTTTTTTTTCATCATGTCACAGCCCAAATGATTGGCAAAGTTTCAGAGTTTTAAGACCAAAAATATTTCATATTAAAATCTCTTTAAACTTGAATTTCAATCAATCAATTTATTCATGAATCATATGTAAATCCAGCCCGTTCCAGGTGAAGATAAAAATACAAAATTAATAGGCACGCAGTCGATAAAAAAGTTGTAAAAGTTGAAATAATTTTGATTTTTGATGTTTTTTTTTCTAGCTCATTTTTCAGTATTTCAATTTTTTTTCCTTAAACTTCAAAATTGCTGCTGATTTTCGTAAAAGAGGTTTGGGAGCTAAAGACAAATCAAGTGTATTTTCCAGTTGAGGGAAGACGTTATTGTGAAAAGTGAAATAGCGAGAGATTTTAGAAATTTTGCTGTGAATGTTCGAAACGATTGGTGTTTAGGATTAAATTTACCTGGAGATAGTACTGTGATCGCAGCCTGAACAGCGTTTCTGACTAGATTGTCCAATGCGAACATCCAATGAGGTTTGATACTGTGTCTTCTGAGTACCTCATTAACCGCCGTTTGAAAAAGGTAAATAGCGAGATGCAAATGATTTATAGCGGTGGAATCAAAATCCAATTCTTCCTTGAGGGTTCTTATGGCGGTCGTGATCACGTCCGAATGCTGCTCGGAAATATAATCTCGCAAGCTCCGCATCAGTAATTCCAAATGATTCTGTAAACGTCGAAAGAATTTCTTTTATTTTTTGACCTATTGAGAAGATTTTTTGGCCGACAGCAAAGAAAATGGGTTGCTCGTGCAACTATCACTGAAATGAATTTCCTATTCGCGTATATCAAATTTTTTGCATCACACATTTAATTTACCATTTGGAGGACCGTGTGGCCAACGTCTTGGAGAATATTTCGCATCCATACTTCACAAATAGTCGTCTCGTCTTGGCTCAAAACTCTCGTGAGCGTCATTCGACGTTGACTATCTTTTTTCAGCAGATAAAAACCTTCTTGCTCTTCTCCCGTTTTTTGTCCAGCTTGCCCTGAAGCATTTCCAGTCAAAAATGAATCAAAATATTACGGAGAAACGAGTCATTGGATTTCTTCATAATTTCTCAACGATCGCCACTTTCCATACCTGTCAATTCTACTTCGGGAGATAATAATCCACCGGAGGAACTTCTTCGAGTCATCGAAGCGCCTGCTGTGTCCGTTTCGCTCGTCTCAATCGATGGCGTGCTGCCGATCGCACTGTTGTCGATATAATACACACATTTTATCCAAATTGATCAATCAATAAATATTTCCGTATTCAAAAAACACCGAAACTTTGACAAAATTGCAAAGCAATCAAGCAAAACATCGAAAAATCGAAAACGACGCTCGAAAAAAAAAGATCGAAATTTTCTATCGTTATTCCAGACTGTCGAGTTGAATTTCTCTAAAAAAAACATTGGCTGCTTGACGGATCTTGCATTCGTAAAAAAAAAATTAAAAAAGACTTGCCACCAGCTCTACAAAGCAAGGAAAAGTCGATTTGCGCGAGGCGAAAAGTAAAATAAACTATTTCTCGTAAAACTGCAACTTGGAATGACCAAATTGTCGAAATATTTTCTGTGCAATTAATCTTTATTTATAATAAAGGATGAAATGAAGGGTTAATGTGTGGAGGAGAAACGGCACGCGCGAAAGAATGAAAGCCAATTTGCACCTCTTTTTCAACCCTTTGCGCTAATGATGCTGAAGTTTGCAACGTTGGAATGCAACGAAAAATATTTGATTTTATTGATGATTCGTTTAATTTTCAATGTCATCCAAATTTTTCGAGTCCACATGCTTTTCGGGTGGCAAAAATCGATCATTTTATCATCGTAATTACATGCTGCACTTGAATAATTACTTTTGCCAAAAACAAAGAAGAATTTCGTTGCATTCTAATGATGCAAACTTCAGAGTCATTTGCGCTGCACATTTCCCCTAAAAAAAATTTCTCTCCCAAAGTTCAATTACGTATCTGTTGACACTGTTTGTGTTTTTTTGTTTTATATTTAAGCATGTAGACACAAAAAAGGAATTGAAAAAGAGATGAAAACTTTCTGTCTACGAGGATGCATAATTTAACTGATTCGATAAACAAGTACCGTACCTGTTGAAAGACAAAGAGGCAGTAGGCATACTGATGGGTGACAGAAGATGGGCCGGACTTCGTTCTCGCAACGGACTCGATTTCGTCATAGTTCCGCTACACACCACACTTTTAGCGTTATACAATTAATACGTGTATTTCGCGAGCGATGATTAAACGATCAGGATCAAACAATGCATGCAAAACGATTTTTTCCAAGCCTGCAAATATTTCTTCCGAGACGACAAAGCGCGTACTAAAATCTAAGTCTATTATTTTTTTTAAATTAAGATCAAAATTGCCGTAAATCGTACGCAATACGATTTGACTGCTTTTTATTTCAATTTAACTTCAAATTTGCTTTTTTTCGAATTTGTGCCATGAGACCATGATTGAGAAAAAAGTTCAATTCAATAATTTCTTTGGCACGAATATTTTCCAAAGTTCACGAAATTCAAGCAACTGTATGGGCTTGAGAAACGTTGAAAATTTCTCGTCAAATTAATTGCATGGGGCAAAAAAAACTCAAATTGACGTTGCACTTGTAATCGCATGCCGCAGCTGCAAAATTGTGATAAATTTGTTGCAAGCGAATAAGCTATTTCAGCGCAATGTCCAAGCGATTGTTTCCAAGCATCGGCAAACAAAAATGACTGAATCGAGCGAGCATTAAGGAAGTTACGCAGCTACCGAGCTAGTCATAAAAAGATTTGACTAAATTTGACTTTAGTAGTAATCGATCTTCCAATGTCACATTTCGTTGACTTGCTATTATATCTGTCAAATTCCAAATTTCGCGCAGATATAACCTCGAATACGTGTCGTTGCTATATTTTAGGGAGAGCCGAAAAATAAAATCCACTGCAAGTGCTTTTTATAGTTTTTATCATTCCCGTTACAAGTCACCTTTGAACGTTTTTAAGCGTGGTAATCGATTATGAGGATTTAATCTCTCTGATGTTTAATTTTCATTTCAATCTATCCATCAATTACGGAGATATGAAGAATAATGTGCAGCCTATTCCGTGACTTCCCATAAGAGGCCGTGTTAAAGTGGTTGTCAAGGCTTGTCAAATATTCACAAACATCTCGCGTAAGAACCCACCTCGGCTCACAAAAATTGGTACGAGTTATTTTTACATCATTATCTAACTTTCTGCCAAGTTTGCAATTTTTCTGTCCATTAATTCTATTTTCTGCGTAACTTCCTTAACTTCGATAGAAAGGATTAATCCGTAGCTTGATAATTTTTTTTTCATCAGGACTCGAAAAATACTCCAAAATATGAATAAAAATTCCTAAAAATCTCTAAACACTGAATATCTGTTGTAGAAAATAAAAAGCGATATTCACCTATCATCAGACTGTGAAGTCTGCATTGCGGTTGATGACGTGACGATGTGATTGTTGTTGGTTTTGTCAAATTTGCCGAGTGCTCTGTCAGCCGGAACGGAAATGCTTCGACTGAAATCCGGTGGCGCTGCGAGTCTGGAACTTTTTTTTTTCCTGCAAAAAAATGAATTTCATGAACGTGCGAAAATTAAGAAGAAAAGACTGTTTCAAAAATGGCTCGAAACTGCAAAACGTTGGATAAACTTTTGATAAATCATTTCATTTTTTGCACTGACTCTGTGAGAAACGGATCTTCCAATAATTCCGAGGCTGTCGCTCTGATGTCAGGATTTGGCTCGAAACATCGAAGTATAAAGTTTTTAGCTCTTTCCGACATTTCTGCAGGAATTTCCGGATGGATTTTGTAGTAACCGACTTTAAAAACCGCAGCTTCGGGAGAACCGAGCTCTATGAACGGCGGTTTGCCGGTTGCCATTTCGACTATCGTACAGCCCAGCGACCAAATGTCAGCCTATCAGTAAAAATGGTATGGACATTTTCAAAATCACACACAAAACACAAAATTGGCCGTAAATCGCTCAAAATCTATCAGTTTTTCGAGTGAATTTTGCTCGAATATTTAATCCAATCAAATTTACCGGTGCCCCGTAACCACGTTGACCTTTGTCGATGACTTCCGGCGCCATGTATTGCAGCGTTCCCGTAAAGGTCTCGGTGCTCGGACACAATCCAGCCAATCTCTTCGACATCCCAAAATCTGATATTTTGACGACACCGCTGTACGTATTTACCAAAACGTTGTCACCTGTTTAGTGAAAAAAACAAAAATTAAATGTTAATTTTACGAAACGAATTCGTGGGATTTTTCGATATTCAAATGCCAAACGAATAATGTGTCCATTGATTATTTTCGTTGAAGTTTCATGTCGATTTTTTTACCTTTTATGTCTCGATGAACAATTTTCTGATCGTGAAGATATTTCAGACCCTCCAATATTTGTTTCGTATAAAACGAGATCGTTGATTCGCTCTCTTTCAAAGGGCCCCATTTCGATCTGAGCAGTGCCGACAAGCTGCCTGAGGAGGAACAGAAAATCGTCAATATTTTGTGACAAAATCGAAAATTCAAATCAGCATATAAAAAGTTTGCAAGTAAACGAATCGTGTTTTTGACAAAATTCGCTTTAAGACTGACTCGGTCAAAAATGTGCATCAGAATTTGGAGCAGTTGAGTTTTCCAAGTTTCTGTGAAGTTGAGCTTGAATATTTAGTACCTCCTGGAACTTGTTCCATGTAAATCTTGAAAAAGCCTCCCTCGCTGATCGAGCCCAAATACTGAACGATATTTCTGTGTCTGAGCTGACTGTGCAATTTGATTTCTTCGTGTAACGGTTGCACGTCACCCAAATTTCGTTCTCGAATTTCTTTCGCGGCTATCCTGACTTGAGTGTTCAAATCCCTGGCGGCGTAAACCACGCCGTACGTTCCTTTTCCCAGAACGATGCGTTTGTTTTGATCGTCCAATTCGTATTCGACCTAAAGCGCGAAATCGAATTGAAGCAACGATTTGAAAAGAAAAAAAAAAAAATCATCAATGGATTCCAGTTCTCGTCAGTTTCGTCCAATTTTCAACAAAAATATTAAACGAGAAAACTTTGTGAATGCGAAAGAAATCGCGCGACACGATTCTCAGCTTTTTTGCTCATCAAATGCCCGTTTTTATTGAATAAAAAGTGATTAAAACATGGCAATCTTACTTTCATACGATCGCAGGTCATATAAGCATCGAGATCCGCCACCATGCCTTCCTGATCGGCGGTCATTTCCAAGACAAGATCATAAAATCTCTGTCTGTACTGAACCGAAGGAAAATACATTTGGAAATCGTCCGAATTTTCGTGAACATATAGGAACAAGCATCTCTCGTCGCGCTTATAAAGACTAACGCTCCGAATCATGTTAGCGGCGAACAGCCAATCGTGAACTTGTTTGCAATTATTTTTCATGCTGTCGAGGCACAAATTCCAAATTTGTATAGATTTTTCCTCAGCACCAAGATTCACGTTCACGTAGCTGGGCATTAATATTTTTGTAGGTTCGAGAATGAGAAGCTGAAAAAAAAACACACATCGATTGATTAATTTTTACTCATTGATTTCGATATTTATTTCAATCATGCAAGATGTTTGGTCTACGCACCGGAAACCTTATACTATCTCCGACCTCAGTCTTGGTCGCTTCGACGAAGAAATCCATCCAAAAACTGAATATCTGCTCCTCCGGCGACACTTCGCCTTCTTCATTTTTTTTACGGAATCTGTCGATGAGCGAGATATTGCCAATCGTTGATTTCAGGTACCTGCAAACGTAAGTAACAATTTCAAGTCGTTTCGAAGCTCGTTTCACCCTTTGAACTATTTTTCAGCAACGTTTTTCATGGCGACTTTGATTTCATCAACAAATATCGGAATTTCCAGGCTGTGCAGTTTCCGGAACGTTTATAAACGTAAAAAAATACGAACGGTCATAATTCGTGGATTTTGCAGATGAAAAAATAAAAAAATTGTCCAATTTTTCGTTGAAAAATTAATTTTCTACCAAATTATTATGGAAAACTCCCAAGAATTTTACAGAATATTTACAAATGAATTTTTATTGATTTTTCAAGACTTTGGATTTAACCACAAAGTTGACATTGTTTTCTGCACTTTATGAGAAACCAAATTTTCAATTGCAACTCACCAATTAGGGGGCTTCAATTTGAACATGCATTCTGCAGCTTGAATGGCTTTTGAATAATCCTCAGCGAGCACGCTTATCTCGAAGAAAGTGGCAACGCCCCAATAATCTTTAATGCTCGATAAACTGCCCTTTTTACCAATCAAATTATTTAAAACCATTCCTATGTGTTGAAGTTCTTCACTTTTGGAAAATTCGTTACCGGCGATAACCAATAAAGTTGCGAGATTGACACCAGCGTATGCGTTGGGTTGAACCTGAAAAAATGGTGAATAACAAAGTTGTTACAGAGTTTCGCTGCCAACAAAATCAGCAAAACAATTTTGCTAAAAATAAACAAGAAAGATTGCAGATTTACCTCGAAACCTTTCCGATACCAATAAATTGCGTTCTTCAAGCTCTCCTGATCGGTATGACGACTCTCAACGAATTGATCTTTGTAAATTCTTCCGCAAAGGCACAACATGTCGGGCACATGATTTTCCTTCTTCTCGAGCGCTTTCTCGATCACGCGAACAGCTCTTTCCCGGTCGCCTTCTCTGTTTCGTCGACTCAACGCAAAACCATACAAATACCGGATCGCTGGTGTATTTATGTAAGTTTTGTGATTCGGGATCGTTCGCAAATCATCGACGAGTTGGACCATCGCGTCGTAACCCTACAATCGCGATTAACGCGATTGAGTTTCATCAAATCAAGTACGTCCAGTTACATTTTATTCGTGTTTTTGATTTCTCAATTTTTTACCATTTTCCCAGTACGAAAATAATTATAAAATAGATGGAAAAAGACAAAAAGTAATATTTTCAAATCGTAAGTGAAAAAGAATAAATTTTATAGTTCGCGAAACTCACTTGAATTTCTCGGAACGAGATTAATACGTTGAGTATCACTTCGCCCGACAAAACGTTCGGATCGTCCAAGCGCTTACGCATATTGTTGAGAGCTTTAGCCAATTCTTCGCCCGAATACATTTCCCGAGCTTTCCGAAGATCAGCCAAAAATTTTTCCTTCATGTGTGCTCTAGACATTGAGACAGAAGAATCCAATAAATCCAACACCGCCAAAAACCGTTGGTTGTTCAAACCGATAAACAATTTGCAGAAAAAAAACTAACTTTGATTGAACTTCAACATCTTGGAGCAATCTTTTCAGTCTGATTGTTAATTGTTGCTTTGGATCTGCAATTTCTTCACTGGTAAGGCGACTAGACGCCAGACTCGTTGCCACGCAAGATCCACAGTCCAGTACACGATACGAAACGAACGTGTAACTGCCGCAGGACAACTGCAACAGATACAAAATAAACCATAACAACGAGAAGTCAAAAAAACTATAAAAACGAACCAAATTTGTACTGCCAGACGTAAAACTGAATAAAAATTCACAACGTATCCAAAAATGGAAACGTTTACTCAACTTTTCCGTAACAAATACCGTTCGAATTAAAACATTCCAAAATAAAATAACAATTGCAAATTTACTCATACACTGATTACCTGAATTCACAGAGTTGCAAAAATGTGGATCTCCAAAGAGAATGCGATAAGCGACAATCTTGGCAACAAATTAAATTAATTGAAAAAACAACGAGACGTCAAAAAAATTATAAAAACAAATCAAATTTTTACCGCCAGACGTAAAATTGAATAAAAATTCAAAACGTATCGAAAAATAAAAACGTTTACTCAACTTTCCGTAACAAATACCGTTTGAATTTGAAACATTCAAAAATAAAATGACAATTGAAAATTTACTCATACATTGATTAACTGAATTCACAGAGTTGCAAAAATATGCATTTCCCAATGCGCAATGCGTGTTTGATAAGCGACAATGTTGGCAACAACATTAAATTAAATTAATTAAATTAATTGAAAAATAAGCAGAAAAGTTTTGTGACGGAAAATTTCGTTGATCCAGAAAATTCAGCTTCTCAGTGTATAAAAAAAAAAAAAAATACTACGTGATTCATGATGCATCAGAATCCCAGTCGCTCAATTAATGTAAAAATCGATGTGAAAATAATGTCTGAATGAAACCGATGGCAATTGCTTACGACAAACTTTGTAGTCCATTATGTAAATTGAATGGAATGAAAAAGAACGATGTAATTACGCGATAAATGATTTTTATTATTCTACTTGATAAATATTCAACATCGATTACGAGAGAGAGAAATGAAAAATATCAAGACTAAGAGGAATGCAATAACGTGCACAATAAGAAAACACATAATACGTACAAATGACTCATGGACGTGAAACAGGATTCGTCAGTCGAGCATAAAAATAATGGGATAAGAATTTATTTCCCACGGTCATACGTACGTGATAAATGTTTTTAAAAATCGTGAATAAGAATGACATAAAAGAGACGTAAAAGCTGAATATGAAAATATGGCTGTCCCCGTGTAAAAATAATGAAAACAATGGGAATGAAAAGATTCCATAAACGAGTAGCTCGACCGTGACAAATGTTGAAAAGGTTACCAAGTACTACGAGAACTTCTACTCACAGGGACTGTAAAATAGAACTTTTCAAACTGATCGTATTAATGGGAATTATGATCTCATAGAGATTACGCAATTGATTCCCCTTCCGCTCGAGATCTTAATCAGAAAATTAGCTTCAAGAGCGATCGTCAATAAATCTCAAAAGAAATCACAAAAATTTCAAACTTAAATGATTTTCAATAAAATAGTTCGTTTCAAGAATTATTTCAGTTCGCGTTCCTTGAGTTTTGTTGGTCGCAACAACTGCCAAAATGATGCTGAAGTTTGCAGCGTTGGAATGCAACGAAAAGTATTTAATTTTATTGATGATTCCATTAATTTTCAATGTTATTCAAATTTTTTGAGCTGACATGCTTTTTGGGGTGGCAAAAATCGATCATTCGATCATCGTAATTACATTCTGCATTTAGATAATTATTTTAGTCGAAAATAAAAACGATTCTCATTGAATTCCAACGATGCAAACTTCAGAGTCATATTCAAAAACCGTTTGGCAGATTTGATTTCGAGAAAGTATAACCACGCGGAAACGGCTGAATTTTGGGCATTGGAAACAAGTTTTTTTTTGGCTCAAGAAGATGAATGATAGGTCATGGATTGATACGAGTGTTTTCGCGCAGATTGCGATGCAATCGAAGAAGTGGGATGGTCAAGATGTCGCTCCGGATCTATTAATAGCGTATTTAATTGAAGCCACAGCTCCGAGAAGTCTGTGACAGATATAATGAATGGTCAAGGCCATCGAAATGTACAAGGTGTGAAAAAACTCTTGGATTAAGCAGAGTAAAGCGAGGCAATGACTCTGAACTTTGCATCGTTGGAATGCAACGAAATTCTTTTTTATTATTGGAAAAAGTAATTATTCAAGAGCAGAATGTAATTAAGATGACAAAATGATCGATTTTTGCCACCCGAAAAGCATATCGGCTCGAAAAATTTGGATGACATTAAAAATTGAACGAATCATCAATAAAATCAAATATTTTTCGTTGCATTTTAACGTTGCAAACTTCAGCATCATAGCGAGGCAAACAACAAAAACAAAACAGATTTCTACAAAAATCCAATCGCTGTGACTTTACAGTAATTTATCGATGCGTTTTCATGCTGTACAGGGAGATCCGTACAAAATGACACATCGATTTGACCCAGAGCCAAGAAACCCCGAAAGCAAACCCAAACAAACTCGAAGTTATTGGAGTTTGTTCAATCGTAATCGATTTGGCACGGGTCTTGTGGACCCAAAGCGATTCTAAAGCGTCGATTCCAATGTTTAAAAAAATAAACGTAGTTTTTTTGTGGATTTTAATAGAAAAGAGTGAATTTTTAATAACTTTTGGATCATCGACAGTTGGATTATCACGTTTAAAGACATTTCAATAAGAAATGAGCTTTTCTTTCGTCTTATTTTGGTTGATTAATGAAAACTTGGACACCCAGTGTGTCGATAAAATATTAACGGCAACCCACGCAAATACTATTTATCAGGGATATATTTATGTTCTCTCATGCACATTTTTTTTCACTCTACAATACATATGCATATTGGTAGTCACGTAAAAAGCGTACGTATGTGTTAGTGAATATTCTTTGTAATTTCTTCACTGCGTCTTTGCGAGTCTCAAAGCCCAGGATTATTCATGAGCACGCGATCATCATTTAGCAGCTGCAATTAGACGGATGCTCGTGAAAAGGATTATTTCTTGAAACGAAAAAATTGGAAAAACGAGACATTTTCTACGACGAATGTAAAAAGAGGAATAATCGACTTACCTTAAGCCTGATCGTAGCTTCACTGTCCATGTCATTGTACAGCAAAATATTCTCTTTCATCCCAAAACTTTCCCTCACTCCCAAGTGATAAAACAAGGCTGATTGCTGCAACTGAATACTCAAATCTACAACCGCAACGTCAGCGTTGTAAAACGTGTCCAATACGTTGGTCTCTCCGAAATCTAATTTTTCGAACTGTAAAATGAAAAAATTCCAATTGTTTATTCAATCATATTGGATCTTCATTAATAAGATTTTAAATGGTGACGATATTTCAATTTTTGTTCATTTTCATTACAAACTTTCTCAAGAAATTCTAATTCTTTCCATTTCGTTGATCCAATTTTTTTTATAGTGGAGAATTTTTTGTCTTTTTTATTAACGAAATTTCTAGTTGGTGCGATTTTTTAAAATTTCGTGCTCTTTCGACGAATTATAATTTGTGCAATTTCTTGAATCAAATAATCAAATAATTGATTTTTTCATAGTGGAGAATTTTTCGTCTTTTTTTATTGACGAACTTTCTAGAGTTGGTGCGATTTTTTAATATTTTGTGTTTTTTCGACGAATTATAATTCGTGCAATTTCGTGAATCAAATAATTAACACGATTATTTTGATGAATTTTGATGAAACTGAACTATTTCTTACTTGAATATGATGCATATCAGAGTTGACCAAATTGCAAGCTTGTACTACTTCCTCCAGAGCTCTTTTCCTCTGTGCAATGTGTTCTGGTTGCTGCAGATCCAGAACACAAGCAACGTCCATTCTGGGCCTGCCCGATATCGTTGTATTGCCAGAAACGTCGCTGTGAGTACCGACACTGTCAGTACTCGAGACTCCATCCAATCCAGGCTGCACTAACAGAGCTTGAAAAAATAAAACACATCTGGAAAATCAGATTTTTTCTACTCGTGCTAATTTTGTCATAGTTTCATTTTTTTTTCTTTCCGTAAAACGTCCATATTTGGGGTTTAAAAATAAAATGGTGAATCGCGTCAGGGAGAAATGAAAAATCTAACAAAAAAAATTTCATGACGTCGGAATGTTCAATTAATTTTATTCATTGGCCATTTCCACGACGAAATTCAACAATTTTCCAACAAAATTGTCATTGAAACGTAATTATTTGCCCAATTTTGTTTTTGGGATAGAAATGAATGTAAAAAAAGGAAATTATCCATAAATTTTTGATCTGTGATCAATCATTTCAAAAGCACACTTTCGAAAATCATTTTGCAAGCTCCTCGTAATAAGAGAATTCACTCACCGGAAACTTCCTGGGGGTCACCACAAGTCGAAGGCATTTTTGCACCTGTTTATTGAGGAATTTTCAAATTCAACGCTGAGAGCTTTCTCAGCTGGTTACCGCGCTAGAAGCTCGCACGCTGTATTCTGTTTTGATTCTTTAGCCTCTGCAATTGCAACAAAGTCGAATTAACCTGGAACAAAAACACACAAAATTATATGACTCTGAAGTTTGCAACGTTGCGTATTAATTATTTATTGAATTTTTTAAATCATGGCAATTTTTCGTCTCGACTGAGTTTTCGGGTCTCAAGAGCCGATCTATTTTTATCCGTAACAAGTATCGAATAATAATTATGAGCCTGCGCTGCAGAAAAAACACAATTTCGTTGCTTTGCAACGATGCAACATTATCAAAATTATTTATTTATTATACACACAATTTATTGAGTTTCTCTACCAGTTTATTGCACTTTGGGCACGAAATATAATTTCTGAGAGCAAAAATGGTAAAATCGGATTTTTGCCTCTTTTTGTGCCTAATGTTTTCAATATTTTGACTTTCGGAATGAAAAATTAACGACAAAATCATTTTTGCACTTTTTTTACGAAGCAATTCATGAAATTGTTGATTTCACGGAAAAATCTACACTGCGACTTTTTTTTCAAGGTTTTCAAAATTTTAAACTACACGCATAATGAACGATCCATTTTTTGAAGAACTATGAAAAAAAATGTCGCGCAGACGGCGACAGACAGAAAATAGAAAAAAACCATAAATTGTTATGGAAATTTTGCATTTTCATGTGAAATGCAAGATTTTCGGTGGCAAATTTTTTCAGTGGAATGGTTTTGTCGGTTGTGCATATTTTCGATGATAATTCGAAGACGCATGAACGAAATGAGTGGCAGGATGAGAACTGATGCATGACAATTTGTATAAACAATTGCCAATTGCAACAATATTCCGAAAGATCGGGCACAGTGTTGTAGAAAATTGCGAGACTCGCAGTTGTTTGATACATTGTCTGTTACGCGACTCCGGAAGTACGAAATTTCGAGCATTTTCTTGTTTTTTTTTTTTTTTAATATATTTTTAATATGATTTAAAAAAAGATACTCACAGATATTTTGAGTGCGGGCAACGAGAATAGAAAAATTCTACTCCGAAAGAAGAGAGGGAGAAACATCTCGTAGTGGATGAGGCCGCGAGATACATTAACTTGGTATTATTTCGCCGAATCGGAAGCTTAACTATCGGAGATTCTCTGCATTAACTTTGATTAGATTCAGAACTTTAGCAAAAAGATTATCGTTGTATGTTCACTGATAATAACCGAAAACTTAACGTCGAGCATATCGTTAAATACAATCCTACACCTGGTAGATACGTAAATACGTTCTAGAACGTACACATTCCGGAGCACACTGCTTCAGCGCGAATGAAGCCTCCCTCCCCACACAAAATGGATGATAATATCACATTGAGACGCAAGACGTTTTTTTTATTTCTCCAAAGATGGCGAGGTGATGGCAAAACCAACTGTCGATAATAAAGAGAAAACGGCGTTGGCTTACCGACGGTTGATCAAGTTCTGAAGAGACGGCGCGATTGAAAACTGCGAGTTTTGTATTTTACTGGGACGACACGTGGATCAACATTCGCAACGCGAATAATCATTTGTATTTGCTTTTCCACCTCGAAGAAATGTAATGCGACACTTTGCTCACGTATGTAGCGAAACCAGTCGTGGTCTTCGTTGCCGCGGTCTGTTCCCGGTTCAGGACACTCACTGAATCACTTTCCATATTATTTGTTTTTAATTCATCAACGAGCGCAAGATCGATGTTTAAAATACGCTATAGTTTAGATATTTCATGGATTTCGATATATAGCGAGTTGTGTAGATTTCGAAATAAAATGGAAGCGTACGACAAGATTACAGTGTACATAGTTTGTTTTTGAAATCAAGGAACAATTCTGCTCGCTCGGTCGACATCAACGAGCGCTAGAGCAAAATAACACGAAAATATCCAACCGACCGGCGCTCCCGCTACCCGTGCTGGCCGCGGGCCGAGGCCAGACTGAACTACACTGGACACGGTGCACCAGTGCCTGCTCCCCCCCCCCCCCCCTAGCGCTTCTCCCACCCGCAGCGCCCGCCTGCGTGCTGTGTCGCGCCGGCTCAACGAACGAACACTCGCCCAGCGCGGAGCGAAGACGACGGTGCATGTAAACAAAGCCAACTGCCCTTACGATCGTAAACAGAAAACTCTATTCCGACTGTGCACAATTTGGCTTGAGCTTAAATCCGAATGATTGATAAAATAAAGCTGAGAATTGATTCTTTTTATTTGCAATCGTTGGATAATTATAACCTCGAAAACATTTCGTAACTTGATAACGAATCTATAAATTCACGAACTACGAATTTGTCGACTCATCAATTAATAGAATTGAAATGGAACAAATCCGGATTGCCTCCTGTGTATGATTTTTCTCGATTGGCGAAGGTAAGTGTTAAAGATGAATCTGATACTTGCAACTCGATTTATTGGTTGCATCCAAATCCCTTGAACTGAAAATGACTGCGTAAGGGTATAATTTGAGTTGAATGGAAGAATAGGGAAAGAATAAATGAGACACATTGAATTATTAATAGGAAATAATGTTTATTATACAGTGTACATATTTATTAACTTCATTTATTTTATTTCTGTTATAAATTTTATATTAATAATTATGTTATGCTTTGCCGAGCGACGAATGCCTTGATCAGTGTGCGCTTAGACTATAACAATCTCCGTAAAAAGTATAGAAACTTCTGGGTTTTTTTCTCTTTTATTCTTTTATTTTTTTTTTATTTGTGTTTTGTTTTTTTTTTCCTTTATCTTCATCTTTCTCCTCGTCTCGTACTTTTTGTATTTTTTGTTTTTAAAATTTTTTTGTCTTATTTATTTTTAATGTATTTATTTATCTTTGAACGCGATCACCATGATCTGACCACCAAAGAATCGCCAAAATATGTCGCGCTGAAAACGGCAGAATCGTTCGGCATACAAATAATAGTACTGTCGAAGTTAAAGTAATTGGCGGTTTTATTAATTTCTTTACTTTTGTTATTCATCATCTCTCCCTCACCCATTTCTCTCTCTTCAACTGTATATCCCCGCTCGAGGGGGTGGGGGGAGGGGCACTCTTAATTGTTAAATCTTTCACTTGGTTTCTCTATTTCAACCCCCAATCAGTATATTTCATCGTCGTGCCCAAATGGCTCTGACGATTATTCGACCCGAGGACACGCTTTTTTCGCCCCCAACTTTCTTCTTCGTGTCTATGTACTAAGGGATGCGAAGGGGGAGTGTAGGGGGGGAGGAAATGAGCGATGTTTTTCGTCAACGCCTCGCACAACACACCTCACAATTTTCCTCCTCTAGTACAATAATACCATCGACCTTTTAGGGCTTAGGTATCATTTCTTTTGTTCTCTTTCTTCAATTGTTTCTTTTCATCGTTTATTTTTATATTAAATCTATGTCTGATAATAGAAATAATGTCGTTAATATTCCTATATAATGATTACCGGTTCTTCGCTTTTTTTCATTAGCTCCTATCATCGTTTCGATCTTTTTCTTCCCCTAGCTCTCTCTCTCTTTAACTCCCATTCATTTTATTTCATTAATGATAAACTATCCGAATTGTATATTCGCTTCTAGTGGCCATGTTCGTAATAGCTAGTTTACGTAGTCTGTGGTATGCGAGTTACAAATGGGACAAGGTACGTCGTACACAGAACTTTGTTAGTTTCTTATTTTCTTTTCAAAAGTCCTGAGACAAAAAACGAAACACTTTTTTTTTTTTACAGTATGTTAGCGTTCGCATATTATTCGAGATGAGAAAGGATTAGAGGAAACAAGTTTGTAGAAAGAAAGAATTAAGGACGTATATGAGAAACGATGAAAACGAGTGAAATAGATTTTTTTTGAAATCGGGAGCGTATGTGCATTGAACGAACGTACGAACACCGCGATCATTTTCAATTATTGTTCAGTTACTAACGACTTTTTCGTTCTGTTTTGTTTCTCTTTGCGTTTTCGTGTTGATATCGACTTGTCGTTCACTGTCGCTTGTATTTCGTTGATTGATCAACGCGTTTACGTATGTTTTATGTGTATGCGTGTTTTTTAAATCGTTTTTTGACTCTCTCCGTACGAGTTTTATTGGTTGAGGAAAAAACTTGTTTACCTTTCGAGAAAATTCGTACGGTACACAACGCGCGGATGCATCAACGAACAATCGGATATAAAAAGCAAAAAAAACGCATTCGCAACAGTCTGCGGCTATAATATGTAGACACATGTGCCTTGGCAACAAATACACACAGAGAAATTCATGTATATTTGGATTTTGGTGTTTCGGATGAATCGGTGTGCGAGTCTGTGTCTGCGTGTGTAAATTTTTGTTTATTCGCGCGCTCCGCCCGTACGTTCTCCCTTTAAACGTTTTACTTTCAATGTTTGACGTTCGTAACGAGAAACTCTCAGCTCGTTTGAGTTTCGCGCTGCCGCCTGCTAGGGCAGCCACCGGCAACTTCCCTCGCTTATTTTCTTATTATCCTGCTTGTTTTTTTTTTTAGTTTTCTTTATTTAGTTATTACGTGGCTTTTCTCGCATTTGTTATTCATTTATCGCTATTTTATCTTTTGATTCCTCCGTTCTATTGACGTACGGACTAAACAGAGTGCAAATTCCTCAAACTCAGCCTCGTGCCCTATCGATTCGTCATGAAGGGACTCGTCCTCGATAAAATAAAACAAAAAACGATAACAAAATTCCCACCAAAACACAAAACTGATAACGCAGGTGTCATTCTATATATATATGTATATATGTGTGTGTCTGTCTTTCTTTCGTCTCACTTTCTCTCTCGCCTTTCTTCCTTTCGCATTTAATTATTGATATTTATTACATATCATCGTTAATATTATCATTTAAATTATTATTTTCATTATTCTTATTACTAATTAATTTTACAGTTACAGTAATTATCGTATTATCATTGTTATTCATTATTATTTAAATTATTATTAATATTATTTTATTTCGACCTCACACCGCGTCCTCGTACCGACCGACGTGTTGTTTTTTATCCCGTTTTCTCTCTTAACTCTGGCTACTGTCATTATATAGCAGTACATGGCTTTTCTCTTTTATTTTATTGTACATAATAGGGTTGTTGTCGTTATCTCCCATCTCCGCCCCCCTTGCGTCAACCACCTGATATTTCATGCAGTATTTTATGGTTCTCATTTAATTTGCCTAAATCAATACAACATCCCACTTCCCCAATAAGTTTGCTCCTTAGTTTCTTCAAATTGTTTATCGTTTTAAAATAATCTAGCCTTCTAATAATATGCTTTTAATGTAGTCGTTATTATTTCGTATAATGTGTCCTATCGCGCCAAATTTTTCAAACGATAATTCATTGGAATCGTTTTAATCATTATAATTATCATGATAATAGTCGTAACAGTGTTATTAATAAAATAGCGATAATAATAACGAGTTTATGGCAAAGTATCGTCGTCAAATTGGTTACATTTTCTGGTTGCCAAATGCTCTCTCGCGATTATGCTTCGATACTAATGATTGTTATCCGGTAGCGACGTTTTCTGCGGTTTTGGGATTTTTTTCCCTCATTCTACTCGCCCCTGACCAGCTTTTACTGTACATTTTTATTCGGGCATTCTTTCTATAATAACTCGCTTGGATTCCACTGAAAATAGCTGACGGTAGTCAAGAACGAACTAAAAATAACAACGGAACAAGTTAAAGTTTTTTTTCATAACGAAACACGCGGCTTTTTGCGCAATCATTTTTATTCTCCTACCAATCCGAATTTCTATAATCGATAAATAACTTTTTTTCTTTTCTACATCTCTCGTATCTATTAATCGTGGCCGTTACCATCGCCAATGAGAATTTAGTCTCAACCCTACAAGTACAAACATTTCTCGCAGGCGACTGAGAGTCGATTCGATAAGTTGGCTCTATTTGTTGAGTAACTCGCAATTTTTTTTCTCATCTTTTTTTATCGAAGCTCCAATTTTTTTCTCGAAAATCTTGTTCTGGGTTGGGTGTCGTCAAACGATTGGCAACATCGATGTTCGACGAGACAGCGAAAATGAAATTTTCTCTCGGCAAAAATATACGAATTGAATTATTTCCGAAAATCAAGGTCGTTTGGCCAGTCACGAACGCTTTTCGCACATAAAAATTGAATAATTCTTCAAACACTTTGGCAAAATGACTATTTTTCGAAATTTTGAATTAGAAATAAATGAGAATCAATGCAGACATTATTTTTGTTTCCATTTCGAAAGTGGCAATTAAAAATAAACAGAATGCAACTTGTCGAACGGAATGAAACTCAAATAAGTGATTACCAATTGGGAAGAAAGAAAAACTCGAATTGTGAAGGCGAAAACAGATTTTTTATTTCACTCAAAACTTATTTCGAACCGATGCACACAAATTTTACTTGACGTTCGAATTTTTTTCGACAGTGTATCATTTGAGGGCTAACAAAAAACTCAGGCAGGAGGGAACCTTTTCGACTTTCTTTGGAAGGTTTAAACTGGAGCTTGGACATCGACCAGAAAAAAAACCTTCCAGTGTGTTACCAACTAGTAAATCGAGACAATTAGATTATTGTTATTTGGTGGTCAGATTAGACTCTCAATGTACTTGTAGGGTTGATCATTTCGACGCTTTTTTCTTTTCCTTTTCAAGCCTTTTTTCTATATCCCCCCTCCTCATTAATGCGTAATTATTATTTTCAATATATCGTTCCGTGTGTGCCTCCTGAAGCTCAACACACTGATATGCTAAAACCTCTCTGCCTTTTTTTTTCTCCCATAATCGTCGAGTTCACATAATTCCACGCAAACTTGCGATTCACATATTTTCTTTGTGCTTTTTTCAACACTGTGTGTCTCTCGCCAGTCATGCATGCGATTTTTTCAGGAATATCCGCTCAATCATTCTCGAACGGACGATTTTTCTTTCGCTTCCTTTCTTTACTATCCTCCCTTTCAGTCTCGTCTTTTCGTCCTCCCTCTCTCTTTCTCAATCTCTCTCATATTTGATGCTCAATCAACAAACAAATTAAAAAATCACATACAATTAACGTGAAAGATTAAAAATGGAAAGGCCCAGATTTTAGATTCTAGAGATTTTCCCCTTCACACGCAGCTCTCACTGTTTTTCTCTCCGTCTCGTATCGCTCACGTTTCCTGTTTTTTGCTTCCTCCAAGCTCCAATCTTCATAACTCAAAAAAATCGTTTATCAATTTTCCGAATTACAACAAACGAGAACGAAAAAAAAAACGTGAGACGTCGAGAAAAAATAAAATCGCAAGTTTTTTTCTCTCATTTTCTAAAACGAGAACAAAATCACGATTCCTGACTAGATTTGACTAGATTTTTCCCTCACTGTGGATGCTCGAGAATCTTGTCGCTCTGACATTTCCTTTACAGTGACGCAGCACATTACAAAAGTCTCATTGACTCGCGGTGACTTTTGGTACGAACAGTAGAAAATGAAACGCGTGTCGCACGCCATTATTTGATCACCTCGTTAGTAATTTTCGTTGATGTAACAAGTAGGTTTACATTTTACCGGCAATACCCAAGCTCAATTCTAATAGCCACACATGAATGTATGCAAGTGGATTTTACATGGATCGTGAATTGAATATAATCCTTGAACGTTTGCTCGCGAAAGAGCCACTTGTTAGCCAACTGTTGCACCTCTGCTGCGGTGCAGCAGACGACAGAGTGCGAGGAATACAGATCGACAGACAACGGGAGGAAGAGAGCGAGAGAGTGAGTAGAGGGAGGAAGAAAAGAGGGACGAATGGTTAGAGCGAGAGAAAACAAGTGAAATGAGAGGAAGACAGAGAGAGAGAGAGAAAGTTTCATAGCATAAACGCGTGAATGAGCTACGTGATAATTCGTGAAGAAAAATAAGTAAGTGTGTGTTGAATTATATGAATCTCGATAGTGCTGATTCAGTTATTAATCGACAAGATAAAAGTATAATGTTTGATGTTGTTCAATGGAAATTAAGGGTGACGAAATGTATAACTAAGTCGTATGGCATTAAAGTTTGTCTTATGTACAAGAGAGATTTTCCGTGCTCGACTGATTGGTCAGCCATATTAATGTTATTTATTTTCTATCTTATTTTTTCCATTTTTAATTTTCCTTCACTAATAGCAAAAAGCTCGCGGAAAGACACTTTTTCGACTAGATCGTCCCCGACGTGCGAGGCACTCACGCGAACCGTTTTAAATTCATCATTTTTTACCTCTTATGACAAAACAAAAAAAAAAACAAACTAAGAATCCTCGAAATCGATGAAAATAAAAAAATTCCAACGATTTCAGTTTGACCGGAAAAATCTCCGCATACCTTAACGAAAACGAAAGAATATCGAAGGAAAAACAAAGTCGAGTGGGAAACAAAAGTAGCAATAGTTTTTTTTTTTTGCTTATCAGTATAATTTTTTTTTTTTGTCAACGTGACCACTCGTTCATTCGATTTTCGGTCTTTTCATACTCCGGCGACTATACTATCAGTTTTAATCGACTTTGAATCTCGATCAATGGTTTTATTGATCGAAAGCCACGATGCTGATGATCCTCGAATAGCCTAGAAATCAATCTCGATATTACAATTAATTTTAGATTTCACTTTCAATCATTATACGTGAATAATCGATTTTATTTTTCTCATACTGGTCTTAATAGCTACGAATTAATTCAAAAACTTCTTTGGCGATTAATTATTTAAAATATGCTTTTTCTCGTTATTTTTCATCGTTCAGCTAAATTGCCCTACCCAATATTATCATTTTTTTCATTTTCTTCGTAAGGTATATATGCATGATTTTTTTCAGTTATATTATCCATGTAGGTAAGTGTATCCGTTATCTTAAACGATAATAGTTATCATAATAATTGTTATTTTTATATATAATATGTATATAGTCATAATGCATATATATATATAGATATATATATGTATAATTTTTGTTTTTTATTTATATATATATATGTATCATTTGTTTATATGCTTGAATGGCTTGCTATATAAAACTATGCTATGCAATTTGTCACTATATCGCCCGATCAAAATTATTTTCACTTTTACACTTTTTTCTTTGTTGCCTTTCTTTTTTTTTTTGCTCGCTCTTTATCTCTCTCTCTTTCTTGCTCGCTGTTTCCGTCCTTTTCCGTTTATTCTATGAAAACCTTTGACCGTTTAAACGCAATTCCCTGACACGATTTATTCCACGTGCCGATTCTCCAGGAACGTCTCGTACTCGATAAAACATAAAGTTTGAGAAAAAAAACTGAAGATTTTGAGGAAATGAGAAAAAATTAAAAATATTCCATTGCTCGATCTCAATTGTCGAGTTTCGATTAACTTTGTTTGCTTTTCCGCAACATTTTTGCTGTTGAAACATCGTCAGCCTCGACTATCAATTGATTTTCAGACACACGAGCTGTACAATGTAACAAGCATTCGAATAATTTCTCTTTTATGAATATCAGCACAATCTTTTTCGTCTGGATTATTTGTAGCTTTTACAAAGCCTGGGCTTTTGTTGTTTTTCTTTCGCATGTACTTTGTTAGCGCTTGCGGAGAGAATTTCGCAACGAGGCACACAACACACACACGCACTTTTAAGCGCCGACTTACTCGTTCGAACGTACACACGCTTTTAATCGGCGAGAAAAAATGTCGAATGATTGGTCCCGGTTTTGATCGAATTATTGGCCGGGTCGCTGATGCGGCGAGAATGGAAATTTAACTATAATTATGATACGACGCTTCTTCTCTTTGTTTTTTTTCTTCTCTCATTTTTCTTGGATGATTTTTTAGGTTTTTCATTGAAATTAGAAGGGGCTAAATTTCCTGTATTTCGAGATATTTCGTAGAAGAGGATCGAAGCTACTAAATTTATCGATATAGTTTACATAGCACCCTGTCTGATAACGAAACTTTTGGAATTATTCGCAGGTTCGTAAAAGTTGTTTATTTCTTCTCTCTCTCTCTCTCTCATTCACACTCGCTCGGCTGGCTCGTTTTTTATCCAATATTCATCTCCGGGGCTCGTAACAAACACTCTTAATCATCCACACCAGAGAGAAACATTTACCCGGACGAAATAAAAAATTATAATGTTCGTACAAATGAGATCGAAACGATCGCACTTTGGCTTACTCTTTTATTTGAAAAAAATTACAGTTCGGGAGCTTTTCCTTTCAGCAGAGACGCGCATCCGTCAAATTGATCAACTCTTCGAAATCATTTCGTTACGAAGTACCTATAAACAATATATCCAGTTCATTTCCTCACGAAAACTCGTACTTTTTTCCTTCATCGTGAGGGTGATTCATGGCGATTACGTTGAATCTCAATTGATTTATAAATCGTTGGTAAAGTCATCGACAAAAAAACAATTTCGAATAGTTTTTCATTCGATAACGCACGTTTCTCCGCTTACGAAACTACGCGATGGGGGAAAATTTTATTTCGGCACGCTTTACAGAGGGCTGCGGTGAACCGATAAGCATTTTTTTCCATTGTTCGAATTTTTTCGGCGCCCCTTCGCCGGCTTTTTTCTCGCACTTTATTGTTTTGTTTTTAATAGTTTTTTATGTTGTCAATTATGAGTCTAAAATCGGTATACTATTTTAACACGAGCGCAAACTATTATTGTTATCGATAATGGACCTCGCGAATGCCTAATATTCACATAATTTCTTTTTTTCTCAATTGTCGTGCCTTATTTTTTTACTTTTCTACTTTTCATCCTTCTGTCACGTATTTTTCGCGGCTCATTCTGTCGATAATTACGAATTTTCGATAAAAAAGCAACGAAATGAGGAAAAAAAAGATTGAGAGGAATTTACTGCTCGAATCATGAAAAGACTATTCGAATGAGTTTTCTGAAACGTTGGGTTGTTTTGTTTTTCACTCAACGAGTTACGGACGGCAAGACAAATAGAGGCATTCTTTGGGAATCAACGAATTTTCCGTGACCGAAGAACCACGGAAAGGTAAAGATGGAAAAATCTTGAATTTTGGACACGTTTATTGAAATTTCGATTCTTTACACATTGTCCAAAATTGCATATCGTCAATTTTTGTCTATCGTCTCCGTGAACGAGGACTTTTGATGTTGGTTTTTCGAAAAAACGAAAAATTCTATGCAATTCTGAGGCATTCCGATGCAATACGAAACTATAATTAACTAGCTAACTTGGCCGTGTTGTTGGATTTTTTTTCTCTGAAATTCGTGGTCCTTTTATTCGTAAGGTTCACGGAGCCGAGGCGTTTTTTTGTTTTTAACAATATGTTTTCATCGTTATACGAGCTTAAGGGATGGAGAAAAGGAAGAAAAAGTCGTTAGTTGAATGTGCGATCAGTTTCTTGTTTGCGTTTGTTATTTTTTTTGTCCGTTTACAATAAGCCACGACTCGACACCAATCATATTAATGATAACGCTTTGATTATGAGATTTTAAAATCTTCCTTATATTTTTCGCATACGCGCACGCATGTGGTTTAATCTGCTTGAATTTATTACCGTCTCGAAAACAAAAAAAAACGAACGCATTTTACACTATTACTTTGCGTGCAATTGCTCCGCTTTATAGTCGCACGAGAAATATTTTTAGAGATGGGGCGGGCTTATTTTTTTTATACGTCATTGTTGTTTGTAAATCAGTTGGTGGGGCCGGGGGGCGAGGAGGTCGGGAGGGGTCCTTAGTATGAAGAATTCATTTATTACTCTTTACAAGTTATACGCAAATAATTGCAAAAACATACCCTGTTTCCTAGAATCACCGACAACGACGACGACGACGCGAAAACATACGCGCACATTTATTTTTCAACCCTTAATAATCTCTTTTTCTCTCGCTCTCTTTCGTACACGTCGCGTTCGTTGGTCGGTGTGACTTGATACCGATTTAAATGTTTTTTTATTTAAACTTCATACTTTTTGTCTGTTTATTTTATTCTTTCATTTTTGACGTATATTTTTTGTTGCCAGTGCCTTGTTTATTGTTAACGCTCTTGCCAATGGACTCGTAACGCGGTGCAGTGTGGAAATTTTTCTTTCTTTCTTCTCATCAACTTTTTATCTCTCCTCCTGTTGTTTTTGTTCGATAAATCTTGCCCCTCTCAATTTTTCTCGCATTCGTTATTTCTCTGCCTTTTTTTTTATAATTATAGTTTCAATTAACAACCTCAACACTGTTTAGCTCCAGTCTCGTATTCGTTTTCTGTCCTTTGTGCTCGTAGGGTCAAGTTTATTGTGGAAATCTCGCGGGGATCGATATCGATCTTTGCCTTGTCTCGAACTTTCCCTACTATAGACAAAACGGCCATAATCGCAAAGTTTTTGCTCGGTTCAACGGCTCACGTGTCACGATTACGTAGCATTCGCTATTTCGTCCCATTTTCTGTGAACCAACAAACGAGAATCTGATTTTCATGGTCTAGGAAATTACGATTGGAAAAAAACTTGTTTTTTTCTTCAACTTTTTCGTTAACCATGTTTTCTTTTTGTTCGGTGTCGTTTTATTGAAGTTGCTCGTGTCGGTTGTTCTCGGGATATATAAACGGAAAAACGATGAAAATATGAGGAAGTGTTCGTAAGTAGTAAACTGTCTGACCGATCAAAAACTTTGGCACTTTCCCGAAGCCTCGAGCGTCGCGTGAATTCTGACGGAAATCAAGACTTGAGTATTTGTTTTTGTTTCATTCTTTGCGTTATTGTTTTTAATGATTATTTTCCATAAAACATTGTTGATTATTTCGCGAGATAGATCGGACATATTCAAGTTCCGGAATAGACTTAATTTTACGTACGGGGAAATTGCATCGCCATTATCATTATTCATCGACTCCACCATCATCATCAGCAGCAGCATCATCATCATCATCATCATCATCATCATCATCGTCATCATTATCATCATCAATGTCATGTAAAAATAAATTCAAAGCTGATTTTCATCGATCACTATTATCCATTATTTCATTATTATTTTCTTCGACTTAATAGCTAGGAATTTTTCTTTCTTGTGTATTACTTTTGTTTGTTATTTGTTGTTGTTGTATGTGTTATTTATTTGTATTATATTAAATTCCCCTTAAAATTGATTACTTCATTAGCAAGATGCACACTACTTGGTTGTAGCAAAAACTTCTTGGATAAAATAGTTTATTTTGTTATCTTGGTTTTGTTTGTTCTCTCTCCCTGCCTCCTTGTCTCGAGTGACTTTTTCTTAAACTTTTTAGCTTGCTACGCGGTCGCATTGCCGATAAATCCGCACTCCTTATGTTTATTTAGTATAGGTTGGATTTTCTTGTAAACCCCCTCCCTCCCTCGCCCTTTTCTCTCGTATTTTCATTTGGTTGTTTTCATTATCAGCTATTTTAACTCTTTATACGTGTTTTTTTTCTTCTTTAATCCTTTTACGCATCTTAAAACTTTAGTATTATCATTATCGAGTTTCCTTTTTCTTTATCAACTTTAAACCGTATTTCGTACTTTAAAAAGCTTATATCGTAGTGATATTATCGATTGGTGCTTGCGAAGAAGCGTTTACCTGTGTGTGTCTCTTTCTCTGGTTTTTTTTTCTTCCCTCCCATACCCACTCTCCCCCGCCCGTCTATCGATTCATCCTTTTCGTTTGTTTTTTCTGCCTCCCTTTTTTTTCTTATAATTTTATTCGTGGTCTCCAAAGTTTCATGGTTCTCGTGCCTCGATGTGTCCTTGTCCCTCCCCCTCTCCTTTCCATTAATATTTTAATTCTTAAGTCAATAAGCCTCGTTCCGAAGCACTTTTCGGAGCCTCTTCATTTTTCTTTCTATCTCTCTTTAATCGAATCGAATCTCATTTTGTGTGCCTCCACTTTCCTCCTGATTCGCCTTGTCTCCTTCGTTCGTTTTTGACGCGAGTCTAAGGCTCGGCTGTCCCTCGTGTCTTGGCCTCACGTATGAACTTTGAATACGTATAAATCATTTTTCATAATTGTCTGATTTCTGTCTATACGTGTGTTTGTTTCATGTGTCTGTGTGTCTGAATGTGTGTGTGTATATCCTTGTTATAATAAATCGTTCATTTGGTAATCGGTACTTTATCATGTATCGTTATCAATTAATGTATCGTTATTCTTAACAAGTAGTAATTTTTATTTTCTCCCGCATTCCCAAAACTTCCTGTATCTCGTGATTTTTTTTTTTTTCAACCGGACGACGAGAGAGTTTTATATTTTTTTTTCATTTCTCATATAAAGTCCTTCCCTATAGTTCTCGTAACTCCTTTTTTCTCCCGACTCGTTCAACGTTTTTTCTTCAATGTATACACATACATACATATGTATAAATATATACACGTGTATGTAAATAAACAAATGGCATAAATAAATTTCGATCGCGTCAAGTTTCGAAGCGCACGGGGGGCGAGGGGGGGGGGGGGGGAACAATTCCCTCGGTTTTTATCTCACTGGAGGGAAACAGCAGACCTTACGTGTACATTTAGCGAGGAATTCGTTATCTTGTCGGTAACCATTTTCAATGGTTTTTGTCGCTGCTTTTTTTTTTCTCGTATCTCCAAGTTTTTTAAATATATATTTATACATATATATTTTTTCCCTTTTTTTCATGAATTTTTTATTTTTTTTATTACAGCGTCGATAAAGATGGATGATACGCGAATCGCATTTCGAAATTGCACAAAATTTCATCATGTTGAAGTTTGCATCGTTGGAATGCAACGAAATTGTGTTTTTTCTTCAGCGCAGGTTGATAATTATTATTCAATATTTGTTATGGACAAAAAACGATCGTCTCTCGAGACCCGAAAACTTAATCGAGATGAAAAATTGTCATCGTTTTCAAAATTCAATAAATAATTAATAGAAACATTATTTTTCGTTGAATCTCAACGTTGCAAACTTCAGAGTCATAAAATTTCGTGTTGAAATACACTTTAACGCGATCTCGTTGATGCATTTTCACACGCACCCACCCACACACCCACGCAAACACACACACACACACACACGTATTTATATATATGGATTCGTGTATCTACACGCATATATATAAATATGTATGTGTGAATGGATATTCATATGTTTATGAATATTTGTAGTCGCATAAAAACGGGAGATGTATTGGTTGTTTTTTTTTCTTCTTCTTTTTAATTATTCTCTCTGTTTGACGCTCCGTCGGAATTTCGCCATCTTATTAATTCGCCTTACCCTTCCACCCCGTTCAACTTTTTAATATTGTTAATAATAATAATAATTGTAATAGTAATAATAATAATGGTCATAATTATTATGCCAATAATAATAATGATGGTAATGGTTGTAATAATAATAAATGTAATATTAATAAAAATGATTATAATAGCAAATATAATATTAAATGTCATAGATAATAATAATCCACTAAGCCGCTAGTTGCCTTCAATCAATATATTAATTTAAATTTATATATTTGTGCATATATTTACATATATGCTTTGTTTGTTTGTATTTTTTTTTGTTGTTTTCAATAATAATAATATTGGTAGTTGGTACTTTTTGTTGATTATTTCGCTAGTTCCGAGCTTTCATCATCGTTTTCGCTCTTCTCACTCGCTACCGTACTTTAATTATTTAATAATATATTTGTCGTGTCCTCTCAGCCTCAACGCTTTCTCACCATTGCACCCTCGTCTTTGGTTTCTCTTCAAGTTATTTTTTTCTCTTTTTCGTCGTTTCAAACAATTTTAATAGTTTTTTTTTGTTTTTTTCTTTCGTTATTTTGTTTCGCTTCTTCTTTATCATTCATTTCGTTCAACGATCCAAATTCACAATGTTGTGTTGGCTTATTATTTTGGTGCGCTCCGCAAGCTGCTTCTAGAACTCGATAATCTCAGCTAACTGTCGCATAACGCTAGGATTGTCGAAATAACATTTCGAGATCTGGTGCCTCGATGATAATAAAATACCCAAATTAATAATCTTGTCGAACAAGAAAGAAAGAAATGAAAAAATGTTGGTTAGTTTTTCAAGTGATTGTTTCCACAGCTTTTACCCCTCCTACCCCTTTCCCCACGGCCAGTATTATGGGAGCAGGTTTCGTTGGAAAAAAAGAATCCGGGAAAGAGCTTGGATTTGGAAATGTTGGGTCTCAATCTTGTTCCCGAAAAACTTGCTCCGGGAAAACATGAGTTCTCGATTTTCTTTTTTTTTTCTCTATTCTCTCGAGCTGGATTCTCCAAAAGTGAATTTTTTCTTCTGACTTGTTTCCAGAGTCATTGGCATTTGGATAAACATTTGTGCCTTCAGTTTCATTGAATTTCCTACTTTCCCATTTACCTATGGGGCCGAAATTTTTTCGTGAGTGTCAATGCGTTGATTTGTGTTTATTTTTTTTTTTGTATTTTCATAATGTTTTTTTTTCTTGTTTTGCTTGATGGTCATCTTGCGATTTATTTCCACACAGCCCCGGTTGACTAGATGATATAATTATATAATTATACTTATAACCTGAAAATCACGAAATTCGTTGTGAGCGGGAGAAAAAGAAGAAAGTGAGATTGATAAATGAGATTAACCGCAAGACGATAAAAAAATGTATATAAATAAATAAAAAGTAACAATGAATTATCGGTTAAACGACGACGAGTCTTCGCAAGATTATTTCTTCTTTTCCAAAGCTCAACGAACCTCGTGAAAACATTGCCATCTTGCGTTTTACTTTTCTTCCATTCGTTAATTGTTCTTTTGTCTTTATTTAATTGGTTTTTTTTGTTTTTTTTTTTTCGTTTTTTATTCATCTGTTCCCCTCGTTACTCGTTTCAAGGGAGAGATACACGAGCCAAAAAGGACGCAACGCCGTGGTCTACAAACTACAGATTTTTCTCTATCGCGGTATATAAAACCTACTACCTCGATATATATTTATTTATAATATATACATACAAATATGTGTATATGTATATATTAACATATGCATATATATATAAATATATATATATACATATATGTGTATATTTATTTATTCATTTATTTATTTATTTATATGTGTGTTTTGTGTCCGTAATATATGTGTCTGAGACTGTGCCTTCGTTTATTTGAAAGTGTATCGTTATCGCAGGAAAGATCTTTCGCGCTGCTGGATTGATTGTTTACGACGTAAGAAAAAGAAAGACATTTTTCGTCATCTTCAATAATCATTTGATGCTCTTGATCCTTTTGTTTGTTACTTTTGTTTTTATAGTTTTGTGGTCTCGTTATTATTCGGGATTTGTTTTATATTCTTGTTCTTTCACTCGTTTGTGTAGATACGTCGAAGGAATAAAACAAATTGTCGAGGTCGAGCCCCAAATTCTTCGAGAATCGACCAATTTTTTTCAGCTGCTTTCCAACGGCGAAGTCCGTCCTCTTCTTTGTTCTCTTTGTTCACTGCTTGTCTTCTTCCTCCTCCTCTTCTTCTTCTTTGTTAGTTTAAGTTTTTACTTTTTTTTTTTTTTGGTTTCGCTTTTATGGGTTTTTTTTCTTATTTAATTCACTCTTCTCTCTTTCTCTCCCTTGTCCACTTCAACTGACACTCTAATTAATCTCTAAAGAATTAACTAACTAGTAGACTAGGTTGTTATGGTGGAGAGCGTTGTAGCGGTGATTCGAGCTCGTTAATCCTGATCTTCGAGCGTCCAATGGGCCTGCGTTGTCGTATGACATCGTCTAAACAATCAAATAATCGTCATTCAACTTTTACCCTCCGAAAGCCCATATTAGCTTTTAAAATGCTCGAAATTTTATCGGTTTTCGAGCCTCGTTAATGACGATTCGAAAATCATGCCACACATTACGAATTTCTTCATTAAAAAAGTATCGTTTCGTCATTATTTATCGTTATCCTTTATTTGATCGTTCGCTACAATTGACTAATCGCTCATCAAGTCCCAATCATATGGAATATCAAAATTACGAGTTATTTTCACGTTTCAAAAGAGTTCTTTTATGTTTTGTTGATAAATCGAGATCCTGAGGACATTTCGGAAACTTGCATGTGACGTCGAATTCAAATTTAAAAAGCTAACGATCGTAGACGATCAACAATTGTTTATGAACAGGGAGAAAATTCCTGTAAAAACGACTGTTGTTAAGGATTTAATGAATATAGATTGGAAAAAGTTGTAAATTTTGAGACGGTCTCGAACAAATCGTTATGAGCGCAGTTAATAATATCGTGAAGCGTTCCAATTAAATTCCGAGCGTTCGTGCGCGATAGTGACACGATTAAGGCTCGTTATTCAGAACAGGATTGTCTCGAAAGCAACCGAAAAAAAAACGTTGTGATTATTAATTTAATCAATAAAAAATCATTTTTACACGTAAGAATTTTGTCTCTGGTGAGCTTTTCACGATTATCGTATCGTTTGCGTCGCAATTACAACGTCTGAGTTGAACAAGAAAGAATGGCGAATGCGAGGTAACGAATTGTCAATGGAAAATTGATGCTTACTCTATAAGTTATGACGTAGGGCGCGATCCGGCCGGTTTGTCTTGGTTAGGACGTGGGTTAATACGGCTTACAGCTCTCCTTGGGCCTCTTCAATTGGACCTTTAACCGCTTCATCCCTATCTGGAAGCCGTTCATAGCCTGGATCGCTGTCTGCGCACTCGTCGTGTTATCAAAGGACACGAAACCTGTTAGACAGAATGGATGGAATAAGATTTGAGGGGGCATGAAAAGAAAAAAAAAGGAGGAATCGTCTTTGGAGCTCGTTCTCATGCTATTACCGACGAGAGACCATAGAATAGAGCAACGAGGAGACACGGCCAAACGGATTATGTCGCTCGTGGTCCAGAATCGACGACCCCCCCCCCTACCCGCCCTTGTCGCTCCGCCAACCCCTCAACAAAAAAAGCGACGAGTCAAACTTTTAACGAACGACGTTATCCGAGTTTGGCAGGCCAGTTCGAGTAAGGCTTTTCGAGCGCGGATAAAATGACGATAACGAAGGTACTTTTTCGCTCTCTTCCACCCCCCCCCCCCCTCCCCCTGCCACCACCCTCTCGTTTATCCCTCTCTTTGGATAAAAATGGCTGACTGCGCCTCTCCCTTTCTCTTGTCGTAGCCAATTTAGACCCGTTAGTCCGATCGCGATATGCTGTTATAGTCACTGACGATATATATTTTTTTTTTCCTTCTTTTTCGAGCTTCATCGATATAGTATTTTTAGAACAAGCCCGTTGAAGGATCAAACCTCTGTGCGTTAAACTCTTGATCGTCGAGCTCTCAAATAATTGTGACGAATCGAAAATAATGGCCAATTAATATCTTGCCATTAATCATTTGTCTTAT
This sequence comes from Diadegma fenestrale, assembly GCA_037043255.1. NCBI lineage: Eukaryota > Metazoa > Arthropoda > Insecta > Hymenoptera > Ichneumonidae > Diadegma > Diadegma fenestrale. The sequence continues at coordinate 13,467,295 of CM073309.1, read as the reverse complement.
TGAATGATCTGAGCACAATTTTATCGACTTTTAATCGTATGAATTATTTTAGTTTATGAAAACAAATTTGTTCGGCCATGTTTTTGCCGGAAAATACCATTGGGTTGGTCCTTTTTCCGCTTCAAGTTTCACTTACCGAAGCACTTGCTCTGATTGGTCGCTCGATCGATAAAGACCTTTGAGGAAATGACCGGACCGAAGGGAAGAAACATCTGCATTAACTCGGTGTCCCCAAACTCCTGGGGCAGGTGGTAGATGAAGAGATTACAGCCCTCGGGTCCTGCGATAGAGCATCCTAACATATAAATAAAGAGCACATCTAAACCTTCAAGCTTGAAGTATAATACTCAAGTTAGCAGCGTTAGTAGACTTTTTCATATTTCTTTTCGTTTTTCTTTTCTCGTTTTGTTTTTTGTATTTGTTTTGGCTCTTCCGGATGAAGCTTTCCTTAACATTTCGTTGAGACTCTCTTGTGTCTTTCTTCCGTATGCTTTTTTATTGCAACGCGTTCGAACGCAAATGAATTGATGGTTTTATCGTGATGGTTAAAATGCTCTCCTGCTGCTGTACCGAGTCGCCGAGCCCCGTTCCAAAGCACTCGCTCGCGTAAACAATTTTTTTCTTTTTGTCATTTAATTCTAAAACAATGCATCTCTCATTTTATCATTATTCTCGACTCCATATCGCTTTTTCTTTTCATTTACTTCACTCAGTGCTGATTAACATTGATGACAATGACAATGGAAGTGACATGTCGCGATAATGAGCTTACTTCTAATGAAATATGTGAATGTTGATGATTATGCGAGACATCGGTCAAAAATGATTTTAAAATGATTTTACGATCTTCCATGTACGCTTTCATTACATGAATCTGACACATTGATGTGTATCAACTTGAAAATAATGTTAATCGGGCTCAAAACTCCCATAACAATCTATTAGAGTCGAGCTTTGTCTTTTTTTTTCTTCAATTTTCAATCAATTATTTACGTCGTACAATGTGAATTTATTCTTATAATTCTTGAATCAGATTCATTGATTGTACTGAGGACGATCAGTTGACTCGCGATGCAAGGCGGACAATGAAAGTGACTGAAGGCAGTATACTCTCGTACAGCCGGAGCTTTGTTTTGCTTTCAATTTATTTGAAATTTTGATTTTTATTTGAAATTTCAGATATTTCAAATTCAATTGAATTATTGCAGCCCGTGACTTTAAGAAAAATGTCAATGTAACGTTGAGTATTTATACTTTCAATTGTACAGACACACAACACGAGGATCACAAGACAAAAATCAACTATCGGGATTTAAAGTTTGATGGATTTCGTATGCGTACAAGGATCGAATGGATTGAGAGGTTTTTCAAATATAGAGATTGAGAATGAAAGAAACGTGTGGGTTATGAAAATGACGATTTTATGCTTATTAATGCGATGACAACACACACAATGATCATGGTACTAATGTTATTTTTTTTTATTACGACAATGTCAAGTATTTCGTAGCATGTGGAATGATATTTAGTCAAAATTACATCAACATTCGTCAAAAGTACGACTCGATCTTTCCACTATATGCTGACGAAAAACTTTGTTATAAATGTTGCGAAAATCCATGTTCAATTTACGTGCACACCGGAAGACAATATGAACTTCCATGTGCGTTTTTTTTACTTTTCACAGTCCTAATTAATGAGAATTAAAGAGAAAATAATTTGACACCGTTTTTCCATCGAATAATCGCGATCATCTGTCGAATCTACAAAAAAAAAGATCGAGAGCCCCCCAAATGATCGTCAAAAGGCTCGAAATAGAGATGAAAAAAAAAAAACACAGTCAAGATGGCAAAAAATGGACTCTGAAGTTTGCATCGTTGGAATACAACGAAATTCTTTTTTGTTTTTGGCAAAAGTAATTATTCGAGTGCAGAATGTTATTGCGATGATAAAATGATCGATTTTTGCCACCCGAAAAGCATATTGGCTGGAAAAATTTGGATGACATTGAAAATTGAACGAATCATCAATAAAATCAAATATTTTTCGTTGCATTCCAACGTTGCAAACTTCAGCATCACGGCAAAAAATGCAGGACTGTCCACCCTCTCGAACCGCATAGATTATGAAACATTCCATATGTACTGTCTGGTGCCTAACGTACGAGCTTGATGATAATGAAATCTTGTTGAATTACACGTTGAAGAGACTACACGGATGAATTTCTACGAGTGATCTTTTTCCTAATGAAAATTCCGTAGATGGCGACAGCCCCTTGTGCACCCTTTGAGCTCTCGGGCGACGAATGAATTATTCAAGGAGAGGAGGGATATTCGTGATCTCGGGGATTGCAACGAGTGGGATGTAACTCGTGCATAAAGATATATAGATCGTGCCCAAGTAGAAACGAAAATTCACGAATAACCCGAGACGATTTCTCGTTGACTGTACATAATTAGACTTAAACTTGAACCGAGGAGTCACGAATGAGGCTTGGGAAAGGGGGAGGGAGATTCGGGGGCTGGGGGGAGGTGAAAAGGAAGGTCAATTAGCGACGATTATTACCAACTCGTTGGAACAAACTCTCAACGTCGTGAAGAGAGCTCCTGGGTGCGCAATGATCGCGCGTCTTGCGACGTGTCAGTGATTACGTGAACCTAAATCGAGATTTAATACACGCGCGAGATGCTTTACGTGCTACTTTCATTAGAGAGACAAGTTTCTGAACTCGTTTCGATTTTACGCGCGGCGCGTAAAGTTATTTTTCCAAGGATTTTTATTTCATCAACTTTTTAATCGTTTTGGCAATCGATTTTTTAGAGTGCACTATGTAAAATAAAACAACTTGAGGCCATAGTGAATAATAAATAAGAAAAACGTCAAAACAATGAGAAAACATCGAGGCGCAACGTATTTAACAACAAATCAAAACATCGATATCGATTTTGCATTGGAGTAAAAAACACTTTTCATCATAATGTATACGACACACGATATTTGCCAATCAAACATTGAATTAAATACACAAATAGTATCGGGCATTTTAGTCAATTCGTGAATCCGTTTAATTTTGAACTTATTCCAAGAAATAATCAAATTAAAAGATCATTTAAATACACACAACAGCGAATTCACGATGGCAACAGCTCGTAAACATTTATGTGTATAGTTATTCCGAAGCAACAGTTAACATAGTAATTGCATTTATTTGCACCACAGCCTCATGCATTGTGTGATGCCCGTGGCTTAACACAACTTCGATTCCCCTCCGTTTGATATAATCATATTATTTTTTATGATTCATTTGAAAGCTGCACCTTTTACGAATTTTTGAACCTCTCGTTTTTATGGATTATCGCGGATCACCGATTGGGATGGGTGTTTTTGGTGAATTACAGACGTGAACCGTTTCGATCGGTGAGGATTAAGATTCTCCGACATTAATGAAGAGAAAATCATATCGTTTTTAAAGAATATTGCGCAAACTTTGTCTCCGCGTGAATGGAAAATTGAAAAATGGGAAAATGTACAGAAATCTTGATATAAAAATATGCGTTATCCTTGGATGTACGTTTGCTGCGTTTTCAGCGTCGGAGACTCATAATGCCAAATAAGAAAGTTAAAACGCGGATAGATGAAGGAAGATAATAAAGCTCATGGTGGATAAACGATAGGCAAGGACGAGTGCTTTTGCGGACGAAATGCAGTGAGCTTGAAAAAGGAGAGAGAGCGAGAGCAGCTCGAAGGAAAAAGCTCGTCCTGAACTGTCGCGGTAAACTTTCCATTATCCTGGGATGTAACAACGGTCGCCTCGAGGCGCCACGAGCGTCTATCCCGGCAAAGTAATTAAAACTTTCGTTTTATTTGCATTATCTCATTGTAAGGCATCGTATATATTGTAATAATGGCGAGTTGTTAATTGCAATTAGGCGCTTACCCGGATTCATCTATATATAGTCTTCTACCTGTAGACCTTTAGTTCTTCACCTATTTCACGTTATTCGTACAATCGTTATACGTAGTGTTCCCGCGCTTGCTTACGCGAATCCGACACTTCTCAACACTCGCAAGTTGATGCGAAGCAATTTTTCCCGACGCCGAAATAAAAACGCGAATCTAATCGTAAATCCTCATACGTCAAGACAAATAAATCAAATCGACAATCGAACGTACCGTTTCCCTGTATTTAAAATTTTTATTTTATATTCGTGAACATTCAAATTTGACCAAAGTTTAAATTACTTTTTTGAATCGACAATTCATCGATCTTAATTATTTCCGTAATGAATTAATCGCGTTTGCAAACCCCTTTGCGTTTTGTTTACGTATAAAACTATAATTTTTGTCTCTCGCACGTGAGTTTCGAAATGGACATTGGCAAATTTTCGTCGTTCGTTTAATATTCATAGAAGTTTGCGAACATCTCGACCAGAAACTGGTCCATCCCACGATCGCAATCTGGTATCTCAAGGTCTATATATATATACATAAAATATACATAGGATCTCGACAAAACGTCCGTGAATTAATTGATTATAGGGCGATATTGGTTCCGAGAGGCTTCGATGTCTTTGCAGAACTTGTCGTGCGCCTTTCCCGATATCAAACAAACCGAGAATTGACTTGGGACATTGGGAAAAGCGACCGGCCGACCGACCATGGACGCTCAGCCGTATAAGTTAAACGAAGAAAATCAATTGAAACAGTAAAAAGAAAAAAAGTATCACTGTCAGCTCAATCGCGATTTAATTACGAATCATAACGAAGATTCAACCCCGATGGCTTCGAGTTCTCAAGTCCCTGTGTATACAGACAGTTTTTGTTCACATTGACTGGATTTTCTCCACCAGACAAATTTCTATCAAATCATTTTCCCCTTTTTCTTCCCATTTTCATTTATTCTTCACGTCTATTTGGATGTCATGAGCCATGGATTTACGAACACATATATGGTGGGTATGTATGACAAGCGTTCTTCGAATATACACACACATATTTATCATAAATTTGGTATCAATACGTGTGAGTATATTCGTACATTAATATAAATATAATATTAACAATCCACACATTTAATGACAACGTGTAGGGTGTCGAGCATTTCTGTTGTTTTTCGTGTCTTTTCTAATTACGGTTTATTTTTGTTGGTGTTTTTTTTTCTCCTTTTTTTCATAACACTCGATAAATTTGGACTTACCTTCTCTCTGCGTGGGGGCCACCGCTGTCATCGGCTGTGGTATAGCCTGAGGAAACTGATGGCCGTAGACGGCGGGATAAGCTGCGACAGTAACAAATAAACCGTGGCATCATGATAACAGTACATCGAGACGGATAATGTTTCGTTCAACGTGCGATATTCCGCGATTTAACGTTTGGAAATTAATAGTTTGGTGCAAATTTTTTTCATTTTTTATTCCAGAAATACTTTGAGCATCGAATTTTCTTGCGGTGGTTGAAATTTAGATGCGGATGAAAGTTCAAGTTGCCACTAAATGCGAGGGGAAATTTGCACCAACTAAAACACACGGTTCGGCGTATTATTTATATTTTAGTCGCTGCAATAATGAGCACGCGTTCGATGATTATTATTATTCATCGAGCACACTAACAACACATTCAGATAAACGGAAACGAAAATTAAAACATATAACTGCACACGAGCATGCGCACGGAGACAACGTGTCGAATTTTTTTTTTTTTATAAACTTTCTCGAGTGCGATACTTGTTTTGTTCCAAGAGTCCTGTCGGAACGTCAAGTTTTACGTTTTTCGCAATTGCGTATGTATAAAGGGCAACGCCGGCTACTGCAGATATTGAAGCGGGGATGCAGAATTTTGAGGGGTGAGTAAGCTTTCGAACGACAACAAGAGTATTCGTAGCTCAATGTTATCACAGTGTCCAGTTTTGATCGTATAGACAGATATATAACGCGAGAGGGATGCGCGCTCGCGCTTTCTCTTTTTGAGGGCTCCGACCATCATTTATTCGAATTCTCTCTACATTCATCCGCGCAATTGCAAAGCTGTGTATCTCTATATAGTATTTCGGCATATGCTCTGTCCCCGCGAGCGTTTCCCGTGTCAATTTTCCCGAAATCGAATATCGCTGCAAAGTCATCGGATTGCTTTCCGCGCACGCGAAACACCATTTAAAAGTATTTTTTTAATTTCATTGTGAAATTTAACTGGAAAAATAAAATTACGGAAGAACATTTTTTATGCGATATTTTATTTTTCAAACGATTCCATTTTTCACTCTAATTCACGATTAAATGCTCAGCAGCGATTCGTTCGTCGCACAATCTCTCGTTTCGAGCAAGTTAAAGAAGTTACGTGTCATTTTTTTCTCATTTGGGCGATAAATGAATTTTATTCTGGCGCCGATAACGGGCTGTGAGCCTTTGATCGAAATTGTATTTTTTACCTCGTTGCGTTCGACAATTTGCAGCCAACAAAGTTATTCCGAATGAGAATTAACTTGAATGGTGCAATCAGTGGCTTTATTCGATGCGAATTATTACGCGATAACGTTTTTGAGTATTCCATCAACGTGCTGGACGTCCTGCAGAGATAAATATCATGACGATCCTGATATAACTTGATCAATATTTATACTCGGTACAAATAAACGATCAAAATTTGTAAACCTCTTGAAACAGTATTGAGAGTTGGCTTTAAACGTCAATTTCCGATAATGATACTTTGAGTTTAATCATTTTCCGTGGCGTATTCGCAACGTCAAATATAATTTCTATTTCCTTGTTTTCTATGTTTAATACTCGATTTGATATGCTCGAATTATAAATAAAAATCGATGAGTTTGAACGAGCGTAACGGAAAGGCGCGTACAACGTTTATATCTTGTGGTTCGAATTTCCGCAGCTTTCGCGTACTCGCTAAATTGCATCGACGATGCAATTATGACATTATTCATTATAAACTGATAAATATTTAAAACCATCACATCCGGAGATGAGCGGAGGTGTAGAAGTGCAGCAGGCTTGGGTGGAAAGGGAGGTATGATTGATTTCCGCGTGCATCGAGCTTCCGCCGTGTGCCTCCAGTATCGCGATACAGGCGCTCGCGGCTACAAACCCCCGAACACATCATCCCTCGAATTCTCTCAACCCTCAACCGCCTGGCGCTGCCCGGTGCTGCTCGTCAGCTCGTTTCATCCGTGCCACGTATATATCTCGTAAATACAAAATACATGAGACTCTTCAACAAATTTCCCGACGGAATTAATTATTTTTCCCCAAATATTTGCTTTAATATATTCCAATTTTGTTCTCGTAACTTTACCACCAGTCATGTTCACCCTTGTCTCCGTTCAACCGTCAACGCCCATCGTTTTTACTAAAACACGTGTAAATGTTCCGAGTGCCCCACTTTACCAAAAATTACCCTTTTTCTCTCCAATCGACAACAAAAAATACTCCAACCGGCGTTAAATCCCCGTAATCACGAAATAAACGATTATCCACCCTCGGAAAATATTATATTCAGAATTCTGTTGATTTTTGCGGAGGGTCGACGCTCGCATTTCATTTGTTTTATTTTTATTATTTATGCATACGATGTTGTGATTGATGCTTCACATTTATTGGGATAATAATCAATGGAGATCATCTGGAATGACCTTGCGAGGAAATTTTTGTATGAACAAATTATAAATTGTCGCTAATACAAAAAAAAAAATGAAATGCTGATCAATTATTTATAATTTCAAATGTCTCTCGATAAGTAGCGAGAAGATTTTTCATATTCGTTCAACATTTCATCGCTGTTCGAGAACGCCAGCGTACGATGGCCAGGGGGAAAGAAAAAAGGGAAAAGCTTTTGTTGCATCGCCGCCCGGAGACTGCAACGCCCGGCACCGATTGCACTCCAAAGAATTTTTTCGCTGATGGAGCCACGCAGTTCACAATAGTGACAATTAGTTATCGATTTATGAGATTTTTAATGTAATTGAAATCGTCGCTGCTGATTTTGGAGGTAAACTCGATCGTACATTTTACTATTTTTTGGCCTTTCTATGATTTCCATGATTTATATGAGGAATGTCTCAGTTTTCACACCGTCCTGCAAAATGCGACGATACGTTTTCGGAGGCAGCGCAAATTGTCAAAAATTGCGTATAGTGTGGGCAATTTTGAAATTCCGTAATTGAAAAAATCCGAACGTGAACCTCGGAATTGAGGGTAACAAATACTTTTGAATACTCTCAGTGAGGAGGAAAATGAAGCTGTACGCTGTATTATATAGTTAATGACACTCTTGTTGGAAAATGCATGAAACATCGTACCCGATGCAGCTCGAATTGTATTCTATGCTGGACAAAGCAGTTCGTTATATTCGTTCTTTTGAAAACTCGCATTAAATGGACGATGAATAGCCCGCAATATATCATTCAGTGCAAACGATAGTTTTTACTATTATTATCAGCATTATTAACCGAATTCAAATATATAGAGACGTTGCAAGAGAAAATTGTATTTATCCGTGTATCCGAAACGAAGCGGATTTCCCGATTCATTTTCATGGATGTCGAAGCCATAAAAGTCCACAAAATACGCTCGATGCATAAACCTGGCTGCATTGCTTGTGGAAATACATCAATATCAGCATCCACGACAGAATACTCGCGAAAAAGCCGCTACACCAAAAATACACACTCCTCTGAGCATCGCATGCTAAAACAATTATTCCATGCCATAACTTGACACAAAAAGAAAAATCTAAAAGCAAAAAAAAAATGGAGACATGTACGCGATGACGGTATCGTGGTTTTTTTTTCAAATTTGTTTTTTAACCCATGGGAAATCAATCATTCGGTAAAGACGTAAAAACTTGAAACAAAAATCGTCGCCACATCAACCTGTTTCCTTTATTCTATTCCGATCAAACGCGATTCCTATGTGAAGTTTCATTAATCTCTTGACACAGAACGTGGAAAATGAGGTTTCCAAGTGACGTTGATTCGTTTCTTTTGTTAGAGCGTTCGCACACGTATATTTCCTCGTTCGAATCAGATAATATCGTATTGATTATGTTTTTATTTAGATTTTTTAATTTTTTAAATTCTTTATCTAAAGTCTTGTAAGATATTAATGCGAATACCTATATAAATGATCGAAGACTCACCGACAGCGGAATATGGCTGCATTGTGGAATACGCGGCGTGCTGAAGAGCCTCCCCATTGGTCAGCCCCTGGGCTGGAATGGACAGATGGAGGGTATCTACACTTCAGTAAGCTCAGCTCTTATCAGGGATGAGGGCAAACTTATTCTAGAGTGCCCCGTCGCGTCGTTCAGCCAGTCGAAATGACAAAAACATTTAATACTTCACGAAAACAATAGATCGCCCCGAACCGAGTGGAAAGAGACAAATTTCGTATATGCACAGACACGACGACGTCTCTGATCCTTTGTTCTTCTTTTTTCACTAAAACTACGGCAAAATTTTGATTTTATCAACATCTGCTGATGAGAAAGTTCTTCAGTATATGAAAAAAATAATTTGCAGGGTCAAGCCCCTTGGAGCAAACGATCCAGACGCATGACAGAATTTTTCAATTCCACCAATTGCAATTTCCACAAAATGAAGAAATAGTTTCAGACATTTATTGTAAAATGGTGCGTTTTTCTTGATTATAAATTCAATCGTGTCTTATCAAAGTTTCTCGCGGCAGGCGAGACTCGATTAAAAAGACTTTGGGGTAAGAAATCAATGTTTATGTAAATTGATGAATAAACACGCGCCGATAAAGCTCATGAATTATTATTCTTTTGCAATATTGTGCGAAATTGAAGTGATGATGGTTTCTCTGGGTGGAATTTAGTTTCACGATATCAGGAGTTATTGCGCTGGCGCGGTAAGGTGCCAAACGCGGGTGTGCACTTTTATCGCGCATGGCCCAGGAGGAGCCACGATAGGAACTTGACTCGACTATAGACATTGTCTCTATGTATATAAATATTATAACGTAATAATAATAAAGTCACGTGGATTGGCCGTTTGACGCGCAGGGGCGGCGCTATGCGCCCGAGTTGATACTCACGTGGCGGGTAGGTTTGAGCTATACCGTTTGTATAGACCGCCTGATCCGTGCCTGCTGGCTGACCGTTCGGCGTTTGGGCTCCCATATTGAAGTTCGGCATCGTTGGCGATGCCGGAAGCGATGGTATCGCTCCATTCACTGGTTGTCCTGTTCCCGTACCTATCATCAAACCTGATCAGTATCACAGATCGCAGCTAAAGTCTCATTGTCCAATTAAAACGACTTGCTTCATCATGATCATTATAAGATTTTTTTACTCGCATGTAATCAGAACCATTTTTCTCTTTACAATCCCATCGAGAGAACTCAAAAACTCTCCATAACTAAAATGCATTTAACAATTGCAATCACATGATGCTCAAGTTTGCAACGTTGGAATGCAACGAAAAATATTTGATTTTATCGATGATTCGTTCAATTTTCAATGTCGTCCAAATTTTTCGAGCCAATATGCTTTTCGGGTGGCAAAAATCGATCATTTTATCATCGTAATAACATTCTGCACTCGAATAATTACTTTTGCCAAAAATTGAAAAGAATTTCGTTGCATTCCAACGATGCAAACTTCAGAGTCATGCAATGACGTCAAATTTTTAATCATTATTTTGACAGTAACAGTAAAAAACTCTGAACGAAATACACGGCGATAAAAATGGTTTTTTATAGCTGAAAATCACACGACATTTGAGAAAAGGAAAATTAATATTGTTGGGCGTGGTGAAAATTTATTTCTATTTTCAGCACGTTTTTCTTTCGTTCTTAGAACATTTTTAATGGGTACGAAATGCATTTGCAGTCTTCACGATCGTTGTTGCTTTTTTAAAAATAAGTAACAATCATTTTGAATTAATTTGGGTTGCTCCTAGCGTACAGTAACCTGAATGTGACCCCGTAACAGAATTAGACGTCGTGCGTATCAGCAAAAAGAGAAAAACCGTGAAAAATGGTGAATTCTTATTGAGATTGAAAACGCTTGAGAATTTCCCTGAAATTCGCCATTCCAATTGAAAGGCGCGCGTTATAAAAAGGTCGTTAAATTTATTTATTTATTTTTTCCTCCTCGCAGTATCCCATTATCGTCACATTTGCGGCTTGAGAAATAAAAGCTCGCGGAATAAAGAAGTAAACTATAACGGAATGGAACGAGAGCGTTCGAGCTGGAGTAGACGACGGTATAATGTCGGCCAGTCGCGATCATAAGAATAATAGAGTTGCTCATAACGCGCCAGTCGTATTTAGAGTCGATGCGGAGTAACAGAAAAGAAGAAATTCGATAACGATTGAGGATCCGGCAAAGTGAGAGCTAAAATTTAAAGCCCGTACTTATATATACACGAATAATGTATATGCGGCGACATAACCGATAAGTGTGCGATTCGCTGTACATTATACGAGAGTCAAGTGAGAGGGAGAAGAGAAATTTAGGGTCGTCGGGGGTAAAAGGTAGACAATATATTCGGTTGCGTGCACACGGATCACCAGCCATGAATGTCGTACACCACCTGAAAATTGCTTCGCTCTATGTGTGCGATGCATGCAGTAATTTAGCGCGCGACTTTAGAACAAAAAGGCGTAACTCCTATAATTTAGAAAGAACGAGACCAAAACTTGACGACCTTTTATTTCGCAATTTAATGCATCGATGTGTGTATCTTTATGCATCAGTTTAAAATGCAATGTATATGTGTGTGTATATGAATTAAATGTATACGTGCGTATACAGGAATAAAAGCACTCGCCTTGGGCTAGTGAACGGTATAAAAAGAGGTCGTACAGTTGGTTGGGATAAAACCGCGCCAGTAATCTCAAAGCGAAATAAAATATTATTTCCCTATCAAACGGTATTACATTTCGCTTGAAGCTTACGCGTATACGAGACGTCGAGACCGGAAAATGACTGAAGGGAATGTACAGTGATATTGAAAGTACGGCGAGGAGGAAAAAAATAGTAAAAGAGGGAAAAGGGAGAGGAGGAGAGTGAAGAAAGAGAAAACGATGCGAATGCAAGGGATGCTGCGAAATCGTACACTTGTACCAGCCACACAGACGCCATTTTTTCCTCCCACGACACTCTCCGTCACTGTCCCCTCGCTCCTCTTCATGCCTCTTCGCTCTTCTATATCCTCTTCCGACACTGTTTACTTTCTCTCTCTCTTTCTTCCTTTTTCTTCATCCACGTCCTCGACGATAAACGTTCTATAAACTTTTGTAGCACTGGCAATACTGGGAGTAAACTCGCCCAGAGGGATGAGAAATGGAAGGGAGCAACCGATGTAAGTATGAAAAGAGAGAGAGAGAGAGACACGTGCACGCACACGAATCAGCAAAAAAGAGAAAACTCTTCCTACTTCAAACTCGCCAACAGTTTTTTTTGTTCTTCCACTTCCTTCACTCCCGTGCACCTCCCTCTTCTTTTCTCGAAATTCTATATCGAGGTCTCTTCACGAGTTTCCAAGCTCCCGCAGTAGATTTATGGATTTTTCATGGGATTGTGTACGAGAAAAAGAGTTTACGTACATAGCTTCCTGGTCTGTCCGGAACCACATATACGACCAGCAAGACCGTTCTTGCGCAAGAATATTCTTACGAAATTGTTTTCAATGTTTTATATTACATTTTGTTTCCTCCCTTGAATATACAGTTTCTCGCTGGACGTAGCCGCAGCTTTGCACAGCAAGGATATTTATCATTCTTCATGCGGAAAAATGAATCAGCGATTCGATAAAGCCGACAAATTCAACGTTTTATAGTCGATTACTGCGAAGATTATCTTCGGCGTTTTATAAATCATGAAATTACGCTCCGAGCAACATTTTCGTCAATCGAACCCAAATTAATTCGTAGTTTTTATCCTACGAAAATTTCTCATTTACCCTCTGACCAAGAACACGGGTCGAGCATAAAATCATGAAGGCATTGATGAATAAATTGTCGCGAATATATTTTCGGTTTATTTGTATTTTCGCTAGGGATGACAAGATTCACAGTTGATTGATAACTCACCGGAAGTCGGAGGGACGACGGTATTTGGCATGCCATTAAGGCCATGCGACAGTTGTCCGGCTGTTAGAGCGGGCATAGGATTAATGTAAGTGCCCTGCGCCGCTGCGGCAGCCATGAGCGCCGCCTGCTGCTGTAAATACCAAATAAGATTCGTTGGTGTATGTAAATCTCCAAAATTACCGTGATTCGAATGAAAATAACAAAGAAACAAAGAAAAAAGGTAAAAAGTAAATGGAAACAGAAAAAATGGAGAATTTTCATGTGACCAAAAAACCAACCTGGGCGAAAGCGCTGTAAGCCCCGAATTGGTTGAAGACGTAGGGGTTTAGGAGACTCATGTTTCCGGCCATTTGCTGCATTCGTCTCGCCTGCCTCTCTTTATCAGTGTCTGCGTACTTTACCACTATGCTGGATGAAGCACCCTGAAAAATATACACCAGCGCCATGCCGAGCGGTTATTATCGTCAGTTTTTCCCCATAAAACTCAAACGACGCTTTAGATAATACGTATACATATTTATAAGTTCAAGTCTGTATGTGTTTATGTGCTGCTGTATCACATTTATTATGGAAAATAAGGAATCCAGAGAATCATCGTTGTCCAGGATATGAGAAAAACGATCCTTCAAGCACGCGTAATGATCGCATGGAAATATAATCAAGTTTATTCATTTTCATCCCGAAAATACAAAAATATTTTTCTCACGAAATTGCAAATTATTGTGCGGAGATTTTGCGACGAATGGAGACTCGAAAGATCTTCCTGGACCATCGACTATTTTTAAATAAATTGCGACACTTCATAATCGCGATAAAAATAATTTTTTTCTGTTTTACACGTCTGTGAGGCTGGTCAATTGCAACATTAAACTAGACCCTCGAAATTTCTACGTGTATAGACATCGGAATACTATGTCAGTATATGTCCACGCGGACTGTATCTGTCGCTGGTAGGATTCAGTGATGTGCGGCTGTTTGCAGTCCGCATTGCAGACGAGCTCTCTGAGAGCATTTGCACTGCTGCTGGAGGTTAGGGAATAGAGAGGGCGTGGATGTTGAGATCGCAACGCGTTGAACCGTCGTTACATAATCAGGCTTCCGACACCCTGAACATCCCCGTGTCGGATGCGCGTCGACGGTGCATCAGATCACGGACCGGTGGGTTATATACGTTGCCTAGAATGACGTGTGAAATTCTCGAGCCACCTATGGCCATCGTAGCCATCGTGGTAAGGGCATGCAGCTTTCTACACATCTCAACGAAAATCACTGATGTCGCGCAACACTGTTTTCATCACGATGGAGCCATGCGCCATTGATTATCCACTTTTGGGGATCATCGTCTCCTGAATTACTGAACTAATTATTCCAGGAACAAATAACCGCCTTTTCTCAAGCTCATTTCCATGATTCCCGCCGCAGATTCATAATAAACGACTTCGTGACAGTCGAAGATGACTTGCAGTTGCAGTTTTCATCGCAGTGCAAAATATGGAAAATGCGCAAATTACAATTCGTCTAAAACAAGCGATACTTTTGTGGCTTTTAAAATGTTCATCTTGCAATGTCTAAAAACACGGGCAATTGATTGATACTCAATTTTTTTGAAGCCAAAACCCATAAAAACGGTCGGACATGGAGCGCAGGATCGCGCGACGAATCCAGGAAAGTGCAATCTTTCGAGAAACAATGAGATCGGAGGATGACCTTGAACTTGGGCAATTTTCTCATTTGGATGAATGCCAATTCGCAGACGATGAGGGAATGGAATTTTTTTGCTTGTATTTTAATTATATTTTGTTTTAATGGAATTTTCAATTCTGCTCGATATTTTGGCGAGAATTCAAGGAGATCGAGCGATTTTATTCTGTAATGAAAATTCTTAGACTTGTATTCTCTTATCCGTGTCTTTGTCAATCAATTGAGAAAACGTTGGAATTGAATAATTCATTAGTCGATTTCGAATTTGTAATTGGAAATATAATTCAATAAGAATTTGGGGAGTCGATTGCAGTTTAATTGACTCGGTATTTATTATAGTCTTTCCGAGCACCTCATCAATATTTTGTAACTTTGTCGATAAGAAAGTTTTTGTCCTTGTGATAATCTGTTGGCAGGAAAAGGAAAAAAGTCGTGTTCATGTCCAAAATACAAATGGTTTGTACGTTGGGTTTGCGTGGGTGGCAACAGGTGGTCAGTAGAGCTGCGTATATATAAAATCCCTGGCGCGCAAGCTTTTGGTCTGGCACTCTGGCGGGGCTGGGGTACGTCGACATCGCGACGAGCATCGTTTCTACACTATACCAGTTCATACCCACAGTGATATATTATATTCCACGTTATCAATGCAAATGTCGGGCGTGCAAGAGTTTTTAACGTGATACCCAACGAGATGGGACGTGCGTGCTGCACGAGAAGAATTACGAGGGATGTTTCACCCCTGTGCGCATTTATTTGCGTCCTCTTCTTCTGGAAACGGACAGCTTACTTTTCCTGACACAATTTTCGTGTGGCACTGGTGATTCGAGCATAGAGCGTGATTCCACGAGGATCTCCGTATCATATGGCAAATAAAAAGCAAACATTGTTGTGTCTAAAACGAATAAACGAGTCGTGAATTGATTGATTGATAGGATTTCGTCATAAAAATCGAACTTTTGGATGAAATACCGATAAATCTTGTATTAAAATCCCTCAAGATTCACCAGAGATTGATTGATGAGACGGACGTGCAATTTAGAAAAAGGAACGTGAGAAAATTCAGCTCCAAAAACTCAGAATGGCCGTTACCTCGATGATAGTCAGACACTAAATCAATCAATAATGTTCTCGTTCGATTTGGCCGCAAACGCGACGAGATGGTAATCCTCCTGGCAAACTTATCGCTGCGAGGCTTTATCTTTGAGTCGATAATGTTTAGCCTGGCCCAGACATTCACTCAACGCGTAAGCATCGAGCAAATTTCATTGTTGTCCTGCACGCGTTTACTCGCATGTTCCTCTCTCTTTCTCCCTCCCACCCACACACACACACACGCTCGCTCTCTCCTGCACTCTCTCTCTGAATTGTTAAGCCTTCCAACCTTTACCTCTGTATACAGATTGTGCGTAAGAGCCATGATTCCACTCTGAGCATATTGAGAGAGGCGTCAAAGCTCCCAAAGGATTTGAGACCTTACAAAGGAGCATGTCGCGAGACTCGAAACGTTTCCCTGCTTGCTACCCTTTACTCTCTTGCCCCAAAGCCTTCTGGGCGACGGCAACCTCAATCCAATTCAACAGTATTCTTAGCTTCAAAGGTAGATTTGCGAAGTATATTTTCAATGGCAGGCTTGTTCGTCATATAGAGCAAATCTCTCTCTCTCTTTCTCTCTCTCTCGCTCTCCTTTACTCTCCATATTCCTGTGTACAGGACGATTATATATATACAGTTGAAAGATATCAAAGCATGGCAACCTCACTCTACCGAATTTGCTCGTGGGCCGCAGTTCACACACAGAATCCTCACCATCGAATAGCAGCAATCGTCAAGCTTTCAATGTAGTTGTGATCGAGCATGCATTCACCATTAATGAATTACCCGTTTCCTTCGGGCTGTGCCGTTTCCGTTAAATAGACTAACCCGAGCAGCCAATGTCAGAGGGAATTTATGGAGAAGCCCTGAGTGTAGCAATTTAATTGCTAAAATTGAGCCTCCATAGAACCAAATTCGCTAAATTGCATGATGAAATCTTCGTGATGGGGTGTTGCACGACTACGAGACGAGTATTCTTATGGCTTATGCTGCCAATATATGGTTCGGGGGTTTTTATCTACAATTGTGTGACTCCGAAAAGATCGACCTTGTCTGGCCATCTTGGTGGCAATCAAATTTCTCAGTCGAGCAGAATATTTTGACCGCAATTTTGTTTTGCGTTTATATCACAAAAACTGGACATGACATTCTTTTTTCTTCTGTACCGTTTATTCATTATTATATAGAAATGAATGCACGGCATTGAAAAGGCGATTTTGTTCAGTGGCGTAGCACTTTAGTTTGCGCTGTAAATGCACATTGAATTTCAGCAGAAAATGGTAAACTTTGCTAATTTCGACGAGCTTATTCGAGAGAAATTTCTGCATTTTCTGTTGGGATTGAGGTAAGCTCTTTGCTTTTTTCTTTTTTATTAAATATTTTAATATGTTCTCCGATAATCCAAAGACGAAGGATCCTCATCGTTTGGGCAAAGACGTCGATCGTGACATAATTAAAAGTTTCTGGTTGGTGAGCTCGTGATCGTCGTATATCCTTCGTCATCCAGATTGCGCGAGCAAATAAGGTCGCTGGTATTCCCCGGAGAGATAATCCACGTGAACTTGCGTGTCTCTGGGTCCATCACACGGCCTAAAAGTTGCCAGTCATAAAAGTTATGCGAGTTACACTCTCGTTCGCCCGGGCGCGTCAAAAAGTTTTCTTTTCTACCAGCCGCTGTGCACGTTCGTCGAACCAACTAATATCGCTTTCGTCCTTGTCACATGTCCCTCACCACCAGTACAAACTCACCGAGAGCTCTTTTTCTTCTGCTAAGAAAAAACTTTTCCGCCAAGTTGGATATCCCCAGGCCGATTGAGCGTGGAAAATTTATCTTTCGTATATTTTTCTTCGATCGATCAAAAACTGAGAGAGAAAACTGGGCACGTCTGTTAATACGGACTAAACAGAGAGATCGGTTCGAAAACTAACCCTCGTCTGGGTAAATCCTCTCGTTAATTTCGAATTATCTACAAAGTTCATTGATCCAAAGTCAATGGTTTAGAATCCGTATAGTCGTGGGTTTTGGCGGAGTGCACTATTGTGGTTAGGAAATCATGTCCAGAACAGAACAAACAACACTAGAGCCTGCTCGATATTACGTGGAAATAATAATAGAATCACTAAAATTGTTTGCAATATGCATTGATAAATGAGAAAAGAAAAAAAGATCAACACGCCCTGCTACTGTAATGTTCGGTCGACGTTAGTTCACCTCATTCGTACAGAATTTACATACGCTACGTAAAGCGGTAATAATGCTGGTGAATGTACGTGCTGCAAACACGAGAGAAAAGGGAGATGGTGGTGGGAAAAATGAGAAGCATGGACTATGGGGAGAAAGATGGAAAACCACGTGCACTTGAGCGCTCTACTTGACGCCAATCTCTGGGATAATACATGTATACGATACGATGAGGGTATATAAGAGGGTGTTGGTATTTGTTGGAGGTATAGAGGCACGTGGGCGAGTTGGCGCGATCGTATCGGCGCCAGTCAAGCCCGAAGCCTCATTATTGGGGATTACGGTTCATTAGTCTCTATCCAACGTTTTGAACGTCACGCAAAAAGGAAGAACTCGCTTTCTCTGCTCCATTCTCCCTTTCTTTCGCTTCCTCTCCCTCTCTCTCTCTCTCTCTCTCTTGCTATTCCTCTCTTACGCTTTCATCCCCCTGCGATTCAAGTGCCGAGGTGTTATGCGGAGAATGTTTTCGGCTCTCTAGCTCTATACATAGCTTTTGATCGTATATACCATCGCTACATCACTATACCATACCTTCATCAAGCACTAGTACCTTTTTCTCATAAACATCAGAGGGGGATGACACAATAGAAAACAAAAATGAGGGAAAATGATGAAAGAGTAAGAAGAATAATGATCTCGATTGCGTAAGGACTTTTGATTTCTTTTTTCTCAAGATGATTGAATGGACTAAATAAATGAATGCTGCAAGATTTCTTTTTGTTTCTATGAAAAATTGATCGATGGAATCGTAAACGTTCCTTCTATATACAGGCACACACGCGAATCTATAAATATACGTTATATCAGTGGTAACCTGGGTACATAGTGCGCACCTAGATATTACATGATGCGTATCTCGTATTGCTTTACTCCGTAGCAAACTTTGGCGTTTATTCAGGTTCGTATGTACCGAGATAAAAATGTTTTCGCGCTCTCATCTAGTTTCTTTCTTATTTTTCTCTCTCTCTCTCTCTCTTTCGCCGTATTCCACCACGGCATCTTTCTTGAATTTTTCTTCTATTTACCATCGGCTGCACTTCCGCACGCCAAGAAAACGTTTCTCAGGCTGCCCCGGAGTACAAATATTTATCCGAGCGCCTTTCATGTCTGGGAAATAATTTTCAACGGTCCTCTTACCCCTTCTTACACCCACCACTCCACTTGCCACCGACTTCTCTTGCGAAGCCATACTGCCATCGCCTTTGGCTGTTTTATGCTTTCTACGTTATCATCCCATTCTCTCGTTCTTCGATATTTTGATATGTATCACGTATACATATATTTTTTCTTTATAAAGGGCGCATTCTTGCGCCTCGAGAACTCCCTGCTTGTGGCAAGGGTTATTCTTTCCGTCGGCATCTAGCCAAGCAACCTGGCAAAATGGTGTTGTCGAGAGTTCACGGAGAAAGGAAGCTTCTTCCTCAAGAGCAAGCAAACCCTCTCAAAGTAGCTCTTCGTTTTCTCCACGATAATAGCAGCGCATGTTTTTGAATTACACACAGCTTTACCCTCCTCTGCTGCTTCACCGAACCCAGCAAACTAACGTGCAATTACCTCCATCAAATTATATCTCGTTTCTGAGCTAACAAATAATGACGTTTCTCGTTAACACCATAGCCTTGAAAAACACCGACGGAGCAGTTTCTTTTTTTTTTCCTTGTGTCTTTCAAACGCCTAATCGTTATCGACTTTTTTCTCTCAAGTATTCTACTCGCCATAATGACATCGAATTCACGTCCGAATTAGGCAATTATCTTCATTACCCCGTAGGGACTGTTTTTTTCGACAATTTTTCATTCAATTCTAACGCATTTAACTGAATCGAAATGATTTTCCGCAAATCTACTCCGTTATCATTTTTTTTTCGAACTTGAATGTAAATGCTACGGAATTTCGATGTCTGTTCATTGTGAATGTCTCGGAGCGTCATTGAATAACATCGCGACTACTTAACGAGACCTAGGAAATTTTTACAACGGGAAATATTGCATGCTCGACGCACGTAACGTCTCTGGGAAAAGTTGGCCGCCTCTCGAAGGCAGAGCAAAAAACATCATTGCAGACTCAAAGAATAACGAGACCAATAACGTTTCAACGCTTGCGGAAACGGGAACACAAGAGCGAGAGTCCGATGTAAGCAAAAAATAAAATAAAACGAAAGCTAGAAAGACAAAAAAACAGGTTAGAATAACGCTTGAGGATGTGATGGAAAAACTAATGGGTCGCTGACCTACATGAGTTTACCGTCGATGCCTTAACGAGTACGTAACTCCGGAAATAAACCAGAAAACTTTTTTCCCCTCACCTATATCTACCTACGTTTATCCCGGCTCAGTGTAAGCAGTAAAAAAATGCCATCAGGAGAGTGTTAACGTATCGTATAAACCTTTAAAGGGTACTGGGTTGATGAAAAGTATTTTTACGACGTCAACGCATGTATATTTTTTTAACGTCTGTTCACGATTCTGATGAGCTTTTTATTATTTTAACTAGTTACGAAACACAACGTCACTATTGACAGTGAAAGAAAATGCTTTTTACGTCTTTGACAACAATTTGGCTATATTTTATGATAAATATTCAATTTCCGGTGTCGACGCGATCAGAAGGTGAAAAATTGGAAATTACGATTTTTTCGTATGGAATTCCAAAAACCTCATGGGTATGTCTTTTGAAAATTGAATTTTAAGCTTCAATTAAATTGTTTATCGTCGAGCATCTATTTCCTGCTCGATATACAGATAGGACAGCTCTTTTTTTCCCTTTGTCGGTTTTTATGGAAGTGGAGAAGAGGACCGACGCGTTGCCAAGGGATATCGGGAAAGTAGGAAGGGCGCTATATTTATCAGACAAATTCTTTACGAGAGACCTCGTAATAGATTGAACGGAGAAAATGGAGTCTTTTTCTCCTCTTTTTATATTTTTTTTCACTTGTCTGCTGCCTCTCGCTTTCCGGTATGGTCCGATGGACTTCTCTTTCTCCAGAGAGCATCAATGCCAAGCCGCTCAATGCCGGGCTGTTCGTCAATTAGTAACGAGGCATGTTCCAATGAAAGTCTAAGCCAGCATCCGACGTTTCCCCTTGAAATGTAAGGCAATACGGCCGTATTGACTGCTGATGTGCACAAGAACGCAGCCGGCAGTATCGTTAACGCTTAATCCTCATCCCAGTCCTTATTTCCAATGTAAATAATTCATGTAATTTTGTATAGATACAGAATTACGTGTATGCCTACAGCTCAAAGGAAACAGGAATTCCTCAATAGTGCATGGACGGTTGTGGGGCCCTTACACAATAATGCGAGAACCAAAGTGCTCCAGGTTCTAGGCTTGCGTCCAACGGAATTAAGCAATTACTCGCGTTGATTGGAAGCGGCTCGTGTGCAACGTTTTGCCCCGTACGAGATATCACACTTGCCAATCTCGAGACGTTTTCTAATTTCAACGGAAGCACTGGCAGTTCTGCAAATGCAAAATAGGTGAAAATAAGCACTCCGAAATTTACGCTACATTTTGCTTTGAATTCGTCCCATAAACCATGCATTTCGAGCTACGAACCAGAAACCAATTCTCCTTGTCCGGCAACTAATTAACCTGCTTCGGCTGAATCGGCCAATTTTTTTCTCTGAAACTTCACGGGGCTTGGGAGAAACTTCCTGAGTGACGACCGTTTTACATGTTTTTATAATATTTTCGAAAAATTTGATTAATATCTAGCGCAAAGTGAAAATTGGACGAATCTAGAATTCCGTTTTATTGAATTTGACGCCATGAGACCGTTTGATCACCGTTGTTCGAGGTAATCGACGCGGGTTTCAATTCGGACGCGAAACGTACAACGGAGGTGACATATCCCTTCGGGATAGAATGCGAGAAGATTATAAAATCATTACAAAGAGGTGAAGCAATTTTGTGTAACCTCTGTCGGTAGATGGGGCGTGTGATGTATCGCAAAGTAAAGAAGCCAGATGAAGGAGGGTAAGAGCAACTTTTATTCGCTTCGGGAGATGCTTAGGGGCGCAAGTCGAGCTTATAGACTTCTCGCGGCCTCTCTCTCTCTCTCTCGCGTTCGTTTTCTGTCTTTCTCCATGGTTCAAGGCTTCCATGGAGTTTTCTCTTCTTCTCGTCTGACGCTGGAGTTCGCACCAGCCCCCGTTTATACAAGTTTACCCTGCTCTACAGCTATACACGATGCAACATCTTTCTCGCATCTTCTCCTTCCCTCTCATCATTTCTCTCTCTCTCTCTTTCTCTTTTTATTCTCTTCTATCTCTCTGTCTCGGACTCTCTAGCTCTGACTCTCGATACGCAAGCGGCCGTCGTGTTTCTGCGGGGTCGTCGCCAAACAAGTAACAGTTGTACTGGGTAGTGCCAAGGATAAAAGCGATGCAATTACGAGTTGGCAAGGAATTACTCAGGGAATGTCTTTAATTAAATGTTGGAAGCAGTTTCCCCTTTCCGAAGCCTCCGCTAATGCGGAGACAATTTCCTTCCCAGATGCAGAGAGAGAGAGAGAGCGAGAAAGCGAGTGAGAGAAACGGGAGACAGGCGCAGCCCAGGAAAGAACAAACATTTCGGCGCAAGAGCTTTCAAAGTATATGGGGCATTCCACGCCAAATCGGACACCATTCTGCTTTAGCATCTCCGATTTTTTCGTTAATTTTTTATATTATAATACCCATTGAGAGAAATTTTCATGATTTTTTTCAATTTTTTTCGTCCAGCCGTTTTCGAGATATCAATTTTTCAAAAAAATCGTTCTTTGTTTTTCAAACATCCGTAACTTTTCGGAAAATGGATCGATTGGGACGTTTTTTTTTTCGAATTTTTTGTTTTTTACGGAACTTTAAGAGTACACTATCAGAAAAAATCCAAAACCGTCTGTCTTCAATATTTCGAGTTTTTTTCTATAAAATGTTGATTTCCGAAAAACACGTAGCGATCGATTTTCTTGAAATTTTTTCCTAAAAAACTATAACTCACACCGCAATTTTTAAGCCTAGTCCCGTGATGGGTAAATGATGGGATCCATTTTTTTCGAATTTCTGAAATTTCATGTTTTTTTTTTAAACCACGTAGCAACCGATTTTCTTCAAATTTTCCGTTGAAATACTGTCATGCATCATGCAACGTTGGAATCCATGTTTTTTTGAATGTTAACATTTTTTGTTTCACTTACACTACCAGCGAAAAGTTTCCGGACAAAAATTTGAAAGAGTGCCTGAACGGTTGGCCTAGACCAATTTAACCATCGCCGTTTTGAAGAGGACGGTTCCACCTTCAATTTGATTTTTTTTTTAAATGTCTACGATTTTTTTTACACTCAGCACTCAGTTTTGAAAACGACAATTTTTTGTCGTTTTCTATCACTGTTTAGAGTGGACCCCGTTCAGAGTCAAAATGTTTTTTAGGCATTTCTGTGGATGAAATCATGAAGGTAGAAGACGACGCTTCAATTTCATTTTTCTAAAATTTTCCTACGATTTTTTTTTCAAAGATTTTTCGTTTTTTCTGAAAGATTTTAAGGAAAAACGAAAAATCTTTGAAAAAAAAATCTTACGAAAATTTTAGAAAAATGAAATTGAAGCGTCGTCTTCTACCTTTATGATTTTATCCACAGAAATGCCTAAAAACCATTTTGACTCTAAACGGGGTCCACTCTAAACAGTGATAGAAAACGACAAAAAATTGTCGTTTTCAAAACTGAGTGCTGAGTGTAAAAAAAATCGTAGACATTTAAAAAAAAAATCAAATTGAAGGTGGAACCGTCCTCTTCAAAACGGCGATGGTTAAATTGGTCTAGGCCAACCGTTCAGGCACTCTTTCAAATTTTTGTCCGGAAACTTTTCGCTGGTAGTGTAAGTGAAACAAAAAATGTTAACATTCAAAAAAACATGGATTCCAACGTTGCATGATGCATGACAGTATTTCAACGGAAAATTTGAAGAAAATCGGTTGCTACGTGGCTTAAAAAAAAAACATGAAATTTCAGAAATTCGAAAAAAATGGATCCCATCATTTACCCATCACGGGACTAGGCTTAAAAATTGCGGTGTGAGTTATAGTTTTTTAGGAAAAAATTTCAAGAAAATCGATCGCTACGTGTTTTTCGGAAATCAACATTTTATAGAAAAAAACTCGAAATATTGAAGACAGACGGTTTTGGATTTTTTCTGATAGTGTACTCTTAAAGTTCCGTAAAAAACAAAAAATTCAAAAAAAAAAACGTCCCAATCGATCCATTTTCCGAAAAGTTACGGATGTTTGGAAAACAAAGGACGATTTTTTTGAAAAATTGATATCTCGAAAACGGCTGGACGAAAAAAATTGAAAAAAATCATGAAAATTTCTCTCAATGGGTATTATAATATAAAAAATTAACGAAAAAATCGGAGATGCTAAAGCAGAATGATGTCCGATTTGGCGTGGAATGCCCCATATACACATCATTTTATCTCTTTTCTCTATTCCTCATGATACATTTCTTATATAGTCACACCCAGTAGGAACGTCACTATATAAAGCTTCTTGTGTAACTTTACATTTAGCGAAGATATCCTCCAGACACGTGTTCCGAGACAAGAATGAAGAAACTTGAATTTGACATGCAAAAAGTCTGGGTTCACTATAGGCTCGTAGAAACTCAGTTTTCAACTTTAAGGCCTCTCTTAATCACTCGTGTCACACCTTTCGATCAAAGAAAACCAGACTCTTGCTTGTTCCTTTGGGAGCAAAAACTTATATCCTCCTCCAACTTTTGTCATTATCTTCTCGGTTGATACTGACTTCTCCGTTTCTTCCGTTTTCTACACCTCTGCTGAAATTCTACACGCACTCCCATGGCAATTGGTTTTTCGACTAAAACTATATCGAGTGAACTTAAAGAAATATTCGTGTCAGTCTTTCTAGACGCAAATATCCCAGTAATTTATCAAAATTTACACTCGTGTTTATTTCTGCAAAAATATGAATTCGCGAAGGAATTGCAGTTGCAAGAACTTCAAAGAGCACACGCACAAAAGAGTTTTGTTTTGTTTTTTTTTCTGTCATTTCCATTTCTTTTCGTCGTCACCTCCGTAAGCAAACACAGAAACGATTCTCTCACGTGGCTGATTTCACCAAAAAGGACACTTCACAGGTACTTTTGCCGAAGGTAACAAGAGGAAAAAAGACGAGGACAAAGCTACTAAAAAAGAAAGGAGGTTCGTACAAGGGTGAGCTGTAATTTCCGGCGACATCAGCTCCCTTCACGCGAGTTTGTGCATCCATTCTAGCAGGGCAGAAAAGAGACAGAGACTCGTTGAATGAGAGACTTGGGAAAAGAGCAAGCGCGAATGATTAAAAAAAAGGTACACAAACTTTTGTTGAAAGTGTGAAACATCCGTAACTTTCTTCTTCATTTAGATTTACGTTTGTGGTTCACGCCGTACACTTTGCTATTTTATAACAGAGTGTAGCTGTGCTACGAGCTTTCCAAGATTCCCTGCGGGCAGTGAGAGTCTGTCGCAGGGTCGCAACTCTTGCATTTATCAATATTTTACGATGAATTTTTGCTGACGGATACAATCAACAGATTTTTTTATATAAATTTGTTTGCAGAAATTTCCAATCAAATTGTTGCAAATAAATGAAATTTCGGAAATTTCGCGCTCAACGAATTTTTACTGGGACCGAATTCACGCTGCTGCAGCGTTATCCTTGAAATATTCTCACTTTCTATCGATATTATGCTCGTATTGTAACTGTACCGAAACATGTTGACTTTTTATTCCTCACATCCGAGGCAATGCTGAGCCTTCAAATATAATATGTATGCGTGCGTGTACAAGGTACACGGAAGAAGTAAACTCGAGGGTGGTAAACCCTTCCTGTTGTGTAGGTTATACGTCCGGGAACGCCCGGGCGAAGGAGGAACGTTGACGCGAAGCGTGACAAGAAATGTCACGCGGCTTTTGTGGGGAAAAGGTGTAACTGCGTTTTCCCCTATTCGTCGTGGTCGCATACCGTCCTTGTGACGCATATAACACCCTAGAGCCTGCTGTGTTGAAGGGTGCTTTCTATTACTTTACTCGTATATACGTAAAGGCACATAGCGTCAACTTGTTCACTCAATTTTCCCTCGCAGCATACAACCGAGGACTGTCATTTTCTGATATAGCTCAGCAAAGACTTTTTATGCCTGTCAAGTGCACCATTTTCATTTTCCAGCTACCAATAAGTTGATTTTCCCATTCTCGTATTAATGCTAATTTTCATTGTTGGTCAATTTATAGAAACTCGAATTTTACTTGTTCATTTAGTTCTAATCAGAACCCTGACATTTGGTGGAACATTCATTCGTTGAGGAGTTTGTGTTTTATTGATGGAGGGGCTAGAAAAGTTAAAAAATAGTGGAAACTTGATGTTTTCATCGCTCACGAAACTAATGATGTGAAAATGTACGTTAGATATATTCAGAGGAGTTTGGCAAAGTGGCACTCAACATATGCAGATATTCGATGGAGTACGCAGGTGGAGTACAAGGTTCTGGTAGCTCATCTTGTTTCCGGCATGAGATGAAGGGAATAAGAGAAGAGTTGAGTTCTCGAGGAGCCACTCGGTGAATGCTCCTCAACGAAGAGAGGTCCTCACTACTCCTTCGTAACAGGGTATATATCATGGAAAGCTTTAGCATGCAAGTTGGCAAAGTCGTATACAATACGTTTAACCCTCGTTCTAACAGGCCTTAATCATAACAAGAGGCCTTTTGGCTTACGCATGGAAGCCCAAACGTTTTCCATACCAAGTTCCAAGCACTCGAGATTGAGAAAGAGACAGGCAGCTTACGTCCTTCACTATAAAGTGTACGTGTTTTCATGTGCTTCAAACTTTCCCCCACCTGACGCCAAAGGGATGCAGGACTCGCAGTATATTTCCACCCTCCTCATTTTTACTTTCTCTATCTCTCTTCCTCCCGTTCTTTTCCTCTATCCTCATCGTTTTAATCGCCCCGATACATGAATGGGCGGCGCTCCTACATACGATATAGCTAACCACGTAAGCACGAATGTGTTGCTGCTGTTCGTGTTCCCCACCGCAATACATACATGAAAGCTCAACCCTTCGGATAAGTTGAATGTTTCTGCATCATTCATCTACCCCTTTGCAAAATCTCAAAACAAGCACAACAGCTATAGAGGGATTAATAATGCGCGAATGGCACTTGAATGGCTTTAGAGAAAGTATAAGCAAACATTTTTCGGTTGGAATCGAAGGCACTTTCAGCAATTTACCGTGTTTCTCGATAAAAATTATTGCCAGTTCACGCCCTCTCGTCGACGTTAAAGTCTTTGGTTTGTAGTTTTTTTTCGCCTTTCACGCGGAGCTTTGCGTTCTATTGTGGCTTTACATGCATCTACGAATTTATCAGGAATATGGCAGAGGACGGATCCCATCCGTGACTCGTATTAGAAGAGCCACACGTATCAGATTGCAAATCAATATCTCATTTCGTAGGTATAAGTCGCGGGATGTCTCTCGTATATGTAATGCAGTTTCCTGGGCGACGTGCCCGAGATCGCTCGTGCTGGATAGAGTTGGCGAGATGTTACTCATGATGCCTGACGTCGAGGGCGAACAGAGAGACACGAGAGGAGCAAGCTACACGTATATTGGTAAGCTGCACGGTATACGAAGGTGAAGAGGAGAGAAATGGCGGTACGCCGAGAGAAACGAGAAAAGCCGGAGGCTGGGTTAGCGAACACGACCAAATCGAATTACCCTCCGGCAGTTCTGTATCGAAGCAGGCAAACTGGTGTGTGCTGCAGGACTCTATCCTCCTCACACGTTATAACGAAAAGTCTTACTGGAACCAATGACGTTGTGGAAGCTTAGGTTAGGGGCTGCGGGAGGGTGAACGGCAGAACTGGGGTGAGTGAGAGAGCAAGAGAGAGAGGGGGCAGAAGTGAATGAGAAATAAGAAGAGAAAGAGAAAAGTACTGGGCGCCTGCTAAGCTCGTTACGAGACCCCATTCAATCTTTCGGCGGCTTAACGAGGAACCTTCCCCGTGATTGACGTAGCCCCTCTCTTTTCCTCCCTATCGGCCGCACGTTGCACAACTCACGTTTCGCCCTGGATATGAAGACGGAGATCACCGCGTCGAAATCCACGATGAATTTCGACCTCCCTCCCTTTCTGTTTCAAAACCCGCTTCCGGCAACCTCGGTTTGCTCTTGTTATTTTCATGACTTGCACGATATCAAATTCCATCATTCATCTGACTATGCAGATTAGCCGTTCAAACTCGTTCTCCATCATTCAGAGAAACAATGATTCGTCAACGAACTAAATACAGTGAAAAAATAATTATTGACGCTAAACTTTTTGTCAACTTTTCCAGTGATTCGAACTCTGACCGATAAAAATGTTTCTTTTTTCTTCCGCGAATTCACATGTCGGAGTCAAGTAGTCTTTTCGAATTTTTTCGGCGACCAAATACCCCAAATTTACCACGACATTTTGGCTGCGAAAAAATAACGCCAATCTCCAGTTTGCTTGAAAAAAAAAACGTTATTCCATTTGCAAATATATGCAAGGACCATGCGTGCATGTGGAACGCATCATTGAAGCACCCCTTCCTATTTGCCATCGAATGAAACTAGCCAGCGAGTAGAGAGCTCCGCCAGAGCGAGTCGCCATGGCAACCTCTACCGCGAACCTTTTACGCAAATGTTCCTCCTGGTACAGTGAGGATTTTGCGGCAAGACGAGTGCGGTTCCTCTTTTGCTTTTACTGCGAGAGCGTCTACTCTTTCCCTCTTTCAACTTGCCACCGTACAACTACGACAGACTTTTCGCGGCGACGTTCTCTTTTGCCAGCAGCAAATGTACGTGTTATTGGATTAAAAGACCCGCAGTGTTGGCATTAAACACACTGACTACACAACGGCCAAGAGAAAAGCTCGTTTTCGTGTTCTCTACCGGGCCCTCTGTTGGCCACTGTAACCTCACAGCGTTTACATTATTCTTCATTCGTGTCATTTAACCAGATGTTGAATGAAACATACGAATGTGTTTGTTTTAATATGTACGCAGGGATAAAAGAGTTTGTACAAATTCATTGTGCGCACAAGTCCTTTGAATAGATAGCACGAAGTACGCAAACGAACTTATTGCTACTGGACCGCGCTTCGCTGGCGATGCTATCTTTTGCATGCATGGGATTTCTACGGACGAGGATTTCGCCCTCGGAAAATGCCAATAAGAGCATCGGCAAACTTTCGCAATTCTACGTTTCACACCGTTTCATCTTCTACTTCCCAGAGGACCGAGACTTGCCGATTTTCCGTGGCCTAGAAGTCTGGCTGTACCAACACACCGAACCTCCAGGTGAAATTCAAGGTGACACCACGAGAGTCCGTTGACAATTCAATTATAACTGACAGAAATTCTCCGAGTTCCTAACTCTCCTTCTTTCACACTCTCTTTCCTCTTCTCTCTCACTTCAACTCTATCCCTGTGTCTCTTTCTCTTTGATTCTCTATTTGGCCCTCTATAAACCCAAAGAAAGTTTGAAAGCTTCGACGGGTAGCTCAGCGCCGGGGTCCGCAGAGTAGATAGTAGAGTCGTGAAAACGAAGATATATATGTTTATACAGGACATTCCATCGACAATTTCCTGTTTCGCAAAACTGACCATTTTTCAACTAATCACATTCCTGTCCCATTTAGCAACAACAGGCAAACATTTTAACGAGAATTTCCAATTTTTCAAGCTCGTTTCTTGCGAGTGTTGTAATTTTTTCACTTCAACTTATTTTTTATTTCGATATTTCAATACCGTTAGCTTGGTCAGTATAATCAAGACAACGACGATCTTAATGCGTCAATTATTGTTGTTGATTTTGGCATTTAAAAAGATCGAAAGGATCCAAAAGCTTTTCTGGAAGCTGACTCAAGGACTGGGTATATTTCGGGTGGAAAGACCCATGGACATAGCTGACGCTGAGACCGCTATAAACCCTCTGCCCATTTCTCTCCAGCCCCATTGCTGACGCCATTTTACTCTGTTTCCTTTACTCCCAGCGGGCGTCGTAGCTTTCGACCCTTCCACCCTTTTCTCTGGGTTGTGTTCTTCACGCGCGGTCTCTTTCCCCATCTCGGCCAAGTGTTATGCAGATTTGTGTTTGGCCAGTCATTACTGGGGTGTTTGCCGCTCCTACTCTCTGTGGCTTACTGTGCATAATATACATATATATGTATATAACAATGTGACGACCCGTGGGATATTCGAGTGAGGTCTCACTCGCGATGAGAAGCCCCACGCCTCTCGTTCTTGCGATCTAACCATCAGGCTTCGTACAGAGGACAGCGCAGAGCTGTCTGCGACGTCAGACACAATTCCACCAAAAGTACACCCTTCAGTGGCCTCGAGAACTGTAACTGCTTCATTGCTCTGACTCTACGAATTCACTCTACCGCGTGACGTGGTGGAAAAAATTATTAAACCGAAAGCCTACCCTGGAGGGTCGTCGTCTTATCTTTGCGCTGCTGTGCTGAGAACGGTGAGCAATCATGCTGATGCTGCCTGTGGCTCCGACGGATAAAATATTAAAACGAGCACGATTTCGGAGAAAACCATGCAACTGGTTCTTCTGTTTTTTTTTTCTTCAAATAATGAAGATGAAAAAATCTTTGCCCGGCAGAATTCGTAGGAAGATGAAGTTTAAAAAAGTTAAACTCTTGCCATGTGTTCCGCATCGTGTATCATGAATAGTTGATCAAATTTACTATTCTCATGAATGAAAACAGATGTGAATTGAATCGTATTAGAGCAGCAACATTAGTACTCACTGGCATAGTCTGACTACCGTGAAGAGAGTTGATCGCCGCAAGTGCTTCCTGATGTGACGAAAATTTAACAAAAGCGCAACCTGAAACAGCAAAAAAGAAACATTCGTTACTAATAATTCTACTAACTATGATCGTTACATGTTAATCATGTGAAGTCTTGGCTCCAGTGTCTCGAACAGATTGGGTTTTAGGGTCTGACGAAAAACAAGTGAGTGCACTTGGAATTTCAAGTATTTCAGGGTCTCTAAACACATCGAATATCGCTTTTCGACTGGCTCTTTCCATTTGGACACAATGTGCACTTGAAATGCTTTATAAAATTGAAATGATCTCGGACACATAGAGAATTCGATTGGGCCACGAGCTCGGTGTCAAATGTAAGAGGCCATTTACCATTTTGAGGGAAAAGAGGCTGCTACGGCACTAAAGGGAATTAGGTCGTGAAGAGAGTAGTGGAATTATACGATAGAAAGGAGCTGGGAGTCTGCACAACTCTTAGAGTGAACCATCCCTGCTGCGGCGCCTCCGTACGTCTTTACCGCGCGCAGTACCTGCTCAAGTATGATCGGATAAGGTCTCTACGGGGTTTTATTGCGTTCCTCGTGCGGTATAAACGGTTTAGTATGTTGGCAATTGAACAGCTATTGGCTAAGTTGGTAGCCAAAGTTGGTCGGTTATACGGGGCAGAAGAAGACAACGACGCTTCGATATATATATTCGTTGACTGATCCCTCAAAGTGCCGATGTTTGTAGACCACACAATCGACACCGCGCTCGTCCAAGGGGTGGCATCGTTGCTGGTCTCCTAACTCTCGGGCGAAAGCTCAACCCTCCTCATCGGCTTCTACGTCGATGGCGCGTTCGAGTGTTCCAGCACGATGAGATGACTATGAGTAGGGTTTCCATCAAAGTGGTGATATAGGATGAAGCGAAGGGAAGACGGGAAATGACCCTCATCCAGCCTCTCGCACGGCTACTCTCTGATCAATATCGCGCATTAAAAAAAAAAAAAAAAACGATAATACAAAAAAGCTCGGAGTCATCTATACAATGTTGGACGGAGACCGATAGGGAACGGCGAAGAGAGAATTCTCTCATTATCTCGGATAATAGTCCAAGTAAAACTTTATCGTTGCAAAAGTGAAGAGACTTCACATTATCTTCAATCCACGCGTAGCTCGATTTTCTCTTTCTCTCTCGTTTTCCGTTACACGAGTTCACTTTTTCGGCCTACCCTCGACCACTATCCGTCCTTAGCCTGTGTCTCATTACAAAAAGATTGCGTGAAAGCGATCTCCTTTTCTTCTCTTGCCCCGGATCGTCGCACTCTACCGTTTGCCAGGAGTGTAAGGGAAAAAATTTAATTGCAAAGCGAATCTCTTTTCTCTCTCTCTCGTTTTCTCTCCATCTCTGTATGTCTCTTTCTCTTTAAGAACTCGAGGGCGAGGAATTCAAGCAGGTTTTCCCCGTCACTTTACCCGCGTCTTCTACAGGGGTTGCTTTTACTCCTCTTTCATCGACAGCGTGCCCGTCGGACCATCGTCGACGGAATCCCCGACAGAGTCCTTTCGAGAGCGATGAACGCCCAGAGCACCAGAATAAAAGCGAGCGAAAGCGAGTGCGGCGAACGTTCTCAAGATTTTTATCGAATGCACTCAGCGATCTCAACGGTCGCTCGCTCTCGGTTCTGGAAATAAGAAGACTTTTCTACCCGTTTTCTTGCTCAGATATCCCCAAACTTTGACTGCTCATACACTCCCACCATCCTTTCCGCGGCTCTCTCGTCTCCCAATCTCTCTTTTCCCGTGTGTCTCACATTTAAGCGAAATTCTTTTAAGCAACCTACAACATATCCTAATAAAAGTAAAAAAAACTCTGAAAGGCTGGACAACGAACGAAACAGCATTTTCATCCAGTTGGAGGCTCGCCCTTTCCAGGGCTTCAGCCTCATGAAATATTTGGGAAAAGCTGCCTGTTAAAGCGATTCGGTGCATGCTAAACGTAAATGAAAATGTGAGACGGGAATGAGAGCCAATACGTACGAGAATACACACAAATATACAGAAACAGGAGATCATCAAGCCGGTCATGGGGGGTGGGTTTCGAAAAAATCGATAAGTTCCACTCCTCTTCGCTAGTCTTTCCACTCGTATATTTGATCGCTCGACAAACATGTCCAAGTTTATATATCGCGTGGCTCAGCCTACCCGGTACTCATCGGTTATATAAATACACACACATACATGTATATAGATCGCTGTTAAAATGTTAGCATACTTTCTCGTTCTCATCGTCATCGGCGTTCTTTACAGCCGTCGCAGTTCAGGTATATTAAAGTCTGCCATTTTGCTTGTTGAACGAATCGATATACAAGAGAGCCATACGAAGGTGAGGCCTGCTTCTATACAATATGTAACAGTGATCGTTAACTGTTTGTGTGTGCATCAATGTTTGTTGATCGCAAGTCCAGTAATTTGATCCTCCTGGCAAGGCTGTAGGCGCATCACGTCATCAACAAACATTAAATGTTGGGCAAGAAAAAATGCTACCAAGAAAGCTCATGTGAAAAAAAAAAAACACACATCGGGCCGCCCACTCCTAGGGCGGACAAACTTTGGCACATTAGCGAGAGCCATAGAATCGCGAACGCTTTATAGCTTCGCATTAGTGTGTTAACGGGTCGATGCTAAAACGTATGCCACACACTCACATCTCGTATTCACACATTCTCTTGTCCCTCTTTTGTTGCGTTATCACCTCAGGGAAAAAATAAGTAGAAAAATGGAAGAAAATTAAGAGCATGACGCACGAGAACCCTCTCGGGGATCGACTTGTTTGCTGTAATAATAAAAATTATTAAAATTGGAGCAACCATGAAAGCCTGAGATCCGAACATGCAATGAAAGACGAAGAAAAAAGGAAATACTGGACGTGGAGATGTCCAAGCTTGACATTAGATATCCAATGATATCAAACGCCTGCTCCAACACTGCTGTCGTCGTACTTGCACCCTCCAACTTCTCAAACCGTACATACCTCAACATACAATACATATACCGTGCAGTTGCCTTATCCACACCGTCAGCTATATATTCCACTATACTCGCGTCCCTCGAACGTTAATTAGATTTAATCATTCCAAGGAAACTCCACAAGTTCTCGCTATATTCCTCCCATCAGCGAGTTCACACACCTCTCTCTCGCTGCTGTCGTAATACAGTATTCGCCGACGACAGACACTATGACCACAACGATTCGTCCCTCAATTATCTATCGATTTAATGACTGAGTCAATGCTTCGTTGGACTTTTTCACAGACTCTTTGCGTATCATTCGTTCAGCGTTGTAAACAATCTGCAAACTGAGTCCCGAATTTCTCGCCGAAATTTCACGGACCAATTTGCTCGATATATGAGCAAAAATAAAATTGAATCGCTGCGTTCAACGATATCGAAATTTCAACGAAATTTTGTGTTTTCAGCCTCGTGCCCAAGCAGCTCGAATCAATTCCACTAATAACGCTTCGCATGTCCGTAAAACCACCAAATCAAAACGTTCAATTGGGACGTTAAAGCCACGTTTTATTAAGTGGCATGGTCGTCGTTTCCTGATGAGGTGAAGTATATCGTTCGGAAAACACGGAAGTTCCTCATAGTCGTGAATTATATGACGAGGGCGAATTAGCAAAGAACCATGCCCCCATATGTGTGAGTGTGTGCCAGCTGTCTGCGTGTGTTGACTCCATGGTAACCCACCCTCGTGTATAATGTGTGGCATGTAGCCCATACACGTTTTTCAATCTCGCTCGAGTTTCGTCGAAATAGAACCTTTGGGTACAATGAAAATAGTTTCCCCATGTTTCTAGTTCCATCGACATTATACATATTAATATAAAATAAATGGATACGCCTATCTGTACACGTGTGTATTCGATACGCCGTAAATATGCAGAGGGTTGTACATTTTTATTTATATTTAAAGTTCGAGACGGTGAAGAGTTTTATGAATAAATGAGAGTTTATTGGAGAAAGTACAGGCTGGTGTTTTTGGGGGATGAATAATGAGGTGGACGGTACAATTATCAACGCTTTGGCACAACGTAATTGGAAAAAAATGAATTTCTTATGGCGTGTGTTAATATTTGAACGACACTCAAGGGCGACGACATGGGCTACATTTTTTCAGCGATTACCAATTCTTAACGAATATTGAGGCCCTCGTGTGTAATCGCACTAGGCGAATGGATGTAGAATGACGGAATGGAAAAAATCGATAAGGTTGCGAAACACCGCGGTGCATGGTCTTTCTTTTAAATCTTTTATCGAAATATACGAATTCGGGTAACGAAGTTGCACTGTGAGAGAGACTGAATAAAAAAGCGGAAGGATTGACCGGAGTGCCGGTCGGTCGGTGGGCAGGAATAAAGAACGGGAGATACAAACTCCGTGAACACAAGTGCATGTAATCAGCACACATGAGGAGAAACTCGCGTGGGCCAGAATTCGGAAGCAGAGTTTTGTGTTGGCCGGCTTTGATAGAGGATGTAAATCCACCGTGAGCGGAACGGTCGAATGTGGTATATGGAAAAATAAGAGGCAGTAGCGAAAAGCTCGGAAAAAGCTTACACCACGTAGCGCGTTCGGAGAAGGAGCACAAAAAAAAGAAAAAAAACAGCATGTTACTATGAGCATTGTCCGAAAGGAACGACATGGACAATAAGACCGGTGTGTGTGTGGATGTGAAGAGCCTTCAGGATGAAAAAAGGAGTGTTCCGGGAAAAGCTCTCGAAAGGTCCACAGGAGAGCAGAATCACGCGGGAGCAAGGACAAACTGAAATGTTGAGTTTCCGCTGTTGGCCTCTTCATATTTTTCTCGTCCACTTGTCGCGAGTGGCGAGGTCAGAAACTCCCAGCCTCTTTCTCCGAGTATCCAGCATATATACGCGTTTATACGTTATATATATAGCTTATTGTTTGCGGCCTTTTTTCCTTGAAAAAGTCTCGGTCATGCACCATATGCTGGCAAGATCAGCGAACGTGAAAGTTATTCGATCCTGCAGTAACGCACGCCCACACTTACCTACCCACCACGTATGTATACAACTATGTGTGTGTGTGTGTTGTGTGTCTTGCAAAAGACGTCGACGTCATTTCAGAGATTGAAATAAGAGCTTCGTGCGTCGAGGGTAGGGGGTTGTCTCGGTAAACGTACTGCCACTACGTGTATGTATATAGAGAAGCTTTACCGTCGCTACGACTTCACTATACTATACGACTCTGGGCTACACCCCTCTCGGATGAAATATCGACGAACCTCTCGAGACTGAATTTGTCCGGAACATACGGCTGTTGAATTCGAGGACGAAACAAATAAGAGTGTACGTGAGAGCGAATACGAAAAGGAGAAAAGACGAGGGTTGATGTGCACAGCGGTATATACATCAGTTCCAAGATGGAGCATACAGAGTCCCGAGTTTTCCAACTCGCTGTACCAACTCTTTGCTCGGATCTCTCGTGACGTTCGGATGTAATACGAGGACACGTAATGCCATTATAATGCAGACACGACCAAATACAAAACAGGAAGATCCAGGCAAGAGAGCTTGTGCAGGCAGAGACAGAAAAAGCTGCAGAGAAAGAGAGAGAGAGAGAGAGAGCGAGACGCATTAGAGAAAGGAAATTGAGGGATGTTGAGGTGCGTGCTGTTGCTTGCACCCGCCAACTACATTTATATATACACACGCATACACATGTAAATGTCTATAGACGCAATTCATATTATGTATATGTAGACGAGTCCTGTGGGCACACTTGAGGGCGTAACGTTCAGAATTTCACGCGTCAACTCTCCTAGGCAAAGCCCTCTTGTTTGCCAGCGTTTAACACAAGGAGAAATGCGAGAATCATAAGAGGAATATCGCAAAGAACGTGACGTCTCTTCGTAAAATGATGAATTCAGCCGGAGTAGGCTACCAGCCCTGTGTGACTCTGCTCGCATAGCAATGTATAATACGATCAAATTATTCGCTCGCTTATATTCATGATTCTCTCCCAACTTGATGCAGCCCTCGACTTTTCGACGCAGAATTATTATCGAGGCCACGTGACTACATTTAAATTCTACCATCACCATTATTTTCAACCCCCTAAAACTTTTCAATCTTTTGCCAAATTCACGAATATCTCGCTGGCGCGCTGTTCTGCCTGATAAATTAAAAAATCCTCTGATGACATAACATTAAATGAAAGTGAATGCTGTAATTCAAGATCGTGGCCTCTGTTTCGAGCTGGCTTTCGTTTAATTTGCACGCAGCAAACCCTTTGGCCTTGGATCAAAGCACCGCCGGCAAATTCATTTAGATTACAGCCTAAAACTACTCTCCCCTTTTCGCACTCACATTCGCCTTTCAAAGCTGTATTTAACTAACATTGAAATATGCAAGGGAAGGCGTTGGGGAACTAATTCCCGTAAATATCGAAGCTTTCAAGCGCAGCCTGTAGATTTTTATCGCAAACACGTGTAACAGCCAATAAAGTCTTTTGTACAACGTTCCAAGGTCGGCAAATAGATTTTATTTCTTTTTCAATAAAAAGCACTTTTGCTCATTTTTTCCCTTTTTTATTTGCTTATCGATCTTTTTGTTGGGGGTTCGATGATAAAAATGCTCGATAATTCGGATTAAACGTGAAACGCGTAATTTTTTTCGGGTCTCCCATGCACAGAATCTCATCGAACTTGATTTTTAGTCTCGCACAAGATTCCAGCAGATTCCGGGAAAAATTTCCGAAGAGTGTCTCAAACGTCGAGGCTCTTGTGAGTCTGAAAATTGGGCTCGTTTCAAGCAATTTTTTGTGTGCGGGACATTATTGAAGATGATTAGTATCGACAAAAGTAATTCAGTCTGGCACAGATTATCCTTTATTTTTCATACACCGCGATTGCCAAATTTGAGGTTGAGAATTGGACAAAGCTGGTGCCGGATGAATGAGACACACAGAGGGGGCAATACCGAAAAGGAGCTTACAGTTGTAACAGCCATCGAAAGTAGAATAGACTCGAAGAGGAAAGTCCGGGGAGAGGATTCGCGCTGGGTCACCAAAAGCGGATACCGCACGATTTCCGCGATATTGTGAGTTCGTTACGGCGAGAAGGGTCGGGGAGGAAGCTGAGAGCCGGCAAGAGAAATTCACTCTTCAGTAATTCCGATAATACCGGCAATCATCCTGTCACCGGGTTAAGCCTCTCGGTAAGCCGTAGTCGTTGGGAATGTACCATCGAGTTTCCACTTTGGCAAAATACTCGCTATATATGTATGTGCATGTAATGGGAAAAAAGAAAATTGGTATACAGGCTCGCGAGTCATCCCTTGGGGAATCTATTCGTTTTCGACGTCTTTGCTTATCGTCCTCGTCGCCCTCGAGCTACCAACGATCGCGTCTGTACTTTTCTATAATAATTTTTCATCGACAATGAGACGGTGGGTGTGCTCGATAAAATTAGGCACATTTTGAGCTTCGAGTAGGAGGAAGACTGTGATTGCGAGGTTGGGTGAGCAGCAGAGACTGCATCCCTGTCATTTTTATTTCTCTCTGGCTCTTCCTTTCGATGTTCTCATAATTGCCTAATTGCGCCAGTAGTCGTGGACGTTACTGGTCAGACAGCAATCATTCGTTATAGCGAGTCGTTTTCTTCGTTATTCTACAGCTCACTGGAGACTCGCCAAGGACTAGTTTTTACTATTTCGTGTCAACAAACGAAAGTTAGAGCGTATAATTTACAGGTTTTAATAGGTAAAGTTGTTTGGATCATAATGAGCTCTTGTTCCTTGTCAAGCAAATATTGAATGTGTGTTGGTGCGTTTTCGTATTCGCCCTCAGGAGGAACTTGTCGTGGGTGTGATTTTTCATAAAAACACTTGAAAAAAAGGTCACACAGTGTAGAAAGTTCGCAGAGAGAACTCAGTAGCTGGGAGCCACAATATAGTTAGGATGTTATTGGTAGAGGGATGCTCGCGGAGTGCCGCGTCTAAGAACGGGCAAAAAGTAGCCAAAAGAAGGAGGCGGGGTGTCATTTCCGCGAGAAGCGCAACGAAAGAGTCTCCAGAGCTAATTAAATAACTAGTGAGTCACCGAGCAAGTTAGCACCTCGGGTAAGCGAGATTTCTACCAACCCCCAATCTTTGCCAACACTTTCGTTCCGCCTGTATATACATCCGGCTCTCCCTTATTCAGCTTCTTATTCCCTTTCTTCATCTTCGTCTGGTCTGCACCTTCCTCATAGTCTGAACAATCTTCTGCTTGACTTGAAGTCGACGTGGGTACGAGCGAGCCTTTTATTTTTCCTTTCTTCGTCATGTGCACTAGCCGACAGAAGGCTTCGTCTCTTTTTGAAGCCAACTGTAACTTGACTGTAACTTGCGTGGCCATCCATTTAATTAAATTTCATCAAAATCATCCGACCACCGGGAGTCTCTTTTAGATCGTGTTGTTGCTGAGGTTGAGCACTCTCTTGTAAACTCAAGGAAGCGCCTAATTGTGACCAACAATTTGCCGGATCGGGCGAAAAGTTTGTCAACAAGGTTGAAAAAAAAAAAAACAGGAAAAAAAAGGACCTCATCGTATAAATCCCTTGGAGCGAGTCACCCCATTTTACGAGGATGAAGATGTCGTTTGAAGCACGAAGAAAGAAAAAAAAAGTCAAAACTTTTTCGTAAGAGAAGGCTGGAGCGAGCTGATAGAGATTTTTACCATATTCTCTTCCACGAGTATTTCTCATTCTTTTCCTCTTTGCCCCAATCCTCCCTCTACAAAGCCTGTCAGAATTTTACGTGTCTTTATAATGATTGATCTTGTCCCGTGAGGGATGAGGAACTCAACAAAGCTCTTTCGCGATGCCCTAATCTTGAAATAATAAGGGGCAGGAGGGGATGAAACGAAAGACGATGCCACTGCATAAGCTACTAAACCCTGCTCTGACCACGTTGTGAACTCACGAGAGAGATCAAGCTTCGTAGTTATTGGTTAAAACGTTGTCGAAAACTGAGGGACCGATGGAGGAAGAGAGAGCATGCAGAGAATATAAAACAGGGCAGGGGTATGCATGCCTCCGTGAATCGTTAATTTACTACCGCCAAAATGAACCGCCGCAAACCTCAAAGAAACTCAATCTTCACCTCTGTCTCATCCTTTTCACGTGTACTTCTACTTTTCCCCCACTCCCTCTACTCCCTCTCTTCTCCCTGGACCATCCAACACCCATGAATCACGGGTATATACGTATATAAATATTTTTATTCATATACTTGGGCAAACTTAAATTTCCCCGGCAGCGGTACACCGCACCACCTGTACAAAATATATATAGCAAGCGACGTATACGTTTTCCACCCTATCCATTCCAATCTCACCCCATATAGTCGTTTCGTCTATAACTTTGGTTCTCCTTCAAAGTCTCGAGTCCTCTCTCTCTCTTTCTTTCCCCCGTTACCATGAAAGCATCCCCGTGGTTACCTAACTCTCTCATTTTCTCCTATACTTGCCCTCTCCCCTCTTCCGCGCTCTCTTTATGCTCCGGAGATCATAAGAAACAGAGAAGAAAGTCATAATTTTAAACTGGAAACTGGGGTACAAGCTGCCCTGTCATCCAAAGCACCAGGGTGTTGTATAACCTTATGGCAGGCATATAGTACAGTAGACACACAGACCCCCACGGGGAATTAATAGGAGGATCGTATCCGACGGAATGTTACGACTACGTCGTACGCAAAAGTTGCCACAGTGTGACCGACAAAGTAGCTTTATTAAGGTATAACCGCTGATGTAGGAGCACCGCGAGCCTCACGCCACTGGATTATACATCCGTGTGATCGGTTAATGAGTTTTTTTAATTTAATTTCTTCTGTCGGGACGAAACAATATTTCTTAAAAGGTTGACAGGCAGGACACGGATTCAGAACTAATTTTCACGCTGATTCGTCGCGCACATTAAACATTTTCAACAATGAGATGAAGTGAGCAATTTCCCTCAATTCCCAAACGTCAATTTCATCCTTTTCCGTGGCACTGAAAAGTGCTGAGGAAATATTTTTCAGTTTTTGAAATTCGAGACTTTCGTAACACGTGGCTAAATTAGACAAGAGATTTTAAAAAATTCTTCCATATTACGATCCCTCGCTTTGTCTTTGCTCTGTTGAAAAGTGTTTACACATGCCACAAGCCTCATTTTTCCCCTCCGACAAGCATACAGCCTAACATGTTCTTCTCTATACACGCGGCCTTTTCCTCTGCACACACTTGTTCGTAATAGCAATGTGGCCATAGCGGTCTGTAGGATGAAGGGCTTCGCGCGCGCTCGCAGCCCATGGAGAGTTTAATTTTGAGGAAGGCAAACATTCATCTGCAATTAAGGGGAAAATATCGCGTAGGCTAAACAGGGAAGAGAGTAAAGGAAAGAGTTGAAACTGGACACCGCACAGTGCCTCTGGACATTGGTGATGAAAAAGCACTCATAATTGCCCGCCCGAATCAATATTTGGGAGCTTCTTTATTGCTGAATCAAAAGGGAGCAAGATTTGGATACAGCGTTGATCAATTCGTATTGAAACAAAACTCCCTCTCAGGTGGATGTTTTAATAAAAATTATTTTCTGTATTTCGTTCTTTCATATTTTCGATACATTTTTTTTTTCATTAAAAACAAAATCCAATCTGGAATCGGATTTAATTCTAAAATTTCGAACCATCGCACGAATTTTGAGTTTCCAGTCGAATTAACAAGATTCAAGTGAAAATACGTTCCAAGTGGATTTTTTTTTCACCCAGGCAAAAATAAGAGGTATCGATAAGATTCGCGACACTCGCGCTGCTCTTTGTCCCGAAAGTACATGAGGGAATGCCATGCACATGTGTCCTAGCTTGACTTACCGTACATAGGTGTGAAACCACCGTTTGTTGTTTACGCGTGTTTACGAATGCAAAGTGTTTGCCAGCATTGTGTGCAGACCATGTGCAGTGCGTGTACATATATGTACGTCACAGGTTTAATAGCAAGTGATGTTCGTTGGCGCGTTGCGAGAGGGTGCTTTATGTACGTACACACCAGCGCGTATATATAACGCCGCACGTATATGTAGGATTATATATATTTACGAGAATAGTTCTTTCTCTGTCCTATGACCGTCCTGCCACGTCAGTTTCTCTCCTTCTCGCTTTTCCCGCCCACAATATGTATGTGTTAGCATACTTGGCGTCCTGCCATTTAGGGGAGCAGATACTGCGTGAGCGAGGGTGGCCATGCCCTTCAACTTCGGATCCCTCTCGTAATACGCACAAACAACGTGGAAAGAAGTTGTATTATTTCCTATGTACGTATAAATTTCGCTATGTAATAATAAAAAAATGAAAAAATTCGCCACCGCTGTATATATGAAATATTCGTGGCCTATATAACCGCCCTCACATTTCAAACTTGTTACAAAGGGCCGTTGAATATTGAGTCCCCTATATCCCTTCCTCCAAAAGTTCTTAAACTAAACCAAATTTTTTTTTTCCATACCCTGCGAGTTACCATCGTAGATTTTCAGCCTTCACATTGTTTTTTTTCGAAACTTTGAAAAGATCCAATGATCTACTTTAATGTTATTGTCTTTGCGATAACATCAAGTCGACATTGAATTGGAGGCTGGGAAATTGTCATTCTAAAAGATTTCTTTTTGTCGTACGATCCACGGTTGATCTCATTCCGAAATAAGTACGAAGTTGAGGAGATTCGCTGAGTTTATTTTCTCAGGCTTGCTAATTTGTTGACCAAGATCGTAAACTAATTGACTAAACAGATGCTGTCACGGTTTCCGGTCACCGTCTGCAGGAGACTGGGGGAAATTGATGAACCGAACGAATGGAGGACAGAAACGCTGAATGTATTGACAGAATTATAAAGATTGTTTGGTTTATTGAATTTTAATAATGAAATTTGTTGTCAGTGACTTTTAGTCACTTTGCGAATGACATATAAAGTGGAAGGACCCAGAGGAGCAAGAGGTTCGTCGATTGCCAGGGGTTTGTTTTTTTTTTTCGTCCTCTCGTGTCCCGTTTCGTCATCAGCCAGGGGCTGCTCTACCGACGGATGTATCCAAACCCTTCATCACTATTTTTTACTCTTTCTGTTTCGTAATTCAGCTGCGTCATTGGACAGAGTGCCGAGCGCACGTTGACGAAAAAATATATTACTCTTCCGGCGTTGAGAGTGACGTTTCTATAACCGGAACGTCCGAACCAGACGCAGCGGCAGCAGCAGCAACATCAACCCCTAGAGCGCCGTTTCCGCAGCTGCTTTTACAAACTACACGATCGAAAGAGAGAGCAAGTGAAGGATTTTCAATGAAGTTGGTCTTATTGATTCGTTAACAATGTATCCATCGCCAGCACCGCTGGGTGTTGGTTAGAACTACGAAACAAATCCATTACGGACCAGTATATTGATCGAGATATTACAAAAAAGACGAAAAAAGCATCCTCGCAATATGCCGAACATCGTAATCATCCCGTTGATGAAGCCGATGGCGAGTATTCCCGAAATAGCTTCAGGTCTTCGAACTGCAGTTGGATGATTTGATCCTATTCGGAACTTTGATCAATCTTGATTCTGATTGGAATGTAGATTGTTCGAGCTCTTAAAATCCAATTTGGCCTAATAATTTTTCAACGTGTATTTCACTTTTAAATTATTCGTGTGTTATCCAACTGGTATTGACAAATGTTGGACAACGTGACGGTTTATCATCAAAAACGTTCTCGAAATAAAACACTGGCGAATGAAGCTTCGAATAGGAAAAAGCTGGGGATCGCGAGCGACAGAGAGAGAAAGAGAGAGAGAAAGAGAGAGAGAAAGAGAGAGAAGGCGTGAAAAGAGAGGGCGAGTATTGTAATTTATTGATCGGACCGAACGTGTATCCTGTTTTGCTTTGAAATTCGTTTTAAACAGAGCCTCTCGTGCTTTTGAGTACGAACGATAAATATTTACGATGTAAAGCTTTTGCTGGGGATAAACTCGGTAGTCCCAATTAAAGTATTCACGAGAGCAGTGTGCTTTTTCCAATAAGTCTCAAAATACACGTTTCAATGGTAATTTCAGTAACACACAAGCCATCTGTGAACGACGGTGCGTTAACAAAAAACATCGGGTTGCAAAATATTTGATCTATCCAGAGATAGAAAGAATTTGAAAAACGATTTTCAACCGACATGCTCGCTTTGAAAAATATTTTTTCGGAAAGCTCGTATGGTCGAAGGGCAACAACAAATCGGAAAAGCGAGAAAATGTTCATTACCTTTTTGCTTGAAAACACTGCGTCCTGATTCTAACAAAATAAAATGTGCGCGTAATGTTTTAGAGTTGTATATACAGGGAGCGCCCTAGGGTGCAATATACACGAGAGTTTCCAAGATGACTAGGATTTCGTAGAGGAGCAGAAGCGTGAGAAGAGGCGAGAGGGCGAGAGAGCGGAGGAGAGTATGGGGGGGGATATGCCTTGCGGGTATCTGGATTTTCTTTTAATCAGTTCGTTGACCTGG
The DNA here is from genome assembly GCA_037043255.1 of Diadegma fenestrale. Lineage (NCBI taxonomy): Eukaryota > Metazoa > Arthropoda > Insecta > Hymenoptera > Ichneumonidae > Diadegma > Diadegma fenestrale. The sequence continues at coordinate 13,422,796 of CM073309.1, read as the reverse complement.
AACACGACCGCCGGCCATTTTTTTTTTGGGGGCAACGACATCACACGCTCACAACATGGGGAATTTTTCGTGCATTCAATGAGATGAGAAAGGGAGAGGGGTCCGGGAAGATCAGGAGGAAAACAGAGATTCGATGCCAGGAGGGGCACAGTTCAAGGCGGAAAAGGGGCTGCGGAGTGTCTCCCGAAAGGAAAATCAATGCTGCTGAATAGGCTCCACGAACATAGCAGCCTGTCACACTATCGGTCCCTCCTCACTTTCTATGCCATAACTAAATATGTATATATCTCTGTTGGTATTAGTAAATATATGTGTATAGCAGGATGGTGTGTGGAGTTGGTTAGGGAGACTAGAAAGTTGGATGCGGTCGTCGTGAACTCGCACTTTCGCCGGGCTTTGCCTCCCTTTGCCACGTAAGCTTCTACGGGGTGCCCAGTCAAAACGTGATTCACCTAAGGGCCACTTTGATCCCCTTCTGATTCCCTCACCCATTTCTCTTCTTCGTGTAGCATGCATCACAGTGTATTAGTATCGACATTTATATAATAAGAAAAAAAACAAGTTCTTTCCATCATTTTATTCATTACTTTTAATGGTAACACAATTTCTCGACGTGGCTAGAATCGGGGATCGGTGGAACTAATGAAATTCCACGATTCCGTGTGATTTCGTGCCAACGTTAACGTGAGAAATGATGAGAATTATTTTTTCTGATCGAGTAGTAATGATTTTTTGTTTCCTTCGAAGAATACGTAGTTGAGCGGAGCTCGAACAGTTTTGCCGATGATTGTTTCATCGCAGATTTTCAATCAACGGTTATCGAGGGTTTTTCTATTTTTTTAGTGTCAGGACAACTTTGCTCCGTTAAGGCAACACAGGGGTTTCAGTTTGATAGTTGAATTTGGCCAAATGATTTTTATTTTGATAGAAAATAGTCGGAGGTTCATATTCACGGCGGTGTGTAGAGAAGAATAAGTCTCGAGAGCTATGCTAATGAATAACAGACCAGCTGGTCACATCGATGGGTTGTGTTGACTGCCAGATATGACAGCAGGTAAACCGGTCGACAGCTGGGTTTCTGGCGAGGCGCCCTTTTTGATATCTCCCCGCGTCGATTTAGTCGACAGTTGCCATTGAATGGATCTTGAGGGAAAAAAATCCACTCGATGTTGACGAAAACGAGAGAGAAAGAGAGAGAGAGAGAGAGAGGGTAGAAGTCTCTTATATTGCTAATGGGGTGTTCTAATTTAATGGAAGTTGATCGTATTACAGTTAGACCGGAAAACTTTTTTTTTAAATCCCCCGCTCACCACTTAGCCGTTCTCAGCTAGTACGCAGCAGACTTGCTGTACTCTCGTCAGCACCGGAATGTTAATACTTGTTTAGCCTCGGCTGATTTAGCAACAAAAATAAAAAAACGCAATTTCCTGAAACTATCTCGCTTGTACACGATGGCGGAGCTTTGAGAGCGTCCCACCAGTCAGCGCTCCCGGCAAAATGTAGAGCGCTAGACGCGCGCTTTACGCGCTGGAACGTGCCTAATGGAATTACCGTGCAATCACGGCTCGTACCTGTGGCGATAGCTTCGCTCCCCTCGTTCCCTTCTTCGCCTCTCGATTTCGCCAGGCTCCCATGTAAGCGGTGAAAAAAGGGGCGAAAAGTAAACCAAATTTTTCGCCGAAATGGCTCTTTTCATCGCTGCGGGGCGCGCGCGCGCGCTTTTATAATTACGCTTTGATGAGGTGGAACGAGAACGAACAGAGCACTACTATAGCAAGAACGAGAAAGCTACAGATATACATGGAAAGACCAGAGAAAACCATGAAAAAAAGTATCGAATACAGGCAAGTTGGCAGGAGCAAGTCAGATGGAAGAAAAAAACGAACAACTCGTGCTCTCCTCGCACTCTTGCACCCTCGGAATTGTGCGGAGCGGACCAAAGGACTTTCAGCACGTCGATAAAAGAGCCGGGTGCCTCTTGCAAGTGGAAACGATTTACGTATAGCAGGACCGTTCTTTACCACGATGCTCCGAAAACGTTTCTGAAATATTGGCGAGACGAGAGGTAATGGCAAACATTTTCCTCCAAATTGACGTTCCCAGGAAAAAAAAAACTGCCGTGTACAACGTGAAAGACTTTACAGATTTTCTATTACTTCGGTGACTAAAATGCCACGCTCAGAATCCTCGTCGCTGTGATATTTTTCTAAATAGAAAAAAAACCTTCAGCAGCATGTTCGGTCGATAAATATGAAATAAAAAAGACCAAACGCAACTAACTCGACGATAAAAAAAAATCCTCGGTTACTGAGAGCCTCCAAGACAAATTTATTAATAAAAAAAAAACCATTTCAATTTATCCAGTTCACGACTTTACGTTTTGTGATCACAAAGAATTAACACAATATTTTTTTTTCCTCCTGCGATAATGACACCCCAATAATATCACGAACCTCCCGCAATTATTTCAACCCCATAAATTATCAGAACACGCATCATTTTCGTGCGTACCTCGATATCGATCGACTAACCGGTCGACCACATTTACTTGGTAAAAGCCTTTGCTGGTAGAGTGACAGACGCTGCTTTTTATCCCCCTGTTGCCACTGTTTCTGTCGGTGGTTTTTGTAGTCAACTTTTATAATTAGTTTCACACTCGTCTCTATACTTTGCGATGTCTCGTGAATGCACCGCCGGCTAAATATGAGAAAGAGAGAGAAAGAGCGAGAGGGGGGGGGGGGGGAGGTTGAGGTTGTCGCACGTAGGCCAGCCTCGAAATACGATACAATGTCTCGTCACTGGTGACTACAAGCAGAGACACGAGAAAGAACGAGGCACAACCACGCGAACCATGTCACATGAAGAAACATAGATACGCATCGTCGGGGTCGTATATGTACACGAAAAAAAAGCATGAAAAAGGCAGCTCCTTGTCCACTTTTTTGCTTCACTGTTTTTCGAACCGCACCCCAAGACTACGTTGTTAATTTTTCTTTGCTCCACCATTCCGTCGTCATTGTTCGCCGACCCTTCCCCCCTTCCTCTTTTTCTTTTTCTCTCTCGCTCTCTCTTTACGTAAAAAGTAGAGGGTGCATGTTAATGCTAATAGAACCGGTTTTCGCATACAACCACAGAGTGAATCCTCCCGACACAGACGGAGTGTGTTTTTCTGGGCTGCAGTGTTTTTTTGCTCGAAAGCAGCTTTTTTTCGCGTCCTTTTCAACATGAACGTCCACGAGAGAAAACGAAAGAAAATCGTGCACTCCCCGTCGTGAGGCGCCAACCGAGTAAAAGAAGAAAAACCGTATAATTGCGACGACGAAAAGAAAACCTCAAGAGAGGAACCAACAAGTGATACAACGTTAGATATCTAGAGACAAAAATAGAGGAATACGCCCAAGAGAAAAGAAAGAGAAAAAAATCCTTCCCCAAACGATTAAGTTTCCCGCAGCGTACACCCTTATAGCAGCGAGTGTATGTTGCGGTTTGTGTGAAAGAGAAAAAAAGGATCAAAACTAACCACCGTTTTTCGCGCTTCTTTCGAGCGTGCAATCGTACTAATTTCACCGAGTCTTTGCACGCAAATTCCAGAAATATAATGCTGCGTAGAGCATTTAGACACATGCACCATGGACTGATATGTATAGTGCATGATGAAGAGTGCCATGGATAAAGCTGAGCGTGATGCATTGAAGAGCGTTTGCAGCTGAAAGAGGCAATACAACGTTTCCAATTGAGGCACGTTTGACTGTGTCCCTTTTGCCATTTCTTCTCTCTTTTTTTTTTTTTTTACTTTCCTCTGGTTATTTATACGTGTGCGTGTGTATTTGATGCTTTGGGAACAGAACGTGTTTCATACGATTTCAGTGGAGCAGCATGTACCATTTCCGTAAGGGGCTGAGCCATCGGGATTCATTAGAAAAGGGTGAAAGCCAGTTCGGAGTGTGCAGAGTTATCCATACGTGTGTGGCTATGTATACGCATTTCAATGCGCAGTGGAATGGCCAGGGGTTGGCAGCAGGTTAAAGTCGCGTAAAGGGACTGCGCGCCTGGATTAGCGTGCATTTACGAAACGCAGCTCGTCAAACGCTCCGATACACAAGAACGGACAAACCTGTACGAATATCAACCATTAGCGTGCATCATACACGCGTCCACTCGCTGGAAATTGCCAGTCATAGAAAGCAGACAAGAGACTCTACAACATTGCGGCAATCTCCCGACTTTGAGACTCTAAGCCCTTTTGCAGCTGCAGTAGAGGAAAAATTTTGTTGACAAAGATTTCCATAAAACCAGAACGTTTTCCGAACTATAGACATTCAAATGTTCGAGCACATTTGAAAATGCGAGAAAACTTTTTAGCTAGAATTGTTTAAAATGCTAAATACTCAAATTTTCTGGGGGAGCACGCGAAATACGATAAAATAAGATTTCGAAAGTCGATCGTATGGATTTTTGGTCGCACTGATCTTATCGTCGGCGTTTCGATCAACAATAATGCACACGCGTTCCAAATTTTTTACACACGTGCAGTCACGAACGTAATAATTCTAAGAACATTTTTTTTTCTTCATTTGAGCGAGAAATGTAAGTGGAACCTGATCCAATTAATTATAGTGAAAGGTTTCACTCAGTGGAGGACTGTGGCTAGGATAATCCGGGCGAAAAGATATTGTTTCTTTTTTTTTTCTTCGAAAAACGGTTAGTTCGAGATTACACGCACGGATCGATGGCATAAAATGAATGAGAGATCACAAACCAAGAGCCGTACGGAACACGTATATATGGGCTTTCAGGGTGAAATGGGAGACGAAAAGCTGTGCTCGGCCGTGTAAGCGTAATGATCCGAATGCATTATGTATATCTATGGTGTCATATATGTATAGAAAAGCTGGCGATTGCGGCGGAGCGCACACAAGGTGAAATGGTGCGCATAGTGATATAGATATATAAACGTTACGAATGTGAAACGTAAGCTCACTGGCCGAACGTAACGTTCGTCCATTATGTGATAAACATGGCCTTCCACGACGTTATAGTTTCATAGTCTCTCCTCTTGCTGATGTGTACGTATACGGACACAGATATTGTATTTATTAAAAGCACTGGCAGGACACGGAGCTATCTATACGCCATATCTATACACGCAGAACGATCGACGACAGTATACGCAGCAGCCGATGTCATTCGTAAAACTTTCCCGGTTACGATTACGATGCGGTCGTTTTTGCTGGTCTCCCTCTTCCCCTCGCTTTAAACAGTCTGAAGCACACAGACGTTGTTACTTTCGTGCTATTGTGTAGCTATTGTGACCCCCTGCCCCCGCCTCTCTTCATACATTTCCACTGGGTGCGCTGGGTTAATGTTCAGAGATGAACCAAGTGGAAGAGACTTCATATCTCTTGGCGCTGCCACTATTTTCCCTCCCGAACAAAAGTATACGTGTATCCACGTGGTATTTGCCATGAGGATGGATTATTAAATTTGTAGTGTTGTGTATCCTGATGCCCACAAATTCGTTATGGCTATGAGTTTCGGGCTACAATAATAGTTGGTGCTTCGTTGCCCTGTAAAACACGAGAGCAATGTGTGTGCCACTATCACTCTCTCTCCCTCTCAGCCGCGTCCTCCCTCTGCCTCGTTCATAATACGGTTATTTTTTGTAGTTGCCATAAAATTTTATTTTATGCTTTTATTCGACTGCCAATATCGTATGTTCGCTCGGCCAGCTCGTTTACTTTCACCTGGAGGGGTCTAGATTGTTGTTTTTTGTTTCTTCAGATAAGCGACCAACCGTACCTCGATCTGCTCTAATTTGACCGATGGGTTCCCTATTGTTTCACCATTATTTGCTGCGTTCGTCGCTGAATTGGCCGTTGAATTCTGGAATTAACGATGCATATGCAAACCCCGCTCTTATTTCGTTATGATTTTTCGTTATTAGTACGATTGTGATTATCCATGTGAACGATTTTATTCGAAGTTGTTCCAGCACGTCGAATAACCGCTCAACGTGAAATCTCATCCGTACAACAGTTTTTCATCATCCATCGATCCCTTTCCGTATGGAAAGTAATTACACATAAAACGGCAGAGGGTGATTCACGTTTTCAGGCTTTGAACTGCTATCTTGGATGGTCGAAAGCCTCATCGGTGCCGAAATTGACAGGCCTCTTCTTCTGTGTATGTGTGGGTGTTAGCATGGACCGTACGGAGGGGTCGATCATCGATTATTTTGGTATTGACTGAGCAAGACTAGCACACGGGTGACTGGGTGAGCACTGGACTCAATGATGGGGCACGCTCGTGGCGTAATTACGATATCTTGTCCGAGTGTCGAGCACCCATCGTCGATCCTTGTTCACCTTCTTTGTCGGTGGTTCAATTTTCGGTACATACGTCCAACGTACTCGATACTTTCGCCATCCTTATCGCTGCGTTATCGCCAGAGCTCACACCCTACGAGCGTCTAATGAATGGAACTTAAATTAACGCTCGTTCCAACTATGTTCGAGGTTTTATATTGGCTCGATGTACTCAGTGGTTGGCTTATGGAATAAAATGTCCTTCGTACTAGCAGCGCGGAAAACGGCGGCAGTGGAAAATTATTTCTCATTACGTGCCAGTAACGCTATAAACGGTAAGACCGTAGATGCAGGCATTAAACTTCTCTTTTGATGACCCTGGAAAATGGAATAAAAGAAAGCTTCCATTCAACGCTTCATTGGGTTTACGCTCGTACGGTATGTGGAGGCAAGTATCGATTTCCCGTGGTAAATGGCGAAGGACATAAAGTTGAAAGTAACGTATGACGTTCAATCGGAATTTCCTGCTGGTTGTATTGGCAGAGTAGCACCCGTTAAGTTACTTACTACCGCGCGGTGTCGGTTACTTTCGATAACACCGCGACCACGCGAGTCGACGAGAGCTAGTAAACGACGACGATCATCGAATATGCGGCTAAATGCTGGCGTAATGCATCGATTGTAAATGTTGATGGCCAATAAGCCGTGTTAATGTTTGGCCATGATGCCCTTTAGTCACAGTTGGGAGGACCATTCCTCTCGTCAACAGAGATGAAACACGCATCATTGATGACTGTGGAGCGTGAGTTTGATGTGACTCAAAGACCCGGTTTATGGTGAGGGCAGAACTAAATACAAAGAATCAAAATCCGGCTACGCACGATAAATACAACGAAATAGCTTTTGGGTATGACATCAATGCGCGGAGGCCTCGATGTTCCTTCTCTTCGCTTCCACATTGGCCAGATAGTCTTCTTTGGAAGGGGCATCCTCTTCACCTCTTGGCATAGAGACTGCTGACCAACGATGCCGGACAGTAATCGCATTAATATAAGAACGGTAAATCTTACGGGCACAATGGGATCCCTTCTTCCTATAACATCGCAAAAAGCTGCACAAGCACACGCTGCTTTCTTACTTTTCTCATCATCTCCTTTGGTCAACTTTCAATGTTGTCTTGTCGCCGTACCATCACTTCTCTTCTTCCTTCGGCCAAACTGTAATATACTGGTATGTTGGGTTTTCCGCGAGGACCTTAGAAGGACAACAGTGACACGAGTTTAGTGAGAATATATATCATTTTCTCGAAAGCCTCGGAAGAAAAGCCTTTGTACTGGATTAAAATTTGGCCCAGTGCTATAGTTTGCACAGCGAAGCAGCCTGAGCGAGTAAGATGGATTTACGTTACCAACGCACATATAACCAGGAAAACCTATGATGTCGTATTATAGTCCCGCGAAGGGAATCGTGTATAATCTGAATACGTATAGCGGTAAATCAGTTATGACGTACGAGCCGAAAATCCAAATGCCAAAATATGTACGGCGCCGTAAATCAAAGAGACGTTTCTAGCTTCACGTCTGCGTTTCATACACGTTTCATCCGCAGCATGCCATGGAACAACACCTTTGCACGTACGAACCAAGACAGAGGGGAACCGCGAGTATTCGTTAATCGCAAAACTGGCTAATCCCTGGCGCAGCTGGCTATTTCAGGTCTGTTAATACATTTCGAGGCTTGCGGCATACTTCGCGCGAATGAAGGCAGCTTGGACCTGGTTGTAAAATTACGAATCAATAAAGTCTGACATCTCTGGGATTTTTGTACGGAACTTGCATTAAAAGGGGGTTCGTACAAGCTTTGGTAAAGTCGTACAAATCACACCGTTTGAGTAATGACACAAAAGAAAGAATGGGGAATGATGTATTTGTCAAGGTTATATACAACCGGGCGAGCAATCAGGCACTCCGGCAAGATAGGAATAGCCATTTGGTAGAATGAGCGAGCATGATTCATGGGTGATAAGCAACATCCGGTAACAGGTTCGATAGTTAGATCGTAAAATTATTGGCACGTGGTTGGATGCGTGCATTGTGTATAGCCATTCTGGATAGGCTGTGATTATTGATTTGGCATATTCCCCGCGTCATGGTCTTATTAACGAACTCCCTGCTTATTGCCTATTGATAACGATCGCTAATACACAGCGCAGCATTCCGACGCCCGGTAATCCCAGCAAGGAAAAGCCCATCTCGACCCTTTGGACTAGATGGGCTTTCAAGGCGTGTCGAGGATAAAAGAAGGTCAAAGGGATTCTTTTTTATGTTACTGCCTCGTGTCCGATTGATGAGCCGCTCTGTTCTTTTTATACAGACATTCGAATTTCTCCGTTGTCGCATTGAGTCACCCTTGATATCGGATATACAACGGTAGATTGTCATACATATATATTAATGCCTTCGAATATAGATATGTCCTATATATTTGTGCGTACGGCTGGCCTTATCTTCGACCATTAGTTACGATGTCCCTCGGGGAAATAAAGGCATTCCAGTTAGGTCTCTGGGTTGCGTATGTGTGATGTAAGAATGCTAAAAGAAAGATGGAGAAAGAAAAAGAGAGAGAGAGAAGAAGAAGGAGCGAGATCAATATCACGTCAACCATAAGCGTGAGCCGAAAGTTTACCTTTATGATGTCTTTTGGGTCGTGCTGAATTTTTCTAGAGCAGCAGCAGCAGCAGCTTTTAGCCTCGACAGGAACGAGAATTTCGAGGTCCTTGTATGACGATATTTTACAAGTGAAAGCGTCAAATTATTCCCGTAAGTTCTGGTTCGTTGTAATAGGTAGCATTAACATGTCCTTCGGGGGATGGTATGAGTTTTCTCGTAGTTTATCGCATACGTGAAAAAATTCTCTCGTTGGTTTGCGTTTCATCTCGCATTCCACTCCTTCACATTTCTGGTAAATTCACAGGTTAACCTTAGCCCTCGAGCGAGTAATATTTCTTTCCATTATTCATAACATTTCATAATCTCTTTACGTACGGCTGGGTTGAATTATTGCGAGGAGGAGGGAAAGCCAAGGTTTGAAACGGTAGGTCGCACGTGGGGTAAAAGTGCTGCTGAAAATAGAAGTCCCAGGGCTTGAAGGGTGGTTTCGTTAGACGGCGATGACTACAACGGAGGAGAGACGAGTAGTGGAACGGGTCGCTTCAAGAGAGTCGGTTATTTCGCGGGGAAGCGGAGACTGAACGGCACAAGGTCGAAAATAGGACGAATCACTGAGGAGGGAGAGCGAAAGCTTGGATTGGAGTGCTATTCGTCAAAACGCCCGAGCACCAAAAGCTTCCACCTATAACCACGATAAAATACGATGGAGAAAGGGCAAATATAATTGGACGCGATGTTTGTCGTTATATTTTCCGATGTTAAGGGCTTCGTCTATAGTAAACTTCGCTTTCGTATTTTTCTGTGTTCCGGGGACTCACTTTGCCTGCGAGCATCGAGACCGAACACGAATCTTTAGACTCGGCAAAGCTTCCTTTGCCAACTAAACCCCTGCTGGTGCCTGAAGCAGGTCATATATATCTACAACTTTTTGTACCATTCCGAGGGAGGAAAAAAAACGAGGACCAACACTGTCGAGTTCCTTTGCTCTGCGCGAGACGTAAATTAATTTTTCATGAGGGACCACACGATATTGAGTTTGTGTTGAAAGCTTATTACTAGATTTTCTTATTTCCCGAGGCTGTCAACATTCGAAATACGTGCATCCCATTTGACCGTATAAAATATTCTTCGGATCTAGCCCATAACGAACATGGAAACGTGGACGTCAATGCTTCTGCCCTACAACTAAGTCAAAAGGTCTCTGTGATTGGGTTTGTTTTGGCTTTTAGTTTTACAACGATGTAACATTAAAACATCGGATAGGTCGTGAAGAAAATTGTAGGAAAGTGACGACAAAGCGATCTAGACGGATTGGAGAGGGCAGAAAGGTGAGAGAAATTTTATATGGACTTTACTTCTCTTTCTCTCTGTCTGTTTTTCTCTAAGACATTACGGGGCACGGCTGTACGGGTTCGTGCGAGAGAACTGTGCGGTAACGATCCCTCGGCAGGGTTCACTTTGTTCACCTGCGCTATTTTAATTAAAGAGAATGGCAGAACGAACGGCGTTCTCCGACGAGACTATCAGGTGTGAAGCTTTCGTTCTGCATCGCAGGTTTCCAGTTGGCTGGGACTGCCTCAAGAAAAGCAACGATAGTGTGCTACAATGGGTGGACCAAAGGCATGGGATTCGGTAGGGTAACGAGCTGAAAACCTGGCTAAGCAGAGTGTAAGTGTTCCAGCAGGAAACGACCTACCAGGGGTTCAGCTCGCCAATAGCCAAATCGTCGTCGGTTGATTCGAAGCATTCTCGTCGAAAATTAAATGAAATATGATGAAAGTGAATTCCTACCCTCAAAAGTGGACTTCAATCTCGTTCGGCAATGGTTAACCATACTCTGGATAAAAAAAAGTGATTCAAGCATCGTTGCAAGTGCGTTCGACTGTGCCGAAACGCGAGATACATGCGAATAATGGATAATAATTATAATCATCCGATCAAGACAGAATGAAACACTGAGTAACTCACCTTTGCTCGTACCGTCGGGACCTCGTAGAATGGTGCACTCCTCTATTGTACCGTAGGCAGTGAACAACTGTCGGACATCGTCTTCAGTTTGTTGCTTGCTGAGCATTCCCACGAACAGCTTTCTGTCTGCATAGGGAGGTCGGCCATGTTTGGAATAGAAAGAACAGAGAAAATGCGTTTTCGTTAGACGTGCAGATGATTCTACTGGTGGAGTGGGCGGGGTGTAATCATATCGGGGTAACAAAAAGACGAAAAATAGACATAATGAAATAACAAAGGCAATGTTACATAGTACGATATATATCTATATACACACACGCATATATAGAATATTGATATGTATATATGTATATACGTAATATGAAAATATTGCGGCTAACACCGAGAACGACATAGTTACACGGTACACCAGCAATCGCATATCCACCACCCTAGAGCGAGGTAATCGAAGGCGCGCGCGACGCGTCCACTCGTAAACTTCATTCATTGTTATAATTTTTTCTCATTTTTATTGCAGACGCGCCTCATTCATACCTCTCGCTCATTGCCAAAAAAAAAAACAAAAAAAAATACAATAACGTCACATACTTTATATAATATGACAATGTACGTACATCTAACATCATGACTGAGGCTGCTGTGTGTACGGCCAATTGGAATTTTACGATAGAGAAAATATTTTACGAATATTTCAATAAAAAATTGAAACGGAATTGCTTGAATGTAAGAGAAAAAAAAATACTTGAGAAATAAAGATACAGCCACAAAAACATGTAAGATAAAAGAGACGAGTAATTAACAAATCCGTAAATGTTCAAAACCTACGACCTACACCACAAGCCGATTAGGTAGGTTTTTCATTGGGGTAGTGAGATTTTTTATTTCCGAGGAGGGTTTCTAAAACTTTAACAACAGAGTGATAGCAGTGAGACGGATTTCCGGCAGCTATTTCTAGCTGCCATCTTTGTCTGGTGCGACAGCGGACAATGCGGAATTCCGCACTCGCACCAATCGCGCTTTGGGCCTAATGAGCATTTAATCTAATCCACAATTTCGATGTCATACATATTTTTTTATCATGTTTTTTTTCTCTAATTTATAGAATTTTCTTTCTCTCTGTTCGCTTGTGAAGAATAAATTTTGTTTTTCCTCGCGCCGTACGCAGCTTTAGAAATACCTGCACCGTTTCCACATACACATAACTGCTCACGCATTGCAGACGCAATCACGTCTTTACATTACCATTTAATTAAATATATGTGCCCCCTTAAGTGTGTCTTTTCTTTTAAGTGTCTTGTCATTATGTGTAAGTGTGCAAACGGTGGCGACGGGGTTTGGAAATGTCTTGAGGATCCTGGAAACCGGAGGATGCTCGGTGAACGGGTAGGGGGCGGCACACTTTCCATCTATACGAGTTCACGTCTAGGTATACCAGTAATATATCAAGTGTAATAAGTTCACATCATAGTAATATTCAGAAAGTATGTACAAGGTGAAATACATATATAATATATTTATATTTATATAAATTCATATATAGATATATAGATATTTGTATATGTATCAAAAACACATCGACAACGAACGAGACAATATAACATCCAACGAGCGAGCCACTATATGGTCACAGCTTTTGTAAAAGAGCGATGGGGGGTTTTTTTTTTTCTTATCGGGTGTCGTTTCCGTCGCTGGCATGGGAACATTTTGGAAAGAAAGAGACGTCTCGGGACTACCGAGGATTGATTAATTATGTGACATGTTGCGGATTGTGAACGGTGGTTCGGATGGACGGGTCAAGTCGACATTATACAGTCAAACGAGCATAGATACAACACAGAGCATAGTTCTTTGAGGATATAAATCTGTTTCGCAACAATTTTCACAGGGAAGAGATCGAACATTTGATTGCAGAAAGGAACAAAAATCGTCTAGATTTTTTTTTCATGTTAAATGAATTAGGCACCGAGTCTTTAGATGACTTGTGAGAGTGAAATTCTTGTTGATTGGAACAGTTTCTTTTTGTACGTTTCAAATAATCATCGGAAGAGGAAGGAAGCCAGCAGCGTGCGACATCGTGGAGAGTGGAAAGTGGAAGTTGGCCTGTTTGGCTGAAGGGTTCAAGAACTATAATGCGAGCAGCAATTAAAATAGAGGTGTTGCATCAAACTGTGCTGGCCAAATAAGGCTGCGGTGTTGGCGCGTGATGAGGGAGAAGAATTCGCTTTTTCGTAACGCATTTCGATTGGTCTTTCTTATTGTTTTTCGTTCATATGTTCCTCCTAGTTTTTTTTCCGTCCATATGTTTGTGTTTGTTTGTTCGTTTGTTCGTTCGTTCGTTCGTTCAATTGTCTGATCAGCAATCCTCAACTTCAGCGTCAATTTGGATCGCGCGCGACGAAGTACGATAATGAAGAAGAAGAAGAACGGAAGGTATCTTGGAATAGAAGCTATAGCTATCTCCTGGAAGTCGAAGTTACCTTCTGCGGCCGGCACCGGTGCCTCCTACTTCCAGAAGATGGCACAGGCGCTCCCGTCGTCCATCATGCACTCTGGAATACAGAACAGAAACAAAGATGGTTGTGTGGGTCCAAGTGACCAATGGCTTTCGTAGTTCGTCAATTTTATCGACTCACAATTAATATAATATTTATTTTCATAATATTAATCCATCGTATTTCAAGATTCGGTCTTATGGAAAAGAGACAAAGGTTATTCGCATTCAGAGGAGAAAGTATTGCTTAATATTAACAGACGCCTTATTTTTCCCCCACCCGATCATGTAGGGCTTTCTTCGAAATCTCTTTGGTTCTGGAGAATCACCGCGGTTTCACGCTCTTCCTTTTATATTTGTATAATAAGTTATCCGAACGAAGTTTCTACGAGAGAAGAGTCGTAAAGCACACACGATGATCCTCAGTGGTAAAGGTACGGAAGATCGTGGTCTCTACGCCCAGCCAGGTTACTCGGTGAAAGTAGTTGGATAGAGTGGCTCATTGGAAGACGAGGTGCCGCTTATCCGTAACATTCTCTTGCCAGCGAAGGCTCTGGGGCACATTTAAGGATTTGTCTCGGGAAATTAGATTCTCGCTTGACTTGCGACGTCATTCCGGCCGTGATCCTTTCCCCACTGTCCTCTACATCCTGAATCGTGTCATCGGGTATCCCAACGCTTGCCGGGTGCATATGGACCGACCCTATGGCGGTATTAGAAGTTGAAGAAGGGGTAGCGGCCGGGCACATCTCACCTTTTACTCGTGGACCCTTTTCATCCTGGTGTCCCTATTCTTCATTGTCCCCATTAGGATGTCGTCCGCTCTGAAGCACGTCCAGAAATTGATCCTTTGTCGCCTAGCAGAGTGTCGACGCGTACGCTATCCTTCAAGTCCTCTTCGTGCTCGACCAAGCGATTTTCGTCCTCTGTGGTGGTTGTCGTACTTGTAACAATACGTTTTCCTGTCTTGCAACGAATCATCATCGCTAACATAGCCCCTTTCAGAGATCTTCTGATGCAAGCTTTGTTGATTCAGGAATGATTAGTCAGCATTGATGACCGGGATTTCTACAACATTTCTTCTTGATATTCCCGTTTGGAGTCTGCTAGATTATTCGCTATACTTTTGATGTCTTGACGTTAAAAATTCATTTTGCTAAATTTTATAGAACATTCTCCCCCGAGGTATTGATAAGATTAGATTTATACCTAGGTTTGTAAATTCTTAAATTACTACTGATCATACTGTGATTAGTGTCGCGCACCATGTGACGACAACCAGCCAGAGAAAATTAAATTAGGGATGATCAGTTTTCCTATATTCCATCGCATATCTCGCATCATGTATTCGCGAATTTAGTAGCAAATTTAATGGGCATTTTATCGTCTCATACCTGCAGATAAAAATAATGACGATTCGTTTTCCCCATACTATTGAACCTGCGGAGAATCCTATCTTCGTGATGAATGTCGAAATTGAGTGCTTTGCATTGGCTTTTCCATTATAAAATATCAGTCGTGAATGATTGCTTTATATTACGGGTCAAGTTTGTCTGAAGAAGATTGAAGGAAACGCGATCCGTAGTGGGAATGGGTAAGCCTGAAAGTGAGCAAGAGAAAATGGAGCGAGTGATGGCGGCGAAGAACGAGGTGGCTCGCCTAGGGATCGGAACTTATCCACTTGCTCAACTAGCGCTGCTATAGTTTTCTCACTCGCCTTATCCAATCTAAGAAACTTGCCTCGAGTTCATCCAAGTTTTCCTCACATCTATGTCTTCGCCTCACGTCTACTCCTGTTAAGATTCTCGGACTTGTACAATCCAGGGTAACGCGAATTTCTCCAATGTATTTCCTGGAGCAGGATACATGTAAAATCTCGAAAAAGTGACCTTTTTTTTATCACGTGGGCGATATCGATGAAGCGATCTAGGATCTAGCTGGATTCCCAACTCCTAGCAGTAAAATAACGTCGAAACTCCGGAAATTGAGGAATACATGAATCTTGACAAATTATCGAATAACACTTTCATGGCCTTTGAACTAGAAATATTATTCAGTCATGCTGATGCGCGTCAATGCCATTGGTTATAGAAAAGTTTCTGTAGCCGAACAATCATTAGATAATGATCACAGTTCATTGAAGGCAACGACGAAGAAAAAGAAATTGAAACAGGTACCGAATCAAAATGTAGCCTTTTGACAGTTCGTGAATAAAACTTTACCCTTTTTTTTCTGTCTACTAGTTTGTTCCAACGTCGACGATATGATGGCAAGTTCGAATAGATTCGTTGATTACGCAATGATATCGGGGATTGATGAGAGGCTAATTTTGATTAATAACATCACGAGCTTTACGCTGGACCACAATGAAAAGGTTTCAAACCGAAAGTGAAATATTGTAAAAAACTAAATTTCTTTGTTTGTGAATTCGGCATTAAATGAGAAAAAAATTGTGAGCTAGTGACCATCTGGAAAAACGACTTTCGGGAGAAGCAGAATCAGATGACATAACGGAAGCAACAATGTTTTAACTGTGACGTTCGTTTCATGTCAGTTCATCTCGAGGTGGTTTGCATCAACATTCTTTCGGGAGTGGAAAAGATCGGTCGGCCATTGCCGATATATCGCTCACCTTATGGGAGGCTTTAGCTGACACGAAAGTTCAGTGACCCCTGATTGAACACAGTCCCTATGTGTACGGACCCAGGGCCGCAATCTCCATAGGTATACACGATCGTAGACAGGGGTTAGGGGGAAGAGAGGTTACTGAGGGTTAGGATGCCGTCGACGTCGAGACTTGCCGGATCACTCCACCCGCATCCACATCAAGGCGAGGCTTTGTAGGGGCCGCGTCGAGCCAGGCAACCGGAGATTACAATGGCATCTCCTCCAGATTAGCATATGAATTAGGTTCTCATCCTGGCGACGCCAACTATTCACCGAGCACACTAGCTTCTCTTCTCTTGCTGCTTCTGCTGACTGGTCCGCCTTCACCATTGCACCAGCCTTCATCTAACTAACAACGGAGAGCTCATGCTTTTGCACCCCAGTAGGTAATGTATACTATTATGTGGAAGTGCAGGAAGAACGATGGAATGGCCGATGGTCCGAAAGTGAACGTGGGGACATTTACTATAAAAGCATAGTGAAGAGAGCTTCGCGAGTTTGGAAAAAGGATGCTACCGCATAGTCCCTTCCTTTGACTGAGAAAATCTGATACTTTCTACATTGTGAAACGGAGCTCACCGGGATATTCATATGTATACTATGCAAAGGTGAGATCGGTCAAGAATTCTCAAAGGCATTGCTCCAGTAACGTTACATGTTGAGGATGTGCCGATGTTAATGCCAAATATTTCTCATAGTTTAATCATTTTTAGGGTTTCTCATACTCGACAACCACTTCTAATGGCAAATATTAGAATCTGGCAAACCGAATCATGAAATGATTCCAAATTCTGCCTCCGTTGGACAGCTTACTATACAAGACGACCTTCGCTTTGTAGAATTCATGACCTTTGAGACATGATCGATCGGAGCAGCCCCGATGTTCGTCTATAGCTAGACTTCAAATCAAGCTCCGGAATAATATTTCCTCCCTTGAATGGGCAGGGAAAAAAGCACTAACCCGGACTGAAAAATCCTTAGACTGCTCGGTGAAACTTGAATTAAGTCATCACCTTATCAGCCTTCGCTTTCACGTCCGTTCTTGTCCATAAACTTCGCAACGTTGATTTTTTTCCCCGTTCAATTCTGTCATCGTTTTGAATCTGCCTTGAAGTTAGAAGTCGTATCGGTTCGATCAATGCTGGTTCGCGAACGATGGATCATCTTTTATTTGACTTCCTTGAATAAAAACCTTGGAGGTATGTTGGTCTTTTCGGAAATGGTATCCCATTTGGACTCAAGTGCATCCCAGTACGGATGGTTAAATAAATTTGAACTCGATTTTGGTACGAGGTGACTAAAACCTATCGAGGTATGCTACACAATATCGTTTTGGACTGCATTAATGATAACAGAATGAAGGAACCTGGAATTACGATTTGTTCAGGACGTGTTCGCGGTGCTCTCAAGGGAAATTTTCACGTCTGTGAAAGAATAATGTACTAGGGTCCCACATCCTCGACCCTTACAATAAGCCTTGTCCACGATAGAATGTTTGTAGTGACGTTCAGAAATGGATGGAGTCTGTTTATACCACTGTACCGGTTATTTCATAAAACAGCGGTGTATAACTTTGATTTCCTATGAGATCGATAATCTGAATATACTATGGTTAACGTTTTATTGAAGAGCTCAATCGATATATGCAATTATCTTACCTCCGCGGTTTTCACTGTCCGCCGGCTTCACTTGAATAGGACGGTTCATCTGGAACATACGAAACAAGTGACATTGTTTATTTAAACTTCTAAGCAGTAATGGGTCATTGCCGTATGTAAGTTGGTATTTCAAAGCGAGTGACTATTGCTATAGAATACGAAGTAGCAGTTTTATTCAAGTTGAAATCATGTTGTGGTAGTCCTGAAAATACTTTGGCATTGATTACGTGAAAAATTTCAAATTTTCAAAAAGTCTCCATTCTGGCGAGGAAAGCATAAGGTCTTAAGGAGTTATCTGCCTAGATGTTTACCGAATCCGGTCAACTATACCACTTATCCAGGCTGAGCAACGACGAGAAACTGGGCATGGAAGATGCTTGGAAAAGAATAGGAGGGATCGCCGCAACGAAAAGTTGAAGGAACTAGAAAAGGGTCGTGTGACAAGTTGGATGAAGTTGTGCTAGCAGACCTTGTCGTCAAGATTCCCTGCTTTCTCCGCATCATTTTACCTCGCCATTTACTCTTTCTCTGTCTTGCATAAAGGCCATCTCAATCTGCATACGTATGACGGACCAGTGTGTGTTCGTAGCTCCGCTAGGCTTTCCTTGGTCTGCTCCCGTACAAATAACATTGTTTATTTGTCCGACGCCCAAGTTCCATCCTCGGCAGCCAATTTCGGTTCCGTCAGTGTATTATGTGGAACGAGTCAGAAAACCCAGTGTGCTAGGCACCCCAAAATGTACCATACCTCCCAATCTGATCTTTTCCATCTATATTTTGGTCGTTGCTCCAGTTCGCTTTGCAACGGTTACTGGGGTGGTATAGATGCATGATTCATGATTCAGGGGATGGATGCTGGCCGAGCATGGGGGCCATCAGTTCTCTGGGATCCATATCTCTTCTTCATATATTACTTGCGTCCTAAGTTTTTTCCTCAACGACGTCAATTGTACCGTTTCGCTCAGGGTGCTTAATCTACATCCATCTCAATAATGCAGTCAGCTTAGCATGTGCCGTATCAGCTTTATACGAGCGCACGTTAGGAAATATATTTACAATATACATGGATACACGATGCATAGAGACAATACGTATGAGTTTACAAGGACATGTCGTCCTTCCTCGTTACGACGAGAGGTCTTCCTAGCCAATCTCCTTCCCAGCATGCATGCATCCCGTCGCGCATTTCAAGTAAACCAGAAATTTCTCCCCTCTTCACGACATCAACCCACGTACATGTCCTCGTTGTTCGAATGTGAAACACTTTTCTCTCATTCTGTGCGATCTACCGAGTTTACGAACGATGCTCTTCACAGGGGTCAATGGCTTCTCTTCGTAACCCACGTGGCTGACATTTCCTAACGCTTCTGATTCACTTGTCTGGTTTTCCTTCCTTTTCTAGTCTCCACATGTAGCTATGATGCTTCCGTTCGAATAAAGACCTCTTGAAGTGAACGACTCACCCCTGCGACGAGACCCATCACACTTACTCTAGCGAAAACTCGATTTTACTGATTCAAAGTGTCAAGTGAAGATTTTACGAGCTCGTCTATCTAGTGAGCACCACCATCTTTCGTTCTGAATTTACAGTGAAGCTCAATACAAACGCCAGAGAGGTTGTAAAATCCATCGTTTACGGTCTCTAACGTGGCATATTCGTTTCTATTCAATCGTACGTCAAATTTAGAGTGCGACTTTATGTAAAGAATGATAAGACGGCACTTGTCGTAGAAAACACACATTCAGTGGCATGAAATGGAATCCTCTTCCATTGATATGTGTATAATATGGTTGTACTTACTACTTTGCGTGGATGAGTGACGACAGGGTCGACATGTGGAGTTACATCGTCTAATGCAGTTACTCCATATTGTATGGAACGCTATTACCGGCTATCAAACGGATTCCCGTGTGAAGCTAGTTCCCAGTCAACTGAATACGAAGGGCTCGCTAAGGTGGGATATGCCTGTAGTTTGCCGGGAGGCGCGAGTGTGGAAGGAATGATATAACTTCGAGGGAGAGCATATGGATACGTATGAGAAGAGTCTCAGCTGGTATTCAAGTCGTGTGCACTGTAGCCGTAGGTCAGTATAGCAGGAAATTAAAGTTTCCCTCGAGTGCCAGCCATTAGAACATTTTGTTGTAGTTTGTGTTGCCAGGGAAACGCTTCGTATGTTCATCAAGCTATTAACGTAAATACCAGTGCGCACATACAGTTTTCCTTCTACTAGCACTTCCCTCATGTATTCCTGAAAAAAGTGCATCTGTCTTGAATGCCGCGTGTGTAGAAATACTAACGTCCAAGTACACGCTTATATCCGAGCAGCCATCCAATGTCTACATATCGGATACTCGTCGGCATAAGATCTTGACCTGCGCAATTTGATAAGTGAACTGAATGCCTCTATGTTTTTCTCCCTCCCAGCATTACCTTTTGTTGTACATCCACTCTTTTCAGCCACCGAATTCGATAAGGATCGTAACTGCTCGAGCACGAATTTATGACGCTTTAATCAGGATTGCATCGTGACAACAGGCTGTCCATTAATCATCCATGGCAAAAGGAAACAAGTATCGTTCGTCGCGATCGCCGCTCGTCGTTTTCACTCGTATTCGTCGTTGGATAAAAAAGCGGATCATCGCATTGGCTGGAATGATGTTGAATCATATTCGTGGAATCGACGCTGCTCGCTCTTCTATAGAAAATCGATCATTCCCTCGTTCGTAATTGACTTTCTGAGCACAATGGCATACACGAAAAAACTTCGATGGGGAGGGGGATTATGATGGATGCATTCTTTTAGTCACGGTTCCGCTGCTTGTCCTTCAGGAGAAATCAGGAAACAGTGACCGCGCCATAAGAATACGGTTTTCGCATGCTTTGCTTTAAATTCAATACCCTGACCTATTTTTATGTCAATATGAGAGTGCGATGAATTTATTTGCTGAAGCAGTAAATGGTCTCGATCACACCTGCCAATTCTTGGTATGACGAAAGTGTCTCTAATCCAGCTCAAAGTCAATTACTTGCAACAAATTATGTGGAAAGTGTGTGCAAGAATGAAAGATTCTGTAATTATTTCCAATGATTGCTTCGAAACGCCCCATCAATCGATCGAAAGAAAAGGGAGTAATTTTTCTGCAGCTCGCTTTTCTGTTTTGCCAGCTTTTTGGCACCAAAATCCAGATACCTGAAGCGCACATGCTGATAACCGCCAAATTGAACAGTGAATGCCGCTTCGGAAATTGAATAAGCTCTATCGCGCTCCGGACAACGAACGACGATGCACTTGATCTCTCACTCTCTTCGTCTCTCTCTCTTTCCCCATTGGACTCTGTTGGCAGAGAACCGGTATTTGACCTGGCTAGTTGGGCTGAGAGCAGCCTGGTCCTGCAATCAATGTACCGATTGAAGATAAGGGCTATTCCACCCCGCAGACGGGTGGTGGTCATTCTGTCTACTCTCGATACACACGTAGTCCCGCTCTTGTTGCTACGATTTATACCAGTCAGTCTCTTCACTTTTGGCGTATTCATTGAGTGATTAGACCGTTGCTAACCTTTATCATCCACAGACACCTACACCCACACACAGAGGCACACAGATAACTTGATAAGTCTATTCACATATAAATAAAAATGACTCCTGACTATTTTGTCTGCGTAACCAAGTTGTCCCCTCAAAAAAGATTATGACTCTGAAGCTTGCATCGGTGGAATGCAACAAAATTCTTTTTTATGTTTGGCAAAAGAAATTATTCAAGTGCAGAATATCATTACGATGATCAAATGATCGATTTTTGCCACCCGAAAAGCATATCGGCTCGAAAAATTTGGATGACATTGAAAATTGAACGAATCATCAATAAAATCAAATATTTTTCGTTGCATTCCACCGTTGCAAACTTCAGCATCATCAAAGATTCATCGGCAATGGAATATCAGAGTAAATTTTAACAACTTCACCGGATCATTCACGCGATTCTGCACAACTCAGAAAATTGGAAGCAAAAGAGTATCCCAAAAAAAAAAAACAAGAGTCACCACTTCTTTTATTGCAGTTCTGTGTCTTCAAATGAATATGCACGGTGTCAACCACACAAGACAATTGGAATTGTTGTTGCAAGGGAGTGACTGCAAGAGGCCAGGGAAAAGGCATCAAAAAGAAGTCAGGAGGAGCTTCAGACTTGGTGTGATCATGATGCAAAATGTAGGCTTCGAAACTATCCTTAGGGAACCCTCGGAGTCTACCATCATCTGGGTGCAGATGGAAGGGCCAAAAAATATCATTCCGAAATTCAGTTTACGTATGGGAAAGCTGCAAGTGCGCATCTGCTCCGCGTATATAGCATATACAAAAAACCTTATCATGGTTCTTACAAAGTGAGGAGCTCCTTTCCAATCGTTTTCGAGGTAAACGGCCATGTAGAAAGATTATTGTATTTCATATCGGCTTTATATGCTCGTAGCCCAAAATTTACATTTTCATCTAGAGCCTCGGCGTTCTAAGCCAAATGGCTCAACTCTGAAAAGCTTCATTTTGTCAATGTGGAATACGCTAGCTCTCATTTGACGACTCGAAAGTTATTTTTAGACTCTATGCTTAACGCGATTTTCTATTCCCACAGGATCGGGGCCAGGACTTTCTCTCCCACGGAAAATTGATGGTTTGCAAGTTTTCCTTCCCTTCACGCTCCTTCCTCTTCACATTTTCCGTCATCCTTTGCTATTTGTATTCCTGCTCTTTTATCTGAACTTTTGTAGCGTGTAACGCGTCTATATAAATTTGCAATAGTTTGTATAGGGGAATGCATTATATATTACGCGTGCTTTTTCGACAAGAGATCTGCACTCGGTTACGAAAATATCCGGCCACGAAAATATCGGTTACGAAAGTGTGTATATGTATATTGTGGAATACGGCCCGGCCATTAATCTACGTTTCTCCGAAACGGTGTGCTGTAACACGAGCCGAAAAGTCCGCGATCAAACGTAAACTTCTCTCTAAAAATTCCTTCATAAATCTATCATAAAATTGTTCGTTTTCAGTAGCGTGGCAAAGTTTTCTTTCCCTTAGTTTTTTTCACTGCTTTTGAGCTCGTCTTTTCGACGTGAAACGAGGAAGATCGGAAGTTCCGTGTGGACTCGTGCCGAAGAACTCGCTCCCTTGAGAATCGGGAGATATAGAAAGATGGAGAACTCGAGAAGAGTGTACGCACACATTCGCCTTTCACTCGCTCGCTACGTGTCCCATAAAAGCAACTTTTTTTTAACGCTCCGTCGCCCACTGTTGGAGGGTTTTCTCTCGTTTCCGGTCATACATCGTCATATCCTCGTGGCTTGTTATGAACACGCGTTAGAGCATTCTTGTTTTGCAACAATTGTTATTGGAACTGAAAAATTTCAACGGATTGTCGGTTCTCGCGATCATCGCAGCTTTACTTCCCACTATCCGGACAAAGCTCCGTTAGAACGGAAGTCTTCGTATCCAAACGCACACATGTACTTCTAGCGATAGGTAAACAAAACGGGGCTGCTGTTAGAATTCGTTCCTTCCAAAACATGCCCTGCCATCCAACCAAACATTTCCCCGAAGCGTTGGAAAATCCATCCAATAAGCTTCGATCCTGCAAGTTCCAAATTTGTGAGACACATTTGTGCACACGCCAGTCGTTTTTCGCTCGTAAAATGAATATTTTCCTCGTTTTTCGCTCATGTATAAATATGCATGGATGCAAACGAAAAAAAAATGAGAATTATGAGCGACAAAGAGAGACCCAGTTGTATTATTTCAACTGCTACCAAATAAGAGGATGTGGAACGAGGGAGTTAACACGTCGATCGATGTGAGTTTAACCGATTTCGTTGGCACTTCTCAATTTATATCTATAGATGTGTGGATATCAAATAACTATAGCATTCGAAATGGAGAAAGAGTGAGAGAGAGAGAGAGAGAGAGAGAGATATGCAAGCCTCCGCCACGTCAACAAGAACGATGTGGAAAGCTCGATGAGTGGTGAGAGCTTCCGCGCCTGGACACTTCATGGCGGATACACAGAGAGTTCTCGTCAGCTCTAAACTACATAACTATAGAACGATAAAAATCGTAACGGCGTAACTTGCATCACTTTATGTATTGAATCATGTTGGTTACGGTCTTTTGTTTGATAACAATCAATACATATGTAGCTATATCTAAATGTAGATATATAACATTTTCAGGAGGTGGTGGCGTGGAGCACATGCCGGATCCGAGCCAGCCTCCTCCCCAACTGACGCCTGGTAACGTTAAGCCCACGTCGATTCGACGGGCATTAAATGTCAAACGTTTATTCGCATCCCCGGGATTTCGACGGAATACCAAGAGAGAAAGAAAAAATGAAAGGAAGAGAGAGAATGCGAGTGGAGAACGGGCGGGAAAGACGATGGCAGTCCATCGACACACACACACACACACACACACACACACATACATACACACTTGTAGATGTTTGGTTACATAACTGTAGATAGATGTATTTGTCTCCGTATACAGGAAAAAATATATGTATAAAAGAACAAACAGGCTCGGTCGGCCGGCGCCAACGATCCGCCGCAAACATCGGAAAAATGGTGGCGATTCGATTACCGACCACCTACACCACACCCTCCTTGCATGCTCCGAGCTTGCCGCAATTCTCCGATCCCTTTTGCCCTACTATATGCTGTCCTCTCTCCCTCTCCCCATTTCTCTTTCGTCTTGAACTTCTTTCACTCTGCCACCCTGTATTTTCTTTCTCTTTCTCCCATTCTTTTTCTCCTTCTTCGTTACTGCCACTCTTCGCAGCATCTTTCCCTGGCTCGTGAAGTTTACGACGGCGGAGGACGCGACTGCCAACACACATTCTCGGTCTGTTTCTCTCTCTCTCACTCCCTTTTTCATCCTCTGTCCTTATGAAAATATCCTTCACGAAGTCTTTGACTGTATTTTCGCTTAGCACAGGAATTCACTTCGGAACGTTTTACTCTCTCTCCTCGCGAGGCTTCGCATGTTAAATTTTGGGCTCGCCCTTACGGAGAGAGGCCTCTGCGTTACTCTTTATTGCTCATCGATCCGTACGTACACTGGTTTAGTGGGTTTATCGTATTTCCTCTCGGTTTGAAAAGTTTCATTATTCAAAGGGGTCCACGAGCTAAGAGGGACGCGGAATACTCTACGAAGTTACTTTCGCTCAATGTCACAAGTGAACTGTTGAATATAAATTTTCAATGATTGCGCCGCGGTGTAATCTCATCAGAAACAAATGTTTGTCAATTATCGTTTCATCGAGTGTTTCACGCGGAAAATTATGAAATTCACTGTCACTTTTGCTTTTATTTCCTTCCAACAAAATATTTAATATCATCATAATGAGGCTTTGATTTCAGCGTCTTCCGAAATTCTAGAGGAATTCGCTTTGGACCAGGGGATTCTCGATATTCGAAATTGATCCACCGTAACAGGAATCAACGTGCATCCCTATGGTGCTAGCCGCATTACACCATGCAACTGCGACCACTGACGCATTCGTGTATCGTATCAATTGATGCATGGCTGTCGCTCATGCATCCTCTCTCTCTCTCTCTCTCCCTCTCTCGTGGGCAGAAGCCCACGTTCTAGCGATCTATCTATAGCGATTAGACGATCGACTAAGCAGAGTATCCACTATCTACGAAGCAGAACATCGACCATCTCAGCTCCATCCCATATATTTCTCTATCGCTCACCTTCCCTGTCTCTCTCTCTCTCTCTTTCTCTGTCCGTTTGTCTGTCTGTCTGTCTGTCTCTTTCTGTCTCTCTCGGGTTCGATCAACACAGAACACGATCGTCGACTGTAAACACGATCGATGATGACGGTGGCATCTCGTCTCGTGAGAATCCATCACGTGCGTACACAATGTATGTATATACTCGCATATAAGCAACACATATCATGCTCACCGCTTTGCCTATGCAACGATTATTACCGTGGATGTGTACCTTAGTGCGAGGCGTCGAATAAACATAAAGCAGATGCGGTAAATCCGCACTGTTGGAAAATGAAACGATTCTATTCGAGCCTTTCCTCAAGTTAAAGTAAATAACCTTTTTAATTTGTTCCAAGTTGATGCGAAATTCGATCAGGTACACGAGATGAAAGTTCACTATTGATCTTTTTCAACTCTTTGTTTATTTTTTATATTATTTATATATATATTTGAATAAATACATTTTTTATTTATCTTTGAATAAATAAATAAATATCATAATTTACAATAATTTGATTAGTTTTTGGATCAACGCGGCTCGGATACTTTAAATATATTTTCATAACATCAAATTCGGCAGAGAAAGTTGTGGCCCATTCAAATTTGGACACAACAGCTGATGGTTTTTGAATTCCATTCCTTCCCACGATCCCTCACGACCCAAGAACAGAATTTTTAGAAAATTTAATATGAAGAATTGACAGCCCTACAAAAGGTCATATTTGCTCGACAAGGGTGAAAAAAAACTTTGCTCAGTTTTTTCCTCTCTCCATCAGAGTCAATTGAATGGCTTTTTCCTGCTGTTTTTCTTCCTCCATATAATTCCGGGAGTAATCTGTTTAAAAGGACGTCGGTCGCAGTAGTCGACAGCTCGCAGGAACTGAACGTGTGTGTGTGCACATTTATGGAGTATCTTTGCACAGTTAGCCTCGCCTTTCCCTGCCGGAGTTTCACCGCAAACTGCTGACTAACGCATATCGACAATTCACCATGTGCATTTTCCACACATGCACACGTATGCAAGAGGTATATATTTTTTTTATACGTTCCCTGCTGGAGGAGGTTGTGCACGCGTGCAACCGAGCAGCTGCACTTTCGTCGAGGCGCCGGGGTTTGATCGAGGCGAGGGTCCGGGTACATGGGGGGTACGCGCCATGGGGGTTGGCTCCTCGACGAGCGATATTGTAAATGCCGCGTGTGCTATAATATATATAAAGCTATGTATGAGTCGAGGGAACGGGAGGCGAGGTGGATTGTGTAACATATGGATACACTATTCGAGCGTGCGGCACACATACCCTCATACGCACAACGACAAGACTTTACGCGTGAATGTGTAATCGTCAACGTGCGCGAACAGTCTCCCATTGCATGTATATTTCCACGCATGCTGCGTTCAACTTGCGCGTGCATCGCAGTTACGTTATTAATATATACACACGCATATGTATCCGTGTGTCTGAGTGTGCGTGTGTGCATGTTCCGTTGCGTATTAAAATATCCACGAAGAAACCGAGTATCCACAGAAGCGTGTATTCTCGTTTGCTATCTTTACGACACGAAGTTGCGACGCGTAAACCTTTTCTCACACCCCCTTAATACTTTCAACATAGACGAGCTTACGTGCATCTTTGAGCGTGCGGTGCATGTGACCCGCTCATAAACTTGAATCTCGTCACAGACTCGCAAAGTGTCTTGCAAAATAGCTCGAACCTCGCGGAGCAACGATACACGCTGAATATATTCCCCATAGCCACCAATTTCTATAAATACCATGCGTGTTGGCTATACGTAATGTTCAATGTTTATGTCACACGTATATGTATATAGAACGTCGATTGACAGTGACATTACAGAAGCTTTTCATCTTTCTTGGCTGATGGAATTGAACAATTTCAAAGAGTTTCGTGCCGACCGCTCTCAGCCTGTTTTTTGGCATCTTTATTATCGAGTTCCGGGTATACGTGTGAAACGGTTTTTACTTTAAATAGTATGTATCAAAAGTATACCAGCTGCTGGAGAATTTCAAGTAAAATTTGCCTGGCTTTTTTTTTTTTTTTAATTAACTTCATCACGAGTGAGAACCGTGTTTTGTCTTTTTTTTCTGATTTTTTTCGACAATGCTTTCCATCGTAGACTTTGTTCAAAGTCAGATATTCCAAGGGGCAGGTTGTCTTTAAACTGGGGCATCGTTGCGGAGCCTGGCGCATTCGCGTTCTCTCCATTTTCGTATTGAAGTCTCCAGAATCTCGCAGGATATAACGAATTCTCTTTTTTCTCATTTAATTTCGTCATGCTTCTGGGCGATTCAATGTGAGCGAGTACAACACGTTGAAATATTATAATTCTAGCTTGTTCTCATGATACTGCAAGCATTGAACATTTTTTTACTTTGCCTTTTCGTGAAAGCGTGTCAAAACGATGTAGTACGAAAAATAATATATTCGGTGTGTTGTACTCGTCATTTGCTCACCTCCGAATAGCGCGATGTGCAGAAATATGTATATAGTCGTGTATACGCACACAGATTTCTATCCATCTACGTAATACACATTCATTTGCATGTATACGTCGATATAGATCGGGGAGGAGAGTATATAGAATGCAATAGTTGAAGAAACTCGACGACACACTCACCATTTGAAAGTCGTTCCGACGCGACGGCACCGCTTCCACAATATGAACCATTGGTGCGAACGACGTGATATTGCCGGCTGAAGAGATCAACGAGTAGTACGAGCTGTCGTATATATGTATATGTATCCGTGGGTATAGATATATCTATACAAACGTGGAGAAAATCCAGCAGAGGGAAGTTTTAGCTCGTGCAAGAAGACGGTATGTTTATATAGATTATTAAACGCGCGTGTGGGTGTACATACATATACGTGGTATGTACATAGGTCAGTATGTATATATACGAATGCGAGTTGCAACTAGAGGTGTGCGCGCAAGACTGTAACTGCGTGGCGCGTATTCCAAGAGACCCGTCTCGCACTGGGTAAACTCTGGTACTTTTGTTTATGAAATGGCAACGCAATACGATAGAATGTAAATCTAAATAACAACTTTGTTTTGTTTGTCCTCTGACTTGGCTGGTTGTCAAATAACTTTTTGTTGGTTCGAAACGGGAGGAAACAATGAAATTTTCCTTTTGTCACGAAAAATCACACACTCACTTTTCCCGCGGTTTTTGTCCGTTATTTCGATAATTTAACGGAGGAACGATCGAGTGTTTCGATGAATTGGTTTAGAATATTAGTGTAAATAACAAAACAATGTGGATTGCACAGCGTGGAATGATTTACTTAATGAATAGTTTAAAAAAAAAAACAGAAAACAATGTATTTTACTTTCGGTCTTGATGTGTTTATTGTCAAGACAGAGCTTGGCGAACGACGCTTTTGTTTTGTTAATTTCAAGTGCAATTACAAATCGAGCGTTGAATTTGAGACTAAGAGTTTTCCGTAAGCTCGATGACTAGATATTACGAACTATCACCGTTCGTTATGTGTGAAAACGCGTCGAAGCGGAGACGCCGTCGAGTTAGGAGAGCTATCGCGAACGCTATATAGATAAAACCCCCAACGCAGCTCGTCCGCGACTGATTCCCCAGGCCTACACGCACCCTCTAGCCCTCTAGTTTTCTCCCCCTTTCATCTCCCCACTCTCACTCTCACTCCCTACCTCCTGCTCGTTCTCTCTCTCGCTCGCTCCCTCGATAACCTCAACCCACCCCTTCTCTTCATCCTTCTCTCCTTCTACAACTCCTCTTCCTCCCCAACGCCCCCTGAAGCTTGCTCTCGCCTCTCGCTCTCTTTCAACCCTCGGATAGCAAAGCCTTCCGCACCCCCTACAACTCACTCGCTTGCTCGCCCGGTGTGGCTCACTCGTTCGCGCTCGTTCGACTCACCCTTGCTCCGGTTTATACGACTATACCACCCCTATTTCGCTCCCTTCGAGCTATGCGGCCTTGCGTCACCCCCGTGGCACATCTTTCTCGTTCTCTCTCTCTCTCTCTCTCTCACTCTCCTTCTCTTTGCTTCCATGCGATCTCATTTTCTCTTATTCCCAGAGAAACCCTTTTCCCCCTGCGCCTTCGTCCCTCAAATGATCGGGGTCCATATTCCATACGAAAACCCCTCCGGGCCAGTTACGCACTGGCCTGTAAGACCGAACAGCCTACAAACCCTCTCGATCCTGCTTTTCTACGACGATCCTCGCACAAGCTCCGCGTATATATCGATGAACGCCAAGTCCCTTATATGGCAAACTCGGCCAATCAAACGAGCGTTCGCAAAGGACCTAAAGACTCCTACTTTGCTACTCTCTTCTCCCTCGCTCTCTTTCTTCAGATGATTCTGTAACATGCCGCTGGTGTGGTTCTCTTGCCACGTCTCGCGGTGAGTTTCAGTTTTGCCAAGATAAAGGGCAAGATGAAGGTAACCGAGAAGGAGTGCGAGCGAGATGGAACGATAAGGTCGAAGTTAAAGGTCGAAGGGGAGCGCTCTTTTCTCCCTCGCTCCCTGTTTCTTTCTTTTACTCTGCTCCCTTTGCAAGCATCGCGGAGAAGGAGCCAACATGGAGAGAGATTGGCGGAGAAATAAAATGTAGGTGACGTTCACGCGCTTCGCGCTACCCCACAGCGGAAAGGGGATATTCATCCCCATTCTCTTCGCCCTTCCCGTCCAACCATCTCTTTTTCAGTCCACCACGTTGTTTCTCTCATCTCCCTCACTCTTTGCCCTCGTCCTCGCAGAATCTAGTAACGAGGTTTCAAGCCTCGATTCGATACTGATTCGATTGCTCGGGATTCTTCCTCCTTTTATTTTTTCGCCTTTAGATTTTCTTCCCCAATGGTTCTCCTTTCTCTCTCTCTTTCTCTTCGTCGCTCTTGCTCTCTTTTTTCCGTCCTCATATGCTGCACATATACATTGAATTTTATCCAAGTAATATTGCACTCCCTTCCTAACCATTTCCGCTCCATCCGGTGTTTCACTGCTACTCAATCTCCATATATGCGTATCCCCATAAATGAGTCGACTACTCTATACGATACGTTTGTTACGATTGCCTACACAATCCGCCTATAGTATATGTAAATAGAAAATTGGGTATACGCTTTATTTTATTACCTTTTTCTACACACTAAGCGAAACACCCTGCTGCGTATATGAGAACGTTCACTCTGAAATACGCTCTGAAGACTTACGAATGATTTTTCGACTTCTTCGTGTTTCGTATTGATAAGTGAAATAAGAACTTTTGGGAATTTCGGAAATCAATGTCTATACCCAAATCATAGCTGCAATGGTCACGCGATTGTTCTGCTGTCGTATTACATCGAGAATCGGCTTTCCTAGGAAATTCTTTTAGTGATATTTTATTTGTATTTTCTATTTTATTTTTAAAATTTTTGATAAAGATCTTGATATGAAAATGAATCTCTGTGGTATGAGTGAATTTGACTGGATTTTATGAAAGATTCATTCTTGAAATATTTGGGCTCAGAATGAGGTCCTTTTTTTCAATGGTCAGGATATATTTCTATATGTAGTAAATATAACGGAGATTCAACTCTGTGATTTTGCATTCACTCGATCTCTCGGCTCGACTGTTCTGTCGTACTTTGGCTGCTTTATATAGCTTTCTATCTGAGTACAAAAGCGACCGGAAATTGCTAGTGGCTCTGTCGTTCAACGAGAGCCATACGACGTCGTCACTACAGTGATCGAACGAGTGAAATACTAGGATATAAAGGCAGCAGCATAGATTTTGTCTGGAGGTCATTTTTCCGTCCTTTCTCTCTCGCTCTTCGCGTCTCTTCCCTCCTTGAATTTATCTGGAGGCGGCGACTGAAGCATCAACCGGGATGGCAGTAATAGTTTCAATTCCAAAGTAACTCGATCGCGTGAATCTCAGAGAGCCAGCTCGGAAAATAGTGAATCCAAAACTCAAAACCCTTCACACAATTATTCGATCCAACTGACTCGAGGATGGGTGAGTGCGGGGTCAACATCGAACTTGATGCATTCCGATATTCCACCGTATTGTGTGTCAAGGTGGACAAGAATCCCGAGCTCAATCGTCAACCCTTTCGTTATACGAGACTGTTGTTATACGATTGACTACATTCCAACTGAATTTTAAGAGTTTCGTCGATCAAACAATCGACAACGAAGATGTAAGCATCCAAAAAATAATTTAATCATTCACGCTGCTAGTTTTTTTCTACAAAAACTATAGCAACAGCAGAAATCTACAGTTCTGATTGATTCGTGACCAGCTAAGCCCGACAAAAACTTTTGCATCGTAGAATATGCGATTACGTGCAATTCTGTAAATAGGATCCTTATTTTTGAAACTTCTGTAGGCGCATATTGCTCAATTTACATATCTAGCTCGCGTTACAACGTCGTAACCGTGATACAGCATTTATATTATCGCTATTTCAGAACTAACGAGAGAGAGCTTACAAATAACAGCAGGATAAATTTTATTAGGTTGAGAGATCATGTTGGTTTCACAGCTGGTACAAAGCGTTGTTGTCGTATTACTATAAAAGTTTAGTGTATATGTACACACGATTTGAACTGGCGTTGTTTTCTATACTAGGTACTACGTCGCGTGGTAGAAATTGGTGCCGAATGATCGTATATACTTTCTGTAAAGTATAGCACACGCGATGCCTGAATAAAACGCTGGGCGGGGAACGTCCATGACGTAACAGATAGCGTGCCATTACGTCACAAGACTCGTGCGAGCATCGGGGGTATTATGGAAAATAGAGAAGAGACGAGTGAGAGTGAGGAAGAGGGGGAAGAAGTTGGTGGGGTTGTGAAGGTGCAGTAGTAATAATCGGGACCTCATAAATTATCGACGAGTATGTCAACGACCGCAGACGGAACGAACGTGTACATTGAGTAAGAAAACCTTGAAGATTGCGTGTCGACGGGCGCGAGTCACTGACAAAATTATTCGTATCATTGCACTCTGCAGCAAAATTGCAACTTTTAATTCGTAATCGCATTCGTAATAAAACTTTGGACTAATGGCAACCTCGTGTCTCGTTCCAGATCGAATAATACACACGTGTTTGTAATGAATATATTCATGAAATAGACATTGTGAGTTGTTTCGTTGTATAAATTGAATGAAGAGTTATCGTGCGCAACAATTTGTCGGTATAGCATTGAAATTAATTGTATGCAATTAGAAACCAATCTTTTGAAATATATAGAGCGTTCGTTAAGATTATTATGTAATTATTGGGAAGATTGTCACAATTATTCCAGTGATTACTTTGTAATGATCCTTTAACGAGCTCCTCGTACAAATGTTTTTGACAAACTAACAAATTTCCGAAAATTCCGAATAAATTTTGAACGAGCCTCGATGAGCGAGACGCAATGAGTCGTTAGTGAAGCTTCGACCATTTTTTATAAAGCTACAAAAGGGAAACTGTACAAATTTCATTTTGTTCTGTGCTTTTTATCGACTGGCTGCCTGTTCACTCCCTTTTTTCCAGGCACAGCGACGAAACTTTGCGAAAAAGAGATAACGCCCGGATAGTGATCGCATGATATAGAAGGAAAAGTTGAGGGAGAGTTGTTAGGTGAAAGATGGAGACAAAGAGAGGAGAGAGAGATAGAGAGAGAAAAAATGGAGAGATATCTAGAATCCTCCATATCGGCTGGTAAAAAGCAGAAGGATCTTACTCCCATTTGGAGTAACGTGGTAAATCATGTGTGTTACGCCTTTATGCTTACTAATAGACGGATACACCGTGGGTGTGGAGCCGACCCTCCATGACAACCTTACGCGAGACTTTCCTTCCCCAGGTTCGGCTCTTCGAATCCCTCGAGCGATCCCTTGCCCCGTTTCCAGCCTCACTACCCCGTATACATATATCTATTGGTCCTCGATTAGCGAACCCTTCGTAAGTGCGTACGTTGGCCCGAACTTTCTCTCTCTCTCTCTCTCTGTTTTTCTTTTTGTTTCTCCCTTCTGTCATACTTTCCGTATCTCATTCAATTTTTTTTCTTTTTATACCATCTTCCCTTTCCTTCTCTATCTTTGTATAAAAGCGTGGTGTTCTGTCATCCTCGTGGGCCAAGAATCGAAGAATGCGATCACACGTTATCACCCGAATTATTTTTGGCGATGCCAAGTGTCATTTTCGACGCCGAGTCGTTCGTCGTTTCCATTTGGTTCGATGTTCTGCATTTTTTTATTAACCGATGCACCGAACGCAGTTCTGCAAGCTGCATCTTATGAAGTCAGTCACGGATGGAGGTGGCCGGTTGGCCGTGTGTTCAGAGTTTCTTACAGTGCGAACCAACGGAATCTTATTGGAAACGTAGCCGATCGAATTGACTAATAAAGAGGAGCCTTTGCCAAGCCGCATTGGAAAACTTTCACGGGAAAATGGGAAATGGCAAAATGGCGGAGAATTTAAATTAAGGTAATGGACTGGGAGAATCGATCGAAATGTCCCTTATTCCAATGTTGTTCGTTTAGAAAATTCACTGCGACTTAGTTAACGTGTCGCTTATTGCAAAAAAAAATCTATTGATATTTTCACTTATTATGGAGACATTTATAGTTTACGCGACTTGCAGCCCTTCGGTGGTAAATATCGTGAACGGACGGACACGCACCGTTCAAGCACAACCACATTTGATCACTCGCCAGACAAAGTACGAAACGCATGACACGATATGTTCACCGTTGCCTTGTTAACTTTTTCGCTTTTAAAAATTCTTTTTATGCTGCTTTCGAAATGCGTCGATTACTGAATGTATTTTAAAGCGAAGAACGGCATGAGAAATCGTATGGATAATGGAAAATGTAGTCAATAATTAAAAACAAAAACGAAAGGTCCTGACCGCGACAAAACGACATATCGGTGGGAGACCCAAAGGAATATTGAAAAAGCGAAACGTGTGTTTTATTCCCGCAAGAACATTTTAAATCTTTCCGATCCTCTTTCTAACGTCAGTCGAGTAGTCCGTATGCGTACTCGAGTGACATCGATACTTTTTTTTCTTCCATCTGGCTTCATGTATTTGCCTCAGGTGCATGAAAAAAATGTATGCATGATATATAACTGGATCGATAACTGAAAAGTATCCGTTTTATTACGTTTTTTTCTTTCACTGTCCCTGCGCTCTCATAGAATTTTCTGGTGCACTTTTTCCATGCATTATTCCTAAGAGTTTTCCCCGTGGGACATATACGACGTATACAAGACCTGGAACGACGAAGCACACGCAATCGGCTAGTTATTTCGATTGCCAAACAAGCAACAACGTACACGACACACGTTTACACAACGTATCTTAACTGGGCTTTGCAGATGTTGTCTCATTGACAAAGTGGTCACGTTGAATTAGGCCTTTATTGTTTCTGCAACGTTTATAAATAAAAAATATATTTATGGACGTTTATAATTATGCACAGAATGATATTAATTGCAGGACAACCATTTCTCCACTATCCTCGATCGACCAACTGTATCGGACGTGCAACACGAGATACTTATTATGACAGCAATTTGCCGACGTACACAAACGTATCAAAGGGGATGTAGTATATAAAGGGCTCTCTCGTCCCGAGCAGAAATTTTTCCCGGCTGGCCTGATAATGTACCTGGTCCTCATCCGCTATCGTTAAGGCACGCCTGATCAGGCCAACCGAATAGCACCCTGATCTGGACCTGATCATATTTTGATACATGGCAGGTTATCAGGCTACCCTTATGTCATTCATATCAGGGACGGATCAGGAACTACCAATGCATGCCTGACGGGAAATTATGTTTAAACTGATAAGGCAGCGTTATTTTGCCCGGATCCGAAATGGGTCAGGAACTACTAATGCATGCCTGACTGGATCGAGATAGGTCAGAAGACAATAAATAAGCATATCTGGATCCCAGCCGATAATAATAATAAATAAAATTATATATAAATAAATATGGAAAACAAATTAATAATAATGAGTACATATATAAATATATTAATATAAATATATATATACGAGTGCATGTATATAAATATAATTTGTATATAATAATAAATTATATATATATATATTTATATATAAATAATATCTCAAGTCTTTGACATAACTACTTGGAATAACCAAATTTATTTGGTATTTTACTTTCACTCATTTTGCGTGTCCGGTATTTTCTGCAACTTTTATATCAGAATTAGATTTCCAAGGTATCAAGTACTCCGTAGTGTAGTGGTTAGCGTCCCGGGATAGTAATGTAGGCAAGAAATAGGAAAGACGTAGGTAGGCAGATCGATTCCCCGTCCGGCAAAAAAAATCCAATATTCTAATAAATTGATGAATCTGCTTTTTTTTTTAAATATTCCGTCATATTATCGTACTAGATAATCTTACGTTGCCGAGAACTAAGGATTATTTAATTTATAAATAACCACAAATTAAATAATCAATGCAATCTGCTGGGGTACGGCTGGGATCAGGCGCATAGTCCCGTCCGGATCCGAAAGTGCGTTACATTTGTGCTAAGGACCTGATGTGCAGCCTGATCAAGGCCGGACTTAAGAAATAAGGCAATTCAATCCGGACCGTGTGTCAGCCGGATTGAAATTTCCGCTCGGGGTTCTTTCAATGCATATATTCAAGTATTCCCGCCTATGGGAAATGAAGGGCTATAATTACGAAAGTCTCATCCCGCGTTTATCGGACAGCCCGTCAATTTATGAACATTATAGGCATGTCAACTTAATTTCAAAATGTAATTTCAACCCTTCGTTCTCAACTAATTTAGTCCAATTGAGAACTTGAGAAATTCGGGCAAGGTGTTGCTAATCTTCGACTGTTTTCGATGAATTGTCTTCTGCATATTGAATTTAGCGTTAATTTTTTATCGACCAAGTTTTATCGACCCCGGACAAAGAATATTTTCAAAAAATCTTGGGTGAATGCGTCCACGAAAAATAGGCAATCGGCAAGTCGTTCGATCAATAAAACTATACGTATGAAATAATAAATAAAATACTGCAAGTAATGACAACGACACTTATAGTTCGCTCCTGCTCTACCTCACGAATATACTTTCAGCAGGAATTTGACGAACAAAGTTTCGCAGAGCTACTGTTGCTGTCATTAGTGTAGTAACGGCTTCCATTCTCTTCCCGTATGGAAAAAAAGTGTACCCGGCGTTATATACGTGAAAATATATTTCTATTATATAAAAATATATTTTCCAGTATATGAAACGATATAAGAAAATGTATACATATTTTCGCCGAAAATGTTACATATTGAAATATATTTGGAGTATAACTGGAATAATAATTTTCCGTATATTGTCCGCATATATCAAAATATATATGAAAGCTATATAAGTAGAATATATAGTTTTTCCTATATCCATGATACATATCAAGATATAAAAAATGTTACATAATTAAATATATTTTCAGTATATCTTGAACAATAATTTTCCGTGTATTGACCGCATATATCGAAATATATATGAAAGCTATATAAGTAGAATAAATATTTTTTCGTATATCCATGATACATATCAAGATATAGATTTCCTGCATACGTAAAAATGATTTTTCCCGATATACGGTTCAGTTGCATGAAAATATATATCAAAGTGATATAAGGAGAGTAGACATTTTTGTAATGCGTATTGGTTGTAATTGTTTCTAGTACTCAACACATATCAAGATATGAACTGCTCATATATACGTCAATTATATATTTTTTTATCTATCTAAAATATGCCAAGACATTCTTTTCGATATATGAAACGTTTATTTGATTTTTATTTGATAAACAGCAGATCAATTTTCCAACACATCTTGAACTCCGTTGTTATTATTTTCTCCTATCTTGTTCTTCTTTCGATCATCGTGCAGCATATTATTTATAGCCATTCCGAAAGTCCCTTTTTTAAAATCGGTAGGAAATTTATTCTTCACAACTTCTGAAATTATGTTAAATATTGAGTAATTAGCGAGTTTTTGCGTTGATTACTCTTCGAATATATATATGTGTGTGTGTGTGGGAAATTCTACTGACTTTCGATTATCGTCATAATGTGTTTGTCTAAACCCGGACGACGAACGGCAGTTTTATTGATTTTACTAGGATTTCCCCGCAAATTACTTCTAAGTAAAACTTCCGAATCAAAAAGAGCTTTGACCAAACACTTTCCCATCGCTTGAGGGGTAAACTGACTTTCAGCAGTACGCCATTGCTGTTGGGTAACAAAAACGTTGCTTCCCTCATGTCCAAGTTCAATCTTTAATGAAAATCAATCAAGTAATTAAATAAATTTATTATGCCACAAGATGGATTTTAATAATTTTGTGTAAGTTCCAAAAAAGTATGTAGAAGGATACAAAAAGAGTTCACAGTCACCTGCTGTTCGTTATTAACGAATGCATTGCCTCTGTTAATCAAATTTGTTTGCATTTCTTGCTGTGTTTTTCTTAGAGACCGGATTTCTTTACACAGCTCGCTCAAAATCTTTATTACCGGTTTTTCTTCTGTATAGTGATATACAAACAGAAGTTAGAAAGCAAAATTTCATAATAATTCGAAAAAATGAATACTCAAATGCGATAATTCACTAGTAGAAATGACAATGTTTTCATTAGCGGGTTCATCTTCAGGGTCTAAGTGCGATCGCGCTCTATCTCCATCGTTGTCTGTGTCAGAGAGAACGAGAGATTCTTTATTCCCGATGATTTTTCCTGATTTCCGTCTTTTTTCCAATCCAGCAGGTCGTTCCGTTTGATTACTCTTGTAAAACAATAACACTTTAAAACGTTGACCCTCATCTGAATATAATATTTGGAGCTACAGCTGCATCAAATATCATCCATTTTTTGGAGAATAAATACTCAATAGTTGTGTAATTAACGAACAGAGAAACTAAAACGGTATCGATCTTTTTTTTTATTGCCCCTTTTTTCAATATTAGTAATTCTACTCAGATTATTTCAAAATGAAAAAAAAAATTCTCGCAGGTGTTCAATATCTTCAACTTTTTTGTCATCGAATTCACAATTGTACATTTAACCCCCAAAATATTAACCCTAGAACGGTAACCTTATTTTTTTTACCTCTCCGGTAACCTGGGTTCATGAATGACCGCAATTTTGAAAAATTCATACCTCCGGTAAAATTCAATGAAAAAGGTCCAAGTTGGCCTCATTCTTTTTGTTTTTTTAATGCAGGATCGCGTGAGCCCGGAATAATTTAGCTTGAAGTCAACGAATCAGTCAAAAATGCGGTAAAACGATAAAAAACGGGAAAACGAACGGAGAAAGGGCGCGGAATTTAAAGTCGCTAAGGGTCGTTTTTGACCCCAGGTTACCGTTCTAGGGATAAGTTTTTTAAATTATCATGAAAAATGATTAAAGAAGAAAAACGAAATTACAGTTCCAGAGCCAGATGGATTTTGTTCAGGTGTCCTAGGGATTTCTTCGAAATCAGCAAAGAATTCTGTCTCTAGTTGTCTTCTTTTTGGCGTTTTTTCTACTGATACTGATGAATCATCAGTCGCCAAGAGTTTTAACGGAGACGTCTCACCTTCCAAAGCAACTAACCTTCTTTCCAACTTTTTGGGGGAAGCTAGATATAGATGTCAACTGATCAAGAGACGCCAAGTATTTAAAAAAAGCGTGTTGAAAATACGATATTTTTGCGTTTAAAAAAAAAAAAAAAACATTGCATCACCAATTTTGCATTTTCCCAGATTCAAAACCCAATTTTGGGTTTTCTTTTTAATTATTAATGATCGTTTGGAAATATTGTGAGGGTTTAAAATTATCATTCACAAATGAAAATTGATCATTTCAAGCCGGAGGAACGAGTGACAATGAAATTCGCAAAGTTGGAGTCCAACGAAAAATGCTTTTTCTTTTCACTATTTATTCAATTTAAAAAATAATTGCAATTTCCGTATCGATTCTGTGTTTCAATCCTAAAAAACCATCGTTTTTTTGTCTTGATGAAATATTGAATAAGAATCTTGAGCGTTCCTCAAAAAGAAAGAAAAAACAGAATTTCGTTGCATTCCCACGATGCAAACTTCAAAATCGTAGGAACGACCGTTAAAAAAATTGTGGTTTGAATAAATGTGCTGTCAAACGGTTAATCCCTAATCCAAGTTTCGTGTGCTGTCAGAGGAATCTGTTATGTTTCGATTAGAAATACTCACAGGATATCGCAATGATTTGTGCATCATAACATTTCCACCCATTTTTCGGTTTTCTCCCTTTTTTATTTTCTCGCCACTCAACGACGTAAGACAAGTCTTCGTCTTCGTCTTTGTGAACGAAATTTTGAGGTTCAAAGTCCTTAATCCACTCGACAGGCACAGCCGGCGTAAAAGTGTTATCAAATGCCCCTCCAATCCATTTAACAAGCGCAAATATTTGTTTCTCTTTACTCATGATAGACAACCGAAAAATCGTGTCAAATTGTCGTTAACCTCGGACGTTTTGCAATAGAGCTGTAGCAGTGAAGTTAGCTTCAGATACTCTTTTTTTTTTTGTTTGACCGGCATATATTTTCAAATCGAACATTGTCTTATCTTCCTTGGACCAGAAACGCCACGGTGCGTCGTTTTTTGCTGATTTATATGGAATTGACATATCGTTAAGGGAAATATGTCGGTATTACGCGCGACAAAACGTGGCCCTTATAAACGATATAATATTTTTGGAAGTACAGAGAAAATCCCAACACGTACCGTTTATGGCTGGAATAAACGCGCGTAAGTTCCGTATTGGAAGATTCTGTGTTTTTATTGCTTGGTTCGAGAGTTTGCAAAACATGTCTGTGTATTAATTAATTCAAGGCGATGCGCTCCGAACTCCCGTATCAGTGGATCCTGC
This sequence comes from Diadegma fenestrale, assembly GCA_037043255.1. Lineage (NCBI taxonomy): Eukaryota > Metazoa > Arthropoda > Insecta > Hymenoptera > Ichneumonidae > Diadegma > Diadegma fenestrale. Next base: position 13,382,368 of record CM073309.1, on the reverse strand, counting down.
CTTGACCGAGCGATCGAAGAATTGGAAAAAATGGTTGACTCAAATGAATCTGACCAAGTTCATGAGGAGAATAAACTGCTAGTAAGATAACATAGTTCGAAAAAAAAGTTGCATTTTCTATATTATATTAAGTATTATTAAAGTTCCGATGAACATCGTAAAACGACTGACACGAAGTGACGAAGCTTTTAATGGAAGGAGAAGCAATGAATAATTACTTAATTAATTCAGTAGAAAATTGTTTTGGCTTGACGAATACAATTTAGTGACGGAATGAACAATGAATATTTCATGCAGCGAAAGAAAAAATAAATTCTTTACCTTAGCATTCTGGTCTGACCACTGTTTCTTAGAGCTTCTGTGTAACCTTCTTTTTTTTCACCTATTCCGGTAACCTAGGGTCATACATTTTACCGGAGATGTGAATTTTTCAAAATTGGGGTCAGAATTGAAATTTGGGCTCATTCTTTTCGTTTTTTTAATTCGGAATCACGTGAACCTGGGACAATTTTGCTTAAAGTGGAAAAATTAGTCAAGAATGCAGGAAAACAATGAAAATAAAAAAAAGTGAACGAAGGGAGAAAGGGCGCGAGATTTAAAGTCGCCTAGGGTCGTTGCTGACCCCAGGTTACCGTTCCAGGGTTAATTGACTTGAGGAATACAATTTGATGGTTGAATAAACATTGGATGTTTCATGCAGCGAAAAAAAAACCAATTTATCACCCTAGAACTCTGGTCTGACCACTGTTTCTACTGAAGGGAATATTTCATACATGCTCAGACAGAATAGAAAAAGTCGATGTCGTTAATTTAGATTTTGCTGATTGAAAGAATGAATTATAAATAAATTGATCATTATTGATGGTTGATAAAATGAATTTGGACTTATATCTTTTAATCTTTGAAGGAAAACGAAAAACCCATTCGAGGTGACCAAGTCGACGAAAAGCAAGTTGGCAATCACGGAAAAAATGAAAACAACAAACAGATGGAAGAAAATGATTTCGATATACGGATGAACTGTATCGAATCTTTCGAAAAACCGGAATGGTCGAACGAAAATAACATACCGAGGAAACATTTGATAAATAGTTTAATTGCAATGGCTATCAAGTGGCGTCGAAGTACCTCTTATACAATTGGTATAGATATTCTACAAGCAATCAATGTTTCTACAGAGACACTGGAAGCTAAAAGCTCAAAATATCATTGGAAAAACATTATTGAAAAATATTCAGAAAATGTCGCTACCCACTATATTTGTATTATTTGTGGACATCATTTAGGATCTACCGCTAAAAAACTATCTAAATGCAAAAACTGTGGTTATGAGGTCGATTATCAATCGAATGAAGCCAGTTTTTTATATTTGCCATTAAAAGACCAACTTCAGGCAATATTCAGTGAAACTGACGCACATGAATGCTGTTCGAAAAAACGTGAAAAAAATTGTAAATACGCCATTGAAGACATTTACGACGGAAAAATGTATAAAGAGAGAATCGGGAATAATGAAAACACCATAACAATCAACTTCAGTGTGGATGGAACGCCGATATTTAAAAGCTCAAAAAAATCTATATATCCGGTACTGTGTACTATTAATGAGTTGAAGCCTTCCGAACGCAGAAATCGTATCATTCTTGTGAGTGTTTGGTATGGAGAAGGGAAACCCAAGGACATGAACGCGTACTTGAAACCTTTTGTCACCGAGGCTACAAAACTCTACCATGAAGGATTTACGTACAAGTACAATGGCGATACATACACCAAACGGGTAATCGTATTGATGGGTGTTTGCGATGCAGTTGCACGCCCAGTAGTGCAATGTTCAACGCAGTTTAACGGCAAATACGGATGTGGGTTATGCCTTCATCCTGGGAAACGAGTGAAGAAAAATAAAGGCTATACACGAATATACCATCTGGTGGCAGGAAACGCTTTCGGGGATGGTCTCAGAACGCATGGGGAAACACTCGAACATGCGATAAAAAAAGAGAAAGAGGACCGAAAAGGAATAAAAAGAAAATCCATCTTGTGTAGACTACCGCACTTTAACATTATCAACAGCTTAGATGTTGATTGGATGCACTGCGTTGGTTTAGGTGTCGTCCGACAATTTGTTAATCTGTGGTTTGATTCCGTCAATTGCAAAGAAATTTTTTATTTTGGTCAACTTATCGATTCCATCGATTCTGTCTTGCTTTCATTCTCTCCAACGTCGGAATTTTCAAGAACGCCTAGACCCTTGAAAGATCGAGTTCACCTGAAAGCTCATGAATGGATTGCTTTTCTTTTAGCGTACAGTCTACCCCTTCTCACAATACATTTTCCAAAAACATATGTACGTCACTGGGCTTTGCTAGTAGATGGAATCGCAATCCTGATTAAAGAATCGATCATGAAATCTGAACTGATTTATGCTCATCAGTGCCTACTTGAATTTATTGCCGGAGTCGAAACGCTCTATGGAGAAAAGCATATGAGCTTCAACGTTCATCAATTAGCACACTTGACAAGTAGTGTTGAAAATTGGGGTCCACTGTGGACGCACAGCGCCTTCACTTATGAAGATTACAATCAAACCCTGAAAAATGGAGTTAAAAGCCCTAAAGGAGTTGCTGTACAAATATGCGATTCTTTCCGCCTGAAATGTGTGATCGATAAGTTATTGATTGCTTGTACAAATGATTTAAACAGTCAACAAAAAATGTGGCTCGCTGAATTATTAAATCTCAAGGTCAGAGCAACATCAACTCTTGAAATTGGCGGTTCTGGTGTGCTAGGAAAGCCCATCATTTTAACTGATTTGCCGAAACATCAGCGTTTAGCCCTTCAAAGCTCTGGTGTAAATTTGGAGTTGAATTCAACGTTTATTACGTATGAACGGTGTATTTTGAACAGAGAGGTTATTACGAGTACAGCTTATGGACGAGAACAAAAACGCTCAAACTACAACGTGATTTTAAGAAATGGAGAAATTTTTGAAATACAGAATTTTGTCGGCATCAAAAAAAATAGCATTGAGAGTAGTTATGCTATTGGCAAATATTATAAATTAGGAAAAAATCCACTTGTTAAAAACAGAAGGCTGGACCATTTGATTGTCCTGGAAGAAAAAATCGAAGCTTTGGAAGCTGTTAGTACGGGATGTATTAAAAAAAAAGCAATGGTCTTCAAAATGCCTAATTCTACAAGTTACGTAGCTTATGTTCATATTTGTGAATCAGAAGTATTGACCTGAATTCGTTCTTCACTTCTATGCCATGGCTCAGTAAAAGTTGATCATTTTTATTAAAAATCATTGAATAAATCCATGCAATTTTTTGAAATGTGTAAAGATTATAGATTATGAATATCGATATTCTACAATAAAGTCAAACTATCAGAATTACCCCCACTCAAATTGATTGATTTATTCGTCCATTACTTATAAAATCAGGTGAGCTAACGAGAGCTAAAGAAGGTACCGAAATGATCTCTGATTATGAACGTCAGACGTCAACGGCATTTATATGTACCGATGAAAATATATAGAAAGATATATAACGAATATATATATAAAGATACATAACTAATGTTTATGACAATATATATAACTAATATATATTTTATTATATAGTAGTTATATATCTCGTTATGTATATTAGTTATATTTTTTCGGTACATAATCGTGCAATATTGTTCACTATATTGTGAAATATATAGTGAAAATTATAAGTTGTGTTGTTTTGTCAAGTATACATTTTTGTATATGGAAAAACACAAACATTTTTATACGATCTAATATATTATTTCATATTTTACAATGGTATATATTTTCAGTATATTTCATGAGTATATCAAAATGTATATCAAATTTCGCCGCCGTATATTATCCGACATTTTCTTATATTTTTCGATATATTTTGTCTGTATACGGTTTTTTCATACGGGTTTTTCTTCCCATCGTTCTTTTTTTCATTCTCTTTTCATGTCACCCTCGCATATTTCTGTTGGACAACGTTCAAAGGGGTAAAGGTTCGGACGTATCGGTGTGTATGTGTATGGTTTCCATAAGTGGGGGTAGGCCAGCGCTGTCGAGAGGGAGACGCAGAGAAATTGATCGTTTATTATGCTCTAACGAACTGGAGGAAAGCGAAAACAGCTTATAAACAAATTTGACGAAATGAAATACAAATACAACGATAAAGCTTTACGAATATATGTTGGAAATGAAATGATGAAAGTTGTGGAAAAAAACCCTTGAAAGAGCTCTGGCATGGATAATTTCAAAAATTTCGATTCTGCCAATTTGTCGCGTCGAAATATCACTCCCCGGGAACAAACAGGTGTAAAAATGTTTCCAGTTTTGTGAGAGAAACAAAGTGAAATTCGGTACGGAACTTCTTGCCAGATGGTCGTCCATTTTCTTTAAAAATCCTGAAGATCCCGCAAATTTCAGAATTTTTCATCCAGACAATATGTCTCGCTCTTTCCATCAAACACCATAAAGTTCTTGGTGCACGCCTGAGTGAATCGAACTTTGGCCATTCAACGAAAATAAGCTGAATCCATCTTAAACACATTTACAGGCTCATAAAGAAGTACTGGGCGCTTCCTGCATTATCGCTCGGTCGAGCAACGTTTTTGTCTTTCCTACTGTATTTTTATTTTTATTAACTCGGATTACAGTAGCCGCGTCGCGTGGTTAAATGCTCGCTACTTAGAAACTTGCGTAATCAGCTTACGAGGCACGATTTTTATATATGTATAAGTTGAGCTGTAGCAACTTCTATACTTTTTCTGGCCTTTCGGGACATTATCGTTGACGAGGAAAAAGTTGAAGTTGAACAAGCGCGAAAGGAGATTGCAACGGTATATTATATTTACATCTATAGAGTCATTGCCTCAGAAAAACGTCATTGTCAAATGGATTATCAAAATTTCTAGTATCTCGCAAAATATTTGTCCCATTGCAATAATGATGGGACAGAAAAGAATAAGATGAAAAAAATATCGAAAACATTGGAAAAATGTGTTTTTTTTTTTTTTTCAATATAAAAACAATTACTTTCTTCGGTGTATCGTCGAGTATGGGATAACGAATTGAAAACTTTTGCAACAAGAACTTGAATGAGTATAGAGAATCCACGTATCGATCCCGCACAGATGGAGCCATGGCCAGTGAGTTTGCACAAAACCCTCGGAATCTCGTTAAAATAGAAACATTTATATTAAACATCGAGCTAGCTTCACGACTGGGACTGAGAGGAAAAAAGTGCGAGGAGGAGAGAAAACAAAGAGCCGATTTATTGATCGTCGGCTCGCAAGAGTGGTCCATGGTGGATGTGTGGGCTTTGCTCTATCGACGGCACCCCCATAACATCGTCCGCGTATTAAAAGCACGTTCGACACATATTCTCCCCTTTCTCTCCCGTCATAAAACTTGAACGTGTGTATATCTACCGTTTAGTAACAACTTATACGCTTCGACTATGCTCAGTGCTTTCCCACTCCGAACCGTACACGTCGAAACACAACAAACTAAGAGAAATTATTTATTCGGTGCAATAAACACCCGATATTCATTTTTATATCAAAATCAACAATTTTGATGACTCTAACAATTTTTGAGGTTCACTGAAAAAGCTCACCGCAGCTTTTTATCAGGCACTCCTCAACAAGAAGGAAAACATCCCCGAAAACATCGGAATTCACGCGATTGGAGTCGAAAATAATTCTGAAAATTGGTACCTGGAGAAATTTTGTCGCGGAAGATTATGATGGAATTTTAACTGACCAAATATGATGGACTCGGCATAGTCTAGGAGAAGAACATTTCCCAAGTCCTTAGGGTGAATGCCTTCGCCCATAAACCGCAGGCGGGCTTATGTTTCTTGTAATTTAGTTGCAACGATTATCGTTTGAGTGTTAATGATGGATTATAGCCCCAGGAAACGGGTTAGTCTTTATTTCCTGAATGAAGCGAGGCAAGTGACATTGAAAAATGACAATTGATTATGCTGGTCGCTGCGATGGTTTTTCTTTCCTCGATTTTCTATTTGTGTTTGGGGAATGAAGAGCAGAAGTTGCATGGAGGTAGAAACTGTAAGCCCATGATGAAACAGGGACCAGTATATGAAGGTTGTACGTTATTCTGATGCATCGCGCGAAGCGGTTTCTCCGTTGAAAAACTTGCGGGATCGTGTACAGGGAGAAATAACAGAACAACCCTCGATAGCGAAAAGAACGAGAGACAGTGTATATGCGGTGTAGAATGGTATGTAAGAGACAAGGAGAGGAAAAACCCAAGCCGACCATTGGCTTGAGTTGGACGGGGACGGTATGAGGGACGCCTTGCGCTTGTTCCCGCGCTGAATTATTGAGACGCCAGGCCAGGATCGATGTCACAAAAGGAAAAGCGACGGTGGAGTGACTGAAATGACGGGCTTTCGACGTTCCTCATACATTATGAACACACGGCCGGTTCTGCCACTGGCCTTGGCCACACCATATCACGTATACACACACAGACACACACGCACTCAACTCTGTCAAAAAAAAACGCTGAATTTTCTTTTTCGTGCGACCATTACATAAAACTTTAGTTTCCAATCTGATACTAAGTTTTTTTTCAACCTCAGCTCTCTCGCTGCGTTCTCAAAAGCCGCACATATATTCATCTTCATTTATTCCAGTGGAGATTCCGGTCTTTGATGTGAGTTTGCATACGTGATTGAATGAAATGACGCCGAAGAACATCGCCGGTGATTTTCTTTTTCATAATTCATCAGATTTAACATTCTTTTTGTATACTTAGGAAAAAGCAACATGCAGTTCACATTTTTCATACGTTCTCCTGAATCTCGAGAGACATTGCATTTAGACTTTTGCGGGGTTGATATCAAGGAAAAATCAACAACACTGAATTAATCGCGTTAAGAGCATCGCGATGAGTTTTTCGAGCTTGTTCGCGACTGTGTCTTCGTACGTTGTCCAAGTGTCGGCCGAATTGGGTCACTCAATATTCACAATTCCACATCTTGCATCGCGGAAGGAGACAAGAAATTATGATAATTCGAATTGACGCACACACAAGTGGCACAACTAATAATTCGTTAGCGAGAATATGGCAACCAGCTTCTCTATGAATTGGTAAACATTTCGGTCAACAACATGGCACAGGGAATGTTAATTAGGGGACAGAGAAACGTGTCTGGAGATAGTATAATATCTTGATCAGTCGTATAGTCACATGGGGAGTAAGCACGCACGATGCTATCATTGGTCGGCCAGAGTTTACTCGGGTATACATGCAATCAATTAAATCATTCATATCTCTATTGAATGAGCATGCGAGTTTGGCAATGTATACAACACATTGTAACCTATATTCGGAAAGCGTATAAAATCCTACTCTGCATAATAAACAAGTTAACATTATGCTTATAGCTGCGGGTGATGCTATTTTTCTACACAAGTTGATAATCAATAAATTACTCAATGTCTTCGATTGTAGCGAATGGGAAATATTGAATTTTCTGAGAACTTGGACGTTAAACGTGAAAGCTCAATAATTATGACGATAACCATAGGATTCTTTCATGGCAAACTGGTCTTGACAACTATTGGTGCTCTCCAATTATTTACGAGCAGTTTTAGGTGACATAAAAAGTAGGGTGACTCACACGAAATGTCTCATATGGATCTATACCACCTGCGTGGCCAGTAAAATTCATTTTCTCCTGGTGCTAAATCGCGATATACTTTTTTCCCCTTATTTGCCTTGAAAATCGATAAGCCCTTTTTTCTCATAGCTGCTGGGAACAATGAATTGCCCGCACGTCCTGAATACAAGGGTTCTGAGTCGTTCGTTGTTTCGTTCTGCCTCGTATAATTGAAAAACGGCCGGAGCGAGAAACAGCGACAGAGAGGAAAGCTTTAATTCGAATGAAAAAAATTATTAATTCGGAAAACAGCTGGACCGCAGGATTTTTCATGAAATTTATAATGTGCTGAGTTTTTTTTTGGTATGGAAAGCTGCACCTGCTTTTTTGTCTGGCTAAATGTTTATAATCATGTTCCATTGATTCGTGTATCGCCGAACACCTCGTAGAAGCAATGACGCGGATGTATGCCTCTTGGCAATCCTCATTCGAGTAAAACCGATTAAGAGGCCAATCGAACTTGTCACGAAGTTATTGAAACGCACTTTACGTTTCTATGCACTCTGAGCAATAAAAGGAAAAGGAAGATAGTTGGTTAGATTACTCGTGAAGTTGGTTAATGCCTCTATTTCTATCGATTTTATGGCTCTGCCATTCTCTCCATTTTCGTTTCTCTCAATCCTCTGTCGTGTTTTCCGCTCTGTTTCTCATGGGATTTTATTTGAATACAAATATATAAGACACTGTTGTTGATATTCCGCAACATTTTTATTCAATCAAATCCGACCGATGGTTTTTAGGTGCCGCGAAGAATGAAAGTCCCAATAAAAATCGATTGGGCAATTTCCTTTATAACGCTTCACCAGTTTTTATTTTATTCTTCGGTCATTAACGATTGTTCGTTGTTCCGTAAACTGTAAATAGCCGCGAGTTTTTAACCGTTCGACTTATTTTCGGAGCGATGATTTTCAACGCCTGAGGAAAGATTGTTGAGACTGACGAGGCTGAATCATCCATGATATTTTTTGGATTAAGGGTTGAAATAATTTCGTGATTTCTCAAGGTCTCTGTCGGCTTTTTCCTCGTTTTATTCGCAGCCTACCGTATGTCTTACGTATATTTGGATACGATTTTAGCGGAGGAACCGTAAAAGACCCACAGTTTATCTCCCAAGAGGGTCGTTGACCTCTTTGAGTGACCCAAGCCGACTCCAGGGGTCTATAACCATACCGTCGAAGATCTTGTCGCCTGTTGGAGGAGACCAAATCCACCGAGAGAACTGTGTCTTTACTTCTCCACTGCTTGGTTTTCTTTCTCCTGTATTTTCTCACTTTCATGAGGGTTGAAGAACGTTGCCGGACAATATTTATGTGGCAAGAGCAAGAATGTCTCTTGGCTCTCTATTTCTTCGAGTCTCAACTCCTCTGAAAATTTTTTGTCTGTCATTAAAAACGTTAGTTCAATTAGAGAGAAATTCCCAGCTTCAATCAACCATTTTATTTCGTCCTGTTTGTGCACATCGTCCACTTCGCCTTATTGAGATCGTAACTCAAGCCCAAAGTTGACACAAATCATAAAAAAGTACTGTTTGAATGGGGCTTCGGTTTTTGGGAGGTTGGTTACAGCAGGACAAATGCGTATGCGAATATACATAACGGACGTCGAATCCTAATGGCCGGGAAAGCGGTGGTCCGGTCAAAAGACTGGTCGCCCGTGAAAGAGTGGGTACCTAGTGAACCGAAATTTTTCCAATGGCCACAAGAAACCCAGTGATCCGAAGACTTCCCCTAAAAACTTTTCCTGGACCTCAACTCCATACGCTGCGTTCTATCATGTACTACTCGGCCCTTGCCATTCCGTCGTTGTATCCCTTTTCTCGTTCTGTTTTCCCTCTGCAGTTTCTTTCCGTTTTCAAGCTTCGTTCATCCACATTAATCTTCGTCGTGTCACGAGATTTCCTTCCGGTTGTACTTGCCTGTTTATTCAAGGGACATCTTTCGAGGGCCAGGAAATATTGAAGCAAATCAGAAAGACAATCGCCATTGAATTACGTAATGAATTCAAAAAATAAAGAACCAATAAATATTTATTTTGATTAATTCGTGGCTGATTTTTCGGAAGATTTGATAATCGTTTTCTCTTGTTTACGAGGCAGCTTTCTGGCACCTCGAAAAGTTAATCGTTCTAATCTATGCATGGAAATAATAACTTTATGATCGGAAGTTAATGTTGTGAACATTCACATTAAATCGTCGGTTACAATGAGATAATACGGTCTCTATAGATCGACAAGCTTAAGGCCATATAGATGTAGGAATGAGATATAAAAGGTGGGGGATAAGGCAGATCCTGGATCAAGCTTCCTGGTATTCGCTGCTGCTCCTCGTGCTAGTCCCGATTCGAGCAAACCGAGTTCGCTTCGTTACTTCCTTGAATATTCACAAGGGTAGACGCGTGCCCGCGGCCATTTCACGGGGCTCAATATGTTTGGTAATATAGAGATAGCTTTATAAATATCGATTCAGAACGTGGATAGAGACCCCTCCGGGTCCTCCTACGCTCTCTACCTGGCCTACGATCTTCAGATTCGACACCGTTACTCTCGTTTAATACATACCTATAACGTACATCGTTTGTAAACCAAAGAACCTGACGATAGATGCCGAGCTGGGATCGGCAAAAAGCCTCGCCCTGACATCGACGTCGAAGCTTTATCGCTCCCATTTTTTTATCATCAAAGCAAGCAAAGTTCAAAAAATGTTTGCACCCTATACCGTATATAACGTCACGTTTTATTGCAACGCTGTGACAAAAGTCATCGTGAAAATGCAAAGAGTCGTGATATTCTTGTTTCTCGTAAAGCTATTTGGGGTAAAAGGGGAATTTAATTTTCAAAGTTGATAACAAAAAAATCACGTCGATCCCGAGGCGGAATATTTTTCGTCGCAATGACCGGATTCTGCCAATTTTTTTCGCACACGCAGAGCTAAGGGACGGAAAAAAATGGGTGGAATCGGTAAGGCTGGTTGAAGACGGTCCGAAGCGACCGCGCGTATCTTTCTTGTGTCGTGTTCGCTAAGAGTTATAGGAAAAAGGCCAGGGGCAATAAACTGATAATCCTTGCGTACTCTCAGACTCATACACGATCTTTCTTCCACTTTGGGTTTTAGGGTAAGGAGTTGAGAGGATAACTCCAGCACTTCGGGTGTGCTTTAGTAACGCAGAGGAGAGAACACGGCTACACTATAGCTCTGAGCAGTCTTCCTATCCTGACGTCTCCACTATCTATATCAGGACCCAATTCATATTAAAGTCCTCGGGGATTCACCGGGATTGGTCCTGGGAAGCCAAGGGACAGACACTTTCCACATTGAAAAGCAGACATCCGCGAAGAGAGGACTTAGTTGCGATCCTTCGCAAAAAAGCCTCGGACCTCCCGAAAAATGTACGCGAAAATAAGGTGAAATAGTTCTCGGTCGTTTCTCTATTTTGCCGTTATTGAAGATGCTTCGGGATGCGCGACAGAGAGTACGTCAATGAGGGCAAAAATATGAAAAAAAGAATAAGGAAAGGGCGAGAGACGACCGGAAGGTAGCAGTCCCGCGAGTTCGTATGACATCAGAAAGGCAAAAAGGCAATTCTCCGGGCTGGCTTATCGCTCGAGAGCAGGCATGATTCTTCATATTCTTCTATTTCCTCGTTCTCCCTTTCTCTTTCTCCTTCGCTAGACTCGCTTCTGGTTATTCCAGCTTGCTGTCGTTTCTTTCCATCTTTCCTCGCCTCTTTCGGGATATAGACGGCATTCTTCCTCGAACCCTCAACATTTTATTCGGCCAACGAAACAGACGACGGATTCTGCGGCAAATGTAGGTCCTTCAAATTTTCTGCCTCGGCTATTTTCAAGGTCAAGTAGAAATCAATAAGAAATCTTTTTTTTTAGCATTGATGACGCAATTTTCCTCACTTGGGAATGAAAAATTTAACATTTTTAATGCTGAATTCGTTCTTGAGGCCCTTGAATGGTATTTTCTGTGCCTACTGATTTCTGCCAGTTGATACGGCCAAATCTACACAATGATTCTTCTTATACGACCGACAAAAGGATAAAATGTCAAGTTCCAATATCCGAATGGTGAGGGATGTACAAAACTCGGAAGGTTCCAATGGGGTTGGTTGTAAATTTCTGATATTAAAAAAAAAAGATTCGCCCAGTGAATCTTCTGCGCCAGGCCCTTAAGGGCCCTCAAGTAACAAAGTTTTTGCGTTTTCGATCGAATTAATTGTCTTTCAGTATCTCACCACCCCCCTCCTGCCCTTTTATGCGTCCTTTCTCTCTCGCGCTTCTCAATTCGGCTCCGAAATGAAGAGAAAGGACCAATTAACAAGACTCGATCCTACTAATTGTGAGACCGAGCATTCACAGCTGTTCTTCAGAAGCGAGCACTTCTCTATCCCCGCTGTGTCTTTTCCCCTTCTTGCCTTTCTCATTCACTCCTCTCGGTATTCACCCCGTTTTCGATTTGGCTTGTGTCGAGAGGAGCGCTTCAGAATCTCCGTTTCGTTAATAAGAGCGGTAGAGATAGAAACAGAGACAACGGACAAGAGCCTGCTGGGCTCAAAGACTTTATGAAACGATTCTCGCTGGTCCGGACGGCTTTTAGAGAAGAACGCTGGAGGTACTCGAGAGGATCGCTCGGCCCGAGAAGCAGAGAGACCTGCTTCTCTTTCGTCGCGCGATACCCTGCTCCGCCTGCTTGCCTCTCATCTTTCTTCGGTTCAAGAAGATTGTGTAATCTCATGCCAACGAGTGCGAGAGAGCTGCTATGACCTAAGGGACTTTTCACCAGGGACTGAACCCACGTACTTCCAGTTTGCCTAATGAATTTCACGGGTATAACGTGAAAATGGGAATTTATGTCTCAAGGGCTGAAGACTTTTCGAAGGAGAGGCCCTCATTATGGTGAAAAGTGTTGAGGCACATCAGTTGGCAAAACTATCGCAAACTAAACTATCTATTACACATAATAATGCTTTCACGCAGAATATACCAGCAGATCCTGTGAATACTGATCGTATATAAATGGTTGCAGGCTAGAAATCTTCCTCAAGGAGGACAAAGTGCATGATGGCATAGTTTGCTCAATTACGACGATGCTGTTACTCATCAAGTGTGCTACCTGCATTCATGCAGTTAAACGCATACGGTGCTTCGTGAGTTTTCGTGGTTCCTTGCATACCCCAGAGCTTGCATCATCCAATTATGCATATCTTTGAGGATTTCATGAAAGCAGCACCGATCTCTGTACTCACTTACGAAAACTCGGATAGTGAGATCACTGGCTCCGTGATCCATCAGAGTCAAATTTTTCATTTTTCTTAACGTATGACTGCTCGTGAATGATAAAAGTGCAGCCAGATATTAAACTTTAATAATTCAACAGCTGTTCGATCCAAGGAACGAGCTATTTTAAAATATCTACTTACTGTACAAAATGATTTTATCGTCGAAAGTCTAACGTTCGGAAAGTGGCATCAAGCGTATATCTGCTGAGTTTCCTCCCCATAGTGGAAGCACTTCTTGTACTGCACTCTCTGCAATTATGAGTAGAGTTTCCCTAATTAACTAATGCACTTGTCGCGTCCTCGACGTTCAGGCTCGTGATCAATGAAGACGACAACGTCGACGACGACGTGTTTGTCCTTGAGTGTCGAGACTCCTCGATTCCTCTCGCTTCATACTTCTTGGTACATGTGCGTCGTATATATATGTTGATGCTGCTTGGTTGGAGAATAGGCTTTTGCCTGCTTCTCTACTTCTTGTGTCTCATGATTTTCTCCTCGAGGTTTCGCATCCCTCAGTTTGAGCATGAGCAGAGAGGCGCGGCATAGCCCCGAGGGGGTCACCAAGTAATTGGTTTCATTCCCAAGGAGGCAGACTCGGAGACTCGCTTTACATCTCACTCCCTTTTCTCTCTACACTCACGCACACACGAGCGTACGCTCACACATATTTACTTTCGCTCTCGATTCCTCTATCTATTTAAATCTCCCTCCCCCCCTCTCTCTCTCTCTCTCTTGCTCGCTTTCAACCCTTTCCTCCTCCATTTGTTCATTCAAACGCCCGCGTAGATGTGCAACACGAATTCACTATGTTGGATCTCTGAACCAAGCACTGTCTCGTCGACTTCCTGGGTAAAATATACCCCACGGCTGCAACACTCTCCTCGGGCTTTAGTGGGCACCGCTAAGCAGTACATTTTCCGGAATAATTATGCAGATTAGGACGTTAGTTGTGATAACGGCGAGCAGGTATGTCCGTATACTCTTATTTTCATACCGCGCGCTCAGGACTGTTCCTTCCGCACTGACATGCATGGACCATCTCCTTCTGGTTATCTTCAACGGTAAAAACAGCATCGAGCAAATACCGTCAGTGCTTTTGCTTAAACACCATGATTCAGTTCACGCGCTACTACATTCTATTTCTCGAGAGAGTGTTGCGATAAGAAAATGAAAAAATAACTGAAAAACTCCCAATGGTCACATTCGCCGATCTCACAGGCCACCTTTGTATTTTCTAATTTCCCGCGACACGCACCTCAACAAATTTCGTTTTTCAGTTGTTGAAAGAAATTAATATTCGTCTGCGAATAATTAAAACTTGGCAGAGTCACGTCGAGTCTGCGGTATTTGAGTTAACGTTTTTTTCATGACATTTTAGAATCATTTGAACAATCGCAGACCCGCGGAAACAACGATCTTGTATAACGCTGTCGATTTTCAAGCTGGGTTCGGAGGTCAGCACGAGGGGGAAATTGCTTTCACGACACGGAAATACCTCAACACAGAAATTGTCTACGCGTATAAATATTAATGACCCCTGCAGGTGCGTTTCGGTCTGTAAATGTATGCAAACAACTAGAGAATGTTGAGGGCGAATTATAGAGAGACAGAAAGAGCGGGAAAGAGATAGAATAGCGCGAGGAAACTTCATTGGCGGATATAGCGTGGATGAAGGTAGAAGAACGTGCTGACTGTACAAATGACGCATGTATATATGCTATACATCAGAGGATTGTTGAATGCCTGCTCACGTGGAGCTTGAGCCCTGACGTGACGTCGGATACCAGGGATCATTTGTTTCAATTATTGTAAGTCACGTATCGTTTGTCGTGTTTGTAGCCAAGCAGTAATTTAATTAGTTGCCCCTCGCCTCGCGCAATACCGCCAACGCCTCCCTGTGATAAAGCATTGTGTGTGTTTCGCGTTTTGCTGATACCGCTCTCGGTTTTATATAGATATACGATGGATTCAACCGTGGCACGCGATGCCTTCGAGAATTCCATCCCTCACCGCACCGCCACATAGCTATCGGTCTATGGGCCGTGTTACTTTTTTTTTTTTATTCAGTCCACCTCACACCGCAGTGCGCAACCACAGCATTGAAAACGATACTTTTTCACAGGCGCTAAATTTGTAGACCTCCGAGCAATCCAGGCGTTCTCGGGAGTTGATAGTCAACGTTCATGGGGGAGAAAAAAAATGGTTTAACCATGAGGAAGTATTTAGAGAGTCGGGAAGCTTTTCGAAAGGTTTCTGAATCTTGCAGTTATAAATTTCTTGCACTTATAAGAAACGAGGGGCCTTCCACTCTACTAGCTACCTTGTTCACGAGAGATGACACGTCACGTTCACAGAATAATTGATAACCTTCTGATGGCAGTGACCGAATGCTTGCCATTCATATCCAGTTAAGTCCATTTGCTATCTCCAAATTTCCACTCATGAGAGCTTTGCGTCAGTCTTTGCCAGCTCTTCATCCCCCTTGGCGTATTTCACCGAACCGCACAGTCGATGTTTTATTACCCACTCGATCCTTCTTACCGGAGAGAAAGAAAGAGAGAGGGAATCACGAGTCTTAAAGCGAATTTGAGCTTCATCTTGATACTCTACGCCCCAGTCTACGCGTCCATGGGAGTAGGCGCATATTTATTTTCTTTTTTCCCCCACACGTCTCTCTCCTCTGATGCCAACTTTGGTTGTTTCGAACGTATGAAAGTTATTCGATGTACATCCATTTGATTTCGAGCATCGAACGTCTCACAAAAGCTTTACGTCTAGATCCTTCTTCCGAGCCATTAAGCTTCGTGTAAATCTGTTGGAATCCACAAGAATTTTTGCACGAGCAGTTGATGCAGCAAGCGTGTTGTTTCCACAAGAGTTAAAAAACGAAAAGTGCAAAAAGAGAGTGGTAACAGGGTCGTGGGTAAATTTTCTCTTCTGGATGATTTACACTCTCAGGTTCACGTACGGAATCAAGTTTTGCGGATACTTACTTATATTCCCAGGATCCACGTCCTACTCTCGGCGAGAGTCTCACAGCGAACATGTATGTAAGAACTCTGAAGTGGATAGAGAGCAAAAGTCGGAGAAAAGCCAGATAGTCGGTAGAAAGTATCTTCTTTTCGTGTGGAGAAACCAACTCGTCCGTACAAGCACAGCAGCGCGCCCGAGAGAGCTGCGAAACTTTTGCACCCGGTTACTCTCGGGGCCCTGGGTCCGAACGTGACCGATCCAGTATCCCGCGGGAAACCCCCCACAGATTTCCCAGGATAATAATACTTCCCTTTTGCAACCCAGGGGGAATTCTTCCTGGCTTCCATCGACTCTTTCTACCCTGCAAGCTTCAATATAGTCCTTTCTATGCTGACCAAGGACAAAATAAGTGAGCAGCTTTATTTTCTTCCCTCATAGCTTCTCGCCTTCGGAAGGGAGCTCTCCACAGCGAGACTATAATCTTGAATCCGGATTTTCGGATGACCGATCGACTTCATCGAAAATGGGAAGCGTGGGCGCCGCTTATCCGATTTGAACGAAATAACGTGTAGGGATTAGCATAAAGACGTTGAGGAGTCTAGCCCCCTGGAATTACCGGCGCCATTGTATACACGGAAACGAAACATGAATAATTAACGTTGCATGTGATCAAGTACAAAGTATATTTAATTGATAGCAAAGAATTATTAAAAAATAGAAAAATTGCGGATTAACGGGAAAGAATCGAAATAATCTCTCAATTTATTATCATCCTCGTAAATTATTGGGTATCCAGCTCCGTTTTACGCCGCGATATTTCTCTTTACTATATTTATGTCTCTTATATTCCGTTTACTTTCATTGAGAACCTTTTTTCACTATTATTCGCTATATATGTGGCTGCCAACCCGTTGACAAAAGGACGTGTCCTCACCTGATATTCGTGCCTCGGTATACGAGCGCCAGGACAAGTAATGGATCGACCAAACACTACACGAGTAAAGCGTGTTCACCGTTTCTGTGACACGGCGCTTTTTCTTTGCCTCTCATCTCGGTGCCCGTTTTGCGCGACGCTCTCTATTCTCTACTCTCGTCTACTTCATGCTTTCACTTCATCCTCTCCCGTTGTTCAAATCCCCTCTCTCAGATGTTTCCATCCAAATGGAATTTTTGAGAGATTCTTGTCTCACCCCCTTGTACCCTTAACTCGTCCTTCAACATGGAGCATCATACACCGACACTATTACCATCTCGCACCCTCGCATACACTGTCCGCTCGTGCAGCATCACTCCGGAGCTCTTCTCTATTTTTCCGCAAACAATTTTCGAGAGTGACACGGATGGCCCCGGTCGAGTATTTTCTTCGAAATAACCGTTCGCCTCTGTTTTATGCTTCTTCTCCTCTTCACTCCTCTGCGTTTCGTAATATGTCACTTGTTTTATATTTATCGCGTTCAACAGGAATAAAGGATATTCGCAAACTTCCTTCAATCTTGCCGAAAATCCTCGATGAGCCAGTCCAAATGAAAAAGTTATATGGACAATTGGAATATTTATCGTAACAGTGTTCTTCTCGTTTGTCAATTATTTGAAATTAATTCAAATGACAATTATGGGAAATTGACAGAAATTCATAACCGCACGAGATCGTATGCGGGGTTGCATGGAAAAGACATGACGCACCATAACGACTGTTTCTTTCTTCGCCCTCTCACTGTTCCAACGTCGATACTTTGGTGGTTAGAATTGTGAACTTTTATTCGTTCGCTTCCTTTGTGTGAATCTCGCGTATGTGCTGTGGAATAACAAAAAAGAAGGAGTGAAGCTTCTCGTCGCGATGATATCCCTTAGTCCATAGAAAAGTAACGAAATTATGTGATCGATATAAAGCGAACGTCCAGGTTCGTCGATCTCGGAACGACAAATATTATTTCATCACTCTCCGTGCGTGGTCGATTCCTCGGGTCAGGCTAACTGTCATCAAGCCCAGCACCGTTTATAGAGAAACTTTAAAATTGCTCGAGTGTACACATGGTAACTATGGCGATTGAATAAAAATAGCTAAACGTGTGTAGGAGCTTTCGTATCTTTGAGAGGCTTGGCTCGTGTCGGTTATACATTTTTTATACACGAGCTTACAGGGCAGTAAATACTTGCTCATGGATATCAACGTGGCTATCGCAATTATTGTGACATTGCCATTAAAGGAGCGACGACTGTGTGGGATGTTTTTTGTAACGTGGTTGTGGATCGTCCGATATGCCACAGACTATGATGATAAAGCGTATGTTTGCATGTCTCTCATAATTTCGACCATGAAAATTGCCAGTAATTCGTATTTAAGTCAATTTAGATTTGTATAGCGTAAATGGAACTCGAAATACGTTTAGATGACGAAAAAAAATGAAACATTTTCGAGGACTTGTAAAAGTGTTTAGAGAAAATTGTACGTTCGCCAGTGGACAAAGGTTTAATTTAATTGAGCCAAGGAATTTATTTGCTTTTCGAATTGCGCAGCGTAGTGATTATTTAAAATAAGATTGGTGAAGCCCAGTCCGATTTTTTCGATGGCTTCGAGCTATAGCCAAAAAATCGTTCGTCGTCGACTCGATTATTTTCGTCCACATACTCTTCGTTCGTATTGTGTTAGGACGAACGGCCTTGTGATGGGGGTATTTTTTTCTCAGTCATATGAGGGGCTTCTAGCGCGTGCCGCTGATCACTGGCGCAAACCTTCGGATTTTTTGGACCGTCGGTTCAACGCCGTAATTATTCCGGTGACTGAATCTGCACTTGACAATAATATTGAAATCTATGGATCTCGTAATTTTAACCCTCCGTGATCACACTCCCGCCACCGATCTCGGTGGTCACACTGGGTTGATTCTACCCAGTCCATTTTCAAAATTCTCAAAAAATAACTGAACAATCTCTGGACATTCCAGTTTAGATACAAGAAACTCTCCTGAAAGAAATCCAAGGCTAACATATTTTTTAAAAAGCAAAATGAAGAAAATGAACGGGGAAAAAAAGTTTTGTCACTAAAATAATCGTCACTTCGTGGATTTTCAATATTTTTGCCTAAAATTTGAACCTGATATTCATCAGATCTGATTCTTTTGGGAAAAAAATAGTAGGATAGCGCACGTTTGAAAAAACATATTAATTCCGTTATTGGAAGTGGGTTGATTTCAGAGTGGATGTTAGAGATTTAGCGTTAGCGGCGGTAATACTTATCGCCGCCAACGCGCAATGGATACTACAAACTGTTGTTAAATGACGATTACAGCCCCATTCATTACCGGAAACTAGGAGATATTTACGTCACAAGTTGGTCACTGGGTGGATTCTACCCACAGTGACCACGAAGGGTTAAAGATTCAATCAACAATGATCGTGAAATATGTTAGTTTATGGGAATTCCCGAAAGGCAAAGAATATTCAATCGAATGAATATAAAAATCGCTAAAAGTTCCAAAAAATTCCAGCAGAGCGCCTTGTTAAAGGGTGCGAAAAAAGCGATAGCGGTGTCGTCTGTGCATGTTTGATTCGGGATTGTGGATGAAAACAGAGAGGAAAAACAACTGAAGAGGTTCGTTATATCAGTAAAAAAAGATGAATAGATCGCTATCGGGTTGTCACGTAAAAATGGAGGATACGAGAGCGAAAATTTGGGTAATTTGTTGGAGCGGAAAGTGCATAATGGGTGATGCTATCGCCTTAACAACGCTTTACCTCCGAGACCAGGCGACGTCGATGTTTCTATGCGTTTTGTGTACAAGGGCTTTTTATTTTTCACTTTATCATACAGGGAACGCTCTCGGACTTGTTAAAGCTGAAAAGTATCGAAGCTCACTCGCCATATTAAACCACATAAGAGTTTTCCCATGTCCTCGGTTTTACCTGTGGCGAAAATTCATTTAAACTATTCATGGAACATTGCGAATTGATGGTCAAAGTCTTTATTATGCTATTGCAGAAGGACACGAGAGCCATATACGCGGGTTTCTGTTTTATCGAAGCAGATGGGGAGAGTACATGGTTTCTCTCTGCTTTTCCAAATGGTCGAGCTCGTCGTCGGTGTATTACGTCTTTCGGAGCTGTGCCGCAATAGGACACGATTCGATTATCGGACGAACTTCGTGACGTTCTGGTCGGTCGTGCTTGAGTATCCGGTTTTCACTGAGTATCCTTTCTCTATGTATTCTACCCTATAGGCTTTTCCCTCTTGCTCCCTTTATCCATTTTCTTGCTATACCCTCGTTTCAAGCTTTTCCCGATACCGAACGTTACTCCCGCGACCTCTGTGACACCCTCTCCTTCTTCAGCTTATACGCTCTGTCCACGCGATAGAGGACCTCGCAATCTCGTTCATCCAATGCTCCCGGTATTCAACCCTCCTGGCGACGACGGCCCTATTCACCCGAGCCACGAACACCGTAATCCGGTATGAATACGGTAATTAAAGGCACATCTCTCGTTTGCGGCTATTCGTTGAATTCAACGGAGCAGCG
The DNA here is from genome assembly GCA_037043255.1 of Diadegma fenestrale. Lineage (NCBI taxonomy): Eukaryota > Metazoa > Arthropoda > Insecta > Hymenoptera > Ichneumonidae > Diadegma > Diadegma fenestrale. Next base: position 13,361,889 of record CM073309.1, on the reverse strand, counting down.
GCTCAATATGCACGCCTGTGTCAAACTCTCTTCCTATATATGCGTTCCAATGTGCGTGTGAGCGACGGAGGATGGAAAATTGACGGAACATACGCGTCGACATATGCTCTGATGTGTATAGAAGAGTCTGCTCGCGGAAGATCGAGTGGACCAGCTCGAACGTCCTCGCTCGGTTCGGCGAGTCTTCACGTCAATCTACTTTCACCCCGATTAATCTCCGTGCGGATTCTCGATCACTCCGGTAACCGTAATCCGGCCACTTTTCGAGTTCATCGACTCAGCCTTCAATTAATATCAAACGATATCGACCAACGCTGCTGCGAACACGTCAGTGTGTCGTTAGATAGCTTTCCCACAAATTCAGCCCCGCGTTCATGAAAATCTGAGTGCGATCAATTTATGGAACATCCGATGAAAAGAAGAATTATTCCCTCACTTTCAGATCTTTCCACAGGTCGATTAATCACTCAGCTTCTTGATAAATCACGAAAATTGCACTAAATCTATCCTCGAATACGAATCATTATAATCATTATCTCAAGAAAGGAAACAAACGACAAAGGAGAGAACGAGAGTGCGCGAGGCCGTCTTTTTATCATAACTCCATTGCATAATATTATTTACCCATATATCAGAATACAAACGACTCATTTGGAAGTCTAGTGCGAAGTTTGCCGCTAGATGGACAGATACATAGGAAATGAGCAAAAAAAAAAAAGGAAACTGGTTTTTTTTTCCTCTCGCTCTCTTTCCCTCTCTCGAGACTCCCTTAGATTGCTCTTGCCAGTTCTTAGGGCACTTTTGTTTTATTCCTTCCTTCCAGCAACTTGCCATTATCTCTAGCGATGACTAATCGATTCACATCGAAACCCATGCAGTCTGAAAGGAAAAGTGCAGCATCGTTCATAGAGAAAAAACAAAAGAAAAGAAAAGTTATCCCAACTTTATCGTTCGGGAAAAGTACGGTGAGCAGAAACTGCGGAGGTGTGTTATTATAGTATAAGGAATTTCGTTCACATCCTCTCTCGTAAGAAGTCTTTTGGCGTTCCGATAAAAATTTAATTTCCGTGCCAGATACGAAGCACACAGCGAAAGAACACCGGAGAGAAGTACTATATATATATATATATTTTCTATACTTATATATAAACATGCATAATGTATATACATATGGAGTGAAAAGGTGACTGTGAGCCAAGACCGGCAAGAAAACTCTTTTCCGAGGCTTAATGTACGGGTGGCTTTTCATTTTCGCACCCTTCATATTTCGCGCTCAAACCGAATCTCGAGAACGAGAGACGGAGAAGAAGAAAGAAGAAAAGAGAGAAAGAGATGCGAGAAAAGACTCGTGCACTATATACGCTGTATAGTTGCGGAGGGGTCTATGACGAGGCGGATGTGGTCCACCACCCTCGCTGAATTCCCTGCTCGAGCCTCTAAGCACGTTTCACATTATAGCCCAGGGTTCCCTGTTCGGGTCCTAGCCGTGCCTCCACGCCGCACTCGTTTTTCTGTCCTCTCTATATATCTATATCGATTCTCCCGTTAGCAGTTTCGCACCCATTTCGTACTTCCCGGGCACGAATCCTGTGCGATACACCACCCCACGACCATCAGATGGCACCCACGAAATTGTAACGCTTAGACATTCCCGTATGAAATGTATATGTGAATATTCCTACCGGAACTACGTGCGTAGTGACAAAACCAGAACCGCATTACTTTCTGCGGTATTGACGACAAAGAAAAACTATATAATCACAGTCAACCTTGAACATTCATCCTGCCAACTGTGAAGTTAGTCTTTAACCTTTTTCTTGGCTAGATGGTGGCACTTTGACAATCGGTAACTTTTCGATTGTGTCGAATGAAGGAAGTTACGCAGAAAATGTAATTAATGGACAGAAAAATCGCAAACTTGGCAGAAAGTTAGATAATGATGTAAAAATAACTGGTACCAATTTTTGTGATCTGAGGTGGGTTTTTACGCGAGATATTTGTAAATATTTGACAAGCCTTGACAACCAATTTAACATGGCCTCTTATGGGAATTCACGGAATAGGCTGCACATTATTCTTCATATCTCCGTAATTGATGGATAGATTGAAAAGAAAATTAAACATCAGAGAGATTAAATCTTCATAATCATTTACCACGCTTAAAAACGTTCAAAGGTGACTTGTAACGGGAATGATAGAAACTGTAAAAAGCACTTGCAGTGGATTTTATTTTTCGACTCTCCCTAAAATATAGCAACGGCACGTATTCCAGGTTATATGTGTGCGAAATTTGAAATTTGACAGATATAATAGCAAGTCAACGAAATGTGACATTGGAAGATCGATTACCACTAAAGTCAAATTTAGTCAAATCTTTTTATGACCAGCTCGGTAGCTGCGTAACTTCCTTAAGATCTGCATTCCGGAGATGAAACGAGGAGGTGATTTTAACCAAGTTGGACGCGATCAAAAGGCTAATGGCCCCCGCAGCGATTGTTTTGTGCCAATTCGCAAGTTTGTTCGGACGCGAGAGATCGCGTTATCGTTTACTTGGACAACTTAATGATGAATATTGATAGCCATACAGAAAAATATCCGCATTAGCATTTCATCACAGCTCCCTGGAAAACGTCGACGCTGTTTGTTTTGAGAAAACACACGGTTATCTATAGATATCGATTTATAAAATGCACCATAAATAAAACTGATTCTCTCGAGAGTTTCTGAACGCGAATTTGGTCTGTTGCATATTCTGGTTTGCATAATTAAATAGAGAGATTGGTTAGGTGTACAAACCACGATATACTACCGCGTGCGATTTCCCGCGTGTAAAATGCAGAAGAGACATACACGAATCGATTCTATTTTATGCCATGGGTATGGGTTTTATGTTATGGGTATTAACATATGGTTTTACACGCTTCAATACGACCTAGAACATGTAAATTGTTAAACGGTTGCACACCATACAATAAATAATGTAGACAATAATTAGTTGTAAACATTATGTTTATCGTGATACGAACCCGAGCAAGGTCACACACGGAAACTCGACGAAAAGTTCGGAAACTCCGGCGCCAATATTACAATGAATAACTATTTATTTATTTTCTCTAACGATAATAGCATAGCAACGAGAAACGAAAGATCGTAGTGAGATGGAAGGAAAGAGCGATGTTGAAGGAAAGAGACGAGGGACGAGGGAACGAGAAAAGGAGATGAAGAGCGCAGACAGTCATAGCAATAAGCTAGCAGGGACTATTCGACTTGAAGTAGCAATATTTCTTATTGCCTTGAAACTGTGACTTGCACTGGAGATCGAGTCTACACGAAGGCTACGAGGTGGAACGTGAAGAGTGGAAAAGTAGAGAAAGACAAGGAGTACCCTGGAGGCACATGATGTGGCTTGACGTTAGTGTTTTATACTACTGCAACAACCGTGTCCCTCTTTTCAGCATTTCTCAGTATTCTCCGACCATTTTTTATCTTCCTTTCTTCGCTTTTTAGTAAAGACACTGTTAGAAGATCCAAACATGGCGGACTTTTTTACCGGATGATATATATTCAGAAATGATAACCCTGCGTCGTTTCATTCTTCAATTCTTCATGTCATATACATCATTTTCTTTTCTTCAGTTATTGCTCAAGACGACGTACACGCATTTTCTGGCATCGGTTCCCTGAAAAACATGCACGAGCAGCTCATGACCGAGAAAACTTTCAAAATGATACGAGAACCACAGTATCCAATTTTCTTGTTCAGTGATTCCGACTTTTTCCCAAAAAATTCGTTTACCATTCAAGCAAAAGTTGAAGAATCATTGGCCAATCCGATTTCCGTCGAAATAGATGAAAAAATAGATTAATTAATTCTCACACAAAAGAACAAGGAAAATTCCAGTCTTAGCCGCGTTTCTGTCGAAGCAAAAGTTGCGTGAGAATTTCACAGACCCAATGAATAGCTTGTCATACGGCTCAGTACAGAAGGAAACCCTTTTTTCAAACCTTTCGAGTTCTCTGTAGGATACAACAGTGTCCGGAACACTTGCGTTCCACTACATATAAAAATTGCATGACTACTGTGTCTGTTCCTTCCTGAGATAAATTTGCATCATTTGGAAAAAGTAATTACTTCTATCCAAGGGGTTCGAGTAAACTGCACACGCTTCGTAAGTCGAGCGTTCTCCAATATTGAGATCCGAAGCGACTGATAGATGTGCAAAGATGTAAAACTGAAAAAAACGACCACATACGTCACGTTGTTACAACACATAAACAGTTTGCAACGAGTATAAAGTCACACATTGCTTGGGAATAATCGTGCTGGGCTGGTTTATATTTTCGAAACAACGTTCGACGATCGCGAGCTTGAAACTTCAGCCCCTTGCTCACTTTTTCCTTCTCGTTTCCTACCGCATTTTCTCCCTTCCCACGAATATCAACACGTTGCGTAAAGTCAAACGGGGCTATGCACTTTACATGAATTTCTTGAACGGGCAAAAATATAAAGACTCGCGGTGTGTGTGCTCGAGCATGAGGTTGGTCGGTTCTGTGCGATGTTGGAAATGAAACTATGCGGATCGAGAAAGTTGGCTTCCCATAAACGTCATCGTACAGTTGGCTTGCAAACCGAAATGGCTTCGAAGAGTCACGTTATATTTGTATGCCTCGTCACGCCGATTGAGGTTATAGGAATGTCGAGAAAAGAAATTCTTTGTTCATTAATTTCCAACCGGTCAAATGGTACTTTTAGGTCTAAATTTGTGAACAAATGAACGACATTTTTTTTCTCGATTTTTAGGTTTGTCGACAAAGCAGACAGATTTTTTTTTTGTGAATCGACGATGCGTACGATATGAAACCGCATCTTTCTCTTATTCCACGTCCCTCTCCGCCTGCCTATACTTCTGCTTAACAATAGATACGGATATTGGATTTCCTTGGAGCGTCCGGAAAAATGGAAGGGATTGAATCTGAAGTTGGCAGGACATCGGGCTGAACCGCATATGCGCCCAACGGGCAAAGTGATTTGTATATGGCAATGACGTCTGTCAATCCACCGAGGTCGCGCGTTTTGTACAAAGAAAGACATGGATTATTTTTATAAATCTCAACTCTCTCGTATTGCATGATTGAAATCGGTGAAATAAGAGGCGATGACTCGATTAACGCAAAATTGTACGAACATTGGCAGTGGCTTGAGTTTTTCGTTGGTACACGTTCGCACACATAAACAAAAGTGCAATAGCGAAGGAAAATGATTGGGAACTTTTGATCGCTACGGGGCATGGAAAAGTAATAGGAGGGCAGTTTTCATCGAATCGCTGTGCTCCATTCTGGCTGAAATATTCAGCGAATGTATCGATTCACAAATAGGTATTTCGTGACGCCCGGGGCTCTCAAGGAATTTAATAATCCAGCGTCGAAATCTTTCCGGACTGTATGTGTGTCTGCGTGTTGGTGTGTGTGGGTATATGTTTGAAAAGAAGGGAGGGGCATGCTTTCGCCCTGTACCACCCACACTCTTCGTTCCTCCGTTCTTCTTCTTTTCTTTATCCTTTTTTTTACGTCGTCTTTTTCTCCGTTGGCATGTACCCTCTTGTGCCTGCCCATATCTTAAGGCCACACCGTTCGACGTGGCCATACAACTAGTCCGTCGATAGATAAATCAGTCGTTCGTGAATAATCGCTCAAGAGATAGAAGAGCAGCGTTCTCGCCTCCGTGTGTCGAGCATGTTCACACAACCAAGATATAGAAAATCATAATTTCACTGATTTATCGTAACGTCGTGTCTCAACGACGAGAGGCTTGGATAATTGGAGATTTGTACTTTTTTATCCATATCTTCATGGAGATTCTTCGGAATAATTGGATAACAACGATGGCGCGAATAGAAAGAAGGGAGAAAAGGATTCTTTCCGCTCGCTGGACGAGTTGCCGCCGTTCAATTCGTCCGTAGTGATCGAAAACACTGGAAGAAGAGCGAGTAGCAGTGTCTTTTATAGGATCCATTAGAGCGGACCACGAAAGCTGGGAGTGCGCCCAGAAAGAGCCGAGGACACTGATATGCCATTTGGGCATATCCCTGGAGAACCTCCGGAAGATCGGGGATGTTTAGGTCGTTCTTAGGATCCTTGCATCATTGATATGTCCTCTGGCGAAATGAAGCTGTACAGTTATATAACTAGGGACGTTGAGCTGTGGTAAAATGAGAGGCCGCATGGATAACATCGTCGCAAAGCCGAGAGAAAGGCCTCGGGCCATTTAAACTGCGAGATGGCCCTTCAGCGAGACCCGTGTGGCATTATTTATGCATTCGTTGCGCGAATACCGGAAGCCTTTCTCCCAGCTTGAGAAATACGAGAACCGACCGATCCTCCTTCCATTCTGAATGCCACACGTTTCGACCATATAGTACCGCTCTTGCGAGCTCTCTTGTCACGTAGTTCCGCTGGACATCAAAGATCTTGGAGAAAAAGTTGGTCTCTCGGGCAAATCGTGGTTTTCTCACTGCTTTCAGGCTTCTTGAAATAATACGTTGAACCGTTTGATGATACATCGAGTAGATTTCGGAAATCCTGTTATGTTAGGCACTGATGCATTTTTGCTCTCGCGGAAGCTTTCACCTCGTCGGTTCACTCATGCAAATAACCGAGGGATGAAAAACTAAGAGGAATAAAGCCAGTGAAGAAATTTTCCGGAACCATAGACCTTCGATATCGTGTTAGGGAAAGGAGACAAGGAAGAGGTGGAACAAGGTTTTTCGGGTGGATTCGTACCAGCATCAAGTGTCCCTTGGATCAGAACGTTGTGTAGCCTGAGTTCGGCTTTTGGCCTGGAGCCAGCAAGACCCTTCTCGGACTCATCCCTCTCGGAGAGATTCGCTCTTTCGTATTTGAGAACAAACGGAATAGAGAAGAGTCAGGATGGGAAGAACGCAATGCAAGTGGGCTCATGAACGTTTCGCCGTTGGTAGTAGTGATGGTAATGGTGGTCGCGTCGGGACGGCGTGCCAAGCACACGCCACAGTGCAACCACCAGTTGCTATACCCACCATCGCGAAAATGTATATAGAAACGAAGTAGAGCGATAAAGAGGCAGTCGGAAAGAGAGAGCAACACTCCCGTAGGCCTACATAAGTATGTAGTTAGGTTCTCATATCGCCTGTTGCATTTGCGAAGCCCACAAGCCGTTCCTTTGGAAGGCCTGCCCCGGAACTGTGCACTTGTCACCCTCTCTTACCACACCATGCATTATATATAACTTATCTACCCTCAAGCTTGCTCCGAGACTTATGGATCTTCTGTTGGAGCTAAAGGGTGGGAACAAGGTAGAGGGTTGAGAGTTGGCAACTCGCCAATATCAATTTCGCTTCTCATTTCAACGAGAGTGAATTGCACGCTAATGTTCATTATAACAGCATCATATTCGCGATAGCCCGAGCAGAAATTCCTTCCATCTCACGTATCTCGTGCACGGCGGGCCACAGGAATTCTCCATTTCCAAATGATTTTCGATTCGGCGCACGACTTCGCAACGTCAACAAGTGGTCCATATACCATCCGAGTTATGGATCTGCGAGGCTACACACACACACACGCGATATTTATATATACATCGTACCCACATACGTATCACGGAAACCAGGGTACATTGTGATTCTGCGTGCGGTAATTACTGATCAATGTTACTGTTGAATACCTCCACCCCAGCTTTTGCCATCACTGCACACGCACAGTCAGCGTATATATATTTTTATGCGTTCTTTGTTCTCCTTATGGACTGAACCAACACACGTAACTCCAGCTCGCACATCGCGCGTGTGTCTCATAGACTCGAACCTTTTCGTTGAAATGCATAACCATAAAAGCAGTAAATAAATATGCAATCGGCGCATGCTCTCATTGTGCATGATCAATGAATGCAACTGTGCATCGCAGCTTCAATATCGTTTGATTATCCCGCGGCTGGAGAACTCACGGAAACGTCAAAGTTCATGAATAATAGAAAAAGGCGAGTACATATCGGAGGTGACTGCGAATATGCGTGAGGCAATAAAATTCTTCACTTGATATCGCTCGAATATTGAGAGGCTTTTGAATAGTGTGTAGCACACGTACACGCTGTATACATACGTGAACAAGATGAAACATCTGCGAGGACACACAAGCGAAACGTGACCAAGTGAAAGTCATTTCCTATCGCAGATGTAACTTGCGTGCAAGCATATATATTACCAAATATTTCTTCCGATATGATCGCGTGTTTGAGAAACTTGATCGGTTCGGTGAGCCTCTCACCCCCCCCCCCCTCTCGCTCTCCAGAACTTTCATAAAAGATATGCGTTTAGGGTTCGTCCTGGTGCTGTCATTGCGGCGTCGAAACGAGAAGTGGATGGCAGTCACTACGGATGGATTGACTCGCGGCTGCTACGAACCAGGAGCCCCGAGGAAAGTTCCTCTTTTCATTAAGTTGAGTGTTGCGTGTTGTCAGGAGACTCGAGGGTAGAGTCGTTGTGCAACCACCTGCCTTGCTACCCTTGCTTCTTTCTCATTCCTCTTCTGACACACCCGAGAACTCTCCTGTATAAACCCATTGTACGAGCATGGGGTATGGACTCGTTAGTCAGCCAACAGAATCTGAATCTCTCTCTCTCTCTCTTTCACACACACACACTCTCTCTCTATCTCTTCGTCTCGAATTTTCCTATCCTCTCGCAATGTAGCCAAAAGCTTTATACGTGCTTCAGGAACGTGCAGTTAGTGTGAGTGGATGCTCTACAGGTTGTCCCAGAGTCGTACAGATCGTCCGCAATACACTTGCTAACAACTTAAAAAGTGCTTTGCGTTCTCCCTTGTACAAGCCCCCGTCACCTCCTCTGTCCAAAGCTAAATCTACCAATTAGGGATCTTAAAGGAGACCGCGAAGCATCAAAGGGAGAATACGACGATGTATCTTGCACGTGTCTCTTGCAAAACGCGAGACACCTCTCTGCTTCTAGCTTTGGCTGGATTCATCTTGAATCGCTATATTCAGAGTGTCTCGTGTGACGCGAAAATCCTACTCACGAGGGGATGATGTTCCCATAGAGATCCAGGTCACGGCCCTATCGAACCTGATCCTCGCACTAATTAGTTCTAAATCCTTAAAGAGAACAGCAAATCCAGCATGGGGAATAATCATGGCGTATATTCGTGTATCTTGAATCGTCCTAGGAATATTATAGAAGCGTGGAGACGAATCAACAGGCAATGTTAGGAATCCGTTCTAATGTATTCAAGCGCATCGTCACCGCGTGACGTAGTTCGAAACGTCGAATGCCTCAACTGGATCTAATTGCAAAACCGAAATTTACAGTTCCCCACATATACTTTCCCAGCAAATTCATATTAAAAAGAAAAGTCTCTCTGAATTTTATTCGGCTTCCTTGCCTCTCCCCTTCCCCCCGTGTTTATCGTTCCTCTTCTCATCTCTCGCTCCTTCTACGCGCGGTAGCAACTGGTATAACTCTCGACAAACAAGTCTCTTCCCGCAGCCTCTTCTGAAAGAGATATAAATAACCATGAAGCAGTATCTCAGCGTTGAAAGGGAGCAACGCGGTATCAGAGCAAAAGAAAATTGGGAAAGCCCCCACGCTCGACGAGAAATCGCTACGAGGACTCTCCTTTCCAAGACGGCAAACTACATTAAATAAAAATAAAATAAAACGACGAGCGAGAAAGCGAGAGACGGAAAAAAAAGATTGCCATCTTCAAAGGTTTCTCCTATATGTAGCCTCGATACCTTGGGTTTAAGGCAAGAGGAAATGATGAGAATGAGAGAGAAAGAGAATGAGCGAGAGAGACTCTTGAAGAATACACATACATATTGGATATCACCGTCACCAGGAAGCTCAGCAAGTGTTTTTCCCATGAATCGACACTCCTCTTCACCTTATTCTTGCTTCTCTGCTTCTTTCCTCATCGTGTTACGCGAGTACGATAAAGAAACGATACTGGGACTCATCTCCGTGGTGATGCTCTGAGCAAACCCTCAAAGACTCAACTCTGAAGGAGAGTACGAAAATATTATATGTACGTGGGTGGATACAGACGAGCTGCACTGACAACGTGAAGCAGCAGAAAGAAAGCTCCCTCGCGATAAGCACGCCGATATTTTGACTTGTTTTTCCAAAGCTTAGCCGCTCCGCGCCTGATCTTAGTTACTCGCCGAGCACCACTACACACGGTATCGTGGTTCGTAATTTTATTCTTATTTGCCACATCTTTCTTTATGCTGACAATAATTTTATTGTGGCAACAACGATGGCGTTTTCCAGGTTTTTTAATATCCCAGTTGCGGTCGCTGCTTCACGCCGCAATTAGGGGAACGTATCGATCGACATCGATCCAATTTTCAATTTCGATCTCATTCGTTTTTGCGAAAACTGCCAAATTTTCGGGTGAATTCAAATTAAGCATCGATTTCCAGAATGCGAACGTGATGAAATCATCAAAGCCCGAATGTCTTCTTCATCTTCATTGTCTTCTAGTAATTTAGTAGAAATATACAGTCAGGAAGAGCAAGTCATATCGATAAAGTATTCTTGGGAAAGTTATATCGTATAAATATTATATGATCGTCGACGACAGCCGCATTGGGGTTCCATGATGCCAACGCTTGGAAACTCATATGGGGGTTCGCAGGTATTTCTGCAGTGTTGGAGTCGACTGCCCTTCCGTCTTATCGACGTGATTTTTTTTTCTACTCAACCTCCTGTCCCCGATGAATTTCTCTCTCTCTCTCTCTGTCTTTCTCGCTGTTTCTTTCTCCATCGCGCGTCACCTTTCTACTTTTATACATCCTCGGGTGTGTATATCAATTCAACAACGGCAACGGTTAAATTGCTTTCGCGTCTCCGGCGCGTCTAGTTTATGAGATGCTAACCCGTTTCATATCGTATAGTTCATCCTCCACGGCACCAACGTATACAGTCGTTTTTTTTTTATGTGTGCATAAGTATTCGTGTAAAGTTGGCTGAGCGTGTGTGAGCCAACTGGTAGCTCTCATATCGCGTGTGTGTATCTTTATCATCCTTTTTACATTCTACGAACACGTGAATAACAACAGCACACATGTCGGTATAAAGAAAACCGAAAAACTTTTCACGTTAAGGTGTGAAAAAGAGGGCGGTCTTCGGAACTCCTCGGAGCAAGAAAAATCAAGTCAGAGCGAGAGAGAGAGAGAGAGAAACTGTTAATGTGATTGCCACCTTTGGGTTATAAAAAAAAGAACGTGAGTCATTGTTCGTCAACATAGTCACCTTGTTGCAAATTTGTAGCTCCTTTTCGATTTTTTTTGCGTTTCCATTCTTTGCTAGATTGGGTGAAAAAAAAGCTCCGGAGAAATTTAAAAAAATGTTGGTTTTCATTCCGAAATAATGGGGAAATCGTTGGAACGTTTTCCAAGCGAACTTTACTCACAATGAGTGAATTTTAATTTTTTATTACAACGAAAAATTCAAGCGATAATAACGATTTTGTACGATTTTTAACGACAGTAATCCGAGCGAACCTTCAACAGTTGAATTACATTTTGTGCAAATCCTCAAATCACTGACGTATCAAATAAAAAAGTTACGACGATTTAGTAAATGCTTTTGACACCGTCGACACTGTTTACAGCAATCTTGATGTGAAATTCGACCCAACAACCCGTGCATTGAATTCGTTATTTTTCACATTCCAAACATTCAGTACTTTCCGTTAATTAAATTCTTATTACACGTACGAAATACGACGAGCACTTATTCGTAGAGGGTTTAACAATTTTGCGGATCCAGCATCAATTTCAATTTTTGCCTCCCTTTAAAGCTCTTCATTTACTCCGCAGCAGAGTGAGAGCTTCTGTTAGTGTAAAATACTAAACGAAAAAAGGATTCAAATGGGTGCCCTGAAGCGTGAACCAAGTCGAAAAATAAATGTGCGCTAATATAACGTTCGTGCTTATGGTCAATGCACGCCAATTTATGAATGAAGCTGCTAGTGGAAATGTTCCTATCTCGCTTTACCCATAGAGCCGCGGGTATCCGTGACAGACTATAGAAAGCTCGGTCGATGCTTCGTTGCTGAATCCCCAGAATCCCGAAATTCATTAATCGGTGCACGCGGTTCAATGCCACGTTCTACAATTTACGGCCTTTTAATTTGAGAGGAAGGGTTTAGCAGTGGACTAAGAGCAGATAATGAGACGAGGCCAAAACGCTGCTAATATCGAGCTCTGACATACACGGATGAGAGCTTTCCACTTGGGGAATCATATAATGACGACAAAACAACAAATAAGGTAACAAGATGGAATATTCTACCATCGGAATGATGCTGAAGTTTGCGACGTTGGAATGCAACGAAAAATATTTGATTTTATTGACGATTCGTTCGATTTTCAATGTCATCCAAATTTTTCGAGCCGATATGCTTTTCGGGTGGCCAAAATCAATCATTTGATCATCGTAAGTACATTTTGCACTTGAATAATTACTTTTGCCAAAAATAAAAAAGGATTTCGTTGCATTCCAACGATGCAAACTTCAGAGTCATACCATCGGTACGTTTCAAAAGTCTTCGTAATTTGTGCGTTTCATCGCATTTGCAACAACAACAAAAAACACAAAATAGTTTTGTAAATTGTCCGATGATGTTTTGTTTTCAAAAGCTTTACTTTTATTTCTGCTCCAAGACAAAATTTAAAAAAATCATCGCCAACCATGGAAAAATACGTTCGTTCCATCCTGCATGAACTGAAGTTGCATTCCTCTTTATAGTGATCGTGACGGAATACGCATTTGACTAAATGTTCGAGAGAAAAAAATAAAAAAATTTGCTATTTTCAACCTGGAACCGCAATGTGGAATATCGAGTGATTTTTTGATGAATCTTGTTAAGGGTTACTTGAGGGTAAAGACCAGGGAGGGAAATGCTTTGTCACTCATAAGTTTTACACTCTGGAACGTCTACTTGTGTTCTATCGATACATGCAACACGTTCTCACGAAAGTACATGCTGCTCCTTTAGCAAAGAGGGTTGGAAGTTTACTGGAGTAGTGAGCAAGTTTTCATGGTCGTTTTGATACGACGCTCGTCTTCCAACTCATCGTTCTCTTGCACAATTACGTCGGCATTCGTACGCTGATGAGAATTGTTAACTCGGAATCCCCTGCGAGTCATGATTTTCCAGTAAAGAGAGGAAAATCGTTCAACACAGCGATGATATTTTTACGATTCGATAGAAAGTGCTAAATACTTTTTCTGTTTGAAAGAAACACGATGAGGCGGATTGAAAATATTTTCGTAAAAATTCTTGGTCAATTTGGGTTGAAATTTGAGAATTTTGATTGGGATTAAAAAATTCTAATGCCAAAAAGTGCGCACGCCGTGCAATTACGTTCAAGTGGTAAACAAAATTTGCTGGGCGTGGTGTCGCAACCGGAGGAACTCATTACAGGGTTGGTCTGACTATAGTCGACCAAGACTACTGCGGTGGCACAACGAAACGGCGTTCAAGTTTAAACGCCACTGTCGTTTTCGGATAACTCGGAGTCCCAGAGGTCGGTGCACTACACCCCAAGACGAAACCTCCACTTCGCACTTGTACGAAATTTGCAAGATTTCGGTAAGTGAGTGAGAGCGAGAGTGTTAGAGATGAGGCGCGAAAAGAGAGAGCGAGCGAGTGCAAGTACGGGAGGAAGAAGAAGAGCGCGGTAGTGCGACTGCTGTTACAGTCTTAATGAGGCCCATTCATGCGGCTATCATCGCAAAGACTACGTAATCGTCTACGGCCTCTCTCACTTAATAATCGCACTTTGTATTACTCGTAGCTCGTGCTTTCCCTTCTCAGCAAGAGAGCCCTTAATGGTTGTTTCGACCGGCTGTGTCTCTCGGTACAACCCTTTATAATAAATGTATAGGTTATTTCGCTGAGGCGAAAAATGTTTTCAACAGGCAGATAAGTGATCTCTAGGTCAGCCTATAATTTATATTTTTGTTATCTCTGCTACCACGATCCCGACATTATTTACTTTTATCATTAAGAAAGTTAATGGTTAGAAAAATCGCAAACTTGGCAGAAAGTTAGATAATGATGTAAAAATAACTCGTACCAATTTTTGTGAGCTGAGGTGGGTTTTTATGCGACATATTTGTAAATATTTAACAAGCCTTGACAACCAATTTAACATGGCCTCTTATGGGAAGTCACGGAATAGGCTGTACATAATTCTTCATATCTCCGTAATTGATGGATAGATTGAAATGAAAATTAAACATCTGAGAGATCAAATTCTCATAATCATTCACCACGCTTAAAAACTTTCAAAGGTGACTTGTAAGGGGAATGATAAAAACTATAAAAAGCACTTGCAGTGGATTTTATTTTTCGGCTCTCCCTAAACACAGCAACGGCACGTATTTGAGGTTATATGTGCGCGAGATTTGAAATTTGACAGATATAATAGCAAGTCAACGAACTGTGACATTGGAAGGTCGATTACTCCTAAAGTCAAATTTAGTCAAATCTTTTTATGACTAGCTCGGTAGCTGCGTAACTTCCTTAAACACAACGACGTTAAAATTCACGAAATTCTAATGAATCTGAACGACAAAGTTATTTATCATTGCTGTCGCTAGCATGTTTTAAATATGTATAAAAAAATTCCAATTATTTCGTATCAAACATTAACCGAGTAGATCTTCTTTACACTGATGAGAGAATCTTTCTCATTCCAACCAATCATTTGATATAATCTTTTGAATATATATTCACAGTGTTTTGATAAACCTTCTTTTTTGTTCAAATGACTGTTGAATTTTTAACGCTAAGAGAAAAATGGCGTTGTGTTTCGTAAGGATATCTATTTTCCAAATCGGTAATCCATGCATAATCTCTCTCTGTTGTCCCTTCCCAGTGTACATCCCATTCCCCCGTGTCTGTACAGCCGAGGAAAACAAATCTCTGTCTTGTCAGTGTAATGGATGAAACGGCGGTGTACTCTTGCTCGAAAGTTCTCTCCTTTAGTGGATATGTGTACAAGTATACAAAGAAGGAGACTGGATCTGAGCTCCATGTGTCGCGCCGAACGACCCATCGCTCTACCCATGCCTGTGAGACTGGAGCCTTTTACTTCGTAATTAATTAATCCGTATCTCGTTATTGTACGACGTTGGAAAGAAGGAGGGTAGAGGAAGGAAGAAGACAAAGTTATATTTTGTTCTAGTATTATGCTTGATAAACCAGACTCACCCAGTATAGCGATCACCTCATTATTAACCACGCTGTTCCTCTTGTTGATCATCGCCGTTCAGTTTACTCGCTATTTTTTTTCTTCTTTAAACTCGCTTATACTTTAATCATATTTATTTTAAGTATTTCTCGACTCACCTGAAACAGTCAAGAATACATTCTTTTTTAACTAATTGTCAAATTTTTTCATATGATTATTAAATTTGTCGTCCAATTATTTCGGTTTCATTTTTCATCACCAAAATTCCCTTAAATAATGGGTAAAAATTGGCCATTTTCAATTCGCGTTGGCATTCGAATTGTAGTGATTAGACCTCGCTATATTATTCGATGGGCTTCCTGAAGGGCGCGTCTCCGCGACCAAGTAAAACGAAACCTTATTGGCCTGTACCGAAAATGAAAATGAAACAATAATAAAAACATATGTCCAATATATTGTCTCGCATCGCGGCTGCCAGGGTCGCGTGAAGTTTGCTTGACATATATTTCTGCGAAATTACGAGCCGGGTTTGACAATCCAGATGGGTGTCCATGTAAGAATGCGATTCATATGAATTTCGTTGAAAAGCGAAAATCCTGACGAAGGATCGTGATGAGACAATTTTGATAAAGGTTTATTCGAGGAAAAGTAGATGACGAGGGGAAAAAAGTTGCTCAAAGTTTCCACTGCATATGTGAGTTTTGGACGATATCCAGCAGGGCAACATTAAAAAAAAGTCTGCGTAGTACTGGGAAATCAAGGGAGCATGATTGACTGAACATGCAGGCGCATCAATTTTATTGGAAAATGAATTCATTCTGTGATCGAATAACGACTTTATATTCAAATTGCTATCCAGAGCTACATTCATTATCGTGGGCCATGGCAGGTCATGTCGAGAATCAAATAAAGAAAACCCAAAGGTATGAAAATAAATCGATTGCGTGAGCTTGCATGGACCCGAGCTTGTTAACGACACTACGGAACATATAATCACGAAAATCATGAGCATTAGCTGAGAATCCAATACGTTTGGCATTATGAAATCGTGATCGAAGATGAAACACTAGCAGCCTTAAGGGGGCTTAGATTAAACTCTATGAAACGGTGGAAGCAAATATGTGCGTTTTGAACAGTAGTTGGTTACGAATGTGACGGAGGTATGTCAGGATGTATACCATCCACTTTGAAATAGTACAATTCTGAATGGTAGCCGGGACACAAAGTGTGTGACGTTATAGGACTGCTATATATTCTCTGGTATAACCCTCTTGTTCTACGTAGTTGAATCATCGACGCGTCGCTCTATGCGTGGAATTCACTCACGGTCTGTAGCCGGACTCTGTTAGATCCCAGCAATCTCTGTTCCCGACGGCAGGATTTTGACGGATGGCCGCGTTCGAACAAAAGTGATCCTGCCGTATTCAGCGACTAACTACTGTGTGCTGCAATCCATTGCCAGCGGACTGACTGAGGAGAATTCTCGCGGTGATACACATATCTAATACATACGTATTTCATAGATACATATACATGTAAATATGAGGTTGTATATAGGCGTGGGAAACAGTGAGAAGGCGTATAGATAGATAGGCCCTAGGTGGAGAATTTGTGGTGAAGAATGAGAGACGAAGAAAGGATGTATGAACGGATGAGTGGGTCGTCCAGGAAAGAGATGGTCCAGCTGCTCTCTGGATGAGCAAGTTGAAGATCGGAAGGGTTGGCCAATGCAATGGTGTTTCTGGCAAAGCAGGACAAATGGTTGGAGCCTTAACCATATTTCTGAATGCATACTCTATTCTCCAATACCGATGGTTGTGTGTCTATATACAAGTGCGCACACCTATAGCAACATGCGTATTGATAATACGGATCCAACATACAAGAGGAGCCCTGGTATTATCCACCAGAGCTTTGGGTATCGGTCTAGAAGAGTCAGGTAATTCTACTCGGTCGAGTACCTACTACGTTTGCCGATCACCCAGCAGCCGCGTTCCTCTCTCTCTCTCTCTCTGCTATGCCTTTTTCCTTTGTATCTGTGTACGCTATATACCACGGCGAATGGGAAGCGACCCTACGTAACGGAAGACTCGATCGAGATGCGGAGAAGAGATGCGGGGCTGGAGTGCGCAATGAAGGCTGCACGAATGCAATGGCTCGCGGCTGTACTGGCGCAATAGTGTGACACTGTTGCTTTGATAGCTGCGGGGGAAGTTGATTGGTAGACTGACTATAGCGCCAGGCGCAAGTAGAACCACCACACGATGGGTGCCAGATATACGAGTTCATTACTATGTAGCGGCCGACCAAGCCAACTGGAAGGGGTTTACACTTTAACATAAAAAGGATATATAGGCTGAGGCATGAAAGAGACTCGTAGTTGGACAGACCCAGAAAACCGAAAGGGTTAGCCGATGCTTGGGCAATGAAAGTATGGAGGATTGTTTGCTGGAAACACTAGCGAGAACCCCCGTTTCTGCAGCCACCAAGCATTTACAGAGCTACGCCACGTCCCTACATTCGGTCAATGGCTGTTTTCAGTAACACCGAGAGGGTTGCCAGCTAAAAGAGGGTTTGACCGAGCACTGTAATGCTTCGCGTGTGTACTCGCGGTGAAAGAGCTGAGAGTTACCGCTAACACGGAATGTTAGTTGCGTCAAGTCTGTTGTTTTACCTGATGATGCAACATTCGTCCTCGCACGATCACAAATTTACAGAGAATCCGTACGACAGTTGTTGCCGAATTTAAAGACCAAACAAGTTTGATGGTGATACAATCTTTACTGGTTCTTTTGTTTAGTAGATTTTAAGCATCTTTCCACCCAATTACAGCCCATGGATCCATCGCGCTCATGCGGAAAGTTCGAAATATAATGTGTACGCGTAAGCAGAGGAAAAGAAAGGGGCGAATTATAGTGAACACGCGGATCTATTCACCCCTTGTCGCGGCATCGCTTCATGTTCCTTTGGGCGTCATCGTTCCTGAATAAACATGACATTATTAAGCGTACTGCTGGCCGGCAAACACTCGCAAATTAACATACAAATTGAGCGACGAGAGATCGTTCGGACTGAGACATCGTCGTATCTACGTTGTGTTGACGACTTTGCTCTCTATTCTGCTATGTTTACAGCAGTGTTTACTCTTGCGCATCGTTTGTGAAGGATCGGTTACAGACGACGTCATAAAGACGGTATTTGTCATTTATTTCTATGTGTTAACTGTTCTCAGTCTGTGACATAGTCTGCTTTGAGTTGATAGAAAATAGACGTTTATTCGTCGAAGACAATGGAGCACAAATTTCCTAGGGATATTTTACTGCCAGGCCCAATAATTTTTTTATTCCATAAAAGAAAAAGCCCATGGAGGATTTGCTTCTACCATCCAATTTTCTGATATTAAAGTGCGCCCATTTTCATCGGTTCATTTCCCCGAGCGTACAGGCGAAAACTACGTTATCCGCTCATTCGTTTGTTCCTATAGAGGACAAACAGCACCGCCACCAGTAGCAAACACCGTGGAAAGTACATTTGGCGATTCCGCATCGTGCTATCACCAGGGGCAGAGCTCTGTGGACCTCATCGCCCCGCTGCATACAAATGATGAATTACGAATATCGAGCCCCAACCTCTTTCGCGTTGACACGATGAAAGCCAGTCGCGACAGGCCTACAAACGCCATCTTCTCTCGATTTGCAAGCTCATTCGGGCCCTCCCACGGGTTAAACCCATCCTCTTCTGTCAACTCCATCACGCACCGGAGTTCCTACTGTTGTACGAGCTTGCTGGTTTTTCGTGAGGGGATATAGGGTATTCACAGCCAACGAGGTATGACACGGCATAGGTCACCGAGGTGGAAAATTATTCATCTCACGCCAACGGAAAAAGCGATCCAACGGCAAATTTAGGAAAGAGATGTACCGACCTGCTACGTATGTACAAACCGTGCTACTGTGTGCATGTATAACGGAGGCACAAGCCGTAATATACGGCAGTCTTTCTCTCTCTCTCTCTCTTTCTCACTGTCGCTCTTTTATTGCTTTCTCTTTCGCCCTCTACTAATACGAGAAGCTGTAGATTCGAACGGAACTCTGTATTCCACAAGCTTTATTCTAGTTTCGACCAAGTTTAATTGAGTGTAGCACTTTTCCACTGAGACACGAGACTGAGAGACGCGGACATGAACAGAGCTTTCTATCCAATGATTTGTTTCCACCGAGGAATATTTGATCTGCAAAAAGTTGGTGATGAGTTTTATCTACAATTTTACAGCTTGGCAATCCAGATTTCTCTGCTTCTCCGCGGCAATTCAAATGCGATGCCTTCATGCAAGAGTTTTGATAGTTGTGCACCTGTAGTTCAAAGCAAACAGTCTGATCCAGCTGTTTCTCACAAGTCTTTCTTAATTAGTCACGACTCTGAATCTTTTGTCTCTTCGTTCCCGTTCAACGACGTCACTTATAGTCATTACATAATTAATTTGAGGCTGCCAGAATCACACTTGGCAAGTCTCGAAAATTTATCGTCTCGGAATGTGGGCATGACATCCAAGTCGGTTATGATGCGAAAAAAAGCGCGAGTGGCCGACATCAGTGGTTCGCAGCGATAAAATTGCATGAGACCTTAACCACGAGCTCATTTTATCTTTCTATTCACCTCTTTATGCTCCTCTCCCTCCCTCTTTTTCTCTCAATCTCTATGTCTCACGGATGGACCGGCTCAAGGGAAAGGTGACCATGGCGCTTTATTCATGGAAAATGTATGAAGGCTGTGGAGGAGCCAGAGACCACAGACGCGATAGAATCGCGAACACCTCCCGCAGCTGGCTAACAAACTAGGAGAACGCAGTCTCGTTCCCTTATACACACTCGCCCCTCACCGGGAAAATGCTTGCTAATGAGGGGGATGAGAGCCCCTTGAAATATTCAGTGAGTCACGTTTATTCGAGATTTAGGCTTCTGCGCCTAATGGACGTAGACGCCTGGAGCACTCGTGGCCCCATACCCTGTCACCTCCCTCGGACTTTCCCCTTTCCCTCTCGGACATGTCGCCGACACCGGACCTCCCGTAACTAAACTATTTTCCCGGGACAAAACGACTCTCGCTATAATTTTAATTCCGCCCTCTCCCTGCATATTTTACACTCGTTAACAATGACAATTCGTTCGCTTTCTACTCGAGCAGCCATTTTGAAACAATATTACGATTTTTATACAAAACTTTTCTAAGCAATGATCATCACGACGTCGAGTACGGCTGGTTTTATTTTTCCGAATAGAAAAAACAAAATCATAACACTTTTTACGTCTTTTCTCACTTTGCTCCTCATTCGCTGATGTATATGTCAAAGCGTTAATTAAAGTACAGCCGTTAAAGCTGAAGATCTGCGAACGACCAAGAGACGTGAGAATTCTCGCGAAAGAGAGCTTTCTTGAGATCCTTAAGTCGTAAGTCGTGATAAAACTCAATCACCGCTGTAAAGGCTCCGAGAGATACAGTCAAAAACCCTCCGTGTATGTACGGTGAGAAGAGATTCCTCTAAACAAGGATTTTCCAGAGGAATTAGTATGACGAAGTGAGTATGAGAGAAAGGGAGATCGAGAAGCAAGGCCAGCGATGATGACGAGGGAAAAGTAAATGAAAAAAAATCTGTAAAGATCGGGGGATAAGAGAATTGTTACATAGTAGGGCTGGGAAATGAGATCAGCTCGTAAAACTGACGAATTGTTTTGCACTTTCCCAACGAGCGTTCAATGACAGCTCGATTTTTGGTTCTGCCGAAATTAGAACCAGCAGACTACTCGTTTGTTTCTCGAGCATCATTGGAATGAGGCGGCCATCACTGCCGAAATAATCAGGGGACACGCAAGTCTGTTTTTCCTGAGTCGATTCGGCTCATTAAACACTTTAGATTTTACTCGCCATTAGAAAGGCTCCCCTCACGACAAAAAAGAATGAAACTTGTCAGGGTGCAGTGATTTTGCGAGACGCATATCCCTCATTGATCGACGCTATGGCGAATTGCCCATCCCTCTATAGTCGGTTTTCTATGTTAACCAGTCTCATCTGGATGCAGATTGAAGAGGAATATCGAAAAGACTATTCGAGCGCCTGATGCTCGGTATAGGACTCTGACTGCTCAAGATGAAAACTCTATCGATTCATTCGTCGCATTATCTTCTCAGAGCTTTTCTTCTCGTCGCTCTTACTTGCTGCCAGCACATATTCACCAATACCGGTTCAACCCTCGAGCGATTAAAGTTTGCGACACACCCACGTACTACCCTCCGTCTCCCATTTCCTCAGGTCTCCCTCGCACTCGCTCTTGATCTATACCGCTATCCTACCCTTGGGAACTTTTGCGAATGACTGTCGTTCTTCTACAAAATCAATTTCGTCACAAAAATTTGGTACACGCGGCGGAGCTTATCAAGCTTTTTTTGTTCCAGCGTGAACAAGACAGGAAGACTCTCCCGTACTTTGGATTCCTCCCGTGCGTCTTTGTCACTCTCCTTCGCTCTCATGCTCTCTCTCTCTTTTACCGGCGCAGGAGCCCGTGAGAATTCTCTTGAATGCAAAGTGGTAAGCATCTATATCGTTCGACTCGTGTGCGTGTTGAAGAACAAGGCAAGGTGAAGAGATACGGTCATAGAGAGAAAGAGAGGGCGAAAGACACGTGCCAAGCGACAAGCAGTTAAAAAAAGACCAGCAAGAGAAAGAACCAACGACTATAGCAGTCGCCGCGAGGGGGTGAGCTTAGGGAGCGCTGAGTGGCATGCGGATCAGGAAATTTCACTAAACTCTTCACCGCACGTTATACTCCATCATTACCTTCGAAGCGGGAGGTTCCGTTCACTTTTTTCCACCTGTTTTTCACTTTCACGTCACATTCTTATTTATTTTTTGAAACTCTAGAAAAAAATATGCCAATATCTATTAATCATTATTATTTAATCCATGAAAATCGTATTCAATGGCAAAGTTTCAATTTTACCTAAATCTATGGTTTTTGATGAAAACGTCGTAAGTTTGAAGTTCAATGAAGCGAATTAATAACTTTGAGCTTTCGTCATTTGATAGGCAGAAAAAAGATTCGGACG
This sequence comes from Diadegma fenestrale, assembly GCA_037043255.1. Taxonomy (NCBI): domain Eukaryota; kingdom Metazoa; phylum Arthropoda; class Insecta; order Hymenoptera; family Ichneumonidae; genus Diadegma; species Diadegma fenestrale. The sequence continues at coordinate 13,339,533 of CM073309.1, read as the reverse complement.
CGAGAACGCGAAACTTCGTCATTCGATTTTTAACACTGTCTTGGGAAAAGTCAAGAAATATGTGATTTTGATGCTGCTGAAGTTTGCAACGTTGGAATGCAACGAAAAATATTTGATTTTATTGATGATTCGTTTACTTTTCAATGTCATCCAAATTTTTTGAGCCGATATGATTTGTGGGTGGCAAAAATCGATTATTTTATCATCGTAATTACATTCTGCATTCGAATTATTATTTTTGTCATAGATAAAAGAGAATTTCGTTGCATTCCAACGATGCAAACTTCAGAGTCATTGATTTTGCTTGAAGCTTTATAATAATTATTTGAGCTCGTCGATAAATTTAGCCTGAGATATGATGGATCAGCGATCTTCGGGACCTGGAATTTTCAAAGTGGACATTTTTCGAGAGCGTACGTCCGATCGAGATAGAAATGGATCAGCTCATGCAGGGCGAAGGCAAGAATGGGCTGACTCATTTTCGATCCGATCGGTCCAGCGGTGTCGCGATGAATCTCCTGTTTGAAATTTACAGCTATGGCCTTCGCCCTGCTCACGGCAGAGCAACTGGTCCGTGCCCTCAAATTAAATCTCGACGTTTGATCGATGCAAAAACTGCGAGGATTCTTATATCGTTGCGTATTCTACGATATTTGAGAGCTTTTAGCGATTATTGCAGAGATTACTTGGGGCGAAGAAAAAAAGAAACTCAATGCTTCTAAAACGTGTTACATACACCGGTGGGAGTTAGCAACTCTCGGCAGCGAATCGTATAGCCGATTGGAAAGCCTTTTAAATAGATTGTAAATTTGTTTTCCTCTTGGGATTGCGGTGTATATATGCAACTCGTAAATACATAGATATATGAAGGTATATTCAATACGGGGGCTCTGTCTGTGTGTGCGGACAGCGGTGCACATTGTGCAATCCACAGAGGAGCAATGAAGCTCAAATGTGAGATGGTGGTGGTGGTGGTGGAGGAGTGAGAATGGCGTCGATAGAGGTCGATCTCCCACGTATACGAAAGCTGGCGAGAAAACTCGGGTGATTAATGACCGTACAGTCGAAGGGTAAGTCTCTCGCCACGTTCGCATCTCTGGGAAAACGTTTTCGAGACACACTTTTATACTGACGAAATGTTTCAACGTGTAGACTCTGCTGTTTTGGCTATTCCCCATGTGGGAGAAGAAATTTCTCTTGCTTTTCCATTCTTATTCCATCGTTTCATTTCTCAAAAGTAACGCACAAACTTTTCGATTATTCATTTACCTTTTTTTCATGAAAAATGGCAAATTGCTCGATATTCCCATGGATTTTCATTCAACGAAGAATAGAATTTTTACTTTCGAAAATGTGTCGAAAGATTTTTTAAGTATTGATCTCTCGTTTTCTCGAAATTTAATATTATCAAGTCGATCGATCAATTCATCATAGTTGAGTGAAGCAACACATCGTTGAGCCCGATGTATCGAAAATATCGGTGCGTGCAATAATGCATGGGTCACATTCATCATGTGTGCTCGCCTTAGTACGTGGCAGGGTGAACACAGTCATTTTATATCTATCCAGACACTCCGAACTGAAAACCCGGTTCCTTTTTCCTATTCCCCCATCTCGCTGCCTCCCGTTCTGCCGACTTCCCAAGTACATGAGAAAAGGAAATTCTGAACCGTACGACTCTACCTATAGGCCGAGGTTGCGATCACTCAAGCACTAAGCTGAGATTATAGTAACGTCGACACAAGAATCATGAGTGAAAAAAAAATATACATGCGATAAAAAAGGAAACAAACAATTTGTCTTACATTCCGAAAACGTAGAAAAAAAACGATGAGCGAAATGTAAAAACTGCCGAACTGGCAAGAGATTTCGACATACAAGCAATTTCTGATATTTTGTCTTTTGTAATGAATGATATCAACATCGTTTGGGCTCTTTCCGGTCTTTTGGCAAAATCTGATGGTCAAGGGTGCAACGTATCTTTTTTTATCAATTACTCGAAGCGACGTCATTTGTTTTTATTTTTCTAACTGAATCTCAAGAGAGCGCGTCTCAATGTATGAGAATTCTCTGGGATAGGTAATAGCGCTGCCTTTAAATCATCGCGTGCCATCCATCTTGCCATGGTTCGACGGCCCCGACAGCGTCTCCTCGCCCCATGTGATGCTGCATTCGCAGACTGTGACACATACAATATCAAGGTTTTACGACTCGTAGCATTGCCTCCACCGAAACCGATATCTGAGCGAGATAAAATAAACGCTATTCAATAAAATAAATGAAAAAGTTTCGCTTAAACACTGAATATTGTCCAAGAACGAGATATGCTTGGCATGGATCAGTTTATCGGTTCTTCACGCTCGATGTGTCAATAGTAGTCGATTATTAAGGGAAGAATTTATTCAAGCACCGCGAGAAAACTGAATTGGCTGTAAAATGGACAGGAACACCTGAAATTCGTAGTTTTTTTGGGTTTACTATGAAATTTCATCACTTAGAAACCGAGATTGATTGTTCATCGGATAAATTACTACGATATTTTGGAGAAAATATATCGTTGAAAATTTCTGACACAAATGTTGCTCATAAGAATGTGAAAATATCATTAAAAAGAAATCAATTTAATGGGCGCATATAAATGCATACGTTTTTGTAACTTTTAGCTTCCGGCGAAATTCCCTAAAAAATTCCCGGCCAAATCGAGAGCAGACTAGGGTGAGTACGTTTATTCGAATTTGCTCCGAAGCTACACGTATACGAATCTCGATTCCGGCGACGCTTTAGCGAGTCCATTATAGAGATTGTGGTCGCGACCTCAGCACAGCGCGAACCACCACGAAGTACCAGCATCGGAAGGGACTGGGTAAGCTCTCGTCTCGGCTTCTCTCATCGCCTAAAAGTGCTCCATCCTTCATTCACCCGCAAACTCCACTCATTTCTCGCACCCTTCTTTACGGTGTGTGAGTGCCCGCTCACGGTTCATACCCCGCGCGCATTCGTACAGTTTCGTTCGTTCGAGAGTGAGAATGAGTATTTTACCTCTTTTCAAATGAATATGTATGTCTGTGAACTTTCCTCTCGCTTCTTCTGCACCGCTGGTACGTTTTTCCTCGAATCAAACAACTTCACGATCGCATTGTCCCTTAAAGTGTATCATTTTAAAAATCGCCATCTTTTCCAATAAGTTACAACATCGTACTCGTGCAATTCAGGCATGTTGAAAAACAAAAGTATCCAAAGGGAATCACAAGCTAAACAATAGAAGTCCCTTAATGAAAAAAAGAGAAAAAAATACTGCTGTGGCAATTTGGAAATCTTGTTTCGGCTTCTCTACTTTTCCTTTATTTTATTCTCTCTCGCGGCAAATCTCCAACGTCTGGTGACGTTCAGCCCCGGCCAAATTAGAAATTAAGAGAGGGATAGATAAGCAGAGGCAGGCAGGGACGAGAGAATGGAGGGCGGTCGAAAAAGAAAGAAAGTTGGTTGAAGCCGGAGAATAATACACCACCCACTGGTGTGAAGTAAAAGGAATTTCCTCGTCTTTTTTTTTACAGCCCGACGAGAAGCAAGGGAGAAGGTTTCAGGAGTAGGGTGTAAGATGAGAGAAAACGTGGAAGTCAGAAGGTGGGTGCGAACTCCGTTGGGAGTAAGACAAATTTTGCGTAATTTAAATTAGAGGCGCTCGAGGGAGGGAGGTATATAGCGGCGAATTGAAGAGAAAGAAAGAGAGAGCGAGAGAAGCTCGTGCTGATGGAGGTGGAGATGAATTTCTCGCGTCTTTGCTATCCTGGTATTCCTTGTGCCCAGCGTCGTCTTTGCTCTCCTCCCCCCCGTCCCGTACACACCCCAAGTTCCATCTCGAGGTAGAGCACTCCAGAGAAAGAAGGGGCTGCTTTTCGTTCACGGCAAGTGACGTTGATTCCTTCTCGAGTGCTTGCGAAATTATTCATTACAGCTGTGGGATGTGCTCGCCTCACTGTGGCTGCTGCCTTCCTCCAAGTTTTTATACATATACAGGCCATTTTGTCCAAACTTACAGAATCTCCTAGGCCAATTTGACTTTGTTACATTATCATTATTACTGCCTATAAAAGTGCAATTAACAATATTCCAAGTTTCATAGATTTTCTTATTCCGTAAAAAGTGTCTAAGGATGTTGCTTGAAAATAATGTGAAAGCACTTTCATACAAGCTCTCAGGCAGCCCGGACGTTAAGTCACAATGAGCTTGATATTTTCTTCAATAACAAGCTTTTGTTATTCATATTCCTGCTTTAAATGACAAGGATTTCGAGTATTTGCAAACTCTGTAAGGCGAGTATACTCGGAGTGAAATGAGAAGCCGAACAACAACAACGAGACGAAGAGAGAAGCTCAAAATGAAACGCGAGGGGGTAGAAAGAGACGAGAATTCAAGGATTTATCTCCACTTACTCTCGGGATAAAACCTCTGCTTGTATGTCTATGAAACTGTGTGCAAAGGTGACCATGACACCCGACAGAGCATTTGCTGAGGTTGTCGTTGATTTCCACGGTAACCGGTAACAGTCCCGGGTAAATTCGTTTTTTTTCCCTGGTGGAAAGTACTGCCGGAGTTTCTACCGACACAATGCACGCTATGGGCATACTAACGTTTCGCAAGATTGCTCCTACCTATCTAGATTCTCAGTAGTATATGCTGCGAGACACACGTATAACCTTTTTTTCATACGATTCCATTGCAGCTACTCTACCGTATAAGATATCGTTTCCGCAAAGTGTTGTGTGTGTAAAACGAAATAATAAGCCACCGCGTAGTCTATATACCGAATAGTATAGTAGTGAAGCTTGAAAATTGCAGACATTCCAGGTTGCGATTGGATGCAGTAGTCCGCGTGTATTCTGTGACCTTCGGGCGAGTTCCAAGAGTATTTTCTCTGCTTTTCAACCCCTGCAAGTCTCGTTCCGCATGAGGGAGGGCTAAAATCGAAAAATTGAGTCTACCAGCGAGTTCTATCTCGATGTCCAGTTATTATCGCTTCTCCCTGCTGCTGCCAAGTCCTTCAAAATCACTTGTTAATCGATCCTCTCACAACTCACTTATGTTTTTCCTCTCATTTTTCTCTGGTACCACTGACAGAGATTCTTTTCAGATTATCGTCGCGCGCTTGAGGCTTCTACGAAACGAATGTTGCCGGAATACGAGCGACAGAAAAGTAAAGCCGGGAAACCGTTATCTCAACGATGTTTCCCGAAACCGAGGGAATAATACAATTTTCGTAGATATTTCGGTTCGTATATGTTTCGTGGATTGCGTAGTCACGTTGCCGTGTTTTCCCCTTCTTTTCTTATGAAAAAAAATAATAATAAATAGAGTAAACCGCGAACGAGAGATTTATTTCTACTGGTGGAAAAATTTATCATTCTAATGGACGCTCGTTAATGTCACTACTGGAGGAAGCGACGCCCTCGTATTCTTCACTTTTTCATTCCGCGTGCACGCCCTCGCACCGACTTTGCACATAATGCTAGCGATAACAAAATTATTTTTCTCCATATTTCCGATGGCTTGCTACGGATCTGTCGGATAGATTGCCCGGATTTGAGTTTATGTACTCGGCTATATCTCCCAGTCGAGTCGAAAGCACGATTTTAATTTAAAGCAAACTAGAACGGAGTACGCCAGTCGAGGAGAATCTTATTTTATAAATCACCCTTTCATTTTTTTTCCAGCCCGCTTCCCAGAGAAATTGGCCCATTACGATGAATAGTCCTTATTAAAATTAAGCAATTATTATACACTAGGAAGAAATTTCTCCTTTGGCGTGTGCTGCTGTTTATCATTCTTTGTGAATAATTATTTGACTTTTTACAAATGCTGCATGAATCCCCATTCGGTTATGAAACCTTACGAAGATTATTTTCGCTTTTTTTTACTTCAGATTTCCCAGCAACAAACTCCCTTTCATACATTTACTCTTCCTTTCCATCTCGGGGCTTGGTTTTCGCAAAATCGAACAAAACACTGTGGCATTGAAGTTTGTAAGGTGTTAGTGAAATAAGAACAAATAGAAAATGATGTGCTGAACACCTGGCCAAGTTCCCGAGCACTACTTGCTTGGGAAAGCGTGAAGTCTTGGAACAATGGAACCTGACACGTTATTACGCAGGGCTGCCTGGAGCGCAGGATTAAATATCATAATTAATGTCGGATTCGGTCACAAGGCGGTATAGCTCCGAGCCGACGTGAGCTCTCATTGTTGTAGAAGAAACAGAACGTGCCCCTCATTGTCGCCCTGAAGGTTTCAGCCACCTCTCCCATTTTCTTACGGTTCACCGCATCTATTTATGAAATTTCGGGACTAAAGTCAAAGTATTTAAATTTTATTGAAATTTAAAGCGATTTTTTGTTATTAAATTACCGATTCGATTTTTCAATGGCTCGTCAACGCATGGGCGCTACGAACATCAACTGTGAAACGTTTGTGAAATTTCAACGAGACCCTTTTTACGAATATTGCGACTCGGAATGTTTTGGAATATTTTCCGCCCTCGCAGAGGTAAGTTTTGCTCGAAAATTCGTGTACGCAGGCTTTAACAGTGCAAGACTTGAATCTGATGTTTCACTTCAAGTGCGCTGCAAGCATGACTTGTATGCGTTGGAATGATGTGATTGAAGTTTGCAATAGCAGGAATAGATCTGTACAGTATATTCATAGTGTGGAACATTCTGTACGCGTATCGAGCCGCACAGAACTTAAAGTCGGTACACATTAATTAGGCTTAGGCTTGCCATCAGGTATAGGTTTAATTACTTTCGCCAGATCAGGGTTCTGTGGAAACGGCCGTAGTGCCGATGTTCTCGGCAAGGGAATCGGAGCTTCGTAATTCCCGAGCGAGTTAACAGGGGCGGAATATAAACCGGAACGTGGATTCGGAATATCCGTGTGGGAGCGATGGCGCTTTGCAAGCAAATGAAACATGAGAGAGACGGAAATAGAGGAGCCAGCGTTGGACTTGCGAGAGCCAGCAGAGGATATGAATCGCATGAGCGGCTGAGCCATTGTAAACACGCGTGTAACAGGGGACTCATCTCTGGCTAACCTCTTGCCCAGAGGTGTTTCAACCACTTGCCAAACTGCGCTGATTCTGACTGCATGGCCTTCCCATCGCCATTAGCGAACAGTGAACATCCGCCTCGGCTGCGAAATTGCTATAAACTATAGCAATTTTCTCTTCAGTTAAAATAAGGCAAGATTTTTCAATTTGGAAAAAAAATCTTTTTTATAGGTGAATTAAGATTATCGAGCAATTGACGTTCAACGGGCAATTTGGAGGACGATTTGGTGCCGATAATCCTCCAAAAATCATATACGGAAGGCAGAAAAGAGAGTAAACGTAAGCGAAAACGTATCGGTTTGATTTCTCATACCATTCAAAATTTCTATACTGAATCGTTCGAAACGGGAGCAGGCGCTTTGATAGTTCAAGCTCGGAATAATCTTGGCGAGAGGGCAACGATCAGTGTTCATTCCGTTCACCTCATCTCCAGGCCTATTTCAAAGCAATATAGCACAGGATAAATGTGACCAGAATATTGAATACGTCACTGCGGAAAAGAGTGAGAGCGCAAGAGAATTGGAGAGAACTCGCGAATATTGTAATCGCGTCGCGTTAGTTAGCTACGCTTCGGCAAACTTCGTAATTTGCGTACATTGATTGAATCGTCGAGTGGCTTCTCTTATACATATTGCGTTGGCACTGCATGTCAATGAAGTACACCATATACCTACATCGCGAGGACGAGCAGGATGCGGAGAGTATATCGCACGCAAAGGGCGTTACAGCTCGAGAAGCTACTTAATTTATATATTAGATCGGGAGATTTGCCTTTTTTACATCATCAGATTCTGAAGAATTTTTCAAGCTAATTTGTCCATCAGCTTCGAGCAGTTTTTCACGGTTTAACCAAATTTTACAAATGAAATTGGAAACAAACCTAAAAAGATCAGGATACAGATGAGAACGGGAAGCTGATTGGATCATCCAACGATTTGCTGCCAATATGGGGCATTAATTAATTCAATACAATTAAATTGATCGATGACCATGACACGCGAGCATCAATTCCTCTCATCCTTTTGCAAGTAACAGACTGCTCGGTTGTATTGACTGGCTGAATGCCTCATGCGCGGCTCGCTATTGAAGCAACGTTCGCTTGAAAGGACGTGCAAATAAAAAAAAGACTGGAAACGACGAGTATAAAAGATTTTAAACGATATGAACAGTGCGAAGAGAAAGTAAGAAAAAGGAGAAAAAGTGCGTGGTGAGTTCTCTGTTGTTTCTCATCAAGTATTTGCCGCCACGTGGGAATTTCGAGCATAAAAATGTCTGTGCACTGACAGGGCGAGCTTAGAGTGAAAAGTCATGACCGCACGATGCCGAGAATGTTCACACGTGAAACGACTTTGGCTACAAGCTTTCGCGCATACCATATCAAATCCATAATTCACCCACCACATTCATAACTTATTCCGAAGATTCTTAAGCTTCGTTCAAAGCAAGAAAAAGTCGCAGTAGCGAGGGACATAGGGAAAAAAAAATCTTGAAAGATATAACGACGACGTCATTTCTGCGATGTATTCAATTGAAAGAAAAATACGTCAGTAATCGTTTCCATTAATTGAAAAAAACATGGAGAAAAAGGACAGAGTTATTTTATAAAAATTCGACACTTCATTCAACTTTTATCTCCGGCGTGACGAACGAAAAGTTCCAAAGAGATTGAAACCTCGTTTGCACTGGAATTTTTCACATTTTTCTCTCAAGCTGTTTGATTCTGGTTCAGAGGAGAGAAATAGTGATGTGATGAGCTTGCCTGGCCCGATTCCCCGTGTCAGGGCTCTATTCTCCGGCGTTATACTCGAGGATATATCTCTGATGGTCCGAATGTTGAGAGAGTTGGGACACATTGGCAGGCTGCAAGAAACTCGTTGAAAACTTGGTCGAACGCGTTTGTAACCGGAGCGGGGTCCGCCTTTTCCTCCCTCGTTTCTTTGCAATCTTCTAACGTTTCCATGTCTCTTTGTTATCTATTTTTATTCCCGAACATAGACACACATACACGCACATACGGATACGTATATTTATGTATATTAAACATTGTATACCGTAGTATAAAGTCGCGCGCTCTCCTCAACCCCGGACGTTTTTCTCCAAGGGGCGTATCTAAATAGAAACTGATGCTTTCGCGCTTCTCGCGCACCCCTATATTGCCGTCTTTAGAATACTACGTGAAAACTTTTCTGCTTCCGCCGGCTTCATTGTCCCACCTACGCCTACAAGCTTCTTTTTCTTCGGTACTTTGTCGTCTCACGCTCGAATACCACGAATATAAGACGATTCTTCACGTCGTGGGCACATGAAAAGTCGAGATACACTGTGCCCCTCAAAGCACGAAGGAGAGCGAAGGAGAAAAGGAGCTTTGTCGCGCGTGTGCTTTTTTCCGTAGCTGTGCCCTCGAGCGCGAATCTTCTGGCGAAGAAAAGTGAACGAGACACGCTCTTCGAATACCAAAACGGGGGGTTATAGCGACCCTGGAATAGCTTTGACTTCTGTCAACTCTGTTTCAATACTTCCATCCATCGATGCTGGACGCAATACTTGACTTTTTCTCGTCGATCCTTCCATATTCCTTTTCTACAAAATTCCTATTTCTCGTCTCTCACAACTTGCCAATTTCCTTTCTCCGTTGAGGCTTTATCATTCGGAAAGACAGTTGTAAAGTAAAGTAAAATAAAGACGTGAGTAATGAGACAAATCGAGAGATTTCGAGACAAATTTTCATACGGCCTTTCAATGTTTCAATCAATCGATTTCATTTTTGAGATTTCCTTGATGAAAAGCAAAAAAAAAAAGTTTCGTCGGACTTTTTATGGGGTGGATTTGGTCGTATATATATATTGGACCATTTTCTAGTATTGCAAACGATTTTGAAGGAATTTTTATACCGCGGCTGGTTGCATGAATTCGCTCCCTTTCTTCGATAAAATGCGAAAGGGCGAGAGGAGAAAATAGTGGAATGTAAAAGAATTCGGCATAGTGTCTTTCCGTGGAAGCAGAACATGCAGGGAAAAAGGAGAAGCTTCTCCATGTCTCTCGGGTGATTCGCTACTTCGTATACTTTCTCTCTCTCTCCCTCTCAAAGTCTATTCTCGTCTGTCTCTTACGGGGTGTTCCCGGGCCAAGCTCACAATAAATTCGCATGGACATTGGTATGCGGTTGACGATCGCCTCCAGGCTCTTACAGCCCGGATAACGGGTGGGGGTGAGGCGGCTCAACGACCCTTCGACCTACCAAGATGGTGATACGCACCCCCGCGTCAACCCTCGATGCCGCAGGCCAAAACTCGACGCATGCTTCTCGAGAAGAGGGAACGAGAGCGCGTGACATTTTCACAACGGTCTAAGAACGTTTGGCGTGAGACCGTAACGGGCAATCCGGAAAAAAAAATAATCATACCAACGAATTCGATTAGTATAGCTCATGTTGACCAGAACTCTGGACACTTGAATGACTTGGCAGAAAGATACAAAAACAAATTGAGGACCAGAGCAGCGATTGCATGATTTGTAAATATCTAAAAATTCTTCAGGAAATCATGAGTCTGAAGTTTTCTCCGTTGGAATGCAACGGAATTCTTAAAATGTAATTACGATGATCAGATGATCGATTTTTGTCACCCGAAAAGCAGATTGGCTCGGAAAATTTGGATGACATTGAAAATTGAACGAATCATCGATAAAATCAAATATTTTTCGTTGCATTCCAACGTTGCAAACTTCAGCATCATCAGGGAACCTTGATGCTCGAAATGCCCGTCCAAAACCTTGTGCAATTGTGTGAACGGTTCAAATCATCTTGAGGACTAGAAAGAAATTCTTTAACTTTTCGTTACTATTTCTCATATTGCAATCCTTGCAATTTCCCATTTTTAATAATCTCATTCATAATTATCTCAAAATAATGTCGTTATTTATACTTCCATTCCTTCGCGGCTGAACTTTGTGCACCGAAACCGTTGAGAGCCATAATCATATTACGCAGCGACTATTGTATATCAGCGTGCGTGTTTACTACAGGCAAATCAGCGAGAAAGCCTATATATTATGAACTCACTCCTCTTTCACGAGTGTGTTTGAGGTGGTGAAGCGTGTTGATGACAGACAGCGTGTACGAAGCCGATAGCGATATAAATCCTTCCTATTGCCAATCCAGATACACACCCAAACCAGAAACACACACACACACATACGGTCAGTTGCCTTTCACATGCTACCACTCCCCCTAGAATTTCCCTCGTTCTCAACACTCGTATCCATGTCATACGTAGACTTCGATACATGGAAGCTCAACCATTTTCCCATTTTAACAATTTCCTTCATTTTATCCATCGTTGGTCCAAACGCACATACGGATCGAGTTTACGTGTATGAATCCAGCTCTAAACCCTTTTTCAGTAACAGATGTTCCGATAGCCTAATCGATTAGAATTTTACATCATCAGCTTCCAGGTCCAGAATACAGATCGAAGCATAAGGCAATCGTCATTGAGCCCGATTTGAGCATTACCACAGATGAGAATATTCAATTATTCCAAGATTTTCCAAAATTCTGAACGAAATTTGAAATCAGATACAAATTTGGCTCACATAACTGGGATAAAAAAAATAAAAAGCATGGATTTTGTCCATTGATGTTTTTGCAAAGTTTGATTATGCAAAATGTTATTCTTGAATAAAGTACCAAATTAGTAGTGACTCTGTTTCCTGTAATGAACAACAAATTCACGGGAAAATTGTAATACCGTTGACTGCTTTTTATCATCAAGTAATGAAGCAGGGACGGATGTTCATTCGACCGACAGGATTGTGTAATTTAATTAGGATATATTCCAAAATATGTGAGCATATTTATATGTAATTCCATATGTTATTTAGATAGCCTCATCAAGAGGTATATATTGGCGTATATGCGTGAATGGTGCACAACGAGTCAGACTCTCAGAGCCTACATTAAGCTCTACATGGTTGGATAATAATATTCTCATAAGGGGTATAACAGTGCAGTACATAATTTCACATGGAAAGAGAGAGAGACAGAGAGACAGAGAGAAAGAGAGAGAGAAAGAGGGGGGGGGGTGTTTATCCCGGTTGTTTTCTCTTTCCACATGGCTCTATCTCTCTTTCTGGATCCCGACACAATTGGCTTCGGGGCATTCCCGGTCGTACAGTTTTCCGAATGCATTCTCGATCCAGCGCATGTATATACGCTGCAGGGCTGAATGTTTTGCAGGGATGTTCTCTCGTGGGAGGGCTTTTTCGGCTCTCCTCCCCTTTCCATTGAAAAACCCCGGCAGCTCTTCACGCAAATAGACCAACGGCAGCATCGGAAGAAGAGCTGTTGGCTCATCCATTTCCTGTAGAATCTGAAATATTTTTTATTTCCTCCCCCCCCCCCCTCGCCCCTTCCCTTCGGTCTAGTCAGCAAGAAAAAAAGGTGGAAGAGAATCGAGGCTCAAGCAAACAAAGGGAATATCAAATTAAATTACGCTCTCGTCGGACTATATATTTCGATTGGTCTGGGCTTTCTCTTTATGTCCCTTTTTGCCTCAATCTCCCTCTCTTTCTCTTCATATCACTGGCCTTCATTCGCACTCTCGCGTTTGACAAAAAAGCCTATCATGCAATGTTTTTTTTGTTGCATCCACTTTTCCCGAAAAGTTAATGTTTCGTCTCGTCAAATATGGCTCGTTTATGACGTAATTGTTTTAATTTTTCGGTGATTATCGGGTTAATTCTTGTTATTGCTATACTTCAGTAATTTTTTTCCTCCGCAATCATGTTTCCGACAGATTCAACGAATCGGCAAGGAATCATTATTTTTCACGTGAAAACAATATCAGCGTCTTTGTAACGCAAACATGTTGGCACAACCAGCAGAGGATAGAATAGAATTTTTCTACAATATTTGGATACGTTTCTATGCGCGCGTCGAATCTTGTTTTTGGATTGAAAAACTCCACAGAATTTCGCATGGAAATTCACTGGTTTATCTTTCGTGAAATTCTCACTCTCTTTCTCTTCATTTTGCTTCCTGGACCGAGCTCGATCCGCTCGAGAAATAAAATTTCACTCCGCACTACCCGTAATTTGCCTCCTGCACTGGATAGCGTTTTCTACATATGTAGCTTGCTAGATATGAGTTCATGTATTTATGAATATATAGGAACGTTGCGCAAATAGTGCGAAGCATAAATAAATGGATATTTGAAAGGACGCGTATGTGGAAAAGTGTGGGCAAAAACACACGAAAATAAGAGGATTCTGCTGTTCGAAAACGAATTTCACAAAGAAAAAGAAAAATGAACGTGTTCGAAGATTTTTTGATTTTACTTTTTTCTCTCGCACGCGCTCGCTTTCTTTTTCCGTGTTTCCTTGTTCGGGTGGAATTCATTGAAAGTATAGCGACTGCCCATCAGCTCTGCAAATGAATTTGCACCGATATATTTCGCTCTGACAGCTTGATTAGATCCCACTAACTGCATAATGCAGCCACAGTGCGTGTAGCACTTGGATCGACAATAGCAAATCCGCGGGATTCCCCAAGGACATTTTTCAGCAGAATGAGATAGAATCGGATCTTCGTCGACCAAGACGTCTGACGTGATTTTGGTCGAACATGCTGTGCACAAAGCGCAGGTAAACTTCGACAGCAATATTGGCTTTTTCTCCCATTCCGAAAGCATGATAATTCCGATGGGTGCAAACATACGCATACGCGAAGAAACCGGATCTGCCTCATCGCGTAACATGGGAAATGTATTTCGTACAGAATACACGAATCTTCGTAACATTTACAAAACACCTCGTAGTAACTTTAATAAAATATTCCATTCTATATAAAAAGCAGAAATTCAAAAACTGCATACAGACTTACGCGCGAGCTTAGCGGATTATTTGGCAGTCCCGGGTTTTCTCTATATTTTTATATAAAAATCACGTAAAATAAATGAAAGTTGGTTCGACGAATAAATGAAGCAAAAAAAAAACTCTCATATGGCAGCATCGAGGGATAGTTTTTTGCAACTTTTTACACCATGGAATTGTAATATCTCGTTCAGGTTTGTGGTTACAAATCAGAATATTCCGGGATTGTGAGCGTTGCATGATAACAATGAAAATAAATAAAAAAAATTAAAAACACGAAAACTATCATGTTACATCTGCGATCTTGGGCAAAAAACGTGTGCTCGGTAGACGTCAAATGAAAATCCACATCTGTCTCTTTCGTTGCTCTGTTTTTAATTTCACATCAAAGCTAACGGGGAAATGAAAGGCGAAGGGAACGAGTCTGTTCATTACAATTCCGGCGGCACAGGAAAACTGCGTACAAAGGTACAAGAACATGCAAAAATAGATATTTCGCAGTACATTACAGAACGCGATAAAAAAAATTGGGGGAGCAATATTAAATCGAACTGTGTTCGCGTCAGTATACAGACGAAACGCATACCGCACTTTTCCACCGTTATTTGAATGCCTCGGTCAAATTTTCATTAAAACATTGCGAGTGCCAGGCTTTGGATCGCAGTCTGTGAAACACCAATAAATTATTTCAGAGATATTGAAATTAACTACTTTGTATTTGAATAGAGAACGATGAATAGTTCATTTGTAACTTCGACTCGCAGATTCACCAAAACTTTTCTGTCCATCTTTTTTCATACAATTCATAGTTTTTATTCTACTATATTCTGCGACTGCATGAGAAGCTGCAAAATGTAACCGGATTCATGAGTACGAAACGTCACGTCTTCTCGGACGGTTTTTTTCATTCAGATTTCATTTCCGTCCATCGTTGATCCTCAATTCAAATTTTTCCGTGGGAAATGTCACATAAAAAAAAAGTGCATCATTTGGGTGAAAAAAAAAAAAATCCATGCGTTGCCGCAGTTGCCTCGCCGTGAGCATTTCCAAGCTGACACTCATTTCGTGACAGAATTCATCCATAGCTCAGCTAACAGCACTCGTCCCACTGGAGCTCGAATTTCTTTTCTAGTGTACGCTATAAAAAGTTTGAGAAGTATTTATCCGTCTGTTCGTTATTCACGATCAGAAGTAAAGACGGAACTTGCAGTCTTGCGCTGCTTTTCGCAATGCTCGAATCTCCAGGCATCGAGTCTCAAAGGAATCAAAACGAGGTAGGGGAAAATAAAAAACAAAGAACCGAAAAAGAACGAGTTCTCTCTTTGCCTGCGTGTGCGTGGGAGAGAGAGAGAGAGAATGGGATGCAGAAAAAGAAGTTGAGAGAAGTTTCTATACTCATATTACTGCGTGTCTCCTTTTGCTCTCATATTCTCTTCATTGAGCGAGAATTTTGAGTAGAGGTGACTCGAAAAATTAATCGAAAGCTCACGTCATTTTTCTGACCCGACAATTTCAATGACTCTCAAGTTTGCAACGTTGAGATGCAACGAAAAACACATTTTTTATCGATTATTCATTAAATTTTGAAAATCATGGCAGATTTTTCAGTCGATTGCGTTTTTTGGTCACAGGAGACGATCGTTTTATTGGCCGGACCAGATATTGAATAATAATTATGAGCTCGGACGAAGAAATAACAAAATTTCGTTGCATTTCCACGATAGAAACTTCAGGATCATACAATTTCATATAATTTCCGCATTTGATATCTGCACAGAACGTCTTCGTGATATTTTGCAGGTCTGATGCAACAACTATGATTTCCGGACGCTTCCTCAAAGATAGGAAAACAATTGAGCTTATTTGCTAATTGTAGCGTTAATTAGTGTACTCTATCAATTGAAATATTGTTCTCTGATAGGCTCCTTGGCCGTTTAATTCAAATTATTCCTGCAGCCTGACCGGTTTTGTTTTGACTCCACATATTCTTACGAATCCTTGAACATCACATGAATTATGATATTTGACATTCGAACTATGGCTTCCAACAACAGAGTTGTGGAACTTTCGAGGTGGGATTGTCTCGATAAGCATGTTCCGAGTAGTTGGCCTAGTTTTCCCTCGGATTTCAAACTTTTGTGTTATCGTTCCGATATCAGTTATAGGTTAAACAATGGGGATGATTGCACAATGATTCGAACTCGTACTCGAATTTATTAACACAAAAAAAAAACTCGTGATAACTCGCGATTTTGTAGGAATAAAATGATATTTCGAAGCGTTTTCTTTTCTCCTGCAGATTTAAAAAAACACGAATTCACGTTGGGCTTTCAATAACTCTGGTAGAAAATTTTATCGTCGCCGCGGAGGGATGGAATAAAAGAGAGAGAGCAGGGTGAGTTATGCAGAGGTCGTATTCAATAACGCGGTGTTACGCAACGGGTTTTATGGTGATTATAGAAACGGTCGGCAGCGTTGCGTAACAACGGTGACGACAACAACAATGGAAGCGAGAGGGATTTCGAAAAGCCGTAGCAAAACATTTTGCAGTTTGGCGAACATTTAGCTGTGTAGTGTAGAAGACCCGCCGCTCCATCGAAGTGATTGCCTAACCACAAGGAGCCTGACGAACGTTAAGCCTGCAAAGCAAACCCAAACCCCCTGAACTTGCCTCTCTCTCTCTCGATGTTATTCATACGGTTTCATCAAGGTAGAACGCAATTAAAGTTAAACGTTGTCCACGCCCCCGCAGCAGCTCGTACTCTCGTTTTCCCAAAGCAACCTTCTTCGCGTTGTCAAAGCAGTCCAGAATGAGTGGGAGAAAGAAAAGGTACGTGAGAGAACGATTATATACGCGAGGCTAACCGGTCTATAACTGTCGGGGTTTCGTAGTTTTGGTGCCCCAAAAGCCTCGATGTGGCTTTGACTGCTTGGCCCCTGGGAGTAGGAGAAATTTAGGTGCCAGTGAGAACCAGGACTGTGTGTTCTCTCAACGCGAGATGCCTGCCTCAAAGGAACATTAATTTACGCAGCTTCCCCTGCTATACCGGATGTGAGATCAAACACTTTCGACAATTAGTCCACGACCAATGAGCGTCTACAACCTAAATGTGCTCTCCCTTTTTAGTCCGCAACATACATTCCTCCTAACACTCTCATGTTTTCCATTGATCTCCTAGCAAATGAACTTATTCGCTGAACCATTCCGAGATTAATATTAAACCATCGAATAGAGAAGCATTTACGATAATCTTTATACAGAGGAACGTCCGGAAGGACACATGTCACCTTTAAACGCAGTAACGAGTTCTGTTTGCTGTTTTCTACAAGCGATAGACAACTTGATGCTAAAATTCTCGAAAATGTAACTTTTGCCACGTTTTCCAGTTTCGGAAAAAGATTCCAAGTGAACTGGCACTCTCGGCATATATGCTTCAAGCGAGGTATGCATAACTTTGCAAAGCACGTACAGAAACCGTTTTCTTTTTATTTCATCCTGCTGCCGATCCCGTCAGATGAATACAACACTTTTGAGAACAAAATGGAAATCAAATATTCACCAAGCAGCATTATCAATGACCGCCTATCCAGTGGAACGTGACTGAGTAAGGACTTCATCTTTCCCTGGAGCCATATGCTCACATGGACCCATCCGTTCTCTCACTTGAATGCCCTATGCTGCATCTCTTCGCTATTTACTTAATAGTTTTCCTTCGATCGCATTTTTAATCACCTCCCACGTTTCAAGGACAGCAAGGACTCCTGTCGAGCGTTTGGTTGCTCGTATTCTTGAAAGCAAAAAGTCATGAGTTGACTATTAGTAGTTGGTAAAAAACTTCAAGCAAGCAAGGACTGCTCTCGAGCATTTGGTTGCGAAAATCTCATATTTTCGAGTCATTCATGAAAAGTAACTTTTTCTGTGGGACTGAATTCGTTGATTTTACTCGTTTTCGGTTCGTTCGCACTTTTGAGAAGTTACTTGCCAGGTTATGTAACAAAATATCCACTGCGTCTACATTCAGATGGTCACTCGTCGGTTCCTTCGAGTGACATAAAAGCCTGGCTTGTTTTTTTTAGCAGAAAAACGTTAATTACAGTCGTTTTTGCAACATAATCGTGAATTGTCAAAAATGACCGAAAAAAGACCGGAAACCATGCGGAATCTGATTCTTAACTGGAGAGCATCAATTGGATGGATCCACACGACAAAAGAAGAGTTGAAAGAATCATTTTTCATGCTTCTCATATTATCTTTCGAAGAGTGAAGGCTCTGCACGCCCACTTCCAGAATAAATACAAGGTGAATCGCAAGCAATCCAACTTCTGCAGTAAAGGAATCCGTAGCACCGGTTTTCAGAGCAGTTCCATCACTGAGTTAAGCTATATATCTTTATCCACCTTAGCAAACTATTCTCGTATACGAAGTTTCCAATTCTCGACAGAGGCCAAAGCCAGGAGAAGCAGATGATAGAAGAGAAGAGATAGATAGTGAGAGCGGGGGTGGGAGAGACGGGATTCAAAAAAAAAGAGAAGGAAACATTCGATTCTCGTGCACGATGTACATTTTGTCGTTGGTACGTGTCACTGAGAGATTTTCTTCCAACCAGAGCATCAGCCAACCATAAAATTGTCTATATTTTGAGGTAGACACCGTGGAATGATCAATGATTCGATTTTTTAAATCGACAATTCGTCCGAGTCATTATTGAACACAATTGGACCATTCGACGATTTCTTAACATAGAATCGGAAGAATTTGTCATTTTCGATTCTCAACAATTATATTATTACGTCGGATGCGGTTGAGAACAGTTGTCATGACGTGTTTTCGAATTTTTGGGTAGATCGCGCTTTGCTGCGGAATATAGAGTGCCACCGAACGATAGTAGTTGTGCAGGATTTCCGGTTTTGTCAGCAATCCCTTCCCATGGAGAATCTTTCGTCGTTGAGAATGCCGAAGAGGCAGAGGAGGATGAAGCGAGAGCGCATCCTGGCTCGGCCACTATCAAATATTTGCAGCACTTCCTAGGCCACAATGGAGTAAAGACGAAGAAGGCGATAGAGCAAGTGGGAGAAACAGAAAGGAAAACGGAGGGAATTCAGCTCGATAAACCTAAAAGTTTGCTTACGACGTTGCTGAGGTTATTCTCTCCTCCTTCTCTCTCTCTCTCTCTCTCTCTCTTATCTTCTCGCCTCCGCCTTCTTCTCTCAGAGCTCTCCGCTAAGATTCCGAATGCCTTGATCAGAGCACCACAACACTACCGTCGCCTTTCCGTAACTTCAACCCTCACGTAAAATTTCGCTAGCAGTTTGCAGTTCGTTGTCCTATCTTCGGCAAAACAATCCTTTCGCTGCCTCCTTCTCCTACCAGGGGGTTAGTTGAGCAGCGAAATCGTCGAATTGTGTTTCCGGAGAAGTGGTTTTGGACAGATTTTTTTTCAACAAACAGAAACATAAAATGGAGACACATGTAATAATTTTATGGGCGTCCGAAGGATGGAACGTAATTTGGAATAGTTGAAAATTCAAACAAGCAACTGGACTCTCATTCTGGGTAACCTGAGGACGAAGTACATCGCATAATAAACTTGATGAATAATTGACTCACTAAGGTGATGTCTTTGACTATTTATTTGCGTGAGTGACGAAAAGGTTATGATGAAAAGATTTGTCTGGCAAAAAGCTGGAAGCGCCGGGCACATTCACTCAGTCCGAGGCAACTGTGCGAAAAGAAAGCATCATCAGGCGTCCACGTTCTTGGCACTGGTGATTTGCGACTTCTTTATTGCAGTTTCCCCATCCCTGAGCCGTT
This sequence comes from Diadegma fenestrale, assembly GCA_037043255.1. Lineage (NCBI taxonomy): Eukaryota > Metazoa > Arthropoda > Insecta > Hymenoptera > Ichneumonidae > Diadegma > Diadegma fenestrale. The sequence goes on along the minus strand of CM073309.1, from coordinate 13,319,754 downwards.
TCTCTGACGTGGACCAACGGGTTTGCTCGTAGCATCCCGAGGATATAGACTCCCTAGGACGCGGTGGGGATGATTCAGTGCGGCCTAGATGTTAGTTGGCGACTCTCCAAATCACTTCTGCTCTGCTCCGCTGCCGCTGCTTTTGCTAATGCTTGGCTGTCGCGTTAGGGGGCTCTCACGCAAGAGTTCATACCCAGGAACACCTAGGAGTAACTTACAGTACACGCACACAGAAATAAAGAGAGAAAGTCTCGAGGGGGGTGGGAAGGAGGGCGATGCAGAGCCCCGCACCATTCAAACGAGCGTTGTTTGCACTGGTACGAGCTCATCTTGAGACGTAAGTGTTTCCGTTGGCTCACTACTACGACGGGCTCGAGGACGACGAGAACCGGGAAAACATTCCTTGGGGCACTGGCTTGAAACAATAAACGCTCGCGGATGCCCGATCGAGCGTGGCAAGATAACGATACGAGAGATAGAGCGCAAAGGGAGAGAAAGAGACTGAAGAGACAACACAGAGCCAAGCAGTAAGAAGTGAATGGGTTTGGTTCTTCTTGGTATATATGTATTTAGGATGGGCTGCGTTGTTTGTTCGTTGAGTAACGATCTCACGAAATTGAACTACGAAACGTGCCACCATTCTCGTTTCCTCGTTTCGCGCCCGGTACCACACCAATTTTCTCTGCTTTTTCTTAGCTCGCCAACTTCGCCCGAGAATATGACAGCGCAGTGTGTATCGTCGCACGCCGATTTCAGCCACCGACAGTGAACCAATCCTCTCTAAATTTTTTCCTTTGTCTAAGCCTTCACTTAAAAAAAAAAAAAAAATACATCGACTTTTCGGATGCCAGTTTTTTCTTTGACAATCAAATGAAATCATCAATAATTGACCATCAATGCGTTGTCGCTACGTCAATGGGTTTAGGCTTACTGATATCAAAGCACTATCCTGGCAGGAGAAATGTCTTCCTCCCAAGACACTGCGGTCAGTGATACTTTGATCAGCGTTGATGAACGTCAAAGACATTGGATTTGAGAAGTGGCCGTAACATACACGTGTCTTCTGGCTCTGTTCAATTTTCTCACGAGCCCTCGGTTCACCTTATCCGGTTTCTCGGAAACGCCACGAGAACCGCTGCAACAAACCTAAGCCGTGCATAGACTTTCATTCTATCTCGCTCTCCAATTCTGCTTCGCTCTTCTAGTTGAGAAGAGTAAGGGAGGAGAGAATTGAGGGGAGGGGGGGAGGGAGAAGCTGAGACGCCAGTGTTCGTATTTGCTACGCTTCGGCTAACTTAGCTTCCACCTCATCAATCTTAGGCCACTTGGATAGCAGTGGCAATTACAATATCGGCTTGCTCGACAAGAGTTTGAGGTTACGGCTGTAACGGGGCGGATTCTTGGCACGCTATCCTTGCTTGCCCCGTCCTATCTATCCCCATCTCTCTCTTATTTACGTTTAACAAGCACGTTTTCTCACTTTGCGTGCTCGTCTTGGCTGGAACCAGTCTCGTTTTGTTCCCTCTTGCCTCAACCCTCTCAATGCTTGGCCATAGTGCGAGCGCCACCTGCAACCAACACGGGCAACCCCAGGGCACATATCCCACCTGTTGCAAGGTGATCAGTCACTTGAACCTCGGATTTGTTTAAATCTTGATTACCGTTGGCTTTACTTATCTCTCTGTCTTTCACTTATGCCGCGTCTTCCTCGCTACCCTCGAACATCACTCGATCTACCCTGGAATTACGAACGTGGCTTTCACACACATGAGCTTGCAGAAGTTTTGCTTTGGGCTGCCGCTGAACGCTTTGGATCCCGACAATCGTTTTCCCATTCGAACAAAATCGAAGATTTAAGAGAAAAATTCGGTTTTACTTCGACACGAAAATTTGGATGGAAATTTCGAATAAATCACAAAATTTTTCTCGCCGTTCTCTCTGACCTCTCGCCATAAAACTGTAGGGGGAAAAATGACATAATTTGGGAAAAAAGGAATTACGAGAGTTGCGTAATAAATTAGGAAAAAAAAAATGTTCATAGATAAGCCACAGATGAGGAAACTATTTAGGCAAAATGCTAAGACAAACCGAGGCGTTGAAAGGTTAATTGCAGGAAACGAGGCTACGGGAGAGATTGGTTGGCCGACGTCGCGACGTTTGGCTCTCGTTGCTCCTCCGGCCTTTACTTTCATTTCTCTTTCTTTCGTTCCGTTCTGTCTCCTCTCCCTCATTCGTGTTTTACAAGGGCGCTTATCCGACGCTCCGAGGCGGAAGATGACCGCGGGAATTTATGGAGTCGTTAAAGCATCCCCTTCGAAGGTGGCGTTCTCCTCCCTCCTCTCAACGTCCTCTTCACCACCACCCTCTACTTTTACTCTTGCACTGTCTCCATGCCGTAAGCTCTTATCCTACAATACCCCGTTTTTTTATCACTGACCCGTTAACACGTTCGCCATCGTGAGCTTGCGTTTCAAGCACGTTCAACGCTCTTTTTATCACCAACCCATCCTGCTTGCATCACGCTATATACGTTTGTATGTACACAACGAAAGGAGGTAGCTGTGGTGTCCTTTGGTATTCAACTCATCGTCGAGATTTCACGTTTTCAACTTTTACAGCGAACCGCTCGATCTGGCTGGCCGTCAGGCAATAATCGTTAATCCTCATTGGTCAACAAATGGTGACATCAAGAGACAAAAATTTCATACCAACGCACCAATTTTATTTTCAATTGGAGTTACACTTTTCCGAGCCAAACAGCCTCATAAATCTTTCATAATCCGAAAAGAGCTCTGCTCGTATTGTTTGAGTTTTACATACCAAACGTATAATTGCTGTTGATGATATTTTTAACGCCCATTAGAGAAGAATTCGAGTTAAATTACATGAACAGAGATTTACAATTGCTGGCATGTGTCATTGACATGTTCCAAGGGCTTTGAACCTTCGCTCGAAAATAGTTGACCAATTAAACGAATGATTCATGTAAAGTATCGAAAGAACGTTCAAGATTTTTCCAGTGAAGTGAACTTGCGGGTCATGTGCAAATTCGCTCTGTCGTTGATCATCCTTTTCCGTTATTCCATCGATTTGGAAACCCTGGCTGCAAAGTTTTCGCAGTTTCAAAGGCAATTTTGGTCTATGGCAAGGATTCTTTATCCAATTAGCTGTTAGAATGAGCGAAATATCTGGGGCGTAGTTTAGTTCGGGCTACATTCTGTTTTTGGACATGAAAGGAATTCATCAAGCCAAGCACCGCTGAAACAAGCGGGTAAATCAGTTAGAACACAATGATGGTTTACAGTATGGAAAGAGGGGTCACAAGCTATGTCGATCGTTGCATCGAAGAGTCACATTAGCTCGGAATCCTACTTGAAAGTGGCTGCCAGTAGAATAAGCGCAGATCCACTCTTGACATTAGAGCGGAGCATAAAATACTCTGAAGCTCTCTACCGGTACATCGAAACTCTATATAGCCGGAACCTCAAGCCCGCAATAACAAGCTCGTAGAGAGTTTAATCGTTCTCTCTCTCACTCTCTCCAACCGGTGGAGGAAGGTGGCCTGCCATACCCTCTCGTTGTCTTCCTTATTATCTCTCTCTCCCTCTCTCACAGTCGCCAAACTACTACGCGAGCCTGTTTCGGCTTATGCCTTGGGTGCCAATTAGTTACCAGCATTACCAACAGCTTCCTCCTAATTAACAAAGTTTAAACTATCGATGATGGAGCCAAGAGCGAAAAGTCCAGGTTTACATCGCGCTATATGTTAACCAGAATCGAGAACGATCCAGGAACCTCTTTGGCCCCTCCCATCATTTTTCTACAACGACGTCTTTATTATCCCAGACTAAACCAACTTCATCGGAAAAGAAAGATCGGAGGATTCCGAATCTTCAAGATCGTATTCACTTGGAGGGAATTATTGTATCCAGGAGCTAAGGGATTCGATCCTTACGTTTCGCAGTAGCTAATGTTCTAAGTTCGGGATCGAATGAGTGTCTTTTTTATCATGTACATTGAGCCAATTTACGTGCACGAACTCTAGGTCGCCTAGGCCTCGCTCTATTGCACTATTTTTAGATGAGGTCTCTTCATATGCAAACGATTCCTGATAGGAAGTGTTTATACCGAATAAATGCATCTATGGATTTCTCTATAGAGATCGATCACGTGGGCATACAGTTGGTCGAAAAGCACAGAGTCAGCTTTTTGGTTAGCAGATAAAGGGTTTGGTCAGAGTACACGTCGGGCTTAATTAGTCAAATGGGGATTCGATTAAGCTTTAATCAGGCAATTGCTGATGGTTCGTGGATCGCGACGCAAAGCCATTTCCCTTTGTTCGTGTCCATCGGGCTCCGAACGACTCTGTGAAGAGTCTAATTGACGGTGCAAAACAAATTAGCACTATCAAATATTAAATGGGGAGAGCCTACTGTCACTTGTGCTGCACGTCTGACTAGCCGTTAGATCATTGTAATGCATGCCAGAGGACGGTCCAAATTTGGAGCATTTCACTCAGGCCTTGGGGCAGGATTATTGAGAGTAAAACGTAATGAAACAAAAATGTATTGAAAACAGTAGAAAGAAAAACGATTGTAGAAGTCTCATGCGGACGTTTGTGAGTAGCCACTCCACGTTTATGTTTTTCCAGGTCTGTAGTAACGAGAGTCTGCAAGGGTAAACTCGGTATAATTAGTAAAACGATTATAACTTGATCGTTGAGTGTATTCATACGTTAATGTGCGCGGTACTGTATCCATGAATGTGTGTTGTGGGTTGTTCATCGTTCATACGCATTTGGTTAGCCTGCAAACGGAAAACCATGTCTTTCGACATTAAGCGGGCTGGTCGGAGGGAGGGAAAGCCTAGGCTCTCCCAGAGAGCTAGACCCACGTTGATATTATTAACGTTAATTTGATTTTCATCAAACTCTTGTTAAGGCTGGCCGGAGCTAAGCTCTAACCCATCAATCGCCGGCGCGGGTCCTCCGGGATAATTACATTCGACGAGATAAAGAAGGAGAGAACCAGGGGGAGAAAAAGCTAGCTATTATATGTGCTGCAAGAGGGTGGGCAAGTGGAAGGCCGCGATGAAATGATGGAAGAGCGAAAGAGAAAGAGAGGATGAAGGAGAGGGAGAGATGAATGCAAAAGTTTTGTACTCTACCGACGGGAATATAACGCAACCCCTTTCCCGCTTTCCCCTTCGACGAAAGGTCCAATCCGATTTCGAAACTCGCTACCCTAACAAACCATCCCTTTGCTGTCGTACCCACACCATGCATACAATCACAACCGTTTTCACACATATCTATACCGATGTGTAGGCTATTTCAGTCGAATTAACAATGCCGTGCTGATCGATTTCTTATTTTTTGGGAAAAAGCTTCGGACCTACTGCACAACCAAAATATATTCAAAACAATTTCCACAAAACGCGGATAACGATGCCGCAATATTTTTTCATTCAACATATTTGTTCACTTTCTACATCCTGATCACTTGACATATGATTTGTTAGTTTCATACAGAAATAAGTGTCGATTGTCACTTACCATACTTAATGGAGATTTAACGATAGTACCATACTTAACCATACTTAATGGAGATTTAACGATAGTATGAGAAGCAGAATCGATCTATACAACTGTTGCCCGTGTGCTATCCGGCGGGGCCTGTGCACAAAGTGAGGAGTGATAAAATATCGACTGAAAATTGAACACACAGCAGCCCCGATCAGAAGGCCTATTGACGTGCGAGAGCACGCCGAATTCACTCTCAAATTATAGACATTCGAGTCGATTTCATTTGGCAGACACACACACATCGACACGTGAGCTTTTGAACCCATACATCGCTCGGGTGATTGAGGCAAAGTTGGGCGGGAAACATACGGAACCGGTGAAAGGGGTTGAGGGCTTGGGGGAGTGAGGAATGCTTTATAGATACACCTATCGAGTTTAACGTTTTTTATGTCCGTTCTCGACGCGCTCACCAGATACCCGAACTCGGACTTTGTGCCACGATAAACCTCGTTCGCCACTGATGTAGCTTGAATTATTCATAAAACCCATTGGTTACGCCGTTTTCGCTTTATTTTTCTCTTTTCCCTTGCCAACCGATCGCGCGGTATACATGCACCAGAGGATTACGTATATCAACTCTGTCAGTTAATTATCAGATCCCCATAAACATTTATATTAATTCATGTGCAAAACATACTTCTGTAAATCATTAGACTCATTTGTCAACGTTGCTACAGTTGATATACATCAGGAATAATCAAAACAGTAAACTGACATGTTCATTTTTATGAGATATTCAACGTAAAATCGATTGACTGCCGTAATACACGCGAAGTTTTTACTCGTCAGACATTTTTTAAGTTTCTTTCGGGCGCAGAATGGTTTTGAAGCAAGATTGCATTTTGAGTTTATAATAAAATTGACGTGAAATCGTATTTCTCAAAGTAAATTTCCAATGTGCTCCATATGAAGAGATTATGGAATGATTTTTCGATTGAAAATATGATGGGTGCAAGGAAGGAAATCTCTAAGGGAATTAGAGTTTCGCACGCGAGATTTTTTCATTCCGACGCTTGAATATAAATCCCTGAATAGGGAGGCGGAACACACGAAAGCTCCGTTGTTTGGATACGTATTCGTGCTTGATCCTCCGCGGGAGATTGCTCTTTCACTTTAGACGACAATAAAACAATATCACGTCTAAAAGGGCAAATAAATTTATAGCCAATCCGAACTCCGTCGGTCCAGCACGAGTCCTTGCTCTGCACTCTTCGTTCTTCTCTTACCATCGCTTTTCCCTCGATCTACTTCTCTTCGTTTTGTCCTTTCTTTGTCTATTCGTCCTCGTTTGCTCTTGCCATTTGAGTACACACGCGAAAGCGTCGCAGAAAAGGATCTTAGGACTTTGGTAGGGGAGCCTTAACTTGCCTTTTCTTTTGCCCGTCATTCTCTTGCCTAACGCGAACGAAAGATTGACGGGCGGGGATACATCGTGTACAGAGAAAAGCGAGCACGTAGCATAAAGTCGTAAAATTCGACTTACGACATGTCGTAACATCGGACAGACAACGCGCCTCTTTTTTTTTTTCTTCATCGTCTACTCTTTCCATTCTTGTATTTTTCTCAAACATTTTTTCCAGCTCGAAATCCCTGTGTGTCTTTCAGTCTGTTCCAATCTGTTAATCACCTTTTTGCAATTGCCATTTAATTCGATACTGGACAGTTTCAGTGGAAGATGAAAAAGTCGTTTTTTTTTTTTTTTTTGAAAAACAGTGAAGGCCAGAAAACATCGATAGTTTATCTACTGGAGATTCGATTTTTGCGAGGTCGCCGCATACGAAACCCGCTTGTCCTCCCTCAGGATGTTCCTGAACCCATGGAATATCGGTCCTTGTGAAATACTCATGAAAAAGAAAGCAAAGAACGAAGATCGGAGACCGTTCGCGTCCATAATTCTCCGAGATATATTCCATCGAGGAAATGATGGCGAATTTTTATCGGGTACAATTATTCTTGCTCATAGTCCTTGTCAAATTTAATCCATGATCAACGCGTACATTATATCGGCCGTAATTTTTTCACGGCCATTCGTATGAATTATTCCGAAACGTGGTCACGTTTCGAGTAATCGACGTCCACGAAAAAAAAGGAATCAAGTTGCTCGTTCGCGTTCTTTTCAATTCCTACGTCGCTATATTGGCTCCGGCGCTATTAATAACACAAATTTTATTGAAAAAACTTGGATCCCTCTGGTTTTTTCTCTCTCGTCGCTCTGATGGGGTAATAAAGATCCGTGGCCGCGGGGCCATAATGGAACGTCTCGGAAACCAAACGGGGGCGCGTTATAAACACCGCTCTCTCCTATTTCGTGGATATATATTAGCCATCGTCCAGGGATTTCTACTTGGGAGACTGCGGGCGTGGAGGCAGGTGGAGAGATGAGGCAATGGGGCGAGAGAAGGAGGGAGAGAGAGGGTTGTCTGGCTTTAACGGCACTGTAAACCGTAACGGATTAATCCCTTGGCCAATGGGATGGGGCAGAGAGGTTAAGCGATACTCTCCCTCGTTGTTTGCTCTTATAACATCCCTTCATCCCTTTTCCCTCCTCCCTCCTGTTTATTCCCTTCTTCGACAAATGAAAAATCGTGAGGATACCCGAGACCTGTTTACGATGAAAGAAGCTTTCCTCGTCGATTCCTCCTTCTCCTGCACTAACTCACGCGCATATGTATTCAGTACATGCTCGTATACATACAGTTAAAGCCTCTCCTTCGGCTAAAAGTTTTTCAGTGACGAATGCTCACCATTACCGATTGTTCAGCAAGAAAACGAGAGAAAATCCAAGAAATACAATAAAAACTATACATGACTTGAAAAAAAAAAAAAAACTCTTATCGTTTGTGTGCGACGATGAATATCATTATCTCACTCACGTTCCAGATATAGGGACTCGATTTTTATTGATCATCACAAATGACATATTTGCCGGGTGTATTTTCTGTTTTCTACAACAGAAAAATATTCTTTCCGCAGGCGGTGAGCATTATAGACTTTGTCCAGTTTATCGAAGTTCAAGACGAATTTCAAAGTCAGAAAAAAAAATCATTCTGGCATGGAAATATTCCCTGCGCACTCGATGTAAGAGAAAAAGTCGATAAGATGTTCTCTCAACGCATGTAACGTTTTCTTACAGTGATATTTTTTGAGCGATTATTCTTTTTTCCCTCCACCTCACATTCGTTCTATTTCTATTACTCAGGGCTCTCATGCCTCGGTAGTATCCATTTATATAGAATTTTCTTTTTTTTTTCCTCCAGAGCGATCTCTCGAAAGTTCGGGATGAGGAACGTCGCATGGGTTATTGTTATACATGCTCTGGCAAGTCCCTAGATCTTCTGCAACATCTATAACCGTAGATGAAAACTATTGGGGTGTGTTTAGGTCGGTGTGAGTGCGTGTGTGATTACGAAGCACGTTGTATGATATAGAGCACGAGACCGCGAGAGAAATACTATCTTCATTGTCTAAATGGCTGCCGATAAAGTGAGCTGCGAGTTTACTGGCAACAAGATTGTATTTATCATCGCCCCGACGATAGGGAAGACCACGACCCCGCAACAGCGAGTTTCACTCGAGTCCGCAGAATGCGGTTCTACTTTATATATTTCTCTTGTGCACGCCAAGAAAAAAAAAACGAATCATCAACAAACGACTTTCGACAGAGATAAAACGAATTTCTTGGAGAAATTGAGCTGGAAAACATTTTTACCCCAACGTTGAATGTGCCACCAAGACCCGAAGAGCAGCGAACAAACACGAGATATATACGCAAGAATATATACGACCTAGGACGATACCAACACTCGCCAAACGATTGAATCCCAAATGTACGTTCCCATTCGTATCCCCAACATAATGAGACAAAAAATAACTGGAGAAGGAAAACAAAACAGGATTGAATTGAATGAACGCGAATAATGTGTCTGTCACTGTACGTAGCTCAAGATAAATCGTATTTTCATCTTTTGACCTCCCCGCATGATATCTGACGCTGCACAAACTGCATTTTCGCTCAAAGCAAAAAAAATTTCGTTTGTTTTGACCCAAAGACGATTGTGTAATGTAAAAATCGTGCTGCGCAGTGTGGCATGACCATGAATCGAGTGCGGTAACGATTTCCGAGATTCAATGGATTTTCCTACGCGATGTTTCGTCGTGAAGTATAAACGCGTGTAACAATTTTTTTTCTCTTCCCTTGCGCTGGTGTGCTGTCGAAATGACCAAGATAACAAACGGTACAAGACTTCGTGCATGTGTGTACGTAGCCCGGAATGAAATATCACGACGTTCAGAGAAAGAAAAGTGTATGAAAGTTCTTGCTCGATGATCGAATCGGAGGAATTCGTGGTCAATGAAATGGAAATTATATGACGAAGTGATTTTGGAGGCTGTGCTGCACTCGAAGGAGAGAGAGCGAGAGAGAAAGCGGGAGATATGGAAGGAGAAGACCCACGAACCAGCAGGGATCAGTCAGGTTCAATTTCGGTAAGAGGACGAGAGAGGGTCTTGAACTAAGTTTGTGTGTATTTGTGTGGTTTCTCGGGTGCGAGACCGATTATCGGTTTCCAACCCCAGCAAACACGGTATTTCAGCGACGTTATATACAAACTCGCTACAATACATGAGGAAAACATAATATACCAAGAGGCACACACCCCCACAAGTATAATATAGAATAGAAACGTGTTAGAGGGAAAAGCACCGAGAGGAACGATAAAAAAAAATGATGGCGAAAGTCGATTGCACTGGAATTTGACATATTGCGCGAACAGGAAAAAGCCTGGACCCTTTGCCCCGACTATCGTCCGAGTTATTGTGCTCTGCTCCGGCAAATATATAGCTAGAATGGAAAGCTAAAAGACAAAAGACCGTCGATCATACAACTTTACCTATTTTCACGTTAACAGGGTCTGACATACCCGTAGTGAAAACATGAGCTAAATACGTACCTCAGGACAACCTTCTTGTGACATAACCAAAACATACTGTAACGGACCTCAAAGCTTTTACGTTTTCATACAGCGCGATTCTATGTTCGGGGTTGAGTGCAACGACGGAAAGCCGATATACGTATTAACCCCATCAACACACTCTTTTGTATTTAGCGAAAACATGACATAGCGTGTAGGCCTGCTCCGATATGCTCGAATAATTTAAACTCTCACGGAAAAAAAGAAACAGTTTAAAATACAGTAGTACACAGTTTATTGGACTCGAAGCGATTAAAAAGCGATATTTACTGAAAAATAGGGCTCAAATTGGCTCAAATTACAGTGTAGTCCAAAGTAAATTTTAACTGTTTAACACTGTTAAACACACGTCTGTGTGTATATGTGTGTTGGTGATAACGTCACCAACTGTGGAAAGAATAGTGAAAATGCCGTGCCACACTGTAAAATTGAATGAATCACTCTGTAGTCATTACTGTGACACTGTCACTATTGCAGCTGCGTACAGTATGAAAATCGGTAATCTCATGTAATTTTGACAGTTGAACACTTTTACTGGAAACATTGATAAATTTACTGTAACGAACTGTAAACGATCCAGTGAAACTGTTGAAATCTCAGTTCGAACAGGAAAATTCTCTGTTCGACTGTAAAATAAAGTGGGTACCCTGTTGTTTAAGCAGTTTATACTGCGATATTTACTGTTTCTTTTTTTTCGTGATGCTGGTGCCCATGGAGAAAAATACTTTGGTATGTATTCGATATTGGTAAAAGTGGGAAAAAGTATTTCCTTTCATAAGATTTGGCCCACCACTCACCGAGGGAATACGTGCAAGCTTAATGCAATATTTAGAGCAAACTATAGCACACCTAAATACGAGGCTATTTCCCCTCCCGCATACTCCGCGAGAGGGTGCCGAAAGGATGCTGTCACGTGCCAAACGAAATGCCGAGCACACGCGTCACTCTCGCGCCCCTTTCCTCGTATGAGGCGAAAGAAACAGAGCGAGAGTGAGACTAGAGAGAATACACGTGACGCGCTCAGCTGAGGGATCTTTCGAAAAAAAAAAAAATCTAGACCCTTTTTCGCCTCGTCTCTTGGTAAGCCGTATTAAATTGGAGCCTCGCTCCTGTTACGTGATGAAAGGGAGAGTAAAAAAACCGACCAGCTACTAGGACCACCCGAAGCCTTTAATACGTGGACACGTGTCTACGTCTCCTTCCTACCCGATGAACGTAGTTTGCAAATAATTCATCGTAATGCTGGATTCTCTACAGTCGTTGGAAAACGTTGCGGATTTCTGTGTCACAGTCGTTTTGGGTTCTGAAAAGTGACAACCCCATCACATTCCTCGATGCAAAATATAAATAAATCATTGCGTGCCCAGAGGAAAAGAGAACGATCCACTTGTTTTTACAGTTTGTCTGTCAGCAAGTTTTCATCAAACGATAATTGAAAAATTCTTAATGATACCAATCGCGTGCCATTCGACTCAAAGACACTTCATCGTAGGGTTTGGCCATTGTAGGAAAAGTTCATTCAAAGTTGCTCGACTCGCTCAAACCAAGATGCAACGATTTCTAAGGAATGGTGAATCCCACGAACCACGAAAGATATATCTCACTGCAATATGCATACATGGGTAAGAACAGACAATATTGTAACACGAGTCTTCTAGTCCTTTCGCTCTCTCGCAGCAATTTGATGCATTCTCTTTACTCCGCATGCCGCTGGAATTCTCTTTCTGTATCGTCAATTCTCCTTCCTTACTCTCACCCTTGATCTCGATCTTCCTCTGGTTCGTCGTTTCCTTAGACACACACACCGCCAGAACGAGACTCTGACTCGCTCGGATCCTCGTTGTCTCTTGTGTATCTCAGCGATCGTTAAACGTATATATAGCCATTTGTGGATTCAGGACTCTGAGAAAGATGTGAGCTTGGAGAAAGAGAGACTGGAGGAGAGAGCAAGGGCGAGTGAGAGAGAAATCATGATGAAGGGAAACAGCAATGAGAAAGCATGCGAGTAGATAGCAAAGAGAGAAAGAGGCCAGGCCTTCTCGTCGGCCCGGGCGTCGAGGCCAAAGAGACGGAGTCACGTCTCCAGACCGGAGTTGCTCTAATTAAATTACTTAAGCGTACGTGTATCCGAAGGTGGTTCCCTAGGTGGAAAGTCCTCCCAGAACACTCCCATACACCTACGAAATTGTGGACGCCTCTTGGTTGTCGGTGATGTCTCGAAATGAGGAACGTTTCACCTGTACTCCGAGGACCTGTCCCTTATTTCCTCTCTTCTCAGGCTTTTTTTCTCTCCTATTCATTGTCTCTAAATTTGTCTGGTGTTTTTTGTTCTCATCTCAGGTTCACTCGAGAAATGACGTATGTCTGTTGAGTCGAGCAAGGCATAGAGAATAAGTTTCCAAAACATTGTGACGAATATCATTTTTTTTTGCTTTTCATTTAGACAATCCTGAGCACGTTGCTTAATACGAAAATTTATTTGTCAAGCTATCGGACCAACGTGTATTTTCTGCTGTAAATGAAAAAGCAATGTGTGTTCTCATGAAAAATATACAATTGGACGAAAACATACTTATGGAGAAGAAAACTCATGGTTTGAGATAAAGAAAATCTATGACATCGTGATTGAGCATAAAAAGGGAAAGGAACTGAGAAGAGAATGATAGAAAGAAGGAGAGGAAGGGAAGACCGAAGGGATAGGTACATTATCCTTGATGTTACTTTAAACGCAGAGGGACGTGAACTCCATACCAATGTCTTTCTTCCTCGTGGAATATCATACACTTTCTCTCGTATCCTAAGCGAATGATGATGTCAGGACTACTGTGCACGCACTCACACGACGTTTCCGAATATGTATGAACCCTCTATAAAGACAGAGATTGCTAGAGTGAGCGGTAAGAAAGATGAAAAGGGAGTGAGTTGTTACAAAGGAAATACCGAAGGATCTACCATCTGGCTTCTTTAACATAACATTATCCCACGTTTCTCGTTTTACTGTACAGAATGTTAAAGTGTCTTACCCAAATATTGATGTAAAAAAGGCACGCACGTTTAAATTTGATAGGGATACTCATTCCAAGACTCGGGAAATTCAGGTTGAAGACTCTAAGCGAGAGGAAATTTCCAACCGAATAATGTTTGTAACGAGAGTGCTGAAAAAAATTCCTGAACTGTTTCATACGATCGATGACCCAAGTTTGTCTGAAAAGTGAAATTATTCGGATGAAGAAGAAATATATGATTGAAACAAAGTTCTGATAATAGAAGATTTTGAGAACTTTTTTTTCTCTTTTTGTCAGCCATCTCAATTTATCAAATAAAACGAGATGCTTGCTACATGGCGAATGATAACTTTTATTGGGTATGGTGGTTCACGACAAGAGGCACAGGGGTCAATCGGAATACGATTTCTTCGTGTCTTTATGGAACATTTCCAGATCCGGTAGTCCGGTCCAGCAATACCGCAGACCCGCAAGATTCGACTCGAAATTTCCGGCCTTGAACTTCTGTCTTTGTCTGTTCCTCTGGGCTCTCTCTTTCCTTCTTTCTCTTTCTCTCTTTTTGTATGTCTAGCACAAAGGGCTATAGCCTCCGGGGGGTCGAACCAACCGGACTTTGTCGGGCAGATCTCTCCCGAGTCCACAGGGCGCTCAGTGATGTCGAATGTAAATCAGTGATACGCGCCCGAGCGACCCTCATTCGCCAAAGAACCTCGTTCTGGCTATGAGCAGCACAGAACCCACACATATCCTCTCTCTCTCTCTCTCTCTCGCCCTCTCTCTTTTGCTCGATATCTTTCTCTTTCTGACTATATTCGCGTTCAGTCTCCCGCACTGCCGACTCGGTCATTTGACCGTACTGCTACGACGTCTTTTCAGCCTTTTCCATTCTGCCTGCTCCAGGCACCCTCTCGATTGTCCCATCTCCAATATCCGTTCTGGACTCTACCCCCGCTCTCTTCATCCCGGAATTACGAGGTTAAATCTAAAGTTGCCTGACCAACCGACGAATCTCTTCTTCCATTACATTACGATCTGCTCTTGCCATTCAAGATATGATTTTTTTCGTCCATATTACGAGGGCTGGACCAACGTGCCTCGCTTTCACATTTTTCAAGGCCAAGTCCGTCAATTTTACGGATATTTTTTGATTACCCATCAAAAACATTTCGATGACAAACAACAAGTAAAGAATGAAATTGAAAAAAAAATATAACTCTTCGTTTAATCTCCAGCTCATTTATACTGGACTGGGGTAAATTTTGATACTTGCATTTCGTGCTCAGAACATTACAGCCGAAGAAACTCCTTGAGAAATGCAATCACGAGGAATTCGATTCGTAGCATCGAGATAAATTACCATGATGCATATTCACGTTTGTTAAATTCTCTACAGCAGCAGTTCGGCCATGTTGATGTCAGTATCCTTGTAAATTTAACGTCAGCCAACAAGCCATAATGGTGCACGTAACCACATGGATATCGCGTGGATGAAACAAGGCCATAAGGCGAGTATTGGCGACGACAATCTCGTCAAAGGGATTCTCGAAAATGTCCCCATCATTACTGTACGACAAATTTAACGTTGAGCAGACGTTGAATGGGAGATTTTTTTTTAATTTCACGTGCTCGTGTTCAGTTGATCGTTCGGCCCTTAAAGTACCGTGAAGTCTGTTTTGATCTACATATAAAGAACTTCTAGGCAGCACTTCCATGTTACATAATCATATTTTCGTTACGCAACGCAACTTTCGTTACGTAAAAGCGGCGAATCATTACGTAACATTTTGCATGTCAATGAAGCCGAAAACTGTTGAAATTGATGGCAAGATCTACTCCATATTTAGAATGTTCTGTCGACAGAGGGATTCTTAAGAATTTCCTTCTTTACTGTGCGACAAATAGATCGACGTCGAATTAGGGATATTTTCAGATGTGATGGGCGTCGGTTTAGAAACATTCCGCCCTTGTCCGTTGGTTCACATATAAAAAAGTTTCAAGCTTCACTTCCGTATGTTGCATAATCATATTTTCGTTACGCAACGCAAGTTTCCTTATGTAAAAGTGGTAAATCATTACGTCTAGCATTTTGCATGTGAATGAACCGAAAAACTGGAGAATTTCATGGGAGGATCTATTTCATATTTAACGTTTATGATGAAATATTCAATGGAAAACAAAATTGGTCCAACGTTGATGTTTTATTGAAGATATTGGGAGTTTCTCCTGCTTCTCAATTTCGCCTGTTTATTCGGCCAACACCCTTCATGCAAATTTCCTCAAACTATTACGTTCATAATGATAATACTCGTGTAGGTTGATATTTATGGTTAGGACGAGAGTCTGCACAAAATAAACACATGGTGATTATTCTTCGTATATGTATTGTTGTTATTACGGAAGCCAGCGAATTGTTGAAGAGCTAACATTGTCCATTGTCGAAGCGTTTTCTTTTTTTTTTTCGATTATTCGCCTTGCTGATCACAATTGTGTTGCTCGTTGACCCGATTCGGCGTTTTCGTTGTTATCCAATTGAATTGTGTTCGAATCGAGAGGCGTGAAACTCCCATCTCATTCCTTGAGTGTCGGGAAACGAAGTCTGCTCGTATCTCTCACATTCGCAATCTTATTCGGCTGAATAGTTTTGTTGTTGAGCTTAGCAGTTTTTCCTACAGCGCGTCGACTCGAAATTCTCAGCAAAATCGATTGTTTCGAATGACAGGATTCCAGAATTTCTTCTCACTTTGCTTTTCCTTCATTATATGTTAATTTTTTTTCTCCATTTTATCATCCAAGATGTTCTTGAATTTTTTTGTTATTCAGGAGGGAGGTCCGACGATACAGATAAAACAACCATCACATCCAAGAGGAGCAGGCTCTCTCGTCCCGTGGATTTTCTTTTTTTCTCGTGCTTACCGCTCTCTTTGCCCCATCACCGCGTCTCCCACCCATCTGGCGCTCCTCGGTCGCCTTAACTTTCGCGTCGTTCTTCGATAACCGGGGAAACACTTAGCATTTGTTATCCCGACGTAACGACGGGCCACGTCTAACGCTTCGCTCTAAAAGGCAACTTTACAAGGACGAAAAAAGAAAAAAAGCGAAGGGCAGAGGGGTGGGGGGGCGTTTGGAGACGGTACACAGACGTCGGGGACATTATTGTCGCAAAGAAAGCAACAAGAAAAGAGAGGGTAGACAAGGAGAAGAGGAATAGATGCTCTCGATGAAAATACGGGAAGAAGAAAAGCGTGAGAAAAGGAACTCCGTACCAACGACGAGCCGAACTTCTCGTAGTTGCGTCGACCTCGCAACGGAATTCTAAGAGCATACTTTCCATAAAATTCACTTCGGGACAAGGGATACAGCAACGAGTATATTGCCATAAACTTCACAGATCTACAGCATAATACGATTTCCAGAATTTTAATCCCTCGGCAAACTGTTACGCAAATAAAAGATCGTTCGTTCATTAGAGGCCCGATTCATGGCTTATTGCCCAACGATCTGCTTGAATTCATTGCAATTTTAACTCACAAGTGAGTCCATACGAAAATGACTTTATTGCGGGGCAGATCCTTAACCATCCATCTAATATCGCAATTATATGGAATATCAAGCAAATGGATAATTTATTTTGCAATTTCTACTCAGCAACGACGGAGACTTTCAAGGCAATCATCATTTCTAATTCGGCATGGAGAGTAATAACCGACGAAATATAGAAACTTGGCGTGTATTCGAGATTTTTTCTTCCTCTGCGCTGCGACTCAATTTCTTAACGAAGTATATTCGGGGGCGGATTTTTTCCAACGATACAAGACGCAGAACCACGCTCGGTGGCAGAGACTACGAAAATGAACAAAAAAAAAGAAAATTATTCTCGTCGGAAGTAGCCATTAACCTCGTCACTGAGAAATTGACTCGAGCAACATCATAATGTCTCTCTGGTGGAGGCCAGAAAGCAGCTTCTCTTCTGTCCCTCTCATGGTTTTCTCGGGAATGGTTAGTTCGCGAGAGCTGGTTTGTAGGGTTTGCTCTCCGCTGCGCTGGTCCGTACACCAAGAGCCACCAACGCGAGCAGCCAATTACCGGTGCCCGGGCATGAAATAACTGAATTATCTCGATGGAAGCGGCTGCTGCCACCGCCCTTCGAACGTCTCTCTCTCTCTCTCTCTCTCTTTCCCTCTCTCGCTTCCTCTACTCTCTCAACTACACATATATACCATAAATCCATAGATATAGTCTCCATCCAGTCACCTCTCCCTCTGTTTCCTCTCGTCCTCACCTCACTATTGCAACCTTCACGGTTCGTATACATTTATATATATATGCTCACACAGAGAAGTTGCCGTAACATACATGTAGACGTTACGGCAACTTCTCTGTGTGAAAGCAACACACAACTCTCAAGCCACCCTCTTTCCCCTTCAACGCGCTCACAACCGAGCGCCGCAAGACTCGGTTTTGAAATTATGTTGGCATGAAATTTCGATGAAATAGACTCCACGAGCAACCCGCTCTAGTAAACGCCGCCGCATTCAATATGGTTTTTCAAATTAACTCTCTTTGAACTTTATTGTCATTACTTTATAATTTCATGTATTTTCATTTCGTAATTAGGCACATCATTCGAAACACTCTTGTCACTTTTGATTGTACGAATGATTTTTTTTTTCCATTATCGTTAAAATTGATTGGGAATTATGATTCCATTACAAAATAGAATTTTTCAAGATTGTTTTTGTTTGTTGGCTAAATTTGTGATTATTTGAACAACGTGGAAATGAACAATCTTTTTGAATGTTGAACCCTGCACGAGCAGCAAGGGCAGGATATAAATAAATTTACCAGATCATTAGCAGCTTTGGTGAGAAATTCTGGGGTTGAGAACTATAAATAAAACTCATTATACATACAGTCGTTAACATACGAATTTGTTAAAACGAATCCCGAATATCGAGTTTCGAGGGAGAAAGAAAAGTTGTGAAATTTTTGATGGTGGTAAAATGTCTCGAAACCTAGTGCCGGGACTCAATTATCACGAAGACTGAATGTCCTTCAGTCAATACTTGGAACAAATTCGAAGAAAGGAACCTGCTTCAATTTTCGTCTGATCGAGAATGGAGTACTGAACGAAATGAAATAGAGTTATAGAGAGAGAGAGAGAGAGAGAGAGAATTCGATGGTGCAAAATCGTGGAGTAAAATGAATGAAAGCAGCAAAAAAGTTCTTTTCAGGTTCGATATCAGAGAGACATGAAAAGTAAGGATAAAGAAAAAGATGTCGAAGACGAGAACAAGTTTTTTGCACGCTGAGTAGACCCTTCCAGGAGCAAGGATCGAAGAAACGTGAGCTACGAAAAGTTCGTCAGACCGGAGAAATAGTGCAGGGTAAAAGTATGTGATTCGTTAAGGGTTTCCTTCCAAAAGAGCGTGATTTTCCTCCGTTACGTGTTTCCAAACAAAGAAAAATTACAGCCAAGTTTGAAAGGTTCGAAAGAATTTTCTCCACCGATAAACTTTTCCGTTCTGACTAATGAAATTGTAATTATGATATATTACACAATGAAGAGCTTGAGAGCAACTTCCGGTACATTTTCTTGTGTTAGCATAGGAAAAAAATTCCTCAATACGATCTAAAGGAGAAATTGGTGAAAAAAAAATCGTCAAGTAAAAAAACATCGATCCGAGTTGTGTCGTAAAAAGGGTAATGAGAAACTCTTGTTGTTTGATAATATTTTGTAGTTAAACTTGCTCCATAAAGTTATTGCGCAAGAGCTGGTGATGCTGGGTTGAATTTTGTATATTTCTCTAATCGGTGTCTTGATAACGGAACGATAACAGCAGATCATTCGACTATAGGCATCATTGCTTCGGGATGTGCTCGTTGGTGAGTGTTCAAAGCACTTTCAGCGGTAAGCGATGTCAAATAACTTTCAAGCGAAGCAACGAATGTTAAAAGAGAACCGCGAAAGAGTGAGATGAGGCGAGGGTAAGAGGGAGCAAGCGAGAGGGTATACGCGAACGGTTCGAGCGAAGGAAAGTAAATAAAAGGCCTTTCCGATTGGGCGATCAATTACATCGGGGCCTGCATTATTCATGAGGGCCCGGGGTTGCAGGCCGCAGAAAGCTCCCATCCATTCGTGAATCAAACTGCGAGCTTCCTCTCTCTGTCGCGCTCCCTGCCCTGGGAAGCGAGAAGCGGACTAGAGAGCGAGAGCAAGGGAGAAGAAGAGGGAAAACGATATTTGAGTATAGAGTAAGGGGTGTATTTGCATCGGCAATCACTGCGAAGCCGCGCGAGCGTACGCGGTGAGACGACCACCGACTGTTATATCCCGCTTTCTCACAGGCTTCCTCTCCTGCTCTCGCTCTCGTCCACACTAGTCTCTCCAGTAGCATAACTAGCAGTAGACCAGTGACTCTCGCTCTTGGTTCAGATTATTCTACAAAAATTAACCACCCGGGAATGAGAGAGACCTGGTCGAATGGTGAATACAGTAGAATAGACCCAAGTCGAATAAGAAAAAAAATATGATTTGAATAAAAATTTTCAAGTAGCAGGAACAGAGGCGAGAAATTTGCAAATGAGCTCCTTACAAATAAAATAAAAAAACAAATAGATGGAAATTTGTAATTGGCATTTTCTGTCCTAATCATATATTCCAGCAGCTCTCCCGGACGATGATATTTCAAATTTTACTTTTCCTCAGAGAATCCATAATAATCAAGAGTAACGAAAAATTCATTTTGCAATCACTTAGCTGTTTAAGTGTTTTAAAAAAATTATAATTGGCTTCAATACTTTCTGCACGACAATCCGTGAGAACGAGCACGAACGCCGAGGCTGGTTGTCACATCGGAATCGTGAGAAAACTGGTGTTACTGAGATCCGTTCCCCGTGTGAAGTTACAAGTGGATCTTGTCTCAGTAGTAAAGGCAGCATATGGTCAGACAAGGATAGCGGTTTTGAAGAGCATCACCACTTTGCGTTGGTACAAGTAGACACGGTTACACCTAGTCAGACAATAATCTAGAATGCTTGTATCATTGTCTAACGAAGAGAGAGAGAGAGAGAGAGAGAGGAAGGGGCCGAATTGGATGCCATGGATGGGTTGGCCAGTGTTGTACAACAGCCAGTAAATTTGAGCGAGTAGCGTCAATTGGGTTCGTCTCAAGTAATCCGAACTACCGTTGCACTTCCCTTTTGGTTGCTTTTTCTTTCGTGCTTTTCTAGATCCAACGTAATTGGATTTGCAAAGCAAACATAACAGCATTGGCAAATATATCGACAACAATTTCGCTGGTTCCATGGGACTCGAAATTCTCGTTTGTTCTGATGGGCGTGAACGAGAAATATAACGACAGAGCCGCATCCGTGTGCAACTAGCTACAAATATGAACTCGAAGGAGAATTGTCGTGTTGACGAGAGCAAGACTGAAACGGGATAAGCAGTAACGCTTGTAGTAGCGAGAATAAGTGACACGTGGGCAATGCATCACTGCATCGAAATACGCTCGTAAGGTTTCGTTGTGTTTGACGAACGAAATTTCTGTACCAGTGACACAGGGCTACTGTTTGTAATAGGGAGAGGGGGCGGGTTGAAGAACGAGAGAAAGAGGCAGGAAGGTGGAGAGAAAAGCTCGCACGTTCGAGCACAGGGCCCTGGTTCATGCTCTCGGTCTAGTGAATTGGTGAACGACGAGTATTCGAAACCGTGTGTACCGCACAGGAAAGCGGTGGGCGGAGGGTTACAGAGAGGCAAGAGAAATACGAAATGGAGAAATGAAGGGGGAGTCGTAGCAGGCGTGGAAAAGCGAGGACATGCTCTCGCTGCGTCATCCAAAGTAATCAAAGTGCACTCGACCTCTTCCATCTACCATCCATGCCGTCCGCACTCTTCCATCATCTCTCTTCTTTCTGTCTTCGTTTCTCGACAGTCTTTACCAACATCAGTAGATACCGAGAGAACGTAACCCGTGGCTACGACTATATAAGTATATCAAAGAGATGTTCTCTCTCTCTCTCTCTCTCTCGCTGATGCTGCTGCTCGGACCAAGGAGGGTTGGTTACCGGTAACCGTTTCTCTACGTTATTACGTCTTTGAGGGTGCCGTCGAGCAGAAATTATGAGTCCCCGTGTATAGTACACTATACGACCAGTCACCCACCTACTTTCTACTCGAATTACGCGACCACCTAACTCTTCTTTTGCCTTGCTTCTTTCTTTCTCTTTCTCGGTCTCTTTCCCTCTCTCTCTCTCTCTGCCGTACTCTCTCCATCTTGAAGCTTTTGCTCATGCTGGCAGGCCACGGTGAACGTGGCCTTGTCGTATATCATGCGCCTATAAAACTTTATCACTTGTTACCAGAAAATACCACAAGTGGTCTGGTACGGACGACCAAGCGCAAAACTCTTCCGGGTGTAAAAGTGTATAGCTGGAGACATCGTTTCAGACGTTATTCTTCGCTGAATTCGAGTATGAAAAACATCGTTTGGATGAATCTTCGAGGTTATGGTTGAAGGCTATACCAGCGGATGCTCGTAGTAGTAAGTTTGTACTACGTGCTAGGTGTTGCACGTCAATGGAAAATGGCGAGCGATCAGGCTAATCATCCAGCTGTATTAATTGTTCAAGATGCAAACAATAATGCGAGTATCCACCATCCGTTTTCTTCAGGACCTCTGATGCGGTTAGGGAATCCAATGGGGAACACAAGGTGGATTCTATGTTCTGGCCGCCAGTGTATCCTTGATTCAGCTAGGCGTGGCTGGGTTAGTTTGGCTGGAAACATGCCTGAGCAAGCATGGCAAACACGCGCAAGCAACTGACACTGTAGGGACCTACGAAACTGCTACAGTCCGAGCAGCTGCAATAGCAGAGAACTGAGAACACATGTACGTGTATATACAGAGAAACAGGCGTATGGAGGAAGAGCCGTAACGGCGCAGAAGGTGGTTCGAGGAGGGAAAGATCGGCTCTCTCGCTCTCTTGGTACGTCTCCATCTCTTTCTCTCGGTGCAGGCAGACGTGGACAAACAGACACGTCAACGTCCGCGGGGACTCGGAAATCACGAGGCCGAGAGATCCATCCACCCAGCGATATGGAGGAAAGCCATCCAATAGCATTACCTCGGCAACCACCAACGAAAACTATACCCCATGTAACCCCATGACTAGCAGCATCACTGTCCCTTCGCTTGTCTCGGGACTACGAATTTCCACCGTCGGTCACGTTCCATGGGACTGGAATGATTTCACCCTTCAGCGACGATCGATAACGAGACTAACTCAGTCGTGAGATATTGCTTCAGTACAAAATGTGGTGAAACCATGAGGATTATAAAAAACTTAACGATTCAGTCCACTTGTTCTCTGAAAGCTGTTTTAAAGACGTAAAAGCCATCAAGATGGAAAGGCAACGTGCAAGTGAAACGTTTATCGATGTGTTGCGAGCATCATGCTTCGTTTGCCAAGAGATAGACTGATGGCAATTTGTTCAGTCGATGGTAGTCGTCGTCGTTACGTGCTGTATCAAATACGAACAGCAATAATAATTTAAAGCCATAAACTCTGAAGCTCTATAACCCAATTGGAATACGATTTCGTCAGTTCAGAGTGACCGATAGCAACAAAAGAGCTATGGGGAAATTGGAAGGAGTTTAGGTACCGGGCAGCAGTGTACGGATGCACGCTGCCTTGCATCGAGGATATCCGTCGCAAAAGCCACGGACAAAACTCATAGTGAGTGCAAGCGAGATGAAAAGAGGAGCCAAGTCGAGTCATGTGCTGGATTAAGCCCGGAGGTTCCAAGTTTACGAGCGAGGTCCTACATCCACTTGTTCGTTAGATGCCATCCTCTGGCATCCTCTTCTACGAAGCTAAATTATTTATTACCTTGGGCTCATGCCGAGGGATGATGGGATAAAGGGCGGTCCCATGGGCGTCAAGCCTTTCCAAATTAAACGTTTTGCTTGACGGTCTTGCGGCAAGCTTAAATATGCAATCGGCTCTGAACTAGCCGGAGTGAAGAGGATGCTGGTGGTCGGCATAAAAGAGAGCCTCAACTCGTGACCTTGAATACAAGATTGTTGTTCAACTCGGGAAACGTCCTCGTTGTGACCAACCAATGAAACGCTCTCACGTACTTTATTCTCGTAAATTCACGAACCCAATGAAATGGATTTACCACGAAGGAAAGCTTGGACGATTGTAAATTGTTGTAATGGCTGCTGGAGAAAGTCTTTGATGGTCGTAACCGCGTATAGCTCGGCCAAACTGCGTCCATCTAACGACCGCCGTTTCACTATACACTCTTTCCTTCACTTCTCTTTGTTCATTCTTCGTAATGCACTCTTATTCGAATGCCTCACATCGTGCTTGGCAATAGACAGCGAAAAAGGTCTTCCACATTGACGAGCAAAGAGAAGAAATACCTGGGCTTATGTTTGAACCATTGTCGAAGCGGCTAAAAAAGCAGTGACCTGTAGGCTTGTACCTTATTTAATTGAATGCCTCTCACCAAATGCCTGAAGTGCCTAGGATGAAAGTCCCCAACGACCTTCCTCCTTCCAACCTCGTTTATTCCACCAGGACGTAAAAGCGTCGTTCTGAACATTTACAAGGTAAAACAGCTCACATGCCGGACTCAGACATTACTTATTCCAGGTTCGTTTGTGATTCAGAAGAGCGTCACGATTCCACTATTTCATGCTACGACCTATTTGCCCTTTCCCTTTCCCACTGAACACTTTTCTTACAATCAGACATAACTCGCGTCGCGTGATTTTAGACACAGGAACGTCAACTGAGATTTTGCCATAAAAAAAAAATGCCTTCCGAGCTCGGCAGGCTTCAATCGAGTTAGCTGATGAGGAATGCAATTTGTGATTTGAGTATTTGGCAAACTCGGACACTACTTGGTGGCTGTCGTGGTTGTTCTCGTGGCGGTAAGCTCGTATAATGTTTGTTGAATGAAGGGCCTTCCACTGGCATCTGTTTACCAGATCAATGCTTCCTAAAACCTGCTCCTGGTGACTGATCACGCGAAGGGAAGCATCGTTCACCACGATCCTTTAGGACTGATCATCCGAATGCAGAACTTTCTCCAAGGCTCCAAGCAGGTCATAGCTTCACCTTGGATTTTGAAACCCGGTCGCAAGATGTCAAATACTGTCGAACTTACATCAGAGAAATCCACAATTTCCAGCCTGCAGGGATTGAGCAGTTTGGGAGGAAAAAAAAGGATAGACTGTAATGGGACCACTGGTGACATCGAATCATTTGAAAATGAAGAGATCACATGACACGAGTGTGTGAACAGAGCCTAATCAGGTGAAAATTAGAAGATGTAAATAAGTAATTAAAAGAGAGGGAAAGTATTGGTCAATTTATCATCGATGCGATTGTAGGATGGAATTTGCATGTCATCGTATAGCAACATTTACGAGCAAGATATAGAACGGGTCATATTTAATGTTGATTATCAACATTATGGATTTAAGCATCAGGGATTCTGCAGTTGATGATGAAATTCGACCCAAGAACGAACTGATTTCATTAGTTTTGTCTTCATAATTCAACACCAGACGAGAATATGCGACGGTAGTAGATTCTTTGGTAAACGGATGGCCCAGTTGAGCAGCGAGTATTCTACACGTCCGTTTAAAAAAATTACTTACGATATTTCAACGGCGGTAATGCCTAGAGTTTAACTTGAGGCAACAAATGGCAAGAGCAAGATGAATAGAGTGCTTTGCCTTGCTCAATTCGTTCTTCAGTGGCAACGATTCGGAAGGATGGAAAGGAGGAAGGAGAGTACGTGTAGGAAGGGTTGTCAGAAGCAGAAAGTGAAAGCACGTGGTTTGCTGAGTATTCTCTATGCACTACTAGACCGTCTAATCATACGCGCTGAATGTTAAATGTCCACAATTTTCCGCAGAGCTATCTTCTCCACTCCATTCTCTATTCCTCGTTTCTCTAATTCGTTTCCTTCGTCTATCCTTCGGGTTGTCGTAGTGTATTTCATCAGGAGTGGAGCTTGAACCAGAGCTCGAGAAAAGTCAAAAGCAACCGAGCTCGGTGCGTTTGTAAGGACGTGCTCTCTAAAATCCAGTTATAATTCATGCTCGTAGAAAACTCGATTCACCATGGGTTTTCACCTTGTCTACCTCTTTCTCCACCATCTTCGCTTCTCATCACCCAGAAATATGGGAGTTCTGATTTTCAACTCGCTTTTCTCTTGTACGATAGCAAACCGACTGCCTTGCCCTCTTGTTCGTGGTTCTTTCTCTCTGCCAATTGATGCCTTATGCATGTCTTGCAAAAAAAAAAAAGAAACTCATTGGCTCACAATTAAATTCATTGAAAATTCTGGGACTAGTTATCGACGACTATTCGACGATTCTCAAGAAAAATTCCAGACATGGATTATCAGGCGGCTTGACAAGATTCAGCGAATTATGATCCACACTTAAAAAATCATGTTGCTGCTGTCTTCCCATGAAAACGGCACCTAAAATCGTGAAATGTCATGGATTTATAAAATAATATGGCTTGAATTGAAGGGATAGTTCGTTCTTGGGCCTTGAAAAGAGATTCAGCTCGGTAGCTTGAGAGGAAAAAAATGCAGTTCATCTGGCTCGAGAGAAAATAATTAAATATATCCCAGCCGAATGTACATACAAACAAGCGAGGGATTGATTTGCAGAAGTGTTTAAATTCGTGCACAGAGATAAGCCTGACGCTTCTACTAAATTCACCGAACAACTAGCCCAACCTTCTCTTCTTCCCTTCTCCTTCCTATATCGCGCACATACACTCGTAGGGGTAAGTAATGGCTCCTGTCGTGGCTGTTTAGGCGACCCCAGGCCCCACCAAGATTGGAGGTGGCTTCCCCTCCGCCGGATACAAACTATTGCATCGTATCCGTTCACCTCGGCATGTCTGATCGAGTTAACGTACGCCCCTCACCCTCTCTTATTCACCATTTTACGCTCCCCTGATGCTGCTCTGCAAGGGCTCAAAGCAGGCTTAAGCACTGGTGCGCACACAAGACTTACCCCTCACTCGAAAAGCTCTGCCTCCCTGTAACCCATCGCTTTTCAATTCCATCCCATTCGCGTTTCCCAATTTTTGAGTTCTCTACAAATTCTTGTAATTCGAATCATTTCTTCAAATCCAATCCTCCTTCAATCTGTCGTTCCTGGTTTTCTAGATTTCAAGCCGAAACTTTTAAAGCAAATACAATCCGTCACAGGAAGGGCTTGAACAAAATTATCGAGTCAAGACACCAATTTCTTGTGGAAAGATGACAAAAAACATCAATTTTCATTTTCATCATTCGAGACGCCGAGAAATCCTGATCAACTCACATTTGCACCCAATAAAGAGGCGGAAAAAATGTTTCGAAAGAGGAAATGTGGAAAACCCCACGAAAATGAATCTTCGCAACGGTATGAACGCACCCTATCGCCAACTATAGCCCGACTTTGTTACAGATAGAAAATTTATAGGGTAATATTGAGTGAACCTAGTTTTGTTAATGAAATGGATTGCTTGGTCAGCCGCTATGGTTTTTGTACACAGTGCAAAGAAATTGCAGGCAGAGTGCAAAGACCAAGTGTGCGAACCAACGCAGAAATAATATTTTTTTATTTTCAGTGAATTTTGAGGTTTTCTCCGTTGGCTCATTACGCAGCAATTTCTCGTTTCGTGATGGTCGAGTGTCCATTTAGCAAAATCTCATTATTCCGCGCCATAGTGGGACATTTTTTAATTTCTAAGACTCACGATTGAGTGGAATGCACCGACGAACATTACTCCGTGGAAATGAAGGTAGATGAACTTACCTGGAACATAAAAAACAACAAAACGGTTTAATTCATGTGGCTATAAAAATTCTTCCGAATGAAACACAAGTATGGAGTCGAAATTTTCATCGGCGCCATTGGAGAGCATAACGATCGGTATTCGCGCGATGAAACCGAGGGCTGTACGTTCATGGCCGCAGAAGCTGCAAGAGTTCATTAAAGCTCACCAGCACCCGTTTAATCCTCGTGAACCTACCAAAAGCATGTTCGATAAACATTGGATTTCCTTCGAGATAGCTGCGCGGGAAGAGCTTCGTTGACTCGGTTAAGATCAAGGGGATTTTCTCCATAAATACCTAGCTAGCAAAGATTGCACGCGCTCATTTGACGCCCACTAGAAATAAATCCACCACATACCAATGGAATCGCGTCGGAATAGCGAGTATACACATAGGAATCAGTAAATGCGTACGCCGTGAAATAGGATACTGCTGATCTTCGAGGAACCTGCTCCATTGATATTCCGGGAGTTGGTGAAGATGAAAAGAAGAAATAGATTCGCAATAGCGCGCATGGATCTGTACGGAATGCGTTCACATATCGATTCGTGCAAATTCTCCTGTCAGTATCATTGACACGGGCGTGTAAGAGACAAGATTGACTATCGAAACGTTGACTTTCGTACGATTGCTACAAGTCGCAGTTTAATTTGGAACTTTGGTGAAGAAAATCTACTTGAAGCTGTGCATGTGCAGGTTTTTATATTATGAAACTGCGGAAGACTAGGCTGCTTTGGGCCAATCACTCTTGGTGTTCTCGACTGTTACTCGCTAATTTTTCTCGTTAATTTCGTAGGGATCAGCCGATCCAGCCCCTGAAGGCCCGCTATTGTACTGTTGTTCGTGAATGGTCGGAGCATTAACCAACGGAGTTGCCGGCGGTATCCGGAGGGTTTTAATGTCTGCTCCCGCCCGCCGCGAATTACCCCGCAGAGATTTATTAAAACCGTAAAGCAGAAGAAACGACTTTGCTCGGCCGAAGGGGTTTGTACGGCCAAAACCAGAGGCAGTACAGAAGTGGCTAGGCCGCACTCTACCGACGTAACTTCTCGCTACGCCGGAAGGCACGAGGATAAGAGTTAGCCGGGAATATAAAAATATAGGTCGGTTTTATCCATCTTATATGCCTGGGTTAGAAAAGTGTCTTTAGGTCGGACGTTAGTGACCAGGGGGCATTCTCATTGTCGAAGCAACAATCCGATTAAGCATTTTGGTTTTGCCAGACGTGCAGATTACGTGCACACATATTTCAGAGACTTTTTCTTTGGGGGTACTGTGGAGAACGCAGCGTTTAACTCTGCCTCGGCAACTGTTACAAACGGCGAATGGCATTGACCGTGACGAGTGCAAAGAATGTACGTTTCCTGGGCCGGAGAATTGTTGATATCCCTCTCTTGAAAACGCGGTAGAATGGTCGGAAGAATTTTCGCATGGAGGCGCTCGATCTGTTTGCCAGACGTCGAGAGCCCGGCTCCTAGACGACATCGACAACGACGCGAGGATGACGACGTCGACGGTGGAGAGGAAGAAGAGCGAAGGAAAAGTTATCCGCGGGAGCGAGTCTGCGAGTTATGTAGGATATTCGGTGACGCGACAAGTTTTTCGAAAGAACGTCGATATATATTTGTCCCCACTTCTCGGAGCTGTGTGTGCAAAAGAGAGTAGCCCCAACCCCCTCGATCCATCTATACTCTTTCCTCCTTGAGCTCTTGGGCTGCCATGGCCTTATCCCCGTGATGCCAGGCGGCGGCAAAAGCAGTTGAGTCGAGTAAAGTAAAGCAAAGGTTGGCTCGGGTCCAAGTCCAAATTCCTCCATCCACATAGAGAGCAACGCGAGAGCGTTACGACCCATTGCACACGCCGAATCGTCTCTGGTTCCCTCTACCGCACTACGGTCGAGACAGGTCCAAACCTACCTAGTCCCTAATGTCGCTGCACGCCATAGCTTGCCTATAGAGTAAGAGCAGAGCAAGAATCGAGGAAGAAAAAAAACAAGAGGGAAAACGAGATGGCAATCGTGGGCTAAAGAACGACAAGAGGGGTAGTTTGTGCCGGAGATGTGGTTTGTCGGACGATAATTATTCTCAGACAGGGAGAAATCGTATCGGCGTACTTGGGAATAAATATCCGTGGACCAACTATACTCTAAGCCCATGAACTCCATTTAGAAAAATTCTCTCGTTCTAGTCATTAATCCGAGCAGTCTGTGGTCCATTTGTATAGAATCGAAAAGGCGGGTACACTAAGTTCATGTTGCTGCCTAACACACCGGGACACAGTTCACTGTACGAAGGTATATAAGCTTCATCCATGCAACTCATCCCCTCGGGTGTCTTGAGCACACGAACCAGCTGCATAAATATATTTTAATTTAACATCGTATTCTGGTAAAGGGTTGTAAATTGCGAAATAATTACAGCCTGCAAGCGGTACTGGCTAGCGTTGCGAATCCAGGAGAGAGGTAGATCGCGCAGGACGAGTTGAGCAGAAGTTGAACGAATTTTCTGTGGCACGACCTTCTGTCCTCAACTGCCAGAGGGATTAAACTTTACGCTTTTTTTTTCATTTTTTTATTCGCGTTCAGGTCACATCAGAAGCCAACGATGAATATTTTTCCAAGTTTCGTAATAGACATTTTTCAACTTGAAATGCGCGCCGGCAAAGAGAAATAGAGAGATGAAAAAAGTCGAAAGCTGTTCTGGCTGTTCTCGTGCGAGAGAAAGATCGAGCTCTGCGGATGAACAAGACGTTGGCTTTGTGAGCGCGCGAGCACTACCTTTCAATTTGTGAGGCAATATTTTTGGTTGAGCCCCAGAGAACGCCACAAGTTCGCTGTTTCATAAGGTCGTTACAAGGGGGTTCCGCTAATCTTCACCACACCGCAAACTCTTGGCAAAGTGCCCAGCTAGGAAAATATTGTTCTACCAGGGTTACCATGGCATGTTACATATACACACATACACGTGTACTACTCGTTCATATGACCCAACAACGTGCTGGTGTCCTGCTGCCTATAACTTGATATGTTAGTAGGGACCCTAGGAATTTCATATTCGCAGGCAGCCAAATTTACCGCGCGTATATCGTCGGCCTATGAAAATATATATTGTCAGATCTGCCCAACCACGTTAGCTACTAAAAAAATGAGGGCTCTCTCTTCTGATATTGCTTTTGAGTGGTGGAAGAGAAGAGGGCAAATAAGGTTGTTAATTATTTCCTGTTTTTGTCTCAAAGTTGCCTGTTTTGTCTCGTCGTAACAAGGATAAGGCTGAACTTTTCTCTTGCCCGAAAAAGTAAGTATTTTTAAAAAATACGTGTATCTGCTTGCTCAGTTGTCTGCCTTGTACTCAGCACTCAACCCATGGAGAGTTAAAAAAATGTAGACGAAACAACACGGTAGTCGTTGTTTCGACTCAGAACCAAAAACAAACCCTGCCATTGCAATGTCCGAGCATTTAATCATTGAACAAGCTAACTTAACTCTGGCAAACATCACGTGCCCGAAAATACTCAGGACGTGACCACAACACCGGTCCGCCCGGAGCCCTTTTGTCCTCTGCAGACGGAGCATCCCCTTTTCTCAGGAAATACTTTTCTTCTTTTGTTCTTAAATGGTGTTCGTACTGTATCGTGAGAGAGCGAACACAAACGAAGCGAAGAAAAACTCAGCAATGCTTTGCGTTGCTTGGCAAAGAGAGACAGGCACTTTTACATGTGGCCCGAAGGATCCGAATAAATATAAAATAGGGGGAGGGCGGTTGCGAGGCAAAAAGCCGGACAAAAAATGGCTTAGAGTCTCAAACATCTGGCCCGCACGGAACCACCACTTGGCTTTCGGCTTTTGCGCTTTATAGTCCAACTTCGTCGACCAAGTTGCAGATACGTTACTGCAAAAGCTACTAATACGTCAATGCCAAGAGCAGCGGCAAAACATTTCTCGCATAGAAGCTCGTGACAAAAATCTCGTGAGTTTTTCACTTCAAAATCGTTCATGGAACTGTCAAAATTTATGAATGCAGTCTCAAAAATTTATCGAAACACTCTTTCCTCTTCCTCGTAATTTCCGAGTTTCTCAAAATTCTCAAATTCCTTCCACTTTTGCTCTGCAATACCAGTTTAGTTGCTATTTTTTTTTTTTTTCATTCAGCTCTGTTTGTGTTTTTATTTTTTGCAAGATTAAGGTGATTCCACTTAGTGTCATTAATATCGCTTGCTCGTCTGTATTCGCATGAGTATCCACGAGCATGGCGACCCAGGTGGAACGTTACTATCGGTCTCCTTTTTGCACACGGTCATTGCAACAGTTGGTTCCTTGAGGAGAGCTGCACAGACTTTGTGGTGATGGGAGAAAGAGCGAGGGAGCAGACGCTACGTATGAGCTTCATTGGAAAACGATTTTTTTTTCTTTTTGTTCAACACCTTTGATAAGCTGGTCGCGATTCTCGCAGAGCTGCTGAATGCTTGGCAGTTTTCAGTTGTGCTTCGGAGCCAGTGAAGCTAAAAAAGATGGGAAGAGGAAAAAAAATTAAGGGAATGGAACGGAGGAAGAAGAAGAAAATCCTCTAGGAAAGCCGAACGTGTCCAGCTCTCGAGAATGAATCGATGGCACGACCCTCGGCCTCTCTGCTCGACGTGATAAAAGGTACATATATCTGATATTTCCGAAGCACCACACGTTAAGAATGCCATGTTGAAATAGTGCCGGTTACCAATAGAATTCCAATGCTCATCCACCAAGCACTATAAACGATTAGTTCTCGCCTCAGACTGCCTTCGAAAATGCCTTGTTCTTATTCTTTTTCGCTTTTTAGTGAGTCCTCGACATTCCCGGAATTGCGAGACGATAACGTCACTGAATTAAATGATAAAATAAACTCTCAACAAAATCGCCAGCATTTCAATCATCCGAATTGATTTTCATGTCACGCGATAATTTCTAAAATGATCAGATTTCATGGAGGTCATTTTAGAATGAAGCGAAATGAGACCTGCATGAAAAAACTTTTTGCATACGTACAAATCCGTTGAGAAACTGATGAAAAATCTTCAATTTGTTTATTTTCGTAAACTTTTCAAGGTCATGTTGATTAGAGCCGTTCTGAAGAGTGATCTCACTCATTCTAGGTCATTCCGTAAAACTAGGTCAGGGGGTGGGTTAGGATTTGAAGACACACGATGGATGCAAACGTCTCTAACCAACAGAGTTGTACGCCGATGTTGAGCAGGAAACAGGGACAACCGTTTCGTAGGCGACCGAAGCTTTGAAGTGTTTCCTAGAGCCAAGTAAATTCTGCATGTTGTATACTCTGTAGAATATCCACTGTATTTTATTCTCTGTGCTACACGGAAAATAACAATGCTATTTGGAATACAGACAGTCAAAGTCTGAGTATTACATTCACCGAGCAGCAACTTGATGAAACAGCTCGACGTGAGTGGCTTGGCTACTCACGTCCTAGTCCTGTCATATTACTATCATTCTCTACGCGCCATGAATTGTAACCATAGATAGTTCGGTACCAAACGGAATTGGTGTACCTGACGCGATTTTGCAACCGTAAAGTTAGCCCATATCGAGTAACAGCGTTGCATGCATCGCACTCGCGGCATAGTGCAGCCAATGATCTGTGCAGCTTGAACCACCATGATTAATATTACAGCCTTTCGAACCATAACCCGGATTAGCAGAATATCATCATTTTCATAGGTGGTAGAACACTATACTCATGTCATGCGCTTATATCTGTCCAAGACGTACACCATGAGAGTGGTCAGGCTTATTACTTCATTACCATTACGCAGGACATTCCGGCCCAGTTTGAGCAATAAGAGATTAATGGATGAATGGGATAATCGAACGTGACTTCTGCTTTCATGATTTCGATTTACGAGTGGAGGAGTGCGATGGGACCGTTGGATGTGAATTTGATAAGTTTGGAGGCCAGTGAACTACAACGAGACGCAGGTAGTTGATCGTTTGACCATTTTCATCGACCACTTGTTTCCTGGTAACTTTTTAAGTTACAGGCAACCTGGAGAGGCTGGATCAGAAAAGTTATCAAAAGTCTGAGAAAATAACTAGTAAATTGTGCGAAAGAGAATTGGGATGATCGAGGGAGTTGTTGGGTTAAGAGAAAATAGTGGATGAGGCAAAGACTCGGGGCAGTAGCGACAATCTCATGAGAGAGCAGCGGGACCCGACAAGGACTAACCGGCTCATTCATTGCCTAGTTTAGCGACACTTTGCCCTGAATATTCATAGCTAGACCGTTTCCCGTCCCCGAGGCAAATATCACTCGAAAAGTTCACCGGCTGGCTCTCACTATTGCGGAGAGGGTCGCATGGGAGGAGATAGGAGCAGGCGAAGAGCATATAGTTGGTGCTCTGTGAGAGCTTTCATCCTCGCGTCCACTTCTGCACTTCTCTCTGCGTAGCACTTCTCTCTACGGTCCCCCTTGTACGTCCAGTAGCAGAAACCAAAGGGCCTATGTCTACAGAAACTTGTCCTTATATATACATATTCATCTATTTGCCCAAGTGGACGTCGTAGTTCGTCCTTTGAATGTGTCTCTTAACGATGCAATATATAAAATCTAACTCGTCATAAATCAATATATTCAAAGTCGTTTATCAACGCTTCCAAAAACCACGTGAGAGTATATCGAAGAACCATCGTTAGTCATTGCTCGACATATCTCAAGAAATAGCGTTTCAACCGCATTTTCCCGGAATGCAATTCGAAGGAAATTTTGGATACCAACATATTACGGATCATCATTTCTTGTTCACCTTATTAACTAGATGAGAAAATGTGAAACGTCGTAACGACAGTAATTTTGCGACTTTGTGACTATTTCATATAATTACGAATTTATTTATGAACGTAAAATTCGTGCGTCCGTATGCGTTTTTATGCGAGAGCGGAATGCCGATGCAAATCCGATATTGGAAAACAATTTTTCTCATTCCCTCGGTGCTGTAAAAGGAGAGAATGAGGATCTGGAGAGTTGACTTTTGCAGCTGCGTCGGACCGTTTCGATCTTTCTTTAATTTTCAAATCTTTTTGCATGCACCTTGTCCGGGGTTTAACAAACTAATAACTAATTCTATCACGACAATCTTGCTCTTGATTCACCGCACAAATTCCTATGTTCCGTCGAGGATATACCAAGAATGTTGATTGCGGTCCTCACGACTCCGGATATCTTGTTTCTCTTATGCCATTAGAAAACTGAAGGAAACTGTTTCCCACTCACCATACGATGCACGAGCTCGAATATGGCTGAAGGACTTTGCGAGTGGCATGCAAAAATGAGTTGCACCTTTTTTCATTTATCCACGGCACGTCAATGAAGCAATTTATTCCAGAAATTGCTTGGCAGCCTCTATTATTAATTTCATCCTGCAATGCCATTCCATGCTAAACTCTCCAAACAGAATCAACCTCAAGGGGCGGTTATAAAAGTTATTCGCCGTCGCATCTCTCGCTCTCCTTCTTTCAACATGAAATTCGCGAAGCAGTCAACTGTTTTGCGGATATTGAAAGACCGGGATAACAAAGCCATATTAAAATGTAATTTCAGCGCAGTTTGTTTCGTATATCATGCGCGCGCTTTTCCCACACAAGATCCTGGATTCGAAAGCGTCACTTTTCTCGGTAACAAGAAACAATTTGCGAGTGTAATCACGTTTCGACTTTCCATCGCATAAGCTGCAGCGTGAGAACCATTGGACTATAAAACGAAATTTTACGCGTTTCCGAGAAACCATCGATTATGGACGCGACTCGTTGTAATTAAATGGTTTTTAATGAACTTTTCGGAGAACGTTGACACTCTTTCAGGTTCTGTAACTAATGAAGTGCGAAGAGGCATGGTAGAGAGGCAGGATCGATAGTAAAGGCTCATGATAACCTGGGAAAAATGTTTTTTTTTTTTTTAGCTGATTTGGTTTTTCATGTCGAAAAACCTCTGAATTTTCATTAGCGGAAATTTGCAGAAAAAGAGGGCAGAAAAAACTAATAAAACGAAAGATCCATCCATCTGCGTGTAACAAAAGAAATTACAAATTACGCGAAGGTAGTGCGTGAAAGAAATGATTCTTTTTACCTGTTTTACCCCCTTCCGTTGTCTTTGTATACAGAGTAAAGAAGGGAATGGTAATGAATACGCAAGGGCCGTTCGCAGGAGCTCGGGACAAAGAACTCGACGGGTTCAACTTAAAAGCGGAAACAATAAGAAAGCGAGAGCAACAATCCTTCCACCCCTGTAAGGAGTTAGGGCAGTTTTGACTTTTGACACTGCGCTTCAGGAGCCCGCGGTATAAGGAAAGAGAACAGAGAAGAGGTGGTTAAGAGGGATGGTAACCTGCCGGGTGGAACGAGAGAGGGAGGAGGGAAGAGGAAAAACTCGGCACTTAGGCGTCAAGTTAACTAGAGTGCAAAGAGGGCTCCTCCCGTTTATATATGGATAAAACGCTCTTGTGACGAGTCTTCCGGTAGCTTCTGCAGCAAAAGAGACAAGAGAGCAATAGAGAAAAAGAAGGCGACGGGGGACGGGGATCTTGGAAGTAGCAAAGGAAAAAAGCAGTTTAAATATACTCGGCACCCTAGCGAGAGAGATGACTCGAGAGCAGCGGACGTACACAGTTGAGAAAATACCAGAAATGAACTAAAAGAGAATTGCACTGAAAATGGCCTTTGAGTAACAAGAGGCTGCGTAGTCAGAGTTGAGAATGGTTTCATGAGAGACGAGGTGCTAATGAAATAGGCGGTTATGTTTTAGGTACAGTCGCACTGAATATGCACTCGGCCTTTCATCGTTGTCACCGCGACATTCCCTAACCTTCTCACTCATTCACAGAACGCACAAAATATCTGCCAACTCTTGGACTCCTTTCTCTTTCTTCTGGGATACATCACTCGGAATACAAACGAGGGCCGTGCCCGAAAGTTGTGGAACAACTTTCCGTGGAACTCTGGCAAAAATACAATGAACTCGCACTTCCCTTTTTTCTCATTATACACCATACTCTCTCCGAATCTCTTCGCCATCAGCCCGAAAAGAACTCATGATCGCAAAATTGAAGAACGCTTTGCTTTCGCATCTTTTCCAGCTGTTTGCGAGCTATCGTTCGTGGGAAACGGTCGACGGGATAATATTTTATGAAGGGACGAGCGGAGAGGATATAAAACCTCGAAACAACTTTTTTCGATCTGTTTCAGATTATTTTGTGTGTAATGGAATTATTTTGGCAATATTTATGCGTCGAGTCATCGTCGAAACATTCAGCAGAGCGCACTTACCGGGTGTGCATTATATTTAAACTAAAAGACAGTATCCAGAACAAATGCAAAGTAGAACGGAAGATAAAATATGAAAAAGTTCATTTTGGTACAATGTGCGGAATGAATGACGGTAACATGGTGCAGACCCACGAAACATATGGTAAGAATATATATCGTCCTGAATTCAATCACCGAAATGGTTGCATAAGTTGTACATTATGCAGGCACCATAAGAATTGCGAGTCTCTCATTGGCTTTGAAATTTCTCGTGGATATCGAAGAGCCGTCACGTGAATTTTCAAGCAAACACAAGGATGCTCGATCAGGGAAAGAGAAAATAAGAAAAAAATGGGTCAAAGGTCCTTTCTTCTTCCAATAACGGATTTATATCGTATAGGAAGGACATGCATGCATCGTAAGAGGTGGTGGAGAGTTTTCCAATAAAGATAGTGTGGTGCGAGGCTGTCGGAGACGCACAGCGCAACGATGGCTAGAAACATGGATAATAAGATATTTAGTTTACCAACATTTAGATAGTCCCTTAGGGCTTAAAGGTGACTCGCATGGGGCCGCGGTGGGAAGGAGCCAGTGTTAGTGACACGATGCGAACCTAACGGTGCGCCTCATCGCTAGGTCACGTTACTATATAAGAGACGTTATATAAAGGAAGGGAGAAAACGGAAGAGGATGTATAGCAGCATGGCCCACCATGGTCTAAGAGACTTAGGAGCTGGCGGTCACCCCTTGAGTGCATTCTCCTGTTTCTGGAGAGGCGTGGCGGAGTCTCTGCTTCTGGAGGTTGCTTCTACTACTCCTCCTCTCAATTCCTCTCTGTACCTTGAGCGCTTAGGCTTTCAAGATCATTAATTTAAAGCACGGTCGCAGCCGCAAGCCTGCCAAGAGAAAGACTGAAACAAAGAGAGAGCGAGAGATCACCGGAGAGAGGAGACGAAAAAGGAGAGAGTTTTAACGCAAACGCGGCCACCGATGCAATTTCAATGAGTTCTCGAGATAATCACTTTGCCGAGGCAGAAAAAAGTTACGCTTGCACGAAAACGAGCGATGGTCAGAAGGGACGATAGAGAAAATGAAAGCAAAAGAACCAAGATGATAAGAGGGTGAAGAAAAAGGGCAAAATATTCGTGTTCTAGAGAAACTTATTGAGCTCTGCGCGGTGGGGGAAAGAAGAAAAAACGGTAGGACTACACCTTGTACGAAGTTATCGATCGCGTCGGACGAGTGAGTAGTATGAAGTTTGCGTGGCATCCCACCGAGAACGAACCGTCGGACGCTGGATTTCACCCTCGCACTCCCTGTCCCCGGCTTTCAACGTACGTGAGATATATATATATATATACGTATAAATACATGCGGTATAATATACGTGCGGTTGAGAGAAAATAAAATTGATGAGAGCTGCGGAAAGAGTGAAGCGATGGCGGAGACGAAGGGGAATCGATCGCCTACAGAGGATGTTGAAGCAAAGGGTTGTCCAGTGGTCGGAAACGACCAGCATATATAAGAGAAAAGAGAAATGAGAACGTTACACTGGAAAAAAGGAGGGAAAGAAAAGGCTTTCACAACAGACGTGTCCGACAACACGCGACGGGTGAATCGCACGTGCTCTACTCCATCGTTATTGGCTTCACGGATTCGTCGCTCGATGAATTTTACATGTGAATACAAGGTTCCAGAGCTGAGACACTCAAGTTATATGTGCCTGCGAGAGGAAGAGATAGAGAGAAGAAAACAAAACAACAAAAAAACACTATAAGTTACCCTCGTGCTGTGAGAGAGATTCTATTAGAATGAAGCGGGTTTAATCGAATCACACGCGCTGAAAGAATGCGGCCGATGTTGAGAACATTTGCCAGTATATCGTACTCGAAAATGGAACAAAAAAGAGAGGGAACGCTTGAAAAAAAGCTTATAAGATCATATCGTGGTTTTCGAAGCGAGATCAATCGATGAATAAGTGGTCGCGCGTGAACGGCTCGTTGTCGATGTTTAAATACTTATTGGCCCACCTGCGTTTACACTCATACATAAAATCGAGGCTATTCATCGCGATACACTCGGCATTCATGGTATTCCGCACGATTGCGGCAAATCGCGAGGTGATGTCTAAAGAAAAGGACGACCGATGCAAATGCCTGGGCGATACCGATTTCTAAAGTGCGAACCGGAGAGCCCTGCGCAAAAGTATGGAGAAATGGGAGGATAGAAACGGTTCCTGCTGTCAGAGGGGATGAAAACGCGACGACTACGACAAAGACGCCGACTGTACGTTCCGCGCGATGCTGGTGTACGACGAGGGTGGAATTAGCATCTCCATTAGTCGTGCGACATAATGCGATATTACGGCGAGGTACATTCAACGCAGAAGCAGGACGAGCGCGAGAAGCATGGGACATGGCGCAAGTGAAGTGAAACAATGGCTCGTGGGATACCAGCTCAATTCTGTTCTCCCCAGCTCGCCCCTCTCCCCTTCGCTCTTTCAATTATCTACGCTAATACCACTATCTATCACAAAACCTTTAGAATCCTCCAACGAAATCTACCTTTCTACGTCTATACATGTACGTACGTTCGCGCATTCAATGCTACGTGCATTCTATACATAAATTTATATTACCCGGAATTATAATTGTGCGATGTAAATCCAAGAGTGATCGAATCCCATGATTTATTCGTCCTGGAAACAACACATGTGGTGGTACTTGAAACCCAGCAGTCGATCCATCATTCTGGCTCAGCAGTCTTTCGAGAACGATGTACAGAAATTGAAGAAGCAGTATGTTAAAAAAATTTATATTATCCACGTCCGACCGCGTGGTAGAAAAAACTTCGAGGTCGTTTTCAAGTTTTCTTCTTCGCTGTTTTTTTTTCCGGTACTTTTCGAATAATTCAAAGCATCGGGGGAGTCACGATTGTTGGGAAGAAATAAAAATTTCGATGTGGTGTTCGCTGTTGGTGATTGTCGTCGCTTTGATAACAAATCATTTATCGACATTAATAAAGGCAAATGGGACGCGAAGAAAAAAGCGTTCGCGTTTGCGCGTCAATGTGTGCTGGTCCCGGGTAATTTATTTATATCGAAAGGGTAATCAGCGATAGTAAATGCTCGCTCACGCGTCAGATGCTATCGTGACGTGGAGGAAAGTCTATATAAAACACTGTCGACACTCTCCCACCGAGGAAAATGAAATTGAGATAATAGCCACTTTCTCACCGTGTGCGAGAGAAAATAAGGGGAAGAGCGATAGAGACAATGAGTACCGGATGTAGCCGACATTTAACAACATTTTTAATTCTCTCCAGCTCCACCGACGACACTTCGGGGTAATTGAGGGAAAGTTTCCTAGTGTTTTATGTGGTGAACGATGAATAACCATGGGATACCGAGTAAGAGCAGCAGGACGAGGGAGAAAAAAGCGAGAGAGAACATCGAAAGTGGCTTTTATTCGGAGATTATATTGTTCACTACAGCTCCGAGAGGGAGGAAAGAAGTCGAAGGAGAAATGAGAGGCTCCGGAGAGCGCGAAAGGGGAAGCAGGCTTTAAAAACTATATACAAAATGACGAGACGACGCGATAGACTCACGCCTTCCTCCCACGCGGTTGCGTCGCGACCGAGAGTCTAATTTCTTCTAAAGTATCATTAATCCTTCATATCACAAAATTATCCAAAGTGGAATAAATTTTGTCTGCGGTGAGATTTCCAATCACGAGACAACATCGTCCAACGTCGTCGGGACTCACACAAAAAAAAAAAACAAATCAGTCAATGAATTTTGTTTCCCAATTATTTCAAAATTACGTACGATAACGTGCTGCTTAATTATTATTATTATTTTTATCACACAATAAATAATATTGGAAGGCGTGATATGAAATTTTTGACGTAGTTTTTGAAATCTATCGACATGAGAAATAAGAGATGAAAATATGAGGTCAATTTAACAAACGGAAAGAAAATATGGGGTAAAAATCTTTTGTAGAAAATTGCTGACTGTGCAAGGTTGGTATAGGGTAGGCGAGATATATTCTAGCAATTTCTTGTAAAAGGAGAGAGTGGGAAAGAGCCCCCGCTGACGGACCGGTCGAAAAGTGCATGAAAACTTGAGAATAGTTTTGATATCTTTCGTGGCGGTCGTTTTTGAAAAAGGCAAAGGCAATGGGAGAGAGATAGGGTGTATAGAATGTGCGAAAGAATTTTTTCCTTTTTTCTTTCTCGGCGCTAAGCTTCGTCGCTTCGGATTGGTAGTGGAGCGCGAGCTTCGGATTCCGAGAGAGCTGACTACAAAGTTTTTAACTAAGTTTTCGGCTGCTGGCTGTAGGTTCATGCGTAGATATAGAACGCGAACGTCGTCTGCCTTTCTTCTGCACAGCGAATATGGAGTTCAAGACTTTTCATGTCGGTCTCGCGCTCGCTTTCATGTTCCCTCATTCTTTCGCGAATGAGGCTTTGCCCCCCGTCACACTCTCATATTACCCGAGTATACCCTCGAAGGGAGTTACGAGCTGTGAAGAGTGAAAAGAGAGAAAGAGAGAGAACGAGTAAACTTGCATTTATATTTATCGAATGAAATAATCGGAGAATCATCGCATCCCAAGATACTTTTTCTCCCTTCAGCACCGCGATCATAAAAATGGCCCTTATTTTCGTTTGTCGCACGTTTAATCAGATCGAAACAACTCCGACTTTTTATTACGCGATTTTCTCCGAACTAGTATTGCGTCCGAACATCTCCAAGTCTAAGATGTGAGATTTTTTACAAGCAGTCATAAAGAAGAACAGAAAGCCAAAGAGACTTGGAAACTTCACTTGCACCGTGCTCATCACGTAAGCCTCCGACAAACGTATGCGAGTACCGAGAGTAGCAAAAACGATTGATAGCATAAATAACTTTTACCATTATTCGACTAATTGATAGAGGGAGTTGCACTTGTAGGGTTTACTCGCAAATGATAGCAACGAAAACGAAATTGAGCAAAAAGAATGAAGAAGAAGGGAAAGAGAGAGAGAGAGAGAGAGAGAGGATGAAAAGAGTGGAAGGGTGAAATGTCCGTTCACAGAGAATGATTTCACCCAGCTCGACAAGCTGGGGGCTGGAGTGTCGTTCGTTCTTTCAATGCTGTGCAAGCGACATAAACATTTTAAAGACTCGGCATTTCTGGCCGTTTTTTTCACTGAGCGAATCACGGAAATTGCCAAGCAAATGGAGGGGGCAGGGAGGGGGTGGCTGGTGGTATGCGGAACACGTGAACTACGGGAAAAGCCTTGCCATCTCGTTTTTGTTCCTTTCCGCAGGTCTTCTCTCTTCTTTTCGCCTCTCTTTATACCCACGCAACACACGATGTGTATGTATGTGTCTGTATCTTTTTTTATTCTACTTCGTACACACGCTCTTGACCAGCCGGGCTCAAAAACTTTTAGTACCACGGGGGTACCGTAATTAAACCGCTGTTCCGCTGTTTCTCTGTCTGTCCGTCTAGCCCTTTTCGCGGTCGAGGCCCCCGCAGAAACGAGAGTTAACACGGGAGAACGTTTGCAGAGAAGGACATGCACGCGCGCATACAGAACGGAAGAGGGAAAACGAAACTCGTACGGCGGAGACGAGAATGGGGACCGAGCGCCACTGAGAGGATGGCGCGAGGCAAAAATAAAATACTGAAAAAAAAAATAAAAAAATAAAAGCACAAATAAAAGAAAAAACGGCCGGAGAAACACGCTGAAA
Source organism: Diadegma fenestrale (assembly GCA_037043255.1). NCBI lineage: Eukaryota > Metazoa > Arthropoda > Insecta > Hymenoptera > Ichneumonidae > Diadegma > Diadegma fenestrale. The sequence continues at coordinate 13,277,305 of CM073309.1, read as the reverse complement.
GAGCGGGGAAAAAACAGTGGACCGTCCGGATTCGCAAAAAACCGACGCGCGTGGCGACAGCCCGCCACGGAGTTTCACCGACAATGAGGATTCGTAATTCGACGCGTGAGCTGCTTGCTGGGGTTGAAATCTCCCAGGATTTTCCACTGTTTTTTTTTCTCTTCTCTCCATTCACCACACCTACGTGTTTGGCCCGGCCTGATTTTTTCTTTCTCTTTTGTAACCAGCTCCGCGATCCGACAGGTTCTCGGTCTTAGAGCGACTGATCGAATGCACAAGTGACGCAAACAATGAGCTGAATAATTATCTGCAAAAAATTCAAGTCATTTTCAAAACGGTGCTGTTTCGACTAAACCCAAAAAATTTCCGAGCAGTGTTTATATGTCTCAAAAAAAAAAAAAGCCATTGATTCTCAATTCGTGAAATTTGATTGAATTCGTTTCATCGAAGGATATTCGATTTTGAAAACTACAACTTGATCGCGACACGCTTCCAGCTAACGGGACAATCCGTTACGACATTTTCCCAATTAAGGATTCACCCGGATAGCGAGCCAATAATCTCTCTCGAGAGAGATTCTGGATTCTATTGTGTCGGGGGATGCCAGTAGATGGGAATGGGCGAATCTGGTTTTTCTCCGACTCTTCGCACGTTTGTTGCATCGAGTTTGAACACGTCCCGTGAACTTGCAGCAGCCAACGAGGATTGGCACAAAAATGACGCGATCGCAGAAAAAAAAACAACGTGAAATTTTTTATTCAGAATCACGTGACTAAGAAGTGGAAAAAACGACGAGTGTCTAACATTGACATACGAGGAAAAAAATAAACACGATGCCGCCGTTCTGTCTTTATGCGGCAGCCTTTCGTATATAACGAATGAGAAATTGTATATCGGGCTGCGAGCAAGCCGCTATGTGTATACGTTCGTCTATAATGCGAGGGCGAGAAGAAGGGTCTGAAATTACGTATCCAACCGATAAATTAACACCCATCGCTCTTGAAAGCATGAAATCTGTGTTTATAGCAACCAACCGATTCTGATAATACGCACAAGCGTGTTACGTGAATACACATATACATATACAACCTGAAAATCCCAGTTGCATGACTGTTTGGCACGCTGAATAATTATTCAACGTAGTACTCGGTGGAAATGCAATTATTATTGCGGATTGTATTTATTACTCGGTGGTAACCCGCATACGAACAACGGATTACAAATCACACTCTCGTGTTGACGAACACCACAAACCTCGAGGCCAAACAAAATTTCGTAATTATTCTTTGTCGAATAAGTTTGCCCCCTTCCTAACAACGACCATGAGTCTGTACATGAGTCACACATACGATTTTTTTTCAAATTTTTTTACTGTGACAAAATCCGTCCGGATTATACGTTCGAGCTCTCGCGCGAATGATCGAATACAAAAAGATTTCGAAATATTTGCATCCCCGCTGGAGAATTTCTTCCTCAAAACAAAAGTCAGTCCACGCAGTCACTGCAAATTATTTATTTCTATTATTTTTCTTCTATCATTCCAAGATATCGATGAGAATGAAAAAATCCTGCAAAGTGTCTTCGTAGAATTAACGTGGTTTTTTTTTTTTTTTTTTTTTTTTTAAGAGCGTCTCTTTGAGCGTCCGCGGACGTTGCAATTGTTGGAAATGTGGGAGTATTACCAACGATTTTTCAGTGGGATATCGTGGCTGACAAGAGACACGATCCTGAAGCTCGAAGCTTGAGAACGAAACGTATGAGTCACTATTTCTCACTACCCATGTAACAGAATGCATGGACTTGACCTCGTAACTCGGATTTCCTTGACTCCGGATCAGAGTCGAACCCCTCTCGGGTTTGTTGTTGGGACGGGTTGTATATCCTGCGTTACAGGTTGAAATAGACCGAACGTTGCAGCGAGAGAGCTTTAGGCAGCATCAGTAGACAGTATGAGAATATAACGTGTGTGTGTGTGGGTCTGTACGAGAGAAAGAGAGACGAGAAAGAGAAAGCGAACGCGTCCGGTGTTACAGTGGATCCAGGCTCTCGTGCAAACGAAGCGAAGGGGGCAACTCCAGCTCGTTATTATGTAACGAGAGGCTCGTTATAACGACGGAGACAAATTCTAAAGCCCCTTTCCAACCCTCTGAATATCCGAGCTTGTCTCTTTTAGTCTTGCTGTGCGGTTCATGCCCTGTTTCACTGTAACTCTCGCCATTATAGTGTTGAGTACTTTTATATATGTATATACATGTGAAAATATATAACACTATTCCTATAGTGGCCAGAAAATTGTAGGAGAGAAGTGTCACTCCTGTGGCAACCCTTCAATGTAACAAAGTGGTACTCATGCATTAATTTTTCAAAGAACTTATCCACTGACGAAATGACGGGAAGCAATGTTTTTTGTATCAAGTCATGGAAACATGAGTCGAAGAAATTCTGGAACGAAATAACTCGTTCACCAACGTTTGAGCTACAAAAGGTGATGGCGAAATGGACACAAAGAGATGAGAGTTGAAGGAAGAGGTTGATGAAGTATCCTTCTATCTAGTTTCCTCGTTGACGTCATCGTCGTTGACGTCATCGTCATTGTCGTCGTACGCAAAGTAATAGGTATATATACAGAGCAAGGGTCTTTGGGGAGGTCAATCGAGAGGACCACCGAGATCAATTTGCACTTCGTGCACGTGACAGAGCTTCCAGCGAGCCAATTCGCGTTGGCAAGCGAGATAGAATCCGGTACGCGACGCTCGCTTCATCCACGCCCCTCCCCACTCTACATCAATCCGTCGACAAGGGGGCTATAGTAATTAAACTGTGGTTTCCCGTGGTTGAAGCACCTGCCGTTACCAAATTGCAAGTTATGCAGCGCGTCACTCAGTGGTGCCGCTACCGCCCTGTAGCCGCTATAACAATCTCCTAAACTACGGTTACCCACCTCGTGACGACCTCTCTCCCGCCCCCCTCTCTTTCTCTCTTTCTCTTTCTCCAGATATCCCTGTCTTTCTGTATATTCTCACGGACATTCACACATACACGCACCAGCTTATCAATCGTAACACAAACCATTAACGGAGTTTCAAGTCACGCTTAAAACTTCATTGCACGTCAAGTGCAAATATTCGGCGGTAAAGCCAGCACATCTAGATACCAAAGTTATGAGTTATTTACGGCATCTAGAGATTTCACAGTCACCCCAAAGAAACTACCGTCATGCACGAGACCATTCCCATTCAAATAGAACGGAATTCTCTTTCAATTGCCACCATTGTTTGTTAATTTTGTATATATTTGTTAATATTTTTGTTGCAAATAGTTGCAGGAACTTTCCAATGATTGAATTTTTCTGCAAGGTCATGTGCAAATCGTCGACACGTGCAGAGTTTCAAAAGTGTCGATGTGGTATAAAAAAAATATATTGCTTGGTTCGTACTATTACAAAGCACATTTAGGAGAGAAAAACCGTCTTATATTTTTAGCCGCATTATATTTCCCATGCGGACTAGCAACTATCAAGTAAACCCGTAATTCTTCGATCGATTGATTGAACGAGTCTCAACGTCCGTGCGGAGCACCTGGTACTTCTCCACGCCAACTCCCTTTCAACAATGCCATAGTCTTTCTCTTTCAACCACTCTTTCCTGCTCATTCGAACATGCGTATTCTATTTATACACGCGAGGGAACCGTAGAAAAGTCTTTCCTTCCTTACCACAGTACTCTGCTCATAGGAAAGTTCTCACACCCCGCTACCTCGGTAATAGCTAACGAAAAGCAATATGTGTACCGACTTTCTCAAATGTTCGACCAACAGCCTGCTTTCAGCTCGGCGCGTGTTCGTACACCTTCATTAATAATCGATTATGAAAGATTACTATTTCCGGTATCGAGACTAGTACAAACATAATGTTGAATGTGCGAGACTAAGATGGATGTCTGACTTATTATTACAGCAGGGAAAAGTTAAACTTTATCGGTAACTTCTGGTTACTATGAAACGCAGTTGCGATCATGGAAACTTGCAGGCCAGTAGGCAAGTACGCGCGGTATCCATGGCAATGAAATTAATCCCTCGTCCATCGTCCAGCGTTTCCGCTGCAGCTTCCACCGGTGAACTCTCCTCTTCCATCATCAGCACCAATCTTCTTTGGTATCCGTACAGAAGTTGTAAATTTTATTTCTCTATTCTCGATATTCTCCGTCTCCTTACTCTCAGTCCTGATTACTAACGCCTTGCAGAATATTGGCCTATCTAATTGTTGGGAGTCTGTGCTTCTCTAACGGAGTAGAAAATACTTTATCAAGTTTGCCTCAGCGATGATGCACGGAAAAAAAGAAACAGTAAATATCCCAGTATAAACTGCTTAAACAACAGGGTACCCACTTTATTTTACAGTCCAACAGAGAATTTTCCTGTACGAACTGAGATTTCAACAGTTTCACTGGATCGTTTACAGTTCGTTACAGTAAATTCATCAATGTTTCCAGTAAAAGTGTTCAACTGTCAAAATTACATGAGATCACCGATTTTCATACTGTACGCAGCTGCAATAGTTACAGTGTTACAGTAATGACTACAGAGCGATTCATTCAATTTTACAGTGTGGCACGGTATTTTCACTATTCTTTCCACAGTTGGTGACGGTATCACCAACACACATACACACAGACGTGTGTTTGACAGTGTTAAACTGTTAAAATTAACTTTGGACTACACTGTAATTTGAGCCAATTTGGGCCCTATTTTTCAGTAAATATCGCTTTTCAATCGCTTCGAGTCCAATGTAAACTCTCTACCACTGTACTTTGGCCTGTTTCTTTTTTTCCGTATGCAATAACTGCTAATTCACTGCGAAAGACTCGATATAAATTCGAATAAGCGGGATACCAGTAAATCCCAAAAATCTGAAGATGGTCCCGTTGTGATAAATTTAATGTAAGAGTACCAGAGTCCCCGGGGCGAACGAGTATAGTGGCACAATATAGAATAAAAGTCTTGGAGGCGGAGAAATATCAGTAAATCGAGGAGTAAGTGGGTGAGAAGGATTGTGGGAGCAAGGTGGTTCCTCAAGCCTGCATTCTCCGCACTAGAAAGCATATATACACTTATACTCTCATTTTGTTATATTCTCCAATACAACGAGTACCAGACTGTGATCAGAAATAGGTTTCAACAAAAGTATATGTGTTCGCGGGACGATGAGAAAGAAAAAGAAACTTGGTGTGTGTGCGCGAGAGGTTATCGTCACTATATCACCGATGGATGCTCCAACGGGGATACCTGAACTGGCCACTGGAACTTTATTGCAGAGCGGAGCCAATTATAGGTTCGTGAACACGATGTATCGAGTACTTTCGGCCGAGAGTATCCTCATCCTCCTCTCTTTATCATCCTTCTTCTTCGTATATCCTGCTCCTCCATTTGATGTTTAACAGGATGGAGTCGTGCCAACGGGACCAGTGCGAGTGAATAAGCTTGATTTTTTTTTCAATCGTTCGCACTTCGCTTTATTGTGTGTTTTCAATTGTAAGCTGCGTTGATTTTTGAATAATTATGAGGTTGATCAATTCGTCGAGTTTCTTTCCATTTCTTTGCAAAATTTCTCAATTGAAATGAAAACCGATGAAAAAAAACAGTCGTTATCGATATGGTGAAGGATTTTCCACGAGCTTTTCTGAACTCGGTTGAATATTTCAATTTCAGTCGAGGAAACTCGTTATTTCCGAAATTTGTTGAGGTCTCTAAGAATTTCCAAAATATTTCATGCCGTTCGAGGATTTTTCGATTGGACCACGATTACTTGCTCGTTTAATCATCGTGCTCAAACGGACGAGCACGTTCATCATAATAGCACTGATGATTGCAACGACCACTACGCGCTGCCCGTTTCCACCCCGAACGTGTCTATGAAAAATAACAAAGCCCGATGGAGGAAGCCTGTTCTGGGATATTCCTGAACGCGAAATCCACTCTCTCGCCAACGGGAGGAAGTTCATTTCGTAACCTGTCCGCTTTTGGAATTCATCTCCGGGCTTCCCCCTACTATCCGTGGCTACCTCTTGCAAAGAGCGTTTTGTACGCTCAACCCATCTCCGCTGAGCCAACCCCTGGCTATAGAACGTGTCGGAGTTAAGGGAGAACAGGACGGTTGGGTGCGGTGGCAACGCGCCGCAAGAGGTAGCAATAAACGTCAGGGTGTTCTCGGTAATTAAAACTAAAGATTCAGAAGGGGACTGGGCTGCTGCTGAAAGCGAAAAACAACAGATGCTGGAGAGAAACTGCTGGACTAGCGAGAAAGAAGTGCATGAAAAAACTAAGAAAAAAAAGCTCACTATACTTGTGCACAAAATGATAAGGAAGCAGTATTCAGTCTGTTGACCTTTGAAAAATAAATCCCGCGCACGACCTGCCTCTTTCGAAGCTCCCAACAGAAACTTCAAGATCGAATTTGTGATTGCGTGCAACCCGGTCGCACTAGAATGTCACCGGGATTCTCGACACTTGCATTCACGATGCGAGTGCGATGCAGACCGAGGCAAAATAGTTGGAAGGACCTGGTTTGAAGGAGAAATATAAACTGTGAGTGGTAGGTTTTGGGGAGCGCGATGACTAAGGAGGTGGAGATGCGGCAACTGCCGAGCAAGTTGCTGGATACAAAATCAAGGAGCCCCCGAAGGAACATGTGATTCACCATGCACTAATCTGCATGCCGAGTCGAGAACGTGACGTCATTGAATATTTAAGACGGTCTCTTGGATAGCGCGCCAGATTGAGCTTCGTCGCAGCAGCCTAGTTGCCAAGGAACACTGGCTAGTCTAGCTCCTCTCCTTCAGAGGTTTTCGTAAGACCCGAGCCCCAAGACTTCCTGGTTTTCATATGCAAATGTAACCAACCCACGCTTGCCACTGTGGCAATGCCATGCCATGTGCTGCGTGCGTGTTCACTACTCTTACAACATCCTTCTCTCCCTCCCCCCCTCTTCCTCTCTCTCGCGTTCTCCCTCGTTCTTGCCAATGTGCCTAGTGCTCACGTACCTTCACCAGCCTCTTTTCTCTATCCCTCCACCTTTGCTGCTGATCCGTTTTCGCTGTATGAACTCCCGCTTGCATATACCATCTACTACGGTGCAAAGATTGTTGCGGAGGATGGTTAAGGTGTACCCTTACCTTGTAGATGACGAAGGTGCACGAATACTTCGCGAAATCATCGCTCTCTCGTCTCGCACTCCGCTTCTCCATAGGAAAGAGCCCCAGCCAACATGGAAAACTTTGTCGACGCAACTATAAGGTTGCCTAAGGGTGAACTTGTCGGTCCTACCACCCGGGCAACTTCTTTTAGAATATATTCCATCAAGACTTGCAGATTTGTGTTTCTTTTTACGTCATCCAGTATGCTTTTTGAATGAAATGCTTCTGGAATAATTTGGCCCAATGTCCTTCGGTAAATGCTTGGATCAAACTTCATGAAGAATACTTGACAAGTACGAGACACTGCGACCAAAATCACCGCAATAGTTTGCGAACAACCTCGACTAAGCGAACTGCACCTGATCCAGGACTTTTTTCTTGAGCAAATCACACAAAGTTTTTCGATAGTGTGAATTGTGCAACAAGTTTTTCTTTCCATATCCATTTCATAATCGCGACATGCGGGCATACGGGTTTCGTTCGCTCTTTTTTGCTCAATGTTACGACCTATTCGTGGATAGCATAGTTTAGGCGAGCCTTTTGGAAGCCCAACTTGGTCCCGGCAATTGAAAGTTCGGTCTTGATGTTGAATTCTTTCCATACAGTTCTGGGCACACGGTACTTGCTCAAATTTTCACTCCATTTCATCCTGATGCAACTTGGACTCGATCTCGAAAAAAATGACGTTTTCAAAGGCACGTTCTCCATAAGTCGTTTGCATATCTCTCCAGGTCGAAGTTAAAAGTTCAGAGTCTTTTGCATTTTTGCGGATTTCAAACACTTGTAAAATGAAAACTTGTAAATTTCGATTGTTTCATAATTCCTGGGTGAACGAGGAAAGTTAATCATGTTTGGACAGATTATTTTTCAAGATTTTATAGAAAAGATAGTTTTTAATGAGTTGCTACGAAATTGATTGCGTCCCAAGATGGTGCGATAGACTTTGCGCAAGACATTTGAAGGTGGGCGGTGCTACGAATTTCCAGCCTGAATATCGTTGTGGAGGGTGGTTAAGAAAATGTTGAGCCGATACTTTCTGTGAGCTTTTAAGAGCAGACTCTGTGAAACGCTCATCTGCAGATAGGAAGCGAAGAATGACCTTGACACTAAAAGGTAAAATCTGGAAATTCCGCAATTATTCTGGTGCTGAGTGGAATTTCCGTGCTTTCAGCAAAACATCAGCATAGAGGAAAAGCGGCAGGAAATTGTGAAGAGCGCGCTCTCCCTGCGGAAGTGCGTACATTCTTAAGGAGCAAAGGACCCGGGCCAGCAAAGAACGACGAAAACCAGTAGCGTCGTCGTTGTCTCGAAGAGGAAAGGAAAATACAAAGATGCCGGAATGGCTGCCAGAGACGGGTGCTGGCTCTCAGGTCTTTAATTTACGTTTAGAATGCTTTAAAGGGGGAATTCGCTGAGGACGTCAACCCGGATGCCAGCATAAGAGAGCCAGCAAGAGAAAGGAGGAAAAAAAACGGCGTAAGCGAGTGAGCTCAGTGGGGACTCGGGTAGCGGAAACTTATTAAATATTTCCTACGCATTTCATTTCATTAAGGATCCGTACTCGCGTGCAGATCTTGCGTTCTTTGGTGCCTCATTAAATACGTGGAGTATAAGGCTTTTATAGCGACGTAGTAAACAGGAAAGCGGCAATATGGGACCAAATAGTCCTGCGTCTCGAACCAAGACTCTTCGTGCATACAGGGACGTGCAATGTGCAATCATTTATTACGTACTCGATGATGTGGAATCTTGTCTGCATCAATTTCCATTACATTCATATCGCAATGAAAAATACGAAGGACCATTTTTCAGAAATACCAGCCCTTCGTTGGCACTTTAGCAAACGTGAAAATTAAACTGAACTTTCTTTCCCATTTATTCGAAATGCAGACGTCCATCTTCAGGCCCGAACGATGCCCAATAGATGCGTCTGCTTCCCCATGGGAAAAGTAAAACTCTACAAAAGCTGAGGCCGAATTTCCACGATGTCTGAATTGCGAACTGTGTTAACTGTGGCGAGGCTGCTTCGTGCTCAGCTTCCCGAGATACAGCGAACGGATTTGTTAGCGAAAGTGAACAAGTTCCTCGTAGAGATTCAAAGAGAATTCTCCACACTTGCAGGCATTGCACAGGTTACGCGTGTATGCATACGTAATGAAGAGATTGATGTTGTGCAAAAAAAAAAAAAAACATCATGTGCGAAGGGCGCGTTAGAGCTCGGAAATGAGAGACAAGGATCTGATAGTCAATCGAGATCAACGCACGTATGTGTACGTGTGTCGATCTCTTCTTGAATTTGCTCCTCATCCACGTTGTACTCGTGCAGCAGCCGTACGTTGTTTCAGACTGAGCCAAATCGGGTGAATGTTAAAAACCAAAACAACCGAGAAATGAAAACCACCTGCACCGACATATTCGTGGTGTGTGAGCAATTTGAGAGACGTGAACGTATTTTGTATCACGTCACTGTCTTTGGCTTGATTTACATCCAATATAGCGCTGTTTCATGTTCATATGCCAGCAGAGGATATAATCCTCGTGCGTCTGTAACTCTCGCTAAAATTTTCCGCTGTTTGGCAGGAAACAGAATGATCGAGAAAAAACAGGCAAATATTCAACGAGAGGGAAAAAAAGTATAACAAATGGCGCTTATCATGCGCCAAATGGACGGAACATGGAGCAACTCTCAAAACTTGACAGACGTGAACGATAATTTGATCGGAGGAAAATTCTCCCACGCGTTTACATTAATGTTTTCCAATGAGCCATTTCATATTCACCCTCGCGGGAAAAATCCACTGCTTATATTAGTCACGCATCACACGCGTTTTGTCGCACATCAAGTACGACTGAGGCCTCGATCAAAAGCAGGTTGTTGACTCCATCCTCTGGTGAACTCGCCATAAATCATCGTCCAACGGTCTCGAGAAATTCTCGTCACTTTACCAGCAAATAAAACCTACTGAAAAATTAATCAACTAGAAATCTTCTCGGGGTTGTATGACCTCTAGAAATAATGAAAATATAAATCTCTGGAGGTAAAACATGCCCAGTATGGCATCATTTTGAAAATTCGAATTCCAGTTTTGGAGGGATCAAAATATTTCCAGACTTAAGCGCCAGCAGAAATCGCATGTTGAGTTTGAACATGGACTCGGCAGTTCGTTGAGTCTTTTTGGTAATTGTAGTCGATTTTGAATTTGCGCGATTCGTTGCAATGATTTTGCAATTCAGCGACATTTTATTCCGTAATCAACGGACGAGCTACCGCGAAGCAAAGAGAAGAAAATCTGAGAGGTTAGTGTTGGGTCTGATCGTCAAAATAAAAGGAGAAAAATATAAAGGTAAATAAAATACATCAATTCGTCTACGTTGCCATCTATAAAAGTTGGCAAGGATGGCGCGGGCAGAGTCAAGAAGGATATCTCTCGTTCTGATTTATCATCCAATATTTGGGTGCGGAGCTTTTCAATCAGACTCAGAGTTTACACAACAGCCTGCGGGTGAGCCTCTGCACCGGCGAATGTCCGCAACGAGTTTTCTCGTTTTCTCGATGCTTATTTCGGATACGTCCTGGAACTCGGCGAACATCTCAAGACAGGCAAACATTTCTTCTTTTCCGTAACAACGATTCCGTCCGCCTTAATTCGGCTCGGAAACAAGAAGGCAAATCTTGAGCGCTCGCCTTTCAATATATCGATCCAACTTTTTCTACTCGTTTATCAGAAAAATAAATTTATCTATTCCGTCTCGAGCTAAAAGTTTCTTCCATCATTATAAACGAAATACGAGACGCGATATTGAGGGAATTTTTAATGACAAAAATTATCTATTCGCAAACGAATTTTTCCAGGCCACGAACGTCTCAAGCGTTTGCGGTAAGTGGAATTCTACCAGGGAGAATATAGGAGCTTGAAACATGGACGGATTGAGACCAATCAAGCGTTGTAAACACGGAAAACGTGTCTATACCGAAGATACATTGATTGCAGGTTGATTAAAGTACAGGCATAAAAAGTGTATTCCATCGATGAAAGATTAAACAAATAAGAGCGAGAGTTTTATTCGGTTTTTGTATTTCTTTTGATTTAGCGTCGATTTGGGCGTGTTGGAAGTTGGCAAACCCAGCCCAGAAAGGAGAGCCGGAGGATTCTAAATTAATTATGTAGGTTAGTAGAGGAACACGCGAGTTGAATGACAGGGGAAATATCCCAAGTCGACATATGAACGCGGCGTAAAAGGGCCGTGGATAAAGAGACCTTCCGACACGATTCGATGCTGCATATACGCGCAAGGCCCGCGGATCCGTATAGCTCTGTATACCTAATACTCGTTCCGTAAAGTAAACATACAATTCACGTTTAGCTTACTCTTACCCAACCCCAATGGCAAAGTGGATACCGAGTGTTGGTTTGTCTAGCGCGGAGGGTACGGCGTGAGGGAAAAGAGAAAGGGCAGCAGCACGAGCCATATAAGAGAGAAAGAACAGATTGAACTACTAAAACGAAGAGAGGAGAGAAGTTTGGCCAAAGTAAACTCGAGTCTGGAAAGAATGCTTCATTACACGAGTGAGGGGTGGCATCGTCGTACTTGGATCAGCACACAATCGTCGTCGCGAGAGAATCCCCCAACCACATTCGCTATACTTTTGCAAGAGAGGAGTTCACGCAAGGATATTTTTCCTCATTGCAATAAGGTTAATCGATCGGTTTTCTTTCCCCTCGCAAAACGTCCGAGAAAAACTTGCTGACCAAGCCGAAGAGAGCATAACGACGCAAAAGAAAATCTGGCGGATCGTTAGTTTCCGGTATCTCGTTTTATCACGTTGCTCGCTCCCAAAATATCTCAATGTATTAGTGTATAGCGAGTCCCTCGCTGCTCTCTCACTTTAACGCAATGCTTTTACTCGAGCTTGATGATTTACGAAACGCCATAATTCCGTGTGTATATCTTCCTTAAAACCGAGGTGTGGCTTTGCATGCCAATTATATTTTATGCTCGTAGAACTTTGATGCAACATCAGTCGCTTTACTACAACCTCGTCGGCTCAGAATTACGACACGTTTTTACGACTCGGAATAAAATTTCGTATACGTACATATATGAAAGCTTGATTAGCCTAAGTAATGAATACGCGAATAACGCGATGAGCAAGCGCAACGTTAAATCTTCCCCGGAAAATCAAAAATGAATCGTTGATGAAAAAAAAAAAATGATGCTGAAGTTTGCAACGTTGGAATGCAACGAAAAATATTTCATTTTATTGATGATTCGTTCAATTTTCAATGTCATTCAAAATTTTCAAGCCAAAATGCTTTTCGGCTGGCAAAAATCGATCATTTCATTGTCGTAATTCTGCGCTGGAATAATTATTTTTGCTATAGATAAAAAAGAATTCGTTGCATTCCAACGATGCAAACTTCGGAGTCATAAAAACAATCGAGCAAGAAAAAAATTCGCGAATGACTTGAATTTTAAATTCGACGTAATCATAAGATTTTAACGAAATAGATGAATAACGCGTCGACGAGTGACATAAAAATAAATAATTATAATGGCAGGATCGGAGTAAATGTTTTCTGTTTTCGGAATGGCATTCATATAGTGTCCGATTCTGTCAAAAGAGCGAATATTTCGTGAGGGAAGGAAAAAAATGTAGAGGCGTTCGGTAGTAATATGCGAATGTGTCGGGTGCGGCACGTGTCAGTTGACGTGCTCGCGTCGAGTCTACAGATATTCGTATCATTCTCAATATTCTGCATGGCGGATAATCTCTCGAAAATAATGTACCGCCCCGATGACAAGAACACCGAATGCTGTGGCACAGAGGACATGACGTCGTGCGTGTTATCACAGCGTTGGGACGCGTCACCTCGCAGGGGTGAAACGCTGAGGGGGTGGGTGTATCTGGCGAGCTCTAGGTGCATTTCCATACGCGTGAGTGTGTTTCGTCATGTGAACGTCATCGTGTGTGTCCATGTGAATTTGCGTGTGTGTTATACGCCCGTGAGAGAATTGTGATGGTCGGATCGGTGGAATGTTCGCGAGGATCCGGGGGAATGGCAACGTCAAAACATATATGGTAAAATACAAGCGACAGGAATGACGAAGGAAAAAAACGACGCTCGTGCGACATATGATAGTGCATGGTGGAGGCAGAGCGATTTCACGGACCGCGAAAGCAAGAGGAACACACGGAAGAATGAATCAAAGAGAAAACGGATGGATGAAGTCAAATCGGTACAGGAGAAAGAATCATTTTTTTTCGCAGCTTCTATTACGTGCAGATGGAAAGTATGTTGATAATAAAATAAATATAAATCTAATCGATTGATCCGATTGATCATTATGAATCGTTGCAACAAAATAATATGACAAATGCAAACGTTTTCTCAATAATAATATGCTTTCCTTCAAACACCATCAACTCACGAATTTTTATCTCTTTCTTTCGAGTCATTTAACAACCGCTCACTCGATTTGAATCTTCACTAAAAATTACAAAAATTTGATGTGGGGAATGAAACAAAGAGCTCAATAAGTCTCAGTGAGCCGCGTAATGCTTAATCGATCTGGATGAACTTTCAATCGGAATTGATTCAAGCCTCGTTACTGATAAAAATCCGTATGAGCACTAATCACAAGAATAAACTTATGACGATTGATTAGTTAGGATTTCCTGTTATTACATTAGCATTGTCGTGATAAATGCTTTTTTTTTATTCGTAGCATCACGCCGCCGCGATCTCGTTAGTGATCTCCATTGTAATCTGTAACATTGAGCTTGCCTTTTAGAGATGATAATGAAAACTGATCGGAGTGATGGAATAATTGGAAAATAGCAGGCACATGAATGAAAATGTTTCATTTGTAATCTCCTTCGTATTTTCACAGTTTTTTGCAACTGTTTCAAGCAGTCGTTTCATTTTTATCGTGCGTAACAGGAATAATCACCAATTACGTTTAAAAAAAGATGCTAATTGCTGATTATCAGTAATGAAAAACATTTGTAGACTTTGTGAATAACTCACGAGCATTGATGAATTACGAATAGCAATTAGTACGGCCTCTCAGTATTTTTTTACAAGTGCTATTTATGTAAATATGGAATATTATGCCTGATTTTTGCTAGAGTGTCGACGAAGTATCGGAGCGACATTTTAAATCCATCAACTTCACTGCTCCGTGAATATAACTTCCTATCGGCATAGATATATGGTTCACCATTTTTTTTTCGATCTTAAATCATTTTTCCGTGATATTACGTTTCAACTAGGTTGTTGGCGACGTGGTCTGAAAACTGAGCTTGGCGTTATAATCAATCGACGTTTTTACGCATGCTTCGTGATCGCGGAAACGAAACTATGAAAATTGACATTGACATATACTGATTCCGTTAATAGGCAACGAAATCGCATGGCGCACATTGCTCCATTGGTTAAGTCTCGTCGATTACAGCCCTCCCGTTTATATATTCAGGTAGACGAGGGGTGGGAGGCATTTTACAACAATCAATACGTTTTGTTTCGTAAGCGATAGGTCCTCAACATATTCGAGTGCGTACTTTTACAGTCGTCATGGAAATCGTTTCAAAAATATCCATACGATTCTTGTATATTTTAAAAAACTCGGTGTTTGAATTAAAAAATGGAAATAAAAATCGGACGCGTTGGTGTTTCGTTGGGAATTCGGCATTAATCCGATTTTTTGTTTTTTCACTTTGATGGAAGGTCAAACTTCCTTTAATAGTCACGACAAAAGCTCGATGGTATAAAAATCTGAAGCATCGAAACGTGCATGCGATATATCTGATGAATATACCGATCGAAAAGGGGAACGGGTGGTGGAAAAAAAAGTTGTGATAAAAAAAAGCTCTCATTGTACTCTCGGGTAAAAGAGAGCTTTTTGTTAAAAAAATTTGGTAGTCCTGATGGCACATCGGTCGGATTTTTTATTCGTTAAAAGAGTCGAAAGGTGTGAAAGAACATATACGATGCGTACGTACGCCTGGAGAATGTTTGAGGGGCGGCATGTCGGGGTAATGGCTCTGGTTTTTGTTTCTCTCGGTGTGGGAGCGAAAAAAATCTCGCGAGCAAGACTTTTGCCGTTAGGGGAGGTTGAAACGGGCGACGTATCGTTTTATAGTTATGGAAGTATGAGGGGCTGTTCTCGTTGCTGGTCGTTCGAGAACTGGGGTATGGCACGAAGGATAGTGGCTAAGTATACATTGCGAGGGTGCGCTCTGTGTTTCACGAGACGACTTTGGGTCGTCGTGGTGAGATGTACGGCGGCGTATAACCGTAGCCACTGTAGATCCCTGCTTAAAACTACAAAGGTTGACACAGAAACACTCTTAGCCGAGGGTTCGAAGAGAGACGGAGAGAGCGCGAGGGAGAGAGAAAGAAAAAAGTAAGATGAGAGTAGGAAAGGGAAATTCTGAGATAAAGGGGCCTCTCTGCTCTTTTAATAACGGTCTGGCGCGGTGGTGTGTTACCATCCATGTCATGGGCTGCGCACCTAGTGCTTTCTTGAGGGAGCAACGCGGCGGCTGGATAAAGTGCCGTTGGTACAGTGCTCTGAGCAATATCTTCCGATTACGGCTAAGTAAAGCCTCTCTCATCCCCTTTGCCCCTCCATCAGCCCTCAAACCCCTGACCAACCTTAACTTTCCACCTTGCCGAGTAAACCAAAGTACCCGAATCTCTCAGACTCTCTCAGTCTCTCTTCCTCCTTTATTCTTTTATATGGGTACACTACTGTCTTCCATCTACTTCAGCACCTTTTTCTATACAGATCGCGGAAAAGACAGCGATCCCGAACGTTTCTCCTCTCTCTCTCGAACTACTAATCACTAATCAAAAATCAATCAAACGATGGCGTAAATAAAAGCATTCAGAGGCGAGCGAAAATTATTGTTGTACGTTAGATATTTTTCTTGTGTAATCAGTGGAAAAGTAGCGTCAAAATAATTTTGGTAAACGAGCCATTTTTAGTGAATTTTCTACAGCTCTGGATTCATCTAACGTTTTTGTAAGAAAACCGTGAATTTAATTATCTCAAAGAAAGTTCGGGATGTCATGGCGTTCATGTGCAAATTTGTTTTGAGAAAAAAATAGGTTCACTGTAATAGTTTCGTATGTCTATATACAAAGACAGAGAGAACGATGGAAATCCAAGACGGTCCAGCGGTGATGAATAGTGATAATTTATTCTAATTGGCTAAAGCGCGCAGCCATTAATAAGCAATCCACGACGCGGCGGCGCTGGAGAAATTTCCACTACTTTCACGAAGACGAAGAAGAAGAAGAGAGAGTCGAGTTTGATATAAAGGGATGCGAATATGCGGGATGCGAGAATGAAGAATGGGACCAGTGCAAAAGAGAACAGGATACTGAATAAGGGAGAGTGCTCAGCGAGCAGTAGAAAGGAGGCTGCTCTTACGGAAGAGGGCGCTGCCGGATCTTAATGGGGCTTATTACTCTCTTCGGGGCGAACGGTCCGCTCTCGCTCTCCACCTCCTTCCTTTTTTCTCGCTCTACTATCTGATATATTTCCTCTATTTTTCGACCCGCGGGAAATCAAGAGCATAATAGGACATAATTAGTTACAGACTCCTACTATTCGTAACTTACACGTGCATTATGCGCAATCAAGGTGACGAAGTAGTGCCAGAGGTATGCCTCTCTCGCCTCATTCTCTATATCGTTCCTTCTTGAGTGAATATACACTTTCGATATATATACACAAAGAATAGTATCCATATATTCATTAAGCCAAGTATTCTCGAGAGCAACGAGAGCTCTTGGCTCAAAACATTGCCGGATCTACCACCGCAGGATTACTCTCCGGCAATATTTTCTGTCCATCTCATGAATCTCCATCATTCTCGAGGAGCACTACAAAAAAGTACGTAAAATAATAAGAAAATTCATTCACAGATATAATCAATTGGACGCGCATAGTTTCTATAAAAATCTCCACGGCGAAAATGCGTTTAGCCAGCACTTTTGTTACGCGCGTGAACAATCAAATCGACTTTGATGAATCCTCCAGAGAGCCCAGGAGTTAAAGTAGGCCGCGCACTCTGTTTAACACTCCCACAATTTATCTTTTTGCGGAATTCATGCCGACAGAAAGTTTGGAAATTCGTCCATCCTGTTCACTCTCGAAAAACGTGGACCAAGGACCATTCGACGGATAAAAAATCATAGAAAATTAAAATCTAATATGAGATTTTTCCCTCCACCCGTTTTCCTGTGAGAACGATTTCAAGTTTCTGTGACGTCATAAAACGCTTATTCTACTGTATATAAGAGTAAGGCAGTTCTCGCGCTACGTTTTTTTTTTTAATACTTGGCGTCGAGCCGCTGCCGCGTCTCTTGATTCGTAAATTGATGAAAAATTGGCAACCTCCCAGAATTCCGCAAGGGAAATCGCTGATTAATAATTGAATCACATCAAAACTTGAGAAAATTTAAGAATGAACCACGAACAAACGTATAATCGTGAATATTAATAAAATAATGTAGATTTCCATTTCGTTGAAAAATACTCGCGCGATTAATCGGAAGATCCTATAGGCTAGGGTATATATGAACATGTTTAATCATGTAATCATCCAGCCAGATAAGTGTACACAAAACACAAATTACCCATGAATTTGAACACTGGAAGCGGTTGTGTTTGTCACTAGAGTGAGTAAATCTATACAAGGTAGTTTCAGGGTATATAATCGGGGAGGAATGGTGGAAGGAATGGGTAGGACGAGTATATACCGTGGTTTTGGGTTATCGGCCGGACGTTGGGGGTTTCGTAACGGTCATGTGGGCGTCGGACATCTTATCGAGAGGGCGGACGCAGGGGGCGAAGGGTTTTTAAGGAAGAGGGCACGAGACGAAGATGGTTGCGTGTGTGTGGAGAATACGTACACGGATAGAGGAATAATATAGAACAGAAATTGTTCTATTCGGTAGGTCGAGATCGGTCTATACGTTATACAGAGTTATACAGCGGTATAGACCATTTTCCCTTGGGGTCTTCTCAATTGCCTCGGCCCGCAATTATACGTTTGAGCGGAGCCACTATCTCCTTTAATGCGCGCCGGACCCTCAGAGTCTCGAACCGGAGAGGCCACACCAAGAACACCATTCTCTATGGTGGTAGTGCCACGAGAGAGAGAGAGAGAGAGAGAGAGAGAGAGACAGGGTCATACTATATAACCCGAACGAGAATCTCGACCGAAAACAACCCTCCTGCGCGCATTCCTTCTATCGCGTGCAATCTTTCTATTTGTGCGTATCGACGATGAAATATACTAACGCCTCTTATGACAACCAAACTACCCTCGTAAAACATTCCTCCATACCATAACTTCTTGCAAAAGTACATGAAATTTGATTAATTAAGAATAGTCTTTAAGTCTAATCGCTTCTCTACATTTTATAGTCCTTTGTAAATTTATCCGCGTCAAAAACGACGTCCCTGCTAAATTCATCGAAACTGTCACACAGATCGAACAAAAATACGCGAAGCCCAATTCTGTGGGACTCGAAGTTTTGGTTGAAAGGTAATCAATCTGGATTTTTGATTCCAGCTATTTCTCTACCATGAGTTTTGGGCCTGAAACTGTTCGAATTTGATTGACGTTCATGGGCAACCGATGGTTTTTTTTTTTTTTGCAGCCATTCTTATGTCCTAAAAGATCGTTCCGATAGAATATGCTTGATAAAAATGAGAAAATTTATATGACTCTGAAGTTTGCATCGTTGGAATGCCACGAATTCTTTTTTATCTTTGGCAAAAGTAATTGTCCAAGTGCAGAATGTAATTACGATGATAAAATAATCGATTTTTGCCTCCCGAAAGTCATATTGGCTCGAAAAATTTGGATGACATTGAAAATTGAACGAATCATCAATAAAATCAAATATGTTTCGTTGCATTGCAACGTTGCAAACTTCAGCATCATAGATTTATTACGATTCCAGTAATTTATCAATCTCCAGATTCGATCGAAGAGGATATATTATGGGACTGAAAAGGTAATCGTCCGAAGACAAAGGCTTATCGAATCTCGGGCTAACGATCATCATCAGTGGCGAGCACTGTTACACGTCCTTTGAATTATGGCATATTCTCTTTGCTGGAGTTCCATATGGATTCAAATAAAACTTATATAACGATTTATGTATATAGATGAATACGATTTAAGATAAAATATAATACGATTTTCAAATCGGTTCGTTATTATTCGAGAAGTTATCGGAATCGATAAAGCCCTGCTCCCGCCTTCATCGATGTTTTGTTCCCTCCTGCTAAGAGTTCATAATCCGTCGATACCTACAGGCAAATCGTCGTTTTTCTTCGACATGCATTATGCAATATATGTCTAAAGAAGAAGAGTGCGGTGGGTATATTGGCTTTGCGCTTTCCATGATCGGAACCCCCAACCGAAAACAGCTACAGCAATCGATCGAGGGCGGAACAAAGAGCCCAAAGAGAGATGGAGAGAATCAGAGGGCGCAGAAGGGAAGGAGGTTTGTGCTCCCAAGGGTAACGTAGAGCATCGAAAGATGGCGATTTTCATAATCAAGCAATGTCGAGCGTAAATATATATCTCGCATGTTCTATAGCTAGTAAGACTATTCTTAACTAGCAGTTAGTGAACCCGATGCACATTGATGGGATTTATTTCCGCTTCATCATCTAAAAAGCATTTTGCCATAAAAAATGCCAATTATTATTTTTCCAGGAATACGACAATCGCTATTCCGACTGATTTATATCGACGATTCATATTATAATTTTATTGGTAAGGAGCATCGAAAGCGCGATGATAAATTCAATAAAATGTCATTTTCTTGCTCTCACACTTGAAAATGCAAGTTTGGCGAATGGTGTTAAGACTTGCAAGCCTGAAATTTTTCTTGCATAACAATCCAATTATGAGGATAACGAATCCTCCACAAATATAGCACTAAAACCTGACTTTTTGTTAATATACAGATCTGTAAGAGCTTTTTTCGTTTTCCCGCACACAAGAGTTTTCCTCATAGCAAGAGGAAGCTAATTAATAGACAGCGTTTGCTTGTTACTGCTACGACGAGGAGAGAACATGGACGAGAGAGGGAGCGGAAGTTCATTAAATTAGGTGTATACAGTGGGAGAGAGAAAAAGCTGCTGGTACACATGGCGAGAGGAATAAAACTGAAAAAAACGACGACCATAATATGGCAAGATTCCTGAAACTGTCCTGATGCGCTCGTTGGCAGAAATTGGTGGGATGGGATAATGTTTGGAATGAGTTGAATTGGCGAACGCGCGAGAGAAATTGAGAATAGCTGAGAGCTTCTCGTGGGTGCCTTCCTGTCGGCTTGAGATAGCATAATGACAAGCATTTACCTCGAGACTTATCCACGATACCCGTAGATATCCAATGAGGGAGTCTTTCACGAGAACTTCTTCGAGGGAATGGGACCATCTGTCTCCATATATTTTCAGGCTTTCATTCGAACCTGCAGCTAATTTATTTCCGCAAGGATATACGTTTTGTGATCTTCTTCGATGCAGAGACAAAGTGGAAGAAAAAATTCTTCGGTTTCTGATGCCGTTGTTGAAATTTCAAAACGCATCAACTAGACAAAACCTGACGGTGTAAAGCCAAAATCGATCGAAATAATATCCGCAAATTACCGAAATCTGTGCACATGTAGCAAAACTCGGAAAAATCGTCACTGCGTAACGGGATGATCCATTTTCGTAGTAAAAATCATGAAAAACGATGTTTTCGAGTTTTTCATTACACTCGAGTGAGACGAGGCCCCTCGGAAGCGATTCCGAAATGTTGTCAACGTTATCTCGGGTGTACAAAGATGTTAGGTATCTAGCAAGAGGTGGTTCATTCCAGGAGTAAAGGAGGACAAACTCTCGAGGCCGAAGCGAAGAGAGAATGTTGACGTTATTCGGCGACTGTGTTCGTTGAGAAGCTTTCAGAGAGATCTGCGGTGGCAACGAGCATCAGGACTATAACGCGCGGTAGACGGTAAGTACACACCAATATCTATACGTTATATCCAGTACAACAAGGACTGTGAGGAGCTGAGAGCGTCAATAGCAACGTGTTACGTCACACGATCGTCTCATGCAATTTACCAACACCCTGTAGATATAACAGAGTAGCCAAGAGGGGCGGAGGCACAGGAGGGATGATATGCAAACATCTCTCTTGCGGTTCTCGAGTGAATCGACGTGGGGGACCACACAGGCTCTGCGACCTTAACTATATCCATATATATTTGATATACGTAGTCCTTATACACACAAACACACACACACACACACACACGAACGTACAAATAGGTAGATGTACAAATGCACATGGTTGGGTAAGAGCTACGGGGATATGGTCGCGTGAGTGCGTTCCAAGTACGACACATTCTATATATACATAGTGCTTTCCATTGTGTTCACAAAAAGGGGGCAGGGGGGAGTCCAACTTGTGTGCAACAGTGGACATCTCGCGCAGTAAGCAGAGAGCCCCTACGGAAAAGCTCCGGTGTGTACGGTCACGAGAGTACCTCTGGACGAGGAAGAACCTGTTCTAGGATAAATCCTGCTCGTATACATATGAACATGTACGTGTTTCATGAACATTGTTGAACGAATGAATTTCGAAATCCCATGCGAATCCGGTATAGAGATCTACTCAGAGTTCCCTGTGCCATGAAAGGGTTTTGACATTGTAGAAGCTTTTTTTATTTCCTTCGAATCCTTGTCAACGCGCGTAGGGCAATTTAGATCGGTAATTAGCGAGGATAGAATCTTTGCTTCGACGACAAAGTTAATTCGTTGATAATGAAAATTTTGAATTGTTTTGGAAAAGCCTGCAAGCCATTTTTGAGTAAGGAAAAGCTCACTTTATGAATTCCAATAGTCTGAATAAAAACATTCGGGAAAATATGACGAGATTCATTAATCAAAACGATCGATCAAACAGCTGGATACAATATATTTACATTAATGTGATGCCGTGGATATTCGCCTCTCTAACAATTTTCCACGAACGACTATAGTCCGAACGATTACACGTACTCTGGGTATTTACACGATAAGTGCGCGTAATCATGCAAATTGAATTACCAACGGTTGCTGGGAGTTGGCAAAATACTCGCATTGTAACTCATCGCATCGAGATTGAGCACATCTGGGGTTCTTCATAGCGGAGGGCTCTAAAACTTCTCCCTCTCTGCTGGTTCGTGAAAATTCGTTCATTTAAATACATGCAACCCGGCGTCAGAGGCAACGGTACGCACTTCGTCGATCATTACGTGTAATGGATATCGAAATTGATCCTGGAATTCGCAAGCTGTGCACAAAAAAAAACGTGCGTATATAAAAATACGAGGCTCACAGTCGCTCCTGCGAAACCCGATGACAGCTGTAGAGAATGTGTGCGGCCTCGATTTCTCTCGCTACATGGAAAATCATCAGCTACCCTGTACCATCGTCTGACTCTACGAACTCAACGGCTTGTGCATTCAGCCAACAGCGAACGTTTCCCTTGCATTCCGAGGCCGAATACTAGCCTCGCCCGCTTTGGTGCGGCTTCATTTCCACGCACTCGTTCTCTTCCCTCCCGTTTACTCTCTCTCTCCCTCTATTTTTCGCACACATCGCACTCACTACTGCATTTATCGTGCACGCCCAAGCGTGCCACGAGCCCGACTAAATTTCGCTTCACACCACAGTGCTACTATATCATGAAATTCCCCTTTCTTCTCTCGTCCTTGTTTTTTCTCTCTCTCTCCCTTTCGCTCACTTGATGTTTTTCCTGTAATCTTCATCCTATTGAGCCGCAAAGGAATCTTCATTGAACGAAACCATGGAGAAGAAAAACTTTCGATTTCATTTGTTAATTTCTTTGATTTCCAAGCCTCGAACTGTCTATAAGGAACGGAGTCCTCGTCAAAATTCGTTATGCACCACTTGATGTGGTTTTTGAACATTCCTGACGCGCACAATATTTAAAGAAAAATTCTCTCGGAAAGCAATGAGGTGAGCTGCGCGAGTGGAAAAAAAAATTAAGTGTCAAATGCTAGAGAAAGAGGAAGAAAAACCACATGAAAAACTTTATTCATACGCTAACTCGTTATTGAGGTTGACAGGTCCCGAAGGAAATGGAAATAAAACTAAACAGAAAATAACGTTCAGCCGGGACAAGAAGCATAAAATAGGGGTCGCGATGGAGCGGCGGAACGTCGACCACTCCTGACTGACGTGGCAGTTCTATATGTTCACATACTATTGTCGTCGTAGCCGCTAACAACCATAAAATTGTTTTACCGTTGCTTTATCCAGCAGGACATAATCCCGGAGACGCGAAGAGAGAGAGAAAAGTGTGTCGGGATATGAAAAAAAAATGAAAAAACTCCAAGCGTGAAACCAGTGTATACGTCCTGCACATTTTATTTAATGTAAAAAGGTTGTGGACGACACACTCTGCAACGTCATTCCCGGCAGTGGTTACGCGATTCAGCACCCGCTGCTTGACAGCCTCACGTCAACACAACGCGGACATCACGAGTCCTCACTAAGTTTACCGTGGCTCTCATAAGACATTCCCGGAAGTCCGGCGTTTGGCAATTAGTCTCATGAAAAGGCCAAGCCCTGCTTTTTTTTCTCTAAATCTCTCCAAGAACCGATGACAATCAAATTCGCGTGAATCACACTTCGAGTTTAGGTATTCATAACGTCGTATAACTCACCAACTACCTGCACGTGTGGGCACAAGTCATCACAATTGACCATGAAATACTTGCTATCATTCTAAGTAACATCGTCCAGACTTACCTGTAACAAAAAACACAAAAAAATGCAATCAGTAAACAGTCAATCAGTAAAAATTTAATCAGCATTTTTATTCTGTCATGTAAAGTATTAGGCGATAATTATTTTTCATGCTTCCGACCATGATCACTGGGGCCGGGCCACAAAACCATGGATACGATTTGGACGATTGTTACATCGGAATAGGGGAAACAAATGAGCATATGATTAAAAAATATTAGTGTTAAATCGAAAATGTATAAAATAGAAAAATGCGAGTATTTAAATATGAAGATAATTCGAAGAGACTGTTGTCGTAAATCTCTGAGACACTATGGAATATTTCGTCGATTTAGTAAGTTCTTTGGTGATTTTTTTTCGGACTAATTTGCAAGGGAAACTCATAATTATAATTATTAGCCCGGGGGAAGCCGTCAGACGTTCTATGTTGTATTTGAAAAACAACTACTACAAGCATAACTTTGTTATTAGTTCGAGTTAATTGGGGATAGACGAGAATTCATTTTGGTATCGCAGGCGCGAAGGCAAGCTCACGCAGGTAGCAGTGCGGTTGTTGTCGAGAATGCGTCAAAACGTTACTGGCTAAAGACACAACTTTTTCTTTGTCTCTGCTACGCTCTTGTGCTCTTCGTTTTCAATGCGTTGGCGTATGTGTCTCTGTACATTCTTCTCTTATGATGGAAAGGAACACGACAGAGCCGACGTAATCTTTGGATTCATTTGGAATTCATGAATTTCCATGCACACTCAGCATGTCCTTGGTTTTTGTCATTCTTTCTGCTCGTAGCTGACTCTCATATGCGACGTGAAAGCCTCAGGTTGTTTCTGATGTATGTCGCGCAGTGCATGTTGGAAACAAACGTGCGATGAATTTAGTGAGAAAGGCGAGGAAGGATTTTGTGTGAAAATGATGGGGAGGCGTGATAATGGCAAGTTGGAATTACACGCAAATGCGAGTAATCGATGGAAAGATTCTTTTCTTGATTCGTTGGAGGCAGCTGCGATACAAGATAATAGGATGAAATAGGGGGTTTGCTTGGAATATCCGGGAGCAGTCTGAGTCTTTCAAAAGCATCCTCCTCCGCGATAGTCTCGACGACATCATTGCCAAAGGAAGGAAGTCGATTTGCCAGAAGAGTCTTATTTAAAAGTTTTTATCGAGGGGGATGAAGTACGTCTGAGGGAGTTGGAACGGCCTGAAGCGGTGCAAACAGATGGTGGTCGACGAAGGATGAAAAGAGGCAAGGGAAAAAATAGCGAGACAGAGGCTCGGCTAAATTGTCCGTGAGTACAGTAGTGGAAACGAAGCTCGAGAAGCAAAGAATAAAACATAGCAGTGAACGGAGAAGATCCAGTAATTTATATCCTCAGGGACTAAAAATAAAGTTGGATAGACTGAAGTAAGATCAAAAAACGGTATTACAATGAGAGAAAATAAATAAAGCGACGAAAAAGGAGGAATGAATCGGCCCTTAATGAAAAGCCATTCACAGATTTGTTCCGGAATTCTTCCGGAACATCTTTCGGCTGCTTCTTTGAGACGACGATGAGACGAGAATCCTTGGGAAACAATCTAAAGAAGCGGACATAGTCATGGTGTCGAAACGAAAGCGCGAGACAGGGACAGAGACGGCGATACAGCAGCAGCCTCCTTTTTCAATCCAACTTCAGCGGAACACTGTCCTTCGAGATACTTGAGAATCTCTCGAGGCTCGAGAATCTCTCGAATCTCAAGCGACACTTTTACCAAGACTGCTTTCTTTTTCTACGAGTGTGTCCCAAGCACCGGGGGATTCACCACTCGATCCAGACCCGGTAAAATGTTCCGAGTATCTTGCCAAGATTACCAGCAACAACAAAAACCAGTGCAAAGGTGTTGGAGACATATTAATGGATCCAGCAGGCAACGATTTTAGAACATCCAGCCAATGACCTTTCCCGATTTATTTGTGCAGCAAGGCACTTCCTGCTCCTGGCCTCTACGAAATGTAAATACACCGATCGAATGAATAATAAATCGTCACATTTTCAACGACATCGAATCGGCCACGGTATAGATCCGTTGACACAGCCACCAGGCACGAACGAATCTCGGGACGGCGTTCATTCGCCCGAACGACCGAACGATGACACGCTCGCCGTTAGCACCGAAAGGGAGCAATCAAGATCATGACCCACACGACAAATGTGGGAGCGAACAGGCGGCGAATACATGTGTACACACAGTTTTCCTTCAATTCACCAAAGAGTCTGCTAGTTCTCCTTCGACATAATTTCATTATTCAATTGGTCACCCTTCGCTACCAACCGAGAATCCTTGTTGACCATCAATAAGGTTTCCTTCTCTTCTCCGCCGTGTTGCAAACATCAGGTTGAAAACATTCCTTGTTCCATTTACGTGGAACGAGAAATCTGCGCAAGTTTATGAAAAAAGGTTGCACGGAAAGAAAGAAACAGTAAATATCGCAGTATAAACTGCTTAAATAACAGGGTACCCACTTCATTTTACAGTCGAACAGAGAATTTTCCTGTACGAACTGATATTTTAACAGTTTCACTGGATTGTTTACAGTTCGGTACAGTAAATTCAACAATGTTTCCAGTAAAAGTATTCAACTGTCAAAATTACATGGGATCATCGATTTTCATACTGTACGCAGCTGCAATAATTACAGTGTTACAGTAATGACTACAGAGCGATTCATCAATTTTACAGTGTGGCACGGTGTTTTCACTATTCTTTCCACAGTTAGTAACGTTATCACCAATACACATACACACAGACGTGTGTTTAACAGTGTTAAACTGTTAAAATTTACTATGGACACTACACTGTAATTTGAGCCAATTTGGGCCCTATTTTTCGGTAAATATGGCTTTTCAATCGCTTCGAGTCGAATGCAAACTGTGTACCACTGTGATTTCAACTGTTTCTTTGTTCCCGTGTGATACGAAAATTGACTTTTAAAAATCGATCGGAAAGATTGTTAAATTGCGAAATGTTAAAAGTTGAGAGTCAACCCAGGCCACGGAGGATTACGATGTGCTTGTCCAGAAGAGCAGTAACGTCTGTGTGTATGTCTATTTTGTATCTCAAGTATGTACTGATATACATTATATAGATATATATATATATATAGTGAACAGAAACAATAGAGGCGGGGGCACCCAGTAACGAGACGCCCGCTGTTCATTTAGCGTGTTTGTTCTTGCTGAGGATGTCCCACGGGCAGGAGAGAACATCGATGTTGTGACTTGATTATACGCCATTCAGGCCCTCGTGTCTCCTGCATAAACCACCGTTGGCTACGCGACCACGCAGGACACCCCGAACGTGGTCGGCAGGCTAGACAGCTGTAGTTGACCAGACTCCGAAGATTCTCAACTCTCCCTCCTCCTCGCCTGCTGTTGCTCTCCAACTCCCGAGGGAATGATATGACTCAACCGTGAATTATTCAAGATGTTCGTCGCCTGCGTCCCGCCAACGTCCAGAGTTCCGAAGAGCGACAAGCATCTTCGCTGAGACTCTTCTCTCAGTATGCACTACCAAGCAAATAATACACCTGACAGCCTTACGAGGGTCTCACAATTCCCGATAAAGATACCGGAAAAGGTATAGAATCGTTGGTGCTTCTTATACACAAAAGTATCCGTATAAAACAATTTTTACAAGTCCCTGGTGTCACGGACCAGATTCAAGAAACCGCAATCCAATTTAACCAAATGTTTTTCTCCAATGCACACCTCCTTGTCTTCCTCGTTCTCTTGCACGCGGAGATAATAATAAGTATCTTGTTACCAGTGAGAGTTATGGCGAGAGATATGGATGCGCGGCCATGGTATTAGGGGTGGCTGGAAGATCTGCTTTCGTAATTCTGGAACGAGAAATATCGAGGGGCGTTGTATTTTTCTCCATAAAAGGTCTAGAGGACATTATTTTTCGTGCTTTTCTGTTGCCGTCTTCTGCGGAGAAGCAGGAACAAAAATGTATGAGCAACGAAGAGCACACGTACCATATTTAATCGCGCTCTTTCCAACAGCAGTCCATCACATAGTTGTATCATTTTACTAGAGGTGATTGGGTTCGAAGCTCCGTGAAATAGCCAGTGTGCAAAACTTCCATGTGTGGCATATAGTGCGGTAAAAGGAGAGGAGCTTTCGCAGAAAACACTTGGGAAGACATTGGACAAAAAGGGAGATACGAAACGAAGAGACCAGAGTGATAGAAAAGAGGCGAATCGAAGAATAGAAACTAGAGACAGAGAGTGGATACCGCAGCGAATTGAATTTCGGTCAGTTACTTTTATTTTGCCTGGTTCTCTTCATTCTTTCCACTCCCTTGTATTTCAACTGTCTGTGGTGCAGAGCTATAAGAGAATCTTGCCAAGACATCACGTTTTACTCTCTCCAAGTCTGCGAGCTTTCTTCAAAAACCTTCTCATTCACCTGCATCTTGTTTTTTTTTTTTTTTTTTACTTCTTTTTCTCGTAAGAGGTCTCTCGTCAATTAGCTAATTTCTTTTGGCAAGGCGGAATTTTGCCCTCTCTTTGACTCCACCCGCCCAAGAAATAACGACGCACCTTTTATTCGCTTGAACCTTTCGAACCTAGACAATTTGGACAGTACTTCTCTACTTGTTTCTTTATCTCTGCCTTGCTGCTACCGGTAAAGCCTCGTTTATATAGATATACATGTATACAAGATTCACCCCTGGGCTTGAAACAGCATTGAGCCAATGGGAGACTAGACGCGCCCGCTTCCGTCGTCCTCGTCGTTGCCGTCTTCGTCAGTGCATGGCGTTGAACGCGCACAGCAGGCAACATGAAGGACTTTCACATAGACAATCGCGGCAGAAGCAGGAGCGCTCACAATGGCTCCGTAGCTTCCTTTGATGTATCTTCATCTGAAAACCGAAACAACGAGTTTGTGCCGTAGGTAGGGAAGTGAGCGCGCAAGGGCACCGCACGTGCCTCCTGCAGGCGAACTAACGTACACGTCAAAGCCGTATCCTCAGCTTAATACAATAAAACACCGACAATGCCGCCTCTGTACAGAAGGAAAATGAACGAGAAGAACAAGAACGAGAAGAATGGAAAAACGAAAATATAGTTGAGTTGTGAAGGAGAAAGTACATGAGAGTTTCTCGGAAATTAGGTGTTTCGAGACTTGATTCCGTAAGATCTGGTGCACCCGCCTGAACGAGACAAAAGAATATCTCAAAGAAAATGACACTTTGAATCCCGAAATTGTATCTTCTTTCAGAACATTGTCATCTGAGATTCATCCTCTTGAATCCTTCAGAGAACAATGAATCCAGGAAGAAACGTGATGATTCATCGAGTGGATCTTTGAGTCTCCGAGTCAGACATTAAACCCCCGGGAAATTATAAAGCGCAAGACTCATTAAAGTTTCCCTGCGATGATTGTGGCATCCAAAACGTATTGAACCGACAATGAATATCGGATTCACGTGTTTGTCGTCAAGTGACGAACCCATCAGGGGCAAAGGTTCCAAGGAAGCTGATAACTGGCATCCGCAATGGTTACCGCAAGGCTTTTATGGCTATAATGCCGAAACTTTTAGTAACTACCGTTGTGTACTATATCGGCGAGATGGGCGTGGAGGGAATTCTAAAAATTGGAGCGCACAACTACAAGCAACTCGTGGAGACAAAGCATGAAATTATTTTGTCTAACGAAAGAAATAGACGCGAACGAAATGAAATGACACAATTCTGTGTGTGGAGTCGATCGATATCCATCGAAAGTGTCGACGTTTGCAACAAAAATAACAAAAGAGAAAACGAATCGAAAATAAGCACGAATACGGTATCGAGACACAATGGACGGAGAAGAACGTCGAGAGAAACGCGTTGCATCGCGCTGCGACAACTATGGCGTATCGTTGAGGCTTTGAATCATGTCCAAGTTTACTTGGCGTTTCCAATATGAAGATAGGAGGGCGAGAGGGAGTTGCCGACAGAGTATATACAATAGCGCAACTGAGTGAATGTTGAGGAAGTAGTTAGACGATTTCCGCCACATCCGTTGGAAAAGCGTAGGGAAGTGTAGACGCGAAGAAGAGAATTTTCCCCTTTCATCCTTTTCGCGGATTCAATTTCTTGGAAACTCGAACGAGTAACTTGTGATTATTTGCAAGCACTCGGCAAAGATGGAAAAAGAGAAATACAACACCGCAATCGATTCTCCTGGTAAGTGTCTGAGCCAGTAACAGCACCAGCCGCACCACCCGCCAACGCGATATTGCAGTCACCCTGATACAAGGAGCCCGTTATGTGGAAAGGTTTATGCTGACAATGCCAATGTAATTCCCAAGTTTGCAGCAACGCCAGCGTCTCGTGCGAACACCTTTATGTATTATCAAATAAATAAATCACCCACCAGCACCTCGGCTGATTTATCACCAGCAGTTTCACGCCGACCCACCACACCGTAATATGCAATCATGCTGTCGCTTGTTGTTACTCCGTCGATTGCTATGACCGTTGCCTGCTGCACTATCTAAACTACCAATGTCATGGTAAAGTGTTGGGTTCCAACAGCAAGGAAATTGAGACGTATCGCTTTGGGTTTTGCCCTGTACAGTTATCAAATCAACCGATAGTTCATTTCACGGATTCCTCTATGACCTTGGCGTACGTATCGCGAGATAACAGAACTTGAAAAATGTGGAATGGAGTTTGAAGCTTCTGCTATGAAAGCAAAAGAGCATTTTTTCGTTCTTTCAATCGCAAATTACTCAGCCGCAAGAGCGAATTTTTCCGTTATGTTTTCCAACTATCACGAACCCTTTTCTATTAAATCTTTCCGACACTTGCCATGATGGAAGGTTCTACTCGGCAACAGGTACAACCACGACACGCTCGTGTCGTTGAAGACAATCCTGCTGGCTTTTCTTAACATCAGTTTTCCAGAGACTGTTCCTTTCCCTCGGTGCCCGGTGGAATTTTGCTAGTAAGACTCGCAAACTCCTTGGTTGTGGATACTTATCGCGTATCCATGAAATTCAAGGGACTGCTCATGGAGATTGAAAGATTTTTCTAGCCTTTCTTCGATCGTGGAATCCTTTAACAACAAAAATCTTCCATCTTGGTAAGAAACATGTTGGATAGTCCGCGATGGAGTATGCGAAGCTCTGGGGCTTTTGGGCAACGCTCACACACGAGATCAGTAGTCGAATACGATTTAATTATCGAGTTGAAAGAAACTTCATTGTTTTTCCTTTTGCGTAAGGCCCAAAGCTCCACTGAATGTGAGTTTTCGAGATGCCAAGCCCTGGGGCGTTTGGCTAAACGTTTGCTACGATGTGCCACGTCTTTTTTCGACTCGGGAAAGGCGGGAGGCGTGGAGTAGTTTCTGCCGAGCCCACACGAGTTCTGCATCCCTTGGGTAACGCGGAGGGACCTGCGCGGCAAGCCAGAGTTCGCTGTGATTGTCACTTAGCCAACTTGCTTCGTACCCAGCATGAAACTCTCCGAGTCGGAACTTCTAAAAGCGAAAACAAGACACTCGAACCGTCTTATCTCTCACTCTGTCCATTCCGCGAGTGATCCATCCAATAGGAAACCATCGAGTTCACAAAAACAGGACAACAAAGAAGACGCGGGCCAGTAAATCTATCAATTTGTATATTCAGGTCGTAAAAACCAATAAAAAATTCGAAGCTGATGGGGTGCAGAGAGAAAATCACTATAGTTAGCGATACATTGTGGTCTCGTCGTTTTTATGGATAAAAAATAATAAGGCCATCCGGCGCCGCATGCCTCATTGATGGCTCCTTCCATAGCGATGACAAGAATAGACTGACGAGGTTCATGATATTATCGATTACCGTATACACGTTCCAACAGCTTATTCTGCTGAGCTTTCTAATCGGCGTCTCAGTAGCTAACAGCGTTAGCAGCCGATTCAATTGGAGGACAACGATGGATGAAGCAATAAAAAGCTCAAATGATTCCGCTGTTTTCATGGAACGCAGAGAACTGATTTCAAAGATGTGATTTTTCAAATTTATGCAAACTTTATTTTCAAGATCTGTTGACGCCTCCTATCCTAGCATTTTACGAACTTTGGCGCCTTGAATAGTTGCAGAGGATTACTGTAGCAGCGGAATTTGTATTAAACACTGCAGGACGCACCAAGTGTCAAGTGTCCTGTGTGTGTACTTAAGGAAAAGCTTCTTTTCCACTCAGCTAGATTTGCCATATGGCTTATAATGCTCGGCAGGACTTGTACAAAATTTATGAAATGATTAATGCATGTAGACTTGCAATCTGCCTTCACGTGGCGGTCACCCATGCAGATATATGGAACTATGTGTTGAGACTTAACTACAGATAGCCCGTTGTGTTTTTTTTCTACCATTACGTCGGCGAGCTCTTATTTTTATTCTCAACTGTTTTGAGCTGCGGGCGTGCATTGGACTGCTTTATATATTTCATAAATGCGAATAAATTATCAGGATAGAAGTCCGCAAGCGGCTTATGAGAAAAATCATGGACAGACTGCGGACAAGAACGTGTGAGAATAATTTTGTATAAGAGGGATTAAAGTGAAAATATTAATACGATTAAAAGTTAGAAAAATGTAATTCAAAAAATGGAAAAAATTAATACTCCGAGGAGCGAAAAGTTCAGGCTCATTATTTTTACTCATACATTTTGTAAATAGCTTTGCAAGTCCGAGCGCAATCCTCGGAGACTTTCGGAAAGCGTGTGGTGCTTTGAATTCATTGGGATCGTAAGGCAAATGCTCAAGGGAGCATGTGCGAGAGAAATATTGAGCGATCAGTGTACAAGTATCAGCAAGTCCTTGAGGCGTCAGTGTGGCGTTTCCTATTTAAGAGCAGCCGGTAGGATTTTAGTCAAGCTCTTGGTATCTTACTGTTGGTTGTTGGCATTGGCAAAGCTCGTGAATTCCGCGCAGTAACGAGTAGTCCAGAGCATTTCGTAAACTTGGCGAACAAGGCGAAGAGGGGAGAACATGGGAAAAGCAGGAGCAGAAGCTTTTCTTCTCCCCGGGTGGCATGTTCTCTATCTGTCTCTATTTCTTTCGGAGTGTTTCTTCGACGGAGCGAGCGTTTCTTGAACCTGGGAATGGTGGAAAGGCGAAAGACAGAGGTTGGAATAGAGAGAACCGAAAGCAGAAAAGCACACAAAGCCCTTTGGCATTCAAGAACGAAAATTGCCACCCCTTTTGCATGGGTGTTGAGCGAGAGTTACGAATGTTTTCCAGACTACGCGACTACGTTGTCTTTTTTTTTTATATAGAGACTAATAAAAAAGCCTGCCGCAACAAGCAGTAAAGCTGAAAATGTAACACCGCGATAATCTGATAGAGAATACTGGGCTAGAGTTGTTAGGTAGAAATACGGGCGTTCATTGGGAATGGTAGTTGGAATAATAAATCGCCTGGTAGAAAATTGGTCGCAGGCTTATCCGTTTTTTTAGGGTAAATTCCAGACTAAAAGGCACACAAAGTGTAACCATAGGGAGTAAAAGGAGGAGCGAGAAAAGACTGGAGATCTGGTGCGATATCCGTTGGAAAAGTGCGCTTTTGCTTTTACCCTGATGGTGAGACAGTGATAGAAAGAGAGAGAGGAAGAGGGTTGGAAAAAATGGGCGATGGGAGAAGGAGCGAGGACGACAGAGTGGTCCTGAGGCTAGAGACCAACCGGAAAAGCGCTCTTTCCCCGCAGTCCAATTTCAAGGGAGGTTTAAGCGCCCGTTTATAACCTTCTCGGTGTTGGCGCTGGAGGAGGGATTGAATGAGTAGCAGCGAGAGAGAAAGAGAGAGAGAGAGAGAGAGAGGTAAGGAGAGGTAGAAAGGGGTAGTATACTTCTGAGCCAGAAATGTGCAAGTCAAACAGCTTGACTCAGCGGTTTATCTACCGGCACACACGCGGCCTCATTCCTTCCTTCCTTACCAACGAATTCATGCATTTGCCAGAGAGGCGTAGGGGTGATCACCACTGTACGTGTACACCCCGACCAACACGTTTTCAAGTCTGTGCTTCGAACGATCTTCATACCGCGCCTCGCCAAGGTTTTAAACCTTTCCATACAGGAGTGAGAGTGCCCCAGAGCAGTCACCTCCCTTATATATATATACCTCATACAAATATATGTATATCCTCAACATCTATAGAGAACCCCTCCCCCTCGACCTCCCCTGCTGCCAGCGTATATCGCATCCACCCTCATTCCCTGAGAACTAGCGCTGATCTCGCTTGAACTTGGTACGTGTGTGTATTCGAATACGTTGCACATGCAAAATAAATTCTCAGAAGAAACGAGAACGGCACTTCTGGCACGGGAGATGCTCAACACACGCTCTCTATCTCTCAGAACGGGCCTTGCTGTGTAACACGCAGTTGCTTCCGCTGCACCAACGTGAGCGAGCAAGAAAAAAATGAATAGCGCGCTTACGGAGAAAGCTACCGCACGGAACACGGATCTCTCGTGCTATTTTCTCTCCCCCCCCCCCTCCCCCCTCTTTCTCTCTCCCTTGCGTTCTCTAGCTCCGTAAGCTGGGGGTACCATCAGTACTGGATGTATCTACTTGGAAGTGGAAAAAGCCAAGGTAAAAAAACGTCCTCTTCGTGCGCACCTTCGCTGTCGACGCCTCCTGCTGAAATCTATTATTAAGCTTCGCCAAAGGCATATACGCATATTATACAGTATACATATCATTTATGCTCAAAAAAATGAGAGGAAGGCAGTGGGGAAAGCTCTAAGTTTACGAGCCACGGTGTAAAGTATACGAGGCTCGCAATCATAAAGGGCATGTGACAAAAACAGTATATGACGCTGGGACGGGAGAGACAGAGAAGGAAAGAGAGGGAAGAGCTTGGACGCCTCCTTTTGTTTCCTTGAAAACATTGCCATGGCATAAGAGCGACTTGGCGTGGTAGCAGCAGCCGGTGATAATATTCTGCTCGTAAGTTTCTCTTTATATTTTATAAAGCGTTAACTTTCCTCACACGTACGCTGTGTGACGACAGAGCTTATTGTCTTCAGACTAAGTTCTCCCTTAATATAATCATGTAAAGGGAGTACATTTGAATGTTTCTTGAATAATGAGTCTTGTGTTAACTCTGCCAAGGAAAAATGGAATACGAAGATTCCAACTATCGACACAATCGATTACTGCACGGAGTTGTTACGCCGTACAAAACTTTTTTGTTTTTTACATCATCACGGGTTTTTGTACTAGCAAAATGTTCCAAATCCTCTTCGATAGAGAGCCCTCACAACCGCACTCTGGTACCATCACATCTTGGCCGAATGATCGTAAATTCTCTGGTCAATCGCATTAGTCACTGTGAGCAGGAAAGTCCCTGACTCGGACGAAGAATTCTGCATGTCAAAATCGGAGGCTGCTTTACAGAAATATGCAGGCAAACGATTTTTATTCACTCGTTTTCATGGGCTCTCGAAAATAAATGAAACTCGAGATTCCTTTTTTGCTTATTATTTCGAGATACAGGATAAAATTAGGGTGAATTATCGAACTATATGTTTCAATAAAGGTCTGACAAGGGTGCGAGATATACCGAGGGGATGGATTATTGCTTTTTTCTCGGATTTCCAGAATCCACTAATAGATGAGAACGGGCAACTTTTTGCGGCTATTTTTGGCCTTCATTTAAATATGAATAAATTGCAGGCCCGTGCATCATTGAAAAACGAAAAGCTCGAACGGTTGGGAAGATCCGATTTCGCGATATACAGCGCGAATATAATTGCACTTGGGGATACACGGGAGAGGAAGAGCGGATCACATTGAAGAGAGAAAAGAAGAAACGGAAATAGAGAATCGATGAAAATTCGAAGCAAGAATAATCCCAGAAGCGTTTCAACGAGTCAGCAATGATAGAGGGGGAGAGAAAATAGAACGCGACGAAATGAGAGAACGACGAAGAGCAACAGAGTCGAGTTATGTATCTGTCGGACCGAAGCTCTTGCAGGCATAACAGCAATAGCAAGAGAAAGCGAGGAATGAAAAAACAAGCAGAATAGCTGGACCGTTGGCAGAGAGATAGAGCCAAAGCCACTAGGGACGAGAGATAGAGGCCTGATGGAGGAAGGACGGACGGAGGTCGATCTAGCGTCGAATCGCGCTGATCGCAAGCGGCTGTGGAGGAGCAGGCTGAGTACTTTCGACGGAACAACGTTCTATGGATGATGCTCGCATCGCTATAGTACTGGTTTTTGCGGATTTAATAACTTGGAGTTTAATTAACTACTGAAAGTCGTGATCGATTTCCGGAAGTGCATCTCGACGAGAGCGACAGGGAAAAACAATAAAAGAAGGAGGAAGAAAGTCTCGGAAGAAGTGAGATGGATGAATGCTGGGCACCGTCTCCTCGTTTGTATCTCTGTTCGCATTCGCCATCGTCGTATATTGTGGCCTTCTTTCTTATTCATAAGCGTCCCTCTCGATTCCACTCAACACGCTGGACATATACAGCCAGCTCCAATTACAATTACGTGTCCAATACAGTTCTACTGAGATTCGCTGTTAAAAGCAAAATGCGCCAAAACCTTTTTTCGAAATTATATCTCCATGTAAAAATAAACACGACAGGGAGGCTTTCTCAGGGGAATTAATCTACTAAATTTGCATTGTATGATCCTGAAGGCCTGATCTCTATCCCTAATGTTGCCAAACATAATGTGAGGCTTTCTTCCTGCACTTTTCCTCTCTTTGCCTTATTCTTGGTGCAGCATTCTGCCTTTCGCGTAAGGTTTTCCGCTTCAACTGAAAGTTCTTCTTTCAACAGAGAGCAGCTCAGTCGCAATGGGTACACACAGCAAATGCTGTGTGCACTGGCTCGCAGATTAACCTGCAGCAACCTTGTTTGTTTTCTTTGTCGACAAACGTATACAGTTTTGACAATACTTTCGCACACAACTACAAATCAGCTACGGAAACTCATCTCCACTTGTATCATAGTTGAGATACATATAGATTTATACATTTACGGTAATAACGATTGTTGAAGCCCGAAAGGAGCGTATGGCCTTGTTTCAACACGAACAATGTTCCTTCTTTGATTTTACCTCCGCGAAACGTTAATTTCTGGTTTCATTGTGAGGCTTTCCAGTGAAAACGAAAAAAAAATCTGGATCATTAGTTGACTTTTAATTGATGATGATTTGAACAACGGCGAGAGCTTCGCGGAGTCTTTTTTTTGTGTCTTTAATTCACTTAGAAGATGTAAATCGAAATTCTTTTTCTGCAACGCCAAAAGAATCTCGCGGCTCACTGAATTGTAGTTCGCTGGAGGTTGCAGAATGTTATGTCCAAGAAGAATTTTTAAAAATATATCGAGTTTTTCAGGTAAAGGGTAAAATTCCTGACGCCTTTGTAGTTGAACGTGAGAAATATGTTTTTGTGATTTCAGTCTGTAGTATGTCGCTGAATGGGACGCCGAGGCGAGAAAAAAAGAATCAATCAATCACTTACTTTTGTACGTTCGTCTTTTCCTCTTTCGTGCTCTCTTTTTGTATAGAAAGGCTAGAGCTTAATAAAAATGTTGCATTGCCGGTTGGTACGGAGTCCAATAAAAGTGAAAGCATCAACGTTTACGGTAGCGAGAAAATGTTGGAGAACGAAACGAAAGCCCAGAGGTGGCCAACCCGAAGCAGCAAGTTAACTTTGCTGCTGGAGACATTTTAATTACCGTCGGAGACCAGCAATTCCCTACTGTATTTTGCTCGATACACACCTGCTGTTTCTACAATGTGGCGAGGTTCCTGGCGCCGAAGCAAAAGCCCGCTACGCCATTTGTCTCCGGAGTTTATATAAAGTCCCTTCGCCTCTCTACAACCTGCTTCTTTCTAAGGTCCTATGCTTTTACTCCCACACCTCTTACTCCGCCCATTTTCTTTGTTGTACCCCAAGGAGAGATGGGAGGATCCAAAAGCTTTACGAAAAAGTAGGATGAAACAAGGTTTCCCCCCAATGTAGCCTGCGTTTCCGTCAGACTCACATGAAACCCATGCTTCGCGACGGTGATTGACTGGATTTCAATAAAGCTTCCGTTCTTTCCCGAAGGGAACATCCTCTTCCCGATCTTACTTCGCAGTCATCCATCTTATCATCCCGCTATATTGTTTAAGATTGAACAGCCAACTCCAATGT
Source organism: Diadegma fenestrale (assembly GCA_037043255.1). Lineage (NCBI taxonomy): Eukaryota > Metazoa > Arthropoda > Insecta > Hymenoptera > Ichneumonidae > Diadegma > Diadegma fenestrale. The sequence continues at coordinate 13,239,101 of CM073309.1, read as the reverse complement.
AAGTTCGAGTGTAGTGGATTCAATGTGGTTACTTCTAAAAACTCGGGGATATCCTCATCCAATATTTCAGTCAAAATGTACATCACCATTCAAATATTAATCAATAGACAATTAAATCGAAAAAATAAATAAAAATCACATTTGCATTTCTCGTCGTAACGAATTACAAATTCATCAACGCAGTTCTGGATCTAAATTACGTGGTTAATGCGAATATATTTGATATGGGTATTATCGGTTTCAAAGTTTAGTTAAATCTTCCGTAAATCTCAAAGCGTTCAATGAGCTCTGAGCTCGGTCGAATGGAACGTGATGCAGTTATTTCTTTGTTGAATTCATCACAAGTCGTAATCCCTAAAAAGAAAAAGGGTGGCGCGACTGTTGATCCGGGCAGATAGTGGTTCAAATATCGTTGGTCATTGAAGTTGCTGTAATGAAGACAGAGTCTTGGGGTTGCATTAACGGCGTGTTCTTGGTAATACGGTGAAACCACGGGGAACCATGCGTCTTCTCGTACAGTTACTATCGTAGGTAGAATGCAGGAGGAATCGCGCGGGCGTCTAGCCTGCATATATAGTCGCCGTTTGCTCGGTATATTCACCAGAGGTTGTTCTCAAGCGAGGTTCCCCCTTGGTGCAGGTTGGATGCCGGGCTGGGACAGTCACGGATAATCAAGACTAACTGCTCGGGCTGATCCTTCAACCTTCTTCGTCACTATACCCGCGGCGCGACCACTCTATATCTCAATTTATATGGCAATAACGTCACTTTGGCTGGGTGAGGGCAAACGTCTAGCCGAGGCTCTTCAACCTCCTACTTCGGTCTCCCTTCCATTGGGTTATACCCAAAGCCATAGTGCCCTTTGCGACATCCTCTGGGTGTCCGCGTCTAGGAAACTCACCCTTTTCCCCCCCCCCCCCCCCTACAATGATGTTCCTTACACTTCGACAGGTCTGCCACCAAGTTTTCACAGTGCAACAGCCAGCGTGCTGAGTCTACGTAACGGTGGCAAGGACGACATCTGCTCGGAGCGTTACGAGCGCGACCGGCTGCGGTAGATCCCCGCATTTTGCAGTCGGCTCGTCGTACCCCACGAAACCCATCTTACGAGCCTCACGAGAGTCATGAAGAGCAGTATCTTCCTTCCACCTTTGCTCCCTCCCTCTCTCTCTCTCTCTAAGTCATCCGGACCAAAGTATAACTCGTAAGTATTACTAGGTTCCGGAATAGCCATAACGGGTTGGCTTGGAAGTGCAACTTTGAGACCAACGATTCACCAACACACCATCAGTGAGCATCTTCCTTCAGCGTATCGAATAACTGTGAGAAACCCTTGCCAATTTCCTTATCACTCTCTCGAAAAATTGACTCATTTCCCACAAGCGATACAGAGTCTGCGGTGTAGGTTACGGTGAAGAAAAAAAACGTGGACCATTGTCTAGCCAGACGAGTCTCAAATACTCGTGGGACGAGACATAAACGAGTAGCTTCTGGCTTACCTGATAATTGTTCCTCGTGTACCACAGTCGTTAGGCTTTATTTCCAGAACACTTTAGATTCTTGTACGCCAGAGGGCATCTATCGCTTGCTTGGTTCCTCGCAAACACGGTACTTGCGGTAATGGCTCCGAAAGTGCCTCACGTGGACAAAATACTTAGAAAACTCCGAGATAACAAAAAAAAAACCGATATCTTCAAGACGGGGTAATATTCTTTTTGAAATTGTCGTTGGACACGAGGTGGGCAATGTGGGGCAACGAAGATGTCGCTCCCGCTCCATTGCTTTGGATCTCACGGTATATCCAAGTATGAAAGCCGCCGATGCTGGCGACCCAAGCTATACGACAACTTTCTGTGCCACGCCGACTTGCACTAACTCTTCAACCTTTCGGAAGAGACTTCGTGAGCTGAAAAGCAAGAAGTCTGGACTGACCACAGCACGGACATGACGAAACTCAAGTAAGGTAGAATCAGCTTAATGGAACTTTCAAGCGATAGCACCCGATTCGGATGATGGCAAGAACAGAACTTCAATACACTTGGGATAATGAACCGTCAACTCCTTTGGCCACTCTTACCTCTCGCAATGTGCGAGAACACCGAAGAAAACAGAAAACGAACCAAGATATAAGAAACTTTGTTCAGACTGCATTTTACTACCATCACCAACGTAATCTTTTTTGGAGATCACCTGGGCGATGCAAACTTTTTTATCGCAATCCACCAATCATAATGATAATAGTTTAATCGAGTGTTTTGTTTTTTTTTTTTGACACGGTATGCCATTACGAAATTCTTCCACGTGTGCTCAGATTGCTCGAGCACGTGAGCGGAAAAAACACTACCACCGAACGCCACCACACCTTCTTACGGAATCGTAGCCTGATCGACGGATATTAAGTTGCGGGATTAAGAGACCGACAAAAAGTGAAAGAAAAAGAAAGTTTGATCGCCCGTATCCATGAGATTAACCTGTTATTCTTGGAAATAAGATCGAGCACCAACTACAGACGCGAGACGTGCAGCCTGATGGAGGATTACTTCTCGTGTGAGGAGAACGGGCTCAGCGAGCATCGCGGAGACGGGAGAATCCTGGTGAAGGAAGAATATCCCATATTCGAGAGGCGTTACGTTGCTACTCTGGCACATCTCGCGCGACCGCAGACGTACGGAATCCGAAAGCAGATGTTTCTATTTACCACCGGCAAGGTACCAGGCTATGGGAAAAGTGGTGTTGGGATGGGAGTTGTTTCGTGGGCGCGGATCTCGAACGATGCCGGAGAATCCGGCAGCGTAGACCCTCGTTATTTTTACGATGATCGATAGCGGCGAAAGCGAGAGAAACCGGTGGCATGAAAACGGCGGCAAAGAGTCGAGGCTACTTCAGCTGCGCCGAGCTCCTCTCTATACATCGATGCTAAGGTGATTTATCAGCGGGGCGAAATGCCCCAGCAAGGGTTTGCATACGAAATTCTGAGCATGCCGATAGACGCTCTTGAGCTTTCCCTCCACTAAAGCTAGAGAAAAAGAATAAGACGACGCAGAGTGTCGTGGTAACCTTTTACGAGAGCTCCGTAGCCAAAGATTACGTGTCCGTTCCAAAGCAGTCAAACTAGGAATGATGTCCAATCGTTTTCATCTTTTCCCTTCAGGCTAAAAAGTCTTTATTGTCAAGTTTTTCCTCTACCTCACACAGTCAACGCCTAAACGAGCCTTTTCTTTCAATTCGTGTCCACCCTCCTTTATAATAATGAAGATCCATTTTATATGAAGGTAAGAGCACATGAGCGCGTCGTCATATGTAAATAATGAATCACACATTTTTCATTTCATATCCGCAAACTTTAACCCCAAGATCTCGTAAGGATTACACGATGCCGTTTTTTTTTTCTGAATGGAATTTTGATAGAATGGAGAATTTTGAAATAATACTGAAGATTTTCTTTTATTTTCTTTTTACGACTGAACGAAAACGAAATCAATACTCGTTCAAGTTTTTACCAACGACAATGAAAGTATGTAAACTGTTGAATTAAAACAGACGTAGAAACCTTCTGTTATCTAGAGAACTGCACGTTGGTTCACTGTGATCGTAAGCATTTCCATGTCTTGTATGCGGTGGAGTCGTGCATAAGTATCGGGTATATGTATATGAAGGAATTGGCACGAGATGCTGTCGAGCGTACGAACCTGGCGCATTTCTCACGGACGAGTAACTCTTGTTCACGATATTAATGCGTCCATGGGAGCGTATACACACATATATTTGTATAAATGTAAATGACGTGGATTCGGATGTACGAATGTGAGGATATCCCAACAGGCACCGTGTGCATCACGCATCCTCCTCATGAGCTTCGACGATGACGCTCTATTTGCCAACTCCGATTACCAAACAAACAAGCACAGGGACATGGGCTATTGCGCGTACCGACCGATATTTGCATAACCCTAATAACGTGGTACGCCACACCAGGCATCCACAAGCATTTTCCAATAGAGCCGGAGCGAGCGAGAGAGAAAGAAAGGTGGAAGACGCGTGGAGGGTGAAAATGTAAAGAGACCCACGCAGTGAAAGAGAGAGAGAGAGAGAGAAACGTATCCGCTCTCGTATTATTCTGACGATCAACGAACAGAACAGCTGTGAGCAACAAGGAGTTGCTGTCGGTCTGACCAAACCAGCCCTGTAACTACTGACAAGATGAGATCCTTCGTCGCAAGGTTCAGAACAAATATATCAGATCAACGAACACGCGGCTGCAAACGCACACGGGCATGCAGGAATTCATAAATACGTAAGTGTCGAAGTAAGATATAGGATGTAGAAAAGATCCGAAATAAAGGGGAGCTTCTGCCGCGACAGTCGGTGAAACGTCATCCGGGCATTTCGCAGATGTAAAAAGTTTCTCTCGTGAAGTGGAGGAGGGAGAAAGAGCGTAAAATCGATCTCGTTAAAACTTTTTGACGTCAAGTCGCAGAGTCGTGCCAGTTTTCAAAGAATACCTCGCTCTCGATCTACCTCCTTTCTTCCTAACACTATCTCTCTGCTCTGTCTTCTTCCCTCTTGCTTACTGCGACTTTGTGTATCTATTTACGTGACTACCCTTGCGTACGAGGCGTAAAAAAGAGCCCTCGCATCTCATTTGAGGGTTTCAATGACGACAACCAAGTCCATATAACAGTAGCAAAGAAAAACGAACCAACTGTTCAGCCGGAGGAATGCGTCATATTGGCTGGTTAAATAAAATTCACCGGTAAAATCGAAAGATCCGTAAAAAGCTAGTTTGCGTGAGTCCCGGCTCAGAAGCCTTGCACAACGCGGCGATTCACACGCGTCTCGTAAAATGCGGGCAAATAAAATAATAATCCCCCTATCATTTCGAGCTAGTGACGAAAAACGAGATCGTATACTTTGGCACGGTTCTCGTCTCGAATCCAAGGGTTTCGACGGACTTTACAGTCGTAGACTTGGATCGGAAGGAACTTTAGAGTTAAGGCAGCGTAGCTAAATATAGATATTTATTATTGAATTGTTATACGCTTTCGCTTACGTTTCCATAGGAATCATTGACAAAGAAGCTTCAACTTGGTTTTCTCGCTGTATCGGAGTCCCGCCTATCTAGTTATTGGGATTATTTATTCCCCCGTCATCCCGAAACTACCCTCCTGTCTGAAGATCTTTATGTGTGTTATCGCATACGTAGAAATGCATATATGTGCGTGAGTTCGAGTTGCTATGGCCACTGCGTTCAATCGTCGATCGTAACAGTGAAACTGAACGATCCTTCGACTCGTGACTGGCAACGATCACGTCTCACTTTCCTCCTTGTGCGCAATATATATCTATCTTTGTGCTCTCTTGGCACAGGACGTATAGATAGATGTATCTATATCACATAAACGTGAGACAGGAGTCGTTCGAGAGCTGTAACCTCCATCGACTGCGAGACATCCGTGAAAGTGTCCCCCTCCTCGCGAGTCATCAAATTTTATCTCTCGATTCGATGATTGCAGCCTCTTCGTTCTTTTATTCTCTTCCATCCCTCAGTGGCCCTTTCAAGTTACAATTCTAACATGCAAACTTTTCTCTCTGTGATTCTCTCTGCCATCGCCCTCTCTCTTTCACTTGCGGGTTATCCCCAGCAGCCACCTTCCCCCTCCCAGTATGATGGAAAATAACGAGGCCACGCTTGACTTGCTCGAATTCCTACTTCGAGAAAAAAGACGAGGAAAAAACGATATTCCCGGTGGAAACTTTGCGTATCGTTATCGTCGAGTCCTCGAGACTTCCGGTAGTGTCTCTGTTGCGGGCCACCAGGATTTCTTCAGTCTTTTCTCTTTCATAATGTCAAATCTCTCAACTTTCTTTCTGCCCCCCCCCCCCCCCTCTCTGACACACTAATTTTTCTTCTATGATGTCGTACAGCACTTTTTGGCGTGAAAACGACGAAGAAAGTCTCGTGGATTTTAATCAAGTTCCATGCAGCAAGCAATTAAGCTTTTTGCGAGCACTGATTTCTCACTGGGAAAATGAACTCGATGAATTTTGAATTTATACCATTTAGGAACTGTCGCGAAGGAAAAATTTGATTGGAAATACAGAGGATTGATAGCCGCATCATTTTAATGCATCGTTTCTGCTCAAGGAGACTGGCGCTCGCCATCAGTCGGATCGGAGCGTATGAATGCAACGCCAAAATGCGTAGTAACGGTTGATTATACCGTTCAAGTCTCCTTGAACGATGTGACGTCCCGGAATAATCGACTTGTCGAAATTGAACTTTGCAAGAAGATGCTCATCTGTTTAACGACTTTTTGGACTATTACCCCGTGAGCATGCTCCGCGAGTCTCAGGAAATAACATGAGGAATCTTACGTGGAAGAAGACTATCGGAAAGACATTGAAAGCTACTGAAGTGAGGCAGAGATTAAGTGCCACAGATGAAGCTTCAGAAGGATAGAAAGAGTCTCTTCGTCACAACGTGATTCTCTTAATTCTCGTTGTCACCTTCATTTTCTTTATGTTGAACCTCATCGCCGAGGAAATTAGGGAGAAGGCGTGTGAACGTAGCCCAGTCGTTCTTTTTTTGCATAGACCGAATTGCGACCGAGAAAGGTGACCCTCTCCTGTCACCAAGCCCCGACCATGTCCTCAGAGTTCCCTAGAAAGTGAGTCTCGCATACGGTATGGCAAGGGAAAGAGGAAGAGAGAGAGAGAAAAAATAAAAAAGGAAAAATATCGAGCGACGTAAAAGACTTTTGATGTCCTGCCACTGCAATCTGGAGCGCCCCAAGGGGCGCTGGGGTTTTCCCTCTCTCGAGCTTTGCCTGCCGCTTCTAGAATTTGCAAGCCAGATTGAAATTTTGAAATTTAAATTTGGCCCCCAGACTCCAACTTAAAAAGTGTGGATGAGGATGAGACGAGAATAGACAGAGACAACCTCGGACCAAGTCAGCCTTTCAACACACTGGGTGCAAAGAGAGAACACTTCACAATGCTCAAGAGAATTCAAAATATACACTGAACCGGCTGAGAGATCCACTAATTGCCAGATAATTTTCACTTTTGCCAAATCAAAAAGACTGTTTGTACTTTAAATGTATACATTAAATTAATGAATCATTACAATTCTCGACCTTTTGCTCATGATGATCAAATTTTCCAACTTTCGTATAAATTTCTCTTCTCTTCATTAATTTATTATAAAAGCTTGTCTTCAAGAATTCAACCTAACAGGAAAGTTTGCGATGAAGTGGAAATGGACAAATTTCTTAAACTAGGACTTTCAATCGATCGCAGAAATTTTTCTTTTTTTTTTTTTAACCACCCATGTGTGTACGATTGAGTTTTTTAAATGTTTTCATTTGTTTTTCCGGTGGGAAAAAGTTTTCTTCAGTAAATGCAGCTGCAAGATTATCGTGCGATAATTTTCTGGTATCTAATGTCAATAACCGTGGGTATTTCCAACTTGCATAGCCTGAAAAGTCTCGTGAAGCTATAGGAGCGCGTCTGTCGCCTAAATGGTTTTCAGCAGGCACCGGGGTCCAGGTCGTGCTTCGTTTGTCGCCAACCAACTCGTTACTTTGCTTTGTTCTTTGAATTGGATAGTTTTCCATTAGCAATCATAACAACGTCCTTTGGGCGCCGGTATAGTCAGTGAGAAAAGTGCAGAAAAGTTGTATATGGGAACGAGCAAGAATCGCTGGAGCGTGAAAAGCAACGGACTTGGAGAAGAAAACACCGCGAGAAAGAGAGCCGCAAAATTATCCGTGTAGGAGCGGAGAGAGGCGACCCTTGAACGAGGTTTCGTATGAAAAGATCTGAGCCAAACCCAGAAAGAGGAAAAGCAAGGAGAGAGAGAGAGGGAGCGAGAACTGTGAAGCAAGCACCGAAAGTTATTCGGGTCAGAAGCATAAGAGCTTCTTTCTGTTTCATGCGCAAAAATTCGCACTCTGAAAGTCTTAATTTGCATTTTCACTGTGAATTGGATTGCGATTCGCACTAAAGCTTCAAGGAGACCCAGAGATTATTCGGTCTTCGAACCAAGCAACAAAAAAAAACGAAAAAGAAATTCAATCAGCTACGAAAAATATTTTGTTATTACTCACAACCTCGTCAAGACGATGAAGAATTCAGGAGAAGAAACGTCGAAACACTTACCTGAAACAATTGAAAAAAAATTTTAAGTTATTGAATGCAGCTCCAGCAATGAATTCCGAAAACAAACAATATGCGGATAATGCAGCAATTATTTTAATCTCGAAATGGTCGTAAGAGTTCAGTCCCATACGTTCAATTGTCAATGTCAGGAACGAGAAAGAGGCACGGTATTCGTTTGGAATGATCGTGCACCGTGACAGACAGCTCATATAATTTTTAATAAAGTACAGCGAACGTAAACAGAATAATACGGACACAGTGTGTATAGAACATGTGTACATATATGAATATAGTGGAATACAGGACAATCGATAATTCGATTGGACCTGATGTAGAGAGCGAGGTGAGACGAGGCGTGGTATAGAGTCTCTCACACGTTCTCGCAATTTGCCAAGAGAGGGCAAGACAGAGAGAGAGAGAGAGAGTGGGAGGGCTGGAGAAAGGGAGAGAGGTATCCTCATTCAACTTGGTATTCTCGCTCCCTGCCAACCCCCGTGTCGATATGCTTAGAGAGACGAGGGTGCGGTATGTATTGGATGTATTGAGTAGCCACACGGTACGTTGAAACAAGGAGGAGAAGGAGGAGGAAGAGAGAGACCTCTTCAGTAAGCACAGGAAACCATGTAGAGAGGAAGCACGACCATAACGGAGTATAATTCAGTCCGGTTCTGGTATGTATAGTGCCTACTCTATTCTCTCATGGCAATGTTGCCCCGCGTTCAGTAGTACGACCAACCCCCTGCTGCGAAGCTTCTCTCTCTCTGCTTTCCTGTCTCGCTCTCTCTCTTGGTCTATGCTGTAGATCCTGTCCTAGGCACATTGCGTCGTAGAGTCAGGAGCTCTCTAATGCATTATACCTCAGTAGGACACACCATTTATATATGTATGTACATCTATGTGTGTATGCATGGATATATATAATATATCCATGAGTGTGTACGTAACGTATTGACGCAAGGGTAAGCCTTTCGACTCTCGCACAGGCAGTAACGGTGCGAGTCACAGAAGCCTCTCGTCGTCTCTGTAGGGGTCCGAGAGAACAGTGGCTCCGTGAATTTCATTAAAGGTTGCCCTTCGATAATGCACTGAAGGAGTTTTCGACCTGAGACTGTGGCTTGTACCTTCATCTCTGTCATATAATATAAAGATACTCAAGGTACATGCATGAGGCGAGCATATCAGTGTAGAAATTTAGGCACATATATGTCACCCTCTGTGCCTCGTTTTCGGTTGACCCATTTTCCGGATCTAAGCGAATTTGACAGGCCGCGAGACATTCTTACGTAATTCAGCTCGATATACGTTCAACGATCGCTCCTGTCACACGCTGCCATTGAAAGATTTCATTTTTATTTCTGTAGGAGCGTAAGCAAGCGATCCGGGGCTAGTTCTGTTTGTGATACGCTCGAGTATATGCTACTAAGGTCCTTGAATAATTACAAGAATCGAGGGAATAGCCAATTAATCGTTAAATTGATTTTATCTGCTTCAGACCGTGAAAGAATTGTCTTCGTTTTAGTTTTTTTTGCCTCTTTTGGTATCCGTTCTTTTCCGCTCTTTTTTCGATGTGACCGCAGGCAGAGAGAGAGAGAGAGAGGAAAATTGTTCACGAGTTCCATTAATCATTTGGTCGCGTTCAAGCGTATAAGTCAGTAGGTTGAGCAGTAGTTACGAGAAGCTCTGGTTAAAGTAATTTGTGTTCACGGGGTAACATCGTGGTATATATACGCCGTGCCTATGTGGACCAAGAGACTCGAGTTTCGTCCAGGGATGCTCGGATATCCCTGCGGCCGTTCACTATAGCTGGTGTTTCAACTCTCTCTCTCTCCCCCCCCCCCCCCCCGCCCCTCCCTCTCTTTCTCTCTCTTGCTCTCTCCCTGGCTTTCTTCTCTCTCACTCTTGTATCGTATATAACCAGAGGTAATTCTCCCAGCAGCGTACGTCTCTCGTGGGAGCTTCATTTATCACGCTCCGGATCGCGTTGCACCCCCAACAATCGCAGTACGCGGTTTCCTTTGCCGTATACATCCCCTCGAGTGCCTATACAACCTTGAAAATGCGCTAAAAAACGCGTGCCTCAATTTAAACTTTCAATCAACCCCATAAAAATTCGACTATGGAAAATTAACATTTTTTTACCTTATAAAACGACTAATACATTTATTAAATAAATATTTAATGAATTTTGTAATATATGCCGAATAATATCAGTGAAAAATGAAATCGTTGATGTTTCGTACAGTCTGACCCACTATTCAGCGTCTGAAACTGAATTTCTTCAACAAAAAAACGAAATTGTACGAAAAACGAAAACCAGAGCCATTGAATTACCAAATGAATGATTTGCATTTGTCTAGCAATTAAAAATGCTCGTATCGATGCCCAGGAAATTGATATTTAATCTCGTATTTACTCCTTGATAAAAAAGAATGAAATTTCGAGTAAAAAAAACAATAATAAGGTGAATAGTTGTCGGATTCAAGGCACAGAAGGATCGGAGTGTGAGGGTTAGAAATAAAGTTGAATGGTGAGCCGAAGCACTGTGAGAACACGTTAAGGCGATACTGTGAAGAGTTCTTGAGGCACGAGGGCGGGTTAGATATGACGCGAAGAAATGAGGTTCGAAAGTGGGATACGTGAAAAGCGTCTCGCGCCTCCTTCTTCTCACCCTCTCGAGGAGATATATCTTGCCCGGCCCATACGTGACCGGAATGTCTTCAGGGTCAAAGTCGGATTTGTAGCGTATTTTTCACCGAGTACAAAAATGTACCTACACCGATACACGATGCATACAGACTCACACACGCAAATCGTAATAACTATTTCCAAGAAGAAATAAGAGAGGCTCGTGTTCGTATTCGGCTAAAATTTCATTATTTTTCATATACCTCAAATCAAACTAGACAACCGAGAATTTCGAGATAAGAAATAAATCGTTGCGATGAGATTTGATAGCGCTGTATCACGTTACACATGCTTTGCTAAGAAATGAATGGATAATGCGACTTTTGAAAAAGCCAGGCGAGATTCATAGTACGAGAAAATATGGAGCTAGGATGAAAAACAATGAAACCAAGATGAAAACCACTCCTACCCGGGGCCATTCTCGCGGACAGACAATAAAAAACACATGAATTTTCGACCGCAGCATCAAGGTCTGATGCGTGTATAGCCAGCGTGTGAAAGTGCGACAAAAATATTCAGTGCACGTTGTTTCGCGTTTAAGATGAATAAGTACCAGTGTTACCTCGAATCGGACACCCCAAGGTATACCTGCTCCGTGCATACACATGCACACACACACACCCGAGATCTATGTATGTATCAGGGTTTATGTTGGCCCGTAAGCGAAAGCACAGGTGGGCCAAAGCTTGTTTGAAAACGAAGTGTGTTTATAGCCATAGTCGTTTCTCGGTTTTATACAAGTAGAGAGCATCATACACATACAAACCCGCGTATCTATTTATGCATGTATTATTATACGTATTATGTATATATACACGGATATATGAGTGTGTGAGAGGGACTACGTAATATTCTATGCGCATATTTAGCATGGCGTATTATTTCAAAACACAGTGAATCCGCTGTGCATACCGACGCTTGTTTTGCCAAGAGTGAACGAATTTACCGCTCGGTTCGCGCAAAATCCACCCATCCACAATCTACACCCTTACAACCTCTCCAGAATCCACGTTTTCTCATAACCCTCTCTTTTGCTTTTCATCTCTTATCTCAACGACTACCGAACGCTCCGATCTTGGCATTTTTTCTCGAACGAAAAATCATCCGGAAAACGGAACGTTCGGGCGCGGCTCGACGGTCAATATTTCATTATTCAATAACCAACTTTTTCTGCGAATTTTTATGCAAAATGTGGAAACTTTTGTTACGACGCTGCATCGTTATTACGATTCGGTTGAATGCACACATTCATTTTATTTTATTTTATTTTTTAAATATTTTGATGAACACTGATCCAGGAAAACAACGAATTTTTTAATTACTGAATCACTCTCGCGGCTTTACTCGCGGTACCAAATGGATTTTCGAGTTTCCTTCCTGAATTACTAAAAACAAAATATTCATACGATATTTAAAATACCCGAATTTCAAAATATTGTAAAATCAACTAACAAAAACAAGTCTTCTTTTATGTGCAAAATTGAAATCTCTACCATCAGTTTCTCATTTCGTTTTTCCATATCACAGCCAAACTGGCGATTCGAGTTTTTTTATTTTATTTTATTTTATTCAGCGAATGACCGTCAAGAAGCTGTTGCTACAGCTATTTTGGATGGAATTGCTGTTCGGAATGAGCCGTATTGATGTACCGAAAATTTCTCTTAAATCTGGTCATTGGAAATGGCGTGAAAAGCAGCCAAAAAGTATTTTGTCACCAGAGATTTTTGTATGTTGATAATATTGAATTTGGATGGGTGAAAAATCACCAAATATTGTTGATTCGAGTCACTTTTGAACTGCTGGGTATTTTTTCAATTCCATGCGTTGGAATTTTCCCGGATTAGCATGAAAATGTTGATTTTGTAATATTTTGTTTCTCCGGGTGTTGTGAAATGGAGTGAACATGGAGCTGGATTGAAAATTGGCCTTAATTTCTATTAAATGTCTCGAACGAAAGCATATTCCTTGAAGATTGTGCGCGGAGTTGATTAAATTCATGTTTCTCTGTGTGCCAACGCTTTTCTCAGCCTCTTTCCATAGTGCCGCCATGTTGCTCGTGAAACTATCAGGATCTCCGTAGCGAGGGATAATTGACGCATGAATAAACATTAATTCCCATTTTCCTCATTAAATTCATTATTAATATATTCAAAACAGGTATCGAATGAATGAATCCCGGTGATATGCAAATTTTTCGACGTCTTGTGATTGCCCTACCATTCTGTATTCCATAACCTCCCGTTCTCTACGCCAGAGTGAATTTTCCCCGTCACCCTTTTCCCCACACCCATCCTCGTCATCCTGTGTAACCGTCGACGCTTCCCATCGTTCGCGACCCCGTTTACTAATTCTTCGAGTTAACCACCATCCCTTCCACCTTTTCGATGCTCAACTGGGTTACGTGACGCACCCTCTCCCTATTTATTCCGCCTCAACCCAAAATTTTATCCAAATATATACGCACCATTACACTTTTTCACACAACCCTGTCGTGACGGCTCGTTATCGATACGTTTTATTCGAATGTTTCATCTGAAATAATCAAAATTCCGACAACTCGACGCGATCAAAATGTTCTAAATGATTTTAAATCGACTGAAATTTTTCCTTCAATATTCGCATGGCGTTTTCCCTTGTTATTTCCAGCGCAAGTCAGATCTATTCAGATTCGCCGTGGTAACTCACAGGACAAGTTGGATTACGGTTAATTAAGTCTACTGCCCACCGAACGATCGACGATCATCGGACGCTATTAAATTTATACTTGTTCCCACGTTTTACCGATAATTTTAAATATTATCGATTAATGGTGAACTCAAACATTTCAGTTGACGTAGTAATTTCACTTTTTTCCTTTTTTCTATATCGCCTATCAAACCGTTCAGTTTTATTGTGTTGAAGCAAGAAATCTGCAACCTTCTAGTTTTGGTCCATTTCTTTTCGTGAAAAACACTTTTTTTTCGACATTATTTTTCGGTGTTAAACGCCCCGCAACGTCCGGGGATGCCATCATGCAAAAAACACTTCGGTATGGATTCTCAAAATTTGATTTTACATGTGCAACGAATTGTGACACTGAGAATCTGGTTGAATAAAAAATACAGCACGAATCATCTGGAAATTTGTCCAACTTCGTAGTGTGAAATGCAGTGACTTCAATGATAAAACACGTGGTCTGATTTCTCTTGTCAGTACAGCGAAATAATCGTGTCCGAATCATTGAAGTTGTTAGAGTGTGAGGGATTTTTGAAAAAAAAATGCAATTAAAATGGAGTTTTGGAGAAACGAAGCTTTTACGGTTGCTCGCTCTTGCCGCGCATCGATGTTTCCCCGAAGCTTAGCGACATCAACACTCCCCGCGAGATGATGCCGCATAATTTCGAGATTTTTTTTCAACGCGGCATGAAAAATAGTGGTAAATGAACATTTTTGACGATTCAATCGGGACAAAAACTTTACGAATCGGTTAAAAAAGCTTTTACCTCACTTTGTGTTTGTGTGTGTATTTTTTGTGAATACAGATCGAGCGAATCGTTTGCACGGTTTTTTCCATTCGATCAATTGAGTTATTAGGAGGAAAGTGACGCACGTGGATTGTGAGGAAAAGGGTATCGGGAAATCACAATGTGAAAAGATATTTTTTCCTACTGGTGATGAATTATTCTGGAAATGCTAACCTATGATCCATAAACCTCGATCCGGAGAACTCGTGGTGAGCACGCCGGTTTTTCAGCTTTCCCGGTTGCAGTTGCGTGTCTGTCTGTATCTGTTTTTCTCTTTCTCTCTCTGTCTCTGTTTTCCTTAAGTCGAAAGGTCTGGTGATGCGAGGGACGTTGATTCGAATGGTTTTCAGGGCTTTTCCGAGTGCGAGGAACAGTGGCTCCTGATGGCAATCGTTTTTTTTTTCTCGTTAACACTTCCCTCTCCTGTCTGCCTCCCTCTCTGCACCCCTCGAAAAAATGTCCAAGCGTAGTGCGTGTCCGTATCTCCTTCAAACTCGCCCGGCTCTTTAAACGTAAAATTTCCCCGCTTTCTCCGGTTCCGTTTGAATTTAAATGGATATTCAACTTGGTTGATGATTTTTTTTATCAATCGAATGTGAATTGAATGATAAAGGATGAAAAATTGTTAACAGCTGCGTAAAGGAAGGAATGAAAAGAAAATAATGAATGAGTTACGCGGTGCGCGACGGCTGCGAACGGAAAAAAAACACTACGTGTTGAAAATGGCTACTTGTCAACGTGTTCAAGGCGAGAATACGCGAATTTGAAAACACGCGGGGTATGTGTACAGCGTGTTGCGGCTAGTCGGATCGCTGACTGGCGGAGAGCAACTACTCTCGCGCGCTCTCGGTACTTGCTGTTCGCGAAGCGCTAGCGGGGAAAGGGGGTGGAAAGCAGCGAGAGAGCCGGTGGAGGTGTGGGAGGAGGGACGTAGGGGTTGAGAGTACGAGAGAGGGTTGGTTGCGATATAACGGGGCGGTAGGGGCAGGTAGTGGGATGGCAAACGCGCTCAAGTTAGGAGCGCGAAAGAGAAACGGAGAGCGAGAGCTGTTGGCTGCGTGTGAGTGAGTGTAGCAAAGAGAGAGCGAGAGCTAGAGACCGTTCGCGGTGGGCTGGTGGGCTGCTCGTTGGGGGAGTAGAAAGGGGAGGAAGAAGGAGAGAGAGCCAAGGATACCGAGAGAACGCGAGGAGTGAAAGGAAGAAATAAAGAGTGAGGAAAAGAGGGAAAGAGAGGGATAGAACAAGACAGGCGAATAGGGTGGTCGTGCTATAGTCTGCGGCGAGGAAAAGCATCAGCAAGAGGCTAGAAGAGAGAAAGAAATAGCGAGAGAAAGAGGAAGAAGAGAGAACGAGGAGAAACGTTGGCGGGCGAAGTAGCAACAGGCGGCTGGGCTATCCCGTGTTCGTTTCCCTTACAGCAACCCCCTTGACGTCCACAGCACGTTTTCGACGTCGGGGACAGCGCCGATGTTGGACGAACGGTCGTTGGATCCTGCAGTCGGTCGCTCGGTCGCCGTTGTCGTCGTCGACGACGCCGACGACGACGACGACGGTCTTGTCGACATTGCACGACGTCACAACCGCGCTCTCGTACGCGAGTAATACAGAGTGCCCCGTGAGACGTGACGTAGGCGTGGTCACGGATGCGCACTAACACCTCTGCTTGTCACCGTTGTCATAGTGACGATGCTTTTGCCGCGCGACGATACCAGCGCGAGCCGCGCGTTCAAACCACCGTCCTTGTCTCCTACCAACATCTCTCTCTCTCTCTCTCTCTCTCTCTCTCTCGCTGACACTAACCCACCCGCTTTGCGAATGTTTCCCTCGTGTCCCTCACCACCGTGCCCATCCATCGTTGCTGCTGCGACGCGCCCTTCACCATCCGGAAAAATCCATCCCTCTTTGTCCTCATGGATGTGTCCGAGCAGCCTTCACTGGTTCGTGCCATGAGGACACATACGCTCGTAAATTCACATCAACACACCATATATGCTTTTCCAACTATGTGTTATTTGCATAAACCGATACTTCGGAAACACTTGTGTCTCCGATGTATACCCGAGCTAAAATTCTCACTGGCTCCATCTTCTCAAATTTTTCCTCATACATCACAATATGCTCTGCGAAATTCCCAACATCTTTTCAACAATTAGAATTTTATTTTTTGCGAGACACCCATCGATTGACCGTTCAATTTCTTTCTTCTTACGGATCCATAGCGTTTTTGTCATCATAACAAACAGAAACATGAGATTCGAAATACAACGACCGGCTCTAGTGCTCCACAGTAAACTTTATGAAGATGTAATTTATGAGATATTGGTACACAGAGAGCATCTTGTTATCTTGTCAGAGTTATTGATCATTTGTTATCTTGTCAGAGTTATAGAGATTTCAAACTTCAACGGGCTATATAGTAGAAGGATCGATACGTGAAGGCATGGCAGCATCAAGCATTTACATGAAACTTCCATGAATTCTCCCATGCTCGTTATCGGTCAATTCCCTTAAGACCGTTTGGAAATATCGATATCGATTATGCGCAGGAAAACCGCGAGTATCAGTGATCAAGGGGGATCACTTGGAGGATCTTTACGAATCCAGAAACTACTTTTGCCGTTAAATGTTGTAGTTGTAATGGCTATAACGCCGATTTCTTTTTTTCAAGCCACCACTTCCTTCGACCAATCCAGCGCTTGCGGCAGGTTCGCAGAGAAGGAAAGAAATGTACGCAGCTTTCATTGAATACCGCGCCACTATTCGATAAATCCAGGGTCCACAAATCTGCTACAGCCGAAAACAATTCTGAATACTTTTCAATCCATGTACAAATTTTTCCCAGCGTCGGTGGACCCTGAAGCATTTCATTGTTATCGTTTGAATTTTTACCACTTTTGGAAAACTATGCTCGATGCTTGGCAGAGCCGTGAGTCTACAACAATTGCTGAAATATTTTTCAATCGGAACCAAACCAAACAAATTTTGCGCAATTCACAATTTGTATTTTTTGTTTCTATCAATTTTTTCGTCAAAATACACAAGTTACTAGGGAAGAATTATTTTTGTTTGTAATGAAAAGATTATTTACATATGTAAATCGCAATTCTGGAGACAAGAAACTTGGGGAAAGGCTCAAAAACGTTGTACAGTCATAAAATCTTCCTGCGGTTGTATATCGAATAAGCGAACTCCGTAGCGTTTCTCGCGTCGAAGCGCTCTTCATTTCTCCATAAACTCTTTCGTTATTTTTAGCCGATTTAGCGGAGGGCTTTTTCGGCAAGTGATCTCCAATGAATGAATAGGAGATGGGCGAAAGGCGGAAGGATAAAGAACAGGATGGGGCAGAAGGAAGAATGTGATGCGCAATTTGCGTCGTACCGCAGGCAATGGGGTTTTATGGGGTCGCTGAAAACCACGGTATTACGATCTTTTCGTGCTGGCTGCATTTGGTTTCGACCTGCCCTACCCATTTCTTGGTCATGATGCTCGAGAGCTGGTTCATCCGGACGGATGGACCTCCTTCGAGAGGATCTCTTGCCTGATTTAACAGTTCTGAGAGTTTCTTTCAACCTCGACTGCAAAAAATGCGGTATAGAGATTGAACGAGAGAAGGCTCAACGATACGTGAATTCTTGGCCTGGTCCGAGTGACATTTCAACTACGATTGTGTTTACACACGTCCACAAACTTTTCCACCAGCTAATCTCTCCTAAAAATCTCAATTCCCAACGGGTATTTCGAGTGGAACAAACAAGAATAATTTCACAGTTAACATTGTAAATAAACGAACGCACACATTGATTTTGTAATACATGATGCAAGAAATTTTCCATGACATTGCACAATTTCCTTGTTTGCACACGATTTTTTGAATAGAATTGAAATGTCAATTCATTTTGTTAATTCAAATTTCGGAATATTGACATTTTACCTTTTTTTTTGGTTTCATGGAGAAAGCCTATGTAACGAACCCTCTGACGGATCCAACTAGTAAATACATGTGCGTGTGTATTCAGATTATGGTGTGATCGTGTTATGCTGTTTCATATGAAATATACTCTCTCTCCATACCGGCAAGTTCGCGTCTATCATTAAAGAACGCAATTAATGTAAAACAGATGCAAAATGATTTATCATATGGAGGTATATGGGGAAGGAAATTCGTTTTGATGTTCGTTTCATTAGCATGAAAATTAGATTTGCAATGGTGGCAATGCACCCGAACGAATTGGATTCCGTCATACGAGATTTCCGTAAAATTCCTGTATTTCGAATTCTTGTATTTATTCGCCTCATTTCCGATGCCAATAAGGTACAAATTTGGCGTTTAATCAAGACAGACATTAAAATTCATCAGCAAACGCCTGTGGATCAATTAAACATGTGCCGGCCAATTTTTTTCTAGCTCGAAACACAAGTCTATTATCGGGTGAAACGCTACGCCATGAAATTTAGCTTTCGAATCATTTTTGCTCGTTGGAAACATCAAAGAAATGTCTGAAACTGATTCCGTATGATGAATTCTTTGCTTTACGAGGTTCACACAAATCTTTTCGCGTCTAACACATTTTGTTATAAAAAATAGAATATTTTGTATCGAGAGGTTTCGCGAATAAAAAAATTCCAAGTTTATCGAATTAGGAACAGAATCGATGACATGGAAAATATTAAATTTGCGCTGGGATGCGATTCCTGTTGGTTGTTTCAAGTCTTATCGAATATGAATCTTGTTGAATGGTCAGTGATTATGGAGCGATACGCCACTGCTGCAAATAATGGTTTACGTGCCCAATTCGATTTGCAGTGATAATTGCTTCGTTCCGTTGAAACTTGGGGCAAAGCTGTGCAGGTTACATTTTATACTCGTGACCTCGTCAGCCCGGCGTTGAAGATACCCCATGGTTACCAGGCCAGGGCTACGGGATTTCAGAGAAAAGAGAGAGAGAGAGAGAGAGAGAGAGAGGGAGGAGAGATCGGGAGAGAAAACGCCCTATAGCCATGCCTAGCGACCTAATTACGCTTATGATGCGCAAGACAACCCTCTTTTCGTTCTCCGATGCGAACATCCCCCATTGCACATACACGGAAACCCCATCTATATCTCTCAGCGGTATATTGCCAAACTACAAGCAATTAACTGCCCTTACAAAGGAATGAAAAGAACAAGAGACGAGACTTGATGTCCAGACTCACTGGAATTCCTCCCTACCGAAAAGAGTCGAAGCTTTGAAGTCATTGCAAAAGTGCTTTTTCGCTCTACGAGCAGTCTTCAATTACTGTTACATTTTTTCTCTGAGCTCTCATTGAGCTACGAGCCCTTTTGTTAAAGAAGAACGTAATAATATCTATTTAAACGTTGAACGAAAAAAGAAAAATATCCGTTCGGTAGAACGATTGCGTCAACGAAAATCTCTTTTGATGGTCCAGAGAAAGATGGACGGAGAATTGAAAAAAGAAAGACAAGATTTAAAACAAAAAAAAACGAAAATGGCTAAGAGACGACAAGAGGATGCTGAAAAACTGGGTTTGGTAAGCGAGAAAACGAAGATGCGTCTTACAGAGACGGAGCGAGATATGAATTTACTGAGAGAAAAATAAAATGAAATATATATATAATGCTCATACATATATACGTTTATGTTTTTATTCATGTATTTGTCGTATACATATCTGTATATACCTCGGAAAAATATGAGCGGGCAAGCATACTCGCAACGTTCTTATTTTTTCATTTATTATTATTATTTTTTTTTTTTATCACAACGTTGAGATAAAAATTGAGTTTAAAAAATGTTTGATGTTGATTGTAGGTAATTCAATCGGAGTGTAGAGAGTAGAGAGTAATGAGACGGAAGCGAGAGACCGAAGCCCCTCTGAGAGCTCAGGTAAATGCTCAACCGACCGCTCTCCTGCTCCCACGCTCACTCTCTAGCCCTTACTCTTCCTCTTCACCTCGTTCACTCTCTTCTTTGCTTTCCCGCTTTTCCTATTTCTCTCTGCCGCCTCTTGCCCCATCCTGGCCGATTTCCAACCACCGCAGTTTCGTGCACCATGCTGCACTCTCTCATCTGCGCGCTCTTGGTTTTTTCTTCCCCTATTCTCCATCCATTCTCTCTCGCTCTTTCCATCGTTCTCGGGCTATCCTCTTAACGCTTTCCATCTCTGCTCTCCTTCTATTACGCCCTCTCGATTCTCGACCCTCCACGAGAGAGTGGAGAGTCGTTCTCTGAATGCGAATTAAGTTGATACGATTTGGACGGGATATCATGCGGACGCTCACCCTCCCCCGCTCCGGAGTAACCGAATGTCTCAACCGAAGCGTATCATACGCCAGTGGTTTAAATCGATCTCAATTTTTTTCCTCTACCTCTCCATTCCTATCCAGTATATTTTTCACTGACCGCAGATACATGCATTCGAACAAGGCATTTGAATTATCCTCATACCTTATTTGTTCACATTCATTGAACAGTATAGCCTCGATATTCCGACTGCACGAAAAAAAAAGAAACAGTTTAAAATACAGTGGTACACAGTTTACATTGGACTCGAAGCGATTGAAAAGCGATATTTACTGAAAAATAGGGCCCAAATTGGCTCAAATTTACAGGGTAGTCCAAAGTTAATTTCAACAGTTTAACACTGTTAAACACACGTCTGTGTGTATGTGTGTTGGTGATAACGTCACCAACTGTGGAAAGAATAGTGAAAATACCGTGCCACACTGTAAAATTGAATGAATCGCTCTGTAGTCATTACTGTAACACTGTAACTATTGCAGCTGCGTACAGTATGAAAATCGGTCATCTCATGTAATTTTGACAGTTGAACACTTTTACTGGAAACATTGATGAATTTACTGTAACGAACTGTAAACGATCCAGTGAAACTGTTGAAATCTCAGTTCGGACAGGAAAATTCTCTGTTCGACTGTAAAATAAAGTGGGTAGCCTGTTGTTTAAGCAGGTTATACTGCGATATTTACTGTTTCTTTTTTTCCGTGTGCGAGCAAAACACACAAAACAAAGCAACAAATATTTACCAGTGAAAACACTTTCATCAATGAAGACCATCAAATTTTAGCATTTACTTTTTTATTTTTACAATCGATCGAATATCAACGAATTTGTTCGGAAAATGTGGTTGATCCCGCGCGCACAGCTTATTCCGTATAGAGTGTAAGGTTTCCTTTAATTTTTATTCATAACAATCACAGAATAATTTTATAACTTTATCTCGCAGCAGCCCGTAACGCGAGCAGATTGACAGGAACATTCCTGGGTACATGAAAACTCATGTTTTGACGTTTAATGTCAAGAAATCCGGCAGAGGATATTTGGAATTTTGGTTTCGCATTTTAAATTCACGAGCACGGGATGGTCGTCACTCTCTCAACGTCCATCCATTCATGATTTCCGTTACTTTTTCATCAAATCGTTTTGCAGTGAAGCCAGAATTTGGTAAAGTCCAACACATACGACTTGCTGGCATCGCGCGCACTCAAATCTATAACATGGACGTACATGTGTTTAAGTGGATAAAACGAAGGTGAGGTTTACAGCAGGGGATGGAAGGAGAGCCTCGAAAGCTTTTCTACTTTCATTTCTGCGCGCCATATCCTATGTGGCTGGTCTTTCCTGAGCGTTTACGATCCGTTTGACCTTCTTTACGAGCGTTTGGCTTTTCTTACCCCTCTCTCAAACCCTTTCAGCCACTGGCAGTTCTTTTAATGCTCGTCTCCCCCACGATTTGGAGATCGATGTACGTGCGATCGATTTTTTTTCCTCTCGCGCTTACGTTTTATTCATCGCGGTACATACGACGTAAGACCTTGGAGCAGGAAACAGACGTTGATCTTTTTATCTGTTTAAATTCATTGCTCGTAATTGGGATCTACTATAATTAAGCTTTATTAGAAAGTTTGTCGATTTGGTTCTCCCTGGTTGAAATTTATCGGATGTACTGGAATTTAATCAAATTATTGAGAATTTATAGAGAATTTCGTCCCGTACAATTTTGCAGGAACAAATTATTCGATTAAGCGCGAGATCAACTTTATTTCAATATCCTGGAGGAATCACGATGAGTTTTTCGAGAGACAAGTGGACAATTATTTCTTCAGAGAAATAGCGGAAAGCCCGTGGACCGAACGCGACCCATACAGCAGGATGAAACCCTTGCAAAACTCTTTGCCCGTCCACTATTCTCTCAATCCGTTCTCGTTTTCCTCGTTCTCTTTGCGACATTGGGATCGGATTAGCGTAAAATCGAAGGCTGCTGACTTGGTCTCGCTCGTAAATTGGCTACAAACTTTGGTGGGACGAAGAATGCAGCCCGCCGGCACAAAGGAAATCGATTACCACGGCAGGAGCATATCAGAAAGAGCGGCGAAAATGAAATCGAGCACCTTAGTCTTCCCTACCCGCCATTTTGTCTTCCAACTATTCGTATGCAAAGTAGACAAACTTTCAAAACTAAATGTGTAACGGATTTATTTCGTGATTGCAACACAGTGATCCCAGTTCACCCGGAAAAGAGTTTCCTCCAACCTATACTTTGTTTCCGAAACAATTGTACGAATTATCTGCCTTTTGTTTCGTTTTTATTTTTATTTTTATTTTTTCTTACCGTTCTTTGGCTTTTTCTTACTCGGTTTCGAATAAAATGTAGAGTTGACAACGTCAATTTGTTTTACTGCGTGCCTCGTTACGAAGCGATCAATTCAATTGATTGTTTTATTCCAAATTAATATCAATGGGAAATTATAAACCAATATCGATGGGAAATCATAATTAAATTCATTGAAGAATATTTACTGCGATCTTCGTAGAGAATTAATTGAAGTCACACAACATCAAAATTTACCTTTTTCCGCGAAAAGATTTTTCGAGCCGATTTTTTTTTTTTGGGACAAATAATTTTGAAATAAGAGCGAGCACTCAACAAGAAGATTGTGCTAACGCACCAATGGGATATTATTCCGGGTACAAAAACCTCTACACTTTTCTGGTAATCTCTCGCCGCTCTTGTTCGGAGTGGAAGAGAAAACTCTTTTTGGGGGAGATCGTCAGCAGCTGAAGCGAAAAGCTCGGCGTTGAAATTGGCGTCGGCTCCTCGCAACTTGGCAAGATAGGGAAAAGTGTCCTCAGCCACGCTTCCGATTAGATCTTCGCCAACCAGAAGAAAAAAGCGCCTTTTCTTTTCTGTACTACGTTTTGTTTCGTCGACCGGAGGTCATGGGTCATCCACTCTGTTTTCGAGACTCATTAACCCCATGAAACGGACAGCTTCCGCTCTTTGCTTACTACTACGTGTGTAAACTCGTAGCATAAAAAAAAAAAGAAGAAAAAAAACACAAATACGCACTCGATCGACAAAAGCTCTCAAACTGCCCCCACATATAGCAAAGGAATTCGTTTGGTCCGACGAATTACTTACGCTTCCCACGCGCAATCACGATATATATATATATATCTCTTCACATCTCCCATCCGAACACAACGAGAAAAGGGAATTCAACGAATACAATTTTGGTTTTAAACTTCAAGGTGAGCTATCAACCCCCCCTTCGATTTTGCCCACTTTTTCCGATTAGAATTGTATCCAATTCATGAAAATAATTAAATTTTTGGTCCAAGCTCTAATGTCGGTCCCTTGAATGTCTCAATGCAAATAACAGAAAAAAATAACTGCAGGATGGTGTCAAATCGAGAGGGCAGCCATCGAATTTTCTTATTGCCAGCAAATATTCAATGTTCACGAGAGTTCGAACCGTTTTGTTCTCTCTCCTGTTTCCTTGTATATTTATGGTGTAAGGGAAGGATCTGTTTTCTCTTCAATAATGCAACATCCTGTGCTAAGTCTCATTAAAGATTCTCATTACGCAAAGTCGTAGAAACGGAAAAGATTTAGTTAACGGGTAAGCGTAAGGTTACAACGATATTCGGTGGCAGGTGTAACATTGCACAGGAAAAATCTCTACGTCTGTTCGTCTCATTTTCGTTCCTTGAATCCCAGTAAAATGGTGAAGAAGCCTTACCAACGACAGAAGAAATCAGAAAACCCATTCTATCCCAGCCCCTTGATGCTGCGTAGACGGATCGAACGGAAATTTTCCAGTCGTAAGATGAAGCCTGCATTAATTTGTAGTAGAACAACAAACGATTAAATTCTTGGCAGCTTGGAGTTTGCAGGCAATAACGCTATGAAATGACCGACATGTGTTAACGAAGGTTTTTCGGATGAAATATTTTGTATATTTAATGTCGCTTTTCTTTAGCGAACAAACTGTATATTCTCTCATAAGATGCGTAGACACGTTGTACATCGCTCAATGCAATTTTTCGTTCGTTTATAAAGTGTCGTGGACGCGGAGTGATGTCCGTAATATCGTGAGCAATTTATGCCAGCATAGTAAAACATTTATTCACGATTGTGTGACAAGAATTTATGGAAATTTCAAGATCCTTGTTTTCTCATGCACTTGCGGTTTTTATCGCCAAATTTTGAGTATTATTAACATTAACCTTCGAAAACAATCGATAGATTAGTCGACGTATTGATTTTTCAGCAGAACGATAAAATTCTGATGGAAATAGAACATCCGAATAAAAGGACAATCGAATAACGCTTGTCTGAGTTGGAATCGAAAATCAAAAATCCAACTAGTCCCTCGTGAAGTTGGTCTGGAATAGAATTAAAAGATTTTTCACGCAGGATTGAAAATGGATCGTCGAATCTGCGGATGGATCGAGTCGTTCGATCGTTTCGCCATCCATCGCCTATTTGAGCTGCCCCATTTACGTTGAGACCATCAGAAATGAGAAAGAGTTGTATTTAAATGAATAACTATATACTTTCTAGACATATGTATGTATATATGTATATAGAAAGATTTACGAAGATCGGGAGAAGAAAGGATATGGGCGAGAGTTCTCACGAGTATACGAAGCAGACGCGAAACATAGCGGAGACGGCAGTAAAATCGTGGCCACCTCTCCCGAGACATGTATACATACATCTACGAAGAAGATCCCGAGGGCTCGCCTCTGTACTTCGAAGACACGTTATTCAATTACGGACTAAGAGGTAAAAGCGTGAGCACAAGTGAGAAGGATAAATTCCACGGTATCCCTAAATCTTCTTATTCCATAAAGTATTTTTAGCAAAGTCGGCTTGTTTCAAAGATGTGAAAATCCATTCGTCTTTCGTTCCACCTTTTAGCACCATTCAATAAACGGAGTATGTTTTTTTTTCTGCATAAAATAAAAGTCATTCTACACGTAAAATGAACTAAAAATGCACGGTAATCGCTCTGGCGTACGCTGCTCGAACAAATTTTCAATTCTGGTCAATCACAATCAAACCAGAATTTGTTTAATCACTAAAACAGACAATTAACCGTACCGATGAAGCCAAAATTCTTGTATTGCATAGAAAATTTGTAGCTTTTGCTTGTGATGCTCGTAAAAATCGCTTCGTAAAACGAATAACGCGAATTATTTGGCAGAAAGAAATTCAATTAATAGTTCCTCCGATTTTTGGGATTGAGTAACTTGGGAAAATAATGAGATTTTCAGAAAAAAAAAAAATTATTAAATATTGTTCTACATTGTTTTATTCCTCTGTGCTTAGGCCATGAGACAGCCATGGAAATATGATAGCGTGTCACAATGAAAAGACGATACGAGCGAGCAACATAATTATGACGTGCAAACGATTTTTCAATGTCAAGAAAGCGAGATAGAGAGAAAGCGAGAGATAAAGTGTGGATAAAAAATTGGTAAGCGAAATTATCGCGTTATTGCATGAATGCATGGACCTTGTAGGGTCGACGAGCACTTTGTCGAGGACTGGAGCGAAGGGAATGAATAAGGTCTTGCCATTTTAAATATTTTGAGCTTGTGTGAGAGAAACAGAGTGCGATTCGAGAACGGGAATGGCCGGAAAAGAGAACCTTCTTTCGGTATTCTGGACGGATAAGAAACGACTCAAGATTCCTAACAATATTGCGTCTGAACACTGCATAAATGCATGTTATTCATGCACTCTTACCCAGCGAGAACGAGGGGACATATATTTTCCAAACGACACTTCTATCGCTCACGTAAGCAGACCAATGAACACGAAATCCTCGTTACATTTGGTGTATTATTAATAACATGAAAAATATATTCTCTGTTGATTATAATTATTATTTTGTAGAATTTGATGGAAATTCATCGTTATAGTATCTCGTGGGGTTTACGAATACAAGAGGTGAACGAAATCACTTTAGTTATCAAATTTAAATAAAATGCTGAGTGTCCTGAGCTCTGCTCCTTATCCTTGCGGACCATGATGTTGTTACAACCATCAGGGTGCAAAAACTCAGGCTACTTAGTTAGGAAACAACGTGTCGTTCCTGTCTCGCACTTAGATTGAAAGTTCAAGGTCAAGAAACTTCAATTGTGGTAAAAATTTAAAAAAAAAGTAGAGCTCGATTCCCTCACCAAGAATCGATTCTTGGGTCACATTGACCCCGAGTGGGATTCATGGATAACGAAAATATTCCGTTCTCAAGCAATTCAGGCTTGAAAAACACTCTGTATGCTCTTCGAATCAATAAAAACGTTGGAGCTTTTGTACCACTTCTCAAGACCACCAGTCCCTCATCGCAGTTTGCATTTTTAGGGTTTCGGTTTCCTCATTTTAGCACGTGAAGTTGCGAAATTCACTAGAAAATTCGAATACTGCCCAATTTTTTCAAACTGCTGTACCATTTCGTGTTTTGTTTGCTTTACAAATTCACGTCATTGAACTCACCCCCACTGTGCTTTTTCTTTCCAGTTATCGCCGGATCAACATTAGTAGTTACTCGGAACCACCAGTTACGTAAACCTTCTCGCACAATCCATTAGTTATGTAACTCGTACCCATGACCGCTGGATACGTAACCATTTTGAAACTTATAGGAAACGTGGTTGCTCGATACCGAACGCTTCCAGTAATTCCCTCCGCACTTTGTAAAAGTGCAACATTCACGAGCATGGAAATAAACTCGTGCAGTATTTGTTGCGATTGAAGGCAGACCGAGTTTGAAATTTCTACTCCAACATTTGCGAGCTGGTTCTCCACGAACTGTATATTTTGCGCCAAATTTCATAGAAAATTAATTGGACATAGAATTGATATTTCAAGAGAATTGATCTTTGCCGAATATATTCATTGGAGAAATAATCATGAAGAGATAATTGAGACGAGTGTTGGACGAATTTACTATTTCCGGCGAATATGTTTGCAAATTTGCAAAAACATAATATTGATAAAATATAATTTGACAGAATCAAATTCAAAGCATTTCCAGAGATGAAAACGCAAATATTTTTCATTACTAGATTTTTGGAGCATTTTCGTTACTGTCAAATCTTTTCAAACGATCTTCTTTTCTGGGAGTCATACAAAAAGCGACAAATTTCCAGGGGCCTTTGTAAGACGCTCATACATGAGTCCTGTGAAGCGTGAGATGAAGGGTCGTACAGAAAAGTATATTCTACAGTTACCATGACATTTTTTTTATACGTCGACTTTCCGCGACATCGAGCTGCGTAACTTTTCGTGGCTAAACGTGATGTGCACCCTGGGCTCGTCGTCCCGCGTATAACCCTTATCACCTCACCCTTATTTTCTTTTTTTTTTATGACCGACTGGCGAAACACACAAATTGAATTTGGCGAGAATATCGCGGGCTTTTTTTTTATAGCCTTTGTGCGATCGATCGGGATTGCTAGCGTATTTTCCTTTCCTGCTTTCTTGACACATGCGAGCATCCTCTTTTCCTTCCATTCACCCTTTCACCTTGGATCTCTGGGAATGGATATCCAACAGAATTGCGACGCTATATACATAATATACATACAAGTATATTCACGTGTGTATACCGGGCGTTAAAAAAAGAACGAGACCGTTTTTTTCATCGTACAGAACGAATGAGTCGAAAAAATATCCGAAATCTACTGCAGTTCTGAGTTTCTTAGGAATAACGATTTTGACCTCGTCCGCCTCGAGAGAAGGAAGCGGACCTGCAATCTTTCGAAACTATAAAAGTTTGATCTGCAACATTTTTTTGTTCGAAGTCACTTTCGAGTCCGTTACTTTTCGAAGGTCCTGTATTGCAAATGTTGCTAACAAACAGCGGGCGTTATTTGCATGATTTTACGTTCCAGAGAGTCTCGCAGTTGGGCTGCTACGTTGTTTCTTTAGTGTTCGATACATGCTTCATAAATTCTCTGCGATGCTCGGACCAACGCGATCTTTCCTGATGCTCGATCCTTGGCAAAGAAAGTAACACAAAGCCTACCGCCTCGCCTATCTGCATACACACATTCCCCAGATAAATTCTTGTCTTTGTGAAGAAAATCTCTTCACTATCTTCGGGTAAAAAAAAAAACTGGCTCCCGTCAAAGGACATCCAATGGCGAACGGTATCCTTATCAGTCTTCATACGAGTATCCTCGCTCGTCGCAATCTACGCCCGATATACCTCTGAATAGAATTTATATTGAATTTTTTCCTAGTCCGAACGAACCGGAAAGAAACAGAAAATCACAACGTACCATGCACTTGTTGAAATTTCTCAGAAAAATACCGTAGAAAATTCCATGTTGTATGGGCTTATCGCTGAAGATATATCTCCCCACAGATTCACTATTGATAATTTTTTTTTCTACATCCCGTCAAAGGAAGTCCTTAATATATACAGACCGTGAGTTCCTTTTCCATTTTTTCAAAAACTTGGTAAATACCGAGTATTTTTATACAGGCTGTTTACACGGAAAAAAGGGAACAGTAAATATCGCAGTATAAACTGCTTAAACAACAGGGTACCCACTTTACTTTACAGTCGAACAGACAATTTTCCTGTACGAACTGAGATTTTAACAGTTTCACTGGATCGTTTACAGTTCGTTACAGTAAATTCATCAATGTTTCCAGTAAAAGTGTTCAACTGCCAAAATTACATGAGATCACCGATTTTCATACTGTACGCAGCTGCAATGGTTACAGTGTTACAATAATGACTACAGAGCGATTCATTCAATTTTACAGTGTGGCACGGTATTTTCACTATTCTTTCCACAGTTGGTGACGTTATCACCAACACACATGCACACAGACGTGTGTTTAACAGTGTTAAACTGAAATTAACTTTGGACTACACTGTAATTTGAGCCAATTTGGGCCCTATTTTTCAGTAAATATCGCTTTTCAATCGCTTCGAGTCCAATGTAAACCGTGTACCACGGTATTTTAAACTGTTCCTTTCTTCCCGTGTACTTGAAAATCACATGACCTCAGCTTAATAGCCCTGGAAACTAATAACGGATACATCCTGGCTTGGATCGTCTCTAAAACACAGGGAAATGATTCAAAACGTATGAAAAGTACCAACGGACAAGCTGACTTCAACGTCGAAGCTGTTCGAAATGAAGGCATATAAAAAATGTTGGAGAACGAATAAAGTATAGAAAGAAGCATCTGAATGAAGAATTGGGTAGAAATGAAAAAAAAACCTCTCCATGAACGGTCGCGGAATCCACGTCCTCCCAATTCACAATTCCAAACGATGTGGTAAAAACATACGCTTGTGTTCATATACTTATGGATGAATATTGTGGATTTTAGCTCTTCACTTCTCGTTTGAAGGATGAGCGAAATT
The DNA here is from genome assembly GCA_037043255.1 of Diadegma fenestrale. Taxonomy (NCBI): domain Eukaryota; kingdom Metazoa; phylum Arthropoda; class Insecta; order Hymenoptera; family Ichneumonidae; genus Diadegma; species Diadegma fenestrale. The sequence continues at coordinate 13,209,056 of CM073309.1, read as the reverse complement.
CATTAAGCACAACGTCTGCTACATGGAAGCTTGAATTTTGCGGGATATCCCTTTTTTCCGGTCTGTATACGGAGAGAATATCGTATCAAAGACCACTATGCCCTCATAGTTCACTGGTACGTTGTCGTCTGTGTGAGAAATTTGAGCATATACATAGTAATTTTTTCATCTGAAAAATAGCGGAGAATGAGAATGAAAAATGACTATGTCTTTGCTAAAATTTCTCAGGGGGACGACATGGTATCAAGGAACTATGTTGGCATATAATTTTTATATAATATTCTTTCCGTGTGCATATCCGTTTTTCTGTTTGCCTCTACGAGTCTCGAGCATTGCTCTATTTACTTATTAAATGTGTTCTCGGAATACCTTTGCCGATTTGAATTCCACGAAGTTTATTGAGTTGAACAAATTACACAGGAAGCTCTCTATGGACGGTAATTAAACGTACTTGTGAGATGATACGTTCTAACCGTATTTCCGTTGAGGGGTTTACTCTATCGGACATATCGAGCAAAATACCAGAAACTCAATCCTTCGAACACATGGATACTACAGCGAAAAAATCAAAAATCGATGACTACACGGTCGTTGTTTCCGAAATTGATGTAAAAAGGGGAGCTTTTATCAGGAAGTTGGCCATAAATTTCTGTGACGAGAGTTCGTAGCGTCGAAGTGAAATTTTGATCGTTTGCGACGGACCGAAAATGTCTGTGGACCGAATGAGATCAGTCGGAAGTTTCGAGTTTTGATTAAGAAATTTTCGGTAATAAGCAAAAGCCTGGGATGATTTGTCGATTAAATTAAACTAGATAAGCATGTAAACACAAATTGAGCAGCACGCAAACTATATTCATACATTGTAGATAAGTATATAGACGAGACTGTACGCGAGGTATCGGGTGCTCGTCGCCGGAAAATGAACTGTCACTCTCGACACGTTTTCCCGTCTCGTGCATTCCCCCCGGGCTTTTTTCTCCTTCCAACACATACTTCGTGTATTTCTTGCATGAATATAAACATATATATTGGCAAAGCTATTCAACCCGTACGAAAGACGTTCCAACCAATTCTCAATAGTCCGCCTTGTCTTTTTTTCCTATCATTTTTCTTTTTATTCTTTCCTCTAGCCTCGTGTTCGGGATCAAAGGCCGTCCTTTGTTATTGCAGATTTTTTTCCTGCGTGTCGGAGTGTCAATGAGAAAACCTTTTCCACGAGCTCATTGGCACCGTCGCAAAAGAGAGATGGATTGGTGGGTGGAAGTGATTCGGTCTTGTCGGAGTCTCCTCGGATGAAAAATACATAGAAAGCGAAAAAATGAATTTCAAATGATATGCAGACGTGAGTAGCAGATGTTCGAGTTCTGCAAAAAGATTTGCGTCGGGTGTCTTGACAATCAATCGATTTCCTGAGCATGCCCTCCGCCCCCTCGCCCTGGCATCACGAGGTGCGCAAAATTGCGATTATTTTCGAACGAATAATAGAGGAAAAGATGTCAAAAGCTCTGTAGGACTCTCTCTCTGATGTCGCGCCGTGTCCCGGACGAGTGAATGAGCATGGAAAATGTCCATCGATTTTCTCAAAGAAGATCCTTTTATTGAAAATTTCATAAGATGTAGCTTTGAAATAAAATAAGCGATGCGAACGGCAAAAAGAAAAATTATCAAAAGATCGTGACAACAAAGTGGCTCCGCGAGCGGTACGCTTTTTTTTCAGAACTTGGCGTCCAGCCGCAACTCGCTTGATTATTCGTACACGGAAAAAAAGAAACAGTTTAAAATACAGTTGTACACAGTTTACATTGGACTCGAAGCGATTGAAAAGTGATATTTACTGAAAAATAGGGCTCAAATTGGCTCAAAATACAGTGTAGTCCAAAATAAATTTTAACAGTTTAACAATGTTAAACACACGTCTGTGTGTATGTGTGTTGGTGATAACGTCACCAACTGTGGAAAGAATAGTGGAAATACCGTGCCATACTGTAAAATTGAATGAATCGCTCTGTAATCATTACTGTAACACTGTAACTATTGCAGCTGCGCACAGTATGAAAATCGGTCATCTCATGTAATTTTGACAGTTGAACACTTTTACTGGAAACATTGATGAATTTACTGTAACAAACTGGAAACGATCCAGTGAAACTGTTGAAATCTCAGTTCGTACAGGAAAATTCTCTGTTCGACTGTAAAGTAAAGTGGGTACCCTGTTGTTTAAGGAGTTTATATACTGCGATATTTATTGTTTCTTTTTTTCCGTGTAGGCGATAAACTTGCTCCGATCCCGCAATCTCGTCACGATTGTTCCCTGTAATTAATGTATCAATATGGCAACACGGAACGCTTGTAGTTTAACTAGCATCGTTCCGAATGAATTCTAAACCGAAAAATAACACTGCATGGGGAATATTTTTTGGCCGGGTCATGCAGACGATCGAGATGCTGTGAAAATTGAGCGTGCCACATATTTCTAAAAAAAAAAAAATAAAGTATTCAAGACCAAGTTATTTTTTCATCGTGAGAATGGAGCATTAGAGAATCTTCAGGGCGAAAAACTGATTTTGTAAAAAAGGTGGTGAGTTGCGAATATGGTCCATTGTCTAGATTGCAAGTGAAAACGAGCCCTGCACTTTCCTTTGCTCATCACATAAATATATAAATATATTTTTTATCTCATACACAAGCGGGTTATGCATGTATGTAAACGATCGTACGTGTGCAGTTATTATATAGGACAGGGAAAGAAAGTGGTGGAGCATCAGGCCGGAGTATGCGTCTGCCCTGTTTATATCTCGTTGAGCTGAGCTTGGATATCGCATCAAGCTGCATGCACATGCGCTCTTTGCTCCCAGAGAAACTTTTCTGCCTTTATCAAAATAGTGTGCTTGTGTTTGTGTCATCTCGTGCGAGGCAAATATGTCAAATTTTATTTATGCATACGGGCGAGCTTCGAAGTAGAACACAGAATCAGATTTTTCGATCGCTTCGAGAATCACCTGCTTCGATGATTGACATGATTTCTGAAAACTAATCAAATGGTTTGTGCTGCAATGCTCGTGTGTGCGATACACACATATTAACACAAGCTATGCGTACGTTTTAGGGGGCGAATGAGGAGAGATAACTCTCACGGATTTGAGTCCCGACGCACACGTATGTTTTAGTGCAAAAGTAAGGGATGAACCGATGTTGAGCGTCGCGTCCTGTTTCCTCCCTTTCTCCGCGTCGTAGACATGGCGCCCGTCGTGTGCTCGTTACAAACTTTAGACGCGACTACGTGCATGCATGTTATTACATCGCGAGACTTAACCTTAAGCCTTCCCGCAAACATCGTCCGAGCTTCACTGGCGAAGATACTCTGCGTGTAGTGTGAGTGTGCGCCCGTGCAACATCCAAGCTCGAGTGGCTTTCAACGGAAAATGAAGGCAATGAGAGTGGACTTTGTGTGCTGGAAAAAATGCGGCTTATTCCATAGCTTAACAATAAAATTTAACTTGGTGAGGTTATTTTTTAGTTTTCCTTGTTCTATCAAAATTCTCGGCAGCTTTTAAATCATTCGTAGCGCATATTTTTCCTAAATATTAGTCGCTGCGTTTGGAAAACTCGTCAAGTTTCATTTCGTGTTCTTAATATGTTGTCATTGGAATTTCTTCATTGACTTCATCGATCGCTGGACAAGGAGACCAGAGAAACGAGGATTGGAACAGCATCAAGGTTTTTAAAGAAATCGCGTATGGCAGGAGCGTGGAAATTCCACCCTGGCCAGCCAATCCATTTATGGTTTTAAAATACAACGACAACACAGCCGAGTAACAAGTTTTAAATTGCTTTTAGTCCACGAGGTCGGATTCTCAACACACACAGCAAAAAAGCTCAGAAACGAGCGCGCGTCATCTCCCGAATGCTTTTTTGTTATGACCCTGAAGTTTGCATCGTTGGAATGCAACGAAATTCTTTTGATTCTTTGGAAAAAATAATTATTTACATGTAAAATGTAATCACGATGATAAAATAATCGAATTTCACCACCCGAAAAACATGTCGGTTCGAAAAATTTGGTTGAAATTGAACGAATCATTAATAAAATGAAATATTTTTCGTTGCATTCCAACGTTGCAAACTTCAACATCATTTTTTGTTGTTCAATTTCGAAGAGAAATAAAATAAACGCATTTTTGGAATCGAGTACGCATGTCCTTTTCGTTATTACCGTGAAATACCTTTTTTCATCATAGTACGCATTTCCACTTCGATTGGTTCGAAATGCGATGACATATTGAGATAGGAAGGCCGTATGATTGCAGGTTACACAGAAGTACAGGTATATGGGTCAAGGTTCATAATCGAGATCCTCGTTCTGATCGGAACGACACATCCCTCTCGCCCCTATTCACTCTCTCGCTCTCTCTCACTCTCTCACATACAGCGTGGCGTTTCCTCGGAGGCCGTGTGGAATGACACTCGACCGAGGACGTGGTTACAGCTCGAGAAGCCGCAATATCCGTGATGGCTGATGGCTAATCTCTCGTATTCCCTATACGTTCTATCGTTGTCTTTTAATTGGGCTTTCTAACCACGAGCTCATTTCCAAAATGTACCATGACATGAACATGAATAAAGAGAAATGCCACAGGGCTGCCGATTTTTCTTTGAACTCCCAGGATATTTAAGTATCCGAGAAATTCCGCGAGTATTGTTGAATCATCTTCTGCTTGTGGAAAGCCCGCAAGACACAAAATAATAATAAAAAAAAAAAACTTGGTGGTGATGGAAAGAGCAATGGCAATCCCAAGAAAAAGTGTCAACATTTTTCTATACAAGTACATGGTTAGGCGACCCTAATATGCTTTGCGAAGGGGATCCCAGATGAAGAGGAAGCAAAAGGTACGAAAGAGTCGAGCACACAGAAGGGGAGATCGAGTCAACTGGTCTAGTCGGAGACTAATTTAACGCTTCGATCTTTTTTCCCATCTGTCACTCTGGATGGAGAGGATACACACACTCGGGAAAGAAAATGTACTTTTGTGCTCGACACCTTTCCCATTCTTGCCAGTCGACAGGAGGCGAGTCGTCACGTTAAGGCCCGTCTGAAAATTCGAGACCTTTCTGAACGATATTGAGAAGAACTATGAATTAAAATTGCTCGGCACTTTAAATCGAATTTTTTTGGTATTTTCCCTCATGTTAACTGAATATTTTGTCACAAAATTTCATGGACAACATTTTTGAACTTAATTCTCAATATCGATGCTGCAACAAGCCTGTTAATTTTGAAATGTCAGAGGGAAAGCTCTATTTGAGGCAGAAACTACGGAACCGTAAGGGTTTTTCCTCGATCCCTCAAGGTGCGCAGAGACCACCGAGGAACTGCGACAGACTGTAGAAGGACAAAAAAAGAACTCAAGCCTATCCTGAAATTCGTCGGAGGGTCCAGAGAGGCGCTTTGGAAAGTAGGTTAGCCAGTCACCGGTTTGCGTATCATGGTACATGGACGCGGCCCTCTCACTCGGTTCAGCGCACGACCAACCAGCGTAAGAGAGGGTAGCGAATTGAATTAGCAAGCGCGTAGTTAGTTTGAGAATGGTCGGACGTGGCGTCGGCCAGAGTCATGTTGTTGCTAGCTGACGAGAATATTAGTATACAGCAACGTACATCGTGTTTACGACATTTAAATATATAATCATTGACACGTAAGAAAAAGTTTATGATAAAATAGCGCAAGTCTGATTCAACCTCAGCGAATAATTCAACCAAAATCAATCAAAATATCACTGATTTTTGGAGAAGCTCGACAATAAAGTTCGGATAACGAGTTCATTTTCCCTTAAATCACAGTCGCTGAAACAAACTTGATCCAAATCCCATGTCGACATGTTTGAGTGGCTGTAAGGATACTTATCTGTAATCACGACGAGCTCCGAGTACGATTTTGTATCGTACACACGAGAGTGAGACGCGAGACTAAAAGATAACGAATGAAAAGAAAAATTGCATTAGTCGGGACTCTCAGAGGAGAATTTGCCACTCTTCTCATTCGGATTTCCCGGCGTATTTTCCTGTCTTATTTTCAAGAATTATTTATATCTAGAAATTCGTCCATAACGAGATATATATGGAAGAAGAAAATAGGAATGAGGCAAAGGCGAAAAACACCAGAGACGCAGAGATCTTTTTATCCTCAGTTCTATCTCGTTAAAGTGATTTTCTAGAAATTTGCTGGAAGAACGCGCGAGTCATGTGGCACGATTATCCAAACTATGTTACAACTATATATTTTTCTGTCGCGCTGTACACTTCATCTGATTTGACAATTTCTCTGCAAAATCGGATGTGCTGATACTTTTTCCGTTTCGTCAGAGCATAAAGTAAAATATTGACGAAAGTACATCAGATACTTAAAGATTGTGTGAAATATCCAGGTGGGACAAGCAAAAGCGAGTGACGGAAGGAGGAGGGCCAGAGAAAAAGAGAGAAGCAAACGAGAAAAGTAAAGAGCGAGAGAGGAGTGGCAGGGCCATTTATGGAGTCGTCTTCGATGAATATATTGAATGAGCAAGCAAAGTATATGTGAAAAATGTCTCATACCCTAAACCCCTTCCGTGTCAGTGCTTGCTTTTTCACTAAAATAAGTATGAGGAATGAGGAAAAGAGAAGTTAGGGGGAGGAGGAAGCGAGAGAAAGAGAGGGTGTGAAAGTGCACGAGTCGGGGAGGAGAGAGAAGACGCGAGAGGGTGGTTTGGTACTTCAACGCCGTTAAAGGACACGTATTTACGTTCGTGCTCGAGAGACTAGCTATAAAAGATTTTCCAAGTGCTATATCGCCGGAGAAACAGCCACAAGCGTACGGTTGAGGCCACTGCATGGCTGATGCATCGATGCAGTGTCTGCTACAGGCAGCATCCCAAGTTACATTCATTAGAATTGTACACAAACCAGATTTCACACTATTCGATTGCACCCGCAAACACAAATACCATGTACTCGCAAAGTGTGATGTACTGAAAAAGCAATAACCTGTTATCATTTCTTTTGAGAACAAACATTCTCGATACACTGTACCGCGATATACCTTCCCCATTGGATTATCAAGATGAATTTCTAACTGTCGATTGAATTGCAGTTGTTTCATTCTGAAAGATGATGCTGAAGTTTGCAACGTTTGAATGCATCGAAAAATATTTGATTTTATTGATGATTCGTTCAGTTTGCAATATCATCCAAATTTTTCGAGCCGATATGCTTTTCGGGTGGCAAAAATCGATCATTTTATCATCGTGATTACACTCTGCATTCGAATAATTATTTTTGTCAAAAATAAAAAACGAATTTCGTTGCATTCCAACTATGCAAACTTCAGAGTTATTCCGAAAGAAAAAATTCGTAAATATCGCCATTGCAAGTTTCTTTATTATGTTTCTTGCATCGCGAGCTTTCGCGCCTTTCTTTTCTTCCACATACGATCGCGAAGGGCTTTTTTGAAATTTGTTTTATTGCACAAGGGTGATGTTGCGTGGAAGGAAAGGGAGGAAGGGAAAAGAAGATGCTGCAGATCGTAAGAGACACACTTGATGTTGAAGATCTGTATAGGAACGGAGGAGCGAAGAGATCCAGGCGGAAGAGCAGGGATAGCAGGAAGAGGGTCGCAGGACGCATAGACGACATCAGTGTCTTATTCGTTCTTACGGGAGTGTCCCCCGCGCTCGCGGATGCTATATGTCAGACCAGATCAATACATTCTTCTACGCCTCGGCGAGTTCTTACTCGGCATCTCTCACGCTCAAGACACTCACGGACTCCTTGATCCTCCTCACTCTCTCTCCCTTTCTCTCTCGCAGCCTGTCGCTACGCCATTCATCTCCCCCATCCCTTCTATATACCTCACCGCGAATTTCATCTTCACGGCAATTCCGTTCTTGAATAAAACAGTCAAGATAATACCAATGAACTGCCAGGTATTACATTCGACCGACATTGTTCGATATACTCACTTTATAGAGACCATCGCTTCGAATCTCGAACCCATTCGATAAATTCATAAACATTTATCGTTATCCGAATATATCGCAACGTTTCTCTATAATACTTCACCTCCAGCCGCTGTCTCGTCGAACCAAAACGATAATTCGATCAACTATCAAATATATCCGAGCTCGTTCACAACGACAAAATGTACATTTTCCCTTCATATAAAGACGAAACGGAATTTCTCGAATAAATATAAAACGCAAAAAAATGTCAATGACGATTAGAGTGAACGGGGTGAACATTATGCGACGAGATTCTTCCAAATAACAAAGGGAACGTAATTAAATTCCCACTTTTCGGAATCCCCCAAGGAACGAATACTCGATTCCAAGACAAAAATTATTCGCGAGTATACACGATGCATTTTTCATTTAGTCTTTGTCAAGGGGAATAGATTCTCAATATTTTGTTACGTTGAACGTGATTGGGTTCGATGGCTTATGGCTTCACTATCTTGTCCAGCTTCCAAATCCTCTGTATGGAGGCCATAAACCACATTCACATACATTGCGGCCTCCAATGCAACATTTGAAAAGTTTCGCTCAACAATTAGGATTAGCCCTTGACTATATTACCCTCAAGGCTTTCCCCACACACACACACACAAAGACGCGATCCAGATTTGAATGCTGGTACGCACACACAGACACGTACGCGAGTGAACGGGAATCTGTGAATATCGACTATATTCAGGAGACGAGAGAGAGAGCCAGTGAAAGGAAAGAGACGGATAGAGCGAGAATCTCAGTACAACGGCAAAACTCTTAGTTCCGGTTTGTAGAAGCTTTGGGTAAGAACCAGCACCAGCGGCGATACACATTAGATATACCAAGTTCTTACAACTAACCAAGACGACCAAGAAGTTTTTTCTTCTCTCTCTTCCTCTCGTTCCGATTACCGAACACCGATTACGTGAACATCTTTCCTCCGACTCCTTGTGACTCAATATAAATTACAAGAGTACGATTTAATGCCTGGAGGCGTTATAGAAAGGAACAGATGAGATATTCCGACGAGTAATGTTTCGTGGTTTTTCCCTCATTTGTTTCAGCCACTTGATGAAATCTTATTGATATTTTTATGTGATGAATGAAGAAGGAGCTTCGATCAAAATAATTAACGACGTAGAAAAATTACGAGTTTCCTTTTCGAAATGCGGTCAAAGTTTAATTAAACAAGTTAAGTTTTGCAACGATTTAATTAGTCATGTAAAAATTTATTCTGTCGCCAGAATATCAACGAAAGTAAACAATTATTGAACGAATCATCAAGTTTTTTACTCGTCGTAAAAACCTCCCTATTGATCGGTCGAGAATTCGTTGGGTTTTGACGTCGATATAAATTGGTGCAAAAAAAATATTCAAGTGTTGAAATGTTTTCAGCGTCACGTGTACTTTAGTCTTGTTCTGCTTCTAGTCAAATTTTCTGGCGTCACAAATTCCACGTGTCTCAACGACAAAGAGACACTTTTTCCGTGATGATATTGGAATTTCGGAGAAAACACGAGGACGATAAAGGGACATCGGTGGGCTCGAACCTTCACCATTAACGTAGCATCCCTCTAAGCCCTGCGTTCGGTCTAATCCAGGCCGTAAAGCTTCTCGCGGCTTTCACAGTCCCCGAAACGGATGGAACGAATGGCAGGATCCTCAAATAGTGCCGAAAACGAGTAAAATGAAAAAAAAATGCTTTGCGCCAGAGAGAAAGGGAGAAAAAAATCGCCAGGCGAAAAAACACCAATGGAATGAAAAACGGAAAACAAGTGCTGAACGAAAAAAAAATATGTAGAAAAAAAAACACATGCGCGATCGAGGGTAGAGTATGCGATGTCAGTTCAAAAAGGGTAGGAAGCGGCGTAAGCGCAGTAAAATCTATCGAATCAGTTTAACGAGTGTACTGGCGTTATAAATCAGTTGATCGTATTTTTTTCTCCCTTTTTTGTCTCCGAACTCGATGCACTCCCGATTCCCTCGCTATATGTATATGCAAGTACGTGTAAGCTTACTGAACCGATGTGCTTGGCTGTCTGTGCGGCAGTAGTTACGACAGGATTGGGTCAGACTAGAGAGGCGGTGAACGAGCCAGCGGTTTGTATCCGTGAACGCTTGCGAAGAAACCCAAACGTACGGACGACTCGCCAATGTGAGAGTAAATACAAAGAGGGATTTCGCAGCAACACAATGAAAGCAAAACCAGTGGAATGAGGTAAAGATACATTTTACGGTTGAGTGAAGTACAGCGAGCGAGACGACGACTGCCCGTACGATGTCGGAGTGCACCGTGACTTTTCTACTTAACTCTTGTTTCGAACGTTTCCAAACTGACAATATCGAATGTCAAAAGACTTTTCATCGTGATTCAACTTTCAAACACCTGGTCAGACATTTTAACTCGCACTTTGCCTAAAATAATGTTTTTCCATGTATCCCATCCATGCGTGTACAATATTCGTATAAAAAAATCGAAAAAACTCATTCCAATCCATTCTCGCAAGAAACGTTTTGTCATTCAAGTTCTTGCACGCGATTTTTCATCGGTTCGAATGCGAAAATATTTGGACACGACTCCGAAGTTAATGGCGAACTCTACTCAACATATAGTGTGGGAAACTGAATATTTTTGACATTATTGCATTCATCAGTTTGCTTCATAACCATGCAATGAATTCGCATTCAATAAAGAACTTGGTGGAAGTTATTCCGCGTCGCATTTTTGTATTTGCATGTGTTTTTTTTTCTTTCTTCGTTATAACGTGGGGAAAAGCGTAAGTCTGCGAGGGAGAAAATGGTCGGAAAAGAGTTAAGCTCCGAAGCGTAACAGAATTGGTACTAATGTGCATTTGGCAATGTAAAATTGTGGGAAGATGGGCAGCAGAGACTTTGAAGCCGGTGGAGAACGGTTTAACACACATACGTAGACGTTGATCGCGAATATGTACGTGCACAAATGTAATTCGGATGTTAAATATGTGCGTGAGAGTTAATGCAAATCCGCGTGCATGTTTCTCGCGCTCAACGTGGCACAATACCACTCTTTAACTTCACTTGTATGTATAAATGTACAGGAATATCCGGGGATATATTTATATATATGACGCAGCACCCTAAACTAACCGGATGTAGCGAATTTAATTGAAAGGCTCGATCGCGGTTCGCGAGACAAGCCGCTTTCGAGTCCGTAGGGCCCGCGTCCCATACATTATCCGCACCCCATTTTTTTTATTTGCTACTTCGCCCCGGTTTGCTGGTTCAGCACCAGCGCCGACTGTTTCTGGCCTCGCAGCATACACGAAAATGCTGTAAGCCCTTCGAAATGCAAAAAAGCGTGAAAAACCGTATGTGAGGATAAAAAAGCAGCGTTCCGGTGGTTCAGCTGAGAGTGAAAATAGAAATAAATAAATCTTTTCCACTGGCCAGCAAGCAAGGATTTACGAGCCGAAAAGCAAAATTCTCCGCATTCCAGTTTCCCGAGATTCTGTGCCTCGGTCATACATTCGGACCAAGTTTTTTTCCCGCACGAAAATATGTTAAAGAAATGAGGAATAGGACGAAAAATATTAAGAAATTATTTAAACTATAAAAGCGACCAATGTACACGATACAAAATGTTGAGAATTTTCGTCACGTTGCCCAATTGCTGCGTGAAAAACAAAAAAAATCAACGAGTCCTTTCGAGCGTTTAAAAGAGCCGATGACACTCGCTGAATTCCACCGAAAATTGGCCATCGTCCTGCTGTCGCCTTGAAATTTCAATTCCCCGTCTCTCACTTGAGAACGTCGTTTGAAACCCCTCCGCGCACTTTTAATGTCGTACGCTTCACAACTAAAAGAGGAATGAGCACATCAGTCGATACGTATCCGAGCGTAGTTGAGACAAGTTAGAGGCAGATTACAAGTTGAAAAGGCGAAGGGGCGATGTGTAGAAAGGGGGGTCATGACTGTCGTGAGGCTTTCTCTGCTGAGCGGGACGGCGCAGCGAATGCAACGATTCTCGCATCCGGGTGGACACGAATCCCGTCATTGGCTTTATTGGTAGTAAAGTCTATAGTGGTAAACGACTGTGGGTCTTGAGGCACCTGGGACACGTCTGGAAACGTACTTAAACCTACATCGGCGAGCGTCGTCATCCCATAGAGAGCGAGAAATGGAACGAGATGAGACAAAAGCAGGCGACGAGAACGAAGAGAGCAAGTGCACAGTTAGAGAAAATGTAAGAGAGACTGAATTGAAACTACGCAAAACAAAAAACTCAAACCCCTTAACCATTACCGCCGGATAAAAGACACAGAAACCAGTTTTTTCTCAATTTCTCGGTGCTGAGACAAGACCCAAAATACTTGGACACACATGCACGAAGCAGAGTGCACGCAGAAGATCCCAGAAGTATTTATACGAAGAAAGGTGGACAAGAGCGCGCATCGATCGGTACGCGGACAAAACTGAGAAAATAAGCATCGCGTGGATCTCTATATCTGGGACGATGAAAGAACGAAAGATTTGAGGAAAGAGAAAAAAATAATGCGAAGCTTTGCTGGCGCCGGCAATAGAGAAACGAATGATAGTATAACAAAGGCGTGTTGTTCAACCCTCTCTCCGCAGCCTCTTTCTCGACTTTCGGGCGACGTTTGTCGGATAATTACAACCTCTGTGCTCTTACCCGTTCTCTATTCCTCAATCTCTCACTCGCTCTGGCCCTTTAACGAGGCAAGTTCGCCGAACAGCACGCTGGATTTGAGAAAAAAAAATCGATTTGTTCAAACGTACACACGCACACACAGACTCACATATACTTTTCCCTCTCTTTCGTTTTCTAATAGTAAGCTTCGCAACGAGAACACGGTATAAAAACAGGCAAAAGTCGAGAGTCCACGGAATTGTTTACAGCGACCGGATGGAGAGAACGAGGATAAAACTACAGCGAGTGGGCTCAATGTTATAACGAAGTAACTGGAATCTGGACTTCGAAGAGTCGTTTCCTGGGTAAAAGGGTGTAAGGCGAGCGCGGCATGTCCTTTACCGCTTCTTCGTCTTCCTTTCCTTGTCATCACCGTTCACGTTAGTCGTCTTAGTCCTCGTCGTCGTCGTCGTCGTCGTCGTTGGAGCGCAAGCAAAGAGGCGACTGCAGCTCGCGATCTTTTTTTCCTTGATTGCCGAGTGGCCGGAGGGTAAAACTCGTTAGAGACCAGGCATAACGAGCAATCCTCCACTGAGGTACGCGCAGTGATGGCACAAGGGAGCAGGAATTACTACCTCTCTTTCGGGATAATAATTAACTATAAAATCCGAGCAGCCAGCAAAAGCCTTGCTTGAGAAGTCGAAAGGACCCTCACTACTATATCATACACCGGAAATGAACAACGAGGCATCTCTGTAAATACATCTACCCACTCATTCATTTCTTTTATATATTTAGGCAACTCCGAGACCCGCACGCATTATGACCTTTCAAAAAAATGACACAAATAAGCTCGTATGTGTATCATCAAAAGCCTGCAGAAAACTTTAACATTGTGGATGAGCGATGACATATAATTTCTTGTCGGAAAACTAAAGAGTCCTCAGCACGTGCTTATCAAAATTTGAAACAACAAAAACAGCGAAGGAAGGAGAAACTAATTAATTTTGTAATTAACTTATGGAAGCGTTCCCGATTCAGAAATCATTTATATTTTTTTATCATCATTCTGGGATAATGATTGTTTGTAAAATAGTTGTAAACGTTGTCGACGAAAGTTACAAGTAACTGCAATTACTTTGGTGGATCAAATTTACGTTGTTCATGCTGAATTTTGAAGCTAGTTAAATTTTTGGTGCTTCGTGGAAGAAAATTCGTAGCTCTCTAGTCCTGTCGACGAAATTTGCTTAATCGACGAAAACATATTTGAAATAAAGTTCTGGAGGAATGCAGGTTTTTGTGAGTATAGGTATAGCGAGTAATCTCGTAAAATTCGGAAGGTTACATCGTGAGAATGAGTTGACCGAGGTAAAACTTTATACTTATTTGAAGAGTTGAACTCTCTCCCAGATTCGAGGAACTTTCATTGCAATTTCTTAAAGATTCAAGTTTTTATGATTTTCTCCATTCCTGATAAACTAGCTCCGATAGTTTTATCGTAAATTTGCAGTTGTCATGTGAAAACTTCTGTGCACGCTCATGTTCCCTTCGAAATCGCTTTGATATAGACTGCTTCCCTTAAGAAAATTGGAAATGATGGAATGCTGACAGAACTGCATGCGGTTAATCAAATTCTCATCAAATTTCATCGCTGAATGCGAAAGTACGTGATTTTTCAAATTTATGGCCCAAAGGATTATTAACAATATAAATGGGACCTTCGTTCCCCACAGAATCAATTCGTCCATGGAATATGGATCTTTTTATAATTTCGCGAAGAGCGAAAACTGGCGTCGGATATCGCGTGAATATACACTGTCCGGAGTAAAAACTTGATGGTCACATCTCAGCCTTACCATAAGAGTGTGAAGAAAAGTTATGAGCTTGGATCCGAAAATTAACGACTCTGAAAACCCTTGACTGGCAACAGGCTCGTTTTGCTATGAGAACGCGTTAACGCGTCGTGTATCACACGCTACCCTCCAATCCCATGTACACCCGGAGGGATGTCGGAATACTGGGTGATGGTTCGAGCCAATATACGCTGGCGCTGGTGTTGGGAGCATCTGCAACGACATTGGGATGGAGCTCGACACACACGGATCACGTCCAAGAGCGTGAAGCACCTTTTTGTCCTCATGTATATATATATGTTCACTCTTACGTGAGTATATACAAGACTGGCGTGCGCTATCGCATAGCGCCGGTCTGAATGCAATATCGGAGCTCATAAAATAGGTGTAAAACTGTTTGGTCGTCTCGTTTTCGTGTGTATATCGAGGTTCTTGTACCTACCAGGTGGCTTGCACGCTGAAATAGTCAAGAGAGGGAGAGGAAAAGACAGAAGAGGTCAGGATGCGCAGGGGGATGAACGTGAGACGATATCTCTTAGGATGAAAGCGAGAGAGAGAGAGAGATGGAACTGTTTAGACGGGTTGAGGGTTCGGATGAAGGGGGAAGTTTGCGGATTTTGATGCAAAGATGAAAATGACACATGGTGACAGCAAAGTAGGAGGAAGAGGGCGAGAGCGAGGTATAGCAGAGGGAATACTGAAGAACGAAGGGGACGGAGCGATGGCAGGGAACAGGGTTTCATTTACAAACGTTGGTTCTAGTAGGGTTTTCGATTTACCGTATCTCGAGAGGGGGATAACTTGACCAAAACACTTCTAGTAGCTCCTTAATTTTCTGCCATCTCTTCTCTTTCCCGTTCTTTCCTAGAACAACGGCCGGACTGCGCGGCTTCATATGTTGTGAAGCTGCGATAGCTCTTGTTAGTTTTCAGGAGTTTTCAGAACCATTCATTGGATGTAGCCGTGACCAACGACGTAGAAACCGTTCGGTAATATCGTCAAAGGGCCGTTCAAATTATTCTCGCAGGATGAAGCAGGAATGAGGGCTATATGCTGTTCAGTAATTGCCACGAGAGCTCCTGGGCTGGGAAGCACACCGTTCTCTTTATATGTCCCATTACTATATAACGTGTAGTTTATATTTCCTTCATAGGAGATGAAATGAAAGTTTATTTCACTGCCTCAAGCATACATGCAAGCCACCTTTTTTTCTGATATTAAATTTAAAATACTTTAAGGGGAAAAATGAATCGTTATCGTCAGTCTCCTCTGGCCTGTCTGCTAGTTTTTGTTCTTTAGAGAAAACGTCTAAAGTTTTTGTGGTTAAATATGAAAAAGAGAACAGAAGAATGGAGAAAAATTTACGAACATTACGGAGTCAAATATTTCGGTCGTTATTGTTTTCGTTGAAAAGTCGATCGTGCGCTGCACATGGGTTTTCAAATCAAGAGCGCAATAATCGTGCGCCATTGAGATGACAAATTTGTGGCTACGTGATCGTGAAAACACATATCAATAGCGCGTGAATCATGGACGTGGCCAAATGGGAAAGAAAAAAACTGTCTAAAGGGTGGTATTTATGAGCGGGAATTTCTCAACCCTCGAGCCTCGCAATCGTTGCCTCAAGGCAACGCGATGGCTTTTTTTTTTCGCCGAAATGCTTTTCTTGGCTGCGCGGGATGATCCTGCAGCAAAATCGCGCGAGATAAAAGCAAAAAAAAAGAAAAACGCGAGAAGAGAGTGAGAGAGACGGGGAAAGGAAGAGCAGCAGGGAACGAAGGGAAAATAAGGGGGAAGAGAACGGGATAGAGGCATCGATAAATCAATGGAGTATGGTAATGTAGAAATTTCAATAATTTAAATATGTATGAAGGAAAATGGAACAATCTGGGAGGCAGGCATCTGACGCGGCGTCGCGTGTGACACTGAATCGCGCCTAATGAGACGACCCGTCTATCCCACGAGACATCGAGCGAACGCGAGCTCTTCTCTTTCTCTTTCTTTCACAAATATACATGCTTTGCCATCAAAAATGAGAAAGATGCAGACGCAAAGAGTGAATAAAGGGATGCGTCTTCGCACACGAGTCTGTCGAGGAGAAAAATGGGGCGAAAAAAAAATAAACCATGAGCAATAATAATAATGTAAAGCCGAGCGAAACAAGGGAGCGAATAAATATGTCGAGGAGGAAAAATGAACGACAAAAAAAGAGACTGGGGCTGCTGGGACCGGCAGACAGCCGAAAGTCATATCAGAGGCACGTGGTAAGAAAAGAAAAAAATTCTATCATCCAAAATATACACCGAGGGAACCAAGAAATGTGTCGTGCAGAAGAAACCGCGAGTCTTAAATTCCCACTGTCAAATATCCGACATCTGTCTCTCAAGGCTTGTCCTCGTCTTTATGCATTTCTCTAATTTTCTACCCTGTCTTTCTTTCCTTCAAATTCTTCCCTAGACGGGTTTTCTCTACTTCAAGAAACCAACTTATTCGAGACATCTTGAAAAAGTTGCGAAATATGTCGAATTTTACATTTTCAACTGATTTCATTCATTCGATCACTACGCGAATTAGATAACAACATTTTTTTGGCTTATATGATATTGTCGATAATAAAATGTTGAATTTCCTCACTTTTGAGTCCAAAATTTCATCGACAAACTGGCATTGTGCCATTTTTTTCCATTCCTTCAGGGAACGATGCTCAAAAAATGAGCAGAAGCCACGAAATTCACAAAAATCGCTGCAACATTTTTTCTATTCGGAATTCCAAGTCCAGCCACCGATGCTCATCCTTTTGGCTTCTCCGATTATTCTAATTAAAGAGTATTTCACTTTTCCATTACCTCAATTATTTAAAAAGGAGTGCGGCTTAAAATTTAGGCCAAAGATTCAAATTCAGAATGTTTCTGAGCTTTAATCCTGTTGAAAGTTTATTTTAAAATCTATTTAGCGGTTTGGGCGTTAGGCCACCAATTTTTTTTTACAGAAAAAAAAGGGTTCATCGAAAAAATTTTCATCATTATTATGGTTGGGTGGGTGGAAAATTGGCTAGTTTTTAAATTCTCTTTTATAGAGAGTGGGCAAAGAGACTGGGCAGAGAGGGGCATGGACTGCCTGGGCATGACCACTTTGTCATTTCCGGCCTTCGGATCTGGTTTTATTTGCAAATCCCATCGCACATGAGTTCATTTACACATGAAGTTTGAGTTTCCGGAAATTTTTAATATATGCCAAAATTTGCACAGAAAAACAAACTTGTATGAGGATCAAATGATATAGACATAAAAGTGTAATATTTTCCGCTCATTCCGTGGGTAGGGGCTCGTCCTTTGATGGTGTGGACGAGTGAGCAAATACAAGAGAAGCCCAAAGGTTTTATCGACGCTTCGCAATTATTTACAAGAGAGAATCTGGGATTCCAAAGGATGTTTCGCAGAAATTTACCTAGTTCAATAAACGTTTGAAGTTTGTTCTGAGAACGGCAACGGGAGTGCTTTGCGTTCACTTTAGAGCTTTTTTCGGTGGCTTCATTCATGGATTTTTTCGAATTACGAGAGAATGCTGGTCACTCGACACAGATTGGCTATTTTTCAATGGATCGCACAGAGGAAATGCCTCGTTCGTTTGACAGATTCAATTAGGGCCGATAAAATTGAAAGTACGGTCAGTCCATTCGATAAAATGAACAAAATCGACCGGTGCAAATAAGCAAAATTATAAACGTAATAAAATTTGGTTGCATATTTTTGTTGTAATGCTAAAGTGGCTCTGAGTGTATAGGCAAATGAATATTATTTCTAATCACAAAATGGAGGATCAACAAGTTTTCCGTGCCCAAACAAGGCAAATCTCATCAAAAACACATAACTTTTGACTCATAAACTTCCATATATATGGGGATTGCTTATGATAGCGAGAAATTGGAGAAAGGTCGACGGTTCATGTATGTGTTGGTGGTTCGGCCATTAATTTCATTCTCGCGCCCGCGCTTGCTGTGTAGTCGTGCCCAGACCCGCGTGAGAATCCCCCGCGGTATCGTCACGCGCGGAAATCGAGCGGACACACATGGGGACTAACGAGTCAGGCGTGTCCTCGGGCGTTGTTGCATCGATTGACCGGAATAACGGTAATCGACTAGTGTGATTCCTACCGTTCATTCGGGCTTACATAGCCGACAACTCTCTCTCTCTCTCTCTCTCCCTCTCGCTCTCTATTTCTCCCGCCCCCTCTCTCACACATTCTCTCCCTGTTTGTTCCTTGTTTTTTATTCTATGTGACTGTGTTTTTATCTTCCTCGCCCTATTTGTCCAAACAAAAAATATAGCCATAAAAAATTCGGCTCGCCCAGTTGAATATAAAGCTCCGGAAATTCAAACCTTGTACAATAAAAAAGGCGGGGCGCCAAATTCAATTGTTTACTCGCATGATCTATTTAAAAGTACGGCGAAAAGAATATGTTCCTGCCGCTACAATTGATTCAATTTTCATTGAACTGTGTTTACAGTAATTCATAATAAAACTTAATTACTCTACTGCGATATCGATTATACTATTAGGAAAATGTGCAATTTGAGAGACACGTAATTGCGAGGAGGAAATTAATTAATAAATCGAAACATATTTTCCGTATTTGACAATATTTCACTTCCGGCCCAAACAGCTCAAGTATTTTTTATCTTGAATCTTTCTGACTTGGGTCTCAACAGGATTTCTTATCCCTGCATTATAATTCTACTATTTTGATCCTAAATAAACTCTCATCAGGCAATCCCCAAAATAAGTTTGAATATTTACTATATTTTTATATAGTTGTCTCCTGACTGTCCATCCTGAGCCCGAGATGCGTCTTGGACCGCACGGAAAGAAAGAAACAGTTTAAAATACCGTGGTACACGGTTTACAATGGCTTCGAAGGGATTGAAAAGTGATATGTACTGAAAAATGGAGCTCAAATTGGCTCAAATTACAGTGCAGTCCAAAGTAAATTTTAACAGTTCAACACTGTCAAACACACGTTTGTGTATGTATGTGTGTTGGTGATAACGTCACCAACTGTGGAAAGAATAGTGGAAATACCGTGCCACACTGTAAAATTGAATGAATCGCTCTGTAGTCATTACTGTAACGCTGTAACTATTGCAACTGCGTACAGTATGAAAAAGTCGGTGATCTTTTGTAATTTTGACAGTTGAACACTTTTACTGGAAACATTGATGAATTTACTGTAACGAACTGTAAACGATCCAGTCAAACTGTTAAAATCTCAGTTCGTACAGGAAAATTCTCTGTTCGACTGTAAAATAAAGTGAGTACCCTGTTGTTTAAGAAGTTTATACTGCGATATTTACTGTTTCTTTTTTTCCGTGCGGTAAATGTGGCCAGACGTGGATAAATTGGATCCCGACCAGGGCCAATTATCATTCTATCGTGATTGAAGCCCGACACGTGCTCAGGTAGAATTCCAGTCAGGCTTGAGTTACGCCGCTCAAAAGATAAGCAGGAGCATGAAAGATAGTTGGGCAAAATTATAGACCATTGAATGTTTTTCACACAACATTTCAATCATTCCTTCCCCATCCTACTCTTCCCCCACAACCATTCACTCACCATTTTTCGTGATCGCGAATTTCTTCTGATTTTCCGAGCCTTAAACCCTGCCATTCTTTTCAACTATCCGAAAACTAATTTCGGTTTAAGTAATTTAAACGTAGCGGGGAGCAATTAGGTGGGATTCCGAGCGAACGCCCGGGTTGGCCGGTATTCGGTGATTTAGGGTTACAGTTATACGCGCACAGGAAGAACAAACGGGGAGAGGAAAGCATCCTACAACCCCGTCCCTCCCTTTTCCTTCGTGGTGTAAAGGCCGCGGGAGAAAGTGACGAGGGTGTGTGCGCGCCAGTTCATTCCATACAGCGAAAGTAGCCTTAAGAATATGGAAAAGTAACTTCCCTTGCAAATTTGTACAGTAACACTCGCGTGTATGGGACGCTCTGGGCCGGATGATGCATCGAATGTTCGAGGTAGTGAAAACAATTATTGAGGATTTTCAAAGCGAACCACGACTCCGAAATATATTGACCAGCTCGAAAGACATTTGTCGAAAGTACGAAAAGTTGAAAGATTTTTCTCTGATAGTAAAATTTTACTAGCAGTAAAATATTCATGAAAAAAAAGACACTTATGAGTCGATAACGATGCGAAGAGATGTCCTGGACATTTGCTAATGCAAAATGCTATGAACTTTTTATTGTTAGCGTAAGGAGTTGGGATTGAGGTTCCTGTGCAAACAAATTGCTTGTCGACGGAAGAGAAACTGAAAGAAGGTTGATAAAGATGCAGGGGTGCAGTAGCCTGAAAGCGAGAAGGAAAGTGTGAAGGAGAGACGAAGCATACAGTGGACTGAAATATGCACGCGGGGATGGGAAATTTATGTGTAGCCACACCTGGTTAATGCTTACACGCGAGGGATGTTCCCGTAAATTCCAAACACTCTCTCTCTCTTTCTTTTCCTCTCGCACGGTCTCCGTCCCGTCCATTTCCTCCTATTCTCTTGGGCTAATATTCATTTTTTTTTAAGTGACAGAAGCAAAGTGTAAACAGGCCTATTATACGAAATTAAAAGTAGCAAAAAAAAATTGGTGCTAAATTTGTTTTTTACATTTCCCTCCAACAATCGGCAGTGATGAGAATTTCTTGTTTCGTCCTTTTTATTCAATACGTACAGACAAATTTGACTGTTTTTAGAGCACGGAATAAAAGTTTCTTTCCACCGAATGAGTAATAAAAACTGCGAAAAACTTTTTTCGATCTGAGTTATTTACGTTTAATTACGTTTAATTAAATTATTCCATCGTGACAAATCTCAATTAAGCAACTATTGGAAAAAGCTTCTTCAGTTTATCGACTGTCTGTCAGGACCACGTGATTCCCGTGCGACATATTTATAACTTAATTGTTAAATATATTGAGTGGATAATTCGAGCGCACACAACGAAAGGAGCAATGGATGATCTGTCATTAACTTGTCATCCAGAAAGCGGGAATTCCAGTACAATTTAGTTAAAGTTCTACAGAGACCGTTCTGCTCCAAGGGGAACTTGACATAGGCCACGGTAGGAGAGTTAGAGAGAGAGAGAGAGAGGAAGAGGAAGCGATGCGGTTAGAAATGTTGGTAGTTGAAATGAGGGAGGCCGGACGTGGCGTCTGGGCGCTGGTTAGTGAGATTGTGTGGTCAGTATAAGCAATCAATGAGCCGGCGTGTGTGTATCAGACGTTGGAAATCCAATCACGTACATGCTCCTTTATTCCTGTAGTATACAAATCTCGAACTTGTTAAATTGAATAATATATCCAGCAGGGAATTATCAATAGAATGTAATGCAACTAATTCCTTTGAGGTTGGAATGGAAAGAGAGTTTCTTTCAGAGATCACGATGTGAAACTGTAAATCGAAACGATATTAGGTCCTTTTATGAATTTAGAACGCCAGCACCGATTGATGAAATCGACGAGTTGGCAAAAGTTTATGACTCTGAAGTTTGCAACGTTCAGATTCAACGAAAAACATTTTTTCTGTTGATTATTTATTGAATTTTGAAAATCGTGGCAATTTTTTGAGTCGATTGAGTTTTTTAGTCCAAGAGAGAATCGTTTTATTGGCCGGACCAAATATTCAATCATAATTATTGACTCTGCTGAAGAAATAACAGAATTTCGTTGCATTCCAACGATGGGAACTTCAGGATCATCAAAAGTATACGAGCCACATACCCTCTAATAATTTCGTCAAACTTGTAAAGTTCTATGAACGTGTATATGCGGTTCACATTTACAAGAAAACGTGTGAAAAAAGTATCGTATTTGTGGAGGAAAAAGTCAAAATTACATTACCGGTCACTCTTTCTTTGCCTCGAAATCCCTCCTCTTCCCCGCGATTCGTGTACGTGTGTCGGACGATTTGGAAGCATGGTCTGTTCGCTGTATATATACTCTCGCGCAGAATCGAGCAACCCAAGCGCGGGTTGGTTTGCACGAGAGAGATCCGCTTTATTGGAAAGTGTTGCTATCGACAGGTTTGGCTATCGACGTGACGGGAACAGAGGGTACGAGGAGGACCCATTTCAACTAGAAGTACGGAGGTTTGAGTAGTAACCGTAGTAGAACGTAGGTGAATTGAAGAACGTGGTGGATGTAGAAGAAGAAGGTGAGAGCGATAGTATGAGGTGGCAGGGCATGATGGAGGGAGTCAGAATTTCGAGGGAACCTTTAAAAAAAGGGTCCGGATAGGAGAGGAAAAGGGAAAACGTGGAGATAAAGAAAAAAAACGCGTGCTGAGAGCAGGCGGTATACGCAGTCCAGTGCATTTTCGCTGTTATCGTTGCCAGGCGAGCCTGCTTCCACAGCTGAGAGCGAAAAGAGACGGGACAATGGAGGAAGAGTGTTCAAGAAAAAAGAAGAAGAGAGAAAACGAGGAAAGGGAAACACCATGCGAAAGAGAATCTCTCTCCTTCTCTCGTGAGACCAGTAGCGGATGAGGAGAGAAAGTAAAAATTAACGAGAATTCAAGCTCGGCCGGAGCCATTGAAAAATTGCCCAGCATTCCCGTGCCCTTTCTCCCTCGTTGATGGGAGTGTGAGAGGCTTCCAGGTTCGAGACGTGTCGTTCCTGTTTTATGATTCTTTTTAAACATTTTTTTTACCCGACTCGCTGGTGCGAGCTGCTACGGGCTTTCCGTCACGCTATATTCCTCACAGCCTTATCCTCTCTAATGGATATACACGCGTAGACATATGAAAGCAATAGTAAAATATGCTATTACTGTATCGCATTGCTTTCAAAATAATATACATATCGGTTCAGTGGCAAACTTAGCCCTTTTGTTTTCAACTTATTTCAACTAAAAGTTCAACGAGAAAATTTGTCCAAATACGAAATGCAACCAGAACCTTCTGAACCAACACGCTCGATATCGCAGAATTTTTCCTTGAAAATCTATTGGTATTCAAAGTCGTCGCATTTTTTTTTCTTAACATGCACGGAAAAAAAGAAACAGTAAATATCGCAGTATAAACTGCTTAAACAACAGGCTACCCACTTTATTTTACAGTCGAACAGAGAATTTTCCTGTACGAACTGAGATTTTAACAGTTTCACTGAATCGTTTACAGTTCGTTATAGTGAATTCATCAATGTTTCCAGTAAAGTGTTCAACTGTCAAAATTACATGAGATCACCGATTTTCATACTGTACGCAGCTGCAATGGTTACAGTGTTACAATAATGACTACAGAGCGATTCATTCAATTTTACAGTGTGGCGCGGTATTTTCACTATTCTTTCCACAGTTGGTGACGTTATCACCAACACACATACACACAAACGTGTGTTCAACAGTGTTGAACTGTTAAAATTTACTTTGGACTACACTGTAATTTGAGCCAATTTGAGCCCTTTTTTTCAGTCAATATCGCTTTTCAATCGCTTCGAGTCCAATGTAAATCGTGTACCACGGTATTTTAAACTGTTTCTTTCTCTCCGTGTGACCTGAAACAGGTATTTCGAAATTGAGTCCTTCGGAAAATTCTGAAAAGAACATCAACCGCCTACAATGATAATTAACTCAAAATGTCAAGGCAAAAACGGAAGCGTCGAGAAAATACCGAAGAAAATGGGAGAAAGAAATTCCCATGATAATCGTATGAACTTCGATGGCGTTCGGCGATCTTCAAATATTTGTTTCCACGAGGTTCTTCGTCGCCCTGATATTATACCCTGAAATGACACACCCTAACTTACATATGTTCCATAATATTCATATACAAACACATCCCCTCGAACAAGACCACGGGTCCCATAACATCAACGTCGTTTCTCCGCTATTATGGCGTAAATGTACGTTGTACCTTCGTTTAAATTATCCTCTTCCTCCGCAATCTTGTCCCTGTATTATTCCAGCGCACTATATGCGTTGTACACGTACGCGCTTTACACGCCAGAGACAGTTCTACTTGTAATTTTGACTTTCCCAAAAACGCGCGATTTTCGGCATGAAAAAATGTGGAGACTAAAAAATTTGCACATACAGTGTATCGAAGTGTTCGCGGCCTCTGGTCACGTGATCGAAATCAATGACAAATTCAGCAGCGCTTCAGGCTCCATTTTGATGATCAAAATACTGCAAAACTCCAGGAAACTTTGATAAAATTCTCGTGAGAACTGGAATAGCTTCTTTTATTACGATGATATCATTTCCCTTAATGATTATTCAGGAGCTCACGTATTGCCTCATCGGGTTATGTATTTCGTACCTCGTGGGCATGTACAGTGAGGTTAACAAAAAGCAGATCAAAATCACCGTTCCGACAGTTTCAGGGATCCGTTGCTCGAAGAACGTGATCGATTTGAAAGTGGAAAAAAGTGGTTCGTGAAAAATGAAAAAAAAAAAAAAAATAGAGATAAAGTTTTCGGAGCATTTTTTGAAAAAAGGTGATCGTGTTCGACTCGTTTTGGACGTGGCTGTAAGATTCGTAGGAATATATAAATATACGTGGTCTTAGATTTGTGGGCGTCCCAAGGGTGCTCGCGTTCAAGAAAAAAAAAAATGCCCTCCTGCGTTTGTAGTAACTATTATCATAATTTCGGGTCCATCAAGCCACGTTGTAGAAGCACATTGACGTCTATATATAGCCCAAATAGGAGGATGCATGTAGATGTGTGTAATGTATTTACGCGAGAGTCCATGTGGAGAAAAATAGGGTGCCTAAGACGCCGGAGGGTTGCTCGGGTATGTTGTGTGTTTGCGTGTGCGATTGAAGTTGCGGAGGTTGTTCAGGGCGAGTGTGCAGCAAGGAGAGCAAAGAGGGAGGAGGAACACGTTTGGAGGTAAGCCGGTCCACGGGACCAGCAGCACGCCTTCTCCTGGGAATCCGGCATATCTGCTTCGCGGCACGGGCAAATACGTCCGATACCACACTCTGTATATATGTGTATAAGTTTTATTTTACGATAGAGAGACAGAGAGACTCTGAGACAGAACGAAGAGGGAGCCAGGGAAATAAGGGGAGTGGGGGAGAGGGAGGGAGGAAAATACATACATACATGTGTCTGTATTTCATATATATACGTGAGAGCATAACACGACCGAGGTATCTGCCATCATGCCTGCGTATCCCTCTTCGCCCTTGCACCCTCCATCCTGTCGCGTTTCTGCCCACCCAAGCAAGTAAATATTGATACGGATCGAACATCTAATCGTTCTGGGTTGCGTTTGCCGACATGGCATCCCTACATATTGGAAAAGGGGTTGTTCGATTGACAGTACCGTCATCCAACAACCGAAACTTGCTCCTCTCTTTCTCGTGCTACATTTCTCTCTTTTCTATCCGATACAAATAACAAGGTGGAAGGCTACATAGACGACCCCTAGATAAGGACTTAGAAACAGGACAGAAATCTTCTTTATTCCAAGCTCTGGCATGAATATCTTCTCTGCATCAAAAGAGGGTGCCTAAGGCGATGCTTCCAGGACTTTTTTTTGTCTGATCGTTTCCAGAGGCTCGAAAGCTTTGAGCATTGGATTCTGCTCGGATTTTTGGGCGTTGGAATTACGATTGCGACTCGGGATAATTGACGTAACCAATTAGGGCTGCCACAATTTTGATATTTTGTCAGGCAGACGAAGGAAAAGCAAAGCTGCGTGAGTGAAAATAATTGACCGCATCAATAAATGTTATTGACAAAATGTCGCTCGTGGACTATTCATGTTTGATGCTATTTCGGAAATAGCAATGAAAATGTCCATGCCCCGGAGGCTCTTGAGAAGAATATTCGGAAACAAGATATAAAGCCGATGAATAAATTCTTCAAACGTCACGATACACTGCAACGTTCCCTCTCGGTTCACGAATTATTGCATTTTTATGGCTCAAATTCCGACCGTACTTTTTTCCATCGATCAGCAATTTTCCTTGTACGAATGCATCTTATATTCATGCCGTACCGAAAAAAATATGGACACACGGATTATAACGGAAATATACACAAGCACTGCGATCGTTTTGTGTAATTCGTCAAGTCGGTAAACCACGATAACTCATACTTGCGAAATTAAACCAGCACGGGGACGTTAATTAGAAATTCCAAAGCATTTCACAGTGATAACGATGACATTTTCTGCGTATACTTCTCTGACCTACTCGTCACGGCTAATTCACGACTCAGCTGCCCTCTATCATTCTCGTTCTCGCGCGAGATGCGAGAAACGCGGGGGAGAAAGACGCCCAGCACAGAAACTCGTGCCTCGAACCCACCCTCGTTCTTTCCCCCCTTTTTATCCTCTTCTCATGCAATTAGTCTCGTTATAGATTTTTATGTCTTTATCTCATTTATTCGAAATCTCACGACAGTTCGAATGCAGTAAATCTCTTTTCTGATCGACGAATCTCCGTAAGACTTTGCAAAGAATTTTTATTTTCAATTATTCAAAATTCACTATCCCCAAAAAAAAAGTTGTTAAATAAGAAAATTAGAAGATGCGGATGTTCTTTGATGTATTAACAAAAAAAATCGACGGGCGTATGCACAAGAAGACACACAAAAGTTGACAATAGCACAGAGCAGACCTTGAGTTTTTATTTCAACGTTTGTTTTATTTTTTCGAGTTTTTATCGGCCTTCACATCTCGTAATGCACGCATGATCGAACGGCTCTTTCGGGAAGCAGGGAGTTTGAGATGCGGCTGATGCAGTCAATGGCCTCGCAAGGGATAAGAGGAGTAGTGAACGACGCTGCGGACCAAGTATGGCGGTTGCCCCACCTCCTTTTTGCAACGGACTTCTTGGTCACGATGTATATACATACACACATGTACATTTATGCAAGAGATCGCTAGAAATGCTTCACTTTGTGGACTCGGGGGAAATCATGTATGAAGTTCTCTTCCCTCGTCCTTTCCTCCTCCACACTTCACGGCCTTTTCAGCGAGCTGCGAGAGAATCGACGTTAGCTCGAGCATACATACAGATACTCCGGACCACCACACGTACATGAATGCGCTGTCCAAAAACTTCTTCGATATATTTCCTTTCGTCCGCTCTATGAACCACTTTTCGTCAACTTTGCTCGCTCAGCCTCTCCCCCACTGTCCCATTTTTACGAGCGCACGAAATCATCTTATTCAAACTTTGCATCCATTATTTGCATATGAATATGTGATGACCGATTGAACCAATCTTTCTAGACAACACGCGCATTCGTGTAGATTACCCAAAGCCCAACTTTATATCCAAGACAATAAATATCCATTGCAAAATGTTCGTCTTTGCTTTCGTTACAAAAAAATACTGAGGCGATTGACCAACATCTTTATAGACCTTTCCGTCGACTTGATCACGTTGCACTGCTGTCCTGGTATGGAAATCAATCGTAAACTGCTTAAACAACATGGTACCCATTTTATTTTACAGTCGAACAGAGAATTTTTCTGTACGAACTGAGATTTCAACAGTTTCACTGGATCGTTTACAGTTCGTTACAGTAAATTCATCAATGTTTCCAGTAAAAGTGTTCAAATGTCAAAATTACATGAGATCACCGATTTTAATACTGCACGCAGCTGCAATAGTTACAGTGTTACAGTAATGACTACAGAGCGATTCATTCAATTTTACAGTGTGGCACGGTATTTTCACTATTCTTTCCACAGTTGGTGACGTTATCACCAACACACATACACACAAACGTGTGTTTAACAGTGTTGCACTGTTAAAATTTACTTTGGACTACACTGTAATTTGAGCCAATTTGAGCACTATTTTTTAGTAAATATCGCTTTTCAATCGCTTCAAGTCCAATGTAAACTGCGTACCACTGTATTTTGAACTGTTTCTTTTTTTCCGTGTAAGAGAATTCAGTGCGCCCAGTCAGCCTGACAGATCATTTAGAAAACTGCTGTTGGGATCACAAATAAAACTGCCGAATAACTCATCACTAATTAGTGAGTAGAATCATCTCTTAATAAGTATCATTAGCATTCTTGTAATTAGTGCTCATATGGACTTTTCTATGAGGTCCACTCGTGCGGTATGGGCGACCAAAAAATTGAGGGATGAGATAATAGGGAGGCCCTCAACAAGGCCGGTTGGTAGTTTTTCAGAAAAATAGGAATCATACAAAAACGGCTGTAAATAATTCTCATTATCTGCCATATTTTAATGGCAAAAGTATCAGACAACAGTTTTTTTTGTGTTTCCTCATGTCGGACACAATCTTTGGTTTTTCTACTTGACATGAGAGATCGGGGGATAATGAACAACGAATGAAACAATGGAAAGAGAGAAAATCAATGTTTGGAAAATCATTAACTGTGGATTAATAAAATGATAGAATCTAAACGTACTTCGAGGGCTTCTTTCTTTCACCATTGTGGCTATAGGGTTTTTTTCTTTTATCCGCAAGGGGGCGTTAGAGGCGCGATTATCCCATTATTCTCGGCACGGGTCCAGTGGGAATCCTCTCTTTATGGCTATATATATGCTGATATATACAGATATATATATTACAAGAAAGGGAATCTCTCCTATAGGGCCGCTTGGCAAAGGGAAACGCCAAGTAACACACGCGTGTGTTTGTCAGTATGATCGGCGTTGCTTCAGTGTCCATCTTTCATTGTTATCGCTAATGGAAGAACTTCTGCTATTGCTCTGCAGCGACTTCTCCATCGTTGCGTTTCCTCTCTCGTCTTACTCTTGTGTCGCGAAGATAAAGAACGAAAGATGAGAATGAGGTGTCACCACAGTCTAGCTGCGATGTTGAAAAAGTACTTGTGCTCAGGTCATTACAAGGTCGCGGGTAGTGAAAGAAATTCACGTTGTCGAAAAGCATCGATCGAAGGGAGCAGAACAGCCAACTTTTGCAAAACTTTTGTTATCCGAAATTAAACTCGTCAATGAAATTTGATTGAACTTGGCGATAAAAAAACGTGATTTTTTCGGTCTCGATTATCCTCTACGTTTTATTTCTCATCGTGTGTGCGAACCACTAAGACTTTGCTCGCTCTCTCGATTATTATAGCAGGCCCAGGAAGTTCCACTCTTATCCATCTGACGTTAAAAATCTCAAACGATCCTCGCAAGTTTGTGTTCATTGCTGTATGCTGATAATAGCTTTAGTACAACGGCAATCGTTTTCGCGTTTCTCTATCGAACGCCATTATCGTGCCGTTTCCTTCCTAACCATTTTCGTTTAAGGCTACACAGACGATAGACGCGATGCAACAGCCATACACCAAGTATTGCACTTTGAGCTGATCGTAACTTGCCACGAATTTTCCGGATAAAGTTTCGGTTTACAAAGATTCGCCAACATTGCGTATACCAGTCGTAAAAGTGTTGCGAACTGCAAAGCCACAAGAGTTTATCGTTTGAAAAGGAAACTCTCGTGTCATCGCGAATACCGATCATGCTCCAACATTACCCCATACGTACTCATAAACTGTTAAGTCTGATCACACGATCCGCTGATATTACACGCAGGTCATCTTGTCGAAAATCCGAGTTTCTGAAGAGACTTTGTTATCGTTCGACGCTCTTTATCCCCGTCCAACTATATCACTTTACATCATTCGACGAAAATGTCAATCAATATTGTTGTCATGACCAAAGTCTCTAACCGAAAACACTGAAAAACAGAGAGAGCGTGGTCACGAGTGTTCTCGATATCGGGCTCTTTTCTCCACAATGGCAATGCTAATCAACACTGGAGTTCGTGTGGCTGTAAAGAAACGAATATGATTTCTCATGATCCTGAAGTTCCATCGTTGGAAAGCAACGAAATTCTGTTATTTCTTCAGCAGAGCCAATAATTATTATTGAATATTTGGTCCGGCCAATAAAACGATTCTCTCTTGCGACCAAAAAACTCAATCGACTC
The DNA here is from genome assembly GCA_037043255.1 of Diadegma fenestrale. Classification (NCBI taxonomy): domain Eukaryota; kingdom Metazoa; phylum Arthropoda; class Insecta; order Hymenoptera; family Ichneumonidae; genus Diadegma; species Diadegma fenestrale. The sequence goes on along the minus strand of CM073309.1, from coordinate 13,178,631 downwards.
AAAAAATTGCCACGATTTTGAAAATTCAATAAATAATCAATAGAACAAATGTTTTTTGTTGAATCTCAACGTTGCAAACTTCAGAGCCATGATTTCTCTATACTAACACGTTTTGAAGAGAACTTGAATATCTCATCAAAGCAAGACCGCTTTGATCAGACGCGGTGTCTTGTGAATGTCCTTGGCACAGAAGGAAGATGCACTTTGTCCACTTGAAACTATAGCGAATCGTCAATATAGCCACAGAGAAGCTACCAATTCCTTCTGGTCGTATGGTAGGGGCATATCACTTTGATTACTCCCAAAATACATAACCGACAGTTTATGTCGTCTCGTAAATGGGTTAAGATAGAATAATCGATGTAATATTGCCGTGGGACATGATTTCATGTGATCACCACCTATGCGGAAGATTCCGTATTTCCCGAAACATGTCTCTTTCACGCACGGTCCTCATTTCCCTCTCTCTCTCTCTCTCTCTCTCTCTCTCTCTTTTGCTATTTCAGGTTTCACTCCGTCCAACTCTGAGTTACTATTGCTTTGCTGCCCTTGTCTAAACTCACAGTCAGATCTATATTACCCAATAGTAAATCAACTATCTTGCTCAGAAGCAGCTCTCAAACCGAGAGCGTCATCTCCATAGTAAGCTAACCAGAAGCGCTCTGGGAGTATTATGCCAATTAACTTAATTAGTCCGGTAGGATCAGCGTTTGATTCCCAAATCCTCCCTCCCTTCTCTGAGCCACCACCCATAAAGCCTTTGGCACAACGTTGCAATTGCGAATAATGGGCATCCTTTTCATTACCGCTATCTATCTGCTCCTCTCCCGCCTCTTCCGCACCGGTGATGACACAAACAACGACCAGTCAGATTGAGAATGCAAAATCTATCAAAGACCTTCACTGACAACGCGAATAATCGGCAACAGTGAGGACCTAAATCTTAGCATAATTATCCTTACGTTGCGTAATCTAAAATTTAAAACCAAAATGAATACCTTGAGCCCATTGAACGCAAATCAACAAGTAACCGGAAAAGTTTTGACTCTTCCGTTCCGAGTCCGTTCCGAGGTTTATGGAAAATCCTCTGCCGAGTGGGGAATCACGGAATGTTAAAAAGACAAGAGCTATGGGAAATACCCAAGCCCATCGATTACCATATACTCCACTTTCGTCAACTCGACAGTGCAAAGAGGGAGTAGATCGCTCGTAACCAGTTAGAAATCCGATACTCCATATACAGTGCCCATTCGTTCTAGGCAAATTGACGTCGATCGGGTCCAAGTGTCGTGTCGGTGTGACGATCCAGCTTCAGGTCTTTCGCGACATTCACAGTTTTTCATCTTCGAGAAGTAAAAAGATTCCTAATACCCTACGAAGATCGACATCTTATATGCTTGAGATATCGCTGAACCCTCGCCTCTTTAAAGGATCAGATCAGATATTTTCTGCGCCATCTATTTGGGCCGTGTAACAAGCTTACTGGTCCATGATAAATCGCAAATTCAACTTCTTTGAACTGGTTTCCAAATTTCCTCATATATATCGTCATAAATTTCACCGCTATTTCTCTGCTGTTCCAGCAACACATACGACCATCACAATATCACGTGGACTGTTGAGAGAATCTCCATGCAAAGTCGTTGGCAGGAATGAACCTCGACAATGGGGGAAGAGCATACGTGCTATATGGACTCTTGTGCATGTGAATATAATATTTCTATAAAAGGAGACTTGCACATGTCGTTCTCCCAGTATCAAGTACAATATGGACACGGCTGTGGACGTGCAAACGTTTTATGCAACGTTGAGGTACTTCAGGGAGGTTAGGAGCCTCGCAATTCCCTCCTGTGGAGCAAACGAGCAATATCCAGGTGTCTTTGGATAAATCTTTGCCATATTGCTTCAGGATTTCCTCTCTCTGTCTCCTGTCCTATGTGACATTATCTCTGTCCTTTTGTTTCATTGTCTGCCTATCCTGCAAGAGGCCTATGTAGAGTGATGGAAAGACGGTCGGCTGCTTCATCTTTCTCTCTCTCTCTCTCTACGTCTTTGTCTCTATCCTTGCCTCCGTTCCTCCGGTGGAACGAGATGTGTGGCTTGCAGAACCCAAGGGTCTTGGAGGCACAAGAGATCGGAGGACGCTACGGAATTGGATAGGGTTAGGAGACCATAGGATAGAGGGTACTCAAGATGCTAGAGCACGTCGAGCTGCTTCATGTAGCTTCCATAATCAACTGCATACCGCAGTGTTACCAGCAGCGCCCACGATGTGCGCCTTGGTCGCTCCTCTCGCATATGAATGCCGTTCGCGGACGCCGCGATCTCTCGCTTTCTCTGTATGCACCTCTGGAGCATTCCCAAACTGCCTGTGACCCCTGCCACTTTCCTTCGTTCCTCTCACTCCCTCTCTTTCTCTTTTCCTTGATCTCATTTCCTCACTTCTTCCACTTTGCTATGACTACTTCGTACTATCCCTGCGCTCGTTGTCGTGCAATATGACCGCTACCAAAACCCTTACTATAAGCGTCACGCAAAGGTCTTGCTCTTATACACTTCGACCCATGTTGCCTTCATGAGCTCAGTGACGACTGAATTGAAACTGTTTCATCGTGCATACACAAATAAACCGGGTTTTCACTCAATTCTCCGCGCAATCTTGCTCAGTGAAACTTGCGATTGTACAAATGCTCGTTTCGCAGAGTCTGAGGCTAGGTCGACACGTGTCTGACGCAAGTTGATCAACTCGCAATAACCACAAGAAACAATTCAATATAAAATAAAAATCTGAATATCTGGAATTCTGCTTTATTTTCCTGCTTTAATAGTGTTTTCTAAACGTCACGAATCGTCGACTGATACTCTGCAAATTCGATTTCACCCCTTACCCAATGTTTCATGGACAATTTCAATAATTATCTGACGTCGTAGGATGGACTTCCTCACAGAAATACCATGAGTTTTCGAAAATGTTTTCATCCACCATCTTCACAAACGGAAGTCTGCAAAGCTGACACATTGACGTTTCTATCTGCAGGTAGAAATCGAAATTGAAGATTTTTGTCTAGAATGAAATTCTTTCCTGGCGTTCGTCAAAGATATGGAGGACTTCAAGGTCGAGCACATTTATGATGTGAAGAAACGTCAATGGTTTTACCGCCGGTTCGTGAATTTTATAAAATCCGGCAGTATGGAATGATTGAACGGGAACCAACTTCAAAACGGAACCGACGTACATCTGATGGATGCAGAAAAAATGTGTATGGCCTCACTGCAAAGCAATATTTTTATAGTTTTATTGAACTTGTTCTGACTTTTTTCTGAGAAGCCCTCTATGCGGTCTTACCAAAGGTGTCATTATAAAAATTAATCCAATAAATGAAAATTTCTTTTTCCGCGAATGGAACGTGTGATTGCAATCCTGCATCGTTTCGTTTTAGCCTGCTCCATACAATTCCATGGTGGCTCCGTGATACACGAAAAACCAAAGGAAAATGGGGATGCAGCGAAGAAAGGAGGAATGAGATGGAAAGGGAGAAAGGGAAAGGAGCGGTAAATGGACCGCGGCGGGCTAGGATGTATTCTCCTGCGAGGCAGAGTAACATCGAGTGAGGGAGAGAGAAAGAGAGAAAGAGAGAGAGAGAGAGAATCATGGTGTAGAGAGAAGGTACCGAAGCCTGAAAATCAATTACCAATCACGCCTTTCCGGTGAAGCCCCCCAACTCTTCCTCGATGCAAGCGCAGCCGCGCGTGTTCGCCCAACGGAATATAATGGAAAGTCCGCCCTGCCATCCCTCGATGCCTGTGGAGTATAGAGTTCCTGAAAATCTATGCAAGCGAGAGAGGCTTCGTCCTTTCTGCCTACAGCTAATATCGAGGTGAAAGTTTTTAATGTTATCAATACAAACGCACCATATTTGTGTTGGTGCACAATAGGATTACTCAAAACTAACTGGGCACCCACATGAATACAATTTTTAGTTAAGCTCTGACCCGCCTTCAAAATTATCATTCGCGAATTAATTTTCTCCCAACTTATCGGAGCTCGACGGGCTTAAAACCCTTCTCCGCTCCGGAAGATTTTATTATATTAAAATTTCGTGATTATTCCAACGGTACGCCATATTTTTAATCATTTGAATGGATTCATTTGCCAAAGTAACAGAAAAATTGATCGAATTTCCCGAATACAAATATTCCCACGGAATATTTTCATTCTCAACCCGAAACCCCATAGAATTCGACGCAAGGACCGTGAAAAAAAATCCACTGCATGTTCAAATTCGGCGAAAAGTGCTGATCATCGACATCTCCCACTCATATTTACCCATAATAACGAAATTTCTGTTGCTCCACCAGTACGTTCGGTTTCATCACAGAGACCGCCCCAATGAAACGTGAAACATGATGGGAAATTAAAAGAGACTTGATTTTTCCATAGAATGGCAGCGAAATTCACTGTAAAAATGACAAAACTTTAGTCATCGTATCCAAAAATCGATAAGTTGATCGTATTCGACAAAATTTCGGGGCTTTTTCAACGAATAAGTGTTGCTGATGATGGTGAACAAACCTCAAGTAAGCATCGTTAACAAGCATAGAGCAAACTTTGACAACCCGGCCAATACAAACTTTGATGAAGCGTAAGTGAAAGAGAAAGAGCATCAGAGGAGCATCACCATAGTCTACTCGAGATGATGTAACTCTGCATCAATATTTGGTCGACGTATTTTTTTTTTCTAGTAACCGAGCGACGAGTGAGTTTACATCCTGTGTATACCCGCTGCGCGTAATTGGATTTCTCCCTCCGTGAGCACATTGGACCACTACCGTACCTCGCGGCGGAACCGTACTTCGCCCCTTCGCAAAAATACTAGCAACACCCGATTTAGTTGGAATCATCATCCTCCATGTATCTCAGTTACCCTCGAGCGAAGATCAGATTTGAAATCTTCCGCATGTCTGATCAGGCTGCCAGTTCACCCATATTTTTCGTTTAAATATTACACGCATGAATAGCAACATAGAATGAGTTAAGAAACACCGAGTTCGTTTCCCATGATCACCCAGATAAACACCAAAAGTTGGAAACTTTGTTCCCTTCGTTTGATTTTTCTTCGTTTCATAATTTTTCTAATAATTGAAAGACCATCGTCCAGCGTGTCCGTTTCAAACGCCGGAGCTGATTCGTTTCCATGCGAAAACAATTTATTTTCATAATTGCATATTTTTCGTTTTTTTTTTTTTTTTGATTTTCACTGGACCGAAAATATTAATTGGCCTCGGAGCGATCATCGGTGTAATTATTTAACTCGTCCATGCTTGGCAAAAGACGCTTCGGGAAATATCAGCTGGTCTTTTGCCAGGGGATGCACGAACAATAGTCGCTGATGAAAAAAAATCATCTCGACTGATTATACAACTGGCTATATCGTTTAGTGCAAACGAACGAAAATATATTACGAACCATTCCGCATGTTACAGACGTCGGTCCGCTACTTACCTGAAACAAACGAGAATCTTGGATGAGTTTATTATAATTAAACGCATATTCTATGAAGTAATTACCATTTGTATGAAAAATCTTGTGCGGATGAATGGACGGCAATGTGTGCAGCCATTAAATCTCGCTATTAAACCGTCAGACGAAGGATATTCAACGTTCACTGGCACAAACAGCTCGACGTCGCATTTGTTGTATGTAATATTTCCGAGATAATTCATAGATTCTCATTAAACGCTACAATGGCACGCAATTAATAATAAGCGAAGCGAAATTCAATGATAAAACGTGGTGGGTTTTGTCATATATTGAAGTGACAATCAATGCAAATCACAAATACGCCGGATACAGAGCTCTTGAAGGACGTTTATTGTATAAATTCAACAAACCGAAGCAACGGAACAACAGTGCTAAAAATAATTCGTCTGGGGACCGAAAGAGAAAGAAAAAATGAAGAAATGTTTCAATGGCCAGTTGATTAAAAGAATAAAAATGCGAAAGGATTTTGAATTTGTAAATATAACGGTTTTTCCAATTCTATTTTAATTTAATAAACTCTTCCGAGACGAAACGCTTTTCGTTCATTCAGCGCACACTTATGATCCTAATGACCTCGGTATATTGCGAAAATATATATTTTCGGGTCGGAGTGTCAAAATTCCTGCCTCGATAAGTTTTGGATCAGAGTATCGCCGTTTGTCTCGTGACCCTTGTAGCGGATAGTCGGTTGGTACTGCAAATTGCTTTTGTGATGTGTAGATACGTATATTTCTCTTCGCGCATGAAAACTGGAAGATAGAGTTCCGGAAAATGATTATAAATGAAGCCATCCCGTGAAACCAACGGTATCTCGCCGGCAGCTCTCGCGTCTCAACAACCGAGATGGTCTGTAGCCTCGAGACCAGGTAAAATTCCATACCGTTCTTTTGTGCGATGGGTGGGGGGCGGTCTTTCTCGTTCGTAGCGCGACAAAGTAAGAAGAATTGAAGACAATGTCAAAAATAAGAGAGCCGTATTTACAACAGTGTGAAATTGGACTCGGCTATCTCGTGGGAGAGAAATGAGAATTTTCGCTCTCGCTGTCCCTCTTTTCCTTCTGCTCTGCTCTTCCCTCTTCGTACCGCATGTATATACATCACATGATACATTAATACATACAGTATATACATGTAGTGTTACGCACTTGGAAAAATGATATTGTTTCCGGTGCATCTAGTTATATGCATCGCCGTACGAAATATTAGTCGCACCGAGGAGGTGACTACACTTTTGTGCACGAAATTACCGGTTCCCTCTGCAATTTATATTTTATTTTTCAACGCGGCGTTTCCGCTGAATATGATTGCTGCGTATACGGGATTTAAAATACACGGATAGAGAGAATAAAACTGGCAAGATTTTGAGTTGGAATCATGAGGAAGCTGCGCAAACGTCAGTTCGCAGTGAAACAGGCGAGAGTTTCCGAGATTTTTCTATTGCCATTGAATTTTTTTCATGTTTGTAACATAAATGTTCAGTCTACACGGGAGAATTGGAAATGGGAAGTTCTCTTGGTTTGAATTTTCAATCGACATTGGCGTTTGAATGGAAAAATTGGGAGGGAGGGGCTTCGATTCGCAACAGCGTTTAAAGAGTCATTGATGGATCTGATGAAATGCACCTTTGCAACTATCGAACTAGCATAAATGAAGCATTTAATACGGAAAATTACGATGCGGAAATCAGTTTGCATTGTGATTATGAAATGATGTGCCCGTAGGGGGTTATCAGGGATTCTGGGTACGATATGATTGTATACATATATACATGTGTACAAACAACTCGATCCTCTTTCACTTGTCCCTGTCTTTCTCTCTCTCTCTCGGTCTCTTTTACTCCCGTAGTATTTGTCTCGATCCAACTATCTCTCTTTCTCGTACTATCGCGTTGTGGCTTTCAACGCCCGGCCACAACAACACGAATGCAAATTTATTGTCATTCAATTACTCAATTCCGTATCCCCGCGGAAGTCCACGCTCACTCGCCTCTCCGAGTCGAAACCCTCTCTCCTCCTACCATTCCTGCTCGTCGTTTCTCCACGCCCGACGGTTCATTCGCAAGCGGACGTTAATACCGCGGCGTAATGTCCATGACCGCGGTTTCCGTCGCCCTCAGCTCTTCTCTCCCGTCACGCGTTCCCCCGTTTCCTCTAATCTCCACCCTTGCTGTCGTTCTTCCCTTAATTCAATATCGAATTCGTAACTCTACAAATTTGTCGACTATATGTATTCTATATATCTATATAATTCATGTTCCAGCGCATATATATATTTGGATACCTATATATTGAATCGATTTCAATCCAATCGAGCAATAAACCTCGACACCACCTCCGATTTCATCTCGTTCTCGATTATCACGAATGTCATCAGTACCACGGCTCAACACAGATTTGTCTACGGGATCGACCTCGTTCGCAATTAATTTTCATTACTCAAACTGCAGTCCCCAGCGAGATCCACACGTGAAAGAGTAAATACGTATCGCCGTATACACTGAAAAACCCAATTTTGTTTTCTAAAAATCTCCATATTTTGTCGAATACGGTCAACTGGATACTTGTTTTCGGATCATAGCTAAATATTTGTTTTGCTGAACAACATCCACGATCCGAACGTCAAAAATCGCATGTTTCCAAGGACCGTCCGCGAATAATCCTGTTGCAATAGCAAAAATTTCCAAACATCGTTCAGTTTGTTGTGTTTGAAAAAATATCGACATTTTTCAACAGAATTGGGTCTAGAGAGAGAAAAAAGGAGACAGAGACAAGAAAAGCGAAAAGTACGTTGTGCATTCCAGAAAAACGAATTTCGTCTTTGAAAGCTTTTGGTACGAATGACAAAAAAAGGCAATTCGAAAAGGCATACAAGTGTCCGGGTGAATTTCATTGTACGATACTGCGAAAATTGAATAACGAGTTACTGAAAAAAATCTTTACAATGTTTTTCTATTTGATGAGCTGGTTTCCTTGCACTTCGAAACATTTTCCGTCTCTAAACATCAAAAGCTTCGATTGCAATAAATTTGCTTTTAGAAAACGCCGGTACAGACGATTCAAATTCAGAGTGAAAAGCTATAGGAATGCTCACGCATCTGCCGTGCCGAAATTTCTCGCTCCCCTGTGTCGTGCATAGTATATTCGCTGAGACCAGCGAGAAAACTGGGAATACGGTAAGCCGATTGTCTTATCGGCGCATACCGTTCGTTGTGTTTTCATAACATTCACAAGCGCCAGTATCGTCAAACAAAAAAAGAAAAATTCAACGTTTGGAGGGAGTTAGAGCGGAGCACACGAAACATATAAGCCAGCAGGGAGTTGAGAATATACAGTATGGAAAAAATTGATAATAAATAGCCAGCCCATTTCTTTCAGTCCTGCATTAATTTTGCTTGCCACGTTTACTCATACCGAAAATCTTTATTATCGAGAGACATAGAAAGGGAGAAAAAAAGGAAAGAACGTTTGTGAGCTTAGTTGCCAATGAAAAATCGCTCTCGCTCTTACATCGAGCGATTCAATCGGTTGATGCTCCTGAACGAGAAATTCGGTCCTGAAATTTTTTAAATTCGAAGAAAAGCTAGCGGGACCTTTGACCCTTGAATAAAGGAGTCAAAAAAGATACACGTTAAGTGTTTAAAAACGCGTATGTTTGAATTTTACCGCGTGGTCCATATTCTCACAAAATTTGATAAACGTTGAGCAAGCGTGTATGCGGAGTTATGAAGTGTGGGCACCAGGGTGCGCGCGCGAAACCCGGTGTGTCGGGTTGGTCGTATAGCGCTTTATAAACGACTTTTTCAGCCAAGTTTGTCGGCATTCATCACGGAGGACACGACCCCCTGACCCTTCTGCTGAGCCAGAGCATGTAGTGTGTACGTCAGACGACAGCGAAACACGGTAAGCTTGCAGCAAGATGAAGGAGAACAAATAACGACGAGACCGAAAAGCGGAGAAAGAAGAAGAGGGAGCGAGAGAGAGAGGATAGGCAAGGAGGTGTCTTGGGGTTGGTTTCCGCCTCAGATTGCGTCTTGTCTGAGGAGGAGGTGAAACAAACTCTGGGTTGCGCGTGCGCCCTGGCAGTCACTAAATAAAAATAAGTTGCTAAGAGTGTATATAGCTGCGGAGAACATGTCTAGAAGGGCCACCGGAGTATGGGGGCATGGATATGGCCAAAAAAGAACGTGACGTCCGGAGGGCGAGACAAATACGCAAGATATAAAGAGAAATAAGTAAAGGACATCATTCCAGAAAATTAATGGTCAATGTTTCGCTACACGTATACGAAATTAATGCTCCAGGTGAATTATCGCATGATTTCCCATCAAGAACTAGAAAAACTGAGACAATAGATACAAAAAATTGAAGAAAAGAATGAAAATGGGTTTGAAAGCGGCAAATAGTTGTCGACGCACACGGAAACAAAGAAACAGTTTAAAATACCGTGGTACACGGTTTACATGGGACTCGAAGCGATTGAAAAGCGATATTTACTGAAAAATAGGGCTCAAATTGGCTCAAATTACAGTGTAGTCCCCCGTGCGTCAAATTGTTAGGGCAGCCTTGTCGTGGGTCGGGGCCTCGGCGGGCTTTGACTTGGATACCCTAACATGGAACACCCGAACACCGCCAGATTGGGCCCCGAAAAGGCAACGCTATGGCGGCTCAAACATGGCTGTCTCAAGGAAACCTATGAAGGACCTAGTCGGGCTTCATTGAGCTGCCCATATTTATATTTGCACAATAAAACCAAATCGGGCCCCAATAGGGTAAAGATATGGAAGCCATGATTTTTTTAAACATGGTTCTCTTGACGTCACCCGTCGAGGACCTAGTCGGGCTTCACTGGGGCAGCCCACATTTCACTCACAATAATAGCAAATCTGGCTGGAATGAGGTGAAAGTATGGAAGCCATGATTTCTTTAAACATGGATCTCTCGAAGTGAAGCGCAAAGGACCTAGTCGGGCTCGAGGTAACCTACGAGCTGATTAGTCGATTGCAAATCCAAAAGTCGAGGTTAATTAAGGTGCCGGTAACAAAACCTTCATTTTTTGAAAAAATGCAGAATTTTTTCACCGACACCATTTCATGAATATAGGGAAAATCACAAAAGTAAGAACTTCTTTTCTGACGAAAAGTAAACAATGTGCATGTTACATTTATGATAAAAACCCAACGTTTTCAATGCAAGAATTTTAATATTTTCTCCTTTCAAAATGTATAAATAAATTTTTAATAATTAATAAATTGATTCATTATGATTAAAATTGTTCAATTCATTGTTTTGATCGTCATAAGTGAAAAATCCTCGAATGCAGAATATATAAAATTTCATGTTCACTTTTCTTCAATGATGTCGTGGTCTAGTGGGTAGCGTGCATGGTTACAGAGTTCTAGTAGTGGATAGGTAGGCGGATCGAATCCCGGTATAGGTAAAAAGTTTTTTCCGCAAAAATAAATGTCAAGTGCATTCAAATTGCAATAATATGATCAATAACGATCGGAAATTGAATTGCAGGATAATAACAATTTTTTTAAAATAATTTTTTGTTTGATGTGGCTCCGATCGGGCGACCAAGTCGGGCCCCGATTTTATAAACTTTAAAGGCCCCTGTCAACAAAGCGTGACCGTCCTCTTAGGAGCCCGATCGGGCTCCAGACTAGGGCCCCAAGTAAGTTAGGGAAAAATGATCGGGGCCCCACCGAAGCCTTAATCCATTTCTTGCACGGGCCAAAGTAAATTTTAACAGTTCAACACTGTTGAACACACGTTTGTGTGTATGTGTGTTGGTGATAACGTCACCGACCGTGGAAAGAATAGTGAAAATACCGTGCCACACTGTAGAATTGAATGAATCGCTCTGTAGTCATTACTGTGACACTGTAACTATTGCAGCTGCGGACAGTATGAAAATCGGTCATCTCATGTAATTTTGACAGTTGAACACTTTTACTGGAAACATTGATAAATTTACTGTAACGAACTGTAAACGATCCAGTGAAACTGTTAAAATGACGATGAGTTAGACTGTAAAATAAAGTGGATATCCTGTTGTTTTAAGCAGTTTATACTGCGATATTTAGTGTTTCTTTTTTTCCGTGCACGCATTTCGATTATTTTGATTATTTTGACACGCAGAAACACATAGAGAAGCTTCCGACAAGCCCCTTCATGTTAATAACGACAGGACGTTCAGTCGTATTGTGTGCCATTAATGCTTATAATGAAATAACATACGATGCGGTCGTCGTGGTCGGAAATAATTTGTCGCGGGTTAATCTTTCTCGGTATTGGACTGCAGTTTCACAGAGAGCTATATGTACACATCAACAAACAGGACGCGATACTGTCGTGGTTTGTATGTTACATTCGCGCTTCTCCGGACGTTCCAGTACAGGAGGAGATGCGACCACTTCCTACTTGCCAACCATGCTCCTCTTTCATATCCTTCATATATCCACTGTCCATACATGTGTGTGCGTGACAGGCATCGGTCCTAGATCATTTAACACATTTCAGTCCGATAGACAGCCCGCGTACGTCTACCGGATCCGCACGTATAATAATATGGTTAATTTCGCATCAAGTATGGTGGAATGTCCTGAGAACGAGCGATCGTCCATCTCTCCCCACTACCACGTAAATCAACTATCCTCTCTTCCGTTATATTCCCGGCCGTCTGCTGCGAATAGTCGCGGTGGGATCAAATTTGAAGGAGGGCCCTCACTCGCAGAGTTTCCATAACCGCCAACAATTTGTGCTTCTGAATAATTCCAGGCGCTCCAATCTCACTGCTAACAAATTAGACCGAATTATCCGAGGCTTACGAGACTCGCTTTATCTGTACACTATTTCCCAACAACTACGTCCACATTTATTAACTTACACACATGTATCCTGGTCCTCTGTACATTTCGTGTGAGCCAACCCTCACAAATTTTCCAAACGTATACTCCCATGTATATCACACTTATTCTCCCAAGCTCATGTCCTTGTCAGTAACAAACCGGACTCGTACATTTTGCTCTGCGGTGCGTTATGTTCATATTCAAATATTCCCGAGTTAGAGAGTAAACAAGAATTGCTCGGGTCATGGGATTCGACAAAATATGCGAACCACCATTTGTTTCGAATCAAACCGTTTTTGGGCACATGCATATTTATATCATAATTATTATTGTAGTATATCCATAGAATGCACATAATGAATCAAATTCCTCAAATGTCAGCCACCCCCTGTAATGAAATTGAGCATTCGAAATTAATATTGGCGAAGTACGAATAGCTGATCTTCCGCGACGTACTAGTGAAAACAAACCGAAATTAAAAATTCTTTCCGCATGTTTTTTCTCCACTTTTTCATTATCATAATTCCACAACCAAGAGGGTAGCATTTTTCAACAGAAAAGTCAGGCTCGCGCGTTTATGAGTGAATCAATCTCGGCTTGTGCGGAGACGTTTTTATTCGTTGCATGGAAAATTAAAAAAAAAAAAGTAAATGAAAGAATGTGACGATAGCAGCACGTCAGAGGTTCTTCATGAAACTATGACGTTGGTAGAGATTTTTAAGGTTCTGGGAAAACTGTCGATGTTGGGAATTTTCATTTAATAAACAAGATTTGTAATTAAGTTTTGGAAAGTGCCGGTAGCAACGAGGTGAGACCGATTTCTCCTGTGCGAGGAACTAAAATCTGTTCCTTGAAGTTCAGTTCAGCGGGAATAAGTTTTGAGTAAATTAAATGATAGCCTACTTGTGATTTTAGTTTTAAAGAAGAGTGAAAACAAAGGATATTTGTCGTATGAGGCAAAAATCTTGGCAAAGCAACGATGTGTCTGGTGAACTTAGTTTTTTCTCCATATATTCGTGAATTTGTTTGAAAGTTTTCATAGTTCTGCTTGGCTCGTCCTCCTCCCTGCGTCTCGAGTCAGAGATGAACCTTTGCTACAGCAGTGAACAACGCGCATTGAGTCTCGCGGTGTCTGCGTCGCGTGCGAAGATAGATAAGGACAAATCGGACAAAAAAGACGCAGCCAAACGAAGCAGTGTACTTTGAATATAAAACTCAGAAGCTGTGGCTTACCGCCCTCTTTCTCTCTCGTTTTTCCGCTGCTCCCTGTTTTCTTTCTCTCATTCGCTGACTCTCATTCTCTTTCTTTTTTAGCACGGTCCTCTACCCTCTATTCATCGATTTATTTTCGTGTTTGTTCGCGGTGGGAAAAGTTTTGCGGTTTGTCAGCACTTTTAGATTAAGGGGGCCATTGAAATCTCATAAAGTCCCTACAAATACCTTCATTTGGCATACCAGCTCTTTCTATAGCTTTCTTTTTCCCTTTCTCCGATTCTTTCCTCTCGTATCCTTCTTCGCTGGTCCCAGGGTTGTGACTCGCACAGTAGTAAAAGCCGGAACGCGTACGAATTCCTCGAGATATGCGAAGAAGAACGTGGACGTGTTCCCGTCGCCCTGCGAGCCGCGGAATGGATAGAGAAACAACGCTGTGCGCACCGAGTTAGCAGAGACCGAGGACGACAAAGAAATAGCGTAAAAAAGAATAAGGAAGAAATAAACTATGAGTGGGGGGTGCGACAAGAAAGCAAGCTAGCTCTCTATACTTCATTGATCGCTTGTACACGCCAGCTCCATGAAAGAGTTTCCGGTTATCCCAAGGGTTTACTTCGCAACCCCTTTCTCAATTACTCATCGCTTTCTCTTGCCTCCGAGCATTCTTCAGATATCGTAATATCAACTTGTTATTCGATTTTTCCCGTAAATATAATCGATCACTCTTTCATTGTACATAAAACTGACCCCCCCCCCAGAATTTTTTCTCCCGCTTCTTGAAACGAAAAAGACAAAACAAAACACGTCTCCGGGAAACCAAGTTTTCAAGACCGTCCAAATTAAAATGGAAAAAACTTTTTTGATAACTTTCATTTTAATACTTCGACCATTTCCTTTAAATAAAAAATTACGATCGCTTCAGCTTTCATTTGTTTCGATATAAAAATGAAAAGAAAATTCTTCTCTCAAAATCTTTGCTCAAAAATGTTATAGTTGCACAACAAATAGAACGAAGAAACCTCAAGATTTCAGTTCATGGAGTGATCGGTTAGTTAAACCGTTTCTTCGAGTACAGTGATGGAACAAACTTTTCTACAAGCGTTTAGAAATCCTTTCCATCACATAATGATGTGCATCCAACGATAGCCTCTCAAAATTCCAATAAAGTTCTTCCAGCTCGTATATGAGACTTGCGTAAGGTTTACCGCAATATCTGATATAAAAAAATATCTATAGAAGTAGGAGTAGCACGTAAGATATATCATTTTATCTGTGTTACAGCACTTTTTCAATTCTCCACAGAGAGTAGAATATTGTAGAGAACCCACCGATCCTCAAGCTTCGTTTCATCGAGTTTCTTGGGAAAGCCAAACAATCTTCTCTCCGCGAACCTCATTGGTAATGTGATCGTCGCGGGAGATGAAGTTTCGCAAGGGATTTCTATACTTGCTCTGGCATTATGAAAGAGGTTGCACAGCTCCGAAAACTCTAGGACTGGCCCCAACTCTCATTCGCGTGGACGCTCAGTAAAGTACTCGAGTAAGATAGAACTTGTGCCGCTGCCGTGAAGAACACCAACTGATTCCACTGAAGCACGCAGACTAAGAATAGGAAGCAAGTTAAAGTGGATCAGGCAACAAACGTGAGCCAAGAGTGTGGACGGTGAAACAGATAATGTGATTGGTCCTTCTCTGAACAACATTCAATAACGCCAGAATTTTTTATCGGTATATTTCCACCATAAAAACGAAGTTCAATAATTATCTAAATATTCACGATTCCTGAAGTGTTGAATGGCTCAATTGACAAAATAAATCTAGTCGTTCGTTGATCAATTACCATCAAACTTTGTTTCTACTTTGCCTCGCTCTTGTTTCCGTGAATAAACAAAGTTCAATTCTGCTCGTGTTATTATTAAATAAGTGTATAATTTTATTTTTATGTTGACGTTTTTGACTTGGAGCCAACGCTTGACGCTGCGAGCTAAATAAACTGCAACAGCCACAGTAGAAAAGGAGCGTGAATGGTCAGCCAAGATTTTATCCGAATCCCAACAAGATCCAGAGGAAACATGCCTAAAAATTGATCCTGCCGTTGCATTGGAACATTAGATCAGGATCTGACTCTCACACACACAAACGCTGAGGCAGATACTTCCGTAAACGAATTGTAAACATTCACGTGGCCCTATCGAAGCGGCGCACTCTACGTTGATTCTTAATTCCATTGAAAGCGAAGGTACTGTATAACTTTTGGTAATCACAATCAGTTGCCTAACGGTTACGATTTGCAATGTAAATGCGGAGGGTTCGATTTCTTTTTCACACTTTTCGAAAATTTGCTGGTCTCGGTTAACCGCGACGATAGAAATTCTATTTCGCTGACGCTGCGGCAAGCCTGACTATGGGCTAAAAATATTCATGCAGCTGATTCCAGAGTTATAGCAAAGTGGAGAGTCTGAGTAAAAAAAAAAAAAGTACATCGAGCGTGCGAGCAGCACGCTGTTCTCTTCTCTGTCTCTCTCTGTTGAATGCTTTCCGAGAAATTGTTTAAAAAATGTATGCCTTGCAACGTATGATCGTCCTGATGCAAAAAACTTTCCCTAGAAAAAAGTCTTGCACGGATTTTCCATGTTTCAATGAGGAAACGGAAATTTCTTAACGTTTTACTTGAAATAAAGGATTCAATAGTAGTGGAAGGAGGAAAAGGAGCAACGTGTGCCACCTTTTATTCTCGGCTTCGGGCTCTCTCCGCTCTTTGTTTACCTCCAGCTTTTAAAACAGATACTTAATCCAACGAGCGGGCATTTGCCTAAGTAAGTACCCGCCATTCAATGCAGAACGGACAGTTGTAGACCGAACAATACGATTTTTTTTTCATCAATCCTCTTTTCATTCGTCTAGTTCCTTTTTACTCACTTTTTCGAGCAAGAATACACATTTAGCGAAAGCTTTTTTTCTGAATTGACGCGGGGCTCGAATTTCATCGATTCCAATAAATTCTCCATCTTGTTCGATCTCATCGATCGGAAATTCGTGTCATTTTTTCATGGAGGAACGCGCCGGTGGCTATAATGTGCAATGTTTAATGCCCCAACTGTTAGAAAACTTTGTAGCTGGCTTTATGACAATTGTCTGCAACGAAAGGACAGAGAAACGGTTGGCACGTCTCACTCAAGACCAAACTCTGTGAACTATCATTAGGGGATAGAGACGGAGGGCATCAGCCCAGCGAAATGGGACTGTGGAGAATGGTAGTGGTTGCCAGCCGGCTTCAAGTGGGTGACCATTGTCTGGAAATGAGAGGCGGGAATGAGTGACGATACTATGGTTGGCAGACACACATAGACACACACACACAAACACTCGTACGCACGTACACATCCATGTTTTATACAAATTTATACAAATGGTTGCACACTAGTTGCAGGCACGTCATTGCTAACGTTGTCCATGCCAGGCAGTTCATTTCCACCTTTAGACGAAAAGCCAACTACTGCGCGAACGCAAATTCACTCACACATGCGAGAAGAGACACTGCTAGAACATATTTGCGTATACGTACGAGTATTCCCGCACATTTAGCAATCTCTAGCGGTGTCTCTCACTCTACACAATGCGCGCTCTCTTGCCGGCTTTTCGTACGTTTCCTGATCGGCGTATCTCGCTTCCTCGCTTGTGCTCGTCAACGTTTCCATCTCAATTCGCTGGCTTGAACGAGAGAGCCAAACTCACTCGTATGGACCAGACCGATAGGATCTCCTTGTAGAGAGCATACGATGGGTAAGAAGCACGAAGGAGGGTGGAGGAGATAGTTGAATGTGGAGTTGGAGTCAGAGCCGGAGACAAAGCGAGGAGAGGAAGCATCCGGGGTAATCCCACCCGGAGAATGCGATGCAGTCTCTGGTCCCTTCCTGTCGCTCTTATAGCTCGATTCCCCAGCTCATTCTCTTCCCTCTTTCCTCGTCTATCCCTCCCTCTCCCTCTCTCTCTCTCTTTGCCTCTCTCTTTCGCTTTAAAACTAAGCGTCAACTATAGATGTATGGGATCGCTGTATGCTCTGTTCCTGTCGCCTTTTCCCTTCATTGCTTGGCACAGGTAATTGAGATTTTCTGGCTGGTCGATAACATAGAAAGAGGAGCGAACGAGAAGCATGATGCTTGTGTTCAGTATGAGAGCAATGGTGAAACGGTGCCTGCGGGTGATTTTCCTTCGGCAGAATCACGACTTCGTTCATATATATCAAGGCCGGAAGTCAATTCGTGACGATCTCCTGATAGATAGCAGACTTTCGATCAAAGAAACATGCTTATCATCGCGGTGTTGCTCATCTCGTCGGAGACAAAGCGTAGAACGAGTTCAAAGAGACATTCAATCGTGTAACAATGTAAACATTAAACACGATCATTTTAATATAAATCACGTTACTATTTCAATAAGTTCTTATTTCAATTCTAATTTCTTTCGATCGTTGACTCCAGCAATCGCCCAAATTCAAGCGCCGTTAGCTTTGTGGGAACATTCAAAATAACGCGATGATTCCGTTCAGCATTGATCCTTTGAATGTGCACGCGAAGGAGCGTATACAACGATTCGGTTTTTCGATTAATTGAACGTATATCTGGATTCAAAGCGCAACGACACATGAGACCTTTGTCTTAGCAAGTACAAACGTACATGCAGGATCGCTTTCGTGAGGAACGAGAGAGACGAGAGGTGGGGGGTTTCGTGCAAAACGAAATCGTAATTAACCACAGTGAATAAGCTGCCGAATTTAATTAAGGATATTGAATGGAAGCCGGCTAATAACGGTGGTAGCGACTATATTGGCCGCGGTGTCAAAGCTAGGTTAGGACCGAAGCGTATCGTGCTCAAAGCTCGTCCAACAGAAGCTTTGATGTGGTCAGGGCCAGTGCGAAGCTCGCGAGACTCGGAGCCGTAGGTATGTATCGTTCTATATCTGTAGTTTGTGCTCGATCACGTGATGAGTTGCTGTTCCCCTCGCATTCTATGGATATTGTTCCCTTTTCCCTATACCTGTTTTGTTCCCGATCCCCGCGTATGTCACTCTTTTTCTCTCTCCCTCTCTCTGTCTGCCTCTCTCTATCGCTTTCATCATTCGACACTCCTCCGAGTGAGTAGTAGTCACCAAGACAGCCTCAAGCGTAGTGTCCAACAGACTTTTCACCAACTTTGCACCGGATCCGTAACTTCCATGCACATATAATCTTCTAGCGAGCTAGCATGCAGCCTGGAGGAATATCGCGGAGGGTAATCGCAAAAGGGAAACCTCTGGACACACGGACCTTTCCCTTTCCTCCTTCACCATTCTTGAAGTCCCTTTTAAACCCCCAGAATCTCCTACCTGAAATATCTACTTGTTCAACTAGGGGCAACTCTCGATTTCCAAATATATATATCTCAAGTTTAACCGGCAGCCAGTCAGTAACTTAACAAAGACTTTCAGCTATGCGGGTACAAGACGAGCCAGTCCTTTAATTTGCGGTATCATGCGACCTGCCAGCACGGAAGCTCTTCGCCTTGCTTATAACCTTCTCTACGTGCGCCTCTCTCTCTCTCTTTCTCTCTCTCTCTCTCGTTTTCTCCTTCAGCTTCATTCTTCCTTATTTTTCTATCGCACTTTTGCCTTCGTATCATTGTCCTGTTGTATTTCAGTGGCTGCTTGCTGAGAAAGTGGCTTCGCGGTGACGTCGGTAGCTCTGTTGAGGTTAACCGATAGTGCTCCGACAAACGACACCAACGACGACAATGATAAGAGAAAGGAGAAGGGAAGTTAGAGAACACGATACCACGATTCAAGCACTGTGGTCAACTTAAGGCAAAATCATGCAAATTGAAATCCTCGAAAGGGTTGGAATTTCACGGCCCAGCGACGGGTTCATAGCCGCGAAGCGTACCACATCAGTTGAGATTTCAAGCAAAAGGAATTCGAGGAGAACGTTCAAGACACCCAGTTCGTGTGGTATTGGTGGAATTCCCCAGGATCTCTTCTATATTCGCTTCCCTATGAATTGCCACGTTTTTTTTTTCAATACTCGTCAAATCACATTATGTTGCCTTTTTTTTCTTTTCCGAAGGAGAAAATGGGATGGTAGAGGTATTGGCAATGGTGCCCGGTAAAATGATTTACATAATATGTTCTCTCTACAATCTCGGCTTATCGGTGCTAGCAGGCTATGCACCTACCGATATTGATTTGCGATATGGCAACTATAGAATCGAGGACACTTTGAACTGTGAGAAACGCCACATTCACACTCACCTCTGCCACCTAAAATCGCTTATTATGTTACGGAAACACACGCTCTCTTCTGTATTTCTCTCCTACTCCTTTTCCATTAACTATTATCTTATTACATGATTACAAATTTTCAATGGAATAATCCTGCATTGTTAAGCGGATTACATTGAAGCTTATTTATGGTTCTGATTATCGGTGCATAGTAACATGAAAAAAAACGATGAACACTGTAGGCGAGTGGAAAATATGTGACCTTGGGTGTGAGGGTGTGTATGTGTGTGCGAAAACGGTGAATACTACGTTCCGTACTTAATGGAGAACGGTTGTAAAGCTTCGGAAGCGAATAATTCCGCAAATCGATGGAATCCCTTTCTTTCTTGTTAGAAAAAAAAGTTCAGGCCGTTCTGAATAATTGTTGGACCATCAGTGAAAAATGTACGATCTTCATGAACCACTCGTCGATCTTAATGTCCAACCTCACGATTTTATGTAGTGGATGGCTCGATCTAAAAAAAAAAGGTTTGTTGATCGATTTGTCAGAGCGAGAGATGAAGAAAAAAAATAAATGGCAGAGAGGTTTTCGCCGGTCGCGGGCGACGAGAGATTTTGCTTTCCTCGTAGACGGATGGGAACAATTTCCGGGCAAAGCGGATTCATCAATGCTTGAGGGCTGGATTTAAGATTTCCTATGAACAACGTTGCTGTCGTAGTGAGGATGAAAACTACTGTATATATACCCGCGCGCGTGTGTGTGTGTTCACATTTATGTATGAGGAAGGTGAGTCATCCGTTGCCTAGGGACTCTAGAGGCCGGGGCGTAGATTGGGTGCACCTCTCTCTGCAATTCAGTCGTCGGTGTCGACAGCATCAGTCTGATGCAGTTCCATCGTAAGGAGTATAAATGGCATGTATAAGACATCTCACGATCGCTCTAGTTCTCTCTCTCTCTCTCTCTCTCTCTCTCTCTCTCTCTCTCTCTCTTTCTCTTCCGGTGCTAATACCTTACGTCTCGCACTTCCATCCATCGTTCCCGAACGTTCTGAAAAGGAAGAAAACGAAATGCGAGCGGACGCTGAACTGAAAATTAATTTATTGGAATCGTAATGGAAAATGCTAGCTGTAGGTCTGAACGACGCGATGAAAAAAAAAAATTCATCACGACTCTCTCGCTTCCGTTCGCATCTTTTGTAAAGTAGCAAGTATATAGGTTATAAGCTCTAATTTTTCTCTGGTCCCTTTAAAAATATATTCTCATGCCATGCGCTTGCCTTGGATCGAAACGCAAAAGCGTCGTCGATCATTTGCTTGCGCACACCAAATTCATTTCCATCATTATCTCGATGCTCATGCATACGTGTCGTCGCCGCGCACGACTCTGTTGACACAGGATGTGGACGCAAGAAAAGATCTATATGGTGACGAGTTGCATTGGAAAAACGAAAATTTCTTGTTAGAATGTCCTTTACTTCGTAGGGTGGACGGGGCCATAAAAGAACACCGTTCAGGGTCTGTCGAGCGAGATCTCTAGTGAAGGGGAATGAGAAATATATATTCGACTGCAGAGTTGAATGGAAGAAAAGGACGAAGGCTGCGAGAAACGAGATGGTTCCGCGCGGGAGAGTGAAACGCGAGAGCAATCGACGAAGTTGGATATAGTTGAAAGCCAGTAAGAGAAGAGCCAACTCTCGTGTAGTCGACACAATACTCTGGGATCTTCCGCCAAAGGGCGCGAGACAACGAGCGACTCCTGGAAGGAATGTGATTCCAAAGGGTCTCTGCTAACCTCCCTTTCTTTCCATCTCCTACGTTGCTCCTTTTCTTCCGCATTATAAGGCAGGAAGCTACCTGCTGATGTGTCTTCTCCCTCGCTCTCTCGCTGTCTCCGTCTCTTCTCCTCCCTCTTTTTCAAATTCATATTTAATTTGCATTCAATTCAAGTTTCTCTGTTTGTAGCAAGAACGTTCTCGCGCAGTGCTAGTTCTCGGTATCCCTGACTAGTTTCCTGTTCCAAGTTATCCATACATTTCCAGGCCATCCATTAATTAACATTCATTTAGTTAAGGATTTCGATATTTCGGATCATATTTTGCGAATCTCTTTTCTGCAAGCCTGTTCGCTTTTCCTAGACACGTTGAGACTGAGATTTTTTAAGAATTGATGGAAAATTTCGTGCAAAGCCTATATAAATAATAAATTTAAAAAGAGCATAAATAAACTATCACGATCACGAAGCAGACTCCATCGCCGCCAGGTTCAAGTTTGCTTGCACACCTGGCAGCAAAATCTGAAGATAAAAAGTGCAGGTATTGAGACTGCAATCCTGCGTGGCTGGACTTGGCTTTAATAAAAATACATGCCTAAAAAAACTGTTAAGCCTGAGCGGTCGGTTTGTGGCTGTGGGTTTCAGGCGCCTCTTTCGGTGGTTATTCGCCCGCGGATTGTGGCACTCTCGCTGCATACTGGCTGACTTATCGCATCACACCTAAGGAGCCGACTGCCTAAGCACGTCTGGTGGCCGTGCTCGAGCTTGCTCGCATTGCCACCAAAGGAGATTAATCCAAGTACCGGTTACATCAAAGTTTCCTGGAGTTTCTCTTCACCTACGCGCGAATATGATAGAATTGAAAATAAATGGACTGCATCAGCCACATGAAAGGCGGAGAAGGAAAGGCACGAGAGGCTCCTGAACATTTCCTTGAACCCGCCAGAATCAGGATGACGATTCGTTGCAAGCATCACGGCGTTGAACAGGACAATGTGCCCTACAGCGTTCGTCGTTTCGTGGATAATCAACTCAATAAAAATAACCACGATCTAGTAAAGCGGAATTAATGTTTGTTTGTGATTGACAGAGAAATCTCAAAACATTGGAATGAACGAAAAAAAACACGAGACAGTTTCGTCGTTCTGGAAAATAGCAATTTGGAAGTTAACAAAGGAGTAAACTCGATACGACTTGAGAACTTTACCATAAGCAACTAGAAATAGGAAATAATTCGTTTGGTAACATACTTAGTTTAGTAGTTAGTGTTTCTGGCAAGCATGTCGCGCAATTAATCGTGCTCTGGAAGTTTCTAAATCTTGGAGCGCAACGGGTTACGTGCATACGGTATAAGGGCCATAGACAACGGATTGCTCAGCTTCCGGTGGAGCAGCTGATAATTTTTTTTCTATCTTCCTCTTGCCTTGCATACTCATGCAGCGATGTCTATGTAAAACAATTCTGTTTCCATCTCTGTCTGCTCCCTCCCTCCTTTTAGTCTTTCATCCGTGAATCTTGCAGCGTTCGTAGAAAGGCGTGGAATTTGCTGATTAAAAGGTTATTTATTGCGGCGAATTCTTAATTTTCGTGGCTCGAGCGAATAATTAAAGCCAAGGGTTTCTTACCCTTATACGGAGGGTTACGTGCTGGCGGTAGAAGCCTCGGACGGAACCCTTGGAGATCGTCTTTGCTACCTCTTATTGCTTCAGGCTCAAACGTGCCAAGACAGTACGATCGTTCACCTCGTTCTTTTCGACAATTAATCAAGCCGAATTTATCGCGCCATTCCCCTAGCCGCGATCTAAAACGTGCATGCACTCACACAAACCTGTGGATACAGCAAATTTATTGAGTACAACAAATTCGACCCATCTGCCTCGATTCAATATAAAACCTTATCCCTCTGCTCTCGAAGAAAGAACAAGATTTAATTTTAATTAACCAGCACTTTATTACTTCTCGGAATCGCTGTGAAAGCGATGCGATGGGAAACTACGGATATCGGTCAATTCGGAGAATAGCAGAATTGGCTGAACATTTTTTTTTTCATTTATTTGATCCACTACCCTCATTTATGTTGTTCTTGTGGTTAATTGATAAAATCCATCATTATCATTCCGTCTTGTCCCTCTTACATTACAGCCATTATTTTATATCAAGCAGTTTCGTGTATTTCGAGCTTTCTAAAGCATCTCAGCGGCAATTTCGGTGTAGGAAATCTTACATGAAATAAGCGAAGATATTCGATTTTTCGTTGATATTTTATGACTGATTTTTACAAGATCCAAAGCCACCCAAAGAGTCTTACTTATTTCCATATTCTCGGAGGTTCTGTCTAAATCTTTAGCAATATTGCGACAGTGTGGATTCTGAAGGTTAGGGAAAAAGTATGGAGACCCGTACACGAGCTGTTTGAGTAAGATTTTTGAACATTCTTCATTCTTAAGAGACTCCGAAATTGTGCAGTTTTTCTGCACGCAACGATTGTTTTGAAATTTATTAAAAATAGCTCATGATTTTTCTATTTTTAAAGAATGAAAAATAAGGAAACGGAGCAGAACATTATCGACTCCTCTCTGTATCTTTTCTAATAGGGAATCACCATGAAATATTGATGCGAGTTGAAATTCCACGCAAATTTATCTCCTAGAGGATCTTTGCGGATTCAACAGCCGGTATACAACCGCCTAAATTTCTATCGAAACAATTTGCTTGCCCGGGAAGAAACGGGTAAATTTCCATTCGAGCCATGTGCTCCGATGTACTATATAAAAGCTGATGGCTCAGTGAAACAGGAGTTTCACACTATCTACATGATATTATGCGTCCTCGGGAATAAAGTGGTGCGACGTTGCGCGCAGTAAACTTCTCCCAAGATTTTCCAACTTTGCCTTCTTCGCCCAACCGTCTTATTTTCTACCCCGCTCCCGATACAAATTAGACGAAGAATACCCACGAGCTTGGCAACATCAGGCAAGACGCGTTGCAAATGGGACGATAGAATATACTGTTATTATTATTAGCATTATTACGACGGTGTATCGTAGACGCTTTCCAACCGGAAGTAATACAGAGTCCTCTTCAGAACTCCAATAATTGTTAGCAAACGTTACTCATATCTTGACGAGAATTCGCGGATATCTGACGACGCTACAGACACAGGTGATCTGTTTTCTACCTTGGTAGGATTCTGAATAAAATTGAAAACGTATAAGCGAAGAATACATAATGCGGAAAACAGTCGTTCGGAATGATTCACTCCCTTTACCTGCTGTTTGCTGGCGCATTCTGTTTTACAAAATCAACAGCAGACGATGATATAACAGTCGATCAGTTTTTTTTTCCTTCAGAAGTTCCATTGGTCTTTATTCGTCGTAATAGCATCGTGAAATTTGCATCCTATTTTATGACAAATTCCTATAGTTGATTTCTCTTTGTACATTCATGATCGGGAATCCTCTTCGAGGTTCAAGTTCGTTCGTACACGATCTCTTGAAAATATTCGCCAGCAACGGACCCAGCAGGAACAAGAAAGAGATTTTGGTCCACAATGCCGATCTCGAATGCGGTTGCGAACGGGATCTCCCAGAAAATGAGAGCACGGACGGGTAGAAAAGACTCGAAATCTCCATATCGCGGTTAAGAGGCCCACTTCATTCGTGATTTCGCAGACGGTGAAAAAAAAAAGAAATTCAACGTAATAAATGTCTCTCATTTTCCCAGTTATTCGTCCATGCATATCGAAACACGATGTTAAAGTTTGCATCGTTGGAATGCAACGAAATTCCGTTTTTCTTCGAGTAGAGTTCGAGATTTTTATTCAATATTTGGTCAAGATGATGAAACGATTTTTTTTTTTGAGGATAAAAAACAAAAATTGGCGCGTAAATCGTTATGGTTTTCGAAATTGAACAAAAAATTGATAGAAAATATATATTTCGTTGGATTCCAACGTTGCGAACTCCAGTAACATTATCGAAACGTCTCTTTTCCGTATGTCGAGTCTGAAAAAGATGGTTCGAGTCATGAAGTTTTTGAAAGTGACTCAAAATGATCGTCGATTCATTGAATCGCGTACAGATCAGAGAGATTGGCGAACAATATGAAAGGAACGACAAGGACGAAGAAAATGAAAATCGGACTGCCAGTGTCTTTTTTTTTTGTGGTTTCAAGCGTTTTCCAAAACTTTCACGTTTTTACCAAATCTTCGTTTCGTCACAGCCCTCATTTTTTTCCTATTCAACTTTGAATACGACGATTGTTTTACCACATGCCCCTCAAATTCTTTCGTCTTTCCCATATTTTGTGTTAATGTTTCTTCGCCTTTGCCTCATCCTCCTTTCTTTTCCGTCGTCCTTCTGCATCGCAATTCCTTCCCTGCGTCGCTGACTTTTATTTCCATCTCTTTTTGTCTCTCGCGTTTTTCCCCCTCACTTGAAACATCGCGCAATGCCGATGTCACACAACGTCCGTTCTACAACGACCCTCACCCTTTTGTAACAACTCTCGTCACCTCCTCTTTCACGCCCCATACATATATATATATAGCAATGCAAGAACCAGGAGCACACGACGCCACGTCATTCGAAGTATCGGAGCGCGCACAACGTGCGTGTAAGACGAGATGTCTTTTGTGGATGGTGTTGAGGATGAGACTGGGAAAACGGTTTCGACATGGATATCGATATCGCATGGCTGGCGTGTCCGGACGAAACTGGTTACACTGTATCAAAACCCGCTTTCCCATCTCTCACATTCAGTTCGAATATCAACACGGGGGGAAAACTACGTTGTGAAGACGTGAAATATAGAAGGGCTTTTGGTAATCGAACGCTGGTTGGTCGGTGCGATGGAAGATTAGGGGTTGTAAAACGATGGCCACAAACGTTCCCAACAACAAAACGAACTCACATGTCATAACCGTTTTTTTTTAATGCACCGCGATCGCCATAAATAGATTCGCGAAACGAGGATGTTTTGATATTCCGTTCTGGTGATTCTGTTGGTATCGCGTGATGTAACGAGAATAATAATGATGTGGCGACCACTGACCCGATATACGTTGACGATTACATTGACAGTTACATTGTCGACGATTGGTTGAAAATATAAGTTGTTTTGTTGTTGTTGTTGTTTTTTTTTAAGGTTAAGACTGAGTTAAAAATGTCTAAAAATGTATGTGTATAAAGAGATGATTGCGCACGCTTGTTATAATTGGTTGAGAGGATTTCAAAGACGGATGGGTGCTGTACAGTAGCGATAACCATGTCGAAAAAGTTTCATCTGATAGCCCTGTCAATTTTAATTGGCTCCACCGGTGCATGCCAGTCCCTATTCATCGGATCAGTGATATGCAAATGCAATTTAATGACGCGGTATCCCATACGTGCCTTTGGCTGAACAGGGCTGTTGATGAGGCGCAGGCTGTACGTGTATGTATGTATAATGTATGAATACTATATGCACGATGACCCCTCGTTTCCATCAGCTGCTGACCACACAAATATAATATAGATGCGCTCGTGGAATTGTCGACGCTCTCAAACTAAAATATCCCTTTCACTCACTCGGCACATCAATCTCGGCTCAAATGTTCGAGGAAAATCTTTCGAATTTTTGCACAGTCACGCACGCGAGCTCGGAATTTCGATTCTCTACTGCGTTATTTCCAATTGTCGCTATGGGCAAATATTACCGCAGTTTCCCGGGCGTGAAAAAACTTTTACCTCCATCCACAATGTACGATCAAATGATCACACATTCGAGAGTTTTATTCAGGGCGTACCAGGGGCTGCACACAGCGACTGAAGTTCAACGAATTACAAACGATTCCACTTTCCACAATCAATCGATGACTGTAAAAACCGGAGCAGAAACCCTTCGTTCCTCTGATCATTCAAGGGGAGAACGAGCAACTTTGATGAGAGTGTGTCTGTTGCATATTACCAAGGGGAGAAACATTTTTCTCTTATGGACAACACGTTTGACATTTCAAGAAAAAAAGTTGGATGTGTCACGTGACGTGAGACTAGTATCAAGTAACATCTTTCCAGAAATCCTCTCGGCATTGTCCATTCTATTCTCTCTGTACGCTGGCTGTATCGCAACAGCCAAGGATCGCCTGCTCAGGGTGGTTAATGGTCTCTGAGAGGCCATCCAAAGCCACTGAGAAACGCTGTTATTTGTGATTTCTCCAACAGTTCTTAGCGCTGAAGCGCCATACCGGGAATAGAATCCGAATGGCTACTAGGCCCACGCGTCAGATTAACTTTCCCTTTCCTTCGGTTTACGCACACCGTGAAAAAAAATCACGATCCCTCGCGCCAGCTCGCTCATAACTCACCCAATAGAGAATAATCCAGATAATGAGTTATTATCAGTTGAAACAGCGAAAACGAGCCATAAAAAAAAAAAACTCAAAATGCGCCGAATTCGCTCGTGAATTTTCGCGTCATATCATTTCGATACGTGAAAGAATCACAAATTACAATAAGATTGAGCGCGTGAGGCCAGCTCACCGTGATCTTGTAAACGTAAGCACAGCCCTCGCGATTACTCAGCATTACTCAAGGACTCAGGTGTCAGAGAAAGGGACATGAGGAATAGCAATGGCGCTGTACGCGGGTAATGCTTTGAGATATAGTGTTGGCGGCAGTAGGAAAGGGAAAACGAAGGTGAATACACGGAACCCTCATTGTAGAATCTGAAGTAACAAATGTTCACCATCATCCGTAGGCGTTTTCTCTTACTCCGTCAGACTGATGTAGCTTGCCAGTCGCGTATTCTAAGATACGGCATTTCACTATATATTTCTGTATATAGATAAATATATGTGAATACATTTATATATGGTGTATATGCTGTATATTATCTACTGCGAGTCTGTCTTACCATTTGGTAACGTTTTCCTACTGTACAACCCGTCTGTCTCGCTTCCCCTAATTATCCCTTATCCATATCTCGGTCCATTTGGCTCGCAATGACGTTATCAGTTGGCTCCATGGAGAAACGCGCGAGTTTCTTGGACGGAGTACAAGAGACGCTCCCGTTCCTATCTTATTACTCAAAGCGTCATTGGCCCGGTATAACGCTTTTCTCGGGCAACAGCACAACGGGAAGCAGAGAGATCGAGACCGCGAGAATAAAGCAGAGAGAACGAGAGAGGTGATTCAGACCTTTGCCTGAACTTGTTGGCTCCAATATCTCATGCATGGGCACCAATACCCGTTTCCAACAACATTCGAACACTTTGTATCACCATCTTGTTGAGGAAGTAAAATGTTAGTTGAGTTTGCGCGAAATATTTACATTTTGTGCTCCGAAACTTGGAAAAATAAATCTATTTTTTAACAAAGGACACAAAGGACCGTTAAAAGGGAATTTGTCATGTCTATTTTGATACTCAACTTTCCAAAATTGTCAGAGACTTGATCAACGGAGATGAAATTTCGGAAGTTTTGATTGTTCGTTCAAATGAAGTGAGTGAAGTGAGTCGATGTTCAGTTAACAACAAAATTTCGCACGAATTAAATTTTGCTTATGATTCAACCAGAAAAATGACAATAAGATGGTCTGTGAAAAAAGGTAATATGAAAAGAAATGTGATGAGGTACAGGCATTCCCCATGTATATTCATAACATGATTGTACCGAAAGCCAAAGGTTTTCTGAAACAGCAACACGGTAATAGTTGGTACGCTTGACGTGGTTTCCGCGTGACTCATGCAGCAACAGCGATTCCCCAACGCATAAGCCATGGCTATGAGAATGTACTCCTGCTGGGCAGAATCAGTATCTAGTAGGTACGGTGTGCGCCCCAGCGACTTTGAAGGATTAAACCGTTGCCAATCCGAGTCTAATTAGGAGTAACGGATTAGTACGTGCCAGCTAACGCTGGTACAATCTTCCTTGACGGTGAAACTGGCTCGTCTGCGTTTCACATGCTCCACAACTAAACGAGGAAACTTCGTCAGATGTATATATACTGAAGGTGTCATGGCTCACCGTTACACACTAAATTCGCCTGGAGTTGCGCATAGAAGTCATGCTTTGGTCATGTGCACGTGTACGGCGAATAATTCTACAATCAGTCTATGTGCATTCTTCTCTGTAATTGTTTCAGTAGAATTTGCAATTACGAAGCAAAATGAACAATGATACCAGCTGATTTCCTCCGAAATTTATGCATACGGCATTATTGTCGTCAATAAACGACGCGGATTTAAAATTGCGGCGTTTCGAGCAAACGATTTTACATTTCACAAAGTTTATCCTTGTCACTAATTGCGCACTCCGAAGCCCGGTTCAGTAGCAACAGTTACAGCGATACTGACTTCCGGTTGCTTGCTCGATACGCGGTTCTTGTTTCCATATTTTTGGTTGTAGCGGCAGCACGGGCTACTATTTCCGCTAAAGTTGATATCACATCGAGACGCGTTGGTTAATTGCTAAATTCTGGCTTCACAAAACAAGGGAACAGGACGAGTAAGGCTGCAGTGTGCTTGGCTAACATTGTGCAGGCAGTTGCCTCGGTGGACGCGCATACATCCATTGAATATCTTCCATATACGATGCTGCTTAATTAAGACAGCAGTTTATATGTGCCGAGCCCTTTGTAACGGAGCTTTTTCCTCTGATCTTAGCCCAGATCGCAGATATGCTGAAGCATAGAGAAAACAGGCCTAGTGTATTTATCGAAAATGTTGAAAAGCTCTGCAAAACTTTCAGGAGCTTTTGAAAATTAACACTTTCGAAACTTTACAATTTACTGCATTCTGCATGTAACGAGCGAGACGAAAAATTATGTGCAACTTCGAAACACATGAAATTTGATCGTTTTACCGACTCGGCAGCAGACTCTCCTCTTCCTGCGCTCATCCTGAAACAAAGATATTATCTCCGTTCTCTGCCATGTCTCCGTTGCCTTAAATTCCACAGTTTGAACCCGTGGAATCCCTTTACCTTCCTCCTTCGAATTGAATGGCTCGAGCATTCACGAAAACATCAAACGATGATCCTCCAACATTTTTGCCTAATGGGCCGTGAGTTAGAATCGTTTTTCCACTATCGACGCCATGGAAAGCAAATTACAAATTCTCCCCATCGAACGCCTTTCAACCATTGATATCCATCGTTAACACTTGCAGGTAACATCGAGACGAAAATGTTCCCTATCGTCTCTAGTCGGCGGGCAAAATAGAATTCAACCCCGAATAAATAGGAGATCAGTCTTTCGATATTGTCAACCCTGACCAACTGACCAGGTCAATAAATTATCTACGATGCCAAGTACTGAATATGATAGAGAAAAAATAAATCCGCTGGAAAAGTTTCTCCAAAAATCCTTCATCTCTGACGACAAATGTATCAAAAACATATTTGCCTCGTAACGTCATCGTGTAGTCGGAAACGGAGACGATTTCCACCGTCGTTTCCCATGGCATATCCAATTTGGAAAGGTGAAGCAAATTATTTACAAAGATTGACAACATTTTACTTTTGTTTACCAATTTTCTAGATCATGTTGAAACCGTGAGTATTAGCTAAACCGTAATAATTCAGTAGCGAGCCGTAAAAAACAAAAACCCGAATAGATCGCGGTCGACGAATTTTGTTGTTTTTGTTTTGTTTTTAGTATTCAGTTTGTACGTAGCAACTCATCCCAGTCTGTACAGGTAATGGAAAGTTCACTAGGAAGATTAGTTTGCGACGATGGAAGGTCCCCGTGGAAAATAAAGTTACGTAACATCAATAACGTCGATCCAATACCCTTTGCCCAATATAGCCATTTTGCCATTCAATACATTCCCATACGTACGCTCATTGGTTAGTTGATGGGGCTTCAACAGAATTAATGTTGGGGCTCAGGGAATAGCGTCGATGTAAAAGGATCGCAAGTTATAGCTCGTTGCCATGGGTGCAGCTCGGCCGGGTCCGGGCATCATATTGCTTCCACATGCGATGGTCACGTTATTCGAGAATCACCAGGTATGCAGCCAGGAAATAACGGT
Organism: Diadegma fenestrale; assembly: GCA_037043255.1. NCBI lineage: Eukaryota > Metazoa > Arthropoda > Insecta > Hymenoptera > Ichneumonidae > Diadegma > Diadegma fenestrale. Next base: position 13,146,996 of record CM073309.1, on the reverse strand, counting down.
TTGCGTCATGAAATCATTTCGATGGAAATTTTAGCTGTATTATTAAGTTAAGGCGTACGAATGATTCAACTTGAAACTGGTTTATTTCATCTAATTAATAACTGCGTGTGTAAAGATGTCTGAGAGAGAAAAAAAAACAGAAATCGTCGTCATTGAACGGCGACAAGACAGTTTGAAGCTCGCAAAATGTTGGATTTTTCGTCAGATTCTGAATGGAGTAATTTTTTGTTCCGAGAAGTACTGCGGTCCCGTCTCGATGAACTAACAACTGTTTGGGAACAGGGAATGGCTATATTGCACTACTTCTCTAGTGCGGCGTTGACGTCGGTTCAAGAGTCTCGCCAATACTGCCAAAAGTATGACACGTCCACATACTCTTCGAAAGATTCGCACCCTTTTTGTACGGGTTGGGAATAGAGCGAAGAAGCTCTCGAGTATCGCCGGTACGTCGCTCTAAGAGTCTTGGCAAGGCAGCTTCGCGAGACGTCTCGCCAATTCTGCTTTTTGCAAGCCAAGAAAAGACTCACTGGGTCGATGAGGCAAGGACGTCGAATCATATAGTGATTCTCGTTAAATAATTTAATGATTAAAGCCACGTTTCTTGAAATCAAAGGAAACGAAGTGAAAAAGAAATAGCAGGATGGGCAACTGAAGGAAGCCTCGTAGCGCACGGTGTCGTTGGCAGGTCATAGACCAAAGGAGACGAGTTTTCGACGATATCTATACCCAGGTTCATATTTGAACATGAACAGTGTAAACCACACGGGCGTCTGGTAAGCGCACAGAATCGTGGCTTCAGAGATCTTCCGGTGAGATTGGGGGCTGTGTATGACGGGTCATTTCCACCCTGAGACGCCAGCTGCTTCCTCCAGCCTCGGCCATATTTCGTACACCGAACGAATCCGAGCAACGGCACAACCTAATACCGCACGATCACCCCGAAACGCAGGGAGTAATCCTTGTTCTACAACTACCAACATCCCAGCCGTGACTCACTCGAGTCTCTTCTTCGTTCTCCTCTTGATCTCTCGCCTCTCTCATCCAAACGCTAACACCTAACGATTTCACGGACTGGCGCCTTCAACTAATCGTTTGCTATTTCACGAAATCCAACCGCCTGGGTCAATAGATTCTCGTGGGGCCAACCGGAATCCCAGGGATTCCATCGTCGAACAGTTCTCGGTAATCACTGAGTTCGACTAAATCTTTGCCTTTTTCAACGATCGTTATAAAGCAATTCTAACACATGTTTATACGAAATATCTCTTTGTATTAATCCCAACTATACAGTACTTGAATCTCTGCTAATTACAGTCTTCTCCATTCGTACGTTGAACATCCCAAAAGTATATTCATGAACATCTCTCTTGTCCTTTTCTGTAAGTCCAAATAAATCGATATAAATGGAAAACTGTTTTTCTTCCACTTTTTGGGTACCGCTCGATCATTTTATTGTTACAGAAATAAAGCTGTCGATTCAAACTATTATATTTGCGATCATGAAAATGCATCAAAGGTCCTTCATACTTTACCATGCAATGTTACAAATTCGGGATCTGTTATTGTTGCAAATGTTGAATGAAGATGAGAAAAAGCAGAAAAAAAGGGACCAGTAGCTGGGGTTTCAATTTTGAAGATGAAAAAAAGAAGTTACAGTTGTTTTCATGGATCGGTGAAAAATTTCAAAATGTAGGGCTAAAGATATTTATCACGGGTATACGTGAGGGTAAGTTGTGTCGCATAATCATCACTTACAGCACATCATTACGACGACTGCTAAATACTCGAGTTATAGTCTTGGCACATGGTTGTTTTGGGTTCGCCACCAAGAGTCCCAGTATTTGCCTTGCGTTTCCACAACCCATACCATGTGTTTGCATTTAATTTATATCCAAGGGGCTCCGAGTAGTTAGACGTCTTCGGGTGACTTCTCATCTTTGCACGGTGACACTGTTCCCTCCGCCTGCATAGTTGTGCTCCGGTGTGGTTTGACGTTGATGATGCTAGAACTTGATTTGAAAAAGGAAAAAAAAATCAGATTCGATCCATACCCAGACGCGGGCGCGAAGGAATCGATTAGAGCTTATCGAGTCGGCTGATGCAGCAATCAAGTGAATGTCTCGCCGAGCTTTTTCATGAGTCGAAAGAATTTTCTAAGCAACGTTTAATCTCCTCCGATTTGCGGGTACTTCGGGATATCGATGCATGGTCACTGAATGCAGGTCGTGTTGCTGTGTCTCGCAGTGTGGGTCAGCGCGATAGAGCTTCGTTTAGAAGGATTAGATCTTCATTACATGGTCCGCTTCGAAAATCAATATCCCTCCTTTAATGAAGGCAAAATATAGCTGCTGCGCTTGTGGGTTCACAAAGCCAGCGCGATGAGCTGCGAAGCCTCTGAGCTTTCGGTTCCGGCTGTAGACACTTTATTCGACATGCTTTCGCGCATTTGCAGTTTTCCTTCTTAACCTCTCAGCTGCTCAACCCTCTCGTACGTCCCCGCAACCACCTCCTTTCTTGCGTTCCAAGTTCGTCGGCACCTTACTCTCGCTCGGAGCTTTAGCTTCATCCCTTTTCACTCCTATGACAGCATTGCTTTCGGAGCACTACCCGGTTCGCTAGTTCACGTCAAACCGCTCCTACAGCTAATATTTACCTTTATTAACTCTCTCATCGTAAATGAAATTTTCAGATAACTTTTAGGATATAGCCTGCAGGCTACGAGGCTATCCCTCTACGAATGGGCAAGGCGCTCTGAGGCAGATTGGCAATACTACGAGACAGCTAAGCGATATGTATATATCTAGAGTACATTAAAGAGAAGGAAAAGTGAGTGCATAAGTGTAAAAGAATGGCAGAGAAAAGACCGAGAGACAGAATATATGGAAGCGATGACAAAAATGTCGATCCAAGTGGACATACACGGAAAAAAAGAAACAGTAAATATCGCAGTATAAACTGCTTAAACAACAGGGTACCCACTTTATTTTACAGTCGAACAAAGAATTTTTCTCTATGAACTGAGACTTTAACAGTTTCACTGGATCGTTTACAGTTCGTTACAGCAAATTCATCAATGGTTCCAGTAACAGTGTTCAACTGTCAAAATTACATGAGATGACCGATTTTCATACTGTACGCAGCTGCAATAGTTACAGTGTTACAGTAATTACTACAGAGCGATTCATTCAATTTTACAGTGTGGCCCGGTATTTTCACTATTCTTTCCACAGTTGATGACGTTATCACCAACACACATACACACAAACGTGTGTTTAACAGTGTTGAACTGTTAAAATTTACTTTGGACTACACTGTATTTTGAGCCAATTTGAGCCCTATTTTTCAGTAAATATCGCTTTTCAATCGCTTCGAGTCCAATGTAAACCGTGTACCACGGTATTTAAAACTGTTTCTTTCTTTCCGTGTAGTATAGTTGTATCGTAGCAGGGAATGTATCCGCGCAATTGCTCAACCCTTATTTCCCATCTTACTAGGGCGTTTCGCACCCTAAAACCTTTGCCTGATGCGCCTTTCCATGGAAGTATGTCGTTTAAGAGTTAATAACCGTGCCAGTGGATTCTGATGAACGAAAAGCACTTGGTAAGAAAAACGCTGCGTGCCTTCACATTTCATAGAAAAAAGGGACTCGCGCTTCAGAATTTTTCAAGTGAGATATTTCATGCTTCGATGAAAATGATGAATGGCGTATTAATCAATTAAAAACGATGAATTATTTTCCTACCTGATCAGCATTCATTCACCTGGAGTAAAATTGAATTCTTTTACCGCTTGGATTCACCATCATGCTTAGTTTTTGCTGAAAGAAAAAGCAGGCGAGTACTTTTTTATACCTCGTGCTTTTCGAATCGCCTTTATCCGAGGGTGTGGCATAAAATATGCAGACTACTGTTTTGAATGTCCTCATAAAAATTCCGAACTTTTTACGAAGAAAGCTTGCTCTCTTCCGCTACGCTCTCGAGATTATATAAAATGTTGGTGCTCACTATTGATAAATAGAGGCGTCTATACTATATACACAGCTGTAAATGCAAAATTCAGCCAATGGGAGTTGCAAGTTTACGCGACCGTTTAATAATCCAAAACCTGATTGTTCAGTGATAATATGACAACGTGATATTATGTCAAGACACCGTATAATTGCATATTTGAGGTTGAAACATTATGTGCTAGCTGCAGCTTTCTCACGTTTCATTTTAGACGTGACAGAGCCAAGAAAAACGAGAATTCAACTCTGGGAAGAGTGCAGTGAGGCTCGTTGGATGCAAATAGGAAGAAGATTCTTGTATTATAAGCTTTTGGGTTACTCAACATTCCGTATAACCGCTTTACGGGTTTGTGAGAGCTCCTTCGATGGGCTGACAGTCATGACATGATTAGTTTCTGAACGAGGTCATGCTCGAATGTTGGTGAACAGGGTGAACATCTATCGAGAGATTTCCTTAAGATCGTACGTGCGAGAACAAATCTGCCTCCGAATTTTCTTTCATATCCTTTGATCCTGACGAGAAACTTTTCAATTATTCAATATACGAATTTCGATATTTTCTTTGCCTTTCGTTGTCAAGCATTCCAAAATGCCTGAGGCAAACTTGTCACAACACAATGTGCGAAGCACCGAATAGTGAAAATACGCACTACATTAAGGCTCTCGTGATTACTACACCGGATGCAGGTGTAAGGTCATCGAGAGCTCCACGATGCGTAGAGCAAATGGGAAAGGGAGAGCTGCTATGTCAAATAATATTATCCTTTCAGGAAGAGTGAGACAGAGAGCGAACGAGAAAGAGAGAAACTCGTTACCATCTTGGTTTTTCCTATTCTCGCTTGACCTGAGCGTTCATCTAGGAACACGATGGTATACTCGAGGCCACTTTAGTGTCTGTAGATGCAGCTCAAACAGATCGCGAGCTTGAAAACAGAAGGACGTACAATCCCGTCACTACGAGCGATGAATCGTCCTCGGTACTCCTGTTTACTCGATAGCATCTTATAAACGGATGACTATATGTTTATACAGCCACTCTGCAGTAGCTATGAACTTTTGGATGATATGGTGACCCCAGGCGATCAGTATGCGATAGTTATATGGCGTGTGCTTAGCATGCATACATAGCTTGTCGCTATATCTACGTTTGAATCTTTCCTCCTCTTCGTTCCTCTCTATTTCTCTTTGTTTCGCTATCCTTCTGACTGAAATGACAGGAGGTTACGAAGTTGCCCTGGAGCGAGCTTAAATCCCTGCCTGTTCCCCGCTTGCGTTCCACCATCATTTTAATGTGAAATCAATGTCACCCTAGCATACATTTGCCACATACTGATCCGCCCTTCGTAATTCTCGAACACTCTTTTTTTTATCAAAGTATTCTGCAATATTGAATGTCATTATTTTATATTCTGAGCGAACTGTTTCCCGGGGGAATGGTGTCTGAGGTAATCGATATGCAGAGAGTGCAGTATGAATTCCATCAAAGCAGAGGAATACAAATGTTTAGCTTTTTTTTTTTACAAGTTTTGGACAAATTCAGCTTTTTAAGCTGAGGGATTGCAGCGAGGCAGACGAAGAAACGATGACACTGATTGTAACGACGAATTTCACATTTGGCCTGAGTTAACAAGTTAAACTTGATTCCAGACAAATGAAAAAACTTGACGAATGATTTTGTCATTGCTGCAGAGAGCGTGCGCAGCGTCGAATAACTTTTGCACGAGGATACGTGGATGTCCGGAGAGAAATACAGGTAATCCCTGTGACTGAGGCCGTAACCATAGTCATTCTGGACCAGCTGGGAAAATATTGCATTCCTTCATCCACCATCTTCTCCATATAATACACTCTGTGTGCTTCCGACTTCGTTCCGTATGGCTTTGACAAAATAGTTTAATAAAAAAAAGTTTTTTTTTATGTATGGGGTAAATTACGTGGACGCGGGTGGGAAAAAAACTCCAAGTACACCGCGAATGAGATACGGACGTGAACGAAACTATATTAGGGATTTTTAGATGAGTACAATCTGAGGAAAAGGGCAAAACAAAGAAAGGAAAAAAGAGGACTCTGAAGTTTGCATCGTTGGAATGCAACGAAGCTCATTTTTATGTTTGACAAAAATAATTATTTGAATGCAGAATGTAATTACGATGATAAAATGATCGATTTTTGCCACCCGAAAAGCAGATCGGCTCGAAAAATTTGGATGACAGTGAAAATTGAACGAATCATCAATAAAATCCTCTTCGTTGCATTCCAACGTTGCAAACTTCAGCATCATGAAAAAATAAACCATTTTTTTTGTGATATGGACCGGTAACTATGTTCGGTATGTGCAATTAGCGAATCGTTAATCGATAAACCTCGAAAGACGTACATAAATGATCGTCACGATAGGATTAGTTGTAGAGCTTCTGGCACAGTCGTTTGAGCGCAGATAAACTCTTCCGCTGGCAGGATAGAGGGTTCATAGACGTTTTTTTTCAGGAATAGGTCCGAAGGATGGAGTTGTACGTGCTCTTTTCACGATGAAGAAAGCTATGGTATTAAGTCCCGAGAGGAGGAGGAGAGAGAGAGAGACCTGAAAAGCTCGACAAACCCCAGGCCGAATGGAGGGAGAGACTGGAAAATCGTAAGACCCTTCGAGGGCAAATTTCCATTGGTCATTAGGAAGGATCGCTTTGGTCCGATCCCTACCAGCACACTTGATGCTCCCAGCTTTAATTAAGTTTGCATTTCGTGCGAGTCTTTGTTTGTCGAAATAATCATGCACAGTGACGTGCATGCTTTTTCCTAACAATATATAGTTCTCTGCTTTTCCAACTTACAACATCTTATTGCCGTGTGCAAGCATAAACGCTTATGAAAACTTATGTCCATGGGCAGAGTCTGTTTTTAGAGACTTTGCCAATATGAACATTGTTTGAGCTGATTTTGTATGTACAGCTGCTCGAAACTTGGAGGGAAAAAAGGACGCATACCCTTTTTCTCGAGCAGATAATGATGGCGTGGACCATCTTCCACAGATTCCCCTTTCCTTTCTCACTCCCTCCCCACATATTACTCGTAACAAATATTAACTCGACTTTCGAGGTCTATATCCAATAAATAAGCAAGGAAAGTTAAATTTTTTTTGGTGTGAGAACGAGCAGGAAAGAGGTAACGGATGCGTATTGGCTAGTCTCCCGCTTTCGCTCATCGCTCTTGGAGGGCTTGAACCATGTTTCTGATACCCAAACATCTACACACAAATACCCATAACGGATAGGATGGGAAATAATAAGGTAGCGTGGTCGATTACACCCTTCCTTACTTGGAGAACTCGCGAAAAGTTTATTACGTGAAGTTTTCGCTCACTCTCTCTCACTCGTTGTTCAACTCTATAGTTCTGACGAAGATCAAGAGCGGTAGAATGCAATGAGATATGATTCTTTCGGGCGCTATCCGCTCCATAATATCTGAGTACTTCGTGCATCGATGTTCTTTTGCTTATGTGTGAGTGCACGTACCCTGTATCCACTACAACAGCGATGTACTGAGGAGACAAGAAGCTGTTCGTTCCCTTCCCTTCTCTGATTCTTTATTCATAAAAACCGTGGCTACTTTCATAAATATGAAACGAGAATTATTAACGCTCAAGGTTTTTCACGCTATGGACTCATAGGCAACGAGTAATGCTGGAGCATAGGAAAAACGCTCATCGAACATGGAAGAGATCAACGTTTTTTTTCCCATATATTTGCGTTCGAATCATGAAGGGCCTCTTCACATGCAAATCCAGTATGATGGAGTGTGACATGGCTCTTACGTAATCGCAGTCCTGCTGAAATTTTTGCACAACGGACATGATCCACGCACGATCATGACGTGACGGCAGCAATTCTGTAAAGGTTGCGCACCGCATGATCAGAGGTTTTTTTTCTAAATACAAAAGCAGGAAACTGAGTCCCCGTTTAGAAGATTTAATGATTGAGTGGGACAATTAATGAGACTATATCGCGCCGCCTCACTTTGCTGGTCTTAAACAGTGATCGTTGTGATCTTCGGATGAACTTGTTCCATGACATCTCCGCGAATCCTATGATATTTGTAATCTCAATTGAAAATAATATTTGAAAAACTCTAGTGAAAAATAAATGGATCCCACAGCGATAGAAAGTTCTTGGTACTAGGAATACAATCTTCCTTATAGGTCCATATTGACGTGAACAATGTGCGAGCTTCTCTCGTTCATTCCGCATGATCTTCTTGGTCATATGTACCTGCCGTGACGCATTACAACAACTTCCGCCATGACTGGATCTCATATAATGCAGAACTTTCAAGACAAAGTTGAAGTGTTCCAAACCAAAACGTGATTGAGGTATCATAATGACAATGGATGTCTAGAGTTGTGCTCGCACATCTATACACAATTGGTTCCACTTCCCTTGCCTTTATGCCGGCTGTCAACTTCTATATCTCACAACAAACCATAACTTGATCCTTTGCAGCTCAGATATGCCTGTATCCCTCTTACTGCGTTTACAACAGGCCGACGCACAACACGTGACTTGTCACGCCATAAGGCAGAATTGTGCTATGCACTCGACATACAGAAATGCAGGAAACGATTGTAATACCAATAAGTCGTCACTAATTACTCGTCCTCGAGGTTGAACTGATAACCATGTTTCATAATATTTTTATTGTGGTTCAAAAGTCAAATCAAGGCTGAATTTCGTACTCCCCGAGAAAATATAGTTTTTTTGTTCCAAGCAGTTGCGCGATGGGTGTAGAATTCGAAAGAAAGTAAAGCACTTTGTCATCAGGTGCGGAGACGCACTGAAGACTAGCTGGGTCGCCTTTTATCTTGTTCTCTTCTTCCGTAATTGATCTTTTATAGTTCTTCCTCAGACATTTGGATTTGGTACCTGAGGCTAAATGCTAAAAAGCATACGGCCAAGGACGTTTTCTCATTAATTATTAACCAAAAGACGACACCCAACGACGGATGTTTAAAGATGGAAAGAATCTAGAAATGAATAAAACATACTTCTAGTGGTACCTTCATCACCGGTATATAACTTGTACGACGACAGTTCTACTCCCATAAGACGGTTGCGCATACTGCAGTTGAGATTTGAAACGGAGAGAGAGTGAAAACATAGAAATCACGTGAAAAGGACAAAAGAGAAAGAGACTGGGGGAGGAGAGTGAGCAGAGCGAGAGAAGGGATAAAAAATATCTCAAGTGAGAAAGGAAACGAATGAGGTTTGAGAGCAAGCGCATGAAAAAGAAAAAAAAGGGAAGAGAGGAGGCAGAGAGATAACGAAATGAAAAAGAAAGCGCCAAAGGGATCTCGCGGAATAGGTATTCATCGTCCCGTACGTAATTGGATCGCGTGATTCCTTCTTCTGTCTCACTTCTCCTCCTTCGCTCTTTTTCTCCTCTTTTATCTTTTTGTCTCTCATTCGCTCGTGTCGTCCAACGATCTGATGGGAATTTATTATTCAAATTCAATGTTTCGAAAAAGCCCTTTATAGTCAGTTGCCAAAGCTCGTTTCGCAGATCTTTGTGTCGCTTCTGCTTTCACTACCGACTATTTCAAGGATTAGGAAGTGCCTTTTCACCGTTTAGCAAACTGGAGCGCCGCATTTCATCGACGGCGAAACTGCGAGTTCGGTTTAGCGGATTTTTTTTTTTTTTTGGATCTCATCCAATTTCTTCAAGCTCTGTTTTTGGCCTGTGGATTTTCGATGCGACCGCGATACGGCCCCAACAATCCGCACAGGTTTGAGACGAAAAAATACACAGTGGAAACTAGCGGTCAGGAGACCGTGTATCAAACGGCACTGGACAATTTTGTTCGGCCAGGGCCTGTGCGAATTCCGTTAAAGTCCAATACGCGTCCATATACTTGCGGTATCAGGTTCATAGATGCGGGAATGATGATCCCGACGATCATGTTTACGCCTGGTTAAATCCGCATTGATGTTATGATCTACGAAGTCAGTGGAGAAATTCTATGTTCTCTCTCAAACTCCTCTGATTGGCATTACGAATTGGATGCGTATGATATGACAGCCGCTGGTATGGGAGTTTGTTCTATATGCTCCGAAAGGCATTGCCTAGATGAAAAACATTGCACTGCTATAATTTAACAGCAAAAGCTGACAAAAGGTCACTGTGCCATCCCTGGAGAATTTGTAATGGCTGCACAAATCTACATATGAAGATTTTTGCAGTTGGTTGAACTCAGAGTCGTACTGTAATTGGAAGCAAAATGATTTTGAACAACATCGAGTTTCCAAAGTACCGCACCGATGCTAACATTAAAACTAGAGGAATTGCTAAAAGTAAAACCATATTGCTCACAAGCAGACTAGACTATTCTATCCGGATGAAACATTCCACCAACGAACCCTATAAGCAGCCATCCGTAGCCCAGTTGGACCAGCCGGAATTCCACTGATTGCGTATACTTTTGCACAAAAAGCGTGTCTATGGACAGGAGCGAAGTTGGCGGAAACGTGGATGAACAATACTAGCCAACAAAAGAACGTAACCTGCGTCTGAGGCTATGTTGTATGATAGAAAGTAGGCCCTTTCGGATGGCAGCAAATTCTGGCTAGGTATGTGTGTGCCAAAGTGTTGGCTATTCGTATCGAACCGACAACGGAAGTGGCGAAAGAGATGGAGAGATAGAGGACGAACGAGGAAAATACGTTATCGTCTGCAGTCAGCTGACAAATCGAAGGTAATAGGGCCGAGCGGAATTCTGCCTGGCCATGAGAGTGCACTGAATCTATTGGTACTAGGTTTACGTGCAGATGCCAGTGCCCATACTCCTGGTTGCAGAGTGTATATGGTATATGCCACGATATACGTGTGCAAGTATGAATGTATATAACTAGACACATGTATACATATGTACCGAAGTGCCAACCAGGTTACATGTGACATACGAGCCAGTCAGCTTCAGCTTATTTATATATGGGTATACCTATAGGAAGGCTTCCTTTCTTCAACATTATTATGTGCTAGAGCTTATGTAGCGTGGTCATACTATGGGGTACCCGTCGTTCTCCTCGATCAGCACACAGCCAGACGCACCACCAATGTCATAAAGTTTCAATATCCGACAGAAATACGACTGCCAAAAAATAAATTGCTGTAATTCCGACTGTTTGGCCTGCAATCGTTTTCTACAAAAAGCGACCATCCATACAACGAATGAAAATGAAAGCTTTCTCGAAACCCAATGAGATTATGGGGATAGTGACAAATAAACAGGAAAATAAATCAACCTCGGTCGGATAAAAAAATAAGTGAATATTTTGTGGATGCGAAGACCTGTCATTGAACGCGATGAAGGCGCACTGAATAGTCACAGCGGGTCAGTGCAGCGGGAGATTCCACCCACAACTTGCCGAGCGAGGCCAACGAAGCGCCGACTCCTCACGACGCGCAGACCTGCGCCTCCGTGGCGAATAACTGTTGTCCACGATATAACGCCCGGTTTTACGTAGTTGGACGAAAACGCGACGACGCGGCATCGTGCCAGAACCAGTCGGAACGAGTCCCGAAGAGCATTACTATAACGGCACAGGCATAGGCCGACTTTATAGGCCGACGGGGGCAACATTGCCAATGAGTGCATTTGGAGGCGGAGCACTGCTACGGAGAGCAACCCTTTTAGTGAGTTTCATTTGGCATCGCGATTTCAACATGTACCGATGTCAGCACCTTCATATTTTCACCATAACCAACTCCTTCATTTCTGTCAACATAATTGGCAGACTTTTCTATCGCGATCGTATACAAGGACCTCGAATTCGAGACTCTTCTTTTGTACTGTATCCAATGTCTATCACTCGGAAAAGAAGATCCTAGAACAAGAGAGTTCCGATTGATTTTCCAGAACTCCACATTGATATCGACACTGCATAAGTTGTCACGAAAGATTGACCCAGTTACGGTATTGACCTGTTGGTCAGAGAGCGAGAGACATCAAAAGGAACGTTCCTGTGAAGTGGAGCATTCAAACTAGGTTCCGAGCAATATATGTAGACAACATATCACCTCTGCAGTGCGGTGGTAATACCACATCCCCCACCATGTACTGTTTTTATCAGGTTGCATCGAGGGAAGACAAGTATGACACTAGATATCGAAAAAGCAGAAGGATCCACTGGGGCAAAGGCGTTAGGTTCATATGCCCGATGTTAGACGCTCGTGTCAAAGAAATGTTCATCGATCACAGACCCTGGTGTATCTCGGGACACCGGATCACCCAGACGAAATATTTGTACCGAAAACGGAGGATAGTATCATGGCGTAATTATATCCGGGACTAAGGGACCAATAGATGTATCAGAAAGGTCAGAGGAATTGGAACGTAAGATGTGACTGGCGGGGTTGGTGAACAGAAAAAATGAAATGTAATGAAAAAGACCAGAGTCCTTTCAGAGCATGTCCGACAGATTTACACACTTTAGTGAATTTCTGGTGTCTATGCCATTTCTCTCCTAGCAAAATTATTACATTTTTTTCCCACATTTGGAACATCTTATTGATGACTCCGTTACTATCTTTGGAAAAGCAAAAATTGTAACGACATAAGTTGCTGACCTATGACCAAAATCGAAAATGTATTTGAATTTTTAGGAACAATAGAGAGATGCTCTTGGAAGACTTCCGAGCATGTCTTATTTCTTCATTCTCGAGTCGCCTACTCTCAACACCACAGAATCTTGAAACTTCTATACTCAGTGATGCAGCAACACTAGGAATGGTGTAACTTTGCGTCCCCGGAAATTCAGTGCTGCATAAGGTTCAGGTTTACGCCACCATGCGTCTGAATGTACTTTACATATTCCATGGCATCAAAGCATAATTGCGAATTTCGTTCCTGCGCAAAGCGACTATACGTGCCGCTTGTGATCCACTTTGGATTTTCGTCGGGCACATTTATCGACGCAACTGTCGACATTACTGTACACTTCTTTTTAATTGTGAGTGGTAATTCAACAAGGAAGTGTCTCAAATAATGTTGCTTCATAGAGGGCGAAACGACACGACGAATATGGTGGTGAGTTTTATTATGAAAGTATCCATCCTGTGAACAGACGCGAATATCTCGCAACTACGTCAGCGGTAAAATGTCGTATACAACCTGATGATTCTCATTCCTCAAGTGTTTTCGTCTACGTGTATACGTAATCTCGACGTTAACAACGCAGTAGAGCTTCTGAGAGCTGAAGTAGGCCGTCAAGGAGCACGTGAACAGTTTACGACGCTGCATGTCGGGGCGTCGACGATTGCGGAGATAGAGAGTAAGATTCTCGTGAACAGCGTGGTTAATGAGTGCGAAAATGGGGGGGTATCCTTACATCCTCGTTCTCACGTTTCTGCACCCACAAATGCAACAGGATGGATCGTAAGATCAGCTCTCGGTAAGAATGGCACACTTCTCTATTCTCGGTACGCAACAATAGAAACATTTGAGAACATTCAATACATTCATGTCATCCATCCACCAGTATGTGGTAGTAAATAGGTCAATTTCATTAGACGATAAATGGCGATGGGGGGGGGGGGGAATAAAGAGTCAGCCACGTATACGACGTTGAAATGGAAAAACCAGACGATTGATGCAAGAGAGACGATCAGAAAATATCCTGTTTATTGTTTACGTCTCAATATTAAAGGCCATGCTAAAAATTTGCCATATCCAATTGATGCAGTATATTTTTCGGCTACTTTCTTGGCGGCGGACGAATGTACATTGGTTGGCTCTCTACTCCTCCGGCTTCAATTTCGATTTGTTGGCAGGCTGCCCTGAGGGAGGGGAAATCCAGCCAAGGGAAGACGATGGTAGACGGATAGAGAGCGACCGAGAAAACTGGAGAAAGATGGAGAGAATGGGAGAAACTAAGAGAGGAAGAGAGAGGGATGAGTGAGGCCTCGAGACGAAATCTTAGGTGGTCTGTACTACGTCGACGCAAGACGAGTGGAGACTCCGTGGTAGGTTGGCAGACGCCGAAGAAGAGATTCCTCAATGGAGTGAGGGATAAAAAGCAAATACGTTTCACTCACTCGCGTTTTCCGTTAGCAAATTCAATCTCGTCGGGAGTCCCTTTAACATTGTGCCTGTAATAGGGAGGATGAAGGCGAGACGGGAGGATGAGAAATGGGTGAGAAAGTGAAGAAGGGCTGCGCAGAGGAAACGTGCTTCAAAAAGAGGAGGTGCAGGTGTCGGACGTATAACGACTTTACAGTACCATGCGCTTGCTTGGTCAACGTCTCCCTGTTTGCCTTTTGTCAATCATGCCTACATCCAGGATCTTCTTTTGTCCCTTACTCCGAAGAATCTTCAATTTTTCGCCCACCCATTGACACCTCAATCCCAATCTGTCACAAATATAAACTGGCGGGAATTTGGCATTGAACCATAAACGAGACCTATAATGAAAACGGCGATCGATCGAAGTCGGTTTATGTTTGAGCCACTCAACGAAAGATTATTGAGACGTTTCCAAACGAACCCGAATCCGAATTCATTTTTTTATCAACTGAGAAAATCAGAAGCATGACAGACAGACGTGAATCATCCAATCACAGCAGTTGTCAAATCAACACGAGACAAACCTGTACCGTTAGGTGTGCCAACATGACAGTCGTAATAATTTGAAAGTGTGTCAACGTTCTCAAATGCTGACGTGATGCTATTATGTGTCTCACAAAGTGTTTCTCCGACTTTTGCAAACAAGGGGAAGAGAAAGAACATTTTTATCCCATAAGTCTTGAAAATTGGCTGCCAAAATTTAAAGTGTTGATAGGTTTGTCTTGAAGAAAATGCATTCAATAGTGTCAAGTAACGTACGTTTGAGTCTGGAAATTCAGTTTCGTGGTAATAACTCGAGATTGGAAATATACTGGTATTCAGGGTACATGGGCGGTTGTCACGACGGATCGAGAATGAAGAGCAGTATATAAGGCGACTGGAGAGTGATCGCACGGATGCCCGTGCGATCCAGCTGCTGGCGGTTATACTCGTTGACGATGGTGCTAGGAGACAACCGAGGGTGGAGCACATTGCCTGCTGACCCGTGCAAAATTACTAGAGAGAGGGTCGCGAAGCTGTAAGCTTGGGGGACGTCGACCAGAGGGGCGTCGGTATGTACGGGAGAGTTAACTCGCCTTTATCGGAGATATGGAGACGGAGATATGAAAGCTTGGCGAAATGCCGCAAGGAAAGTGAAGAAATTTTTTCGGAATCCTGAGGAGAAGACAGAAGCGTGGGAGCAGCTCGTATTTCCGTGTATTTCTCTGTCGGTTGCCTCACTTAGCAGCTATTTCTTTCACTCCCACTCAATTAAGAATAAATCGCAAGAGCCAGCAGGAACAGGCTTGATCTTTGGTCGCGAGGGTTTTTGCACGTATACGTGGAGAGACCTGATGACGGAAAATAGCCATGGGTTCTCGTTTGAAAGATAAAAAGAGAGCGCGCGAGAGATAAAGCAAGAAAAAAGACTGCTCCAGTGCTCGGTTGCCGGAGCCAACTTCTTCTCGTTAAAACTTGCCTTATTAACATTTTTCATGGGCTGATGCCTCGACCCGCACGCCAAACGTTGGATAAGTTTGTTTGAGTAGGCGGAGAGATGCCTGGAGACCTCTTTACTCAAATGGGGATGTACAAATATATACATAGAAAAATATAGTTGTTGCACTGACATCAAGTGAAGGTAGACCGAGCTGATTTCATCAGTCGCCAAGGACATAATTGACACGTAAAACAAGTGGCTCCAAGCTTGTAACTAATTCAGAAGCGACACTTTCCATCCGTTTTACCAACTCTTGGTTATCCTAATTTAAATTTTCTTTATAAACTCTAGCAGATTCAACTTTCATCGAATCCTCCTTAACACCTCATACCGTTCATGAAAAAAAAAAAAAAAAAACATGTCCTTACAAAACGCCCCCCAATGTGCGTATGTCTCGGACCAGCGAGCTCTGGCTGAGGGCGTTTCGTGCTATTTGCGAGGGTCTCCTGGGCAAAAAAAAAATAAATATGGGTGGGGAAGATTAGAGGAAACTAGGAGTATGCGAGACATTCCTTGGGGGTCGCGCGGTATGGCGAGAAAGCTTCGGAACGGTTGAAAAGTATTAGCACTGGTATTTAGCCAACAGGGACTAAGTGACCCGGGGCATGTTGAACAAGTCCGGTCCATTAATCAGTGACGTCGTCGGAGAGAGAAACCCTTGGAATAGCTCACACCGAGAAACCCCCGGAAACGGAGTGTCGTAGTAACAGTAGTTGTGGACACTACCCCATGCGTAAAGGAGTTGAGGCTTCATTAGTTACACCCGGATGACACTCTATTATGTTTTTAAGAATAGAGTTTTCCTGCCATGCATTTCACTAGCACGCACTCGCTTATACAACGAGGAATGTCATAGTGTTGCATACATCAGTACCGAACAGTTCCAACCGAGTCTCAAATGTAGGATCAATTACGTTTCCATAATTCAACAGGGCCTTGCAGCTCAACAGTTTCGAAACTATCCACAAACATTGACTCGAGAATTATCAAATGTTCCCTGCACTATCCAAGTTTAACAACCGTTTTCTATCCATGCATTTCCGAAGCTGTGTCACAAGGATATAAGTGCGCGCTTTTCATACGTACCTAGCGGGTTAATCCGTGATCAAACTCTGCCAATATGAGTCCATTCAAGTGCAGGGTTCAGATTTAACACCGTACAGTATGTCAGAAAGGCAATTCCCGAATAAATTACATCCTTTTAATAAACTTTTCCCATACTGCCCGGATTTCAAACACTCCGTTTAATGTCGAAGGAATTGCAAATTGATTATTTTATCAGCGTGAATGTTCGACCTTCTTGCAGGCATAATATCGAGAAAAATCTCGTGTAAGCTTCATTGAAACGCGGATGAAAACTGCCGTAATGAAAAAGCATTAAAAAAAAAAATAGACGACAAACCCAAATATGAACTCTCGCTTTTTCGTTGTAATATTCATTAAAGCGGACGGCAAAAGTGATTCGCTTGGCAATTTTTATTCTCGTAATGTGAATCATAACAGGTCGACAATGTGCAGGAATCATAAGTGGTTCCGGAAAGTGGCAGGCAGACGAATCGACCAATCCGAGAGCATACCAGAGAAAAAGAGAGAGCCATACGCAACATATATAGAACTTTGCGACTCTCGTGTTCGATCGACAGAGCGACGTATCGGTACACGTTGCCCGTAGCATGTCGTGTGCATCAGCAGAGAGACTCGAGGCAGATTGCAACGAATATGTATGTGAGTATATATGGATGTGTAGATGAGTACACGAAAAACCATTAATAGAGATGAAAAGCGAGCTCGACTCGGCCGGATTGATATTGAAAAACGTAGACGGAGCGCGAATCTGGTGGACGGATTTTTACACGTTGCTGCGTTCACAGCAAAGCTACAGAGAGGCACAGTTATATAGAGTCACGGAAACGATCGTATACGCGAATTTTTGTGTGCGGTATGTGCTCTGTATGCAATGCAGGTATTAAATTTCACGAGGACGTGAGCGCAAGCGAGCGAACCAACGAATGCTCGGCAATATTTGCACGGTGGAGCTACATTATAGCTGAATATCATTTCGGAGTTGTTTCCAATTAATGCGGCGAAATGAAAGCTGTGCGAGAGAGAGTAGGGTCAAAAAAACAAGCACATAGACATTCCAAACGGATATATATTTGTTTATTCCTATTTTGACGTCGACGAAAATAGAAAAAAAAATCGTAATCGCGATGCGTACGTCGAATTATGTTTACGCAGTCATCGAGGGTGACTTCTGTGCGACTGAAACTGTGAATGTACAAAAATGTCATCGCTGTGATGTAACGAAAGATTTTTTTCTTTCCCTGCATATACGCTCATGCGAAACGTGAACGGTTTGCGAAATATTGACAACACGATGAAACTTTTTACGGTCTCCCTCGGAAAATCATCCCGATCTCGTTATATAAACGGCAAAATTCATTATTTTTGAATCATTCCCAATTGTGTAGCAAATTTATTCGTCGGGGTGCAAAAAATGATCGTCACCGTAGAAATACTGCGAATCGAGTGGCTTTAAAAAAAAAGTTTCATTGTTACGATGGAAACTCCAATATGTACCGTTTAAAAAACGATATGCATAGGTGATTTTATGGTATGGCGCAGAAAAATGTTCCCATGGTTCCACCATGGATTTCGAATCCGCAAATTGTACGTGAATGTCACGAAAACACTCGAAATATTTTGGAGAGTCATTATGTTTCTCTCCTCGCTGCTGCCTCCCTCTTTTATGTTCTTCCAACACTTGAATGCAAATAAAAACACTCGTTCGCAACTGCTGCTATACATTCGGTAACGAATCTTGAATCGTTGTATAAATCTACGAAAACGAAGAGCATTCGGTGTGAATAATTGTCGATAATTTGATGTTGCAATGAGAATGCCAATTCGGGTTGTTATTGGTATTTTTCAATTACATGCGGGCCAAATGGTGATTGGCGAAGCACCAGAAGACATTTTCGTTTATTGTTTCGCAAATGAGAAGATAATTATCACAGAATTCATATTTGTATTAAACTGGATGAAATGACTGGTTAGCAAGAACATTCTCCCAATAATTTTCCCGTGATCTAAACATTCCTATCATTCCATGTATAAGTTTCATCTCGATGAGTTTACTCGGTCAATTCCATCGATTTTATGTGCAATTTGGCTGTCGAAATGATGACGCAATGGTCGAAATGATGATCATCGTCGACTTTTTCCCATTTCTCAGCAAAAATTGAATGTTCTGTGAATTACACATGTAAATGTTACACTTTGATGATCTGATGAAGATTTACTTGAAAAAAAAAAATCCACAGCTTGGGTATTGCAAAGAGCGTATAGAGAAACTTAGTGGCAACGTTTGAACGTAATTTGAAAATCATATTCACATTCGAGTGGTGAGGAAAACGAAACTGAAATGACTCGAATTGGGTGAAATGAGTGGCGTTCGTCGTCATCTCTCTTCACAGCATTTCACTTGGGAATAGAGAGAGAAAGAGAAAGAGGGAAATCAAAGGAAAGACTCATGTCTGACTAGGTAATAGTGAGCGTGAAGCTCTCTCGTTTACTTGGTCGCTGCCCCTTTTCTCGTTGATACACGTCGGATGTAGAGAACGCGTGGCGGGCGCCGATATAGCCTGGGAAATGAGCGAACGGGCGATGTGGCCGACGGGAACTGGTGCGAAATGGCCGACCAGAGGCAGAATGATGGTATGGGGTCGACATAGGGCGAGTTATAGATAGTGTGTGTACGTGTATGTTGGTGTTGAGTGAGAAAGGGAGGGAGGGAAGAGCTAGGGGTGCCCAGGATGAATGTAATTAAAGTGGTGACATGCTAGCCGTGGGATATCACCGAGCAACTCTCCCGTAAATCCTCCAACCCCTTCAACTATCCTCTCTGCAATCCTACCAACCCTCAAGATAATTCGGACATCGTGTAATCGATATATTCTCGAACACCCTCTCTCACTCCTTCCTTCCTTCCTTCCCTCTCGCTGCCCCTCGATCTCAAATGCTGCCTGCTGCTTCTATGTACCAGAGGTGTTTCATTTCCAATAACCAGCAGGAAACACTGTGTGGAATCAATGCTCAAGGGCATCGAGCAATCTCTTCAGAAATTTTGAATATAATAACGCAGTTTATTCAGAAACCTCAAAAGTCAGTAACACTTTGCCGGGGTCTTTTGTGGTTTGATTTCAAGTAGACCAGCAGAACTTTGCTGTACAAAAAATAATAAAAATAAACGGAAATTCATGGCTTTGGGAAATAAGTAAACACATCGCACGGCCATGACAAAACTACTTACACAGTAGCGTTTTGATGCGGGGGAAGAGGGGGAGGGAAAGCCTAAGAGAGTAAATCAATTTAGCCAGAAGTTTTTCGTGATGCACGTGCGACACTGGAAAGAACCCGGTGGAGCTACTCTTTCTGCCGTGTAACGGTATGTGTGTCGTGCGTGCCCGGCTCTTAGTTCGCGAAGGGATACAAGGAGCTGAAAGAACGACTAGGCAGGGAATTGGTGAGGGGAAAAAGTTGCTTGCGGTACGTCCCTTCTAATACAATGACAGTTTTGGATTACGGCCTAACACAACTTCTGTTCACTCTGGACTTACTTCCTAAACTTCCACATTCCGTGCCTTTAAATCCTCTTAGTATTTCGCCCTTCCTCCCTGTTCTGCCCTCTCTCTCTCTCCCTCTCTCGCTCTGGACCTCTCTCTACTCCTGTTTTACTTTTGCGGGGTAGAAAAACTTTCGAGAATGTCACTTTTCGGTGGTTGTCTTGGGATTGTTCATAACGAGGGTCGACCGAACGCATCATACGATACGTACCAACCTCCAGCTTCGTTTCGTCGTTCGTATCTTTGTGTATATTTGTCATTCCAGCCAAAATTATTTTTATGAAATCATCACAGTGTCAAAAAAAAAACTTGCGACAAATTGAAATTATGCAAATTTATTTCTCATTTTTTTGTTTATTCCCTCGAAGTTTACCCCTCATGAAAAAAAAAACTGTCAATTTGTCTCATATAAATCTCGTGATTTCTTGCTTTCCCTCCCGTTGATTTATACGCTTTAATTTCCGAGTTGGAAGCTCTGTGTTCTCCGCCATTTACCACCGTACTCCCGTTGATATCGTGACTGAGGATTTTTTTCACTTTCATGTAAAAAATAGTCACATTTCCTGAAGGAGCATGGCTCCGCGATTAATTGTTCCAATTTATTTCATTTTATGGGCAACTGTCTGATACGACACTTCCCCAAAGCATCTTATCAGCACATGATTGCACGTTTTTCTACATTCAACTGTGAATCGGTCAAAAAAATTCGATTCATCAATAAGATCCATTCTTTCTTCGAATCTTCTCTCACGAATAGCAAAGTCGAATTTATTAAGGACATCGAGCTTCTGCCATCCGTGAGGATCCCATAATTAAATCGCATAAATAGTGTTCGACGTTTTCTGCGTTATCTATGAAACTGACACGGTCCATTACGAATTAATTGTAAACCATTAGCCGCCGCATTTTTGAATAAATGTAAATTTGGTCCAATTAAATTTGTTCGCTTTTCTGCATGACAATAAAAAAATTGACAGCTCCCAAGCTTTACACCATGCGACTAAACGCGTACATTAACGTACACATAATATCGAATGCCTTACTGCTGTGACCATCACTGCGTGTGATACTCTAGCAGATGCAGAGTGCTTTTTAGAAGCTCATCTGGCGGAGAATCGGGTCACGCTCTTGATGGTCACGTTAAAAGCTCGTGGATTACGTACCCGTCAAAAATGAAATAGTATAGAAAAACCTATCGCCGACTCAGACTCAGCTTCCGACAGCCAAGAACGATAACGTCCATGGTCTAATGAATTGTATGATGAACACGCGTTGACTTACCTTCAGTGACTTCCAGACAATTGAAACTTTGTTATCATACATGATCATTACAATATCTTCAGCAGACATTCAAGACAAAATACTCCAACCAGATATATTCACAAAGTCGATTGAATAGTTCATTTCGGATTTATGGAAAATCGGAAATTATTATTTAAGAAGATGGAACTAATCACAAACCCATACGGTCACCAAAACTTTATGATTTCTGTCTCATATGAAAATCAACATTTTCCAGGGGTTAAAAGAATAGACGAACTCATAGATTTTCGAAAATCTCCCCAATCACGAATATTCAGACTCGACTGTAATCCACATTACAGTTACATGTACTTTTTCGATGACTCTGAAGTTTACATCGTTGGAATGCATCGAAATTCTTTTCAATTTTTGGCAAAAGTAATTATTCAAGTGCAGAATGTTATTACGATGATAAAATAATCGATTTTTGCCACCCGCAAAGCATATCGGCTCGAAAAATTTGGATGACATTAAAAATTGAACGAATCATCAATAAAATCAAATATTTTTCGTTGCATTCCAACGTTACAAACTTCAGCATCATACTTTTTCACGCCTTTCGAAATTGTTGTAATTTTCGAAACGTCTTTTTTCCCTTGATCAGGATCACATGAAGTTCAAATTGAGCTGAATTTTTTCAATGAATAATAATTTATGATCTGACTCGTGCATTCGACGATTCGTGACACTTGTGAGTACGTACCGGTGATGATATGGAATTGAAAAATCAACAGTATTGTTTAGCATCTTCCCGAAGTAGAAAAGGCCAGTGATTACTCACCTGAAACAAAATAAAAAAAACATACTTATAATTATAGAGTAATGTGGGCAAATGATCGACATAGTGAAGCTTAGACACGATGGAATATAAAAACGTCAAGTTATTTGTGCGGAGAGTATGAAAAAATGAAAACATGGTTTGGTTGGACGGATGAAACAATCAAACGACGTTAACGAAGGACATTGCGAAAGATCGATAGGAGAGTGCAAACGCGGGGGTTTTTATACGTGGGGGCGTATTGGCAGACATCGACGAAACAGCGAGTAGAATCGTGAATTAATCACGGAACTTCATCAGAATCCTTGTATGAGAGAATCTATAGAGGGACATCGATGGAAGCTAACAATTTCACGAGCGCAGAGTCATGTTTTATGGTACACAGCCCGAGGCGAGAGAAGGATCGGTGCGCAGCAGGTAAAACGCAAAAGTTTTCTGGAAGAGCACGAAATATATCTATAGAGTGTATTCGTCTCCGAAATCCTCATTTTTTAAAACGTACATATTTTCATGGTTAAAAAAATGAATAAGGAAAGTTCGGTTTACATTTACCTTATCAAAAAAACATGATAAAATGACTCTGAAGTTTGCATCGTTGGAAGGCAACGAAATTCTTTTTTATTTTTGGCAAAAGTAATTATTCAAGTGCAGAATGTTATTACGAAGATAAAATGATCGATTTTTGCCACCGGAAAAGCATCGGAAAAGCTCGGAAAATTTAGATGACATTGAAAATCGAACGAATCATCAATAAATTCAAATATTTTCTGTTGCAAACTTCAGCATCGTATAAAATAGTATTTCGTACAAAGAGAAAAGGATGAAAAAGTATATGAATTGCTATGGAGGATGCCACGAAAATAAAAGTCGTGAAAATAATGATTAGATGTTAATGTTAATCGATATGATTCTAGACAGATACACGGGCACATTCATATATACGTCAGTAATAACGTAACGGTGGATTCACAGTTGGAGTTATTGACGTTCACTATTGGCGCTTAGTCGGCCGAGCGCTTACGGATTTAGCTCCCCTTTAGCAGTGTTGGCTTGTGTAGAGAGAACTGTTAATTATAATTCGATGTCGATAATGAGGGTAAGCGGCTTATGGAGAATGCAGCACCAGGCAGAGTGAATAGGATCAAGGGAGCATAGGAGAGCTTGAGCATTTAACCTATATCCGTTCGCTATTGGAACTCGTATATAAAGAAACGGATGGAGAAAGGATAGAACAATACACACAGAGTGCGCTTGGTCTCGTTTAAATGTTGTATAAAGAGAAAGCGAACGCGAGAGTCAATAGAATAGAAAGCATTGAAAAAGTCTATCGCTAGAAAAAAGCTCAAACTACTAATTTAATCTCCATATATCGCGTTGATTTCGCACAAATCTTGACGGACTTTTTCTGAGAGTCGCAAACGATACCTTCGAAGGTTGCACTATATCAAACTCACTTACGCATTCAGAAGATATTTGGCTCCAATTCATCCGTCGACTGCACGTTGGAAAATGTATCGAGAACATCTGAAGAGTTCAAACGTATACAACACTCAAGCTAGCAAGGCAGCAGATTGTGTGATTAAGATAGTCTATACATGTGTGGCTAAGGTCACAGGCAGTTCTCGTCAAATAATTAATTAACTGTATAACGTGACATCACACGAAGCAAAAGGCCTTGGGCTCTGAAATCCATTATCCGGAGGAGGTCGGGCTTTCGGCGACGAGACTACGAAATTGGAGAATGATGAGAAAGTCTCTCTCCCTCTCTTCTTCTCTTTCATGTCCTTAGATTCATAAAGTATATGTGATTCGTCAGAGACTCGGTGGAGTTGGGAGAGGAACGGGAATAATTATATCAGTATGAAAACTTCCGGCGTCTTTTACAACTATTCAGACTCTCTTTTCCAATCGAATATGTTCCTCGTGGAAATGTTGTCTTTATGGAAATTCCGGATAGAGAACGAGAATCCTTTTCGATCAGCATTAATTAGATATTTTCTTCTGAATGTCGATCTTTAGCACGAGAAGCTTCAACGTTCATGACAATGTCACTTGACAAAAGTACTTTGTTGCCGGCTTGGCCGTCCGAGGAAAGTTTCAACGATTCAAATGAACGATCGGATAAAACCACGTAAGAGGAATCTCTCGCCTATTGCCTCAAACAGCCGCCTCCGAGTGGGAGAGGTCTTAATGGTTAATCGAGTTTCGAATCAAATTATCGCTAACGAGCAAAGTTGTGAAAAGATATTGGAGATGTTACGGCGGGAAGAGTTCCGTGTGATGCGAGCGACTCGAAAGTTTCGTAGTTGCTTAGAGATGATCGTTTTGACGTTTGTAAATCGCGTGTGTAGCGAGCGAAGGACTGCACCGAGTGAGTTGTTTGTCATGCGGTGCTCATCGGATTAGCAGAAGGTACACGGTCCGTTGCATTTGTTGGTACCTGCATTCCCGTAGCCCGAGTTTGTCAAACGTTGATATGATTCTAAGCAAGAGTGGCATTTTCCAGAACCCAATTCCCCAGTCTTTTTTTCAGAGGAATATTAATGCATCAAAATGGAACAACGTGGGTAGGATTATTAAGGGAGCAGCCCTTTTGGTTGAGAGTTTTCTGAATGTGAGATATTATACTTCCCTGCTGTAAGCTTTTCATGAGGGGTCACTCAATAGTAAAAAAACAGGATCGATAATCATCGTTACAATTGCTGTTCCGCTTGAATCGCAACTGCACTATCATTCGTCTCAACCTGTAGCTCTTATTCTCATCTGAGATTCCCCCGCCTCTGTTCCGCCCTGTTGCACGAGATTTTCCAAGGATTGGCAATAATTAGCCTCGTCACCGACTGCTAACCCGGGAGTCTCGAGAAACGTGTAATTAATCGAGTCAAAGTTCTAATTGGCATGGGATTTGTGAGCGTCTGGATGCGTACGTCTGTTTCATTAAATGGAGAATCATGCTTGGATATAAACGTGAAGGGATTTTGGAGGATAACCCGCCGGTACATATATATAAACAAATAAAATTCGTCCTCTGTCGATCCTTTCGTGGCGATCAAAGATTTTTGTCAGACAGGAAATTGCTATAGTTTGCTCAAAGAACCTGCTGACTCATGAACAGCGACATGATATTTCCTCTTTCCATGCATCCGAAATACGCACTCAAAGCTCCAGCTTCACGATAAACAAACGAAACGAACCAACAGACAGAGAAGAAGCGTATTATCTTTTCGCGAAAGAAACAAAAGGAGTTGTAGAACTACGACCACGTTGCGCCCAGCAGAGAACTTGCAAACGCAGTTATGAAGTCTCGCGACTATACGAAGATGAATTTCCACCTGGAGCTCTGATGCATGCGAATTCATGAAACTTCTAGCAGAAACACATGCGAGTACATGGAGCTGTCATTATGGTGTTTACGAGAGCATAAATCTGGGCTTATTTTAAGTCACAGCACGCGGTGCGAGATCGTAGTTCAAAAACCTCATGACAGCCGAAGTCTACAGCTTTTTCATAGATTTTTCATTCTTCGAAATGAAGAAAGAAAAAACTCTTACGTGTCGTCTTATTGCGAGTGAAATGAAATTTTTCGAGCAGATAATTATGAAGATTGCAATTTAAAAAAGTGCCTATAGTCGTTCCGAAGTGCGCCCTTGCCGTGCAATGTCAAAAAGTATGACGTTGGTGTTGCAAAAAAACGGTGGATTTGTTCTTGAAGAGGGTATATTTGTATATTATTGGTTAGTTGCAAGTTGTTCCGGTGAAAGGAGAAAAAGCGGATGATTCTCGAGTGTACACACGATGAGGTAAAGAGGGCCATGGTTAGCTATAATATATATATACACAGGGATAGACCTACATATAGTCTAGGTAAGGTGTATGGCGAGGGGTAGAGCGAAGCAAGGTGAGGTACACAGCAACAGCAGTAGAGAGAGATAGAACGAGGGCCGAAGCTGGTGCTGAAGCAAATTGCCATGGCAACGGCTTCGCTACGGATTCCATTTACCTATCGCTATGGAAACGTGGGGTGGCGCTCAAAGCTGTGCTGGCTGCGTACGAGAGGGAGAAACGACGAGAGGAGATCGGAGTGGGTTGACGAATGAGCAAGAGGAAGAGGAAGGAGTGCGAGGGGAAAAAGGGGTGGGGAAGAGAGGGGGAGGGGTTACACCGTGGAAACACCGAGATAGTATAACGAAGAGAGAAATGGAGAAAGAGCGGATCGAAAACGTTGGAGAGGTGCTGTGCGTCGAACAGGTCGAGGAAAAAGGTAGGCAAGGCCAATATGTATACGTGTTAGTGTGAGAGGGAATTGGAGGAAGTCTTGTCAGATACGATAACACACTAACAGATATATCGATCACCCACGATGCCAAGTTGGTTGTACCAGCTCTTTACACTTGTAGAAGGGCCTCGGGGTTCCTATTCCATGGACCTCTCACACATACACCTATAAACGTGTCAGACATATCTCCAGTCTCTTCACGCATCTCTCTGACTTTGATTTTAGATCCACTTTTTTACACCTTTACTCTGTTCCTTCGGCATTGTGTGTTATTGGCAAGGGATGAGGGGTAGAGATAGCCTTTTTACGACGTTTCTCACTTTACATTGTTATACGGTGCAGCATGTTCGGACTATTTTCAACGAAATATTTCACCATCGCCCGCATATATACCTTTTTCAACCTTTATGAAGAACGTATGAGGATGCGCATATTAATATCTACGAATTTTACTTGCCGAAGAACTTGCGGTTTGGTCGAGTCTAATTCTGCTTTTTTAGCCACTGAAACTCGAGAAAGAAACTTTAGAGATTGCAAATTTCATTGGGAAGTTTCGAACTTGTTTGCGCAATTAACTTTTCATGTATATGCATTAGCCAGGCTAATTTTATGCTATGAAACGATCGTTGTACGTTATACCAGCAGCTTTGAGGAGGATTCCACCTGAAGAGTGTAGAGTGTATGCTCTGCTGTCTTTTGCCCCACCCCGCCCCAAACTGCATCTTCTTTCATCATTCTCTCGCAACAGCAACAGTAATGGCGAGAGTTGCCAACCTATAATACCGTTACCCCAACACGTGGACGCTCGTGATGTCTGCACCCTTTTCCTCCCCCCTCTGTCCTCCTGTCTCTTTCATCCTCTCTCTCTTTCTCTTCCTCGCCCTCTTTCCGTCTTTTACTCGCTCTATCATCACCACCCTTGTGATGTGACGCCGCATAATTGCCAGTAAATTATGTAACGTTTGAGTTTGCTAAACGCAAATGGCTCGACGCGCATCACACTCGAGGGAATGATCCCGGAAAAGGTGGCATTAATTACATGTGACGATTTTAGTAGAATTTCAACGTTAAACCATGCAATACCAAGAGAATTAAACTTCTCTCGTCTCTCTGGGATCATCATGTAACAGGTTCGATCGTTTAACGAGCCGACTGACACGCAACGATGGTAATTTCCTTCCGTAACAGCAATTTTATTCAATTTGTTTATGTTAACAATTCATATCTCTATTTCACGTTCAATGCCTGAGAAACCGACTGGCTTTGCAAAATCATAAATTTTAACGCGCATGGAAAAATTTCGTTACGTGATATAATCTTTTCTTTTTCTGCTCGGAATATTCGTTTCGAGTGCATGAAAACGTCTTGCCATCTTGATGTTACGCGCGGCGGACAGTTATCTCCTGAAATTTTGATGATTTGCTCTGGATATTTTTCACAAAACATTATGCATCATACATCGTCCCTTTTCTTATTTGCCCAAATCTGCTTCACCTTCTTTGAAGATTTCACGAGGATTATTCGGCTTCACTCCGTTCGCGTGCTTTATAAGTATAGATTTTTCAAGGATATGGGATATTGCGAAAATCGCCAAAACCTGAGCAAAAGCTTCGCAGAAAGACGAGGATAAAGAAAATGAAAAGCAACGATAAAGCCAGCGAGAGAGTAAGAGAAAGCGAGAGAGAGGGCAAAAACGAGAAGGAGTAATATAAAACCGCAGAGCAGAAGAGAGTCTATACGGGTAACCAGATTTTCCGATTGAAAGGATAGGAAAAGCGCACACTATGTCTACGTCTTGCTATATCAATGTCCCTTTCCATGTCGCTCTTCTCTTTTACTTTCCCTTCTTACCGATATCCGTCCCTATATCGATCAACGTTTTTGCTCCGTTCTGCAAACCATAGATCTAACTTGTGTAGACCTTTCTGTCTTATATATAGTAAACGCAACCATATATCTATACGAGTTTTTGTCGGCATGCACAAATACACAGCATAAAATTGGATAACCGTAAAGTATAAATATTCCAAGAAGTTTGTTGATTCGAATGATTTTTTTCACGCTTGATCGAATAACGAGAAGATTCAGATCACGCGATACGTGGGTTGATTTTTAGCAAAGATTTCACCGAGATTGTTAAGGATTTTTCGATGAATTTTTTGATTGATTGCTTGACCGCAAAAGTCGACTTCGAGGTCTTTATTATTGTTATTTATATTTGAATCACTATAATCGATTTCTTTAAAATCTCTCGTTTCAAATGCGAAAGGAAAAGACGCAAGGGCAGAGGGAAAACGAAGCAAAAGAAGTTAAACCTTTTGCCCAGCAGCTGATACGCCTCGCATTCTAAGTTACCATAAGAAGACTCCGCGTCTTCGTACTCTTTCATAGTTTATGAATCGGTGTAGAGGATTACAGTGCACAATTCGACAGTGGTCCAGTGTGGGAAAAAGGATGAAAGCACGGTAGCGGGGGTGGTGGACACAAAAGTAGAGAAGAGAAATGGAGGGAATAGCGAGGGGTGGTTAAGCGGATTTCGACTGAACTCGAGTTGGCCATGGGTTTTTCAATGCTTCCAGCGACGTACCAGTTCAACACGAACGCCTTGGGGCCGGCACTAAGAAACGAATGTTCCATGATGGGCCTCGAAGATTTATACACTCATACACCTGTCGAATCGCCTCGGGTGTCAACGTCCCATTTTTCAAAAGCCTCTCGCAACTGTCAACAAAACGTTTTTGCTCGCCTAGTTGAAAAATTATTGAGAGTTTGGCAGAAAGCTCAACTTTTAACAATTTCAACCCTTTCGGCCTTGTATAAAATCTTCAACATTCCAATTAATCAGATTCTTCGATCCTGGACAAAAAATTATCTTTTGATCGATCGATCGATCTTGGTTGATCGATTCTTCGGGAAATTTGTTATTCTTTCCATGCTTTAGGGTCTAAAGAAAATTTCCGGAAAACGCGCAGAAAAATAACGCATCGTTATATATAAATGTCTATTTTTTTCTGTAAGAAACGAGCACGTTTTTTTCCTGAAAAACCTACAAGCTCTGAAATCTTGTAAAAATATAGTGAAAGTGTTTTCCCAAAGACTGCTGATCGGCTACGAAGACTGGGAATATCAGGAAAAATGGGCACGTATGTGCGAGAGATTTCAAGCGTGCTGTACGTATCTCTGACGAAAATCATCGATCGTAAACGCCAGGGTCCGGAAAAATGTTCAATCCCAGTGCTTCACCGTCCGTATGTCCGATAATCGCGATGCGAATGGATTTAGGAAGAGATTCTGATGAAGACTAACAAAGTGTGTGCGAGAAGAGTGACGTAGAGCGAGAGAGGTGGAGAGATAGAAAAAAAAGAAGCGAGTTACGCGTCACTAGGAAAAAAAAGGTTTGAGCGTTGAAAATTTTACGAGAGATGTTAAAGTCAACGGTTCGTTTCTCGTGGAAATGCACCCATAAATGGTACATGCGCTTGTAGTCGTACTTCACCGATTGTATACATTGTAAGATATACATCGAGTCAGGATTCCGGTTGTAGTTACGTTGCCATGAAAATTTAGCATTTATGTTTCCTCCTTTGAATACGATCTTTGAGTTGCCTACGCTATGACTACGCTCGTGTGCAAATTCCATTCTGAAAACTGATTCGATATTATCGGCACAGGCATCACAGATATACTCGCATATTCGTCACAAACGGTCGAATTGATTTCTCTCGGAATAAATATATGTACATGCGTTCGTGTACACGATGATACGTACTACATATATTAGGCGCATGCACTTCAGTATAGGTAGAAAGTGTGGCGGAAGTTTCTTTGAACTCCAAAAAGCCCCGAGGTGCAGGCAGCGGGTTAGTATAATAGTCTGCGTATGTATATGTTGCAGAGGCAAGGAGGGGAGGTTGTAGCTTCGGAGTTAGGGGTGAGCATACTGTCACGACGACCAGGGGTCGAAGGTTCTTCGTCGCATGCTAGAAATTCACCCATATCGAGTTCTCACTATCGAAAGGACGTAACTAGAACGACGCGACCTATAGATTGATACCGTTGAAGCTCTTTCATTTGATAACCCTCAGTATCGCTTATTGGTGTACGCTATACACAACATGTACTGTACAGTTGGTTGTCAGCAACGCTTTGAAAGGGACCCCACGCGTGTTTGTCACTCCAACGAGTTTATAAACGCATTTGCGCTATTGGACTTCCCGCGCTATTCCCCCTTTTCCTCGAGGACCAACCACTACGGACATTCATATTACTTGTATGGGCTATTCCATGGAGAATCGTCAATGTGTTCAGGAATTCATTGATCGCGAGTGATTTATTTTCAAACGCGCCTTGTTTTAGCCAACAGAGAGCTCAAAAGAATCAGAAGAAGAAAAGTCAGAGAGAGAGAGAGAGAGAGAGAGCGAGACGAACGCTGTCATTACGTTGTGTTTCACGTCTTTGGTTTATTGAATAAAAAAATAATTACTGTCACGTCAAGAGATCTCATTCATTTTACGACCTTCGTGACTTCTAGCAGATTGTTTGTCACAACCATTAGAAATTTTCGCACCTCCTCAGCCGTGTAATTTCTCGTAACACGCATTCCAGCTTATGACAAATTTATATCACGAACGTTACACAAGCGGCCAAGTATTGCGAAGTTTCTATTTTTATTTTTTATTCATAAAAGCTCCATGGAATGTCGAAGTACAACATGATTTTAGCATTCAACTGCTTCAAGAATTCTAAAAGCGCGGAATAGTTAGAAGTAATTTGATTGATGGTATTAGCAATTTAATACAATTTTACGATCGTATGTTGAGCGGATTCGCAGAGTACGGACCGACCCGAAAATCTCCCCCTATCTCTCTCGCTCTCGCTTGCTCTTAACGATACCGGACGTAATTAATTGCGATTTCACTCTTTCCTGCACTTAATGCGTGGCCTCGTCGTGTTTTGCGGTCGCCTTTCTCCTCGTGTCTGTCTCTCCCGTTCGTACAATCGTGAACAACGACGATATACGCGTATACGCGCGTCAACCTGAATATACGAATGTCCAGTCAAATCGTAATTACGCAAACGCGATCAGAGGAAGACAACATAGCCAAAACGTAAAAGCCGACCGGGCTGAACTGGACTTCACCGCGTCTCAGGTGGTGATTTTCCAGTACAATTCCACTCGGAATGATATCCCGTAAAATCCTTCCGTATAATTATAGAACCGTGCATTCAAATTATACCGGATTCCCTTTAGAGATCCAGTTATTTTTCAGTTTTTCATAATTAATCAGAAATAATGAAGAACCAATAAAATATGATGATTCGACCAAGAAAATAAAACCCACACATATGCGGAGTACACGGAAAAATAAAACAGTTTAAAATACAGTGGTACACAGTTTACATTGGACGCGAAGCGATTGAAAAGCGATATTTACTGAAAAATAGGGCCCAAATTGGCTCAAATTACAGTGTAGTCCAAAGTTAATTTTAACAGTTCAACACTGTTAAACACACGTCTGTGTGTATGTGTGTTGGTGATAACGTTACCAACTGTGGAAAAAATAGTGAAAATACCGTGCCACACTGTAAAATTGAATGAATCGCTCCGTAGTCATTACTGTAACACTGTAACTATTGCAGCTGCGTATACAGTATGAAAATCGGTGATCTCATGTAATTTTGACAGTTGAACACTTTTATTGGAAACATTGATGAATTTATTGTAACGAACTGTAAATGATCCAGTCAATCTGTTAAAATCTCAGTTCGTACAGGAAAATTCTCTGTTCGACTGTAAAATAAAGTGGGTACCCTGTTGTTTAAGCAGTTTATACTGCGATATTTACTGTTTCTTTTTTTCCGTGTGAGCCCTCAAACATTAAAAAGAATGGATTTGATGACAAAGTCTCAAAAATCACTCGTTTTCGGTGAATTTGTCGATGACTTGTCCATTTTAGAAAAATCATTTTAATTTCGATTATTTCGACCAAATCCATGCAATTTTCAATGCATTATTAATGCTTTGGTAAACAAAAAAAAAATACATAAAAAAGATGAAACAATAACATTGAGTCGCGAGCGAAAAAAATGGCTGTTTCTTGCGAGCATATAATTTCGCGGCATCAGTTCAGCTTTGGTAGAATTGTTTATCGGACTGTACGGTCATAGATCATTGTAAAACAACAAGCAAATAATTTGGGCTTCACCGCGAGGTCGATCAGGACAGATTTCTACGTGCTTGAATTTAGCCTGTTCGGCTCGTTGGCTCGGATAACAGTGAAGGTCTCTTTTGCCGATATAGCCACGCTGTATTTGCGATAACGAATCGCCATAAAGTCTTGTGAACGGGTTATACATCGCCCTCCCCCTCCCTTTATCTATCTCACTCTGTTCTTGCTCTTAGTTCAGTCGTAACTCCTTAAGTTTACGAGTGTGTCGGTAGCGCGTGTTATACGGAGGGAACTCTGGCCGTATACGAGCTAGAACAACTTCAACCCTTTCCAACCCCTTATGGCTCGGAAATGAATGCTTAGAGCATATAATATCCGGTTGTAAATTCAACGGTGTGCCTGTGTCAGCTAATTCGTTATCTCGGCGATACGT
Source organism: Diadegma fenestrale (assembly GCA_037043255.1). Classification (NCBI taxonomy): domain Eukaryota; kingdom Metazoa; phylum Arthropoda; class Insecta; order Hymenoptera; family Ichneumonidae; genus Diadegma; species Diadegma fenestrale. The sequence goes on along the minus strand of CM073309.1, from coordinate 13,113,818 downwards.
GAGAGACCGAAATCGAGTAAGGCTAATGATTCCGCAACAAGAAGTTCATTGAGTCTATAATGAATTGCATGAATATGATTTGCAAGTCTAAAAATATCCAAGCAACCGATGCAACAGGTCATTTGACCATGCGGAGCTAATCAGTGTTGAAAAAATCACGAAATTCGACAATTCAATGTTACACTAAACGGATAAAACCAAAATCGTCAATCACCGCGTGTCAATAATATTAATTGAATCACGGGCAATAACGTCAATAGAAAAATCATCGCATGCTAACGATAAGGAAACTTTGTGGCGCGAGGAGCGATCTTGATTAGTGAATTTATGTCGAATGAGACGTAGATTGTATGATTCATAAATCGTTCCACTTTTATAGCTTTTAGCTAGAGTTCTGAGTTATCGTTGCTTCATCGGATACTTTATTCACACGGGGTTCAAAGAAAGATTCATCTGATATGTACGTGAATGGAGCCCAGAGACGAAGATCGCGAAGGGATGATAATGATTAAGATGAGAACACGAGTCGATCGAGGAGGCTACACACATCGCACAAAATGCAAAGACGTTCAAAAAGAGTGAGAGAAATAAAAAGAGAGTATGGAGAAACGGAGAATATAGCGACAGAGGAGGAAAAAATCAGGGAAATCCTTCATTAATCCACCTGAAATGCATGCACGTTACTGATTGCGATGTTCCCGGTAGCCTGCGCAGATATTCTTAGGAATTCTCCATTCCGGACAGCGTCGACTTATTCCCCTTTCCCACGCATTCAAATCCAAGCTAGAACGTGCCTGAATATCTAAATATTTTCGTATTTCACCTGAAAGGCGGCTAATGCCCGAAAATCTATGTGACGTCCAACATGGAAAAAAAGAAACAGTAAATATCGCAGTATAAACTGCTTAAACAACAGGGTACCCACTTTATTTTACAGTCGAACAGAGAATTTTTCTGTACGAACTGAAATTTCAACAGTTTCACTGGATCGTTTACAGTTCGTTACAGTAAATTCATCAATGTTTCCAGTAAAAGTGTTCAACTGTCAAAATTACATGAGATCACCGATTTTCATACTGTATACGCAGCTGCAATAGTTACAGTGTTACAGTAATGACTACAGAGCGATTCATTCAATTTTACAGTGTGACACGGTATTTTCACTATTCTTTCCACAGTTGGTGACGTTATCACCAACACACAGACGTGTGTTTAACAGTGTTAAACTGTTAAAATTAACTTTGGACTACACTGTAATTTGAGCCAATTTGGGCCCTATTTTTCAGTAAATATCGCTTTTCAATCGCTTCGAGTCCAATATAAACTGTGTACCACTGTATTTTAAACTGTTCCTTTTTTTCCGTGAACTAATTTCATTGTACCAAAAATTCTTCAGGTCACAGTTGGACTCTTCGAAGAGAATTATTTTGTTTCACAAATTTCGTTGATGATTACGCGGTGCTTTGGGACGTAAAAAGAAACAAAAGTAACATACGGAAGCGTATGGTATTGTTTTAGAAAAAAAACTCATTTGAAAGAAATTATAAGTTACCGAACCCGAATTCACAGTCTAAGTTTGAGGGCCAAATATTTGTTCTCTTTTCAACTTCTCGTAAAATTTGCGTTAAGTAATCAACGAGAAAAATATGCCCCGGGAACGCTTTTATTTTCTTTGTGAAAAGATTCCATTGAATAAAGATGTGGGAATTCTCATTCAAAGCTCCGGTGCAGAAGACGTAGTTTGCTATTCAAGCACGTTTTTTCCTACATTGTTATTTTACGAAAAATATGCAGTAGAGCTTCTGCGCGCGAGCTTGACATGAAAATTCCTACGTATACGAGGAATCGACTTACAAAGAAAACGAGATTTTACAGTTCTTTTCCAATGGATCGGAAAAGTTGGAGATATTGAAAGGAAGAAATTATGAAAATATATGCCGCAATGATGAAGAATTATTGGCTGGAGAATTGAAAGAGTCTTTCGCATTTTTTCACAACCGTTGGAAAAATTACGTATTAATTCTCAAAGGGTAGGGTCAAAATGACATTCATCGAGTTGCCTCGAAATACCCCTCGCGCCATATATATTCATGTACACGTGCCATATAACGCTTGAGCTCGCGCGGTTGAACGGAATGCCGAGTTAATTGCTACGGAATCCTCGACGCGCATTTCTCCCCCGTTCCCATGAGAATAAGGAATTCAACTCGTTAGTTAGCCGTACAATTAAAAATCTTGGTGCGAGGAACAAACGTTCTGACTGATAAGGAAAAGAAGAAAAGGGCGAAAGGAATGAAGGCAAGAAGCAGAGAGTTATGCTGATAAAAGGAAAAGAAGAATGGAAAAAGCGGAGCTTCAAAGCCATTTAATTTTTTTTTCTGCCTCCGAATTTATATTCTGATCAAATCGTAATTAAAATTGAATGATTGTTCATGGAAGCAGATTAATTAACGAGCTCATCCGTAATTCAAATTTTCCCAATATATTTCAGAGAAAATATATTTTTTATCACACTGCGAGGAACCTGATGAAAAAAAAACCAGCTAGAAAAATCGAGCATCGAGGGCAGCTACTCTGTTATTTCACCATAAACGGTTAAAGTCTCGCGTAACTCTAATTAAAATTGAATCCTTGTCTGTTGGAGTAATTAATTCTATTAATTCGCTTTTCCGTAATATATTAAACACGCAACTAATTTACCTCTTGGCTGCGTACAATAAAACAGTTTTTTAAAAGTGAAAGTTACAGTACGAGCATTAATACGATTTGGATGAATTTTCATGAGGTTACAGTTGAAAACAATAAGAGGATAATTTGATTCTTGGGATAAAATAACCTCCGATAATTATTGTCAATTATTTCAATCGATCATTAACGAAGTTTCGTTCATTTGTATAATTAATTAGTGCGATTACAATGTTAAATTGCAACACGCGATATTATCAACAATGACAATCTCGTAGCAAGCGCCCCCGCGTGCACGACATCGCAAACGTTTCAATATTGAACCCAGAACGCAGGGAAACATTATATCGACGAGGTGAAAATGTTTTCCCTGTTCGACGGAAGGTAACCTGCTTCGGAAGATCTCTGGCTTATGTCCTCCAATCGGAAACATTGGTAATTGTCGAGAGTGTTTCAAATGGCCGGGAAAACCTTGCGATACTTCAAGGCCGACTGAAGGCAGGAGCATCTTTCCTACAGTGCGCTGCTGCTCTCGTCGACCGTTATCGAGCTTTCCGACTCGCCTCGGGCGAAGCTCTCACCGCTAGCGTCATCTCGCGGCAAAGCTGCGAAATTTCACGACTCTGCAACTACCCGGTCGAAGGTCTAGAGAACCCGCAGATCGCAATGTGCGAACGTTCGACTGCGCAAACGGCCAGTTGCAAGCTCCACTCGATAGAGGACAGCATCGAGCACTGTTTACAGGGGTTGCAATAATCCGAGTACGTAACCACGAGGAATCGTTTCTACATAAGAACTTTGTTGCTACCACGTATTCATAAAAATTCGTCTTTTCGCTCGTCAAAATTCAGAAGGCAGAATCCAAATAACTGACGAAAAAAAAAACCGCTCAAAATACTTACTCGAGAAGTTTCATTTTTGTCCACTGATCCTACGAATAAAAATGAATGTTTATTTATGGCAAAACTCTACAAATAGCTCAATTTTATTTCGAGCTGTCTCCACTGTCCACATAGATATGCAGCGCACACTGTCAATTCTTTTTATCGATGATGTGCATGACGTTCGCGATCTCAGTGCCTGTCTGACCATATCTTGATCTTTTCTACTGTAGAAAAGTAGATCCATGAAATTCAGAGCACGCGCGAGCATTTCCGCGTGTGAGCGCGTGTATAAAAACGTATTTTTTTGTTTTATCTTTGAGGCAACGTAGCCTACCAAAAGTAAAAATGCCCGAAAGCTTTTGCGATATGTGGCAGGGTGTTTTATACTACTGCGGCATTGTAAAGTGGGTTGAGGCAGGAAGGAAAATGTTTGCAGTAACTTCGCAATGAGGATGATGGGCGGTCGAATACTGGAGAATAATGTTGAAAGACGTTTTTCCCAAAAGAACCGTAAACTTTGATATCTTGTTTGAGAATATACGAATTATTATTAACATCGCTTCGAGCCAGCGCATTTGAGTATCCGCCGCCCCGATCCACCAAACCCCACAATGCGCAATATCCATCCTTTTTTCTGCACTCCACACAACGCGCTATATATTTTCTTATCTTTACGGTGTGTATCGTAAAATATTATATTCGGTCTCTGCTCTCGGGATATGGACACACCGGAAACTCACTACCGCCCTCGTCTCCAACTCTCTCCGCAACCTTGAGGAACGCGCACCTTGAGAAATGTATTTTTATATACATGCACCTTCTAGCATAGTTGTAAATAAGTTATCTGCTGTGCGCACCGAAAGCCTGTTTCCATGGCTCAAGAAAAGGTCACAAGAATCAAAATATACAGTATACCGAGCAAATGCACCGATGCATCCTCAGGGTACGTCTACGATATTCTTTACGGCAACTCGTAACGTTTCTCAGAGCGAACATGCTGCAGCGAGGATCGTGCTGGGCCATGTTTTATGCATTTTTATGCTTTTTTTCAATTAATAATTTCGAGACTCTTCATCAAATTGTCTCGGGATATCGTTGATTTGTTAATGAATTTGCGGCTCGTCTGTTATTCGTGACACGATTGTGCAATTTTTTTGACTCATTTTTAATGTCAGCGAATTATTGATGCACGAAAATTCGTTTTTATCATAAATTCTGCGAGAATATAATGTTGACGAATAAGGAGAGCCAAAGAAAAAGCGCAACGAATCGAAGCACTTGGAAGAAACGTTTTTCTTTGACAAAATGGCGAAAGGTGTGAAAGCAAAGTTTTGAGGCCGGTGTAAAAAAGCGTCTAGAGCTTTTCGGCTCAAACGTAAAACCACCGGCATGCGATAAGCACCTCGTATTTCCATCGAAATTCCGATCGACAATATCATGGCGTGACTGAGTAGGGCATCGGACGAATGAAAACAAACCCGAAAGAATCTGGAAGAGAGAGAGAGAGAAAGACCCTAAAAGCTCGAATGCCGAAGGCGCGTCGATCAGGGGTGAATTTCACGCGATAAAAACAAACGAGCGAACTGTGATCGAACCGAGAATCGGTGGTATGAAAGAGGGTGGGAAAAGAGCGACAATAGCAATGTGGAAGAAAGAGGGGATATTGCAAAGAGATAAAAACAGGAAGGTGACGAAGAATGGAGGAGAGGAAAAAATCGATCGTTACGGTGAATTCCATAGAATTGACGAGACGTATCGAGTCATGGATCGTTTCAGGGGCGCTCTTCACTATCCACGATAACGTCCGCCAGGCCATGTCGACGCGAAGGGGCCCTTCGCGTTTACGAGCGCTCATAGAGGTCCGAGGAAAACGGGTTGGAAAATACGACGAAGCGCCAATATGGATGCGATCATCTCTTCGCGATTCCATCAACTCTCCTTTCTCTTCCTCTCTCGTCGTCCGTTTTCTTTTACTCCCATTTTCCTCATGTGTTGATGCTTGCTCAGAACGAGACGAGGGAGACGTTTCCACGTGCTTCTCCGATTTTTTGCTGCTGCCACTGTTCGTGAAATGTGTAAAGCTTCCAACCAACGATAAGTGTTCCATTTCATTCTCTTCCTTCTTTCTCTATCTTTTGTCCGTATATACTCGCGGGAACAGTCAGACGAAGCCACAGTCGTCGTCGCAAAATCGATAATCACCGTTCGAAAGCTAAAACCAACGAGTTCTTTTCATCAGTATGTTCTCACCAACGTAGATTAGTGTCGAAATGGAAAAAGGATTTGGATGTTCTCGTTGGCACGTGATCGAATGAGAAAAAGGATTTCAATGTCCCTTCCTCAATGGCTGGTCCGAGTAGCAGACGCCAAAAAGTACGATAGCGCTGACAAATGTCTTTTACAATTTTCCATAAGCAGGCCACACGTTAACGAGGTTCCAATAAACGGACCAAAAAGCATTAAACCAGTTGAATATTTATATCTGTGCTAGGATAAAATTCGTGACTCTCCACAATATACTGCTCTCGCGAAAATCTCGCAACAAATAATTGAGCAACCGGAAACGTCATTTCGCCGATAAAAATAAACATTTATATCGCAAAACTGGCAAAAAACAGAGAGTCCCTATACGCTTTCTGTTTATACGCGTAACGTAAAGCGAACCAATGCGAAAATTGGTTATAACCATTAAATTTTCAACAGGTCACGCAGTCCTCGACGAATTTTGTCTTCTTAGGGATATATATTGAGAGCAAAGTATCGAAAATTGTATACACAACGCACGAGTCGACAAGCAATACATATTCCAACGGCGTAGATTTTTTTTTCATTGTTTTTTTTTTGCTCCAGTCTTTCCACAGACGAGTTACACGCGACAGCGACACTCTCTGCGCTGGGTCACAGCTGCACTCTATTTCGAAGAACAATCTCTGCATATTTGAAATCTATTTGTGTTGGTACTCCATACATGCGCGCGGCTGTATGTATTTATGTATCTGTGTGTATATTATACACGTTCGGCGAATGCAGTATGGCAGAACGTGGACTCTGTAACCGGGGTGGCAGTCGTTTCCGCTTCAATATATTATAGATATTTATAAATTTTCAAGAGAACCGAGCGCGCTACGGGCGGAAAACCGTGCCCCAATCGTGAAATCCTACCCTGGATGCGAATGACGGTAAAGTGGTGCCAACACTGACACACAAACACATTCATCCCAACGTGCACACTCACGACTATTTCTACCGTTTTGACCGATGAAATTTTCAAGAGGCCATCATTGATTTTCCTCAGACTCCCCTCCATTTACCTTTCCACGTGAAACACAAAAGTACTTCTTTCCTATACTCCTCTCAAAAATCAGCCAGATTCCGAAGTTAAATCCCGTTCGTCGCTTTACTCGTTGCTTTAACAATCAAATTTGATTTCTCCTTCTCTTGATCTTTCCATATGGTTTTTTCTACTACTCTCCGGGGGTTTTAATCGAAAGGCAATTTCAACCATCGCACAAAATATTGTCAAATTTAACACAATTTTGTTACGTTCGTTCTCGAGGAATCTGGCCCTTGAGCTTTATTCCTTCTAAGCAGTATATTGTTTTTATAATTGTAACATATTTGATGCGCAGGGCATTGCGAACAAATTTTATCCGATGTCGTTGCGCTCGAGTTTATTTCCAGTCCTTTTGATTCGAAACTGCTCGATTTCGAATTCATAATTTTGCCTATAATTATGCTCGAGCTTGAATTATCGTGGTTCCTTGAAGGAATAAACTTTCCTGATAATTTTGAGTTAACCTTTTGCCTCGTCGTGACAAAGATCTCATTGCATGGTTCGATATGAAAAGACTTTATTACATTCCGATGAAAAGAATATAGAGAGGAAGAAAAATGGGGAATCGAGATAGAGCATAAGGAGGAAAAAAACGCTGTTAAATATTTAAGACGATAACTCACACGATTTCACGTAGCGTGTCGTATTAATGGTAGAGACATCGGTGCCCAGGTGCATCGTACGTGTTTACGAGTTTCAGAATGGCACAACTTGGTCGTATCCTTATCTCGGCTTCTACTACTCTACTCCAACTGCTTCGGAAAGCCCAACTCTCTATCTACCCCCCTGAGAACTTTGAAGGTTGTGTTTTACTGGATATATGTATCGCTTGTATGCAGCAGCTGCTAAGAGCTTCTTTGGTGACCATTGTGAAGGCGTACATAGAGAAACAGCATCTTGATGGTCCTCGACCACACGGGCGAGCCTCCGTCCCCAAATACTCCCTCATGATTTTCTTGTTCCATTGGGCATGTTTGAGAAACACGTGAATTTCTACTAAGATATCTTTGAGTGCATTTGGGAATTCACAAGAAACTTGTTAATGTTGATCCAAGTATTTCGTGTAAAAATACCTGAATTTTCAAACGTCATTTCCAAGCAACTGAAAAGTAAGATTGCGATAAACCAATTGAAAAAAAAAATGACATGAATCTTCTCAAGGGCTTGGCGCAATCGTTGCAGATTCTTCTTCTTTAATGATTATTGATGAAAGCAGCGAAAAAAAATCAAGCAAAATTATTGTTTTCCGACTGAGATGCTCGTACGATCGATTTTATCTCGTGGAGAAAAGGAAACCGGTTGAACTCGAGCAAAGATTTCTTATCATTCGGTGCAGCGTGTCGTCTCTGGTTGCCCTTAATCGCGATTGGCACGATTGAGCGAGCAGTGTGTGTCCGTGCGCGTTCTCGACACGCCAGGGGTCAATATCGTTGGAGCCTAGTGTCTTGTTTCCTTTTTGTGTTGACGCATCAGGCCATCAGGGCTTGTAGGTCTAAGAGTATCACCCCACTTTCGAGAAGAATCGAAAAAAGCGAGGATTCCAAAAGAAACACAAACGAGCCACGACGAAAAGGACAAAAGGTCCTCATGGCTATAGGAGTTCTCGGCTCTTCCGTATCTTTTCTTGTCGCGCGTCTCTCTCATTCTATTTGTTCCGGTTTCTACTCCGCGATGTATGGCATCAGTTACTTTAATTCTTTGTAAGTGAGAATGCCCTTATCGAATTTTCGAACAGAGTTGCGTCGTTCTAGTGTTCGAATCCTGCCCATGAAAGCCTTTTTTTTGATGACTCTGAAGTTTGCATCGTGGAAATGCAACGAAATCCTCTTTTATCTTTGACAAAAATAATTATTCTAATGCAGAATGTAATTACGATGATAAAATGATCGATTTTTGCCACCCGCAAAGCATATCGGCTCGGAAAATTTGGATGACATTGAAAATTGAACGAATCATCAATAAAATCAAATATTTTTCGTTTTTTTTTTTTTTTGACACCGCATGCGCGTGGCGTTGTGATACAGTGAAAATTGACACTCCGAGAACGTTGCATGAATGTCTCTATAAAAAAAAATGCTTAAGCCTCAGGACCGACGAAATCTTCATAATTTATCATCTCAGCAGAGTTGTATCAGCAAACTATAAAATTTGTGAGCTCATGCGTGTGTGCACGTTGATACTATCGCATGCAATGATTCTACAATCAAGTTCATAGAAACTTATTACAAAATTGTCCGTCTCAAAATGTCACATTAGAAAAAAAAATCTCATTTTCGTATTAATAACTAATTAAAAATAAATTAAAAAAAAAAAAAAAAACACACTTGGGGTGAATCGTCTGGAAAGAAATCCAACATCTCAAAAAATCTCTATTTTGAAATTGAGAAAAAAAAGGTTCACGTTTTTAAACAGTAGAGGAAATATTTTTTAAACACGTCAAATAGAATTTTGGAGCAAACGTTGATTTCGGGGATTTGTCTCATCGCTGCGGGATCAATAAAATGGGGAATTAGCAGCGGCGGGCTAGAATTTGATTTTTAAATCCTGTGGAATTGGGAACGTACTTGTCTTCAATTATAAAATGCGCTATATCGATTACACATTCATGAATAACGATTATGATTCTCTTGAATCGGCGAGGCGCGGGATCTTGTATACAGACGAACAGTACGAAATGGTGTAACCGAGAACGCGGATACAATGCCGAAGGGGATGGAAATATGGAAATGTGGTATAATCTCGTCGTATCGTAATACCGTTGAGCTGAAGTGTTGCAGAGGATGCGAATTAATTGCGAGCACCAATTTTGACGGCAGGGAAGAGGAGCTCGATCACTAATTAAGCGCGCACACGCAGTGTCGGGAAAATGTTGGTATCGACACTGATACAAGTATAACCGCGACTAAGGATTTCAGTATCAATTACGATATTTGACACAGTGAATTTTTCATGACGTTGATAACAGCCGTATTATTTCACTGGAAAATTAATTGGAGTCATTGTTGAATGATTAACACTTCATGCATTAGGTACGATTGCAAATTGATGTTCTTTAGAATCGAAATAATTATCGCAGCGAGCATTCATTGTGGTTCAGCACTTTGGTTCACACTTTCACGGATGATACGAGACTCGAATGTGTGCGATCGTTGCGAATGGCTTTTCTGATCGGAAAAGTCGATCAAATGCTTGATTCATTTTTGTCACTTGCATTTTCGCTGGACATCAATGCAAAATCGATTTTCTCGAAGCATCCGTTAGGCCTTCTGAATTCTCAAAAATTACATCGAATCGAGAGCACGTACACGGAAAAAAAGAAACAGTAAATATCGCAGTATAAACTGCTTAAACAACAGGGTACCCACTTTATTTTACAGTCGAACAGAGAATTTTCCTGTACGAACTGAGATTTTAACAGTTTCACTGGATCGTTTTCAGTTCGTTACAGTTAATTCATCAATGTTTCCAGTAAAAGTGTTCAACTGTCAAAATTACATGAGATCATCGATTTTCATACTGTACGCAGCTGCACTAGTTACAGTGTTACAGTAATGACTACAGAGCAATTCATTCAATTTTACAGTGTGGCACGGCATTTTCACTATTCTTTCCGCAGTTGGTGACGTTATCACCAACACATACACACAGACGTGTGTTTAACAGTGTTGAACTGTTAAAATTAACTTTGGACTACACTGTAATTTGAGCCAATTTGGGCCCTATTTTTCAGTAAATATCGCTTTTCAATCGCTTCGAGTCCAATGTAAACTGTGTAACACTGTATTTTAACCTGTTTCTTTTTTTCTGTGTATTACCAATAATTCGATAATGAAAATAGTAATAATGATAATGATTAAAATGGAGTGAGATGGAGATTTTTGCAGTCGCTTATCGCAAGAAGCGTCTCCTTTGTGCGATGTTTGTCGATTCTCTCCGATCCAATAAACTCTGGGCGAAATCAAGTGTCGCGTTACTGCGGAAGAGATGTATGGAGGTTGCTCGTCTGTGAATAGCCACAGACGGTGGGATTAAGCCTCGCTCTCTCCCCTTAACTGAAGTTCGTCCGTGCGTTCCAAGGCCCAACATCAATGTGGCAGATACAATACCAGGACGAGAGTATCAGAGGAAGGAGAAAGGGGAGGACGAGAGGCCAGTAGACACGAATGAGTGATTTATCCCAAAGTCCAGCCGCAACAACCGCCTTAGATTAACCGAATTACTGGCGCGATGCTCGGAGGCGACAGAGCGCCCTCTCGCGTGAGCGTCATCGACCCATTCCATCTTCCAACCGTCCCCTTTCGCTCGATCGCTTTCTCTGCTTCTCTCTTTCTCTTCCTCAGTTTACCTACTTCTGTCTCCTTTCCAGGACGTACAACAATGTACTCGTGTCCTCCGGAGCAGCCTCGCCAACAAGGTAGGTTTGTCAATGTACCGCTAGTGTTTAATTAGAGGGAATATCGACCGGGACGTCCTAGCTCTAGTTGGCGAGGTTAGGAGACGGTTGGACGCGTTTCTCGATGAGGTCGAGTCAAGAGATAGCCAAAGATGGAGAGGCAGACGAGGCATGCTATGCAGAGAAGCATCAAGAGAGTCTCGAATCGCTCACATCTCTTCATCGAGTCAAGCCCTCACCTGCAATTACCCAATCTCCTCGCGAGGTAATGGATTACGGATAGTCAGGAGAGAAGGGAAAAGGAGAAACAAGAGAGCGAGAGCGAGAGAGGGAGAGAGAGAGAGAGATCTTGCAGAGTTCTGCAATGTTCGAAGCTTGGGAGGAAATGAGAAGGAACGATGTTGATTCGTATGGAGAGGCAACCGCTGTACGCCTGACGATCTACGGCAAGAGAAACATTAGGATGAGAGTGAGAGAGAGACGAGGCGGAGAATGTGGGAGTAGGAGGATGGAATGAGGCAGATTATGCTCCCTGGTACGCAGCAGCCGTTGCGGGGGCAATTTACCTTGCCAATCCATGCCTCGTAATTGGGAATTTTATAATATTTTTGGAAGCGAGCCAGTCGTGTCGTGTGGAGGGGCACAAAGCAGAGGGAGGGTGAGAGAAAGATAAAAGACAGAGCTTGTGGGTAAAGGGAGTTCGACCAGCGGCCGCCGGGAGAGGAGAGAAGGCAACGGAAGAGGAAAAGGAGGAAACGCAAAGAGAGAGAGCAAGAGGGATAAAGGGAGAAAAAAGCGAGGGAGCCGGGTTGAGTCAACCGGGAGGGAGCCGGGCCTCCAGGGAAGATGGATATCCTCTTTTTGAGAGCTCACGAGGCACAGCAGCCGGGAACAGCCTAGCGAACAAATACAGCAAGAGCAAGCGAGAGAGAGAGAAAGAGAGAAGACAAAACTCTCTGAAAACGGATGAAAAATGCACACGGCTAAAATTCAACGCCGCAAAAAGGGTTTTCCCAACGATTTGGAAGCATACCAAATTGTAATTGTCGAAAAATCGACCATTAATTTATCATAGTGTGGCTCCCGTATTCCGTTCTTGGGTTCTCATACGTGTGAGTTGAGTTTGTGTGTCCAGTTCAGTAGAGAAGATTCAAAAAATCGTTCGCCGCATACATTGATGAATTTCACACAAAAAGCCATTCGTCCTTATGAATATTAATATTTAAACTTGTTTTTTTTTGTCAGCTCCGGAATGAGGGTCAGGGAAAAGCAAACGATGTGATAACGAGAACGCTGTTTTCACCGTCAAATATTCAAGTGGTCACGTCGAACCATATCCATTTGGCACGATAATGTCCGCACCCGCAAATTCTAGTTGGAATTCCGATTGAGAGAACGAGATTTTTCCCTCGACAATGAAACTCATAAAGTGAATCCTGATCATGTTTCATTCGACAGAAAGGTCGATCACGGTTTTGTACAAAAACCGGAAATCCCAGGCGTCTTAAATAATCACCTAGCAATAGAAAACAAAAATGCGAAAATTAGAGAAATCGGAACATTTTTAAAAATGTACGAATCTTCGATAGTTTTTCGGACATTTTCATTTTTTTGATCAGAGAAAAGTTGGCCGATGACTATTACTCGATATTGGCCATATCTCAATTGCATAGGATCGAATACGTGTATGTGAACATTCATGGATAAAAGCTTTGAATCCTGTGGCTGAGAGGATCCTGGAAGCCCACGAGAAACCGCGGGTGTTCCAACGCAGCGTGTCTACTTTGTATTCAAAGGGCCGGCTGACGTGTCTGAAAATGCAATCGCAAAATACAATACCGTGCATTACCTATATCCGGAGGGATGAGGTAGACGGATACGCGGTATTCATCCTTGAATATACATATATATAATACTGCCCTGTAAGGATTCACCAAGAGACAGCTTGGCTCTCTTCTTTTTCTCGCTTTTTCGAGCTCCCCTCATCGTTTCTTGGTGAACCTTTTCCCTCAAAAAGAAAATAATGTTTTGCATTATACGATGTGCGAAAACGTATCCGCAGCCGACACGGAAAAAAAGAAACAGTCAATATCGCAGTATAAACTGCTTAAACAGGGTACCCACTTTGTTTACAGTCGAACAGAGAATTTTCCTGTACGAACTGAGATTTCAACAGTTTTACTGGATCGTTTACAGTTCGTTACAGTAAATTCATCAATGTTTCCAGTAAAAGTGTTCAACTGTCAAAATTACATGAGATCACCGATTTTCATACTGTACGCAGCTGCAATAGTTACAGTGTTACAGTAATGACTACAGAGCGATTCATTCAATTTTACAGTGTGGCACGGTATTTTTACTATTCTTTGCACAGTTGGTGACGTTATCACCAACACACATACACGCAAACGTGTGTTTAACAATGTTGAACTGTTAAAATTTACTTTGGACTGCACTGTAATTTGAGACAATTTCAGCCCTATTTTTCAGTAAATATAACTTTTCAATCGCTTCGGGTCCAATGTAAACCGTGTACCACGCTATTTTAAACTGTTTCTTTCTTTCCGTGGACGCAACTGTGTCGCTGTCTCTTTGAAAGTACATCAATAAAAGTAGAGATGTTTTCAATACGAAAAACATTGTCATCTAAAATTTGAACGGTACGTGCGACGAATCCGTCGACGTTGTTCATCTAGGAAAAGGATAATCAGATCGTGGGTCCAGGAGACTTTGAGCCCTTGCCCTGTCGGGGGTTCCCACCCAACTGAGAAAGCGCTTTGTGCTTGTTTAGGTCTCAGAAGATATTGTTAAGCTCGCGTACACGATGGCGGAGAATGTAGATCGTGTCTCGGGGCCACGCAGCTCTCACACCGTTATACACACCAGTATCTGACGAGTGAAAGGATATCGTATTCCTCTTCCTATATGAATGTATATACACAGAGTCAGGGATATATTTATAAATATAAAGCAGAGTATATGATTGTGCGTGCTGATGGTATGGCGTCGGTGGAAACTCGCAATGCGCCGCAGGTTACATTGGTACTTGCCAGGGGTTGGAAAGTCTAGAGCCACAACAGTTGGCCTCGCGATCAGTATATGTATACAACAGTAAAGTTGCAGCAACCTGCAGGGCTATTGTACACGCTTTATATGTTCTCGGTTTCGTCTGCGCTTTCATACATGTGCCTTTTACCGAGAGCTTTCTGCATGAAAATGTTGCTGAATAAACCGTACACAGCTAACTGGAGCACAATGGCCATCATATTATGTTGCGTGGCACAGTTAAAACGGAAATATAGAGTCGCACCATGGGCCTCTGATCTACAATACCACCTTAAGACTTGTAGAATTCATTTGAAAATCCTAAGGAAAAGGCTGAATTAGGTTCGTGCCGATGAAGCAATTTGATCCGTTGGCAATACGAAAATTTAAGGCACGACCGATCGAAAGCAAACTTGTCAAGCCTGACAGCAGGGCCTCGTAATTATTTTGCTTGGAAATCGATTGAAAGGAAAAAATATTGCGGCTGGATGCTTGAGAAAAAAACGACGACACCTTTTGTCACGGGCATCTTATGGCTGACTCGTGAAATGGAAAAGCGACGCGGGAACAATGAATGAGAGGAAAAGCCGAAAACAAGTAGATAAACGTGGGACGTTTCTCAAGCTGTTTCATTCCTATCTCGCTTGACCACTGTCTCTCGCCCTTCTCGACAAGATCCGACGGGAAAACGAATTAGTGCCAATTTCACGAAAGACCCGTATACGGGCGAATGTCACGTATAGCGAACGGGGATGAGAACGAGGAGAAGAAATAAAGAGAGAGAGAGAAAGCACCCCTGCAGTGTGTTCTTGAAATAACAGCCATTGCTCAAGCTGAACGTTACGATCGTTCTCGTTTTCTCGATACAAAAAGTCTGTGGGGTCCGAGGAAAACCGATGTATCTAACGGTTCGTCTTCAACTTCGTCGACGTAATTAATTGTCAATGTTTGTCTACTAGCCCAGCAGGTGATGTATGTCGGAAGGAGAATGAGCCTACGGATACCAGCAAAAAAAAAACGAGCGTGTACTGTCTTGCGATGAATTCCATCGACGTGTTCGTATCGTTGAATTGACTCAATGAACGTAGAGCAACTCAATAAATTGATAAGTAAAAATCTAATCAGAGTCGTAATTCGTGGCATTCAAAATATGTATAAAACAATCAGAAATAAAAGCTGTGGAGCTCAGTAAAGAGCAAAGTTCTAACGAAGTAACATGTATTCTTTGAGTGGGAAAGAAAAACGCTCGGATCAAAAGAACTTGCAGCTCTGCGGTTTCGTAAGAATAGATATACGTTGTTTAGAGAAGCAGAATGGTCGAAGGAACGACGAGGTTCAAGCGAGTTACATGAACAGGGGTTTCCCTCTCGGCTAACTCTCGTGACTGTGAGCGCGAGTTAATCAGTACTTTTTTTTGGCGTGGATTTACAGCTCCCGCGGGCATACGAGAGAGGTAGCAGGAGACAGTGGCAGCAGCAGAGAGTAGAGAGTTGAAAATGGGAATGAGAGTTGGTTTGAAGGCGGATCTCGAGGAGGCAAGCATGGTGGGTTGGTACCGGAAGAGCACAATGGGCTAGTAACTTTGGAGCGAAGGACGAGGCGCGTACACGCTGTGGTGGTAACAACTAACAACTAAGACGTTTCTACTCCTTCCTCCGGTTGGTCCAAGTCCGGGAGAGAACCAACTCTCGAGAACCAGGCAAAGCTTGCAGTATGTGTTCTATATGCAGGTTGGCTTATGGCTCTTGCTTTATCCTCACTTCTCGTCTAATTTTCTCACTCGCTCTTTCATCTCTTTCGCTCTTCCCCTCCCACCTGTTCTCTCTTGGTACCCATACGTATCCATTATGCAAATCTCGTGCCTATTATAATAAGCGAAGGCCCTTGGCAAACCCCTCGAACGAACGGTCTTCGCCTACAACTGCCACCATTACCGCAACACGGCGTGTGGTGTCCCGTGTATAGTCCTTCCTCCTTCCAAACCCTTTCCACGCGTTATATCTAAAGACAAATTCAATTAGGACTCGGACGATGAGCCTGCGGCTCCAGGAGAGAGTCGGAAACAACTTCTCCTTCTGTTGTCTTACTTCGCATCTTCTCCATACTACCAAATCGACCGCTTAATTACGTCGATTGCATACGAGTTTTATAAGATTAAGGAGCTTTGCAGCTAACTTATGAAAAGCATGTTCCAACAGCCATTATTAGTTCAACGACCTATGTAACTACTATTCTCACTGGAAATTATGTGCCAGTTGCAATATTCAAAATGAGCCACGATCTTGACATGTTTTCGAGCGTGTTAGCTGCGTCATCGAGTGGACAACGAATGATTCTTTGGCATGTCATCGGCACGTGACTTCAAGAAGCTCCCCATTGAACCAACACACACTTTTGTCCCGCGATTTTTCGGCCCATACGAAATTCTCGGTAATGTAATATTTCGTGTACATTTGCTCCATCATTCTGACGTTTAACTAATCCCCGTTCTCTTCGAACTCACTAGTGATAGAAACGAAGATTTCACGAGCAAACCGCGCTTCCCATAATTTCGCTGGTATTTGACACAATTATCCCCCGCGAGAGGTGACGAGTGACGAGATAAATTGGCCGATGTACGCGTATGAATAATTCATCACCCGCATATTAGAGGCAATCGAGTATTCCTGATTGGCATATTCGGATTGACGCTACCACACACAGCCGTGCAACCAAATTGACAGATACTGCGGAGAACGAGTGCTTTGTCCTCTTATAATTTTACCACAGCTCGTTCGCAGTAGCTCCTCAAACAGTAGAGTGCCGATTGAATTTATGAGACAAATTGGAACATTTTTCAACCTAAATCATCTTGAATTTCAATTTTGTCAAAATAATTATTCACTAATAATTGGGATGCTAATGAG
This sequence comes from Diadegma fenestrale, assembly GCA_037043255.1. Classification (NCBI taxonomy): domain Eukaryota; kingdom Metazoa; phylum Arthropoda; class Insecta; order Hymenoptera; family Ichneumonidae; genus Diadegma; species Diadegma fenestrale. The sequence goes on along the minus strand of CM073309.1, from coordinate 13,096,571 downwards.
ATTCGTTGGTGGGGACGAGCTATTCATCATAATTGAATCTAGTGAGGCTGCTAACTAATTCTCATACGAAAACTACGTATTAGACCTCATCAAGATAAGTGAACACGAAAACCACCAAGACTTGAAAACTTGGCGAAGCTCATTGGAAACGCAGAAGCAACGCTGCCTACGAGGATACTCTCATTACTTAAGGCGCTTAACATATTGATGCCTATACAAGGAAGACTTTCCGTAAGTAGGCAAAGCAAAGTCTATCGTGCCCTGTCTTCAATCTTGTGTTCATCATTCATAATTGCGAATCTGGAGCATCATTTGGTTGAATCATTAAACATCAGATTGAGGTCAGAAATTAAACATCAACCGGATTATGTATTTTATCGACCTTGTCGCCACCAAAACCACGAGCAATCGTTGCGATATAAATTAATCACGAAAAGTGCGGAATTTTATCGAAATACTTGACATCAAACATAAAAATGCTTCTGCATCAGCCATTCGAAGATTGTCAGTTAATTGAGAATTGGCAATTATTTTTTCTTCAATGCCGGATGGAAATTGCATAGAATTTTCTAAGCCTGTAGTGTGTAGTTTTGACGCCCGTGGGTTTAGTCCAAGTTTCGTACAGTCGGTAGGGGTGAAATTCTGTGGGTAGGGAATTGGCGAGGATCTGTGGGTTACAGAGCTTGACGGGCATAGAACAAGGGAACAAATCGAAGAGAGCCGCGGCGGGTTCGATAGCAGCATTGGCAGAGGCGGTGGCAAAAGGATGGGCGAGGTCCTGGCATGCTATACAACGGATGTATATGCGTATATAACTATTCAAAGACATATACCTACGAATTTGTATGTGTATGTATTTATAGATATCCATAGGCATAGTCTTGGGTATGAGTGTTCAGTGTTTTGCAGTATCCACGAGCGCAGGCTCTCCTACAAACCGCCTACGCTCTTGGTTTGCTCCTCTCGCTCCCTCTTTGCTTCTCCCAATAAAAAGAAACAAAAAGTCCATTGTTGGCCATTCTGCGGGTGGCGAGCTAGGCTGGACGGGGTGATCCATCAGGCTCGGACGGGAAAGGCTTCGGGGCAAAAGAGGAAGAGAGGAGGACTATGCGGGATCCCTCCATAGCGCACAAACACACAAGTAGACATGTTGAGAGTGGGACGTTCAGAACGAAAGCCTGATGCCTGACTGCCAGCAAGCGAGAAACAAGTCTGCTTGCCTGCCTGCCTGCCTGCCTGCCTGCCAGTCTCGCTGGATGGGGGTGAGTAATTAACCAGGCCGCAGCCTGCCAGCTTGCCTGTTTGCACCGTGCAAGCCTTATGTACCAACTGGGCAGGTCACCCCGTCCTTATACCCCTCTAGAAAACCTCACTTGCACTGTCCGCTATTCTACATGATAGAACGACCTTGCGATACCCACTATACACATACCCCTTCGCTATTCTTCATTTTTATTCGAGAGAGAAAAACAAAACACGAAGCTCGTTTTTCGTTCGAAAATTCAAGGAAAAAATTCGACCAACAATCGTTGCCCAAAGAGATTGACAGCGCGCTCACGAATAAAGGATAACTTTGCAAATAAAACGAAAAACTGATGGCATTGACGGATGAAGATTATCTCTTTTTTTTCGCCATTATATCGCCCGCTGCTGGTATACACTGTCTGGGAAAAAATGATGTTTTAATGATTTTAACTCATCACCGGTACCGATAATACACGTTGGACCCGTAGATCTTTAATAATAATTGGAATCATCATGGATAGCATGTAAAATAATCGAACCGTTCAATTCCAAAGCACATAGAACATCCGTTACTGTGTATCGGTGATCGTGAAAGTTGATTGAGATCTCGATCATAGCTCGAATATAATTCGTTCTGCAGCGATGTATCGCGAGCCACGCACAACGTGCAGTTATCTGTATTGGATCGACCATTAAATTCACTTTACATATAAATTCAAATTATTCAATCGAAAACGTTGCTACGTTACAATCGTAATTGGTCGACATAATCATAACGATCTCGTTCTCGGTCCTTGTTGAACACGGGAACGCGTAATATCGACACGATCATCCTTTCCCGTGCTCTCTGAATCACGTGGATGGTTTTGGTAGTTCTGCGTATACCAACCAACGGATGCTCATCGCGTTCTCGTCGATTTCCTATTTTATCTTCCTTTCTCCTGCGTCTCGTCGCCCTCTCTCGTGTCGGGATTGACTAAATTTATGGTGTGTCAACCCGCAATCTCCATTGCCCTTCATAAATGTAACGCATTCAAATTGTATCGCGAATCATGACCTCTTTTGTTATGCTCCTTCCTTCCTCCGCACACTCGATCTCTTTTTTATCGTTCGATTCGGTTCCTCTCGTCGCTGCTACGTACTTCCCTATAATTCTACGTATTCCGACCAACTTACACAATATTCCACTGTATAATCCGAAACTAACTGATCCCGATGTCTGTTGCGAATTGGTCCAACGCGTACTCACAGCTTTCCAACGATGCTGAAGTTTGCAACGTTGGAACCAACGAAAAACGTTTGATTTTATCAATGATGATTCATTAAATTTTCAATGTCATCCAAATTTTTCGAGCCGATATGCTTTTCGGGTGGCAAAATTCGATCATTTTATCATCGTAATAACATTCTGCACTTGAATAATTAATTTTGCCAAAGATGAAAAAGAATTTCGTGGCATTCAACGATGCAAACTTCACAGTCGTTTCCATCATTTCCTTCGAAACTTGCCAGAGCGCAAACAGTAAAGTCACTCAAGTTTTAATGCAACTTGAATTGCAGACGTCGTCGTATGCACGCGTGTCACCAACGGACCACCCGAAGCTTCGCGCTAACTTTAACAAATTCCTTTTCCAGCAATTATGATGAAAGAGATGCTAGAAAAAAAGGGCAGCTTAACAATAATATTGCAAAATGGAATCAACGCAGAAGCTTCAACGCTTCAATGGCTGTCGAGTCTTGAGAATGGACGATAATGTTGCATGATTGTTCCTGAAGTAACGCTTTCGTTTTACTCGATGACCATTTTGCGAAGGAATTTCTCACAATGAATACACCAGGAGCTTACGTATTTCTTTGTTTTTTGAATTTGCCAGTTTTTTTTGTTGAGTCATAACTACGGGTTGTCGAGAGTCGTCATGAAATGAGCATAGCACGATAAGAGAAAAGCTAAGGGCGGAGGGGGGCATTTTCCACATGAGTTTGAGAGGGTTTGGTCGTCGCGGAGAGAGGAATGAGCGTCAGGGGGTAAACTAACGGAGTCCTTCGCCCCGACAAGAAATGAAGAGCACTCTGCTCTACTTCTACTCTACTCTACGAGGTGTGAAACTTACGGAGGCGTGAAGTAGGGAGGGGGTTTGTGGCGTCGAGGCTTTCACACACTCTTTCTCTCTTTCTCTCGTAATACCGAACTGAAAAGGTTTGCAACCCCAAGAAGAAGGTGTGGTGTGTGTGTGTGTGTATGCGGCGCCACGTCGTTTTGCCATCCGGAGCAAGAATCACAGGGTAAAAGGAACCCTCGCGTGATGGATTGTCCTCCGCGTGTAAATATTTCACACTACACTCATCACAATTTTCGTTCCACGGGCCCGCGTTTTGCCACGTCATAACTTTGAAACGCGCGTAACAGTCGAGCTTTTTCTCCGCCTTCTCACACTACCCTCCCCCCACCCTCGCCCCTATTTGCTCGTTTCTCTTAGGCACCTTTCTCGTCCTTCTATTATTAAATTTGTATTCCTCACATGCAGACAACCATGAACCCACGACAGTCAGACAAAAGTGCTTATACACTTTGACGAAGAGTACTGTTAAGTGATTTGATAAAAGCGCGTTCTAAATTTCGCGATCCACGCATCGCGAGATAACTTTTCGAACCTTCCAAAATGATTTCCATTTTTCAATCACCTTATCAATGTTTGACATGAGAATGTCTCCTTTTTGGCGTTAGTAAAGATCACACCGGGGGAAAGTTTCATTCATATATTCCAAGAAATATTTGGCAAACAACACGGCAACATTGTATTTCGTTAGTCAGAAATGTAATCTTAATCGAATTTTGAATAAAATTGAAGAGAACAAAGAGAATTGTCCGCAAATTACTCGGAATGGTAAAATTTTGAACTCAGGGGCGGCTGATAAAAACAAAGTCCGGCAATCGTGTAATTTTGCTCAGGCTCTAGGGTCGATAAATGCAGAAAAATATTCTGCCTACGTCAATATTCGACGTTGAATCGGGACTTTCGTGATTGCACGGTGACCCGGTGATTCTTGTTAACAAATAAATATTATGGAGGATGATTCCATTATTCAAGATTCCTGAGAGCAGGTGAAAAACATTGGACGCGTGCGAGTAAGAAGCCAAGAAATCCGTAATATGCGGAGCACTCCGACTTTTTCACAAAAATCCGCACACTTTTTTTCTGTCAGTCTTTGCACAGGTGCAGAACAGTTGCTAAATTATTCACAGCGTCTATAAGCTCTCAGTATCCATTAACAAAGGATTCACAACATTTTCAACCCATTTTTGCAAGCCCAAGGTTTTCAGAGTGGCGAGATATTCTCACCCAAAAGTCAAGGACCAAACGGAGAGGAAGAAGAAAGAAGCAATGGCAAAGATTCTGGATATAAGTTGGAGCAACACGCTTATACGCAACAACGTGACATGAGACGGAGAGAGAGAGGGAGAAAGCGTGAGAGAAAACTCTCTCTCTCTCTCTCTCTCTCGCTCTCGTTTTGATACGCTATTGTGAAAACGTCTTCCGTAGACGTGCAGACATCCTATTTACATTTATACCTACCTCTCATGTCGTATCGCTAGTGAAAGCAAAGCAGGGAGAGAAAGATCGAGAGAGCATAACGCAATATTCAGAAGAGAACAGAGAGTTACACTATGGCGAGGCCAGAGCGCTATTTTTGCCATGTAAAATATGTAGATCAATCTTACGTAGGGAAAGATATAAATTCCAAGGAGTAAAATAAATCCCACAATGGACAGCGCACGTGAAAGTCGAAAAAATCATAAAAAAATCGTATCCCAGAAGTATTTGCTCCAAAAATCTACTAGAATATTCACTCCACAATTTTTATGGTCCAATGGACGAGGGAAACATAAAAAAATTTCAATGCACAGAATTTGCGCGTTATTAAGACTGTAAAAAATCTTTACTCCCTTCTATTCTTCGTTGCATCATTTTCTTGCGAATATATTGTGAAAAAAAAAAAAAAACACAAAATACATGACAAAATTGGACGTCAAATTTTCATTTTCTCGAAGACGTATTCATGAATCTCTTCCATTTTTGTTCTCCACAGAGAGAGGTCGTTCACGAGTGCGACGTTTTCTTTGTGGAGGTGTGTGGCACGTATAGTTACGTCTTGTTGTATCTCGAGAAGAATCTCTCTCTCTCTCTCTCTCTCTCTCTCTCTCTCTGCTTCTCCCTTTTTCTTTATTGGAGTATATTTCTGTATGTATCCGCAAAGGATGGTTTGGCTCTTCTGCAATAAGAATAGGAAGCAAGGCCGTTAGACCGAGAAAGAGAGAAGGTAGGAGCAGGCTTCGTGTACGCTATACGTACGGCCAGACACCGAAATTTTCGCTCCGATGCTTTCAACAATAACGCATCGTACATCTTGTAGGGAGCGACGAGCAATATTTCAGCCAAGTTTATATGTATACGTACATACATACATTTATATTTGTGAGAAAACATGAAGGCCTATAGAAGAGGGTGAGATTTTGGTCCCCTTTGCATCGCCATACCGCGTTCTCACGCAACAAACACACTGATTCTTCCTAGGAGCCTTACCACCCCCGCGAGAGCTCTCTTCCAGCCTGAACCAACTCAAACATATATCTATAAATATCCAAAACACGTTTGTATGAGGACAAAGGCTCAGTTTGTGTGTTTGCCTTCGCAACTAACTGTATGCGAACTTGCGGTAGATACACATTCTTGAAGATGGATCCTCGCTCCATATGCAAGCGAGAACGAAAGCAAGAGAAACTGAAAACGAGTACACGGAAGGTGCATATATAGAGATTTTCATGCGTCGTAACTTTCTGTATGGATTACGTGCGAGGCCCCTTCAAGGTTTTCACAAAGGTTAGCCACTTATTTGTATTCAGCATTCAGAAAAAAACGTGTTTTCGCCAGCTTCAATTTATTTTTTAACAAGAAAAATATTTATACAAATTGAATATTGAACCAACACTTTGTTCTTATAAAAAAAAAAAATTATCTCGTGTTTTTCCCTGACGAATCTATATGATTCCTTCTGGGTCATTGAAAAAAGACTCTTCTGTTTCGTTGTTTTTTTTCCTCGCCCTCTCGCATACCGTTTTCACTCACACCTTTTCTTCGCAGGATAGCTGGTTATTTCTCGCGCCGCGTTGCCTCGTTAATCTTTGGAGTTTCGTGGAGGATAGCGGCGTCTCGGACAAGTGGCGGGGTGAGCCTGCAGTGTACATTGGCACGCGACGAGATCGCGCACCCCCTCGCTCCGGCCTATCTCAACCATTCTTCAGAGCTCGCAGCGAAGGAACCCCCTTTGCGTCCCTCCAACCAACCTTCTTCATGCTAACCCCCGACCGTCCAAAAGCTCTCTTTCTCTTGCACGTCATCAGAAAAAAAGGAGAGATTACGATAAAGCCGGTAAATAATTGCCACTGACCCGCGGGCACCGTGTGGCTAATATGCCTCCTCTCTCTCTCTCTCTCTCTCTCTCTCTCTCTCCCGCGATCTCACTTGCTATTGTTTTTTCTATATAGTGAAATATCAGGATACGAAGCAGCTTTCATTAAATATAGAAATACATTCCACGGTATAAAAGTGAAGCATGCACCGGATTATAAGCTCTCCGTGTGAAGAGACCCAGGTTCAGCGACCCTGCCCGTTCACGAGTTCTTTAAGGGGAAGCCTCTCAAAAATTCAACGCTGAAAGAAGACTGAAAAATACGGTTCACAGCGGAAACCACACTGAACCACGTATTCCATCTTTCAGCATCGTCGGAGGAATAGCCAGCTGTGTGTTAGGCCGTAGATATTTTTCTTGCCTCTATCTTGCCAGTAGAGTCTAGCACGAAAGAGAAAAATTCTTACATTGTTCATGGAACAGTGTAAAAAGAAATGGGGTATCCGCCATTTTGGCCATTCCGTATAAATTTATTTTAATTCATAATTATTAACGCGCCTTACCTCGACATGCGTGACACTTTGTTAATTTCTTAGTTATTTATCGAAATATTGCCTGTCATATTGCCTCAGCCTCGTAAATCGTGGAATTTCTGATTTTTTCAGGCACAAATCGAGACAATCACGATAAGGAATTTATTTAGAAATCATGAACGGAAACAAAAATTTGTATCGTCTATATGGGAAGTCTTATTCGTAAAACACAGCCGGACTTTGAAATGAGAGTTGAAAAAGAGGGAAGGAAGATGGCGCAGGAGAATTACGAAAGAGGCAAAGTGGTCATAGGTGAAAGACCTATTGTTCATCAAGCACATCCGGCAGGTTAATGGCAAAGTGCAACGCGCAGGCAAATGTAAAAAAGAAACAAATGTATACGATTCTATCGGCAGAGAGTTTGCAAGCACAGCTCTGCGAGCAGCCGTTTGCAAAGAGAGTGTGGGCTTTCTACAGCAGCAGGAGTCCCGCGCGGAAAGGTGAGCATGAATATGCAACTAGCCGAGTAGCCGTTAAACGCCCGTTGTGTTACTCCGCGTTTTGCTTTTTGATGAATCCCGCTTTTTTCCGCTTTCCTGCACCTCAGCATGTTCTTTGCATACAGCTTGGTAATACATACGCCTTTGACTATACGCGCGTCCCCTTATTGTATTTTTATTCCTTGCGTAAACTTTTCATCAACCAGCCTTTACGAACTCTTTCTCGCAATGTGCAAAAATTCCCCTTTCTCTTCTCAAAAACGAAAAAAAAACTCGTAAAACTGTAATGAGATACATCAAGCGGCGTGGCGGCGGCTGGACGCCTCGTATTAAAAGAAAAACGTGGGGCGTACAGTGAAATGACTGTTTTCGCCATTTTTTTATTTCCTCAAAATTATACGCGATAAAATCACCAAAAAAAACGACGAAAAACCTGCGTTTTGTACGAGTTTCGCGATAGATTTAAAATGAAAAAAGTCTCCAATTGAGAATTGAAAGTTTTTGGGGATCCTGGAATGAAATTTCGATTGAGGCTTTGTTACGTAATAATAAATCTGTCAATGACATACCCGCTGTCGAGAACAGAATATTTTTCCATTTCTATTTGCTCCGAAAGTCACGTTTGTTGGGTGACCTCAAACTTGGTTGGCATGGCCGACGATTAGAAAGCTCCCGATGCATATACCGCTTGAATTTCGCATAAACGCGTGAGCGTGTCATCGACACGTTCGAGCTGTGGTAGAGGAGGAGGAGAGGTCGCGCGACGAACCACCGCTCGTTTTCATTAATGATTGAAGTTGGTCGCGATCGCGACAGATGGGAACGACGTGACCGAAAACCCCGTGGTCTCTTGCGCACGTGTGCACACATACACGAATACAAGCACATCAATTAAAAAAACGTATATACAGCCTTGGCCAAAAGTTTACAGAAATTTAAACCAAACAAACTCTACATTTTCCTTCGATCTTGAATTTGAACGATTTTTCCATTCGGTCAGTGATTTTGCTTCAATTTTTTCATCGATTTCCTTCAAGAAATCCGGGCTCGACTCTTGAGAAATTATTTACTCATGAAGTATAATTAAAATATAATATTGAATCCGTTTATTCTCTTCGAAATCCAAACATTTAAAAAATATTTCAACACTGCTTCCCCAAGGATTTTGTTCGGCCCTCATTATTTTTCGAGCTCCCGGCGATCGATTTTCAAGGGCCGAATATAATCGAATTCGCCAGACGGAAAAGTATAATGAGGATAAATTTGGCCAATCCGAGTTGCTGGATTGTTTGATGACTTTATTTTACGGTGATTTCAATAAACGATCTGTTCCGATAACAACATTACACAACCTGCCTAATACTTTTGGCCAAAGCTGTATATATGCGTGCGGGTAAGTCCATACGTATGACAGTATGAGTATATGCAAGTATGAAGGCATTAACATATATATGTGTGAGATTGTGTGTATGAAAACGGAGCGGGCATTTGGCGAATTTCATGAAACATTTAGCCCTCTGTTATTGATTTCCTCTCCAGGCTTTATATGCACGTGTACGCGCTCTCTCGAGTTAGGTTCGCATATATGAATATACCAACACGTATAGCAGATGCTTTCATATCCAGCATCAGAGTTCACCGTGCTTGGTTGTACCCGCATGCAGCTAGATGCGAGATTTTGTCCTGGTTTGGCCATGTATGACAAGAGCTAGAGCCATAAATGAATTAAAAGGTCAAGTTCGACCTGCTCTGCCTCCAATCTCGCACACAGTTTCCAAATAGAACGATTTATCAAACCACTGCTGGAAAATATTGGAAAAGAGGCCGTAATGAACTGTGTAAACTTTGTGTGATATTCATTCCCATGCAACTTTCGTATTTCAAGTGAAAATGTCTGATTTGGGTCATATGAAAAAGTTCGATTAAGAATTCAACGATAAACTCCCTATATTTCGAGATTTAACACGGAAAAAAAGAAACAGTAAATATCGCAGTATAAACTGCTTAAACAACAGGGTACCCACTTTATTTTACAGTCGAACAGAGAATTTTCCTGTACGAACTGAGATTTTAACAGTTTCACTGGATCGTTTTCAGTTCGTTACAGTCAATTCATCAATGTTTCCAGTAAAAGTGTTCAACTGTCAAAATTACATGAGACCACCAATTTTCATACTGTACGCAGCTGCAATAGTTACAGTGTTACAGTAATGACTACAGAGCGATTCATTTAATTTTACAGTGTGGGACGGTATTTTCACTATTCTTTCCACAGTTGGTGACGTTATCACCAACATACATACGCACAAACGTGTGTTTGACAGTGTTGAACTGTGTTAAAATTAACTTTGGACTACACTGTAATTTGAGTTAATTTGGGCCCTATTTTTCAGTAAATATCGCTTTTTAATCGCTTCGAGTCCAATGTAAACTGGACATGTACCACTGTATTTTTAAACTGTTTCTTTTTTTCCGTGAAGGGGCCTTTCCATAACGATCATTTTCAGTTGCTGTCAATGACGTGTGAATAAATGAAAAACTGAAACGAACCGTTCCGGCAATTTTTGTCAGTGTGCGTTTCAGTGCAAAGTTTTCGGACCCAGGATTTTTAACCAGGCGGAGGTTCCGAAATAAGAGTCAAAAAATAGCGGGAAGAATTTCATCTTTCACGAAATCGTCGTATGTGCGAGGTCCAGTTGCCCTCCGAGCGGAAAAGCGAGGATCACGGGGGAAAAGAGCAGAGCAAGGAAACACAGCGGCTACATGCACTCGAGTGCAGAGAGAAGGCACATAAAATATCAGCCGGAAGATTACCACGCTCCTTCCCTCTCCCTTCCTCTCGCAGTTTCTCAGCAGCATCCCTTTTACTGTTTCACCTTCGAGTTCCCCTTCCCGTGCAGCCAGTTGGCGGTAATTTTTTATACGCAGCGGCGAATATATACGCGACTAGCCCGTTCGAGAGACGGACTGCTTTTTGTTACTCTATACCTTTTGTTTCTCGCTCTTTCCTCCTGCTTTACTTTCCTGGAGGACCGAAGCCCGGAAGCTTGCAGCAGTCATGGCGGCTCGCTTGCCGGGCATATATAAAACACATGGACACGTGGGTCATGGCAAACCGGACACAAGTGCTGTGGCGACTTTTCTACATTAGCAAGAGCTGCGGAATTATCAATGAGAGCCAAGCGTGCTGCGAGAGAAAGAGAAAGAGCGGGCGGCACATTTGCACCGGTTCCGTTTTCTCTTATCGGCTATTCTCCCCCTCTTTTCAACCTGCAACTCCGACGGTGCTCCCATGGGAGAGTGAATATATATATATATACAGATGGAAACCGTTTCATGTTCCCTTCCCTTAGTCTCTCACTGCGGCATAGAAACGTTTTTATTCGGCCAGGAAGCGGGTACGAATGCGCGTAATTTATCGGCGAGACCGCACAGCGTATGCTCGTGTATTGCATGTGTGCTCTATGTGTCCTATGTACGTGTGTCTTTCTATATCCACATGCAGCAGATGTATTTGCCGCCCACTCACTATTCTGGCGTGTTTCGTATCGCGTATCTTTTAGGAAACGTACAAATGCCGGTCCTCCGCATGTCACTCAAACGTAATCGCGGAATTTCCTTTTTTTCGTAGTTGTTTTTGTGCTTTTTTTTTCTCTCATAAGGATGGGGCGGGAAAAGCAAAAACGCCGGTATTACGTTTTCAAGACCGAACGAGCTACGTGAATTATTGATAGTTTTGGATTTTTTGCGAAGTAGTTTTGAAACTCGGTTTTTAGCCGTAAATGAATTTGCGGCATCTGCTGTCATCACGTCCGTGTGGTTTTTATTTTTTTCCAACGAAAATGTAACCTGTTTCGATTCGCTACCGCAAATCTTGTTCGATCGCTTCGACCTGTCTCTATATATACGTCAAAGCAGGATATGAGGTGTGCATATGGCTACGTACACTTTCAACCACGATGTCGAAGTTTCCTTCTCCATCGTGGCGTTACCTGGTACCCACAACGCTCGTGTGCAACAATTCGCGTTCAACGGGCCAGCGAAATTGACGGTTTCATAATTCAGTTGTGTCAGTTGATGGGACGTGGGAAATGTCGAGAGAGAATCAGCGCCCGCTGTCTCTCGAAATGGTACGTGAGAGAGAACCTGCGAGAGAGAGAGAAAGGAGGAGAAAGAAAGCGAAAATCCGACGTGACAATGCGACCTGCGAACCATGCATCAAATTTCAATTGCCGTGCAACATCCAAAAACCCTCATCGCTCTAGTGCTCTTTTGGAAACTCGCTCGGAATAGAGCTATGAAAAAAAAACCGTTAGTTTATTTCCATCGCCAAATTGTGATGTGCGCTGCTTCATTTCATTGCGATATACGATTCGTCATTACGCTTTTACGCATTCGCACTTGGGTCTTCGACATGCAAAGTGTCAAGTCGATAGAAAAAATGTTCTGGTTTATATTATTGGAATTGCGGAAGATTTTAAAGTCTGTGTGCGCTTCTCTCGAGACTCGTTTTGAAAAAATAAAATCGTAAGAAATTCAGGGATTTGTTTTACAAACGTGAATTCTTCGCATGCAGCCGCCAACAAAAATATTTCAACATTTCAACTTTAGAATTTACATCAGGCAACACGATGGCATCGTAAACAAAGTTGACAACTGTTATTTCTGATTTACTGTTTACCATATTTGCCCTCAGGTTTATTTCGTCCTAATTATGAGAAAAAAAAAACAATGCTGCCTGCGACCCCCACGTTTGAAAAAGAACTCGTCTGATGAAAGCGTAATGATCACGTGTGGAAAGAGAGCAAAAGAGAAAAAAGTATTCTCATCTGTACACGTGTTGGGTTGGCTCAAATCGAAACAGGCGTGAAGGTTATAAAGTGCGGATGGGTGGGAGTATATGGGGTTCTCTGAAAAGAACTTTTTTCAGCGGGAATACTCGGTTGGTACCATCGGTACATATCCACCCACGGGTGGATGTGTAAAAAAAAAGGAATGAAAAAGAAAGAGAGTCGGCTCTGTACGCTCTGGCGCCCTGTACGGGCGAGCAAACGCCGCACAGGCTTATACTACTTTCATTACTTTTTATCGTCACTCGCTTTAAGAGCACTACCGCCCAAACCACCCCTTTGCTTCTAACCATCCCTTCACTACTCTCCCCTTACGCTGCTTTCTCTCGCAAGCGCGCGCGCGTCCATTTTTTAATTCGCCGTGGACCGAGCAGCCGGCTAGCTGGCCGTTGCCGTCGTCGACCACCACACACCGCTCGTACACTCGGCCCCGACTATATTAAGCTCGTAACTCTCGCAAAGTGAAACGTAAGAGGTGCTTTGACTCACCCCCTAACCCTTCTTTGCCCTGCTAGTCGTTTGCCTCTAACTCTTTTCACTTGTACTCTCGCTACGTTGACCCCCTTTCTCGCCCACCCCCACCAACTCTACTTTTCCTCCCGTTCCGGACCCACGGTGCTCTGTATCCACGTTAGCTTATAGTTCTACTTTCAAAAGGTAACTCTTGCTCACTTAGGCTCATGCGCTCATCGCAAATGCGATAACAAGTGCGAGTCTCGATAAAGACCTCACTTCTACTCTATTAACGCGTTATAACATTTTTTTTCTCCTTTTCAAAGTCCCCATTTTTTTAATCACTATTCGCCTTTCGAAATCATTCAGTTGGCTTTAAATTTTAGTCCAAGTTTGCGTCGTATTTTATCACCAAATTAATCGATTTCACCGAAATTCTATTTTGGTCCTGGCTAATTTGATGTTCAAGAGTTTTCGGATCGACATTATCAATTAAAAAAAGTTGAAATGTCTGGAGATTATCGTATTATTATATTTGTTTATTAAATTACTGTGCCGGCGAGCAAATATTGGTATTTTTCAGCTGTTCTTCTCTGGTGTATTGTAGAAGCCCGATGATTTATTGAATTATCGATCGCAGCCGGAAAATTAGGCTTGACATCCGACGAAATCGTGTTACGGTGCGCGCCGGAAGATCCTCGCGGCTTTCGATGTTCCCACCGTTCCAACAGGGGACCTCACAATACATTACTCTTTATCCATGTCTGTTCTACTCCATAGGCACGAGTTTGTGTAAGTCTAGACTCGTTGGGAAAATAATGAGAGTCTGTGAAAATTCGTTTTCGACAAAGTTTTCCTCAAAACTCACGATGAACGGATGCGTTGGGAAAAAAAAAAAACAGCAATAACTTTTTGTGAGGAATGTCAATGGACATTTGTCAGTTGCAGATTCCTGGAAAATCGGCGTATAAGGCAAAAATGATCGGGCGGAAGGGCACGAAAATCTGAACAATTCGAATTATATATTTTGGAAGGGCGAGTGCGCGGCGGCGTAGATCGAATGTGTTCGGGTTGACCGGAATTGTCGAGCTCTGTCTTTCTCTCACTTACGGCAGTGTGGTTCGAGGCTGTTCTGGCATTACTACCCCGTACCGCAAAATTTAGTCTTGCCACGAGAGTTAAAACCTGATACAATTTCCGTCAGCGTCGCGCGATGTTTGCCGGTGCGGTGTGCGGTTCGGTGGGACTCGGTTGCGTTCATCGGTGCGTTGCATTTCGGTCAAATGAAATATTCACATTATCGACGCTCCGCAGCAATGGCCATTTTCCCTCGAAGCCAGAGAAGCGTGCAGAAAACAGAGCGGGAATGATGGAAAAACGAGAAAGCCAGAGAGAGAAACAGAAGCAAACGATGGGATGAGAGTCAACTGCTCTGACAATTTATACACTTCATTACTCTTGATGGCACAGAGTTTCTACATAAGGGAGCTGAAGCATTGAGTGATAAGCGGAATACATATCGCAAAATTTCAATCGATATTTCTACCATTTCCTGACAACTTTTTATGAAGATGTTTCGTATAACGAATCGTCCGGAACCCGCAGCCGACTTCGCCCAAAACAGCACGGAATAGATATCGAAAAATCTCAATCGAGATCTTTTGCTATTGCTGCGGGAACTGTTTTAGAAAAAAATGTAGACAAAAGTAACAAAACGACTGGAATCAAGAGACGGATTTCCACAGGAAACAGTAGCTCGCACGCGATACGTCGTCTCGTCGTTCGATATATGAATTGCACAATGATGCATTGACCGTATTTTTTTACCGCAATTGCGATCTAGGATCCACGAGTGCGAGTGTTATGCGTGATACGCGCGGAGCGGCGGCGGGAACGATAATCGTCGAGCTTGAATCGTTGAGCGACAGCAAATGAAAAGGGCTTCGTATATATATGTATATTGGTGTGTTGCGTACCGCATGCCGCGGGATGGCGTTAGCCCACAGTCGGGTTAGGGGTGAAAAGCATTTCGGGCTCTCTGCCTCTGCATTAGGGAAATATTTGCACGTACAAATTCGCCAAGAGGGTGGATGCGCGCGAGCGAATGCCGCACACGGGGTGCCGATGACTACCTCTGTTTCTCTATTCGTCGCTCCTACCCCCCCCCCCCCCCTCTCTCTCTCTCGCTGTTTCCCTTGTCGCTTTTTGATGACCGAGCTGTGTGGAACGAAAACGGCAGAAGAGGATGAGGCGGAGCTTCGAACAGGACGACTCGATCGCCGTTCCGCCACGTTCGCGACTGGCCGTTTCGGGGTCGCAGTTGCGGTTGACGGACACAATACCATCCAAATGCGCATTGCGATTAGCAGTACACTCTGCAAGTTTGTATTTAACGTATATCTGTATTGACTCCTTTATCAAGGAGCGCATCGGTTTCGCTCGGACAATTCATCCTCATTGATTATTATTGACATTTCGATAAAACGTTAATAATAATAGAAAAAACCATGATTTTCTTTTACAAATGATGAAGAATGCAATTATCTCAATATTTTTCGTCCAAACATGTTTAACGACCGATGGAATGAAAGAAAATTTTTTCCAAAGAATAAAAATGCGCGATGTATCACGAACCACATGCGCATTTTGGCACATTCACGCAATTAGCTTTTGTACGAATATTCGTATGTATATAACACGTTATGTAATGGACCACTCATCACTTCCGGTAATTCAAACTATCAGGATCTCGGGCAAAGGTCTGGAGAAAGGAGAGGTCATAGTAGATAGACTGTGTGCGCGAGATCTCTTGCGGTCGCGAGAACGATGAAACTCCCAAGTTTACTCAAGTCACCAGGGACGATCTTGTGAACGGAGCGACCGCATGTATACCAGGGGCAGGACATTGCGCAGACCCGGCAAGGATATCCGACATGTTCTCCCTTTATCTCTCCAGTTCGTGGTGTCAGAGAAATAGGAACAGTATGAGAGAAAGAGAGAAGAGAGCAAGAAACAGAGAACGGAAGAGCTACACGAATAATCCATCTCTCTTCCTTCTCTTCTCTTACAATGGCAAACATTGACTCTACGTTTCACTGGGAGTCAAGCATTACAAAATTGGCTTGACCAGTCGCACACACGTACGCGATCACGGTTCCACTTTCCCTAATAGACATTCTCATTCGTTCGTCGTCTAGTTTGCTTCAGATATCGAGAATCCAATGTACAGTTCAAACTATAGTAATAGAAGGCCAAGTTTTGTACATTTTCATCCATGCTGGGGAAATTAAATCCGAACGGTTTCGTTTCACTAACCTCACACCCGAATAGTGCATCGGAAAAAATCTTCTATCGCTCAATTTAGTACTCGATCATATGTTTTGTTCATTTTTTACCTGTTTTGTAAATTGTGTCGTATTTCCTTAAAGAGAAATCGTGAGAATATGGAATTGACCGAATTAATGACATTTAATTAATTTAAAACGTTTTTTTCCTCAAATTTTTCATTATCAAAAGAATTATCACATTTGACTCGATCACTTGACCATCGACGATTCCTACCGAAGGTTTCGCACTCACTTGGTCAAAACATTCATTTTTCTTCCAAGTTTCTCGCTCGCCCTCGCTCTACATTTGCTTTCCATTTTTCCTTTAGTCTGTATTATGGAACTCTGTTTATTTTCCGAATGCTACGCATATTTCCTATTTTTTTTTCTTTTTTTTACGGTGCGGTTCTCGTTCAGTGATTGCCTGGCGCTTCGGATCTTTTTCTCGCGTAACGATGAGCACTTTTTTCTCTTGGTTTCGCGGTCTCTGTTTCATCGTGGTTTTAATTAAAAGTTTCTTATTATTCTCATTGTTCGAACAGAAGAGCATTCGAAGGGTGAGCTGTACTTTATGCGTGGACTTTAACGAGTGCTGTTAACAATACCGTCCGGGCTGCTGGATATTTTTCTCGTCAAAGTCAAAGTAGCTATTATGCATGAGAATAAAAGTTTGTAGAAAACAAAATTTGTACATCTTGCAATGGGCCTCGAAATCTCCTTTTCGACCGATTAAATTTTGGATTTCTATTCGAAAAAAAGTGTCTACAAGAAGTGGAACCATGAGAACATCCAAAAAACTCGATTTCAGAACGTTATTTGCTACGGATTTCGCTTTAAACGAAATGCATACGTACGCTCGATATAGTCGAGATGAAAAATGCTCCTGATGTGTACATATGACCAACTGCGGCGCTTTTTGGCAATATCGAAACCAATAGCGTGTCCCACGCATCTCAATTACTTCGCATAGGGATAGGGCTTTGTTATGGTGGGGATGCAAGAGTGGGGGGGAGCTTCATTAACTGGTGAACATCAATTTTTCTCGTAATCAGTAATAAAGCCGCGCGCGCGGCTTTAAACGAACTGGTTGTGTCGGATGCTACAGCGCGAGAGAGACGCGAGCGAAACAGAACTACGGATGCGTGTGTTTCCTCGTTCAAATAGAGGCAAGCGCGAAAAACCGATGCTCGACTCCCCCGTGTGCGTTTTTCTCCTCCCTCCCGCTCCCTCTCTTCCTACGAACGTCGATATGCCGGATTTGTTAAATAAAACAAAGCCCGTTACAACGAATGGGCCATTCACCCCCCTCGCACGGTTTTTCTTTTTACTCACTACGAGCATCGGCTAAAACACACGAACAATGAGATAGAGCTTGCGGCTCGTGTTTTTATACCTTTGTTTGTGTGGTGTGTGAGCAAAATAATGGCGAAAAAAATAGTCACAGCTGGTGATAAGTAACCCAACAGGAAATTTGTGTTTCAGCTGCTTTTTATCTCCGTTTATCCAATTTAGCAACAAGTTTCTCAAAATTATAAATTTTGCTCCATCTGTATCGTTATTTTGACTTTATTTTGGAACGAATAACGGGATTGTGAACTTTGAAAGAAATTGGATTTGCCCGAACAAACGTGATGCGGGATTGATTGCTGCGAAAGTTTTATGGGGATTCAAAAATCCCCATTAAAAAAGCGTTCTCGACGATCGGGTGATTGGTTGCATAAAATGGTGTTTCTTTTTTGTATAATTTATTCGGGACGAACTAGAATCGCTTGCCTGCGGCGAACTATTCGTTTTATGTTATTTTATTTGTTTCCTCTTACGCCCGGAAATCGCAACGAAAGTGATGAGAACGTTCGGAGCAGCAGCAGCGTGTGGCTCGGGCGGAAAAGGCCAAAGGGAAAACCGAATCGAGCGAGTTTTCGTGTGTTTTCTTCTATTTTTAAATATTTCTTTTTTTTCTCCCTTTTGACCGGAAACGAGCCCGGCATTTCTCCACGAGTGAAACTAACGATCACCGCGCGCTGCTGCCGCGTACTACACCTTTTGGCCCTTTCCGACGCGGGATAAAGCGCCAGAGTTTACGGCGTCTGCACACGTACTACCTATATCCCCTTCGGGAGACGGGGTGAGACGAAGCTCGGAACTTTGCGATATATGCTCTCTATAACCTTTTTCTAAGCCGCAAACACGTGACCTCATATACTCTCACGAGAATAAGTGATAAAATGAAAGAGAGCGAGAGAAAAAGAGGGAATTATAATATTAAAGTTAATATTTTGCATGATAATGAAGTGAAATCAATTCTTTTTCGATGCAGTTCATTGTTGGCACTATATTTCGACTTTGTACGATGCCATTAACCAAATAGCAATCATTACTGAACCACACGATAAAAATATAAATTTCACGAAACCTTTTCTTTTTAAAGTTTTTAAAAATATTTATTATATATTTTATCGCGCTACGCTTTTTTTTTGTATTTTGCGTCGAGCTGCTGCCGCGTCTTTTGATTTTTTTCCCCGTTCAAATTCAGTCGTAATTCCTGCAAGAAATTCGTTATAAACCAAGTAGGCTTAATATCTGGTTCGTCGTTTCTGGGGTTTCAATGTGGATGATTAAGATACTCGTCGCGGTTTTCTTTGCGGGCTGAATAAGTCTCTTAAACATTGATAAACGTCGAGGAAAACGCCTTATGCCTGCGGCTTGCTGGCACGGAGCCACCGTCGGCGATATTCGATGTGATCTCTGTCTCTTCCACCCCCGCCTATCGTATTATTATGCGAAATCACCAAACCTTGCGAGCCTCGATAAAAATTCACCCTGGCACAGCTAAACTTGTCGTGTATCCTTTCCACATCTTATCGCGTATTCTCACCCGGAGAAAAAAACTTTTCTTCGTATCAGGATCAACTTACCTGTAACAAAAAGACAAATTGCCATTAATTAGAAATTCATGATGAACATCTTCATTTTGTAAATTTTTAAAGACGAACAAAGCATGGAAATTGATTGTAAACAAATTTGATCATTTTCCAATTTCAAAAAAGTCGAAATTCGTACCAAAACTCGGCGAATATTTAGTGGAAATTTCAGTGGAAAACCAGGACTTTTCCGTGACGGTTAATCGGCGGTTCGAAGAGTTTTTGTTAAGAAAGAAAAAAGCGCGATGGCTGAATGGGAACATAAGAAATTGACGAATCTTTGTTAATTTCGTTGAAGACTTTTGGTTATTTGCATGTATACAACACGAACTTCCGAAGTGACACTCAAATGGCGGTTAACCCCGAGGCTGTGTGCCACACGCCGCGTGGAATGACGTTAGTTTCGTCGCCTTTGTACCAACAGATGAGAGCGACGTCTACTCTCTTGCCATGTTTCCCTCTCTTTTCTGTACCTCGTCACAAAACGCGTTTACATATTCATGGAACAAGTGCCCCCGCTCTCCGCGTCGTTTCGTGCAATATACGAAGAACCGTGGTGTGTATTAATTCCTAGCACCCAGTTTCTAGCGTCGTTCCTACTCCCACACACCCTCATTCCACTCTCGGGCTTGAATCTTCTCATCAGGTCCAGACTCGACGCAACCAAAGTTTCGTTGATACAGTTGAGAGCCCCTTAAGGAATCCATGAAGAAAAAATCTTAAACAATATTTTTCTCCACTATTGTAACACGTAAATTCTCCTTATCACAAGCAATTACGAGATTCTTTCTCAGACTCTAAAAAAAAGATGATCAAAAATGCTCGAGCGTTCGATTAATTTTTTCACATGTCAAAGTCCTTTGGATGGCCTTTCTCCATTCTTTTTCGGATTTATTTTGATTTTGTTGTTGCTTTTCGTCATCTTAGTCACGTTTTTTGTAGATTGATTTCTACATTTACAATTCTGCAACAGTAAATTAAGGAAAGTTGCACTGTATCGCCGAACACCGCGTCAGCCCAGATTTGCATTTTACCAAAAGAGATTCACACCTTCAGTGCTGCTCCATCTTTTGAACGGCGTGCCAAATGAAATGAAATCTTATTATCGCAGGGTTGTCTTTTGCCCCGACCCCTGCGGCGACGCCGACGTGAAAATTATGAACCAGCAGCGTACGGGTAAAGGGACCCTCTAACATTTGCAATATTCAAGCTTTTTTACGACAATCCTGACCTTTACGAAATTAAACCGCGAGCTCACTATGGAAGATATATTTGTAGACCGCCTCGGAATGAAAGGAAGGAATAAAGAATGTAAACGTGAAAAAAAAATTGCTTATAACGAATCGCTTCTGCGATATCTCTCGTACATTTCAATTTCGTATCACGTTCCAACAATATTGAATTTCACGAATTGCCTTACGTACTCCTAACGAGGATGTATCATAAAAAAGACGAGACGAATACGTACGTTTTGACGAATAATTTTCGCCAGACGATGCGACGCGAATCCACAGATTTTTATTATCCGAAATTTGTAGATTTCATCCACAATTTTTCATTTTTAAATAAATGTCTAAATCCTCCAGATAAACCAATGATTACGGTAATTAAATCAGTTCACAAGTTAATTCGTCCGGCCACGGTTTCACGGTGATTTCAATTGGACGTTACGAAAGTTTCTTTAGCTTGCAAAATAATTTCGCTGGAATCTCCTCGCTCTCTTTTTTGATGTCGAGGAATTTTATTTTACGAGATTCTGGCTCGATGATGGTCCCGCGTATTCGCGCACATAGCACTCGAATATTTGGTCAATCGGAGCATCAGAGACTTCGGGACAATAGCAAGAGTCAAAAATTCAAGTTTTTGGGAAAACAATCGCTTGACTATGAAAAAAGAAGCGTGGGAAGTAAAATCGAGCCGAACAGTCATCATTTTCAACATTTATGCTTTGGCGTGTGTGTTTGAATGTCAGTTACGTGCGTATTTTTGACGTTTTATAACCTGTAAGTTGTGTTTCGTAGTCGAAGCAGACAGAATGGTTTTTGATGTCACGTCAGACATAAAAATGATGAATTGCAGCGTAAATAATGTTAAAGTCACAGTAAAATGGAAGAAGACTCGTTGCGGGGTTTGTAAAAAAGGTGATTCGTGCTGAGGGGCATAGTTCATCCGAGTAGAAACGTCAGAGCATACGTTATAGACTTTAAAATGATTAATTATAATAGAGGACTAAAGTCCGACGCCAAGTCTGACAGGAATTTGAACGGTTCGGGGTGAGCGTCTAGACGGCGACGTTGAGTATAAGCTGACCAGGAAATTAGTACTGAGTGATACGTTATAGCAGCTTCTCCATGTTTCATCATTCGATAGGGTCTAAGTACACGATCGAGAGTACTGATAGAAGCGCATTCATCCCTCTACGACGGTTGTATCTCTTGGTTATCTCTCAACCCTTGTTTATATCCCTCTCGATATGCCACGGCCCTGTCTGCTTCTCGTTAATCGACTTGTCACACTGGATGAATATTAATCGTTTGTCTACATCGGGACGTTAAACTGTACCAACGCAGGGACGTGAAGCATGACGTATCTAGAGGACTACGAAGATGAAGCAGAGTCATATATCGAAAAGACAGATTATCATCAACGACTTGATGTGATAACTAGGCCACTTCGAATTATCGTTCGGCCAAATTGAAGTGAGACACTTGGGACTGGAATATTGGGAGAAATGAATATTATTCGATTGAATCATTTTGCACGGAAAAACAGAAACAGTAAATATCGCAGTATAAACTGCTTAAACAACAGGGTACCCACTTTATTTTACAGGCGAACAGAGAATTTTCCTGTACGAACTGAGATTTCAACAGTTTCACTGGATCGTTTACAGTTCGTCACAGTAAATTCATCAATGTTTCCAGTAAAAGTGTTCAACTGTCAAAATTACATGAGATGACCGATTTTCATACTGTACACATCTGCAATAGTTACAGCGTTACAGTAATGACTACAGAGCGATTCATTCAATTTTACAGTGCGGCACGGTATTTTCACTATTCTTTCCACAGTTGGTGACGTTTATCACCAACACACATACACACAAATGTGTGTTTAACAGTGTTGAACTGTTGAAATTTACTTTGGACCACACTGTAATTTGAGCCAATTTGAGCCCTATTTTTCAGTAAATATCGCTTTCCAATCGCTTCGAGTCCAATGCAAACTGTGTACCACTGTATTTTGAACGATTTCTTTCTCCCCGTGTGGTTATGCGTTTTATCGGGTTACCTTGTGGGTCTGGTGACAGCGGATCAAGATCGAGTACCGTGTGGATTGTCATATTCATTATTCAGCCAATTTCGCCGTCGAATTCGTGGAGTAAGCGAATCTTGCCAAAAACCCTTCGATACTCGACGAATAAATAAGCCATTTTCCTCTTTATCTCTCTCCCACTGTCTCTCTGGTGGGAATAATAAATTTAGCCGGGATCGTACGCGCTCATGCACCGCGGGCATAAAATATTCGCCTATTCGTTCCGAGCGTTAGAGCGCACACATAATTAAAGCGCCATGTGTGCGGGAGGTCTTGGTCATAAATCTCTGGGATCAGCAATAACGTCCAGGGGGGATTCTTGGCGGGCGCGAGGGCTTTAGTAGTCTCGACGGTGGTTAGGTGGCACTTGCAGACACGACGACTCGTACACACATCCAGACATCCTACCACGTGGCTAGGAGCAGGTTACCGGAAACGGTTTGTAGCGGTTTACTAGTTCCTTAACGAATTCTGATACTTTTTGGATCGCGTAGCGCGATGTGATCGTCATCACGAGATGAGCCAAAAAACGACGAGGAATTTCTTATGGCAAAAGGTTGCAGTGCAGTCGATTTATTTCACCTCCAAATTTCGAGGAATTTCCAAACGGTGTCAAACCGAGAACTGAGCAGACCGCAAGAAAATTATAACTTTGAACTCGTGGCACGCGCATGAAAAGCTCATTTTTTGAAAAACGAGCAGGAATTGAGGAATTAAATGAAGAGAAATGAGAAAATGAAAAGAAAGGCGCGAAATTTCTGCTATAATTATATCCATTCATCGACACAATTCCGTTACTTTCCATTCGGGATTCTTCGAGAATAGAGTTTGGATGAAAACTTTATCGCGCAGTTTTTCTGTCCTTTTTTTTCCCGCAGCGTTACTCTCCATCAAGAAACTCGATGGGCCAAATGCATCTCAGACTTTTGTAGCCAAATTTGCAGTAGGAACCCGAGGTGTCTAGACTCGAGGCCACGCATTCAAAGCGATTTGCGAGAATTGGCGTGACAAAAAGTCACGGGAGTAGGAAAGAGGGAGTGAAAAGACGAAAAGAGGGGAAGACTTTGCGGGATTTACATTGGTAATGCGCGCGGAAAGCGGGCGAGTTTCCGGTGGATGGATGAAGCGCTAGGGGGTTGGCCCAAGCCAAACTGGAAGTCGCGTAGTTATACGCCCGGAGGGGAGTGACTCCCTGCGTCTTGGATTTTTTTTCTCGTTTGTTTCTCGTTCAACTTTGTTTTTTTATCTTTTTTTTTTCAACACTTGAGACATTCGGTGTATTCGATCGTTTTTCCTGCCTATACGCAGACACGAACGATTTCACGTGTTCAAAGACTCCGGCGGGAATCATATAGATTTGCCCGGAGAGGCTGTCACGATCGCCCGAGGCCAGTAAGTTGTCGTCGAGCGCACGACCCTCCCGGGTGTCCAATTTTATTCTCACGTGTAAAACACGTCGCATTTCTGCTTGAATAGCTTTGCGCTAAAGTTTAGTCTGAATTTTTCATCGCCACGCGGTTCAGGTTTCCAGTAGAAGAATAAAAACTTTAATACGAATAATTGAATGAATGCAACCATCTTATTTCATTGCGAGACTATTGTTAATGCACTCTTTGACACATACGTCACAAGGTTTCGTAAGAAGCGCTGAATGTACGAATTGTACGTCGGGAAATTCAAGATCCCGCGAGACATATTCGAGCAGCGCGCATAACCCTCGGAATGATTATACAGCAACATCCCGCTCGTTTATCATTCTAGGCTATGGCCGCGAGCGCGATCTGTCTCTTCGCGGTAAGACGTTCAACCCCTTACGGAACTCG
Organism: Diadegma fenestrale; assembly: GCA_037043255.1. Lineage (NCBI taxonomy): Eukaryota > Metazoa > Arthropoda > Insecta > Hymenoptera > Ichneumonidae > Diadegma > Diadegma fenestrale. The sequence goes on along the minus strand of CM073309.1, from coordinate 13,072,196 downwards.
GAGGGTAGGTGGGAGTGTACGGACTCGCAATGCTTTCAAGCCCACATCTGGACGGCCTCCAAAAAGAGCCCAAGACACCCTGCCGAATATATGTGTGCGGGGCCTTTCAAGGACGAGGAAGAGTGCGCTATAGCAGAGAGAAACGTACCGACTTCATAAATTCCAAGATCCTTCCTCCATCGCTCCCTTCTCTCGTCTCCCTCCTCCCTCTCATCGCGCTCGCCCCGTATAAGCCAGAACCGCATAACTGTTTCTAACCAATTATTATAAATAAAATGTGGCGAGCCGTAATGACAAACGGCAGAAGGGTAGAAGAGTACCGTGGCGAGCATGGGGAAGGGAAAAGCTTCGTTCGCCAATGGGCTCCGAGCCATCCACGCTATAACATCTCGCCAACTACAGAGAGACCACTGGAAATAACCTTCTCGTCGACCCTCTCCCCACCCCCTCGAATCATCCGGAGAAAATCTTTTACGAAGCACATTATACATATCCTTTTCCCTCTTTTTCGTCGCAACAAAAAATGGATATTGTATCGCATTCCACGCAGCATCATCGTGCACTTATCCGATTGGCAAGGCTTCTACGGAAATTTTTCTTTTTCTGACGTCCCAGCTTTTTCTTACCGAAGCAAAACAATTTGCTGAACATCAATGGATCCAGAATTTATGAGACGTGTCAACCCCTCAACCAATTGATTCTACGAAAATTAATTATCAGCCAAAAGTTTTGAGACAATAGTTTTTTCAATTCAAAATTTTTCATTTATCAGTCATACGAACGCGGTTTTTTTCCCGTAAACAAAATTGAAATAGGTGAATGAGATTTTTATATACGGAGCAGGCTTTGATACATTATCGCAAATGTAATGAATGCGATGTGCTTCATCAACAGGAATGAGCGGAGGCTGAGCACTTCTTGATCGTTTGTGCACGGCCTCTCGTTCTCATAACGTCAGTGGGATGCGGCTCTAATCGTACCCGAAGGAATCAACGTTGAGTGTTACGCCGCTTGGCAACCAGCGAATGCTCGTAAATAAAGCCGGAACAGCTTGTATCGCGATTAAGCCAGCATATTACATTTGTCAAGACGGTCCATGGAGAGGATAAAAGAGAGGGAGGACACTAGAGGGAGATAAATATATATAGAAAAGAGAATGTTCGCATGTGTTATTTAGAAAGACAGCAAAAGCAGATGTCTCATTCTGGCAAAGTTTTCTGGCAGTCTCTTGCCACTAAACGAGCTACCAAACAGATATCAAGTTCTCATTTTTATAAAATACAGTACGAGCTGATGTCGCCACTTCGGGAAAAATCTACGTTCCTCGTTTTCATAATCATACAAATGGAAATGTTCATTATATTGTTTCTTTCCGTTATATTTAACGTTCCCTGGCCGGATGACTCTTGCGCGTTCCACGACGCTCAAAGTCTATCAAAGTTGACGGCGCGAAATGTGCAACGAGACGAGGAAGCGAGCTGGCTCGTGCCTATGAATTCGCAGAGAGTCGACTTTGAGCTTTCGCTCGTCAAATCCGTCGACGCGAAGCTCCATCGCATTTGACACACACGTAACCTTGAACCCACCGTAAGCAACAGTTTTTGTGTGTTTTTCTGCATGCGCGTCAGTCCCAACCACAGATATAAACTTGGGGACGACGATATCTCGGGTTGGGAAAAAATATCACACGGCGTTGAGGCTCGAGGAGAAAAGGGGTTGAGAGGGTGGAATCTTTTCACGGTGAGCACGCTCTTTCATCCGTGGAGCACGAAAGAACGAGCCAAACGGACAAAATCGAACCAAAAAGGGTGCCATAAACTCCGTCTGATCTTATACTCGAATCTACACTCATACTCGGCTAAAAGATTCGTATAAGTATACAAACGAGACTCTGCGAAGCTTTTCATGGAAGGTACACGCTATCCGTCTGCTTCGCCGCAATTTACTCGATCAAGTTACGGCTCACCTTCCTCAGGAAAAAGGTAAACATATCCGATCATTCCGGAGACGCAGAAATATCTTTGAAAATACTAACAATCATGAGGACGCAATACACACGATTGATCGCTGTAACAGTGTACTCTTTCTGTCGTTTCCAAGTGAAGTCAGTTGGCCCATAGAAAAATCCAAAATATGATCCCAAAGTTTCCATTGTTGGAATGCACCGAAATTCTGTTATTTCTTCAGCAGAGCCAATAATTATTATTGAATATTTCATCTGGCCAATAAAACGATTCTCTCTTTTGACCAAAAAACTCAATCGACTCAAAAAATTGGCACGATTTTCAAAATTTAATAAATAATCAATAAAAAAAATGTTTTTTGTTGAATCTTAACGTTGCAAAGTTCAGAGTCATATCCAAAATGCAGTTTCGTAATCCCCCGCAAAGTGAACTGGAGTCGTAATATCAATACCGATGAAGCGAAAAGCATCGCGATCGAACGATTATCATAAATTCTCATCAGTTCTTACCAGAAACTATCACAATAATCTCAACGATTCCCATTATTAATAAAAATCTCTCGATTCTCAATTATATAATTATGTTAATTTGTCGTCATTATACTTATCGATTATTTAATAATAAGGGAAAACATAAAAATCCGGAATTCTCTAGTTACGAGAATGTGACGAGAGACGTAACAATTATTTTATTTTCGTATCGAGATTGAAATCCAGTGGCAAAACAAGCCAACTCGCTATCGCACGATGCGATGAAAATTTAGTCCGTGCAAATCACTCAAATCCTTATAATTTATTCTCTGAGGCTCAAGGTCGATATAATATTTATATTTCCAACGATTCGGCTATGGAGAGGGAATTCTTTGGACCCAAACATTGATGAACATACGTCCGATCGTGCAATGTAATTTTTTGCAGTTTATGATGCTGTAATGCGTAAGTGCGATCTTGTACAGAACTATATGTAGCTTTCTGACGTTACACCACAAACACACCAGAGGGTGTGCGAGGGTGCTCCCGGTTACAAGGCATTATACCAAACCGCTTTCCCCACCTCGTTATGACAAGATGTGCTTCTGGCTTTCGTTGCACACGCGCTTGCACACATGTTATTCTCATTCCGCTACTTTCCCCTTCCTAAATCCAGCGAACCTACATATATGTTTTACCTCGTGGCCGTTGGCTCATTCCCTACAGCGTGAAAGTTAGACCACAATTACTCCGACCATTTGCATCTTCTAACTCCAACCCCCCGCTTCGCCTCGCTCACTTTCCGGACTTTAGTGATCTATGGTGTTTCAGGAAACAAAGTACCTCGCGTGTTTAGGATTCAATGGAAGATATGGTGTGAACTGAGAAGCAAAACAACAGCCTGAATTAAAATGTGCACTGAAAATGCCCATTCGTCCGAACAGCCGATAAAACTCTATAAAATGAAACGAATTCACGAAAACTTTTGGACACTGCTGGGGTTTGTTTTGCTTGCATGGACCAACAGAAATCACTTTTTTGTGAGCCTGCATGTCTCTGGATTGTTGTACGATTAACAATACCTCGTAAAGTCATGGGGTTTTCGGCTCTGGTATTTCCCAAGAGTTGGTACATTCTTGGTCGAGCCGCAGCGCTCTGCCCGATTCCTGCCACGCACCCGAAATGATGCTAGGCCGTAACGTAATGATTTTCGCGTACGTAATGATCTCGAACACAGGAAAAGTCAGTGATCGCAAGAAATTTGAATATTTTGTGATATTGTTGCTGTATTGAACAAGGTATGCGGAGAAAACTTGTCTGTTTGGTGTACGGATTTTGAATTCATGGGAAAAGCATTACTATATGAAAACAAGACTCCTCCTTCGGGGGCCCTTTCCATCGGCGTTGCTCTCAATGTCCTAAATCCATTCATTCCCTCCGAATACATTTATGCAGATATATGAGTATCTGGTATATATGGATTTAGAATCGAGCAATATAAGATCGCGTATATGTGCTTTCACGGCTGTACCAGCGAAGCACGTACCACGACAAATTACGGTTATGACGTTGAACGGATGGGTTCCCGGGGAATTATATACGTATTCAACGGGGACTCTCGAGTTATCCCCGAAGGGGTGCCGTCCCTCGAAACGTTTAAAGCGTCCTAGACGATTCTTGAGCAAGCCAAGAGTAGTTGCAGAGTAGAACCACCAACTCTCTGGAATCGTGAGCGTCGATATTCAAATTCTGCTCTCACGTGAGTCCCGGCCAAAAGTGAGGATGCATTCATAGATCCAGAGCATATATATAATGATGCATTACATATTTAAAGTACCAATGGAACTATTTCTGAATTGAGACAGAAAAATGTCCTTCTCCACTCCTTTGCTCGAGTCAAAACTCATCGAGCTTCGATGAATTGTCCTTCTTCAATCATTCGCCCATTATTTGAATTTTTTGGGTAGCCAGTCAAGCAGAAACCCCGTGCACATTATTCTAGAACATTATCTAACGTCAATTGCCTCAAAGTCTGCGGAGTTTATTTTCCAGCTTCCAGGGTACATTTGGTGAATGAGCGAGTAACGACTCTCCAACGATTCGGTGACCTGCTGAATGTGATTTTGAGTGAAATTGACGAATGTAGATAAAACGATGTTTTAATGAAAAACTCGTATCGATCGCGACGATTAAATTATCCAAAGCTCATATTCCCCGCGGTAATGAAACTCGCGGAAAAAAATGACCGTAATTTCACCCAATGATCGAGAGTTGAAAAAAAAAAAACGATTTTTTATTTTCCTACCTCTCCAGCAACTCGAGATTCCACACGAAACGTGTCGACAATCTAAATTACGTCAACATTTTTCCTCGCCGTGCTCCGAGCACGTTCCTATTTCGTTCTCTCTCCATCTCACTGTGTCTGCTCGTAAAATGATGAGATGCTTCGTGGTGTGTTCACATTTCTTCCACGCTGTGCAGATAATCCACTAGCACATATACCATCGCCATCATCCCACCGCACGAGAGTCTCAGTTTTTGAACTAAAGTTTCTCCACCACGCACGCGTTTAATCTCTCACTTTGGTGCAAGAAACACTGCGTCTATTTCTATATATCACCCTGGCTCCCAACTTAACTATACACAGTGAACATATAAGAAAAGATCAAGATGTATGGCCGCTATCGGGATGAAAATCGATGGGATTAACGACTTTTTGTCTATGATAATGTACGCACGTTTTTCTAACCGTTCTATTGAAAGAAAAAAAATGACAATTTGCAGTTAAATAAAATTTTTAACGGTCCTCTGCATTTATAGGAAATTTCCCTCGAACCCCGAACATTTCCCATGCAATAATGTTACCCAAACAAAGTTTTGAACGCGACTCGAAAAAAAATATCAACTTTGCCGAATAATTTGTATGCCTTTCGAGTTGATATACTTTTCAAAATTTGCTTTTCAGCTGCGTCATCGAATACACAGATCCACGTAAAATGACATTCACCAAAAACATTTCTCTCGTGGTCACATCGTTGCATATCTCTGCTCTCTGGGACGAAAATAATTAAAATGGAAGGTAGAACCGCGAACGCGACACAAAATATCGACGAGATTACATCTAGCTTGCCGTGTAGCCAACATGATATGTATGTTTGTATATACGCGAGTACATATATGTAGCTCCGTGTATTTTGTAATGCGGATGGAAATGCGATGGTAAAATATTCCAGGGTATACGAATTAAAATGACACTGAAATATATACGAGAGACGACGCAGTGTTGCACGGACCAACCACCAGAGAGAGTTGTGGGTTACGATCATTCGCTCGTTTTGTCCGGATGACACGCATACGCATTAGGATGATGCAAAGAAAATTAATATCGGAATAGCAATATCATTACTTTCCGTCATAATTGAAAAAATGAAAAGCAACCCGCGCGTAAAAAAAAACTCAACAAAGAATTTGAAAAAAGATGAAAAAACAAACAAATTGACAAAAAAAAATGTCGATTTTTTTCGTTTTACCCCAATGTAAATGATGCTGAAGTTTGCAACGCTAGAATGCAACGAAAAATATTGAATTTATTGATGATTCGTTCAATTTTCAATGTCATACAAATTTTTCGAGCCAATATGCTTTTCGGGTGGCAAAAATCGATCATTTTATCATCGTAATTACATTCTGCACGATAATAATTACTTTTGCCAAAAATAAAAAAGAATTTCGTTCCATTCCAACGATGCAAACTTCAGAGTCCTTGCAAATGCGTGAAATAAATTTATATCTGCACGTACGAATTGTTTATCCTTGAACGAGCGTGTGGCTGATGGGAATGTTATTATACGCACCAGTCGTATCAGCACGTATCCGCCTCGTTGCATACGCCGACGTAATATCCATCTCCCCACCCCTTGACCAAAACTCACAATTCCTCCCAGTGATATAAAATACAATGGTATGGACAATACGGACCACTGATCTTCCGACCATCGAGCTAATGAAACTCAACCGTTGGTCGTGCTTTATAAGGATTTTTTAAAGTACGCACACAGTTTAATTTCGCTGCAACCAAAAATGATGTTTCGTCGTGCGAGCGTGTGCGTATGTCATTATTCTTACTAAATCAAATACACAAGGGAAATATATTTAGTTGGGAAGTTTATTAGCGAATACACAGTCGAGCGATATCGATTCTTGAAGTATTATTTAGCAATGTTCACACTCTAATAATAATGACAATTTCATGGAGAAAATAGCGTTGTATTTTGATGTGAATGCCTCGGAAGGAGGACTCGAGGATCATAATTGAACTTCTCTCGTTGAGGACTTTTGTCCGCTATCAATATTATCGGTTGCACCCTCCAATTCCTCGTTCTCTTTTTTTGCCAATTCTTCTCGCTGTACCCTCACCCTCATCCCTATCCTGGTACATTTTTCATTATATGGTACTTTCGTAAAATTCGTTTTAATTCGGAGCACGCCTGACGCGGTTTTCATTCCACCCCACCGTCAAACCCCTGGATTATATTACCATCACGATAACGATGCCCGGTTTTCTAGAGGCGGACACTGCAAAAAAACGTTTCGGGCAAATCTCTCGATCAGCATTGAAATTAATGAATATTAATCTCGTCTCCAAGAATATAAAATATACAGACGAGAATACGCGACACAAATATTTCAATTGAATCTGCTAAAAGAATGGAGAACGTTTCACAGTCATGAGTTTTTTTTTAAACAATTTTTTTCGAAATCCAAACGCCTTCCCATAAACCGCGAATCACGAACGAAAAATCCGGAAAAATCCTGTGCCATTCGTTGAGGTGCGTTGAGTTGGAAAAAAAATTGCCCATTCAATTTGATGATCCCGAAGTTTCCATCGTTGGAATGCAACGAAATTCTGGAATTTTCTCAGCAGATCCAATAATTATTATTGAATATTTGGTCCGGCCAACAAAACGATTCTCTCTTGCGACCAGAAAACTCAATCGACTCGAAAAATGGACACGATTTTCAAAATTCAATAAATAATCGATAGAAAAAATGTTTTTCGTTAAATCTCAACGTTGCAAACTTCAGAGTCATTCCATTTGGCCAGTCACGTGGTCAGGGAAAAAATTAGTTTGTTAATTCACCGATGTGACTAAAGCTGATAATTTGGGCGAATTGATTGATAATTTGGGTAAATTATGATAATTTCATTAATTTAGCCCTTAGTTAACCCTTTTACCGAAATATTAATTATATTTTGCAAATATAACTGGTAGCACGTGTGTATTCCTCGAACGAAAATGAGCAAGGGTGGAACACGAGCAAAAGATGGAAGAGAAAGATTAATAATATACGACTATATTACACTCTAGCGTATACTCTGTACGGCGTCTCTCATACGCGAAAATTTTTATTTCTCATAGCCCTGGAAGCATGGCGAATATACACACATAAAAGAAGGAGAACGTGTATGTAGAAAATACGTGAGGTCTAGGGAGAGGAGAGAGAAAGAAAAGAGTGTAAGCGCAGAACATGGTCGACTGAAGTGAAATGCAGGAGAGAGAGAGAGAGAGAGAGAGGCGCAGCTCTACCGCCAACACAGCAGCGTGTGTATAGCGCACACAGGATCATTAATCTCCGCGTTATTATCTTCTTCTCACCCGAAAGGCCATTGCCGGCGGATATGCGAGAGTGTGGGCTTAAGAGCGAGCAGAGAGGGGTGGAGAAGCTCGAGTCGGCTAATCCGTGCCGGTCAACATGCCCGTACAAAGCTTCCAGAAGACTGACCCTCTCCTTCTATCTCTGTCTCTCCGCGCTCATTTATGAATAAAACAGCCAGGGACGGGCCTTTTTTCTCGCGTTTTCAGACCCGTGTGTCTATATATTAACTACACACGTTGTCGCATTCCCTCTTCCGTTACAAAGGAAGAAGATATATATCAACTTGTTGGCAAACAAACGGACCCAGCCCCGTGCCTCTTTAAGTATTAAGCTCTGCCGGTTACGCCGTTTTATTTGCCAGTACTCGCGATATACGTTGCATCGCTTGTTCGGTACGTTATCGTGGTGGCCTCTGTAGTACACTCATATTACTCTAGAAACATCAGACGAGAGTGAGAAAGAGCGAGAAAAGGTGCGAGAGATGATAAGTACAGTTAGAGGGATGCTGCATAAATCCGCAGGGGCTTGAGCGCGCGAACGACGAAAGAAGAAGTCGACAGCGAGCTCTTGCTCTTCAGACTCGTATATATGGAGTCGAGGCAAAAGGAGCGCGCACGAGCAAGCTTGAAATGTGGCTATATACACACAATCTCTTCCTCCCTTGCTCTCTTTGACTCACTCTTTTCCTCTCGCTCGCCTCGTGTAGCCCGGAGGCCATTACCACTCTGCGAAGCGCCTGTAAGGACGACGCGTTTGAATGGAACGACGCGAGTTACAGGGCTCTCGCATTACTTTGGACCACGCTAGATTTATTATAGTCACACGTAGAGCACGCTCAAGTGTCTATACATATAAAGGAAAACCAGAAAGATTGCACTCTCTCTCTCTCTCTCTCTTTTCTGCACTTTCTCTCTCGCTCGTTCCACTGTGCTTTTTTCTTCCATCTTTCTTTCGCGCGAGTCTTAACCCACTTCCGGTTTACAGCAACGAAAGAAACTGCGCTATGTCTGACCTTGCGCGCGGACCATAGCCACTTTCCGGTGAGCTTAACCACGCGGAATTGATACCAACATTCTCCTGCTTCTCACGCGGCCACCGCATTTATTCACTCGAAAAGAACGCGAGAGTGAGTGCATGAAAAGATTTTCTAATAAACCACGATATGATGTTTTCTCTATCTACTGAATCCTTTGCGGCAAGCATGAAAAATTATGATGCTGAAGTTTGCAACGTTGGAATGCATCGAAAAATATTTAATTTTATTAAAGATTCGTTCAAATTTCAATGTGATCCAAATTTTCCGCGTCAATATGCTTTTTGAATGGCAAAAATGCATGATTCCATCATCGTAATTACATTCTGCATTTGAATAATTATTTTTGTCAAAGATGAAAATGAATTTCGTTGCATTCCAACGATGCAAACTTCAGAGTCATGAAAAATTCGTTGATAAATTTTCGTCAACCCACACAGTCCAATTTGTGCCAACGTCGACGAAAATTTAACATTTCTTCAACTTTACAGGGAATGTAAATAGATCGAGTCCAAAGAGCGACAATTTTTGCAATTAAAAATTCACAGCATTCACGGTGGAAAAAAATAAACGAACGATTTTTCTCCCTGCGTTCACTCATAGCGATGTTTCGGTCTCCAGGCAAAAGAGAATTATCCAGCGAGTGTTTTTTGCCGTTCAATATGCGGTAAGGCTCTCCTGTATATGTCGTTGCCCAAAAAAAGATTCGAAAAAAATGTTCATAACGTGCAGAACCTCCTGGAGCTCTGGGTATTACTGGAGAGACGTCACTATGACGACTCAACGATACGTATGTAGTTATTACGTTGCCAGACTTTTCCTTTACTACGAGCGGTAAAATTTAACGAGGAATCTCTCTCTCTTTTTCACTATATACGTATATATATGCGCGTATGAATATATATAGAATTAACTAAGAAGACGATGGCAAAGAAAATGAGGAGAGAAAAAAAATTGGTAGAGCGAAGAGAAGAGACGCGATTAGAGATGAATCCCAGGGGGATTTGCGAAAAAGCGTGGTTCCAATTACTCGACGACTCTTTCCAGGATCCATCATATACATATAGATATAGAGTTTATATATACGAAACTCAGTTGAACGAGTAAAACGCCAACTTTTCTGGTGGATGTTCAACCGCCGGTTATACGCCACCCTCCACACAGTCGTTGCTTGATTTTCCTATACCCTCTTTGCTTTTGCCATTTCTCTACCCTTTTATATTTCTCCCTCTCTGCCGTAGCACTCGAGGTCGTGTAAACGCACATTAGGCAATATTAAAAGTCGCTCAGGTTCTCCTGTGCCATGGTTTTGCTGCAATAACTACCGAATCTCACTCTCTATCCCTACTATTCGTCGCACCAACCGCGCGGCCTCATAAACATTCGGTAAAACATTTCGCCCTGTTTGCCTTTACCTCCTGAGAGCGAGAGAGAGAACTTTTTTTCCTACAAATATGTGTAGAGTCCTGTATACACGTATAGCGTACACTTAACTGGGAAAAGCCCCATATCGGACGCCGCAAGCGCGGGCAACGTTAAACAGCGATACTCAAGGGGTGAAACTAGTCAACCGCTTAACTAGACATTCGCATACATTGCCCGCGCTTAAATATAGCATCCCCGCTGTACATTCAATGTTGAGTCTTTAAATATTTAACCATATTTGTGTCTGTTTATTTAGGCGCCCACGCACACTCACATTAATCGATAAACATTTGTAAATCCTCCGGATTATCGAATGACATAAAACCCCGAACTTTACAGCCGCCGTTCATCATCATTTCAACGCGGCTGTATTCTTTTTAGCCGTTTATATACTGAACAGAACGTTAACTTTAAGGTAGAAAGATCGGTCGGTATTTTGCGACCGCGAGTGCGAGAAAGCTGCGATTTTTGCTCTTATAGCCAAACGACATTGAGAAACTTTTATTTCGAAAACTCAAGGTGCAGTTCGATCACTGATCCACTATTTTGAAAATGACTCTGAAGTTTGCATCGTTGGAATGCCACGAAATTCTTTTTTATCTTTGGCGAAAGTAATTATTCAAGTGCAGAATGTAATTACGATGATGAAATGATCGATTTTTGCCATCCGAAAAGCATGTCGGTTCGTAAAATTTGGATGACATTGAAAATTCAACGAATCATCAATAAAATTAAACATTTTTCGTTGCATTCCAACGTTGGCAACTTCAGCATCATATTTTAATTTTGACCTAGGAGGAAAACCAACGATTTTCATAATAGTAACAAGTAAAAAAAGTAAAAGATGATGCTCGACGTCCGGGTCTGCTACGAATGACTCCCGAATCATTTTGTACGCCAAAATTGTTTTCGACTATACGATTAACTTCCGTAGTTGAATTTCTGCGGTTGATTCGTTCAGAATGTGTGTAAAAATCACTTTTTTCACAGGTATTTTTTATTTTGCTTGCTACTCGTTGCATGACAAGACTCATGCTATGAACCCACGAATAATTATTACTGCGACGTCAATTCGAATGACGCAGTAGGTACTCGATTCTCCATTTAAATATTTGTGTGTTTCGCCCTTCAGATATGTGTAGTGAGGCGAACACCAAATGCAGAAAACGATGTATGCTGCTATAATGCACATGCGACACGCGCGCATGAATACACACATAGGAAAACAAGCAACAGAGAATATTTTGCGGTCCTTGTCGAAACGTTTTAATTAAATGTGAACAGTTTTTAATTGCAAGCGACGAGAGAACGTTGGTCCAGGGGGTGACAGCGGCGGCGTCGAGTAGCATTAATTTCGAAGCTTTGTCCTAGTTACTTGGTGACAAGCCACGCGGCCTCTCGCTTTTTGTCTCTCTCTCTCTCCCTTCCGCTCTTCCGTTCCCTCGGCTCATTGTCCAGTTAGCTTGCCCACTGGGAATTCATCGATCCGATGTGATTTGCATCGACGTAAAATTTACACAATGGCTTTTATTCGGTAATTTCTACCTCGGAAAATCTCTCATTCGGAGTTGCTCGATGCGACATTTATCGCTCTCACGCGCGTTGTCATTTGATAGAAAAAATTTGCAAGTGCAGAATTTCATCGTGTTATTGCGTGACGCCGTGCCAGAAAAGTTGGTCGCGCGGATTCACGTAAAATAAAAATCGGAAAGTCATGTCCTTGATCATCCAAATTCGTTTCATTTTAACGAGACCATTTTTTCTACAAAAAATCAACACTCATTTAATCGAAATGAAGCGCCAAATTCTTGGGATGCCGTCCATGTTTATCACCGAATTTCATCAAACGTCAAAAATCATTTTCCCATGCGCCATTTGGAAATCAACCGTTCAATTTTTTTATCTCGAATTAATGTGAATCTGATTAGGTCAGCTTTTCGATCGACCAGTTCCATTCAATACATGTATATGTCAAGTGAAAAGCCTGACTCTCCGGCTCGTCGTCCACCCCAGGCAATCGATTGTGCTATATATACATATATCTATGTAGTATAAATCTACTTTTTGAACGCAGGTCCTTTCACAGAGCGCAATGGGATGGTATGGGCGAGCGGAACCCGTTGACGAGGATAATGACGATAACGTGACTTCGACACGAAGTCTCCCCCAACCCGTTCTCTCAATTTACGAAGAGAGTTTCTCAACCTCTTTCAATGTAAGTCAGATTCGTCGTAGTCCTCGTCATCCATATATACATGTATAGAGGATGCCTATAATTCCGGCACAAAATTTCTCGCCTTTGTGCGATGGTAGACCCCGAGAATAGACGTGAAAAACCTAACCATTTCATCAAAGAGTATTCAAGGACGTCACAGCACGAGGTGAAGCTCTCGCTGTATTTTTTTTCCCCCTCAGACCTCAATGAAATGCCCAGGAACTGAGTAAATAAAAAAATAAAAAATCTTGGTTGAACGTTAAATGGCAAGAAGTTAGTCAAGGGTCTTAGATATTCAAAAAACCAAACGAAAACCTGTAGAAAATCGAGTTTGATAATTGAGGAATTGCAATCATGCAGTGGCTTTTGATACGCCAGGGGGATCACGAATATATTTCAACGTAGGCAAAGATGGAAACGTCTCATCTGCTGCTGGTACTGCGAGTAATGCGGAATAAAGTGTACATCGTTCAATTGGCAACAAGAGGGAGAAGGGTCTTTACGCTCAGTCAAACTTTTCGTTAGCACGCCGAACGAAAAGCAGCCCTTCGAGCTAACGTAATGGAATCCTCGCAGAAAGCGCGTCTTGGAAGTTTTATGGCAGTGAGCACCAGTCTCAGTTTTCAACTTTCCACACGCTCGTGGGGATCCCGTACACACGTATTAGTATATATACGATGTGCTACGACGAAGGATTTGGTAGGAGCAGAAAAGAGAGAAGGAAGGACAGGACAGTGAACCTCGTATCGATCGACTATAACAGCGGCAAGTTCAGGGTCGCAGTCAATTCTCTCTAACTCTCCCCATCGCGCAGCGCGCTTTTACCACCCTCAATTCAAACGCCCCCGTATCCTCTCCCTGCGAGAACGCTTCCGACTGGATCTCTCAACACTTCTCTTCACTCTATTTTTCTATTTCGCTCAATTTTACCCAGCTAACTTTTTCTTTTCCATTTGCCCTTCAAAAAGGTGCAGAAAACTCTACTATGCACAGCTGTTCGCAAGCACACACTGGCTCAGGGGAATTCTATACCGAGACAAACAAGTAAATGACCTTAAGATGATGCACTTTGCTCGCGACCATCAGTTTTCATTCCTCACACTCTTCTCGCAGCCAAAATCATGAATCTGAGTACTAATTTTGCACCCGATTATTTTCACAACTTCCACAACGCACTATTCCCAAATTTGCTGATAATTTATTCATGATCCTCAAGTTTCCATCGTTGGAATGCACCGAAATTCTTTTATTTCTTCAGCAGAGCCAATAATTATTGTTGAACATTTCGTCTAGCCAATAAAATAAAAATAAAATAAATAATAAAATAATAAAATAATAAATGAATAATAAATAATAAGTAATAAATAATAAAATAATAAAAAATAATAAAATAAAATAAGCTCTCTTGCGACCAAAAAACTCAATTGACGGAAAAAATTGCCACGATTTTCAAAATTTAATGAATAATCAATAGAAAAAATGTTTTTCGTTGAATCTCAACGTTGCAAACTTCAGAGTCATATTTTTTTCTGGTTTTCACGATTCCAGATAGCACACTATTTTCCTACAAAACTTGATTGAATATTCGAAGGTTCAAACCTTCCGGATGGATGCTGTACGCAGGTGCAGCGTTTTGCCGGTCCAGCATTAATCTAGAGTAATTCTCAACTCGTTCCGAATGACTGTTCCTGGATACGATAGTTTTTAATCGTTCGGCTGCTCAATTTGAAAAAAACAAGCAGTTTTAAATCGATTTATCATTGCTGCAGTTAAGAATATTAATTCGACAGACATTAACGATAGTCATTTGGCATTGTGTGTCGCGGATGATAATGATTTCATCAACAATCATTGACAATGAAACTGAGTGCGGGGCTGATCTATAAAACTATCAATGGAACGACAGAAATTTCCAAATCGTGATAATCCACGGGGTTAAACAACCGCAGAAGGTCCTGATTGGACAACTCTGACGAACTCATCAATTACACTTTGACGGTTTAATCCATCACTGTCTGTCTGGAAAATATTGACGTTCCATGTGACTCCATAACGCTTCTGAATGGTCGAAAATACAAAAAATCCACGCATTGACGCGTCTTCGGATTGATGATCAACGGAATGGAAGAATTTACAGATTAAGCGAAGGAAATTCGATTGGAATTTGAGTTAGTCTGATGCCTCGTGTCGACAATGATTTGCAGGCTGTTCGAGACTCTGACGAGCGATAAAAATCGAGAGGACTGTCGAAACGAATGAAAGAATCAATTCGGTACTTTGAGAGTCCCTCACAGAAGTGCACTGTGCATAATTAATCGGGCCGGAAGGTGGGCACAAAGAATCAACAGGTGACAAGAAAATCCACATTAAATGAAACTCGATTCGGTTATTCCCGAAACAACGTTTAATCGAATTCAAATACATCGAAAAACAAGAGATAATCTTTTGCCTTGGTGATCGAGAGTCTTTTGCCAGAGGAAAGATTGGAATCGCGTAACACTATAGAGGGAAGGGGGAAAGAATTCGTGAAAGCTGCAGAGACAATTGAAAATAATATACCGAGCTACATATCGAACGTTTCACGGAAAGCCGAGGAAAAAAATGAAATTATACAAAGGGTGAAATGGGAGGGAGGGATGAAAAAAAGATAAAGAAAGCCTCATGCTCTATATGCTCTTCAAGTTCGGAAGGAAAATTGAATCGAGAGTCACGCTCGGCGAGGAAACGTTTAAGGCGAATTACAATCGCAGACGATATTTCGTCGATTTCCATTCGGTAGTCGTGGATAAACTTGGCCCGGCTGTAAGGAAGGATATAAGTATATACTCTGGGAAGGAACAAGCGGGTTTCTTACTGATATATATGGAGAACGAAATGCCTCAACGAGGCGCGGCTTATACACAATGAGAAAGAGGGAAAGAGAATCATTGGGTTCCTATGCTCTTTTCTCTCTCCCGCACTCTTCATCGTTCTTCTCCGGCAAAGTCGCGAGTTTTGGGCGCGTCACACGCGCGGAGAAAACGTTCTTCGCCGTGCACATTCTCTCATTCCCTTTTCGCAGCTCGACGTCGGTGAATCGAAATTAACATAAAATCGAAATGCCGGAAAACTTGGCGCATAAAGAGTCAACTGTCCAAGTTGTTTGAATGCCGGTGAAGTTCGAGAGTGAACGCGAAGGGAAATGATAGCAACTGCTTGCGTGGGTGGCGTGCCGTCCAAAGCAACATCAGCATCTAAGCCAAAAACCCGTAGTTTGTGTATTCCACGTTTCAACTCGGAGATACGAGAAGTTCATGCCAAGGCGATTTACCCTGCTGGAAAATGGCGGAAATGGCTACAGGATTAATGATACGATAAAATTGCCAATTCAGCGAATGATTGTGGCCTGAAAGGGATGAAAGTTTATGACTCGATCCAAATAATCACTCGACAATTAAACCAAAACTTCATGACACAGCAAATAAATTGTGTTTTTTTTTTTTTTAATACGCCGCACGACAGACTGAATAGCAGACGGAAAATATCTAAATCAGTATTTCTCTTACTTTCTCTACACTCGCACGATTCCTATTCGAAACACGTTCATTTAATTCTGCTCGGAATAACATACAGCGCGAGACTCAATTCTCACGATTTATATCTTGCGAAAATGGTACAATCGATTATCCGAAAAGTCTCGATCTAGGACTTACTTGGTAACTACATTGCATGAAATATAAATGTCGTTTTGGAGCATAAGGGCAGTCATGCCCATACTCGTCGTCGCGTATTCGTTGGTAGTCGTCTAGCTCGGGAGGCACGCTCGGCCTGAAGATCACGTAGCACGATAATGGTCGCCTTTACCGTTCCTTATCGTTTCCCGGCGACATTCAAAATCCTCGGCCATTACCACCCAAGAGAACGAAACGAAAGAGAGGGAGAAAGAATAAGGAAAAGCGTCTTGCTACCCTTTCGGCTTACTTGACGTTTTTCTATTCGTCCTTTGCTATATACATATAGCGTGTATAAATACATCTAGAACGAGCGCGGAGCTCTCTACGATCATCGTAACACGCTCGTGCGGACTCTTCATCCGACGCGACGACAGATTATTTCGTCTTTCTATCCGATCGCTGCCCGATTTTCGCTTTTCGTGCAAACGTTTTATTCCACCTTTTCTTCTACGTATAGAGCATAATGCTTGTGTATCGGTATTATTATACATCTTCTCACCAAGAGAAAGAAGGAGACTTTCTATTCCTCTTTCCTCTTGTAGCGAGTACGTGAGCAGAGAATACGAGTATCCATTACCGAAGAAAAAGAGAGAAAGATGAGAGAAGATGGAAGGGAAGAAAGGGATAGAGTTATATATCTGTTATCATGCACGAACACCGCATCACTGGGGCGAAATAGTCTCGAGTCGACGATTGGAAATCGATAGGAATACACGCGACTATCGCTGTTGGTATATCCCCGGACTCTGACGAGCTGATGCTCTCTCTCTCTTTTTCTTTTTCGTCTCTTTCTTCCTGCTTTTCACAATCATCCTTTCTCGTTGGCATTTTTTTCGTTTCGTCATTTTCTCCCTCTCGAGATTGCTACGCGCGCGTCACCCACGAAGCTTTCTGACAGGCTGGCTTGTATTTCTCTCTGCTCGAGCCTCGATATCCGTTACACAGCTCACTTAAATCGTTTCGCGTATCCATCTCGAGCAGCCTCGTTTCACTTGCACTTCGAATCTGAGCGAAATAATCCGCCGACAAAATACGACTAAATGATGATGTATAACGCGGCGTATTCCAACTAAATCAGTAGACGGAATTCCACCATTATTGCGAGATAAGGATTGAGGCGAAGGAGCTGCACGGCAAGTGTGTTATAATAATCGTACCGTTACAGAATGATATTGCGCAATAATGTGTAACATCGTGTCATCCGGTTTGATAGTTTCCGCAGCAGCGAAGGTCTTAACTAAGTAAAAGTTAACGTTAACTGGTTGATGAAGTGAAAGTATGTCGAGACACACAAGCAGCACTGTAAGGGTTTCCTTTCATAGACGCGGCCCGCACATTATCGCGTCGCTGTCATCTCTTCAGCGCACGTGTAGGCGTCTTTGTTCAATCGTTTAACCTCTCAGCCCTTCTGTTTCCCCGCTCGATTTCACCGAACGACACTTAAAGTGAAGCCTCGCTAGAACAAAGTGCTCGTAAGACCATGTCGCATTTTATCGTCATTCCGTGGCCCTGCAAGGGCACGTCGTTTTATCGCGACAATTCTCTCCCGCGGTCCTTCCCTTAGCACGCCATCGTTCATCTTCCCTTTCGCGCACGCAATGACCCATCGGCTGCCTGCAGCTCTGGAAAGTGCTCGCGTCTTATCTGGACTTTCAACGACACCTCGTTTCATTATAAACCATGCGCGTATCCACGTTTTTCCTACGTCGAATGGGACGAAAAAAAAATTCGGAATTATTTCTAGTTGTTTTCGATGACGTTATTTGGACTCGACGCATGACTTGAAGATTTCATTTGATTCAGTGCAAAACACGTTTTATTAACACCACACTTTTGCATGGACAAAAAATGTTTCTTGTCCACGCGGTGATCCAGCGATTGGATGTGTGCGTGGAGAATTTAACACGTACGATCACCTAATAAACTGCCGGTGGTTTCTTGCCGCTGGTGTCCGCACAAGAGCCCTGCAGGAAGCTCCGTAGCGTGGCTCTATCCTTCTCCTATACCGGCTCTTCGGTATACACACACTGTCATCAGTCTTCATTACGAAACAATGGAAGCTTCCTCGTAGGGTTCGAGGGCGTTGGCGTCGTGGCGTTAACAACTCAACCCCGAGCTCTATACCGACGACGCATCGCACGCAGCGCGGCCACCGACTCCCAACCCCGACCTCCGGTGAACTAGTGCCACGGATGTCGCCCAACGGAATCCACCAGCCGACACGATTAAGAGGACAATGGTAGCCTTGCTACGCTCGCTGTGCGTTGATACCAGGGGCTATATGTGAACATATATGTATACAGTTCCATCTCCCTCGCCTCTTTCTCTCCCGACGATGAATATCTACACGTATATATGAAGCGTCTATTACGCTTGAAAGCTCCAATAACGATTAGTACGAAGCGGCGCTTCCATGTAAACTTGTAATCTCGTCAAGGCTTGTCACGCGGCCTGTTAACGATCCTGAAGTTTGCATCGTTGGAATGCAACGAAATTCCGTTATTTCTTCAGCAGAGCCAATAATTATTATTGAATATTTGGTCCGACCCATAAAACGATTCTCTCTTGCCACCAAAAAACTCAACCGACGCAAAAAATTGCCACGATTTTCAAAATTTAATAAATAAACAATAGAAAAAATGTTTTTCGTTAAATCTCAACGTTGCAAACTTCAGAGTCATGTTACCACCATCTTAAACGACGCTTTTCTCACGCAATACTTTCCAACCTCGCCGATATGTCAGTGTGCGAAAATCAATTGCTAAATATTTTCTAGCAATTGAGCGTTTTCTTGTCACTCCCGGAGAGAGTCCAAAGCCAAATGACTGATTTGCTGATCGATCTGACTGAACCAAGTATGTGAAAAATAACAATTAGATTCCTAGTGCAAAGTCTTCGAGCCCTTGAAGAGAAACGGTATAGAATTTCCCTTGAGAACGAATGGTTTTAGCTCGTTAATTTTTAGTCGTTTGTTTCACGAATTCCATGAGTTTTGTCGATTTATTGATGAAGATGCTTCTGTGCGATTCGATGCAACACTGCGAATGGTTCGATGGTTCGTACTCATGGAAGAAAAGTGTGTACGAAGGATGTTCAAGCAACGTTATAAACTCGATGGCGTAGGCTCCATTAGGTGGATCCACAAGCAATTCTCTCTCGACCTTACACGAGATTCAACAATTCTCATTCCATTGAGGTTCTCAAGCATCTTGCCATTCGCGGTATTAATTAAGGGCAAGACGGATGAAGAGAAAGAGAGACGAAATTGAAGGACTGACTGCGAGGTATCGAGGAAAGGAGCACGAGAAAGAGAGAAAGAGAGAGAGAGTAACGAGAAAGTTAGAAGGGAGGAAGAAGCCTGACGATTTGATAGCAATGGGTTATAGTGTAAATAGGTCCGAGTATTATGTTATCAGACCGACTGGCAGCCCAGCCCTATTATCCTTCTGACAAGAAACCCCCTCTCTTCCCTTCGTCTCTTGTATATCTCTTTCGATCTTGTACTGCTCCCAAAGAGAGCTTGCACACTCGCACCTTCTCGTAGTAAATCATCTTCTAATATGCACCAGGGAGAAGTGGTCGATTTCGAGGAGATGTACTGCACGAAACTCTCTCCATGGTCTTCACTCTAAATGTATATATTCGTCTACTCAATCAACCTCACTCTTTGGCTGTTCTCGCGTTGCATCTCATGTTTCATCCATTACTGACTGAACGGTGTCGTGCCATCCACTGCGCGATGAATCATCAGCTGCTTATCCGAAAAATCGAAGTGGACAAAAATCCTTTCGACAAAGAAACCTCAATGAAACTTTTTCCATGATTATGCAGAAATGAGAACGATTTAGTTCGTTTTTATGGTATGACTCTGAAGTTTGCAACGTTGAGATTTAACGAACAACATTCTTTCTATCGATTATTTATCGAATTTCGAAAATCGTGGCAATTTTTTGAGTCGATTGAGTTTTTTGGTCGCAAGAGAGAATCGTTTTATGGGTCGGACCAAATATTCAATAATAATAATTGGCTCTGCTGAAGAAATAACAGAATTTCGTTGCATTCCAACGATGGAAACTTCAAGATCATTTTTGTGGTTATATTATCTTGGAGCTCATCTTAGTCATCGTCGCACGATGAGTCTTTGGAATAATGGCTCTAGAACTTCTGTAGCATTTTTATGATTTATATTTGAGCTTATCTTTGGCTTCTAGTCTCTATTTCCTTGAAACTGAGTCGTTCCAAACCCGGAGAAAAACGCAATAAGTTATCATAAGTACGACTTGAAGCAGCATAACATTAGAGCTTTCGTGCTCATAGCCACGGACTAAATATGTGTAATAAAAGGAAAAAGGAGAGAGAGAGTGTGTGTGTGTCTAAAAGCGAGCTAACCGGGCGCACGCGGCCATGAATAATGCAGCCCCTCGTACGTCTCTTTCGCTCCCTCTCTCCGTTTCTCTCTTCGTCACTCCCTAATCTCCTCAAATTCCTTCTTCGTCTGCTTCCACTGATAATTATGTTTTACACCGTTATGCCGTGTTTCGTTAACCTACGACAGTGCGGCGCTCCCTCATCGCGAGTTCCCGTTTCACCATCACATTTCGCCGAGAGCAAGCGAGAGGAAAGAGAAGAAACAGCGAGTAATAGAGAGAACTACACAGCTTCGGCATTACTACTGCATATTCATTATTTGACGCTAAGTATGACTTTACTTGGGAGGGTATTCGTCTACGACCCCGGAAGTCCAACATTATATCCTTCCACGTGAATGTCATGGAAAGTCGTGCAAGAAAGTCGAAAAGAGAAAGAAACACTCCTGGAATACAGATTCAGAAAAATACATGGATCGTTTTAATTCTCAGGAACTTCATTCATAATTTTTTCATAATAATGATGCTGAAGTTTGCAACGTTGGGATGCAACGAAAAATATTTCATTTTATTGACGATTCTTTCAATTTTCAATGTCATCCTAATTTTTCGAGCCGACATGCTTTTCGGGTGGCAAAAATCGATCAGTTTATCATCGTAATTACGTTCTGCATTCGAATAATTATTTTTGTCAAAGATAAAAGAGAATTCCGTTGCATTCCAACGATGCAAACTTCAGAGTCATTCATAATATCGTCGATATAATTTCTTTTTTTTTTTTTTGCAGGAATTAAAATTTCTCGCTAAATTGACAGCTCGACGAACGTACGATGGTCGTGGTTATACCGGAAAAGCCATAGTTTTTGAAAGAATAGCACAAAACTCAAATTATGTTGTGAACAAATATCGTTGCTGAGTCATCTTTTGGAACGGTGCGATTTGGAACGATTCCAATGACAGCATTCCAGGAAGCAATTGTTTGACAAATGATCCAGGACATGAAATAAATGAAATGCACACATTGCACACTCGATTGATTTTTTTCTACACTCCAATGTTACGAGAGTAATCCGTGATCCTGGTTGCACGACACAGATTTGGTAACGCACGAGCATTAGTCGATATTTCGAGAGTGAAAAATGAAATAATTCACCGCATCTCAGGGAATCTCCCTGGGCGCTACAAACGGCACGGCGGAATATTATATCTCGTTATGATTTTCCTCTCAGAGTTATTCGACGACCCGTGGAATTTGCTTACTCCGATTTAAAGGGTTTGTTTGCTCAGGACACACTATAATACTTTGCCACGAACCACGACGACCGGAAGAGAGCGAATCCTCATCCTCTCTTCCTTCTCACAGGATTTCCGGACGTCGACGTCGTTCCGATGGCAAAAGAGTCGTAGACTTTGGCGTGCAAAGGTACGACCATGTTCGAACGAGACGAATAGGAATAAAGAAAGCGAGAAAAAGCGAGGAGAGGGACGAGAGGCAGAAGGAGCAGAGAAAAGTAAGAGTTTGGTCTCGTCAAGGAGGAAGTGGGTCGAGCGTGTAAACCGTTATACACCCCTTCCCGCCGAGTCTTATTTCATCTTCGTTTCTCTTTCGCCATTCGTTTTCCGCGGCATATTCATTACTTTGAGCGGAGAAGTGTGTAACTATACTTGATAGAAGCGAGTGTGGGGTTATGCTCGCAAAACCAGGCCTCAAAAAGTCACCGAATTTCCCGGTCCCACCGGCGCAATTCCTACCTTGCAATTCCTCTTTTTCTTCATCTTCTACTACTCCTGCGTCTTATTCGCTGCTGTCATTTTGTCCTTGAGCAATCCTCATCGCCTTTGTCAAAGGGCGAACAAATAGACACTGGCCCCCGCTACTATTGTTAGCTCTTTTCTTCATGCCCGTTTACTTCCGTTAAGAGGACCACCCAACGATCAGTCTCATAAGCAACTTAAACTTCTTACAAACATACGAAATGAAAGCTTTGTCACTCGAAACTTTACAGTGTTTGCGGCAGACAAACTCGACCTCAATTCCTCGCAAACTTCCTTGTGGATTCGAAAGTAGCTCCCAACTCCTCTGTGAGAACTTCTATCATCTCAAATACTTGCCTAATGAGGACAACAATTAAACAACCATTTTTGTGCGATAATTCAATGCGATTATTTTTTTAAAGCCTCGCGAAAATTCTCCGCTCTCAACTGAGTCGTATGAAATTTATTTCGTTGGAGAATGACGATAAAAAAAAAAAAAAAGTAGCTGCTGCTCAACAAATCGATCAAACAACGAAAATGTCTGAAAGTTTTGGACGAAAGATTGTTATAAACAATTGCAAGATAACCATGATGTTTGCGTCCATAATTTTGCGGAAAGTTGGCAAAAGTTCTGGCTGATCCATCGAGACAATAAAACATTTACGACTCAATGAATATTCACGAAATCAATGGAGCATTCAAAAGCAAACTTATATTTTGCGATGTATTTTAACCAGCTCGTAAAACGTGGCAACTCGGAAGACGAGGAAGCAGCTGTATCTACGTGCAGCCAAGGCTCACGGCCTCGCAATATTTCCAGGTGTACTACATCTGTGCGCGGCGACGCGTGTGTATCTATAGATCACGCAATGATCCGTGTACACGGACAGAAAGAAGTTAAAATGTTCGGAACGTGCAGCATTGAAACGGATCATGATACGATGCAGTCACGCACTTGATCTTTTGTGTAAAAATTCAAGAGTTGCGATAAGAATTGAAAAAAAACAGCGGACGAGATGTTTTCTGTATTTCTTTTTTTTTTTGATTTACTACAAACTTTCTGTGATCTATTCAGTAAGAAAAACTATAGCTATGTAATGCATGAAAACATTGGTCTTTCGGGACCAATGGATTCTCATGATCCTGAAGTTTCCATCGTTGGAATGCAACGAAATTCTGTTATTTCTTTAGCAGAGCCAATAATAATTATTGAATATTTGGTCTGGCCAATAAAACGATTCTCTCTTGCAACCAAATAACTCAATCGACTCAAAAAATCGCCACGATTTAAAAAATTCAATAAATAATCGATAGAAAAAATGTTTTTCGTTGAATCTCAACGTTGCAAACTTCAGAGTCATTGGATTCTCACAAGTTTCATCCCTGGAGTAGGATCCCGAAAGATCTTTACGGCTGCGGACAATTATTACGACCGAATCAGACTGGATCTGTGATTTATCGGGCAAAGTTCCGAAAGTCTTGCCGACAACGATATATCAGTGTCGGAGACACGATGGAGAATCATCCTGTAGGCGTAACGATAATGAAGACAATCGCGCAAGCCTCATCCGGAAAATGTCGTTCAAGTGTTACAGGATGAAAATGTGCGAGTGTTGGCACGTAAACACGCATGCAGAAGGCATCCGGCATACACCTGGTGTTATGAGCGTGACGATATACGTGACAGTGGGTCTATTTGCATATGCTGCAGAAAGAGAGAGCTACGGAATAGACCGCTGGCGTTCTAGGCTTGGAGAATGGTTGCTGGACCGCGTTTATACGCGTCGAGAGAGAGAGAGAGAGAGAGGGAAATAGAAGAGGCTCGTACGAATAGAGATTGGCATGTGGTATCGCTGGTTCAACGCGAGTTCTCTGATCCTCGGAGTAATTCGACTCGTGGCAAGCTAGTCACGTCCCCTGCCGCTACCATTTTCCTCGATGAACAGCACCCTCGAACCCCTCCGTCATTCAGGCCCTACAACTTGATTCGCTGCCTTGCTAAACCTCCAGATCGTTCTAGTCGCGCAAGAGAATAAAATGGCCGAGTGCTAACCACCATCCCCTACGGTGCTATTCGAGCTTTTGCTTTTCCACGTGTATACACCCTCTTCGATGCTATTCCCGTGCTCTCTCAGGGCCCAATCCATTCGTCCGTTCCCCGGCCGGACCAACGAAACGCCGAGCATTTCTCATCCTCCAATTAGAGCTTCCCGCTACGCATAGATGCTGAATGTTTTTATGTCGCTTGAGCATATGCCACTGGAGATGGTGCGGTGTGGCGATTTGGCCAGAGCAAGGGACATCAAAGAGACCTTGCGAAAAAATGTCCACGCGTTCACAGAAGCCGGAAATTTATGTTTTTTTTTTTTTTCCTTGGCAAAGAAACATTCCAAGGTTGCTCGTCACATGGAGTAACTAATTAGAGAAAAAGATTCTGCAACATTGTTTCAAGTACGAATCACCAATTGTACTGGCAACAAACAATAAAGCATCGGATCACGAGAAGAGTAAAAAATAAGTATGTCATAGCGTCATTTAGATGGTGTGAAAAATCGCAGACTCGGGACTTTTAACCTCAGTGATTGTATCTTAAAATAAAAGTCAAATAAAAAAATAAAGAGAAAGATACGAAAGTCCATTATTTTGTTTACTCAACTTGTTTCAATTATAAAATCAAGTTTCTTCTTGAATTTTGATCGTTCAAGCAAAATATACGAAGGATCGAGGCCTCGATTACGTGAACGACACGTAGACGTTCCTCACACCGTACCTGTCTCTGTGTACAATGTGAGAGAACGAAATGGAAAAACCGATGCGCTTTCCCCCGTCGATTATCTTACATCACGAGTATAGAAATTCTCGTGAAAATTTAGGAGCGTACCTAGTTGCCGTTCGGCCGCATGAATTTGGAATAATATCAACATAAAGGCCGACGATCATGCGGTGCTCTTCTCATGGAGCCCCGAAGGAGAATGGAGCAAGAGCAGCGCAATATTCTCTTCTCCAAGCTCCGCGTTCTTTTTGCCATGCTTTGAACGAAGCATAAGAACAGCGGTTATATCGGAAGCTTCGTATGCTCTCTGCATAATATGCTCGGGCAATGAAAAAGAATTCGAGTGGTGCGGCGTTCCGCAGCTACTCGAAAATAACGAAAATAACGAAGCAGACGCAAACCATAAATGCGTCATACCCGGAATGCGTATTCGGAATATTTTTGGGTTCCGTAATCGGCTCAATACAGTGTGTGGAATAAAAATAGAAGGAACAAAAAGTTCGCGGTGGTTTGGTAAGAAAATCGAAAAGTGATGACAACATTATTATCGAGTGTCGTTGATTAAATTTTAGTCTAAATTGTACAATAATCCTGCAAATGTATTGGTGATTGATGCGGAGCGTTGCGAGGCAGAGTAAACCGATTTACCTTTCCTTTTGTGGAACTAGAGTTCTTGCAGGACTATTGATTAACACTGCGCTGCACTGTGTATTATTATGTAAAACGAGAAAGAGTCACAGAAGTAGCGAGGAGGAGAATAAACGCAGAGGATATAACGCTCGAAGGGGATTAGTTGAGTCGCGAAATAAACGTTTTGCTCAAACCGGTAATTCTTTCGGTGATTAGCGATAGCTCATTATCCATGCAATTAGTAGTTTGTATAATGAATTTAAGTGTTTCCCGTTCTGAAATTAGCATGCTAACTAACTCCTCCGCCCTGTTCGCGTTCGCAGCTCGCGTTCCCGCTTTCTCGATTCTCAACGAGCAAATTTTACACCCCCGTCGTTCTCTCGAGCCAACACAACCGACCTTCCACCATTCGAAAACTCGGCATACTTCTTCCGCTCGTCCTCCCACTCTGCATCTCTTGTCTCTCACGTCTGCACGAAAGTGAATTGCAGGTTAGTGAGAACACGTTACGAGTTTCACGCCATGGGAAACTAGATTTTCGCACCCTCTATAATCTCCTCTCTTTCTCACACACACACACACACACACGAGCCTTTGAACCCAAATACTCAGGCACATACACACACGAGTATACACAAAGAAACATAGACACACAGTGTCAGTCTCGACAGGCTGCATGGTGAGTCGAGGGTGCGCAGAGGCTTTTACAGAGGGTCTAGCAGACAGCGAGGTAGCATGAGAGGCAAGGGTTTGAGCGTGCAAACAACACGTCCAGCTTCTAACTACTTTCGACGATCCTGAAATCGACCGAGACAAATCGTGTGAAGGAGGTAAAAAGTATGTGAATTTAACGAGCCACGAGAATTCCTTCAGCAAAAGATAGTATATGTCCCTGGAAAATATAGCTTTTCCTTCTGCACGATTGCCCTTGTGGAATAAAAAGAGAAACCAAAATATAAATATACTCGTATACCTGTATATCGGATACCCGAATAAGCTCCTGTATAGATCGCCCGTACACATCTGAGCTGTTTCATTTCGTAAAATTGCCCAGCATAGCCTCGAGCGGCCACTGGCGGGTTTATCAGATAATACGTGGCCGATCGTCTCGACTGACTGCATACAATATCCTCCCCACCTTTGCTGCTCGCACATGTCGATACATTGGTCGTCGTATCAATGTTTGCAGTGCGAGTGAAAGAGGTGAATGGGCGCATTGGAAACCGCGCGAGTATTCGTTTCGGTTATTCCTTTTGGTACAGCCAACGAGCCGATCTTTTCTGACTCTCAAAAACAGCACACTGTGTCGAATGTGAAATGGCTACGGCTTCGAGAACAAGAAATTTGAAATTGCTTCTTGTGTTGTTTTTATGGTAGGTGTCCCATACAGCGATACCGCGTCACGTGTAGCCAAAGGCCTGTTCAACGTAGTAAGCCCCTTGCATGCTCCTGCTGTCTTTCACTTCGGAGACTCCGTGTATATATTCGTTGCGCTTTACGTCTCGACGTGGATATCGTTTTGGTGTAGGCTAACTTAGAGGGTTGTAGCCAAGCTCACGATGACTTCAAGTGTTCAATGTTTAAGGGGGAGGGGTCGACTCGAATGTATATCTATCACATCGACTAGCTACACCGTACATACAGCCAGTCGATGTGATTGGCCTCGTGCCAGAGGATCCTAACGACGCTTTCGAAAGGAGGAGAGAGAATCCTATATCCCGAAGTTGGCCCTTGTTCCATCTATCGGGTTACTCCCGAGTCGCTTTTCCTACCCTGTGACAACGACAACGACAACGACGACGACGACGACGACGAGTAGAGAGTAGCCTGCGAGGATTCCTGAAAAGATATCCTCCGGACCTGCTGCGTTGCTTTCTCGCCATACACGTGCGCCACCCTCCCTCGTCTTCAAATATCTATACTCTTGCTTTTTCCTAGTGGTGACGCAATGTTGCCACAATCACATTTTGGCACGCCGCCTCTGGCTGAAAAAAATCCTCAACGACCATCCTCATCCAGCCTGAAGGAAACAAGCCCAACCGTCCAGAGCTTTTCTCCTCTTTCGGCAACAGCACGCGCTTTAATTTGCTACGCCTCGGGTCAAGCTTTTTCCGACCTTTTTTTTTCCTACCTCGCTTATCTCACTTTTCCTTTTCTCATGTGCAGACTGTTGCAATCCTAAACCTTACTCTCAGAGAAAGAAAGGGAGAGAGAGAGAGATGGAGCAAGAGAGGCAAGAAACACGGAGGCGATTCCTCGAGGGTATGAAAAGCTCGCCTGCCACAACGTCCGAGGTGTTACAGCTGCTCGACATTTTTACCTACGTGCAGCTATTGTTCGGCTGAGTTTCTAAAAACTCGCACTTTTCCATATAAATTGGAAAACTTCCCAGCAGTTTATTTATTCTTGTTTTGACTTTAATTCTCGAAAACCCCACATTCCAAAATATGTCACTTGTTATTTAAATTACGAAAGAAAAAATCATGATGATACAATTTTTCAAAAATTCTTTTAAAAAAAATCGGATCGTCAAAACGTACTCGCACGTTTTTTTTCCAAGGAATAGAAACTCGCCGTCATATCAACCTCTATGCACCTAATAAAATGAGCAGTAAAGCCTCGACGTAGTGGCGAGACGTAATGAAAATTTTTAAAAAGAGTACTCGTTACACGGTTATCTTATTCTTCCCTCGTCTGCATCCATATATACTTCAGTTGGTTTAGTATACTCTTTCTTATCTCGTGTGAAATTGCAACGTGACTGAGCAGTATGCGAAAATCGGCCAGAGTTACGTGTACGAAGGGGAGGGGGGGGGGCTATATCTTTACTTGGCAAAATAGTAGAGGGTTGCAGGGAGTGCAGAGCTATGAGATGATAGAGAGAAAAGATAGGGAGTGGAGTGAAAGAGAGCGTGAAAGGGAATAAGAAAATATTCGTGCGCGATACAAACGCGAGGATCTCACGGTTTCTCTGTCTGCCCACGGACCGAGAGTGCTCGTATCTAATTTAAATTCTCGGCATATAAAAAGCTCGCGGTGCTTTCTGGCTAGGAGGATGTATACGCGAGCATAGCTGGAAGTTACACCAGAGGACACAAGGGGCTTTGGGGAGGGGACCGAAAACGAGGTGAGCTCGAAGAGAGAACGCACGCTCTGGAACGTGAGGGGGTGTGTGGATCGCGGCCAAGCCACGTGCGGCTGCGAGATTCATTCCGCTTTACGTGGCCGGCTTTCGTGCTCGTGAGAGCTTTTTTGTCCCTCTCTCTCTCTCTTTTCTCGACTCTTTCTCTTTGGAACTGCGTGGTTATTCCGCCTCGCCGTTTCCCTCGGACTTAACAAAAATACAGCCGCAACTCTCGGCCGCACATTCCACGCTCCCGTGGAAAAAAAAATCTGCCAAAAGCTCCCATGCGACTGAGTTTCACACACGGTTTAAAATTAAAAAATAAAACGTCAGGGCACCGAACGATCTGACTTATCAAACGTATAATTCCATCACCTGCTGACGGAGTGAATAAAAAAAATTTTGACGATTCAGGACAATTGGATATCAAGTATGATCGTCAAATTATTTGCACACGTTAAAATTATTACTCGAGCAATAGAATATTCATTGCAATATAAAATTCTTGCATTAAAAGCAAAAATCGTATAAGAAGAATTTATCGCACGTTGTAAAATAATCTGAAACAATTTTTCTACTATTCGTTCAATGAAGAATTTATGAGCTCTGAGGGTAGCTTTATAAATCCACTTTATCAATCCCTCGCGATGACAAAAGCATTCGTGCAGCACATTCAGTCCAATCGAACGAAATAAAATGGATGAAACCTGGAATGACATGCGTTTTTTGCCAGACTCTGCTCCTCTCGGTTTTTTAGCTGCACATCGATATGTGGATGAGGATGAAAAAAAGTGGCATAACTGACACGTCCACGCAGATAGTAGCACGCACGGTGCCACAGAACGACTGCAGCGAAAAATAATGGTGACGTTCGTTATCAAGGGCAAAGCCGGATCATGAAAATTCTCTGTACAACGTATATCTGCATATATATACGCACACGAACGCGTATTCCTATATATCCGCACGACGTGCGATGCTGGTGGCCAACTTCTCTATACCGGAGTATATCGACTCGCGAATCGCATTTCCGGTAATTCACGATCCCTAGCGCGAGTGATGCATTTACGGCCGCTCGTAAACTCGAATTATTTTCGTATGTGTATGTGCGTCAAATATTACTCACTATATTGCGAGAGCTTCCTCTTTCCCCGTATATTGAGTCAAAATGCCGTTACAGGGCGGGAATGAGAGAGGAAACGTGACTTAAACGCCAATGAAACACCAGCAGAGACCGAGAGAGAAAGAGTGAGCGAGAGGAAACACATTAAACTCGAATGTATACTCGAATGATCCATGCACGAAAGCGAACGGATGAAATCGCAGATCCTACTCGTGCATTCAGCCCTATCAATATAAATGTATATAACATTCATTTCCAGTTGCTGAGGCCAGATGGGCTTGCACTCTCTCCAAAGAACATCTCTATATACGTACGTTTATCCGATCGACGAAGCATTCGAGGCATCACGACGCAAAAGGTACTAAGGAAACATACTCGTGAGTGTATGTGAAAAAACGTTTTTCTATTCCTCTTCATGTCAAGATTTACATTCCTATGTGTATAGAATAATGCATATAAAACTATCTATATATATCCCCTCAATGCGAGAAGAGGAGGAAAGAGGAGGGGGAGCGGAGAAGATTTGAGGTACACACAATGTCTTTTATCCATACAATTTTCTCACATTCTTCCGGTGATCTCGCGTCTTCTTCCAAGTGTTATTCCCTCTCCTCATCGTCACCTGCTCTGCTCTCTCAAGTTCTACCGTAAAGGCCCCTGAAGGGACCATTTCAGGCGATTTGTGTGTCCCCATATGTGAATACATGGATACACAAATATTCCCTATATACGCGTTCAAAGGTGCTCATATGTATTGCAGCTTGCACCATCCAACTCCATTCCGGACGAATAAATTCACCGATCGAGCGCGAATGGTCCACTCGACCCTAGGGATCGTTCTTTTCCTC
Source organism: Diadegma fenestrale (assembly GCA_037043255.1). Taxonomy (NCBI): domain Eukaryota; kingdom Metazoa; phylum Arthropoda; class Insecta; order Hymenoptera; family Ichneumonidae; genus Diadegma; species Diadegma fenestrale. The sequence goes on along the minus strand of CM073309.1, from coordinate 13,041,098 downwards.
TTTTCGTACCTCACCAGATATATAGCTATGCACTCTTTCGGCAATACGGCCAAACTTTTCAACGAATACATGTTTATGGCCTCCGTGTGCATGTCGAAAAAAATTGAACTTGAGAGAAAAAATCCAGCACGGAATTTCAACGTTGAAACTTATTTTTTCTCATTAAAAATGTGTTTAAATCCATGAAATGTTGCTTCGTGCGAAACTTCGAAATGTGCGAAATCAAGAACTTTTTTCTATCGATGAAATGAACGCTGCACCGACGCTCTGCTGCATCCCATCCACGCAGTATCTCCCCAACTCTGCTTCTCTTTCATTCCAATCATGCATGAAATGCCGACACAAGGATACACTGGTTTTGGGGCCAAAAGTCCTGCAGTAAACGCTTAAAGTAATTACAGCTTTCCAACCTCTACCGCGGGGATGCTCTATCTTTCCCTCTCTCTCTCTCTCTCTCTCTCTCTGCCAATACTCGTCCCTGTATGGATACACGTATATGGAGTTGACAAATAGGAAGTATTGGTGGACGTGCGGGCAGATTTCGCCGCAGTCGTGTGATTCGGTTGGAAAACAAGAATGCGGAAACTATCCTAGAAAATGCGCGAGTTCCGTGTGACGGAACTAGAAAAGCTTCGCATCGTTCTCCATAGGATTAAACGCCATGCAGTTTTGTATCGATATTGTATAAACATAAACACAGCTCTCACCTGTCTTGACGAGAAAAATACTTTTGTCATCACAGGCTGCGGAAAAAACAGCCTTTCGGGATATGTAAATTTGAATAATGCACTATGCCCGCGACCGATGCGCGAAACTCAGGATTCCAACGCGTGAATTTCTCGGAAGAGAGCGAAACATAGATTGACTTTGGATTATATTAACGTCCAAATTCATGCGACCATGGTACGAACAGCTCAGTGCGTGTGCACCGACGGTTTTTTCGAACGGATTTAAAGAAATTCGTATGTGCTATAAAAATATAATATCGGAATTGTTCCGTACGAAAATGGATAAAAAGGCAACAAGGCGTTACGGAATTATCCGATATAGATGGATATATAACATGGCATGGCTGAGTCTGTTAGTCTGACAGTTAGCGAGGCGGAAAGCCACATAATCCAGAAGGTTTTTTATAGCTCTCAATCGTATTGAGTTGCCATTATTCTTTTTCCTGTCAAAACAGCCGGTCCTGCTACAAGATCGAAGTTCTAATGGGACTTCTCGTTAACTTGTACCCGAATAGACTGTATCCTATGACAAAATATAAAAGTTGACGCAGAGAGGGAAGTAAAAAAGCGGTGGAAAAAACGAGTAGAAAAAAAAAGGGAGAGAAAAAGTTTTTCTATCGAGAAACGGTTTAATCGAGCAGGAGAGAAATGAGAATACGTCCGACCGGTTATCCGGCCTGCCTCTCTGCCTGTCTGCCTACCTCGCGTAATAGTGAACGAGATGTATTATGTATACGGAATAAATGGAATAGAGAGAGAGAAGGAGTAAGTGAGGAAAGCTTTTGCTAGAATGGTGGAGAAGCGTATCGAGAGCGTCTTTTGAAACCAATAGGGCGAGAGCCACCCTACATACAGTATATACATGAATATATACATACATCTCATATACCACACTAAATAAACTATGTATTCGCATACTCCGGAAAGACGAACAGTTTTTGGCAAAGGATCGGCAATTTTGACGCTCTTTTGAAATCCACTTTGATTTTATCGCACAAACAGGCCCGTATGATACATCGCAATCCTAACTATATATAGTATTAAAAGTATACTAACGTATCCCTGCGAAATTCTGACTGCATACATCAGCCCTCATGGGAAAATCTATTCCATACTATATTCGCCTATATTTTAGCCTTTAACACTACAAACATGTATATTTCCTGATTCTTTCTGCATAAAACAGAAGATCCGAGGGAAACATCACTGCGGACCTCCTGCAGTCTCGGAAATGCTTCGAAACATTGTATCTACTTTCATCAATCTATTTCACTCGTCGTCATTCATCGTTGTAAGCAGATAGACGGTTTGTATGTCGAAAGAGAACGAGACGAAAAAAACGATTTATTTTTCCCACCATATTCGCCGCTTCGTATATAGTTTCTCGTTGTCGAGAAAAGCGAAGTCTATACTGTCGTGAATAATTTTTCCAACGTCTCGGAGACAATATATTTATATGTATATGTATTTGTATTACACAGAAAGAAAAGACCGGAGAAAGAGACAGCAAGAACAGTCCATTTATATATTTCTTGCGAATCCTTTTTCCTCGGGGTTGGTACATGTACCATTTGCACTCAGTTCTTACGGCATGTATATAGATCGTATACATGTTGGGTGTAAATGTTGTATATATATGGAATATGTACGCGAAGTCTTATCGTGAGAATTTCGAGGAGTACTATTACGCTACTATCGTCTATCCCTACGCTAAGAACTTGTTTGCCGGACTGTACAACGCGAAGTAACGGCTTGCGCTAAGTATCTCGGCATACACATCTTTCTCTGGATCCCACCCTCACCCCCTCTCAATCTTGGGTAATACTCTCGCGTCTCACACTCTCGCCAAGTAGCCCGGAAGCTCTTGAGAAGTAAAGGGAAGCCGGAACTAAAATCGTGCACCGGGGAGAAGACGCTGAATGTATTTCTCCGCTAGAGGGGGGCTTAATTTCGAGGCTATAGTTATACACCATATGGCCGAGACATAATGGGAGACGTACATTTGGCCAAACGGACAATCCGTTGCAACGTTGTTATACGAAAAGTAGCTTGCAAGCACACTTTTTTGCTTCACTGATTAATTTCATTTCGGATCTATATGTTTCTGGTCTTAACTCCCTCAATATCAAGCACAAAAACAGACTTTTTTTCTCTTTCATCGTACCATGCAAGTCGAAACCGACTGACGCACTGGTACGCGATGTATGCAGCTCAGAAAAACTCTCGGAAAAACTATGCTAATGAATTTCTACAGACTAGTCATTTATTACCGTAGATTTTCAATTAGAACCTCAGTCGGATGCTACTAGATTCTTTTTCTTCGTGACCCACGGCATTATAAAAGCTGGAATAAAATTCTACTAAGGCTAAACGGATTTTTGCCTTGGCACACACCCAATCACGATAAACTGTTGCTTTGCACAGGCGATATGAGTTGAAACATTGCACATAATATTTTCACGTTATCTGTTAACTTGCTCTACGGATATCTTTTCTGTTTATTTTCAGAAAGAATTATGCAGTTATTGATTCAACTTTTTTCGGCCAATTATTAGACAATTAGGAGGAACGAATCTTTAGGTCTCTGGATGAGCGAGAGGTTAGGGGAATTTTTCAAATTATCTTCAGAGACCAAACAAAATTCCTCGACGACATAAGCGTTCGTGAATATATGAAATTCCTGTAGACTGCGAAATGCTCTCGCTTCCTCTGGTTTTGTTTCTCTTTCTAACGAGCATTTCGATTCTTTTTCGTGCTCGATCGAAATAAAGTTTTTCCCAGATGTGCGCGTGTGTGAAACAAGTTCACATGGCTCTCAGACTCCCAAGGCAAAACCCGTTTATCCTTCACTCATTCTCCTCGTACTACATGTATGTAATACTTTCCTCCGTCTACGCTTTTTCCCCCAAAGTCATTCGAAGACCCGACGCTGGGTGTTGGCGATGGTTGAGTGGTTGCAGGACTTTCTCTGTTTGCATTACTGGGATCTTGAACTCTCGTAACTCTAACGAAATCGTCTCGGGGCCAGCTGAATATTTTATGCGTAAATCAAATCTCGGTACCGAGCGAGCACTCCCTCACCACACACGGTCGTCTATCAGAGCGCATGCCTCACCATCCAGCCAACACATGTGATGTTAACTTTAGGCACACGTAGAGAACATGGAGAACACAGCTGTGTTTGCAGTCTCTTGTGTAGACTTCGTTGCTGTCGGGATTAGATACATTACTTCAGGTTACAGACGTTACTAGTTCCGAAGAAACGTCTCGCAAACCAGCCCGGGTCTTTGCGTCAAACTGCCATTAGATTTTCAAAAATATTCGTAAAAGTTTAATTCAAAATGTCGTACGTCTCCTATGTTCTTGATAATCATTTTTCTGCACGATGCGGATGCTCCGAATATTCTCAATATATCGAAAATTCATCGGTTCGTGCGATTTCGTCACATTGACAATTTTTTGTTTCTTCAAATTTCAAATTAACGTTTCAACACGTTTCATGACGTAAATTTTTGGACCTTCTGTCTCAATTCTCGAAAGTTGTTAGGAACTTGATGCACCAACATTGGTCCAACGCAATTTTTCGTCTGCTTATAGCTGATTATGAATACGAACATACTTTCGAGCAAAGAAACCCAAACAAGTCGGAGTGGTAATTCAGTTGGTTGGCATAAAGCTCCCGGCGAAGCTTTAAAATATTCAAACCTCTGCTCTCTTTTTCTCTCTCTCTCTCTCTCTCTTCTGGTTCTTACGCGGCCGAGAGCTGCCTTATTTATTTGTTCGTGACAGGACCCGAGGGCGACTGGTCCCACAAATGGGAAAAGACTGGCAAAGAGTCTCGCCGGTATAAAAGAGTGGAAGCATGAAAATGGCTGAAAGGGAGAAGAGCACCGCACCGACTTTCACGAGTGGTGACAGCAAACAAAACGGTAAACACCCACATGCCCTAATGTACTGATATCTGGACACAAATGTAACGATATACGTGCTAAAATGCTAATTCCCTTTGGAAAAAAAAAAAATTATTCTCTTCAAAAAATTATCGTCTCTCGAATCTCAATCTTGGAACTTAGTCTCCAATTTTCTAAATTCTAACTCTATATTTATGATCGATGAGAAATTCACTCGGACCCGGAGCGTCTACACGGAGCTGCGCTTCAGAACGCAAACGCGTTTGAGGAATTATACTGAAAATTTAAATATCCTCACGATTACATTTGCACTATGCAGGGTTGTAAATATATTGCATTACTTGTCATAAATACATTGAGGTTTTTATTATACCTTTTTCAATTCACTGGTCCATGGCAGAATATTGCATTACTCTCCATCATAATGCTTAATGGGGAGAGATTCCATTACTCACTGAATCGTATCACTTCAGGAGAAAAGATCCCATTACTCATTGGATGGGAATAATTAATGAGTTCGCATTACCCATGCATTGCATCGATGTAAATGATCCATGAGAAAAAAATCCATTAGTCTATCTTTACAATGTAATGGTTAATGGTTCAGTATTAAAAAAAACGAGCAGAGCGCTAGTAAGTGGAAAAGAAACAGAGTTGGGGAAAATGGAAAAGAAATGAAGAGGTTCAAAGAGATTTTTCATATTACTGTGTCAATCTCGCGAAAAATCGCGATGTAGTGTTCGTCGATTTTATTTCGTGCTGTTCGAGATCGCTTGCTCAATGTTCAGAGGGGCCTCTCTCGAATTTCATCGATTGCAATTATTTTTCGGCCTTTTTTTGCTGCTGCCAACAAAATGTAATTTTTTGTAAACACCAACATTAACAGAAAACGTTGGGAACGAAATTCATTATTTAAAATAGGAAACAATTTGAACTTTTTTATCGTTCAAAGAATGTCGGGACGATAACTATACGAAATGACGTGCAATCGCGATCATTCGTAGCATAATTTTTTTTATTATTATCCGAGAGAAAGCCGCGGAGAAAAAGAATCTGAAATAATTTTTTTTTCCGCATCGGTTTAATACGGATATTTTGATATCTCTGTCTCGCCTGGGAAATTTGCCAGAAGTTACTCCATCTTTCTCATCCGGCAGCTCAGCTTGCTTCAACATTAGTGTGTAGACTTGTTCAACGTTTGCGATATGGTTCCTGACCCAAAAAGGGGCGCACGGTAAATTAATAAATTATAAAAGTTTTCCCTTGGCTCTGGGCCGAATCGACAAAGCTTACGGGTTCCTGATGCCTCTTTTCCGATGCTTTTATGCCTCGAGTCATTCCCCCGGCCCATGCATCCAACCACCGTATGCCGAAGGGGAATCGTTGATACAACTGTGTACATCGCGGCCAATAATTTTTCAAACCTTCTACGACTCTCGTTTCCTCGATCGCCTGAAAATGGTAGGATTCCGGTGAAACTGTTGCGCCGGCCGTACATTTCCATTGGATATTACACACATCAATTTATGTAGTATTAAAGGGTCATACTCTTCCTGCACTTATTATCATAATAAACCATGAATAATCCGTAATCATTGCTTTCCCCGTTCCCTATTTTCCGTTCGATAACAAAATCTTTCTGGATCAAAATATTCAGCACGCTTTTGGTAGCTCATGACGTTTTTCAGTGACTTTTATAGCAATTAGGCACTCACTCGTCCTTCTTGTTGCTGCAATCACGAAATAAACTCACGATTCGACCCCCGATCGTAATATTGACGTCAAAACAGATGCGTTGAAAGTGAATCACACAAGAATTTCAATTCGAATTCAACGTTCTTGCGACCATAAAAAATAAGTACAAAAATAAATAAACGATGCAAATTCGTCTTGTTTCTCTTTCGAAATCCGGCATGAAAAAAAATCAGTCCTGCGATTAGTTTTCTGAAAAAATGACGAAAGAATGGGTCGCAAATTTTTACAGCACTTACAATTATGGATCGTTCGTGACCCTCGATCTCTTATAGAGATCTGTCAGACACTGTTGTGGACAAAAAATTTCACATGCTCGAAAAGTGCGAACCAGCTCTAAAGATGCGATACGTCCGTAGCACGCGAAGGGCAGTCAAAATTTAAAACACATTAATATGCTCTTGTCTGCACGAGTTCGCCGGTGGCTGAAAGTAGAAATTCTGGAATCGCGTGACACAGGAGAGTATGTGAGGTCCGTAACATGTATCATACGCGCGTTTACAGGACATGTGAGTACATCAAGTCCGAGGTTGCGGTTATGCAGGGAGAACTCGAACTACAAGTAGTCAGCGAGTCCAGTGGTCAGACAGCGTATAATTTAATAGAATACCTTGCGAGCGAGAGAAGTGTGAACCATGTGCGGATGAAGGATAAATGTTTCAACGGAATGACTCGATGGATGTGACAATTGACCGATAGTCAAGGAAATGTAACACTATTTATATTTTATCCCTGAACTATGAATCGTTCGATTTTTGTGGCTGAATTTAAACGTGAGGTTAGCCGGAGATATCGACGGGAACGTTCCCAAAACACTAAATTTTTGAGGAAAGCAATTTATAAAAATGTTTAATTAAGGAAGTTACGCTGAAAATAGAATTAATGGACAGAAAAATCGCTAACTTGGCATGAAGTTAGATAATGATGTAAAAATAGCTTGTACCAATTTTTGTGAGCTGAGGTGGGTTTTTACGCGAGATATTTGTAAATATTTGAGAAGCCTTGACAACCAATTTAACATGGCCTCTTTTGGGAAGTCACGGAATAGGCTGTACATTATTCTTCACATCTCCGTAATTGATGGATAGATTGAAATGAAAATTAAACATCAGAGAGATTAAATCCTCATAATTATTTACCACGCTTAAAAACGTTCAAAGGTGACTTGTAACGGGAATGATAAAAACTATAAAAAGCACTTGCAATGGATTTTATTTTTCGACTCTCCCTAAAATATAGCAACGGCACGTATTCGAGGTTATGTGTGCGCGAAATTTGAAATTCGACAGATATAATAGCAAGTCAACGAAATGTGACATCGGAAGATCGATTACTACTGAAGTCAAATTTAGTCAAATCTTTTTATGACTAGCTCGGTAGCTACGTAACTTCCTTAAACTGACCCAAAGTCAAAATTCCACGTGATCGAGTTTTTTGTCATTTTCCATCTATTCGCTACTCTTTCGAATGTTTTAAACAAATGCGTAGCAAACGAGACTTTCATGGCGTTCTATGGCGACGGTGGCCAAAGAATTATCATGTAACCCTCCGAATTGTCAAACAAAATGTATCCACGAAAATTTCACACGAAATCTTCAATCTGCTGAGCTTGAAAAACATTCATTGCATCCTGAAAGCCCAAATAAATCAACCTCGACCGATATAAAAGGTATTAAACAGGAAATAGGCGGAATGTCAATACGAGAACGAAATTGGATGACACTGCAAAAAGTGCAGGGTGGGTGAATTGATTTGTACAACGAAAGTGTGAGATTTTTAATCAAATTGTACAATCAAGAGATTGGCGTTGCTGTATTTACAAAATAAAATAAAAAAACAAGGAATCTATACACAGAGTTTGCAAATTAGAGAATTGAGCGCGTATAGGTTGTCGATGATTAGATCGCAAGCGGATAGTCAGCTCTGCAGTATATAATCATACAATCAAAGAGTCTATTGCGTGGACGGGTTACACGCAAGGCAGCGCAACGCTTCGACAAGGCCAACCGATAGCTCTCTTTCATCCGGTAATTAGCCAGAAAGCACATAAATATATATAGAATATATAGAGCTGTGTATATGCATGGGAGAACTTATCAACTTGTCCGATCATGAGGCCCTCCCCTTTTTCTCTTCTCTCTCGAGAGAGAGTTCACGAATTCAACGACAGAATACACGTTCTGTGTGTAGCGAGCTAGTGAACCGGTTTACACAGTACGTACTCTCTATGCTCATCTGCTCAACGCAACCTCTTCTCTCTCTCGCTCTTGCTGTACACGAAACCAGTCCTTAATTAATTAACACCGAGAGGGAACAATAATTATCAGAGTGAAAGATGGTATCGTGGCCACTGGCTTATTTATTGGAACGGGATTGATATCGAGGTGAACAGGCTGAGCACGATAGGCAGGCGGAACATTTGCTACCGTGCTTTGCTCGTAGATATTATAGCCAGTAGCGTTTACATTAATCCCCCTTGGCCTCCCACCGGCGGGGAGCGTGTCACCTCCTCCCGTAACGAGGAAAGCTTATCTGAACTCGATTTCGCTAATTGAATCGTAAATTAATTGGGCAACGCCCAGGAATAATTTTGCAAAACGAATTTGTCAGTAAAGATGCGTTCGAGGGAGTGCCTCGTGATGAAAACATCACTTTTGTTATTTACGATTCTCTGGACGATCGTTCCACTAACGTTCTTTGTGTACCTTCCATTTTTCTAATTACTTTATTTTTCTACCAACTGGAATACAAGGCTGCGCGTCCCTATGTACATTTTTAGGTTTGTGTTCATGAACCTTACGTAGGCTTGACTTGGCTTCCGAGTCTCATTAAACCGATATCGTGGCGGTAACGGCAACACGACCCAACGTATCCGCAGCTTTTGTGCTTTTCTCACACCACTGCGTACAGGCCACAACCCCGACTAATGTGACTGTTGGTCCCTTTACGTTTGAGGCTCTCGATATGCGGAAGCCTCGCTGCGCACACGGCAATACGATTTTGCAAGGATTGCTCGAGCGCACCAGCAGAGACTATCCAGTTTCCATTCCCCTTTTCTCCGTTCCAACTTCCGCCAGTACCGATAATTATGTCCCAATTAAATTTAACGACTGTCCATTATTCTGTTCTGTGAGCGTATGCGTATATTAGTAACACTATCGAACGTACACAGTTGCTTCGTGTAAGCTGCCCGCAAGCACGCATCTTTTCCTTCCTTCTCTTTCACTCGCTTTCTCCATCCATCCACTTTTACTCCCGAATAGAAATACCAAAAATTATCCAGTTGCGAACTGGAGCCTCGTCCCATTAAAGAGAAACTCGAATCCAATTATTTCTCGATACCGCGAACTTCGATTTTTGCAATCGACGAAAAAAAAAACCGAAAAAAGGAAAACTCGCACGATTATGCACGTTTTTATGAAAAGAATTAAATATTGCGTCGTCAAAATATGGAGAGACGCAGCCTTACCTTTTTTTGGTACCAACTTTTTTATTTCTTCAGTTTAACCTGATTTTGAGAAGAAAACAGAAATATCAAGTCCGATGTACCATGAGTCGCTAATTTTTGCTTTTTTTTTCGTAAGACAATCTGTGGAGTTGGAAAAGGTGTGAGCTGAAAAGATTTTTTGCCGTTCGTTGAACAAATCTCAGTCTGCATGAAAGAGAAAAGTTTCGAGAAAGGGAGAAACTAACCGAATACTTGTGTCGATAACCCAAACAAACTAATCAGAGCTGCACGACCCTAGCAGGACCCATATGCGTGGTAATATCTGCTCGAGGGATGGAGCCACCCTATTGTTGACAGTATTTATCTTTGTTTCTCCAGTGTGGGGGTGAGTTTTTTTTTTTTTTTTTATCCGACTTTTTCGCATTTCGGCACTCTATCGATGTCGATTCGTTGGCTAGAACGAAAACCGGCACCAACTTTTATCGTTTTTGGCACAAAGCTTCGACGTCGATTTGGGCACAACGGAGAGTTGTTTAGCGATGTAAATGGCGAGAGCCGGGCGGCAAGAGGGCTCTGTGGTTGGCTCGATTTTCACAATATTTCCACCCCCTTCTAGCCCTCCTCTCATCACCCTCCCTATCTCGTTCGCCTTCTCTTTCTCGGTATCTCTCGTTTACCGGCTATGTTGAGATTCTATGGGTTTTGGGCGACTGAAACACGTTGCGCGAATATACCGTTGTTTCGTTTCTTTTTAAGAATTCACGGATTTAAACCGTGCGAGCTTTACCAATGGCCGACGCTTACCGCGGGGTGCGGTTTTGCTGCACCGCTCTCGTTGTTGCGGTTTGCTTTTCTCTCGTGCTCCCCCATACTGTGTATGTACGCGAGTTCATCGGGTTTGTGTAATGTATCATCAGGTTTCACGGCACAATCGTCAATTCCAAGTTACTCGGAGACTAATGGAAACGACAAACACTCTGGGCCACGTAATAATTTATAACTGAAACGTGTTCCATACAACAATGCTCAAAATTTAAACGTGAATCCGTAACACGAGTTATTCCCATTCGTACCAAAGGTGAAATGAATAAATGAACGTTTTTGATCCCGAATTCCCACTCCGTGTTAACCTAATCGGAGCGTGTGTATGCGAACACGTGCATGGGTCAGTGAAAAGGAGGACGGACGAATGTAGTTAGAAGACTCTGCTATATAAAGCCGGGTGGCTTCAATTCCATTTTGGAACCGAAGATCAAAGGGTGCATGGGGTCCAGTGAGTGTGGGTTCCATAGTCGTGAATGTCCAAGGCTTGCGGTCGGAGTCACCTGCTCTCTAATCAAATGGTTGGCATTCCCAAAGCAGCGTAAGAACTTGTACTAATACATGTACACGTATGTGACATAGAGACTCACACACCGATACCCCTCTTTATATAGGTATATCTTGTCGGAATCAGGTAAGAGAAACTGGTACGAGTTCTGCATAGAAATCATCCCACGGACAGTCTTCTTGCTTTTCGTTCTTCTGAGTCAGAGTCTTTCTCTGTGTTACCTCGTAAACCTCGGGAATTTCCTTTCATTTCATCCACCCTCACATAAACTTTCACTACTCTTTCTCACCCCTTTTCCATAAATACAGCCTGGAGAGAAAATAAGGCAGAAGAAGAGAAAGGAAAATAAAAACGCATGTTCAAAGTGAATCACAAGTCTTACCACCCTTGTGAAAACTCTCGGGCATCCCCGTGGACATGTGGCACTTTCCCTCGGCGATATAATTTCTAACATCAAGTTCGGAAGGGCGGGCTTGAAGGTTTATAGGTGGCAATGGCGGTTGCGAGTGCTAGGAGCTGCAGCAGGATGAGGACTCGATAAATGAGGTCGTCGACGTGGAGAGGAAAGCGGAACGGTACCAACACTGAGTGACCACTAAACACCTAACAACCAACAACAGCAGCCAACATCGAACACCGATAAACCAACGAAACTATACAGATACATATCAATATATGTGTACGAATTCATATATTTTATATATATCCATATATGCATTTGTGTTTATATATATAGATAAACGAACCACAAGTCACATTGTAACAGAACTCAGCGCACAGTAAAACGATATAATCGAACGATATTCTATATGTATACATATTTGTCTTCTCGATACCAAATTTCAAACGAAATTATCGAGACCCTCATTATCGATGTCGAGACAGCAATCTCGGTATCGTAAAAATTTGAGTTTTTTTTTTTTAATTTCGTGGCATTGCGTCGATGCAAACTTCAGGTTCATTGAAATAAATGCATTAAATGAAAAAATTGTTATTTTAATCGAGGATGAATTTTTTTTCAAATGTTTTCTTTTCTCTAGTTGGTCCAAGGTCGAAGAAAAAAAGATTTTTTCGTTTCGAGCCACGGAGAATAATTTTTGTTTGAAGTTTTCGTTGTTGACTTGGAATTATTTTGCAGTATTTTTTTTTTTTTTTTGACGATATTCGGTACGGAAGAAAATCGAGAGATTAAAGGCAAGTTGATTCGAGAAATTCACTATAAATATGTATACATATGCGAATTATGGTGGTAGAGAATATACAAAGGGTTACACATGAGGAATAATGCACGTGAAGGATTTCCCATGTGTCACTGGTCCGGCCTGGTCATTAGTGATCTCAATGAAGAAATATTCATTTTTCGGCATGCACTTTTCACCAGAGTTGACTGGAGCATCCTTCAACGAGCATTACGTCGATATTTCCGTGCGCGCATTTCCGAGCTTTGTATAAGAGGATTTCTACGCAAGCCTCTGGAATTATCTCTGACTCTCACTGAATAAATTCATCTGCTTGTGCAAGCTGAAAAGTGGATACACGATTTTTTTTTCAAATTTGTAGCCTGTAATGAAAATCTGCCAGCGAATTTTTCAAATTCTTTCCATTTAGCCACCAGATGTGTCGCGAAGCTAAATTTTTTACGATTTACGTCAATGTGCACTTTTTTTTAAATGGCAAAAGTCGCATGTGTTTCCAGAATCAATGACTTGGAAAAATGTTTAGAAACCTGACGCTTTTTTGTGCTTTATGATTGCAAATAAAATAATGAATCGTGTTGGCGAGGATGAGAGAAAATCGTGACCAGCTAACGTAGCATACCTCATACATAAGTTATAACACGACAAAAAAAATTTATATATATTTATATATTTAAATTGATGAATATATAAATATATATAGATAACTATTGAGAGAAAAAAAATATTGATAGACAACGGGTAGCAAGAAAACTGAACAGGGATAATATATATGACACTTTTTTTGAGACACCGATTATGGGGGTTTTTTGCTGATGGACGTACCACATTGAGTACATTGAGAACGTGGTTCGCGCGGACGACTAGAAGAAGTGGTAGTAGAGTTGTTGTTACATTGTGTGTTGTGGTCGTGGCAAGAAGAAGAAGAGATGAAGGAGGTGTGCGGCGCCCCCGGCCAGCCGGTCGCCCGTCACACCCTGAAACAGAATAACATTGTCAATCCCATCGAAGTTGAACGGCTCGTTGCAACCGCACTCTAAAAGCAAAATGTGCATCCCTGATTTTCTAGTTTCTCCCGCAAGTTAGCCACTTAAATCAATAATCGACGGCTTCATAACCGTTAGGTCATTAAAAAAAAAGTCCCAAAGCAGTACGAGAGACCCTCAGGCGGACGCTATTTCGTGGGTTTGTAAAAAAATAGCGAAAAGCATTAAAAATTATTATTTCCTACATCATTTTTGACTCATTCAGTTTCCATGAGTCCGATTCTCCGAGATGTTCCAGGAGACGAGAAAATGATGATCGGAAGGCTCTCTAGAAAAATTCCCCCGTTAGTATTGGTTGCTCAAAAAAAATGCATTCTTTATATTTTAGTTTGGAATGTGAAAAAAAAAAAACGATTTTTTTGGTCCAATGTTACTCAATTCTGTTATACACACTTGGCTGAGTCTACCTCATCGATAAAAGACTTATTCGGCGAGTCGATATTTCATTAACTCTCTACCAGTGATGTAGCTCTCTATAAGCGTATTCGATGTTTCGGTATAGAGTAGACTTGCACGAGGAATAGAGAGCGAAGGAGAAAATGGAAGAAAGAGAGAGAGAGAGAGAGAAAAAAGTCGTACGATCTGGTGGACCATGTCCGCAATCGTAGCATCGTTTACGTCCGATACCGCGGGGGACTGGACATACGTACAAACGAAACGAGGCGAAAATCCGAGGCTCGGACGACCATATAACGTGTGCGAGAGGCAAAAGAGAAGATGGACTTGGGGGAAGCATCACTATCGTATGTAGTGGAGCAAAGTATTGGACGAGAGCAGGCTGGGCTGAGAAACGAGAGTACCGAGCGGGATTTTAACGTCGAGCACACTCGTTTCGAGTCGATAGGTCCACTTTTGCCCCACTCCTTACTTGCTTCAAGAGTCGGCTCTAGGGAAAAAAGCGAGAAAGAATGAGTACAACAGTGTAGATATAGAGAAAGACGAAAAAGTATATACGCTCCAACGAATTCTTTTCTGTCCACTGTCATTCGCCTCTTCCCTTCCTAGCCTCGTAACCTCGTCATCTCTATTGCGCCTTTCCAAGATTTTTACTTGCACGAGAAAACACCAAGCTATGCAAATTTTTCATGAGATATTTTATTCCCTCTGTCAACGACCCGATCGATAAGCGAATGATAATACACTCGATTACGATCTGAAGCTGATTTCCTATAATGCACATCATTTTTCATTGATACGCCCAATTCTCAACTCATTAAAGTAAGTACACGCATTTTTTTTGAATCCAATTGGACAAGGTCAGCAATCGGCGAAAATTGATGTTCGTGGACGTGAAAATATCGATTAATTCCCACAGCCAGCCATGCCCAAGGACACTATAAATAATATTTCATATAAAATTTACGAAATAATGAGAAAATCTGTAAAGATGGATAAAAGTTATTTTGAACAGAGATTATTCGTCACATAATAAGATTTCTGGTGTTTCATGCATTAAATTTGTGCGAAGCCGTTTAGTCTTGTTCCCGAGTTGGTCCAAATGTAACAAGCAGCCTGACAAAATTCGAAAGTAATAAAATATGAAATCAGAAACATATTTATCCTCGAAATGAGGGCAAACGAGATTTTGGAGAAAAAGTGGAAGCTTCCAACAAGAAAGTTGAGCTACCAATCAAGTTGGAGAACCGAACGTGCTTTCGGGTGTGAATTTCCTGGGGTTGCGGTTGCTAAAATGGCGATGAGCCCTAAGCGCACTCCGTCCACAGGGTGCCATCTATATCTGAGCGCTGCTCTTGCCCATATATACGGGAGCGAACAGTGTCTTTATTAAAGCGACTGTATAATTCATACTCGTGTGGACCGGGGTTGACAGAAGCGAGGTTAACTCCGATGCAGGTACACATAGAAATATACCGATGCATGTGTATATATAACGAGTATGTACGAGACAAACGCGAGGTATAAACAATCGCACTTACACACGTATTTGGACATACGTGCGTTTGGTATTTAGCTTCGGAGAGCGTACGACTAGCAGGCTGTGTTATACAGAAGCCACGCGGCTCGTGCGCGCATTGCGCTTGTCAGCGACTCTAGTCAACGGGTAATTTACTGGCGTACTGTACAGCCCAACTTGAAGATACGTATGTAGCATGTATTGCAATAATATATACATGTCGTTAGCACACATACGTATGTGGAGACTAAGCATCAAGGTAAAAACGGCGTAAACGACAGGATTTGGTCTGGAGATTGGTGTAAATTACGACCGTCCGTTAGTCAGTGAAATGATTATGTATAGATAGGACCATTGCGGATGCAGCAATGGTCTGGACCATGCTGCTGCTGCTGCTGGCTATCGTCATCCGACTATGCGACGATCCGACTGACCAAGGAGGAGGAGGAGATCGAGGGGAGGTATGTTCTCTCACGCGTCTGGTACGTACAGAGAGTTACCACTGGCATAACACGACTAGTGGTTCTAGCTACGCGAGTTTGCACGTTGCATCTGCAGCTGTGCAAGCGAAGGAGAACAACGATGCCAGGTTTCTCGAAAGCTCACACATACACACTACCCACGCATCCTTATGTAGCCACTTGCACAACCGTATACACACGAATTCGCTGCCCTTGCTCCCTCGCTCGTTGGACACTCGGAATCATCCTCTGTTGCCCCTTTTCAACCTCTACCCGGACCAAACGTCCACGGACAACCGCGAGACCGCAATAAACTAGCACGACACTGTCCCGGCACCACCAGAACTTGGCCAAATCTCTATCTCACTCCCTTCTCTATCTCGCGCTCCTTCTTCCTCTCACTCTCTCTCTCTCTGATTGCGGGTGTGCATGTCCGTTTACGGTCACTGTTTATACGTCAATATACCCGCGTGTGTGTGTCCGCGCCTGTATCGCACCGGTGTCTTCACTCTCAACTTGTGACTATTGTTCACTTCCGACGACTCACTTGCTGTCGATTGTCGTCCTCGCGTCGCTTCGTGTCTGGTCACGACACGTGTACGAGAGAGATAAGCCACATGGTCAAGTGCCAGAGGCATTTATGCTCTACACACAACGTACTAAAGGACATGGCCGAGAATTTTTATCCATATATTGGATACTTCCCAGATCCTTGCATTTGGAGACTTCCATGTTCAGATTGAATACTTCGTCGCGCGTTACGCATTGCTCATTGAAAGGAGCGTTTCTTAAAATCTTTTCTTCAGCTTCGAGCGAATTTATTTACCGAGTTTTGAAAAAGTGTTCGTGCATGGGGAATTTTGTATTTGTTGGAAAACGAATTACTGGAATTTCAGTAACAATGCAGTGTGCTCGCACAGAATCGCGGGGCTGAAAGTTGTTGAAGAACGTCTCTTTTCTTCAGTATATTCCTTTTTCGCGGGGCAATACCACAGCGGAAACTTTTTCAACAACCTCGATTCGTCGGGGTCGCTAAAATGTAAACCGTGGCCTTGGGAAAAGCAGGGACGACTGTGTGTGCGAGAGAAAAAATGGCGCATAAAATGTACGAAGGTGCAAGCGCACCGAGAAACTTTACTTCGAGTTTTTCGCTGCGTACTTCTGCAGAGTTTTCATCTTGTTTCATGGAAGGACCACAAGGGTCGCTATGGAAAGAGGATGAGATCAAGTTTCTACAAGGTGTTTCGTGCGCGCGTGATGTGTTTGCCAGGCGCATTCCCGAGCGATACTCCAAAATGTCTCTCGCGAGTTTTTCCTTAATCTTAGTGCGAAAAATCTGCCTTCGTTGAATCCAGCGAAAGCAGCATGTCTCGCTCTCAGGGCTGCGAACCTGCGCAGACAATTTGACAATACCCAACACGTCCACGATCCTAATTCGAAAAACATTCGCGAGTTCAACAGGGAACCAACGCCTCATCTGACGTTCGCGCCTAAAACCAATTTTCGAATGATGCTGAAGTTTGCAACGTTCGAATGCAACGAAAAATATTTGATTTTATTGATGATTCGTTCAATTTTTAATGTCATCCAAATTTTTCGAGCCGATATGCTTTTCGGGTGGCAAAAATCGATTATTTTATCATCGTAAATAACATTCTGCACTTGAATAATTACTTTTGCCAAAAATTAAAAAGAATTCCGTTGCATTCCAACGATGTAAACTTCAGAGTCATAATTTTCGATTCAATTTCTATCAGATTTTTCTATTTGAATCTAAAACGATTCAGGTCCAGCTTCTTATTTGTGGAATTCAGTAAAAGACAGTAAAAGGGCAATTTTTTCTGTAAAAATTGCAGAAAAAATAAAATCTTTGTTTCCGCTCCAATTTCGTTTAGAAACATCTCAAAGGCCAGCTGAAACGATACATCTGCAGACAATCTGAACGTTGCGCAGATATACGTGTGAGCGAAAAGCTGTCCAATCAGCAGGATATATCGAAATGATGACGGTGTACGTACGACTGTTGGATTGGCAAGAGAGCCCGTATACAGAAAGGGAATATGTGGCATCCTCGTTTTACTCGTCGAAACGCATAGAGAAACATACACTTATACATGTATACATGGATCCCTATACATAGAGATGCCGTATATACAGAACTATTGCAATCAGCGCGATGATAACCAGTATTACCGCGTCAACCCTCTCGTTGGCTGTTGCCGAACCCCGTAATCCCACGGGGTTATATCTGCGGGTATGGAACATGGAACCCTCTTTCTCCGTTCCTCTCGCATTCGATCGTATTTACTCCTCACTTCGCATAACATATCCCAATATACACGAGCGCATGTTTCTCCTCTATTTTCTCTATTTCTCTCCTCGTTTTTCCATTTTATTTCATCGTTCATTCTCCATTCAAACTCTTGTTTAGATCGATGAGGCTTTTCTCGATCACGGGGCATGCGAACACCAAAATGTGAACGATTAGAATGGAACATCGAACATTTTTTCGAAAAATTCCACGTAGATTTCCGTTCGATTGAATTCTCATTTTGGATTACGAGTCATACAAGGAAAAGTCGTTTTGAACTTTCTGGGAAATTCTGGAAAATCGACAGAGGCGATTCGCCTTTACAATTTCTTGCGATTCCTTTTTTTCTCGGCCGTTGCTCATGACAGGATAAAGTGGTGTTGGAAGAACAAAGCTTGTAAGATAGGCGAGGGGATCAGAGGAGAGAGAACCAGGCTGTAAATTTCGCTGTACCTTGTACGAAAGAGAGGGAGAAAGAGGGACAGGATAGAGTTTGGAGGATTGGGAGGGCGTCGAAGTATCGGTTAAGGATTCTCGCCACGGAATCTCAAGCCAAAACCAGCGTGAGAAGTAGCAAGCTCATGCGTTGGCTATAGCAGTGAACATCTCCGCAACTCCCTATATAAACTAACAGAACCAAAAGCTTCACCTACGTCGCTCGTTTCTCGTAGCCGTTAAAGAGACTCCGTATATCTTTTCTTTTCCGGGCTGGGCGCGGACCCGCGCAACTCTCAGCCGTATTCCAAAATTTTACTCCGGCTCGAGGCTCTTTTTCTCTGTCGCTTTTTTTCCTTCCTTCATCTTGAACGCACAAGAGGAACACGAAGAAACTCCATTTCTCGTTCTCCCACTTTTGCATCTTCGCGAGTAAGTATCCCGCGGAAATTCCAGTACCACGGTACAACGCACCGTGCTGCGAGACTACGTGTCGAATGGCGAACGGGTATCAGTGCCAAACACTGGTAGTTATGTATATTAGGTGCAGTAAAACTGATGCAAATTTATTTCGAAATTCTGCATGCGGCTGGCTACTCGGATTTCTCTTCATTTTTCTTTCTTCTCCTCTGCGCCCATTTCTTTCTCCCCATTCCTTCTCAGTTCTCGTAAAGTTGTTGCAACACTACCCATCGTAAAACCATTCTATCCATGTTCTTGGAAGGTTTGATGCTCGAGAACACGATACCCATTTAATGCCAACTCCATCAAGATGATTAAGTTATTTGATTCTTTTTGTAATCCCCCTTTTTTATTGTCTTTCTAAATCTACGAGTCTAATTTATCAAATTATACAATTTTCCCATCTTAATTGATTCGCGAAAAGTACTCACGTGAGAAGGAATTAATTAAAAGTTCGAATTCTTCCAATTCGCGTTTCTAAAATCTCCCTTTCCTTCCATCTCATTTCACGAAAATCGCCACTCGAATGATTCCCAATCCCGAACCGAAATAAATGATACGCCCCAGTAGAAAAACTTCCAATAATAAATCTTTTATCGCAAAAATTTGATGGCTACTGCAATGAATGATTTGTTGCCTTTGGACTGCTTATTATTGAATATAAAAAATCGTTCGCGTCACTCGAGTGCCAGATCAAGTCGAAATTGGTGCCGTTTTAGTGATGGCTGGTTGAAAAAATAGAAAGATTGCAATCAATACACGGAAAAAAAGAAACAGTAAATATCGCGGTATAAACTGCTTAAACAACAGAGTACCCACTTTATTTGAGGGTCGAACAGAGAATTTTCCTGTACGAACTGAGATTTCAACAGTTTCACTGGATCGTTTACAGTTCGTTACAGTCAATTCATCAATGTTTCCAGTAAACGTGTTCAACTGTCAAAATTACATGAGATCACCGATTTTCATACTGTACGCAGCTGCAATAGTTGCAGTGTTACAGTAATGACTACAGAGCGATTCATTCAATTTTACAGTGTGGCACGGTATTTTCGCTATCCTTTCCACAGTTGGTGACGTCATCACCAACACACATACACACGAATGTGTGCTTAACAGTGTTGAACTGTTAAAATTTACTTTGAACTACACTATAATTTGAGCCCTATTTTTCAGTAAATATCGCTTTTTAATCGCTTCGAGTCCAATGTAAACTGTGTACCACTGTATTTTAAACTGGTTCTTTCTTTCCGTGTAATATATGAAAAAGATTAATGAAAGGGTGAGGAAAAGCTCAATCGAGCGAAGGCACTTTAAATTTCGAGAGGGCTTGGTAGGGATCAGTGGTAATGGAGCAAAATATTATCAATTGAACGGGAGGATCCGGGTGAGCTCTTGATATTCAGACAACTGGGTTACGGAGATCCGACGATACATGTGAGTATGTGGAGATGAAGGTAGAGGAGAGACCGCTGGTAACGTGGCTGCGAAAAACCTTTACGATCCTGAAGAATGTACAGCCCTACAGCTGTGGAAAGGGTGAAGAAGTATGCCGAGAGTATTTCACCGTAAGCGCCGCCCGCAATATGAGAATACGTGACATAGTTGGGTCAAGAAATCGCACCAGGAAAATGACATTGATAAAAGTAGAATTTCCAGGAGTTTTTCTCGGTCTGCCGCAGTCTTTCGTTTCGTTCAAGAAAATGAGTCCAGAATTTAATCTTTTCATTCCATTTTTCAGAGGTCGAAATAACTGAGTGCAAAAATAAAAACACTTGTCGCAAGTTTGGAGAAAGCGAGTGGTTGACCGAGCAAGTTCTTGAATTCGAGAGCAAATAGTGGCTGCGGAAGGAAGCTAAAAAATGTTTCTTCAAGTTTTCGAAAAATATTGAATTTCCACCCCTTTTTTCTCTCTCCTTTTCTCGCTGTGTCTTTGTCTTTGTCTCTCGCATACTTGCGAAAACATTCGAGAGCTCGCGGCAACGCGGTGCTGTCAGCAACAGACTTGATCGTTACATTTCCAAAGGCACAAGGCAATGAAACGGTTAACTAAATTGCTACATGCCGCCTGTCAGCGACAGATCTACCCGGTCCCCGACGGCCGATCATTGCAAGCCTCCCCGGTACAGCGTGAGCACCGGTGCCCGCTCCGCGGTCTTGAATCACCGCGCATGCAATGCACGTTTTTTATCTATCCTTAAAAATATTTCACAACATGGTTAAAAATTCGACACTGGAAATTATTTTCCAACACTTTTTGTTTTACAGGTTTCAAATAATTTCTGACTTTTCCCACGAGCTACGTATTCACGTTTATTTTTTTGAAGCTGTATTACATCTCGAGAAGAATATTCTTGACCGGAAAACTCTCGACAGTTCAGAATAAAGCTGTTCGAGCTCACTGGATACAAATCGTCATAATTTATCTCCTAAACGTAATAAAGTTTAGCTCTAAATTTGTTTCCACGTCGTCAAGTCAGGATAAGAACCGCGCCAGTTCGGAGGTTCGCAAACTGTATTCCGTATCAAATCATCGACCAGACCACTAATGATTCTATAGTTAGGCTCGTCATGTCGAAGGGTCTTGTTTAAAATTTTCTGCAGCCTGTTCGTGTTGAACCAAAGCTCTTCCCGTCCCTCTGGATTAAGTTTCACCTTCATGCCACTTATGTATTGCAAAGTCTCCTCGTCTTGGGCGACGATGGCAATGTTATCAGGAGTAAATGGTTTCTCGATGTGCCAACATCCTACCGCCGTCATCTCCGCTAGTTGGAAAAATAAGACACCCAACTTTGAAGTCGCTTGAACACCTGCTGGACTGGGACGTTTCAGGATACCCTGATAAATCGTCGGCTCCTCGGTCTCGCTCATTTTGAGCCCATCAGTGTCTGTGAATTTTTGGTACAGGCTGGCTAGCGAGTTGAAGTAGAGATATCTGCAATTTTTATGCATCATGTTTGATCATCACTCTTGAATGACTCTGAAGTTTGCAACGTTGAGATGCAACGAAAAACATGACTCTGAAGTTTGCAACGTTGAGATTCAACGAAAAACATTTTTTCTATGAATTATTTATTGAATTTTGAAAATCGTGGCAATTTTTCGAGTCGATTGAGTTTTTTGGTCACAGGAGAGAATTGTTTTATTGGCCGGACGAAATATTGAATAAAAATTATTGGCTTTGCTGGAGAAATAAGAGAATTTCGTTGCATTCCAACGATGCAAACTTCAGGACCATCGAAAAACATTTTTTGTATTGATTATTCATTAAATTTTGAAAATCATGGAAATTTTTCCAGTCGATTGAGTTTTTTGGTCGCAAGAGACGATCGTTTTATTGGCCCGATCAAATATTGAATAATAATTATGAGCTCGCGGCTGAAGAAATAACAAATTTTCGTTGCATTTCAATGATGGAAACTTCAGGATCGTCTCTTGAATGTAGAAATATTCTAACAGAAATAACAAAGAACATTTTAAACCTGAACGTCTTTGTTTTTGAGATGAAAAAAAAAATGAAACGTGTATAATATTTTCCTGTACATAAATATTGAACATTCTATGATGAAAAATTTTCAAAGGTAGTCAATTGTTCGCCTGGAAAGTCAGAAAATTCGTTCAGAATTCAAATCTCCGATACGATTTTTCTTCCGATTTCTTTTTCGTATTTTTTCCCGAAGGCTAAAGCTGTGAAAGTTTGTTTCTCGGACACGAGTCATGAAATATTCATTAACGGCGATTCGGAACGTCAAAATATTTGCGAATGCTCTGTTTTAGTCCTTCAAAAAGAACTTTGAAATTTCTTGAACAGCCTGAGCTCAAAGTTACTAGCGTCATTCTTGAATTTCCATTAAATTTTCTTCTCCATTCATCGGTTGTGATTGTACGTTTGGGATTTGTGTTTGTTAATGATGTAATTTTTCGAGTTATCGTAGCCTGTGAACCAAAGTCGTGGAAGAGCACATTAGCCTCGTTGACTAACAACGTTGAAGTTTAAGCAAAGTTTAATCAGCTCGAAAACGTTATCTCAAATCGGTCAAATCTCTCGATGAACACATGAACAAACAACTGCGTGAAACGTTGAATGAAAATTTGCACTGATTGCGCGTCAGAGTTTTCTTTAGAGCTTGGCAGTTATTGTAATGACACTTTGCATGGAAAAAATCACTATCGATGATGATTGTCCGGAAGTGACCAATATCCTGTTTTTTCTTCTTCTGAATGAATATCGTGGATGTCAATAAAAATGTTTAACAACGTAACGTAAAGAAGCTCGCTTATTGGCTCAGTCTCGACAAATTAAAATGATATTTTCTATCTCGGATGTATAGTCGATTGAAAATATTGAACAATGTTTATTTTTAATATTGTCTTTTTTTTTTACTGTGGAACGAAAATTTCCTGAGAGAAATCTGTCATCCGGAAAGTTATCTCACGACCATCGATCGACAGTTTTTCAATCAATCTCAATAGACTTTTCATTGAGAACTTGAAATATTTTTAACCAGAGCCTCGCCAAAGCATTTTTATTATTTTGTCGTTAATTTTAACGACGTGCTTGACCAATCGCTATACTCGAAGTATTGGAGATCGAAGCGATTGCACACCGTGCAGAAGAGAACGTTTCAGAACTTGTGTCGCGGAGCCCACGCACGAACCACAGACCCATAACCTTCTCCAGATTGATGCGATTTTAATTATATAAATGAGAGTCGGGTAAAGAAAAAAAAATATGATTCAAGGCCAAATACCTTTTCGGTGCGAATCCAACTGGCGAAAGAGACATTCCGAGTGTCCCATCAATGAGTTCAAAACTTTCACCAGCTATAGTGAGTTTTGGAACGTCTTCGGGATCATTTCCAAAAGCATTTCCTTCCGTGTTGTTGAGCCTCCAAGAGTGATCGCGTCTAAAGTCGTAGACCATCATACCGTGCCTAATTACGTCAGCCACATAAAGATGAGTATCGAGACAGGTTGGCCCGACGTCGACTATGGGCGTGACGTACGCGGCTTTGCCATTTAACGCCACTTCATCGCTTAGTATGTGCTTATGAATCAATTGATCGGTGTTAAGGTCAAACACCATAATTTTCATCGGACACAATACCGTTCTACCCCTTTTTCCTGTGTCAACGAACCACAGGCGATTGCACTCGTCGATCTGAATATCAAAAAGAAACCAAAATTCGACAACCACTTCGGCATTTCTTCCTGTCCAAACGCTGAACAGGGCTGTTAAAAAAAATGCGTGAAAATATAATTTCCGATCTTTTTACCCATGAATAGTCTCCCAAAACCTGTCAATATCGTTCCATCTAATGCTAACAAAATAAAATGCGAACCTACAGCGAATTTATCCACATTAGCAAATTTTGCATCAGGAAAAAAATTTGACGATTAAAATTGAGCCTATCGAAAAGAGATGAGCCGTCAAGGTCGTTTGGTTAGCGCCGTGTCAATAAAGTTACATTATAATTTTTTTGCTGTGCAGTTGAATTGGTCGAATACATTGAAAGCGCGCTTTTATCAATATTTGCGACAGCACGGCTCGTTGTTTATTCCATTTGGGTCGGGATAATCAAAAATTACAAATTTCCGAGTCGTTTAATGCAGTTGTGAATTAATTAATTCGCTTTTTGTTTTATTCATCACGAAGTTTTAGTGATCCACGACAATTTACTGCCCATAAATTGAAAATTTGAAGATCGAAGTCCGAGACATTATTTCTGATGATCCTGAAGTTTGCATCGTTGGAATGCAACGAAATTCTATTATTTCTTCAGCAGAGCTAATAATTATTATTGAATATTTAGTCCGGCCAATAAAACGTTTCTCTCTTGCGACCAAAAAACTCAATCGACTCAAAAAATTGCCACGATTTTGAAAATTCAATAAATAATCAATAGAAAAAATGTTTTTCGTTGAATCTCAACGTTGCAAACTCCAGAGTCATTTATTTCTGTGAAACCAGATGCAGAAAAAAAGTTGAAAAGTTTTCGCAATTTGGCATTATTTCATGGCTCCTGGGCAAGCTAACATTTGTTTTATTGAAATTTTGTTACTCCTACGGCTGCTTTATTTGGAGATTGATGAATAATCCTATTAAAAATGAGCGCAATTGCTTAATATTTGGGAGAGACTCATGCAACTTTATTTCTCGTTTCTTCCATCGATCGAACGATTGCTATTTTTATAAGACCATTCGAGCAACCGACCACATCTTTTGATTTCGAGAAAATAACGCGACTCGTAAGAAATTCGCTCATTTCTCATGCTTTTATTTTTGTTCAATTGATCTGTCTTTCAATGACTTTGTCCCGAATGTACGAAGTTTTGTCGCAAAAAATGAATCACCGGCAGTGACAGATCGATCGATACATGAAAAATATTCGTAACAGGTGAATTTTTTGAGAAAGTAGAGAAAACTTTTTTGCATCGTAATTGCGTTTCGCAATCGCAATTTTTAATGTATTATAAACACTCGGGGATAATATTTCAAGCTTATGACACGTCATTAAAAACTCTTTCCGATTCAACATTTGTCGATAAACTGCAAGAGGAATGAACTATGTTGCAAATTCTTTCGAAACATTTTCCTGCGCATGGTGTAAACTGCAGCTATGATAGGGAGTGACAGAAAAAAAAAATTTATTCGAAGAGTTTCTCGTACGCAATAACATGTTTGACAACACTTCTGACTTTTAATAGTACGACGGTTGAAGAATTTTTCTAGCATTCATCGGTTACGGATACTACTTTCATATGGGATTTAAAAAAGCGTGTTCTTGTTGATATGTAATCGATGTGGTCCAGGAAAATTTAAATAAACTCGACGAGTTCGCCCATTGGGAAATGTGGCTCGATCGCAAAACGTGTGTAACTTACCGCTACTCTGTAAACGGAGACAATTTTCTCGCAATCGTTGGCTACATGCCAGGACCAGTCGGGATACGGCGTCAGCAAGGGACCACCTGGTCCCTCATGTTCGGTCATCAACGACAAAGCGATCGGTACACCATCGAACCACTGCGGAGTTGTGACGAAAATTCGTCCCGATTGGTCGATATCGACGTCTTGGGAAAATGAATTACCAAATATGAAATCTTTTCCGGTCTGTTCAACGTTCGGATAAGTCCAATCGACGAATTCCCATTGGTACCGAACGCTCAGCCCAGATTGACTGGAAGCCGAAGAGCCGAGGCACGACGCAAGGCCCAAAAATAAAAGCGCAGATCGCATGGTCGAAAAATCAACCGATTCGATCGGTGCCAAAACGCCCAAATATATAAATGGAATTCAAGATTAACAAATTTTATGTTCAACCAAAGTGAGAGACTGCACTTTACGTGATATGTCAGTCTACGATCGAAACTGCACTGGTTTGCAAAGTGTTACGTGGGAAGTATCCAGTCACTTGAACCAAACCAACAGACCCTCTCTCCAAGTGCACTATAACCTACCCCCCCTTTGCTGGACAATCATAGCCTCTGCTCCGCCGCGGAATTGGTAAAGGCACAAACTTGTTTTTTCCTCATTCACCCAATACATCCCGATCGTCAACTTTCTCGTTTATGATAATTCCTAAATCTAAACCACCTTCTACTGGACCGAAGCCAGATTTCATCAACATCCATTTAAATTTGTTCAATAAATGCACTCCCCACTGAGAAATCGTTATCAAATCTGCTGCGTAGATTTTCGTGTCAACAAAAATATTCTCGCGTCATTAACGAATCGATGGATTATTTGGAAAGCCTATAATTATCTTCAAAGTTGCTAAATCGATATAAAAATGGAACTAAAAACGAGAGACTCATAAGAGAACGCAAAGCCTTCGCAAATTCACCAGTTAATTGCTCATCCCATCGGCCAAGGATAAACGTATACGATCGTTCCCATTCCAGGTAGTCGTAGCAACAAGGGCATCGCAGCTAATTACTTTCCGCGGTGTGCAGCATTCTTAAAGAATGATAAATAATAACAACAAAAAATATCGGTTGAATAATGTGTGCAAATTGCTTTTCGGAGCAGCCACGCATGTGCATGCAGATGTTTCACTAATTTGATTGGAATTGAAATCCAAATACACGGCAGCAGTTTATAAAAACTGTCAACTCCTGGAGTTCGATTATTCGTTCGATCACAAATGATTATTTTGTGACATTTTTCACCGAGCGTGTTCAATACAAAACCGGTCGAAAAATTAGGAGAGTAAGATGAGTGGATTGAGAATTGTGAAGCAAATTAAAAAATCGTGCAGCACACGATAAAAAAAAGATTGAAGAGCTGATCGCTTGCAGTCTGTTCTTCTTCTCACGTACACCGGATACACGTGTTTTTCCGCAGGGCTTAATTGAGTAAAGTAATTAGCTAATTGCTTTAGTTTTCAAGATACTCTATTCCATTATTTCCTGAATTATCTGAATCCCCGAAACCTTTTGCTCTCTTTTTGTTGTAAGTTTGCCTGCAACGTGGAGATTTTTGGATGGACGATTTGTAAATAAAGGTCGTTTAGCGTTTTGCAAAGTAATTAATTTTCAAGGTCATTTCAAATGAACGTTTCTCGACGATTGAAATCGCAATGAGAAAGGTGAAAATGTCGCTTTATTATTATGTGAAAAATAATCAGCGTATCTCAACGAAAGGGTCTGCGAATCTTGCAATTAAATACTTAAGCACGCAAGAAGAAAAACAATGAAATAATTGTCATCAAATGAAACAGAGAATTTTCCTTGTTATAGCTTGAATCGTTATTCATGTCAATGTGATGGAACCGTCACCGTAAAAACAGTGATTATTTTTATTAACGGAAACTTGAACGAAGAATGTTGTGTCATTGAATCAATGTCATCAAGTGATCTGGAGTGCAAGGCAACGGCACACGCTGCGGTACCGAATAATTTGCCGCTACGATGCAGAGAGTTTCGACACGCTTGAGTTGATCACTCTCGTTTATGGATCGCGAGCACCTTCAGGGACACACCTCTCGATATGACGAAAGTAGCGATCGCATGATTTCCGCGTCATGCGGCTTCTGTGTGTGTGTGTGTGTTTACGTGTTGGAAGGATTTATTTTTAAAAACGACGATATTCATGATTAATTGTGAGGAAAGAAAAATTTTCATTTTCGTTCGATATTAATTGTTGATGTTTGTTTATAGTGTTTTGTAGGGCAAATTCCTCACATACTACGAGAAACACGTGTGCATAGGAGCTGCGGAGTCAGCAGAAATGACGACAAAAAAAATAATTGTGCGAGCACAAGCCAGCGGGCCGGAACTCTCGTGGCTTACATACTACCCACGACGTAGCAAGGAATAAGTGATTTCTCACAGTTATTACAGCAAGCACGCAACGGGACCATAAGTGAATTCGCTTTTCATCGCGAACAGAATGCAATGTAGAGTTTCTTTTTTTTTTCTGGCCTTTTTTTCTGTACTCTGCTCGCATGCATGTACGACCAACGTCTAAGTTTGCTGTAAGAAACGCAATTCTTCACTATTTTGGCATTACAAATGCTCGCAGCCTTTGAGTAACATTCGAGACTGCTACCGGCAGTTTCATCTCGATCGTCGCGACCACGCAACGATAAATCACTCGTTTGGATTAAGCCAAACTCCCCGTCCCTCACTAATGCTTGGTTAATTTCAATTTTAATGGCACCACGACTCCACCTCTGAGTCCGATCGAGCTTCGTATCTCTGACATCGTTTCTATCAAACTCGTGTCCAGCCATCAAAAGTACACACACCATCAGGTACGCGAGGTTGACCGACCTCTATTCAAGAGCTAAATCAAATACACCATCTGCGAAACGTTCACCCGAATGATTTACAACCATTGCCACCGTTATCATGACCTGCTAGCACACCTATGTAATCACGAGGTGATGGAATATCAGAGGGAAATTGAGAATTAACCATTGTACACGAAAATACGAAAATTTAGACGAAACTCACTACATTTTTCATTATTTTCCACCTCGTCCCTTAAAAGCAACGCAAAGTCGATTCAAACGTTCCCTGAAAAAAATACTTCAAGAATTGGCTGATCAATCTTTACGAATTAAAATTTTCCCTCCAATTCTTAGCTACTTTCTTGCAGAAGAGAAAACAAAACGATTTTTATTCAACAGGGATTGGAATTTTATTTAGAAAATTTGTTAGACGAATGAATTGAAGGGAAAATCATCATCGAAACTCAGGCATCCGAGAAATCAAAACAGGATGTGTGTCCAGCGTTGCCTTAACGTAAATACGGTACCAGTCGGTCCTCAATTAGCGTAAATTACTGTACCAACGGTTGGCAAATTATCGTACAATTACTGTACGATTTTCGTACGACGGTTTATCGAAGTTTATGATTTTGTTACGTAAAGTTAACAAATCTACGAGGAGTGAGCACACAGTCTTGAAAGCGAATTAGTTGATTCCCTGCTATTCATACAGCATTACTTATTTGATTTTCTTCTTGACGTATTATCATGGTTGATTGTTTTCAACCTCTATCAAATCGCAGGTTTGATTCTATCGAATTTCCTCAACATCATCCATTGATTAATGACTCTGAAGTTTACATCGTTGGAGTGCAACCAAATTCTTTTTAATTTTTGGCAAAAGTAATTATTCAAGTGCAGAATGTTATTATGATGATAAAATAATCGATTTTTGCCACCCGAAAAGCATATCGGCTCGAAAAATTTGTATGACATTGGAAATTGAACGAATCATCAATAAAATCAAATATTTTTCATTGCATTCCAACGTTGCAAACTTCAGCATCATTATTTATTATAAGAATGGGATAATTGCGGAGAATTCTCAAATATACGTTCCAGTTATAATCTCCGATTCCATTTTACAATCAACTGCATTATTGTCTAATTTTCGATTTTTTTCTTCAACTATTTTTTTGGAAAATAATGATATCGCGCGGAATCACCAGCCTTTGCTCACGACTGACGCGCTACGGACCGTAGGAGCTGGATAATACTAGAAATTACTGCGTCCATCGACGGAATTCGCCGTACGTACAGGAGCGCTGATGTGCGTGTCGTAAGATTTCTATAGCATTCTGAAAAATTAGGTTTTAACGTGGTCCCTCGAGAACGGTTGATCGGATTGCGCAGAGCAATGCTGACTGTAATTTCGTCCACATTTTTGTTTGTCTTATCTGTAGGTACAAAAATCCACAAGATTTGAGGGTGTAACTGTAAAACAGAAAAAGAGAAAGGGGTAGTTCTCTTGAGACGTCGATTTTCTATCCACAGAAGAAAAGTCTGAGCAACAACAGAAGCAGAGGCAGTCGTGGTGAAACTGTTCCCTTTCCATTGGACGGGACCAGTCGCTTTCTCTCTCGTTTCTCTTGCACGTTGAAAACAGTTCTTCTTAAACTGAGTTTGGTAAACCCTCGTACAAGTCAAAGTTGGAGCGTACGGGTAAGTTTCTCTGTCTCTCAGTCGGTATCTTTGTCTCTACGGATGAGAGAGAAAGTCGAAAAGGAGAAAGCGACGGTTAGATACGCCGCCCCTTCTATCCCTCTATAGGGGCCTGTACACATTGGATGCTGCTCTCGCTGATACTGAGGCGGGAGCGCAAGGACGAAAGGGCCGTAAAAGTTGCCCAAGTCGATTTTGCAGTTGGAGTTGGTAATGCGATTTGTGCCGGAATAAATAGTCGGTGGGGCGAAAGAGAAAGAGAGAAAGGAAGGGGCAGCACGAGGACTAAAAGAAAATTGCACCCCTTTCACTCTTTCACTGTCTCGTTTCCTTTACTCCGCGACTGACTCTATCTCTGCAACCTTTTTTCCTCCTCGCATTTCGCTTCTTTTACCCCTTCATTTTCCTCGCCACGTCTCTTTCGCTCTTTCTCTCTCGTTCCCTTGGAGCGCAACTTGAGTGTGGTGTCGCGAGCACGTCTACCGTCGGACGTACTGAACGTGACATCGTTAACCGGAGGATTCTTTTGTATACGGAGGAGCTTCTACGGGGAAGCTAACCTCTATTCACGTCCTTGTCTGATCTTGATCCTTTGCACAAATTCGCCTGGCCAACAGTTCATGACGACAGAATTTTGTCCTTGTAAATGATGTTAAAGTTTGCATCGTTCAAATACAATGAAATTCTGTTTTTCCTTCACCAGAGCTCATAATTATTTGGGCCGGACAATAAAACTATCGTCTCTCGAGTCTCAAAAACTCAATCGAGACGAAAAACAGCCATGATTTTTAGAATTCAATAAATAATTAATAGAAACAATATTTTTCGTTGAATCTCAACGTTGCAAACTTCAGGGTCATCCTTGTAATGATTTCCAAGCGACTTGTCTTCGAATTAGCAAAAAAAAAAATAGAAAATATTCAAAGAAACATTCCCATGGGGAGAATCATGAAGGAAAGTTTCATCAACCTCATGACGTCGTAAAAAAATCCTCATGTTAAAGCAGGTTATTGGCTAAATTAGTAGAAAGCACAATTAAAGGTTAATTGTTAATTTTGTCTCAATTATTAATTAACAAGGGAGCCATGAGCGCGTCCTAACGACAGTGCGGCCCCGAAAGCATTATAATTACATGGTTTCCTTCGGAATGGTTTCGGTTTAATTGCCATAGCGATTCTCTCTTAATCCTGCCGGTAAGCAATAATATGCGGTGCCGGTGAAAAATGCACTCTTTCGCACCGCACGACGCGAGAGGATATTTCCTGTTCTCTCTCTCTCTTTCTTTCTGGAGTCGTGCAGCATACTCCGTGCCAGGCAGCTCCAGAAGCTGCTGCTGCTGTATTAGCTAGAGGCTGGCTGAGCTGCCCGCAGCGTAGCACGCCTCACAAAACCGGTGTGTAATCCCGCAGATGAAAACTTACGCTAATTAAACCGTTAATAGCGACCGCGTACGGACGTAACGAGAGAATATATACGTGTGTGAAAGTCTCCGTGTGTATATACATATAAACGGGAGGCTGGTTACTTAATTTTCGAGAAAATGAAATAGTCGGCGCATGTATATATGGTATTAATGGTTGAGTCGCATCTGGGTTTATGACAGAGTCGAAAATTTGTACTGTCGATGATAGACTTACCGTGTGCATACGTTTCTTTCATGAACCACGTGTACGCCGTAGATTGAGAATCATTTTTTTGTTCCTTCATCATTTATTCATGATCCTGGACTTTCCATCGTTGGAACGCAACGAAATTCTGTTATTTCTTCAGCAGAGCTCGTAATTATTATTCAATATTTAGTCCGGCTGACAAACGATCGTCTCTTAGGACCAAAAAACTTAATCGACTGGAAAAATTGCCATGATTTTCAAAATTTGATAAATAATCGGCAGAAAAAATGATTTTCGTTGCATCTCAACGTCGCAAACTTCAAAGTCATATTTATTCTTCTATGAAACTTGTTTTGAATCCGCTAATCATAATCCTAATAATTACCACGTCAGCTAAAAACTAAGAATTGCGCATGCACTCTTTCGGTTACGCTAGATAGTATTTGCCAAGAACCGGTTCGCTCACGCGTTTAGAGTCACGTGTAAAAACTCAGGATTTTATAAATATTGTAAAGCCACAAGCTTTCCAGTTATAGTCTGCATGATTTCAGAGCGTTGGTAAATCAATCCGGAATAGAATTTCGCTGTTACTTTCACGTCGTCCGGTTTTCGTAATGATGCGGAAGTTGCTCGGTGGCTGCTTCATTTTCATCATTGACGTAATTTTTTTTTCCACCTCTCCGTGGGGACTTGGACGGCTCAGCATTCCTTGGATTTACGAGGATTTCATGTTAAGAAGAATCTCATTGTGCCGCCTGTGCTACCAATCTGACACAACTGTCGCGCAGCGCTCGGACCCAAGAAAGTGGCATGCGAAGGGTTTGACAATGTCTTGGGGAAACAGCACCACTCGGAGGAGCCCGCTCGCCGCGAGAGGGAGAGAAGAAGTGGCGACGGAATTGAGGCGACAAATTTGAATAACGCAATTCACCAAGTTAAGTTTGAAAGGCGGCATTAGAATGCCACAGCTGGTAGAGTGTGGCGCGAGCAGTTTTCGCTACGTGGAAAGAGCGAAAACTGCGGAGATTGCGAGATAAATATATGTATATAACGCTCGGATGTGAGCCACTGTCAAATAATAACCTCCGTACTAGTTTCCATAAGAAAAGTTCTTCAACAATGCCGAGGTGCGGAGCAGCTGACCTCAGATGCAGCGCAGTCTACACATTCCTTTTCCTGCTGAGACCTTTTTTTTAGCGTCGGCGTTCGCGTCTGCAAAACAGGCACACCCGGTGCTACTAAACTTTCAAAAGCTCCCAGCGATCAGTTCAGCAAATGATGTTATCGCTCGAATTGGAACTTCATCCATCATTTTACTTGATTTCAAACTCTCTCAATGGAGAATTCTGTGGAAATTTTGACGTACTTCGGGAGAGTCACTCGCGGCACTTTGAAATGCTATCACAGATCAAACTTTTTTGTTCGCAGAATCTTGCCCGGACGACTTGATGGGTAAAAAATGGTATTAAGAGGATTAACGCAAAGTGAAGTCACCCGAGACAAGTTGATTTGCTGCAATGTCGCTAGAGTTTTGTAATGTTTTGTTCCCATAAGAGTTGGAGGATCGGGACAGAGCGAAGAAAGAAATTTGTGGGCCGCAAAGAAGTGCATCTCATCTGGGCGTCGTGGGGCTTGTACGCCGGGGAATCCCAGGATAGAGCTCGGTTGAGCGACGGTTCACTAACAAGAACCCGAAAAGATCTAGCCTGTGAGAATCGAGAGTGATTTATCACACTGGTAACCGCGAGTACCTTCTCCACCTCCCCGCGAACACACGAATACACATGCACAAACCTCCCACAAACAGCGACACACACATAGACTTTTTTAACGATCGTATACTTGACTCTCGTGGAAAACCTTGTTCTCTGCTCGCCGGGTCGTCCATTCCCACCTTGCGGAAGAAGGTCCCGAGACACTCGGTGCGGTATCTCTTTCTTTCTTTTACCCTTGGAACTTAAATTCCTTGCCGCGCTCTCACTTTCTACCCATCTCTTCCTCTCCCTCTCTCGCAAACCAGAAGAACTCGTTCCGCCGTGGTCGCTGTTTCTCCGGACGATAAGCCACGATTGGTTCGTTGGAAATTCTATTCCCTTCTCTATCGATTCCTGCCGCATATACTTCTCTTTACTATGTACATACCATCCATTCGAATTTGTCACTGTGAAAGAGAACGCTAGCTCGAATTCCTATACGCCATTCTTCGACTAGCACCGGCTCTGATCCTCTTCAACCCTTATATACCCCGCCGTACGAAATCGAAGAATCGAGCGCACACGATTCGCCATTCTGCCCAGTTGAATATTGTCCACGATCGAGAAAATGCTCGACTCTTACTGTAACTCTTCCTTTTTTCTATTCCCTTGGAAATGATGGATTCCCCTCGCCCAACTCCTATACTTTCGTTGTTCTCGTTTCTACCATCATTGTGGATACGTCTCATCCCAGTATAGACAAAAAGAACAGAGAGAAAGGGAGAGCTAAAGAGAACAAAAAAATGGAAGAATTAGCTGGCTCTCATTGCCAGCACGAGAATCTCCCATTCACGATGTAATCGTGTGACGACGCAATTGACAAGGGAGAGTGGACACGGGACAGTCTGTCCGAGTTTGCTTCGATCGCCTTTAATCGACTGAGTTTCCAGCGCAAAGAGCAAGACAGAAGCGAACACGGAGCAAAAGAGAAACAAGCTCTCCATATTTTCTCCGGTGTCATCCGCGTGGACCGACACGCGGATGTTTCTGTTCGAGCTTTTCTTCGATGTCTGACCCACTGAGGGACAATAGTTGGCAGCTACAAGGCCGGCAACTTGACAAGGCTTTTTCTCTTTCGTTCGGACATCGCATTAAGGCTACACACGCTACGAGAGCGTGAAAATGTCCGTCGAGACATGCATTCATGTTTATCGATAATAAAGTCTCGCTCACATGTCATTGAACGTGCCGAGCCGCCTCGACTGTACTCGACACTTGGCTGATTTATGTGACGACTCGCGGATCATCATTGATTGCTTTCACATCGATACGATCCCAGAAGTACGGAAAGAGAGACGAAACAATGAGCGATAATGCCGCACGAAGCTAACGACACATCGCAACGATGCATTCTTGAATGGAGTTCATGATGCTGAAGTTTGCAACGTTGGAATGCCACGAAAAATAATTAATTTTATTGATGATTCATCTAATTTTCAATTTCAACCAAATTTTTCAAACCGATATGCTTTTCGGGTGGTGAACCAACGATGCAAACTTCAAGGTCATTGGAGTTTCAATTTTTTCTTGGACAGACCTTTTCCCGAGACAACGTCCTCGGAAATGGTTCCGCAGTAGCAAAAATAACCGAAAATGTCAGCATATTGAAATTGTTCAGCGCGGATTTCAATTTGCAGTTTATAAGATAGACGCTATCACGGACGAACGCAATAAACGATCTGGCCAGAAGTCTTGCTGACATATTCAATGTCATGCTCCCTTATCCCGAAATTCGCCAAATAATATTTATTCAATCTAGACCTCTAGAACATCACAAACTTCAATGTATTCTCACAACCTCGCTTCGTTCCAATTCGGCCTTTTCTCCCTCTTTGGCATTTGGTATGGCTTTCTGCATTTCCAGATTCCCCCGAAACGGCATCGCCGGTGTTGCCTGCTTTTGTTTCTTTTTCCACTCGATCCCCATTCTCTCGTCCTTTTTTCTCAACGATTTTGTACCTAACCCTATCCAATTTGGCGAAATGGCGGAGATGAGGAATGCCGGGTGTGGAGGCAAAATTTAGGACAGCTAAATACATCGGAATCATCAAAATCTGTAAAATGTTTTACACACTGCCCGAAATTTCCCTCCATCAGGACTGCATATTTTGGTGCTGTCATTTTTGTGGATAAGAATGAAAAAATCATTTAGAAAGCATGAAAATAGATGGTCCCTTATTAATAATCGATTTGCGGTATTTAAAGATTGACGCTTGGAGAAATTCGAAGAAGGAATGACCAACATTAGGCCTCGGATTGAGAGCAATCGACTTCCCTCACTGATTCTCAGAGTCTCATAGCCCTCTTATCGTTGCCCGTCCCCGTTGAAAACGGTTTACAGCCGATCGTCTCTCTTCCATCGTTGGTATAATCATCAATTTAAAGTTCGTTACGAAGCCGAGGATCGATAGCTGGGAATCTTGAGTCTTGGTATAGTCGTCGACAACGACGGTGTGGCGTCAACGAGGGGTATATGACTCGAGAGAATGAGACAGTACTATATGGTGAAAACGAAGAGGACGAGTGAGATGAAGAGCGTGCAAATATCGGTGTGGAGAAACGCTCGAGGGTTGAGAGACCCACGGAGGCAACGACGATGTGGCTCGAGGAGATCAAGAGTGAACGAACGAGAGAGGGAAAGATAGAGTGTGAGAGAGCAAAAAAGCTGGTGGCCTGATTGCTAGGCGGATCGTAACGGTGATTCGAAGTAATCTACCGGTTCTTGTTACCTCCCAGAGGACGAGTAATAACCCTTCATGAGGGTCGTTCCTCGCGGCGTGCGCGTAGCTCCTCTTCTCTTATGCTCTTTTCCTCTCTTTTTTTCTTCTTTTTTTTATTGTCTATCATTTTCTTTCCTTCTCTCTCGATGTAAGCTCGATTTTCGTTCTAGTCGCGCATCGATCCTACACCCTGAATTCTCGACAGACCCTCGCCCGTATAACTCAACCTCCGCCTTCCTTTATTCTTCTCCTCTCTTTACTGCTCCCTTCGATTCATCGTCGATTCGCGACTGCAGATTAATTCAGGCTTTAGTCTCATCCACACAATTTTCCAACGCGTTAATAAAACGAGAAGCCGCATTTTCACTCTCGATCAATTCTCTTTGTTTCCCGATCTACCAAAACGACACAGACGTGATCTGTTTCATTTTATTCTGGGTCAAAAAAATGAACATTTTTTGCTAATAATAATTACAATAGCGAGACCGATATCAATTAAAAAAAAAAAAAGAAATTTCCAAACTCCTAGACGTATCCAGCAGATTCGTCGGACGAATATTCATCGCACGAAGAAGCTGCGACTCTATAAATTACGTGTCAACTACTCAAGAGTACGGGGACCATAATGTCTCCAAGAGAATTCCAAAGCAGCGATGCTCTGTGAAACTAGTTAGTTTTGTTGATCGAGTTAGCCGTGTCTTTTTCTCGCGAACATGGAATTTGCACGAACGAGAATTTGCAATGCGTGGGATCACCGGTCCTGGTAATTGGATAATCTTTCGATAGCAACACATGAATCGCGCATCAATAGGAATGAAAATGATCTGCCATAGGGTTACTGCATTAAATTTGTTTTTTTTTGTGCCATTTTCCACTGGTCTCTTGCGACCAAAAAACTCAATCGACTGGAAAAATTGCCATGATTTTCGTTGCACCTCAACGTTGCAAACTTCAGAGTCATAAGAATTGTATACACGGGCACGATGATGATCCTGAAGTTTCCATCGTTGGAACGCAATGAAATTCTGTTATTTCTTCAGCAGAGCGAATAATTATTATTCAATATTTGGTTCGGCCAATAAAACGATTTACTCTTGACACCAAAAAACTCAATCGACTCAAAAAATAGCCACGATTTTCAAAATTCAATAAATAATCAATAGAAAAAATGTTTTTCGTTAAATCTTAACGCTGCAAACTTCAGAATTATGGCACGATGTATGTCCAAGCAATAAAACCGTTATGTTGAATCGTCGAGCAATGGATAGAGAAGAAAACGTTAGACCTGCGATCAACTCGCGAACGTCAGTGCAGCTAAGTAAAGCGGACCAACTAGGCGTTATCTTCCAATGCATAAATCTCGAGGCATTGTCTCGAAAAACATTAGCAGAATGCTCGGTAGAAGCAACAGCACGTTTTTGGACTGCAGCACCGAACGGATATGCTGAACGGGATGAGTAACCAGTGAAAAAGTGAAAGTGGAAGAGAAAAGGAAAGACGGAGAAAGCGGGAGAGAGAGAGAGAGAGAGAGAGAGAGAGAAAGCGAGATGAACAGGGAGAGGAAAGTGTGGGAGAAAGTTGGCGAAAGAGGACGATAAACAACGAAGCCCTATTCATGGATTGCCCGGTTAACATATACACGGTTGGTATCTCTATCACAGCTTCACGTGCTCTTGTACGAAACGTTAGAGACGTTTTGCGCCATGGCACAAAGAGAGAAATGCGGCCGCGCAAGCACCAAGGAGCGGTTGTTTTCCGCCTCTAAACAAAGCAATCAATCTTGGCTTAATGAACTCTTAATTATTTCGAGGACATGCCCGCGAGTCAGGGGAGGCGGAAACTGGCCGTATAATGGAAGCGCAAAGTGCGCGCAACCGACTACGCTCTGTTACGTTTGGTGTGCAACCAGGAGGATTGCCGCGGTGTGAGCAAAGAGGGACCTTTATGGGCCGGGCCGGCGGAACGAAAGGAGGTGCAGGAACTGACGACCGAGCTCCGGGAGAGTGCTATTAGATAAATATAGAGTGAAACAACACTCAGGGAAACTAACGAGAAATGAAAATAAAGGAGGAACCTGTGCAGTTCTCCGCGAGTTGGTACTGCCTCATCCTTTCTCTGCTTTCTTCTTCTATCTCTCACCTCTCATTGTACCAGCAGGCCCCGAATGAGGAGCCCATCTCCGCTACAGCAGCTTTCAGCTGTATAGTGGCCTCAACAAGAGAGTCTTCCTATATATTTGTACCGCATCCATGCTGTATATACGTTTTCACGATCTTATCTACTCGAGACTTTTAATTTCCCGGGACAAGAGAAAAAAGCAGAGTAGATCCTTAAAATTACGATGGTCGGACGATTTCGTATCTGGCAAATTTTCGGACGCTGTACGCACTAGCAAACATATATATTTGGAGCGAACGAAAACCAGCCAACTTTTCATCCTCAATCTTACGGGAAACAACATCTTGCTCGGATTTTAATTTTAAATGGAAAATTTCGAATAAAATTTCAACTTTCAATAACGAGACGTCAAAAGAGGGAATTTATTGTTTTAGCCGTGATATTCGCGGCGGATAAGTTGAAAGAAACTGTAAAAGCTTTCGATCAAGTCCTCATACCTCGTTATAAGAACATTAACAAGATAGAAGGAGTGTGGATTCGAATGGCATGGTGGCTACGAAGGAAACACGGATGGTAGAACTAAATGGGGTTTCTAAAAATTCTGGGTCACGTCCCGAATCGGTAACCCCTTGGGGGATGCAGAAGAGAAGTGTCGAGCCGGGTCGGGCCGTCGGTGAGCTCTCCTGCGAGGGAGCACACGCGAACTCGA
Organism: Diadegma fenestrale; assembly: GCA_037043255.1. Taxonomy (NCBI): domain Eukaryota; kingdom Metazoa; phylum Arthropoda; class Insecta; order Hymenoptera; family Ichneumonidae; genus Diadegma; species Diadegma fenestrale. The sequence goes on along the minus strand of CM073309.1, from coordinate 13,001,755 downwards.
CAATTTAACTTTGGAAATTCCGAGCGACGAGGTCCGAACTTTGCGTGAGCTCACTGCGAACTTGTCCCACGATGTTGCCCTTATTCACCGAAACTCCTCGCTTCTCCGGGTACTTCTATACTGGTGAACAGACGAGGGTCGAACGTCGTGTGCAACTCGTCGTGTTCCACTCTTTGCCATCGCATACCCTGTAGCAACGGGACCGTAGAGAAGTCTGCGCGTTATATCGTCAGCGGCGAGGGTAGTTTTGGAAGGAAGGCGTAAGAGAAGGAGAGAATCAACGCGTTACAACGCCAAACGTGCCCAGCTAAATTTCGTAATACACACGCGTCTGCACCTCGGGGTGTACCTCAAGCTGGTTACCATAGCGAAAGTAGCACACCAGCTTAATACAGTTACAGCCCTACTTCTCTTTATTAAAGCCCAGCCATATGCGCGTTACGATGTGCCAGGTCCTCTTGCCTCCAATCCTCTCTTCGGCAAGCAATGTACCGTAGACAAACATCACCCGTTCCAAGCTCTCTCTCTCATTCCCTCTCTGTCCTTCTCTCCTTCAAACACATTACGCAGCAAAAATAAACTCCATGTGCCTTGTAGGGAATCTTGGTAAATGTTCTTTGTATTCCACGTCGGAATAAACAGCATCAGCCACTTTAACGTTCCGTATACCTTTTCGCACCAGGTACACACTAAAACGACTCTTCTGCCAAAAGGCGGAAGCAAATTTAATCGGAGTCCGAGTCAAAATCCAGGATTGTTAGGAGCGTCCAATGTATAGTCATATGAGGAGGTAGACCGATGAAGTTTCTATATACACGGGATCCGTCTATCCTCCAAGGAAACAGAGGGCCGGGTTGGTTACGATATCGATAGTATATATTTCCTAGCGTAACACGTACGCTGGAAAAAAGGATCTAATTGAAGCGAGAAGCATGTGGGGGCGATTCTCTCGTAGAACCAAGTAAGCTCCCACACCAGCGATGTAAGCATCAGCACCATCACTGACCACACATCCTGGAAAAGGGGAAAAGAGCTCGAGGGCTCAGAGAGCATATCACGTTTCCTCTGAGAGTGGTCTCCTAATTAAGTTAGTCCACTCTCGGATACTCGGTAAAGAGATCTTCGCTTGAAGGCGGACGATACGGAATCCTCTCTATGCCAGCTCCGCGTTGCCCTCAGAGGTGGTTCAGCTGATAGCTTGCTTGCGTTCTATTTCTTTCTCCCTCTCTCTCTATATCTCAGATTCCGAGCAAAACTTCTGGCATGCCAAGCTCGTCCGCTCTTCTCCGCCGATAATGTTATTCTTCCAATCTGTTTTGAGCCTCCCAAGCTAAATTGGACGCCTGGTAACTTATTTCTTAGCACCAAAGAGACCAAAGAGATTTGTAAGCCATTTCTATTGGGAGCAGGAAAGAAGAACCTCTGGTGCAATGGCGGAAGTGAAAAACGGATTGAATTTTAAAGCGAGATTAAGAAAGCTGTGAAACGATTAATCGCGCTCCTTCATACAATTTTTCGGCATTGATCAATCGTAAAAAGAAACTCGTAGTTCAACAATTGCTCAAGTGTCAACATATACGAGTGACACGTTGAACGGACAAACGAACAGCCATGATTCCCTATTATTATTCCTGTCGCAGCATTGTATACGAGAAACGCATCTCAGCCGAGGTTCGTCCGTAGAGAATATAAAGTCGGATTGTATTTCTACCTTTGTGCAAAAGGCCGCGTACGAATACCCGTTCGCGATAACGTTGTCATTGCGAACACGAAAACAATGACCGATATCAGACGAGGAATCGGACGAACCGAAGATTACAATGGAAAAGCGTGAAAGCGTAGCGATGCTTCGTTCCATTGAGGATTCCACCATCTCTAGGGCGAACAATGCAACTCCTGGGTGCTCTCGTGCCGGTGCACTGTTCGACGATCGAAATTTCTGAAATGAGGGCTCGCTCTAGAATGTTCACTCATTTATTCTCACAAAATAAAAAAAACACCGCAGATTCGGCTTCGTCAATAAAAATTACCGGATTCCTGATGGTTGTTGAGGAAAAAGCAATTCACCTGCGTCAGGCCTAGTGTGTTTGAATTTTGTAGCTTACCATACATGGTCCACCATGTGAATTCGTGAAAAAATCTTATTGAAGCTTGAAAAAGAACGAACAAAATAAAAATAACTGAAAAAAACTCGGTGAAATCCGAAGAGACGAGATTTCGAGGAAGCAAACGTGACGCAACGAAACCGGAAGTCACGTAAGACCCGTAGGATACTCTTTCCGAGGTATACTATCGTCGGCCGAATCTAGAGTACCAGATTTCCGAGGGATGGACGTGGTTCGCCGCCAGGATTTATTAGTGTAATCTGCTTAACTCAACGCGACCACCTACTGGCCCAGTCAACTGACTGACTCATATACACATGTGGAAAAATCTGTGTCCATGTTTGGCCTGCGGGTAAGTTTGTGGATGTGTGACACTGTGAACAGAAAGATTGGCATATTCTTCGTAGCGACGTGTATGCATGCGGGTACAAATGCTACAGAAACCTTGGTTCACGAGCTTTTCGCCGAGAAGCTATTCGTCTCTCGTATACGTGAACTTTCCGCCACTACGACTTGTGCCTCTTGGAGGCTCAGCCATCTTTTTCTTGGTAACGAGTGAGAGCTCCGCATTGCGGCTTTCCTCAAAGCCAAGTGTCGGCAAATTATGACCAGCGAGTAAAGATGATATGAAAAGTTTTTCATCTTGCTACGAAGGCCGAACGAATTATCCTACGAGAAGATAAATCTACTTGCAGCTGCTCTTTTTGACATTTGATTCTGTCGATGCCCATGGAATGAAATGTTATGAGTCGCAATAATTCTCCGAAGAGTAAAACCCATGATTTCTGCTTTAAATCCAAGCTCAAGTAGACCTGACATTACTCTCAAGTAATCACTATAAGCCCGTTAGTGACAAATTATTGCAATCGATCAGCTGATGGAGAAAGCATCCATTCAGGGAACGATGCAGCTCGCGTGAGCTCGCGACGAGACTTATTAATTAAATTTCGATTCGAGTGGCATCGCCAGCCGGATGCACGACATTGAGGCGAGGGTGTTGCGTACGCATGCCTCACTTTAATAAAATCCGTTATCGGATGCGGCTCTTGAACGAGGTGCGGCTGAACGGACTAGCATCGATGAGGGATGATCGATTGACGGAGCTTCGGTTGACACAATCAACTTGCCTCTGCTACCATACCCCATAGCGTGCGTCTTTCGAAGCTCGTGATATTACAACGGGCGGATATGAGAGAGCGAATCACAAAGCAAACTAGAAGATTACCAAAGAGCGCCTAGAGCGGCTCGCACACTGTGATAAATCATTTTGTCAGTGCGCGCAACGAAGAAAGGCATTGGTGGTGGTGATGGTGAAGGCGGTAATAAATACGAACTAATTGAATTCGCGTTTGCCTTGCTGAAACTCGCGGGACCGTCCTCTCACCTCTTCGTGCACCCACCATGCTCACTCTCTCACTCTCGTCCAAGTGGGGCAAAAGCTCCTGCAGGCCTTTCCCTCCCTCCTTTTCGCCAGCCGACCAACTAACGCGGCCCCTAGTAGGCAGGCGTTCGGCCTGCCACCGCGCCTCTCACCAGCCTTGAATTATTATTCCGCTTTGTACGTACATCCGCGAATATTAATATCCCAACTCTTGACTTAATTGCATAGAATGGATTTTGAGCTGGATGTACGAGTGAGAGGCCGCGTGTATACCGAGAGCTTCCACTATCCTAGTGGTACGTGGCGAATCGCATTGAAGTAACCCATCCTTCGGGAAGAAGGAATTAGTTTTCGTCGTGAGATGCAAGCCAACCTCTCTCCGGACTTTAGGGGTACGGGCTCAAACGCTAGTAACCTACGAACATCCAGTAGATCTTCCAGAAAGTTCCCCAACCTACCGAAGACGTTTTCAACGATCAACAAAAACAAGAACAAAGACAAAAGAGCCTCATAACAAAACAGATACGGCAGTTGATGCCATAACTCCAAGAAAATGGGAAGGGCTCCATTATGAAAGCTGGAGAGCTCGATGGAAACTGTTTGAGCTTCAAAAAGCGCTTGATAAATATCTAATGGAATGGTAATGAATCTTTCATGTGAATCTTTGTTACATGAAAATTTGAGTAATCTGTGTTGCCTCAATCTGGAACATCCGTCGTGCTGGTACAAGGTCATCTAATAAATTTTCAGGCACAGCTCCGTTGCAGGATTCGCGAGAGAAATTCGCCTTAATTTGGATGTCGACAAAGTACAAGTAAGTTTTATTGCGAGTTTATGCAATGTTTAGCCACATGACCAATTAGAGAAGGGGTTCCGGAAGCTCCAAAACACTCAGTCATCCCCCTTTCACTTACTCACTCACGTTCTACCATTTGATCGTCTCTCCTTAACAAACTCGTTGACTCTATCTTCCTTGCTCTTTTCCGAGGCGAGGCCCCGCGAAAAATTATGCTTATGCATAACCGCAGCGGGGGCTTTATGGTAATGTTGTGGTTCGTGGTGAAATCTTCTATGCGCATATATATGGATAGGTTTGGAAGTGCGCGCTTCGTGTTCTATCCTACGACAGACAGAGAGAGGGAGAGACTTCTGAGTTGCCAAGCTTGAGTATGCATGCGCGCACCCTCTCTCTTTCTCTCTCTCTTCCATAGCTCGTTCAACCTACCAACACAATTCGAATATATTACCTTGGCGCCTTTTCATTGGAGCCGGAGGGACTACCCCGTGCTTACTCCTTCTCTCATGTATATATACATCCCCAACACATTAACCCTGAGGGCATATAAAGCGCATTGCCGAGGGTGCTACTGCGAGTATACACACGTTCAGTCTTCGCTCAATATGGAACTAGCAACGGCAGAAGCCGCAGGTGCGGAACTGGCGCCTGTTTACGCGGTGCACAAAAAAGAAACCCAGACCGCTTCAATAGGTAAATGCACGGAGTGATCTACATTTTACCCTGAGGCTGACTTGATGAAGGCCTGCAAAAATGTGTGCAACTCTCGTTCATATCAAAAGCAGTCGAGCCACCTCTGTAATTTCATCGTTTCGCATTGCCTTCTCGTGTTTGTATCCTTTTTTCATATAGTGCACAGAATTATTTTCCCGATTCGATCCCACGAATGTACTTGGTTGACAAAATCGTATTTCGTTTTTAATTTTATACCAAAAATCTGGACTCTACTACATGACGCATTCCACTTTGACATACGACATTCCACAACGAGCCTCTCTTGTTGACAATCCTCTTGTTCTCCATGATGACGAAATGGCAAGAACAACAAAGTGAAAGCATCGCGATGCGAGCTCCTGAAATTCTTTGTTTGCGAACAGATTCGACGCTGAAAAGCACACTGCTGTGCTATTCTAGGAAAAGTAGGCGAAAAGATGCAACGTATGAACGCCACTATGAGATCAGTGCTGCTGTACCCATTGTCAAGAATACGGTCAAAACGTTTCGAGAATACGTTTGAGTCGACCAGTTTCGTGTAGAATACTTTTCTGGGTCAGAAGGCAGAATTAATCTTTTCTTTCTAGCGGGTATTGACACTGGCAGAGACTACGATGAGAAAGAACTAGCTTTTTCATCGTCAACGTCAGCGTCTGCCGTCAGACTAACGATAACGATGCTTTTGCCTCCGAAATATCAATGGAAATTCAGTGTCTTCATGATTTCCATGTTACAATATAAAGACGAAAATTTGTGTATTATGACGATCTTTCCATCAGTCTTTACGTGTCAGAAATTTTGTGACCGTTAAATTTTTGTTAATGAAATCGATTGTTCATTTTGATTTTTATGTTGGAAAATTCAACGACAAAAATCTCGAGGAATGATAATCCTGAAGTTTGCATCGTTGGAATGCAACGAAATTCTGTTATTTCTTCAACAGAGCCAATAATTATATTATTGAATATTTGATCCGGCCAATAAAAGAATTCTCTCTTGCGACCAAAAAACTCAATCATCGACTCAAAAAATTGCCACGATTTTCAAAATTCAATAAATAATCAATAGAAAAATGTTTTTCGTTGAATCTCAACGTTGCAAACTTCAGAGTCATCGAGGAATGACACAATGCCTCCCCAAACTCCAGGGAAGAAAACGCATGTCCATGTACGTTCCTCCGTCCGAAGCGACTATGGACCAGGGAAAACTGGGAAGTAACAAACTGCGAAATCATGCTGAGGATTGATGACACCGAGCTCAAGTGGTCAACGCGAATTCGACCTTGACGATTACTCGCTTTGCATTGTTCTGAATTGATTTGAAATGAAAACTTGTCCTAGTCGGGATATTTCACTAATTTCTTTCTATTTAATAGAAATACAGATTAACTTCAACGTAATTGAAGGAAAGGACGACGACGCGTCACGAGAAAAGAAATGACGATAACTACAAGCAGAGTGTGCTGTGCTAAAGCTTGTGACTCGCCATAAGGGATGCGGGAGAAATGTTGAGAAGAGATACCACTGAACGTAGAAGCCCGTACTCAGCGGTCTGACTCCTTTAGAAAAAGCTGAAGTATATGCCCCTAATTACGGTAAAACAGCGCAGTTTCTGAGTGCAACCCCGCACTGCGTCAACGTTTCCGTGTCCTCCAAGAGACATTAATCATCCCGTGAAATAAATGTTTCGTGCTTCGTCTCGTCCGTTCCACGACTCGTTGCTACGGAAGAAAGAGAGCACGACGAGAGACCTTTTCATTCCGTAGCAGTAGCAGTAAAGACTTCACGGTGCTATGATCTTTTTTACAGCGAAGGAAATAATGGATTTTCAAAGAAAGAACCGTAAAAACGTAATCGATCAGTGACAAAATAAATTCAAATAGGAATATCCATTGTTGCTGTGATGAAAATATCCAAGAAAATGCTAGCACCATCTCATTTTCCTGTACAGTCGTTGCAACTTTGTCGACAGCTTTTTCACAGACTGCTATAGAATTTTAAGCGACAAATGCAAAATACCTGTAGGCAATTTTCGACTACAAAGATACTACGTGCAGTACGTACATTGTAGTGAGAATGGACATGGAACAAAGCTTATTTTGAAAGCTGTAGCTTGATCCAGACCCGATGTAACCCAAGCCCGGGACTGTTCTCTTTGACTAGTTTCTCTCGCTTGCTGCCTTTTCGCTCTCTCTCTCTCGGTCTTTCTCATAGACACACACAAACTTGCACTCTTTTTCTCTGTCTAGCATTCCGTACTACGAGGCCTCGGGGCCTGAGCTCTTTTCCGGGCTTTCCAGAAACAGAGAAACACTAGGAAGAGCGTGGTGAATGTGCGAGGATGAGCAGGGGTGCCCGAAGGATGAGAGGTTCAGACACAATTGCGCCAGAACGATTTCGGCCGCATAGAATCTATAGCTATATACGTGAGCGATCCACGTGAAGGTTGCGAGAATAGTAGCTTCGCGTAGCCGGCGGCTGGTCTTTGCACACTCGGCGGAACGGGACGGCTAGTTTTCAAAGTGCGACACGACTAGCGCTCTTGACTGCGGAAATCCTCTGGAATCGCTGTATGTTTTTTTTGTTTTCCACTAGCTCACAACTTGCGATGACAGGCTAAGCTGCAAGGGCATTTGGGAGCGCGTCATTGTTTGTATCCACTAACGAGTAGAAAAGCAGAAAGCACCGGGCAACTATCGAAAGGTTGAGCGAGGGCGAGTGCAACTGGCGCAAGACAAACGATATGCAAGATCTTCCGCGAAAGATGCTGCAGTAAAAATGTCGCTGTCTCTGGTCGTTGGACTTATTAGTCCGGCCACGCGAGCTCGTGAGCCGCTAATACTGAAAGATTGACTTTCTACATGGCCTGATTTTCCTCTTTTTTTTTTTGCATAGTCGAATGAATTTTTCAGCCCACATCGCACGCTCTCCCAGCGTCGGTAACGATGCCGAGACGCCCACCACACGAAAACTTGCAATACCAACTTGCTCCTATTAGTTCACCCACGCTTCCCTGTCTGCGTGCATGTCTCGGCCAAGTACGTCAAGGGAGGATAACCTTGAATAAATAGAGAGCTAGAGAGGCAATGAAAGTTGAGTCAACGAATAATAATGAAGAAAAAAATGAAAGAAATGTTGTGGCAAGTTTGAAAATTGCGTCATCAAAATGTATTTTGTTGCTCAAAACTCATGCAGCAAGAATAAATGAAAAAATCGTTGCTTCGTGATATTTCATAGCATGCAAAAGCTAAACAACCGGTATAATCCTCCCCCATTTAACTCAAATATGAAAGTCAATGATGACAGAAGTAGGTCAACGCGTAATGCGAGATTCGCTCGTTATCCGGGCTCTTAACGAATTTTTCCATAAATTTCAAGTACACGCGGTTGGAATGGTATGCGTTGGCTGATGTTGAAAACAATGAGCTCCGCATCCCTCGAACAAAACAATCTTCCTCATGCGTGATGATCGTCGCATTTATTGCGCTTTCCTACTCGTATACTCTCTTTCCACCGTTGCTTTTGTTTCACTCTTTTTTTGGTTATTATTTTTCAACGTCCTATCCTATAAATGTTGCTGCAATGATCACGCACCTGTGCATCATACGAGTGTAAGTCTTTTATATTATAACACAGACTCCGGCGGTCATAAGAGTCGCGGTGAGTTGGTTTGCAGGCCTACGCTCCAATCACCCCGGCGAAGTAGAATGCATCATTAGAGTACAATGCAACGTCCATCAAAACCCATCATCAACTGCTATGTACCAAAGCGATCTACGACTGCGCTAATCCGAATACGTATATGTCTGTATATTTCACCGAAAAAGCGCGCACCCTCACTAACTATGTGTACTACGGACCCACACAGAGCCACTGTCGACGCAGCCGCTGCCATAGCCGTCTCAGGCTCACCAGCGTTGTAACACACAGCATTATCATCCATCCATAGACTTTCATAGCCTGTACTCGATCTTGTGGAACATTTTAATGACAGCTTATGCCTCTTTCATATTCACGGTGCCCGTAGCTCTCTTTCCTGCTTGCTCCTTGTTTCTTCTACGTTCCGTACACTATCAACTATATATATGCACTCCCAACTGCACAGGGTAGTTCGCAGGATCCACGAAACAACTCGGGAACAAGCCACAAGAGCTTTACGAATTCTTTTCTACCTCGCACTCCAGTTTTCTACTTTCAAACTGCCATGTACACACACCTCCGTTTCAAGTTTCGACATACGTCTGACCACTTGCGCTCTTCTCGTTCTTGCCTCGATATCAGTAAAGCGTGGAAAAGAACAGTTCAAGACGACGTTTTATCCGCTAATGCCTTTTCCACTGCTTGGTATGAAAAATGAGGAACACGAGATAAGAAATCCGTGGATAAAAGGATTTTCCAGAAACCATGACTGAAAAAGATCATACATCGGTGAAGTGGCCTAAGGTACTGAGCCACCTGAACGAGAGGATCATAATGAATGGACGGGGGAGGAAGGGAATGCCCCCCAGAGAACGAATACAGCTCAACTGTCTTTGTGTCGCCACCGGCGGTCCACAGCGATTTCTACTTTCCCATCTCGTCTCTTTAATTATTAAGTTTTTGACGAAAGACGAGATTAACCAGCTTTTTTCTTCCCTTACATCATTCGCACACGGTCACTTAATTCCCTAACGGCATTTCCCGCTCAAACGACAAACTCTTCTTTCTCATCCTTCAGCGTATTCGGAGAGAGCTTGTGGATGAGCAGCCTTCACGCGGATTCGGGTATTTGCCAAGACGTATAGGCCCGAACAAAGTGGCACTAATGGCACAAACCAAGCTCCATCTTTGCCTGTCTTTCTAACTATACAAACGTGAACAAAATGTTAATTCTAAAGCTGTGTAGTTTCTATACAGTCAACCATCTCACCGAGACGTCGCTCAGGAAGACATATTCATGCTTGGAAAACTGTAACAGTTGAGAAACTCAGAAGCTTCTCCCTAAGCGAGACATTTGTCACTGACATAGACACATCTACCCTCATGCCATCGGTTTATGCAAACCTGCTCGTCCCCTTTCGATGTTTGCTTCTTTGCCAAACTAATTCTCTCACTTTTCCGGCGACTCACGGAGAACAATCTTCCCGTTTCGTCTTCGTGAAACGGACGGGGTTCCGAACCCCCTGCATTTGGCTAATCCTCCCACTTGGGTATCGGAATTGATATCGTTGATCAAATTTTTTATCCTTTTCCTACCAAATGTCATAAATTTTAACTTTCTGTCCTGTAATTTTGATATAAAAATCCTAAGGAATGTAAAATACGAGGTCGCTTCGTTGAAACCCACCCAGAATCTGATCCAAAAACGTTACGACGTATTTTCATAAACAGGACACCATTTTTGGTGATTTTCTAAAATTCATTCTATTGTCGAAATCACTAGAAAAACTCGAGAATAAAAAAATCGACTGTTTGCGTACCACCAAGTAAAAAATTTTCATGAGTGCGTATAGAGCACTCGTTCTCCGACTGGCTAGTCGTATTTATAAATGAGGCTTTTTCCATAAGAGCTCAAAACGCCAGTTACTTCTTTTCCGCCCTCATTGTCACGTTGTCACGAACAGACAGCCTCTTTCGCGTGTTCCCTGCACTCACCAAGCAAGCCTACTACTCTTTACTATCCATAAATCCAACAACGTCGCGTCTGGACTTGAATGCAGCCACCCTTCCAGTCCGATATTACCCTTTGTCCACCCTGAGCACTCGTTTTGCCCTCTCAATGGCATAAACGAAAAGAGAAAAAAAAATACACGCACGCCAACCCCATGTAACGATCATGACAGCGAGAAATATTTCTTACATGCAAAAGTTCTGTTGATCATCATTCGAGAAAAAAGGAACAGAGTTTTCCAGGAGTCGATGCATGCGAAACTCACTTTGAATGTGAATGTGGCTGCGAGTGACGAGTGCGAACTTTTCTCATGAACCGTACGTGTTCGTAGTCCTTTTTCTAATTGTTCCAACGTGTATTTACGAGACAAGTATAGTCGATCAACTTATTGAACGTGGACTTTTAGCACCTGAATGTGGCGTAATTATCTCAAATGTCTAAAATGTTTAGTAAATAATGAAATGTGTTGAATTTTTGATCGGCATTTAACAATTAATAGCACCGGTATAAAATTTGATGTCGAATACTCGTGTGAATTCAACGATACGCTGATGATTCTCTTTTGAATAGAGATAATACGGCAGTGAAATGAGCTTGATTCTGGATCCCTTGTGTATATTGGCAATGCAATTAATGTTCCAACGATGGTGAAACAAAGAGATACAGAGCTTTTGAACACGAGAGCGTTTGTGGGGTGGTTGGGTCAACGAATATAGCACAGAGTGAAAGAGGGAGGGAAGCTTGCGAGCGAACATAGCCAGAGGTAATAGAAGCTGAATGAGGATGAGACGGAGATAGCGGAAGGCTTGCGATTATGCAAGCTCTCGCTTTTCTCTGTGGACAATCATGTTACACACCGCGGGTGTACAATGTTCTAGTGGCCGAACAGAGCAAACACGTGAAACAAAGACATTGTAACCCCAGGCAGGGAAACGCATCAGCTGGTTAGGCGCAGGAAGTTTCGTGGTATAAAATAGTGAGAATCATAACAATTCTAGCTCAAGAGGAAAAGAGAGGGAGAGAGAGAGAAATAGGATGGAAAAAATGGGAAGGGTCGGAGGGTGTGCGACGGTAAAAGAGAAAAGGGTCAAATTGAGAGTCGAATTCCTGATTTAGATCGAGGGGAAGTCACAGTTTGAGGAGGACTCTTCAGAAAAGTAAATTCATGGTCATGGTAGAAGAGGAGCAAACATTACGAATTAACGTTCTTAGATAAATGCAAGAAAAATGCAAAAAAAGTGATCCAGGATTGAAACGTTTGTAGATCTTATTTGTGTGGAGAGCGCGGACAGCTGCGGATTTTCTCATCGTAAGCGTTAATGGCCGTTGTTATAAGAGCGTATTTTATTCGCCTCTGAATGCGAGGAAAGCTCGTCGGATCTAAAACACAATGGAGAAACGAGTCTGAGATGTTGACTGAAAGCGTTGACGAAAAGAAATGGCGCTTATATTCGACATATTTACTTGGCAAACGATTAATCAGGTTTCGGAGACCGGTAGTCGGGACAAGACAGCATCGCTTCGCTTTCGTGAAAATCTCCAACGGCAGAGAGGCAGGCAAGAGCAGTCCGCTGTTGCGTTGATTAATGTATACTCTCGTCCAGACGGACACCACTTGCGAGACTGTCTCAGTGAATGAACGACGATAAAAATGGAGTGGCAATTAATATCGGTCACTGCTGATGAAACGAGAGAATGTACTAACCACGCCGGTTGGTCGTTGCATGAGACGAATGTAACTGTTTACGACGATGGATGTATAAATTCGTACATAGACATATATAGAGCCAAGTAGTATCGTAAAAGCATTTTCAAGCCTCTCTTTTTCGACGTAAGAGAAAATAAACACGCGACCGAGCGAGCGTCTGATACTCTCTCGAGTTTTTTCCTCCAGTCTCACAAAATCTCCGCCGCCCATGTCTTTTATTCTTCAAACTCGCGAAGATGGCTTGCGAAAAATAGCAAAAGCCAGACGACGCTAGAGATGGAAGAGTAGAAGAGTTCGGGAAATGCTCGCAAGGCGTCTGTCGACCGACCATTTCGAATCCACAGGAGAAAGATCCTCATCCTCCCCCCGCTACCGCTCGTTTCTCCCTACCATCGATAGATAACTCTCCGCCCTATCCATTCTCCATCCAACTTTCACATTTCTCTCAAAAGTTGTGCCGCACCGAAGAGCGAAGCCGGAGCGAGGCTGGCGCAGCAAAGTCGAGATTGCTGCTCTTTTACTGCTATGGCAGTACCAGTGAGACAGCGGGATCCATGGGACTCGCAGAGGGTGGAGAAAACTTTCTTCCCGCCATCCCTCATGGATTGACAGGCAACACATCACATAGGCGCGCACGAGGTTAGGCTGCACTAACACGTGAAAACCGCCATGTCCTAGCAACACCTTGAAATTTTTATTTTCCACCCAAAAACGCGCTTGAAACTTCCTTCTTCGCTTATTTTACTGTTTTCATCTCTTTGATAATGATAAAAATCCATTAATCAAGACTTGCATTAAAAAATAAAAGAAAAACGATAAATCAGTCTGAAAATTCTTCATCCCGGATTACTTGACCCAATTCAGAACAAAAGCTTTTGATGTTTTTTTATTTTGTCAAATCTTTGAACGGATAGACGTTGCGAACGGGTCAGGAGAGTCACGTTCGAGGGAGAATTTGTCGCCGGTAGATGTCTCACGAGGTTTCGGGTGGTTTTTCTTGTGACTCCGATCTCGGCGGAGCTGCGAGTGAGGAAAGCGCGATGTAAGAAGAAAAAACGTGCAACGCACGGACACACCGTACAGATACGCCGTAATGTGGCTGGAAGAAAACCGCTGCCAAAGGGTGGAGCGCAGAACGTGCTGGACTGGAAAGTAAGAGGAGGGAAATACTGCGACCCTTGGGTATCGCGTATACATTGGCTCACCGGTGGCACACCGTTGGCCGCGCTAAAGTCGCAAGGCTCATTAATATTCGCAACACAGGACTGCCGCTTTTTCGCCGCGTTGTGCCACTACCGCGGCGGGAAAGAGATACGGTTTCCCCGTGGGAATTATTGTATCCCTCGGTACACACCCTTGTATCCGTAAAACCGAGCCAACACTGTTTCAGAGCCTACACCAACTATTATATGGATATCACGTATGTATCTCAACCATGTATACAGTATATGTGAGCAGGATAGTTATAACGCTGAGCGGTTTCTTCGGAAGCTTCTTGGCCAAGTCAAAGTAGTAGAAGAGAAAGACAAGTGCATGCGCGGCGCTTGAACCAGCGCGACCACTCTCACCAATACTCTATGCAAGAGAACTCCATATAGGCAAGGCTTCGGCCAAATACGTACAGCTTTTGCGTTACCCTCTGATATATATAGTTATATGATGTAGAATGCACGAGTTGGCAACCACCCCCATTGAGCGCGTTCTCCCCTGTATTAAGCCAGCGCGAGCGAACTCTGCATGCCGATGAGCTTAATATACTTTACTTTTGTCATAGCCGGTGGAATATAGAAGCTCGCTCGAAGAACCAGCGCGAGAACACGCTATCCCCGAGTCTCGTGACTCTCGATGTTGCCACTCGCGACAAACTATACAGTTATACAACTTACACGAGTAAATACTTATTATTATATGTTGTGTCTTACGCGTATACGAATTTCCTTGTAGAATTTACCCATAGATTGCGTCACGATGAAAAGGACCATCTACACGGAGTTTCTCCAGCGTGGATGCCCTCTTAACCGACATAGCGTAGATGTATGTTGCAAACTTTGCTTACCTGCAACAGAGTTTAGAAACATAACAATTAAAAAGTGCTCCGGACAATATGATTATACGATCAAAAGTTGATACTCCCTCACAACCGCTAAATATCGGATTCTAATGAATTTCATAAATATGCAGCGACAGCTCATGATGCCGGACGCTCGATTTCTACAGGAATAAAGAAAAAAAATTCAATTACGTCCCTCTAATCACGGGGATCAGCATAATTACGTCGGTAACGTGAATTATTATGTTGGCAGCGACAACACACGAATAAAGTGTTGAACATTTTCCATTTTTACAGAGCCAAATTGTTTTTTTTTTTATTTTTCAAAAAATCTAAATGTGAAAAAAACTGACTCGGAATGAGGAAAGACGCAGTGTAATGCATAGAGACTCCTTCATTATCTTATCTCATTATCTTTCATTTTCTCGGGGGTTTTACGGGAAACATGCGCGTGCGTGCGAAACGATAATCTCCTGAAGGAAAGTGCTTCTTCGTTGAGTAGTTGGCTCGGGTCGTGGTAGGAAAACTAGTGGGGTGTTACTCTTCGCAAAGGTACCGGTGGTTTATTATAATTATACTCATTGTCCCTGCGGTATAGCTTAGCCCTACGACGATGGTAATAGCTGTACGAAGTCATGACACGCACGCACGCTCTTTGCACGCAAGTTGCGCGTATGGACGCGTTTCGATGAGTTTTTCACTGTGGCATCGCGGGTAGACAAGCTACGCCGCCAGGTCCGAGGATTCGCATTTTCACAAACATATACGCAAATACTAATAACAACGTTGTCTCGAAACTAGTGCGGTTTGCATTCTCGTTGCCTCAATCTCGATATCTCGCACTGTCGCTCTCGTGCCCTCTTTTTTATCGAATACCCAACTCCATACATCAGTTCCAAGTTATTATACTATAACCTAGTGGACATAACACTCAAGTTCTCCAACCCACATAAGTCAATTTAAACGTACGACATTTAGGAGCCACGTAACCACATGTTCGCCATCGTTTCATTCTCTTCCTCTTTTTCTTTCCTCGTTATTATTACTATGTCGATACAACCCGGAGACGTACTGCGTATGAGTTGTAAAATCGTAATAACATCAAAGTAATAAAATTCGAGAGGGAAAAAACGTTTTGCAGTAGCAAATGAGTTTTCCGTCAATTTTGGGTTATTGGTTCATCTCCGCGTTACTGAAAATTTATTTCCAACCAGTTTATCCTTTTTTTTCTTTCACGCAATCGTTCACGCCATTTATCATGGACGAGAAATAAAATTTTTACTGCAGACCGTCCACTGCGACTCTTCAAAATAAATAAAAGGAATTGTTATGCTCACAACTTCTAGAGAGTCAATATTTGAATAGCCGTATGATTTGTTCATTTATAACAGTCGATGAAAAGATATCGAGTTATGATCCTGAAGTTTGCATCGTTGGAATGCACCGAAATTCTGTTATTTCTCCAGCAGAGCCAATAATTATTATTCAATATTTCGTCTAGCCAATAAAACGTTTCTCTCTTGCGACCAAAAAACTCAATCGACTCGAAAAATTGCTACAATTTTCAAAATTCAATAAATAATCGATAGAAAAAATGTTTTTCGTTAAATCTCAACGTTGCAAACTTCAGAGTCATTATCAAGTTTATATTTTTCTGTTCGTCTTTCAGAACCTCAACACATAATTTTTGATTCTCTTGAAACTTTAATTTGTCTATAGTCAAGAAAAATTAGAAAATGCGTTACTTCCTGATGCCTCTGCACGTCCAGGCTCCTGTTACCGTTCATTTATTTTTTTTTTTTTCAACGCCCCTTTATAACATGGTCGATTGAATGGGAGAGAGAACGAGTATAAAACGACGTTGTATATGATATCGATCCCACGGTAACTCAACTAGCAATTGTTACGTTGACAATATGGCGCTTTTGTAACGCTCTCAATACCCGCGTGCACACACATTTTAACCGGGTTTTGGGAAAGCTCTCCAATAGCAACAACTCTACTTCCCAATAGTCGAGCTGCAAATATTTATGAATATTTAGCTTCCTATTTGAACAGGATTCGATGTTACGGAGTCTACAGTAACCTCCAAAATAAGTGGAACGCAAGAATTCCCTTAAACTGCTGCAGAATTTCGTCTGATTGCAACTTGTCCGATTCACGAGCAGACAAAATTTCCGACCGATATGAATCGTTTCAGCTTTTTAAAATAAATTGAGATTTCAAATGCGACCATATAATTTATGAATCGGAAAAAGTGATTTTTTGTTTTAGCTATTTTGGAACCAACTGTACGGACCAAGAGGCAATATGTATTCGTAAATCCGTATACATTATTTATATATACGGTGTACACAGATAACATTGTGAGCCATCATGGTATTTGCCTATAATGTGCAATTAAACGAGCTATCCGTACGTGAGAAAGTTGTTCTGGTTGAATGTGCGTGTGTGTGGGTGTGTTTGTGTAAAAACCGGTGTTTGTATTGGCCTGAATGTGTCGAGCTTTAATAAAAAGCGATGTAGCAGGTTCACGTGAAAATGGAGGAAAACTGTGACTTAATATGAATTTATGATGTTTTTTTAATGCGCTGCTCGTTGTTGCCAGATAAAAGTGTATTATTGCAGAAGTGAAACGAGCCAGTACCTGGACAACGGGAAACACCACCCTCCGACCTTCGCCTGCCGGCACCAATGCACTCCGCAACACACAGCCATTCTGTCAAACGTTCGGCCTCTCTGCCGCTTGACAGTGCAACAACAAATGTGAATTTCGGCACTCGAATTCAACAAAAAAAAAAGAAAAAAAAATGTGTAGATGAAACGAATCACCTCATGGCACGCCAGGGCATTGGGTAAAATTCAGCCAACTGTCTCGCGCTCCGTCTGGTCAGCGTTTTCACCGATTTATGGCTGGTACATGCACGACCATTTTGTATGGCAACATAATTGGTGCAAAAAATTTCGACAGTGCTTCTACTCTTGGCGTGTATACGAAAAAAAAAATACACAAAAAATTTCAAGAGGTTCGATGTTTTCCGATGTAGTGTTAAAACACACGTTCCCTGGTCTCGGTTTTTCGGTCAAAGCATACAGTTTTGTTCCAGCTTTTTTTTTCCTTCAAACACTATTCCGAACAACGATACAAGGAAAATATGGACAAGAAAAAAAATCGTTCGTGGGTCACACGCGATTTCCGCGAGGCTTCTTATCAAATCCATCGAATACGAGAATCTCACACGAGTTAACGCACTAAAGATGCCATTTATGTGGAGGGAAAGAGTAACAAACATTTCCAGTTTGCACGTAAAGCTCGTCATAACGAATCTCCGGTTATGTAAACTTGATATGCATCAACGTCAAAGGGCGTGCATACACCTTTTTTCTCTTTCCTTCCGCCTCCCCATGCAACACGATAATTTCAGAGCGGTCCGAGGCAAGCCACAAAAAAAAGTATGAACCGCGAATTTTTCATACGAATATTTCGTACTTCGTAAACACTTTGTCGGGCCGCGGGGTCTTATAATTTGACGTGAATTGAAATGTTATTACTTGATGAAATACGCGCGTCGATCCGAGCTTCTCAAAAATCCTTTATATGAGATTTCCTTTTTGTAATGATTGATCCTATTAATTTTTGAATTTTTAATCGCCATCAATCGATAAATCCTTTTCAAAATGATATTCGAACTGAAACCAAATCGAATACAGGTATATTTTTAACCGGAAAGCGGGTATAATTAAATATCGAAATGATCTCCGTTGCCTGGCCGTTAGCTTCGTGCTACGCCGCCATCTTGACTTATATATAGTAAAACTGGAAGTATGACGGATACTCGTAGCAAAAGTTATTTTTGTCGTCTCGATATTCTTGATAATTTTAATATTTCACTTCCTTGTCATTATCCTCGCGTTACTCATTGCATATATTGTTTCAACATTAATGTTTATCTTCCAAGTCGATAAATAACCTGACAGTTTTTAATAAACGCCGGAAACGTCGGGAATTATTTTTCAGGGTTATCGTGCCATAATATTCGCTCTGAGTCGCAAATCTTTTCCGGATACTTTGAGCTCTTAGAATTATATTTAAATTACAAGAAACTCAACCGGAAAAGCGATCCTGAAGTTTCCATCGTTGAAATGCAACGAAATTCTGTTATTTCTTCAGCAGAGCCAATAATTATTATTCAATATTTGGTCCGGCCAATAAAATGATTCGCTCTTGCGACCAAAAAACTCAATCAACTCAAAAAAATGCCACGATTTTTAAAATTCAATGAATAATCAATAGTAAAAATTTTTTTCGTTGAATCTCAACGTTGCAAACTTCAGAGTCATCCGGAAAACGTTTTATCTGCACATTCTATGCCTCGTAAATCGGACATACTTCGGAGGTGCAACAACGAACTGGCATCGTTAAAATTACACGCATTAAAAATGCAAATGATGCAACAAACAGTTGACAAACAGATAAAAAATATTGTAATAAAAAATTGTTAGCGCGACAGGATGCTCATGGGATGTGGGAAGTGTATAAATGGGTTCGCTGCGAATAAGCTCACACGAGAGTTTCGCAGTGCTGCTTCACTGTGCGGTCAAAAAAATTGAAGAACCGGTCAAAAAAGTCAAAATGAAGAGTATTTTGTTCGGTTTCGCAATTATCGGATCACTCATTGTTTCCGGATCAGCACAAATACCTAGTTTTTGCCATATTCCATCATGTGAAAATCGGCCGCACACTCTTTGTTTATATGAAGTGAGTGTTAATTCTTAATGTTACGAGTAATCCGATTGGAAAAATAGTTTCTTAATAAATCGCGGATTTTAAACGTCATCTCAATTTTTTCCGAGTTTGTAAAACCAAGCCCAGCCTGTGGTAGAATAATTTCATCGGGATTGACTCAAAAAGAAGTCGACCAGATACTCGAGGTCCACAACAAATACAGGAGGCGCGTAGCCCAGGGAAAAGAACAACGTGGAAATCCAGGACCTCAACCGCCTGCAAAATACATGCCCGATTTGGTAAACAACCACAAAGTCAATAAAAACAGCACAAACGATTTTTCACGTAGCCAACGATAGCTCGCTCACTGGCAGTTTTATCAACGAATGATTTATAAAAAATTTGTCACGGAAAATCATTGATTTCGTGTGAAGAATTTCTTCAATTCGATCAAATTTCATATAAAACGAAGAGAAGTTTTTTGGTGACCTTCAGAGACTGGTCACTAGAGTCCTATAGTAGATTTTGTTGATTTGTTAATAGACATGGTCCAATGACCTCTCTGCCGTTGCTCAGACCTGGGCGGACCAGTGCACCAATCAGCACGACAAGTGCAGAAACCTTCGTAAGTTTTCCGCGGTCCACCACTTCACTCAACATTACATTGAACTTTGAAACTGAGTATCGCTTGCAAACAGGTACGAAATTATCGTTATGATGTGATTTATTTTCTTTGCAGCAAAATATGCGGTTGGGCAGAATATGAACTGGGGGGCAGGCCCAGAAGACTTGAACATGCCAATTTCTATGTTGATTGACTTGTGGTACGACGAAGTTGACAGTGTCAACGAGGACATAGTTCGTTCTTACGTGTGAGTTTCATTCGAAACATCCGAAGTGGTATCTAGAAAAATATTAGACTATTTGGTATTGAAGTAAAACTGAAAAAGTCACTTCATTAATTGACGATGCAAAATTATGCAGATGTTCTATTTTTCGTCACCAGGAGCCTAACATACATCTTTTGATCTGTTCTCAGTGACATCGATGTGTACAATCATTACACCCAAATGGTGTGGGCCAAAACGACAGAAATAGGATGCGGTATTATTCGTTACGTCCGAAGCAACAGCGAAAACAAGGAAACCTTCCTCGTATGCAACTACGGTCCAGTTGGTAATATGAAGGGTGAACCTGTGTACGAAGTTGCCGAATAAACTGATATACGCAGCTGTCAACTTCACCAAATGTAGACTTTGGCCAATAATTGTTCAACAATGCAAGATTCCTTTCTCCCTTTTTCCTCCTGCATAGCTTCGATTCCTCAGTCCAGATGAGCCTGAAGTTTGCATCGACGCAATGCCACGAATTAAAAAAAAAAATTCAACCCTCCGGACGGGGGTGTTTCGGAACGAATTTTTATTTTTTATTCATTTTTTCTTTCCCTTTTTCGGACCTCACGAATCGATTCGTCAAATAAAAAAGTGACGAATGATTTTTTTTTCCATTTCGTGGCATTGCGTCGATGCAAACTTCAGGCTCATCAGTCTAGCAGATATAAATTCAAATAAGTTCTTTAGAGTAAATTGCTCAACTCTCCGCGTTTCAGTTCTCAAATCGAATCAAATTTAATCAAAATGACGACAACAGTAACAGGAGACACGGAGGTATTGACACAATTCACATGATTCAATTGAAACCATTTATCTCGAATAAATATCGCTCATTCTTTGTGGGACTTTGCTGTAGACTTTGTAAGTTATTTATCGCTCCGAATATTCGGTGATTGTAGTTTTCTCTGTAATCACGAGATTCGCGAAAAGCGCTATCTTAACCTTAAACGAGAAATCCAAGAGAATCCTTGGCAAAGGATTGAGCTCGTTTGAGTGAACAATCTTGTTTGTTTTGTTCTGGAAAGCAGGATGATACCAATAGTTGGAAAGATCCTCGTTGTTAAGATTTTTTTATGCAGCTTTGTTGCAGGAAAAAAAAATGACAATCCCCATTTCATCCAACGTTTTTTGCCTTTCTTCCTTAATATTCGTCGTTAAAGCGTTACTCAACGCCCCGCGGTTAATTCCATTTTCGACTAAGCCATATTTTTTTTTTTTCATATCACACACGCATACACGTATATACAATGATGCAAGCGCACATACACAGGCAAGACATCCTGCAATTTGGTTCCTATCTGTGCCGCCCCACTCTCTTAATTATTTCGTCTGTCTGTCTATCTCGCTCTTACTCTCTTGGTTCCCGAGGGCGCTCGCGGTAAAGAATGCTAAGCAGTTTCATTATTCGCCGGCTGATTCCCATTAGACCGCTGCGCCGCCGGTTTTTCTCCTGGTTTCATTATCCGCTGTGGACAGAATGTAAATGAGCTCTCTCACTGTTGGGCGGGGTTGGTTCTCCTACGGACCGAGGAAAATATTCGGCCGACCGGGATATGTACCAGGCCGAAATTCAACCGGGAGAGAGAACGAGGAGATTTCGAGAAAGATTTCAAGAGCAAAAGAGAGAAAGAAAAAAGAGAGACAATTGGTGTTTTTGCACAGTGTGCTCGTGTGTGTGTGTCAGAGAGACAAGGGGGGCGGGGGTCCCATCAAAGCTCTGTGGGGGACACTAAAAACCAACGCTGGAAAAATCCTTCTCATCTCTTTCCTCTGTTCAGTGAACATCAACCTTCACCGGCAAAGCTAGTCCTCGCGCTTCTCACACCCTACACATAGTCTCCGGGTGGCATATAACCGAAAAATTCAACACGATTTTCCCGAGATACGGAAATTGAACGGGAATGAAAGATTGGAAAAGGAGCGCTCGGGAGAGGCAGATGGGAGGGGAAAAGCGAAAAACAATTTACGTACTCTGCGGAGATAGTTGGTTACATGAATATAAGTATAGAGAGCCCGTGATAGCACGTTGCGCAAACCACCTCTGCGATATCCGATGGTGCCGCACAATATATGCTCCGCAGCGCGGTAGAACCAAAACGCCACTAGAGCTTTGGCGAAAAGTGGCGAGTAAATACGACTCGGGCTCCCTCTCTCATTTTCTCTCTCTCATACACACACACACACGCACACATCCTCCCTCTTTTAAGCACTTCTGACACAGAGGGGTCCCAACGCCATCACCACAAACCAGCCTCGGGTTGCGCTATTCGAACGACGAATCGAGGGTGTTTAACGTTGCATCTCGCTCGATTTTTCAAGCGAATACAGAGGCTGCGAAAAGCAGTCACACTGCTAGGTTTTTGCTTCGGCGATGGTGTATAGAGCGTCGCGTGTGATGTCGCTTGTGAACCTCCGGGAAACCGATGTCTCCGGGGAACGGTAGCAATTTTATTAGCTTCTCCAATTGACTTTATATTAAATTTAGAGGTTTCCCGAGGGAGTGGCGCAGCAGCCCGGTAGTTCTTCACGTCACACATACACACCTCCATCTTATAATCCACGCTTCTTCAAACCCTGTGTCCCTATACGTGTATGCCTGACGGCTGGCCTGCACGGCGACGCTAGAACTTTCCCGTCGCGATCACACTTCTTCGTCTTCAGCTCGGAGAGGAAACGCGAAAAACAGAGAAAGCTATTCCCTCGAGAGTTGGTGAAAAGTGTTGAGCAGAAAACTCACATAAGCAAACTTCAAGCTCCGACGCGTGTCCTTCTTCTCTCTTTCCTTCATATACCAGTCGCCGAGCTTTTTTCCCTTCAACAAATCATACCACAACCATTTGCTCTGCCATATCGCAATGAAACCTCGGACCGAACCAGTTGCTTTTTATAGAGACTCCATCACAGGTTTCCCATTAAAAGTACGAAAAAACTATCCTATAGCTCGAAACAGAGTTTTTTTTAGTCGCGGAATCAGCCGATAATAGCGAAAAAAGCCAATCAAAGCTCTTGCAAGATCGATCGATTGTATAATCGCGATTGATGAGATTCCAGTCAATCACGATCGAAGCTATCGTCTCGATTGAGACTATCCATCTTGTGTGTTCCACCGCCGGCACTTTCTCAACCTAGCTATTCATCTCTCCTTCTATTCCCCTACTAACACGCGCACACACCGAGGCACACGCGTGAATATACGCTGTAAGATAGACATCGTCAGAATACGAAGTATATACTACCGAGGGAAACGCGAAAAGAAGGTTAAACGAAAGCCCAAGAATGAAAAGAGGGAGAGAGAGGGAGAAAAAAAAAGAAACCCATCGCGGAAAACTTGGAGGACTCGCGCGCGCGCGCTCAGCCTGCGAAAAGTTTTCCTCGTTATCCCTCGTCTCAAGACGAGTGGCCCGGTGCGCATCAAGTATTTCTAGTAATTAAAAACTTCCAGGAAGGCGTCGAAATCCTGCTGAGCTACGATGAAAAGCTTTTTCCCCATGTGTGTACGTGTGTGTATTTGTATTCATGTACAACCCCGTGAGGGGTGATATTTCGGTTTTAAAGGGCTCGCGATATATCCGGCGATTCAACCATCTTCTTGTCCTACACACTCGTTCGGATCATTTACGAGGTTTAACGAGAAAACTCGTGCCACTAAAGCATGTTCCCCATCACCTTCCACCCGTATATTTATGGCCTCTTTATATACATCTATATATTTCAATAAATTAAGCTCGTAACTTCCAAGTTGAAAAAAAAATCATATGGTGAGCAGCAGAAAAAAAAATCCATGCCTTTTCGCGAACCGAAAACTCTGTAGCAACTGTAGATGCGAGTCAAGCGATACCAACGAAATCCTTCAATATAAAAGCCTCGCGAAAACTCATCCCAGCTGTTTCGAATTTTCGTTGGAAATTGTCAACGCAGTTTCTCATGAATGCGAACGAAATTGTATACCATGACATAATTTTCCGTTCCCAATGTTAAGAAAATCGTGCCGCATAGAATCGGCGAGGTCGAATGAACACGAAAAACTATACATCGACATTTATCTCTCATGTTGTTGGCTCATCTTCGCACTCACTTTAATCTACGTGTGAAAACGTCCGTGTGCGAGTGTTTGGTTTTTCACCACTATTAGAATGTATTATGCATGCCGAATGGTGCAGTTTTCGTGAAATCACTGAAGCACAAGAGAAAGCCTAGCCTTGTTGATACTGCATGAGCACAGTGTGTCCTTTCTGCATCTTCATACTGGGCATATAAAGGACTTTCGCGGTTACAATGTGGAAGATTGCCAAGCCTTGTTTTTTTTCTTTCACCCCGTGGACAAGTGATATTTCGAAGATGCGGAATCGCTCTCGTTTCCTAAAGTTAGAGTTGGCCGACTCATTTTTTTTCGGTCGTCAACAAAGTCTCTGGTCAGGCACTTTATCGTTTTTTTCGTTACCCAAAGATTTTTTAAGTGGGAATTTCATGCCTCAATTACAAGTAACGACGAGCGTGACATTTTTTCGTTATTCTCTATTTTCGAAGGAATTTAACGGGGGCAGGGGAAAAAGAGACGTGGAAAATAACAAAATCGACGAAAACTTTAAGTCGACTTGAATTTATGTAAGTCATTCTTATCGCTGAGAACGATACTTCGGTTTGAGCCACGGAATTCCGCCTGGACTACGGAAATCGCAGCGCAAACTCTCGTGTATCGACGGCAATTCGTTTTCTCCTTTAAGCCGCGAGACTCGCTTGATCCCCTGGGGGCGAGAAAATGATCCCTCGATAAGTGGAACCCGTCTACGAGATACAACCTTGCTAGAAATACGTCGAAACGAGGCCCTGAACAAGAGGATGACGCTACGGGAAAGATATTTCCACGTGAACAAGGTTCCGCCGTTCTTAAACGACACCAATTTTCCGAAAGACAAAATCTTACCGACAATGTCTTCGCGACACGACTGAAGTTCATTCTCGGCCCATTTTTCCAGGCAACCTCGAACTATTCAGGGAACAACGGACACAAGTCTCAGGAACCTTTCAGAGTTTTTTCTCCCAACTATGAAAAATAGACTACCAAAGCGGAAATTCCCAAATCCCATAAAAATGAATCAATCGACCAGATGGAAAAATCAAAGTTGGACCAGTCGTGTGACGATTCTATTCATTATTTTGGGCACAATCATACGCAGGCGTTTTGTCGGTTTTATCACGAGCTTCATAACAAGAAAATGTGTCAACTCGACTGAAAGATTTCATAACGTTGGTAAAAGGTCGAAGAAAAAAGAGACATGCTCCGGAGAACGACAGACAAAGGGAGAGAGAGAGAGAGAGAGAGTGAGTGCATGTGTGTGAGCGGGGAAAGAGATGCAAGAAAAGGAGTAACGACCACCGACCAGTTTATGAGTTGTTAAGTGGCTTGTTCGCCACTCCGAGTATTCTGGATGTCGATAAAACGGGAACGAGCAGCAGCTGAGAAATTCTTAGTCCCTCGGACTCTCTGGGCGTGAGTGTAAAGTCAAGCAAGCATGAACTATGAATATAGTCACACAGTCGAGCTACATTTCAAACATCTCGGCTATAAAAATCCGCGGCTTCCTCCGTAATAGTATATCCTGGCAAAGTTTTTCTCAGCAACATTGTCCGATCATTCATTCCGGACCCCTCCAATTTTATAATCTTTTTTTTTTCCATTCCAAATGCTACATTGATATTCCTTCATGCAGTTTGTAAGAATCCTGAAGCAGACGTTTGTGGGCTCGGAGCGGGTTTTATGCAGATCACAGATGTTGCGGGGCTGCTATTTGCCGTTATGGTGAATCCACGATCGCGAGAAATGTTGGCATGGTATGGCTGCGGAAAACGGCAATACGGATGTAGAAGCAGACGGTTCAGGATGTTGGTTGAGTCACGAAGAAGAATAGGTAACCGGTAATTGTAGGTTGGCAGAGATTCAATGTAGGTAAATAGAGAATTGTGAAGCCGCAAGGCCCGAACGACACCACTCTGAACTTGTAGAGACATCCACGACTGGGATACCGGACACATTTCATGTCGAGCTCTTAGAGCTATTACATAGATCCGACGAGATGATCTCTGGAATGCATCATTCGCAGGCATCGCCATGGATAGTCTTCCCCTGGACTTTTCTACCATACGGCTATCCGCCCTGATGCTTGAGCCACGGTCTCTCGTTCTGCGCTGGTTTTCTTCAAATCGCGGACACAGTCTCCGTACGGGGGGAGCAGAAAGCTTGGCCTAGCCCGCTTCACCATTTTCTCTCTTTGGTAAAGGGCCAAGAAACCCCAATCTGCCCACCAAGTTACTCCTTAAGCTCGTTCCAGATGGACCCAGCCCAACTTCCGACGAACCCAGTGACGCTACACCGTGCACACAACTCGCTCTCTCCCTCCCTCTCTCTCAATTCTTCCTGCTTTTCAACGTGAAGGCACCTCTGGATACTCGAACCCTTTTCTTTCTGCTTTCATTGACCCACCCCTGAACTATGAACCACCGCACTGCGTTTTCTCGACCGCTCCTGGATGTTGATGGAACCGACAAAAAGACGCATACTCCGCAGGGAAGTTATTCTGATTTAAAACAAAGTTGCTTTCGTATGACTCTGAAGTTTACATCGTTTTGGAATACAACGAAATTCTTTTTTATTTTTGGCAAAAATAATTATTCAAGTGCAGAATGTTATTACGATAATAAAATAATCGATTTTTGCCACCCGAAAAGCATATCGGCTCGAAAAATTTGGATGACATTAAAAATTGAACGAATCATCAATAAAATCAAATATTTTTCGTTGCATTGCAACGTTGCAAACTTAACTCAATTGTATATCATCGGCAGCCATATTTTGTCAGCGGATTTAGCCCAACATTTGCATCGTTATCGTCATTTTTTAATGCCGTGGACAAGCCTGCGAAATAATTAATTTATGGATACTCATCACTTCTGTGAGGCGAGAAGTAAGAAGGTTTACAATATCGTATGCAATTTATAAAGCCTTCGGGATCTTGCACGTTTTCTATATATATATATATGTGTGAACGGAGCAAACCTACACGCACGCACACATGGTACATCTCGAATGCTCTCTCGCCGGTGCACACAACACTAGAGCACTGCACCAGCAACCTATGACTATACTGTGTGAGACGGAGGTGACTGCGGCCGCGCTCGCCGCCCCATTTCGCGGTCCAGTGACGCCCAGGAATTTGCCAATTGGATTTTCTCTGCCCTATCCTCGTTTCTCTCTTCTCTTCCATCTCCATAGAATCTATCATCCTCTCTCTTTCTCTCTCTCTCCCTCATTCTCGGGCTCTTCCTCGGTTCACTCGACAGGGGTTGCGACCCGTGGTGTACTATTAGATGGTGCAGAAAGCGAGAGGCTTCTCGTGTTTCTTGCGAAGCCGAGACGAGCAACCACCGCAGTGCAACCGTCGGTTAGTATAGCCCGGGAACCTTTCCACATTGCGTCAGGATGATTTTGAAATTCTATCGACCGTGACAAATTCCAAATTCGAAACTAGGTGACTTTTCCATCACGTTAACTTTTTTTCTACAGTTAAAATTCGACGAGAACAATTCAGAGTTAAAAAAAAAAAACAAATGAATAGAATCTTCATTTTTTGGAAAGGTTTTTTTTTGGTTTTTTGCCGCGCAGTTGTGTCTGCAAGAGATATCGGAGTAGAAACCATCGGTTAGAGGGTGTGTATACGGAAACGTATACACGCAAGCCTCTCATCTCGATTCGTTTCTCAATCTCGATATCGAATCGAGCCCGGAGGAAAATTTCGTACGGTGCCAGGAGAAAAACTCGATATCGTAAACTATTCCGCATGCTACCCTTTGGGTAACTCTATTTCACGTACACACCTACACGCAAACACACACGCCGACTCACATACTCACAAGTACACACGGCCGGTAAAGCTAGTCTCCAAAATTGAACAATTTTAGCAACGCTGCCGCCTGCTCTACTCTGCAACCTAATTTCCATCCGAGAATCTTTACTAGCACGGCACTGTACAACGGAATGTATCGTATATACCAACAGAATGAGGGTAGATAAAACGTTGAACCTGAAAATGAGAATCTCAATTTTTCCCTTAGCCAGAAAACAGGCCCGGTCCAAAAAGTTATCACGGCCAGCCGAAACCCTGTACAGACTATCGTCAAAATAGGAAAAGCAATCAGTTTCAAACGGTTGCATAAAAGACCAGGGCAAAAAAAGAAAAGAATGGGAGAAGAAAAACGAGACGTAGAATTAGAAAAAAAAAACCAGAAATGATAACGACCGTGCCAGGCAAATATTTAACTCTGGGATGACATCGAAAACTGTGTAATACGAGAATTGTGGAGGTTCACCGCTGAGAGATTTTTTTTCAGCTCAGAAGGTCCGGACCCACCGCACGAGACGCACGAACGCATCAACGCGGTACACGAACAGGAATATACAGCGACATGCGTACGCCATGCGGTGTTATTCACGTTTCGAGTATATTTTTCATTGCTCACGCTCTTGGAGGCAGAAAATTATTTTGCATATGAAGGTCCATTCGAGTATACGGCAGAAAAAGGGCAAAGAGTATGAAATTTTTTTGAAATTGGGTGTGGGGAGAAAAGTCACGAGAGTTTGATGCACATGGGTTTCATCGTTGGTATCAAGAATAATCAGAATGACCTCGTTGGTTGTGGAGGCCGCGCGGCGGGTGTATAGTCCTCCGTACCCGTTGTACCTCGGTTCGGGCGCGCCGATCGCAGTGGATAAAATACTGGATTCAAACCGGGTGGGTTTGCAAACAGCCGCGCGCGTATATTGCCGGAGTAACTCGATGCGGTCCCGCATCGCACGGACTACAGGCAGCTCGAATAGGAGTGGGCAACGACGCCCTTTGCCGCAAACCCCTGGCACACACAGCGCGTAATCACGAATAGTCGGCATACCGATCGTGCAACTAGGTTTATCTAGTCGCGTACGAGAGCGGGATACAGGTTGCGGGAGTCTATACATACGTACTGTGTGTTGCATCGCTACTGCTCACACTATACATGCAGCCTATACACATATATATATATATAAATAGAGCCAACGTGTTCGATGCATCGCACGTTCCAGAATTATCGAGAGTACTCGCCGGCTACGGTAAATTACAACACGCGATACGTACATTCGTATATCTAAGTTTCTATGTATTACATATATATTTATATCTGTATATGTTATGTATTGATAAATATAGATATATCAAGTTTCGGCCTAGTGCGGCGGTTGGGATTGCTAGAAGAGAAAACGAGCCGTCGAGTCGATATCGTTAGCCAAGTAGTAAGAGAGCACGTACCTTGCTCCTAAGCGATCGCCAACCTTACCACACGCACACTATCCAAAAAATGCTCCGGCGCGACTGCTGGGTACGAGGATAGGAATGCACCAATGATAAACGCATTTGAGAATTGTGTACAGAACTTGGTAACACGAATTTTCATATTGTAATGAAAAAAGTGACTGATTTATAAATGGATGTAGATACTCGTGGACAGGTACGAGCCTTTTTCGCGCTGGGTAACCGTGCAGAGCTTCCAGCCTGTGAGTTGCGCTCTGATGGCCTTTGTTTGGGCCACGAAGCAATGAATTATTAGCGATAAGCTCGCGGCAGAAGCAAAAAGAGAGAGAGGAAGACGAGAGACATTGCTCGCGGAAAATAGCGGGCACAAAGAATGGAAGGTAAGAGCTTTAAATAATGCGATGCCTTTTGTAGGGTTCCACGTGCGAGCCAACAGTTCGAGCCTTCGTCTGGACGACGCGATCCTCTCTGCACCAAAAGCTCGAGTATATTATACCGGAAGGGGCGTGTCTGCATTATCTAGTTCTGAGCTAAAGGCCACTTTCTCGTGGCCCAACAGCAGCGCGATATACCGAAGCGTTACCCTCGACTCTTGCGTCTGCCTCTAGTTAGGATAAACCAAAAAGATACGAATAAAAGGGACCCACAAGAGAAGCAAGCGTGCAAGAGAAAAAGGCAAGTGAAAAGACAGGCGCGTGTGCTTTTGCCCCGTTAAAGTAGGCACTCTCTCCTTCCGTCTTTCAAAATATGAGGCCATGCTTTACCGTTATTTACTGCTTAGAAATATTTTTTACCCTTGCGTCTCACCTCAGTTTTCCGCGCAACTTCCTCTTCTTTCTCTCACCCTGAATCGTTATTCATATAAGCTTGTGGACCTAGTTTCCTGACACATAAACATTGCTACACACCTGACTGGAACGGAGAAGCGTTTTGTTTTACTTTTATTCCGAAGCTCACGTCACATTCGAAGCTTGCAGCCAATAGCAAAGAAAATCCTATGAAAATAGAGTTGACAACTATTGTCATATAAATTCCAGGATATTATTCAGACTTTAGTCGTTTTTTGTGAGAAAAAAAAACATTTCGAGCTTCGAGAAAGAATTTGAAGAACTTCTTCAAATTCTTCTTCTTGATTTTGAATTTTTCATAAACATATGAGCACTCCTGGATAAAACTCTCTGCGAGTGGCTCAACCGTACAAGTCATCGAGAAGAAACTTCCTTGAGTGGTAGACTCGAGGACTCTATGGCCAAGGATATATCATACGTGGGCTGCACACAGTAACTCGATCTTCGTCCCGGCAATACTCTTCTGACAAGACAGGTTACGAGGCCTGCCTGAAGTTTCTCCGGCTGATCGATTCACACGCGAGTGCATTCGCACGGACAATCTCACCCCTCGAGAAACTAACTCTACGTCTCCACGTGCATGAATACAAATATTCCTTCAACTTAATACGTTGGATTCGGTAAAGCTGCATGCAGTTATCGAATGTATCGATTTCCAGCAATTTCATGCTATTCCCTCGAAAAAATTGATGCCTTCCACGTCGCCAGGATCAATTGTTCGGTGACTTATTCACATCCACGCACTAACCGATAAACGAATAGAAAATTCCCTGTGCGATTCATGTTTCGCCGCCATTTTGCTATTTATTTAAATCCTGTATTCTCACAAAGGATCACGGACCCTTTTCTAAAGACGGCGGACACCAAAGGTATTTATCGGATTATGGAATATAATTCTACCGAAGAGAACTCGAAGGGAGGTGCTGAAGGCGAGCAACCGGAGTTTTCGACCATTCTCGTTTTTCCTTCGCTTTCCCTCCTGCCTCGGTTATCCAATGGCGTAAAACCTTTCAAGCTTATTCTTTCTGCAGTCAACTGCAATTTTTATTTCAACGTTTCTCTGTCCCCAAGTGGTCCATGTCACTAAATTCGTTCATTTTGACAGGCATCATTCGCCCGATTACTTTTTTGTTCAATCTCACGGAGTCGCACCGTTTAATTTCATTTTTTTGAACTCTAGAACGATTCCATTTTCTTTTGGATTTATTGCCGAAACGCGAGTGATTTATGAATCAATTAACTTCGAAGGACTCTCGGCCTTCAACGGATCTAAAGAACAGCGAGCCGAACCAGTTTTATTGTCTCTGGAAGAACTAGAGAAATAGTATTCCGCCCTTGGCAGAGTAACGGTTTCGAGCTTCGAAGCGCATTCTTTGTTCGTCAAGCGCGCAAGGGGTTTTACGTCAGTCACGCGAGAGGAATCACGAGGAGCTGGGGAGGAAAAAAGTAGCAGTGCTCGACATTCTTCCAGCGCAAACGTTACAAAAATGTGAGTCGATCTTTCGCTCATGAACATTCAGAGAGCTCGGAGCATTTCGACGTCGTCGACCACACCACTCAACGAAAGGAATTTTCTTTAGCTTTCCTAGAACAGCTATTTTCATCACAATGTAATAAATTCAAATATATGTATTCGCAGATGGCAGAAAATATTTGGCTAAGTCGAGCAGCTTATTCACCGTGAATTCCCTTCGTTCTCGTTATTCTACAAGAGATGTCGTTGCCCATTTTCACTGATGATTAAGCAGAAAAATTCCCCCTGGTATCAAGTGAAAGAAAAATAAATTCATTGTGCCCACAAAATAGGGGTCTGGAAAACTCACCGGAGCAAGTTGTTTTTCTAAATGTTACGCAAAACCTATTTTTATCCTCACGGAATACACGAAAACATCTTAAAACTTCCAAAGTTCCTGATTTTTGTCAGTAGTTGATGGAATCGTTTATATACACGAATGCACAAACGACACGACTCCACCAGCTTTTTTTCCCAAGATAAGAGCTTCCGACTACACGGAGTACGCCGATAAGCGGTGCGTCGCGATACGTCAAATGGAGATAAGACACTGCTGTGACGATATGAGGTCATAGTATCTTCAAACTCGGCTAAAATGCGATCGTTCTTGTACAGCGTAAGCGGAAGAAACTTTGCCCCCCGGCAACGTATACTTTTTTAAACCGTATCGTTTTTTTCGGTATTGTATAGAGCCGTAGCAGCAAAAAGACGTCTCTGAGGGGTGATAAAAAACGTTTCGTTGTGTATAAATGACACACACGAATATTTGAGGATTATATTAAATACACAGACACTGAGAGATCTCAGAGTAGTTTTTTCCGCAGTAAAGTGAGGAAAGATCGAACACAGAGATTGTTGAAAAAAGAAACAAA
Source organism: Diadegma fenestrale (assembly GCA_037043255.1). Lineage (NCBI taxonomy): Eukaryota > Metazoa > Arthropoda > Insecta > Hymenoptera > Ichneumonidae > Diadegma > Diadegma fenestrale. The sequence goes on along the minus strand of CM073309.1, from coordinate 12,969,159 downwards.
CTAAATTAACATTTGTCGATAAGATCGCGACTCTGCTAAGCCTTCTTCGAGCTAATTCTCTACAGAGGAAAAGCAGATTCTTTTTATTGGTGGAATGAGTTGATTGGCAACGATTTTCGCTTCCGTATTGCAATTACTGTTCATTAATATTTCATAAATTCTATGCAGTTTCTGCTCTTTCATATTTTCTGATAGAATAATCATGTTCACCGCGAGTTCACGAAGCTGAACGGGAAAACTTTGCATCACGCTGCGTGCGTCCCCCGAGCGTTAAACTTCCATTCTTTGATTAAAAATTAATAGAGACTAATAGTTTTATCGCTGGACTATTAAATCCGGACGTTGGAAAAAAGTGTGCAAAGTGCGAAACCTGGAAACTCAACAATGCTGAAGTTTGCAACGTTGGAATGCAACGAAAAATATTTGATTTTATTGATGATTCGTTCAATTTTCAATGGCATCCAAATTTTTCGAGCCCATATGCTTTTCGGGTGGCAAAATTCGATCATTTTATCATCGTAATAACATTCTGCACTTGAATAATTACTTTTGCCAAAGATAAAAAAAAATTTCGTGGCATTCCAACGATGCAAACTTCAGAGCCATGAAACTTAAATCTGCCCTGTAAATCGGACCGAAAGGTTTCGCAGGCATTCTAGCGAGCCCTCAAAATAAAAATGTAGTGAAAGAAAACATCCGATATCTACCCGACAATGAAAGCAATTGCGACAAGATCGCGAAACGGGGTGAAAAAACATTCGAAACATCGGAAATCGCAAATATTCGTGAAAGTGTATCAAGCGAAACTCTCTTGTGTTCATTAATCGTAAATAGTTCAAGGACTGATTAATTGTGTACGATACAGCGAGATTTGAATGAGTTTCCGCCGTGTTCGGCGGAAAACTACGCGGAGAGGGAAACAAATATATTGGTTAAAAAATGAAAGTGTGTGTTTTAATTCATTTTTCATTCGAGTCATAGACCCTTTTTCAGTGAAGGGGTCGCTCCAGGGCACGTTACAGGACTCGTCGTATACACTCGACGAGTTTGCAATCTGGGTTGGGAGCATTGAAAAAGGGCAAAAAGAATCAATGAACAGAAACGCGAGACGAGCGAGAATCATAAGGCACGAGGAACAGGGCCGAATAGTAAAGCAGACAGAAAGAGTATATACGAGAGGCTGAAGGAGGACGTAGTCAGTGAGCACGAGAGATGGAAAATTTGAAGGTGGAGGGAAAAGAGCCGCGCGAGCTGTGCCACCCCGCAGTTTCTCTATTTCCTTCATTAACTGTGCTTCAACGACGTACAGAAGTGCGAGAGAGCACAAGCCGCGTAACTTTTAATTGGAAGTAGTGGGAGGCGTTGAGGCTCATTTCCCGGCGGGCCTCGTCCTCCTCTCATCGCTGGCTTCGATATATGTATATCTCTCAAATCCATGACTCCATCCCTGTGTCTTTATATCTGCGAAGCTCATACTTGCACCAGAGGAATTCCATTTCACGTCTTAGGAAAGGTCAGTTAATCCGTAGCAATTCCTCGTAAATTCCGTCCGAAGACCTGTGTACCTTGTATTAAAAGAAAAAACCACTCATACCATTACAGCAACGCGGTGCACTCTCGCTCCCTCAGGAATACGCGACGGCAAAAAGTTGGTCGACATTTTGATCGTTCGTATGAATTCTAGTCTGTTGTATAATTTAAATTTGAATACGTGATTGCACACTGATATTTTTGTATACAATCTGAAAAATAAATATTCCCACGTGACTTGCAGCCATGGAATCATGGAAAATATAGTTTTGTATGTGTAAAAGTATAAATCGTTAATATAAACTCAACGGCAAATGGCTTGATTGGATCGTAAGTGGTATAAGAAGTAGAATGAGTTCGTTCCAAGTAGATAAGATTCGTGCGAAGTCAGACGTGCAAAGAACGATAGGGGATACGGATAGGATCGCCGAGACCGCGGCGGAGCCCCTTTCGCGATGTTTCCGGCGTCATGAATTTACGAGACGAGCGCACAGCCATACAAAGCCATCGTATAACCTGAGCATTGCGAGGAGACTGCGAAGAAACAACGCAATAGCATGCCCGTTCCGTTTCCGATTGTATCGGTTCCTCATTAACACGCGCATTGCAATGACGACACACTGCGTATTACTGTAGCTCATGACTCGGAGATGGCCGGATAATTGAGCATCGTTTCGATCAGAATATGATCGTAGCAGGATTGTGACCACAGGAATTTCTGGATTTATCGTGGTCGGTTGTGTGAAAGAGAGAATTTATTTCCGATAGTATCGTGTATAGCGGTTATCAAAAAATGAGATTTTTCATTGAACCATATTTATACGGATGTATATGAAACGGGAAAAAATGGAGTAGGAAGCCCTCCGGGCGCATGTCAGTTGTCGAAGGATGCAGTAAAGAGCAAGCCAGCAAGACAAAAAGAGACTGATAGGAGGATAAAAAAATAAAAATCCTCGCGGCCACGGAACTGTTTAATTCGGCAGGGTAACTTTGGGAAATAAAAAGCTTCCTCATGCATTATGAATAATGGAATTTAAATAACCAGGCATTCCCGTGGGTCTGTGGACCAGAGGGTGCCGGATCCAGTCGACGGTGAATATGCGGCAACGATGGCGTCGCGAAACGAATGGGAGCGACGGAGAAAGAGTGACGGAGGGGAAGAGGGAACGGAAGGGCTCCGGTTCCGTGCCTAGTGTCATGTTCGCATTGTTAATTGGCCAGTGTTCTCGTTTTGCTGCAAGCCTCTATACCCGCGGGGGATAGCACATGTACGAAAAGCAAGAGAGCGTGTGTGCGTGAGAGTGAGAGCGAGAAAGAGAAAGATAGAGAGAGCTCATGGTGCTCTCCGCTACGCTCTCGGTTGGCGAGGTATTTTCACTCCGTAAATTAATTAGAAATAGCATAATAGGTTGGGCGGGTGCGAGGTCGGTGCGAACGGCTCCTGTTCTCAGCGTAGAGTACACGCTTTACTAGAGAGGCCAAAAGGCAGCGCCACTAGAGAGTGTTCTCTCTTCGTGTGCCTTTTGCTCCTAGGAATTCTACTAGAACTCACTCTTGCTTTCTCTCTTTCTCTGGCTATTCGTCGCTTTTCTTTCCTTCCCTCTCAGCCCGCCGGTGTACGCGATGAAGCTCTGGCTCTCATAGTTACGCTACTGGAATCAACGTGTATTAAAGGTGTGGTTGTATAGCGATGCTTCTAACAACACGGAAATCTAGCCGGCTATCTATACCGGCAACAGAACTGCCGGACCTGTGCACTGGGAGCTGACCCGAGTTGTTTGCTAGCCCCGAAGGTATTAGCGACCGTACGAGTAAACTCCGCAGGTCCAATGTACAGACGCTTTGCATACATACATACATACAGACAGGTGAATCTGTATTTAGATGGATGTATTTGTATATGCGTCTTCATGTATGCGGACGATTGCCTGTCGGCGCTCGGTCCTCGAACATCGGAGAAGAGAGACTCGAGTGCCTCTCAGACCGTTCGTAGGTGCATCATGAGATCTCTTGCTCCAGTAGCCACCGAGCTTCAGTATCTGCCCCAGGGCCAAGAAAAGTGTCTGTGCGAGTATCACTAGACCGAACTTTGCAGCCCTTTATCCACTATAGTGGATGTAAAAATTCGTTCATCAACGTTTTTGCACTTGCCGAAGGTGTTTCTTGCGACACGTTGGCGTTTCCATTACGCCCTCTACTAAAATCTTTATAGTATAAGCTGATGTTCACCGAATGTGCTGCATATATTGTGGCGGTTTGCTTTTCTATATTTCTCCATAGACGCTATCATCTTGCACAACCCATTGCTGCGGTGCACGTATTTTGCCGAACGATCGATTCTCGTTGGAGGTACAAGACGAAACTAGATGCACTCACACCAATAAGCTCGGGTAGGGCAGAATGCACAATGCTTACACACGTACGCGGGTAAATGCTGTGGTGTCCGTCCCCGAGAGACTTTGGGCAGGCAAGTACGCGCGGAAAAAGAGTACACGTTATGCTTCGTAAAACGAATATGCAATAACAGGTTGGTAGGATCCCAGGCAAGAGACTGTGTGCATCTAGATAGGAGGAGTGGGCGGGACGAAGAGAGAAAGACACAGCAAGATCGCAGCGTAGCACGAACCCAGAGAGGTAATATCGTAATCGAGAATTCGTCTGTGCGCTTCTCAAATCCTCGAGGCATTCCCGAAATAACCAGATTCCCGTGTGCTATAACCCTTCAACCATCTAACCGACGTAACGGCCAGGCTTTCTCCAACGAAACGTATAGCGAGAACAAAAATCTCTATATATTTCGTATATAGCTATGTCTGCATGTATGTCAGATGTATATCTATAAGAGAGTTGCACGAAGCGAGCTTTTCTCCTCGTGTCAAATCTCTCGGGGTAGCGATAACTCTGTTATGAGAAAACCCGATAAAATCCCGCTAATGTAATCAGGCTCCACACGGTTGATTAACCTCGAGGTACTACGGCTGCGAAAATTCTCACGGGAGAAACGTGCCCCTCTTCAAGAAACGTAAATGGATATATACACGTGCAGCAAATATATATGAATGTATATCGTGCCGATGTATAGCGAAAAAAAAACTCGTCGATACGTTGGGTATAAACATGATAGGTGCCCGACTATATAGAAAAGGTGCGACCCACCATTCTTTTTTTTCCTACTAGACAATGAATGAACGCGCACATGTGTGTTATTTCGGCCGAGCAAGAGACGCCAGGCAACGACAAGATGAAGAGGAAAAGGACGAAGAGACAAACGCGAGGATCCCAACTACTATACAAGGTACATGTGCGCGAGAATAGAGATACGGCGAACGTGAGTGAGCGCGCAGGTATACCGTGCTCACAGGCAGCCTCGGAGCGATAAATTATTCTAAGCACGAAAGCCCGAAATGCCCGAACCCCGTGAACGCCGAGTGTGTGCCTATATCGGAGCTGGCCGTTTTCCCTTCCTTCGAGGTATCGATTACTGGCTTCACTCTCGTATCAGACTGGCAGGAGGAAAAAAAACATACTAACAGAAGGACCAGCTATTCACTTCGACTCCCGATCCTCTTTGCATCCTTCTCAATTTCACTCCAATATACGCGTCCCTTATTGGATGAGCATCGAGAGAAAACGAGGACCGAAAGCACGAAAAGACTGTTACAGCTTCATCGAGGAATATACTTGCTCGTGATATTGTTTTTGGAGATTACCCTCGTCAGAGACGAAAGGTAACACGCAACTTGAGGATTTATTTTTATAGGTTTGACATCCTGGTGTTAATGGCTGCCACCATGAAGCATCTCCTTGGATGATGGACACTGAATCGTTTTAGGGACCACTAGCAATGTTTATAACTTCCAAATAGGGTCGGACACACGATTCCGGTGAGTGAGTTTTTTCGGACTCACATCCTCTGTCGTCCGGTCCCTATACTCTGCACTATCGCGATATTATACCCACTTGCAAAAAGTATATATTACAGCCAAGTCGGAGGACAGAATAAGAAAGAAGAAGAAAAGGAGGGAAAACGTTTAAGCAAACGACAGAGAGAGGGAAAAAGTGGACAGAGAACAAGTGAAGGAGGCCGAGCATAGGATGGAGGAAAGCGCTAGGGAAAGATCTTTTTGGTCGTACGCTCGTGACAGAGTCACCCCGACTCGAGAACAAGATTCAAGCGGAAAGTTTTGCGAGTTAATGGTGCGGAGGTAATGCCGTGGCCGCAACAGCAACAGCCACCACCCCTCCTCACCGTCGACCAACTCTCTTTCTCCGCGTATCGTCTAGCAAACGAAAATCTTTCCATCTCCCTCTGAGTCGGCTCCTCTTGTCCATGGTCACGATCTTTTTTCTCCTTCTCCTAGCTTTTCCTTCCTTTTCGCTCGTTCTCGCCCCCGTCTCTTTTTTTTCATCCCGACCCGAAGGAACGAATGAGTGGCTGCTCGCAATCTTTTTCTTCTCTGTGTGCTTCACATCACAAACATTCGCTAACAACTGCGTCAAATACAGGCCAAGGTTTCATCGTGTAAGACTACCATCGTCGTATGGTCGCCTCTTTACAAACTATATTCTGCCCCACTCTTCCTCTACCAACTATGCCGCCTCCCTTCATTTATTCTGCAGCCCAAACTCGCTTTTTCCCTCACTGCCAACATCTGCTCATCCTCCAATTCAGCTAATATCGTAGTCGCAAAAAACTACGATGTGAAACAAAAACACTAACATGTAGACAATTTTCGTGCCCTGTTCTACAGTCTCCTCGGAAAAAGTCATAAGTTTGCAGCGATTCCAAAGCCTAATTAACTTACTAATGAAATTAGAAAATACATTATCGAGTTGCTTTCCATTTATCAACGACAAGAATTCCTTTAAGAAGCTCGATCGCTCAATCTTGTCTAACACTTTGATAGTCGAACACCATCTAGATTGCATCTGACTTCTTTAAAGTCAGGTTCTGTCTCCTTTTTCTTGTCAGATAACTTCTGTTTACTTAGTCGTACATAAAAGTAGGTTTTACTTAATTACCAAGCAAGTCCTTGAAAAGGGCTTACTGCAGCCACAGCTGTTGAGATCCATTTCGAGAATCCCTTAGTAGTTTTTTCCATTTCGTCGTCCTGCATTTCGCGTAAAGGAATGAGCACACGGTACGAAGCTGGAGTGCGGAATTCCAATAGAACACTCTTCTGCACAAACTCCCAGTTCGATCGTGTTCCCAGTTGTGTTGCAGTAGTCGACGCTGTTCGGACACTTTCCGATCACTCACGTAATCTATTCGACATCGGTTGCTTGATTACCCCATAAAATGCTGGAAGCCCCGGGCAGCGCATTACTATCGACTGACTAAACGACAGTCGTTAATGGAATCTACCTCAGCACTCATCGCCGTCGTCCTCCTCTACATTTTACTTCAGAGCAGACAGGAGTGCTGCATTATTCTCGGATAGTAATCGGACATTACAATGTGCAATCCGGGGAGGAAAACGGCAGGGGATGGAGAGAAGGAAACGTATTTATGTCACTTGCTTTATTAAATTGATATCACAGCGTATTGCAGAGCTGAAGCAGAAAGACATCTCGTTCGCGTATCCTGATGGTGCATGAGTACATCAAGTTCGCTGGAGTCGATGCAACATGTTTAACCGGAAGAGTTGCCAGGAGAGTATAAGGCGATCATTCGTGAGCTGGGTCGTTGATTATTAGACCCTGGTGCGTTAGACCTCTGGTTTATTTCTTCCCTTATGCGCCGAGATAATGGACACTATTACCTTAACGAGGCCTCCACCCTTCCCAGGTTCTTAGTCGGTAATTGCTTCGAGATATCCAGAAGCAGGTTGGGAGGTTTTGTGGGTGGTGAACGTTTCAACGACGCGTGTGTATGTATGTATGAATGTGTTCTGCTAGGCTGTTTCAAAGCATGCTGCCAGTAGTATCTCCAGACGGCGTTATTGCCAGGGTGGCCGTGCGCTCGCCGCTCCCGTTTCGTGGTGGTTATCGTTATGGGTTTGTGGCATTAAGATGTACACCACGATCTTCTCACCACCGCTCTATACCAGCGTTGTCGAGCTATTGTGAACCTGAGATCGAGAGTGTGGGTAGTATCTTTAGTACATCTCAACGTTGTACACTTTGTGTCGTGGCTGGAGGATTTCATTACGTCTTTTCATAACCAGGCAACTTCAACAGCTCTGCTATAAATCGGGATACTTTTTATTAAGTCGGCTTAACTTGCATACCTTTTTTTCCATTTATTTTCGGTTGTTTTGTCGTCCCAACACTTTACCGTTTAGTCAAAAGGATACTGGACACTGTGATAATTGCGTTTCACGAAGCTCAAACTTGGAAAATTTGATGGAAAAGGAAAACTCGGTTTCCACCTGGAAAGCAATATTTCTACTTGCGAAAAGTAAAAGCTACCAAATGTTTATCACCACACTTCGTCATGTATCCGCAAAGTAGAATTGTAACGGTCACATCGGTAACTTGGACAACTTTGAATGGCGAAATTAGATAGTAGAACGAGACGGATCGTAAACGAAATTCATCCCGCTTAAGACCGGATTCTAATCTCGGGGACATGTTAGTGCGAAGCCAGGAGGATTTCAGTACCGAATCGCAATCCTCTGAGAAACTCCAGAGAGGATGCATCTCTGGGACATAGCGGGAAAGGACGTTGGGCCAGCGGCAGCAGCCTAACCCGGCAGAGTTTCCGCCGAGCGTCCCAAGTCGTCGAGATGGTTCACGGCTCGTCGCAACTTGGTGAAATTTAAGAGCGCATTTGAAACTGGTTTGGCGCGTTGCCCTACGCCTCCATCGAAACTCTTCTCTTCCCTCATGATCTTTCTCTCACTCGCTCTACACTGGTGGCAAAAGATAGGACACCGCCGAGCTCCAACAGGAGTTTATCGCTCCAACATTCTTGGAGGGCTTGGAATGAATTTCCCTCTCGAGGTACCGTCCACGCTTGGTCGAGACTCGAGGGGACACTCCCCGGCCTGGTAATGTCCAAGGAGGTCGGGTTGACGGATCGACACAGAGTCCTACAATTATTAGAGTTATCGTTCAAAGATCCACAAGTTCCTGTCGAATACCAAGATAACTGAAAACCACAGGATCCTTGCACGCCCACTAACAGTGCCGTTACAGCACTATGACCGGAGAAGCAATATTTTCACATCGTTGCGGATAGAGTGACGCAGGGAACAAGAACACAGTGAAATTATCGCTCTATGTGCTTGGACTTTTGTGAAGGGCCGATGTTGTAATGCTGAGTGGAGATTAAAGGGCAACGGAGTGCGTGAACACGAATAAGCATATAGTGGCACAAAGCTACCACAACTTGGATATTATCCTCCCGATGCAGCATTATTAAAAATGGCTTTGGAAAAGCAATCTCAGCAAGGGGCGCACTGCTGGTGGCGCCAATCATGGCAGTATAAAAAGAAGAGAAACAACAAAGAAAGTAGAGCGCGTTACGGCAATAACTGCAGCTGGAATCGGGGAAGAAGATCTGTGAATTAAAAAAAACTTGGAAGCGAAATAAACGAGAGTGGAGAGCAGCATCGATGTGGCTGTGCTGCCGATCCACTTGGAATGATAATCACCTTTAGGAGACTCAATTTCGTTTTTGCCCGAGATCCACGAGGCATCCGAACGTTCCGAGCGAATCTCTGATGTGCCCTTAGGTCGAATATCATCAAGCCTTCTGTGTACTTCATCCACCGTTCTCGTTCTACTATGAATCGTCCTCTCGCGTGCTCGTACCAATCGCCACTATAGAGCTACCGGTTCGAGTGTAGCCTCCTGAAACCCCTCGACTTCTCATCTCATTCCTACACCGGTCTTCGTTCTAGTGACCTATCGCAAACGACGCCCGATATAAACGGCACACCCCCGCTCATCTTCTCCACTGATTGGAGTACCAATCAATGCGGCATTCAGCCGGCGAGGCAGGAACTTTAGGAAATTAACGATTCACTTCGTGAAAATGGTTATTCGGAGGCCTGCAAATGGGAATGAGGAAGATGCACCAGATCACGACACTGGAGAGGAAAGAACCGATAAGTTTCCGAGGGAGGGTGACACACACCACTAGCCTACCGAACGAGGCGATAAGACAATTCAATTTTTAATTACTTTCATATTTGTTAGCGAAAATTAAAAAAAAAAAGGGTAGGGGATGAATGGAGTTCAAGGAAAACGGCCCAGATCTGTAATTGCTATTTGAGAGACGAAATGGGTGCAGAAATACAGATTAATTGTTGTTGCTTCTCATTCAATATTTTCTATGATGATCCCCACGAGGATTTAATCCTCTCACAATCTAGAAGGACTCTCTGCTAAAATTTTCCGTTTGGAATTGGCGCTATGACAATTGAGTGTTTTCGCGTGATGACGGCGTTGAATAGAAGCGAACAATTGTATTCACGATTGCCATACACAGCTGACGATAGAAAAGGCTTAGGATGGAGGAGTACAGATCTGTATATACCGGATTTATGCTATGTTTACACTGACGCAATGCTGCGCTACTAATACGGCTTTCCGGAGAATGCTTGCTCGCTCACTCAAACTACCAACGCCCGAGAATTCCCTCCGTCGCGGTCGGTATATGCTTCCAAGAGGATCCACAATTTCCCCGCGTTCGAAAGTGAAACTTTTGTTTGTATGTGAGAGCCCCTGTACGGATAATCCCGAATATTACAGTAGCAGCCGTTAAATGGCCGTTCAAGAGGGCTTTGGAAGTTGAGTGAGTATCATCTCTCTCTCTGTGGGGATTCTCATTGTACAACGTGTTCCCTTGACAATTGGGAACCCAAGCGATTATCCGTCGATTGAACATTGTACAAACTAAGAGACTCTTTATTCCACAATATTCAACGAAAAATGTTTCGATGCCTGGCGTTGTACAAATGCATATGAGAAACTCCAATAATTCCGGCGGGATGCAGAGACCTGCGATGCTCAGACTTCGGGTCCCGCGAGCCTTATTTTTTATTTGTAAATCTGACTGATCGACCGGACAAAGTTTTGTCGTGACGTATTCAACTCCACTCGGTCGCACACCTACAATATCAAGCCTCCTGGTCCCTGCTGGACAACAAGTATGTGCGAAACGTGGCAAATGTACTCTTCACGCGAGGATAGCAAATCCACCAGAGTACGCAACCCTATCGTAACTCATTCACCAATAAATTTTGCCGGGTCCAGCATATCGATCACAATGTTCTATTTTGCTCATTGGTGTTTTTGCTGGGCGGCATTCGATTCAATTCGCGGATGCGGTGAGTCGATATATCTCTTGAGGTGTCATGCGCGGCTCGTAATGGATGGCGGCTGTACCCTTGTCCCGAAAGAAAGGCCGTGCCAAGAACCTGCCGCTCGAGCCCATCCCCTGTTTCCCCACATCGCTTGTTCTTCTCATCCCCTCAGCATTCACCCCGGCGGCATCCATGCCTGGCACCACACCACACAGTGATTCTGATCTCAGCTCTTTCGTCCTACGACCGACCTCCGATGTATGGAAGCATTCGTACGCTCCAACAAGACCTCGTACACCCCCCTAATCAATATAGTCCCATGAATGTGAACCCTTTGCAATATTATTTGAGAAGTTCCATTGCAGATTGAAAAAGGTTTTTTCAAATTCGAATAATCGGTTATTTACCAATGTCACCGGAAATATTTCTGTTAAAAATATTCTCTGTTTATTTCAAATATATTTTGGGACGCCATGCCGTGTCCATGCGGATACACAACGAGGCATGTGGGTGAACAGGAGAGAGGAAAGAGAGGCAAGGAGTGAGAACTTTCGAACCGGAAACGAACGAGCACGTAAGCGCCTGGAAGAAATGCACGCGCGGTCGCTCGTCTCACGAACACATACCCTGGGTGCACGCCCAGCAATGAGGATATTCATAACGCGCGAACGCCCGCACCCGCTCGTGTGTGCACGACTCTCTGCTCTCTCATAAAACGTGCGAGGACGGAAGCGGAAGGTGAGGAGAAGTTTTTTTTCCTCACCATCTTTCTCTCTCCTTGTCTTTTTGTTCTCTCGCTCTTTTTCCTTCACTAGCACACTGTTGTGATTCCTTTGCTGTAAGAGCCGCGGAACAAGGCCAGCCAAGTAAATTTCGGTTGAGAGTCTACCTTCACGGCTCGGTGCGAATCGAACCGGAAATTTATCTTCCCGACCAAGCTATGGGAAAGATAGGCAGAGGTAGGCCAAGAAAGAAAACAGCGGCCGGAACCAGGGAGAAGGAGAAAAGAAAGGTCGTTCCGCAATTGCGTAGCTCACTCGCTGAGGAGCGAGGCTGGAAAGTTTCACAATTATAGGACGTCGGAAATGGTCCAAGACGTTGCATTTCCTTTGAGTATGCATACGTTACGAGCAACCGATGCGACACTACATTTAGCGATTCCGCATGTGTTAACGGATGAAATCGCGGAGATAATGGTAAAAGATGCTAAATGTTCGATTCGTCGTTGTCCATCGACCGGGAATGGCTATACTCCCGGAGTGATTGACCCAGGGAATGGATGAACTCGACGATTAACGACGCAGCGTTGCCAATAAATATTACCCAGCCGTCTATTGACTTGCCAACAAGAGGGCCTATCTGCATACATTTCCTAGTGGTATCGAAATCTGTTGGTCGTGGCTCGATTCCCGAGTCGCTCGGTGGAGCTAAGCCGGATGAGTATAAAGGGATGGGAGAGGCGAATGATGAGCCAAAGCCAAGGATATTTCGACAAAGGGTGAACGAAAGAGAGCGAGATATATCAAGTAGCATCATCTCTCTAGCTCGACGTGTATCCCCAGAGTTTCCGCGCTCGCGGAAGCTCTCAGTGATTGTCCAACCTTCCATACCCTGCGCTCCCGAACCTCTTTAACCTCGTCTTTCACTCGCTCCCTTTAACCTCTGTGTCTTCTTCATACACACATATACAAATATAGAATGCTATGTAGGGTAAGTTCTGACAGGGAACCTGGGTAGAATCGATAGTCTAGCATCATTGGACGCCTCGTTGCTCACAAGATATACCTCCTAGCTAGGCTGATGTCACCATAGTATATAGGAAACACAGCAACTAGGAACTACGATGCACCACATCAGAGAACTTGTCCGGGGTATATGTATATCTCAGCACGGTTCTCTCTCACTACCTCTTCCGTCATCCCCGCGTAACCAGGTTGCAGTAGTTTGGTCCAGACCGAGGATTACCATGAATGGCCATCGTCTGCACCGGCCGAGATAGCAACTGGAGGGTGAAATGAAAGAGAGAGAGAGAGGGGACGGAGTCCTGAGTATTATTGTACCGACAAAATTAATCGCATCCATCGGAGATTAAATCCCCTCGATTGCTCTACTCAAGGTAATATTCCTGCATACATTGAATATAAAGTTCCTAGTAAGACCCTGCAGAAAGCGAATGATTCTGTACGAGGCTCCATTTGCGGGACACAGTCAAAAAGTCAGAAGGCTACGATTGCTTGCTACTCTATGATCCCGAAGTCTCCAGCATTGGAATCCAACGAAATTTAGTTATTTCTTCAGCAGAGTTCATAATTATCATTCAATTTTTGTTCCAGCCACTAAAACGATTTTCTCTTGCAACCCAAAAACTGAATCAACACTAAAAATTGCCTTGATTTTCAAAATTCAATAAATAATCAATAGAAAACAATATTTTTCGTTGAATCCCAACGTTGCAACTCCAGAGTCATGCTACTCTGACGTTTGCAGCTTCTGAACATTTCTTCGGATACCGTCGTTGATCCTTGCTCCTTTTTTCAAATTTCGAGTTTTCTACATCAACCAAAGGCCTTGGAGCGATAAAATTACAGAAGGATTGCTCAAATGCAAATAACAATGATAACCTGCAAAGTTGTCCATGAACTACGGATCCCAACATTAGTTGGTAGCATCAGTTTTGTAGCATACATTATAGATCTCATCGGAGAGTACACTCAAAGGCACATCAATCATATGAGAAGTGTATTGATACCAATCTCTAAACGAATAATCTGTATGTGCGTCTCTTTTTCGATCCTCCAAAAGATATGATCCAGATACCTCTCTGGCTACACGCGTTCTCTCGCGTGATGCTGAGCGCTGCTCCCTGCCTATCGAACGTCCATTATGCATACATATACGTCCAAAGTCGAGTAATGGAGCATGTATTATTCAACGTTATCCCAGAGCGTGCGTGTCCAACCGCGTGCTATGGTATATATTGATGCGGCTGTATGTAATTGCGAATACAGTCGTTCCGTTCGCAAATCAAAGGGATAACGGAGCACGTCGGAGGCTGCTCGCCCGTCATGGTAGTGCGTGTGCCCATAGATCGCGTATATACGCGGCTCTGGAGAGCAAAAAAAAAATGCTTTTTTACTCATGATAGTAAAACGAATCGGATACATGGAGTATAAGCCAAAACGGGTAGAGTTGGCATGGAAGACAGAGATCATGGGAGAGAGAGATTCCGAAAAGATCGCGAGCGAGGGAGGAAAAGAACTGACGAAAAGCACGAGTGTTGGTGCGTAAATAAATCAATTCAAATGCGAATAATTGACAAAGTCATCCTCGTAAGACGGACCGACCAAAACTTCGCGCCATCCGGGATGCGGATACGAAACCAATGTTTAACCCTCAACTGTGTTACGAGATAAAGAAATGAAACGTCCAGGCAGCGAAGGAGTTAAGAATGTTTTTGCATGGACGAAGTTCAAGATTGAATTCTTGATTCATTGTATTGGAAAATCAAGTTTATTGAAAAGTGACGGAATTTCCGTCGTCAGGGAATTATTAGAAACTGGCAGTAATTAATGTTGCCCGTCGTCGAGACCACGAAAGCATCAGACTTTGAGGTTTACAGCAATGGACGTTTCCGACCGTGTGCTGTACGTGGCAGCGGACGTGCACTCGCCATAAACATCGTTGAGAGTGTACACGTGCGGTGGTGCCACAAGGATCCACGGACTAGCTTGGTTACGTGACTTTGTTCGAAAATTGATTGTTTAAAATTGACTATCGCTGTTAGTCGTCAAGCAACAGGTGCTTTTGTTTATTTTTTTATGTTTCCAAAGGTTTCGTACGAACGATATAGAAACTATTTTGAAACGTTTATCCTGCGATCATTTATTTTAAAAAATTATACGACACCGAGGGAAGAAATTTGTCAGGGTATCAAAAAGAATTTCGTTCAGTTAACAATATTTTTGTGGCATATTTAACGATTTTTTTTTATCTCTTGGTTTCGGAGAAAGCTCCAATCCCTTCAACACGCAGATTATCCTGCATGAATCCGAATTTTTTAACAACCAGTGCAGATCGGTATGTGACGTTTGACTCGCAAAGTTGTGCTTAGATTTCTTCAACAAAAAGTATCGGACTGCAGCATGTATCACTATAAATCCAGATACTTCGTCTGGAAGCTCTCTCGTGAGAGCTGTGCACAGATAGTGTGTACAGATGGAATATATACTAACACTGCATACACGAATATCACGCGCTCACTCCCGCGAGTTGTGCTTCGGGACAGTGACAAATCGGATGTACTCCCAGCAGCGCCGTCGAGGCGTGTTTCGCGCTTTGTTTACCATTTGTCGAGTTACAGTAGCGCCGTCATTTTTCTCCCGATGCAAAATGCTTGGGATGCCGGAGAGTGTGGGCACAGGGTTGGAAAGAGATTCTCGTTCTCACGAGCCCTCCCCCCGCTCCGTTCCTATTGCGACGAGCAACTTTCGTATATACATACAGAGCCTCGGATCTACACGTGAAATTCTCCGGTTTTTCGCGCAAAACGGGCTGAAGAGTCGCCACACGGCGGGTCAACACCATCCCGAGAGACAAAAACAAATAAAATAAAATGTAGACTCGATGCTGTGCGAAAGAGATGTATCGATGCACCAACATCTTCATCATTTATCGCTGGTGACACTCGGGGCTCCGGAGCGTTTTCTGACTGTACACACACTGTATCCTCCGTAGCAAAGTATGAAGGAAAAAAATTTGCAACGTGTTAGATACGGATCGAGCTGGGAGGGGCAAAACAACAAGGCTGGATATTGGATGAATCGGAAATGGAGCTGAGCCAACGAGAGCAAAATAGCGTGCTATACGGAAAATATTCAACGGGAGTGTGAGTTTGACAAATTGAAGTTTGAGATAAACTTTGAACCGGAGTTTCAGAAGAATTTTTGAAAAATGTATTTATCAAAATATTGCCAACTTTTTGTTTGGCGATCGTATTCCATGCACCGAGACTTGAATAGTGAATAACAAAAGTGGGATTGTAGAAACAGCATCGTTCTCCATTCCGTGCCATGGCCGTTCTATGTTTTCACTATTAGAACATTTTCATTTCTCTCCGCCTATTAGAAAGTGCTCGTTCGAATGGAATATTTGCTTCACAGAATATTTGTTATTAAACTCACAGATGAAAAGCACATTCTCATGAATAAGTATCCTTGGTAAATTATTCTGCATAGCAGCCCCATGGCTCGTCAGTTCATTGTTCCATTTTAGTATTTTAGTACATAATACGAGGCACATATCGACCTCATGGTTCACCGGAGAATCCAACATTCACTAGATGATGAATGATCTGGGAGGGTGAACCTGGGTTATGCCATATATGTACTATCGAGCACGCCCACTACGCGCTATCCTTCATTACCTTCAACCATATAATTAGATAGCCTACGGGTGGTCGATTCGTGAAGTACTGTGATGCATGAGTGTGTATATCTGGTACATATTATTCAAGATTCGCCGAGTGCATTGCAAGGATGAACAACCCGCAAAGATGGAAAACTGATCAATCACGCTGTCCTAAAGGTTCTATAGGCAGAGGCAGAACAGGAGTCTGATTTTGTTAAACGCATTGTAGTTCTGTCTTTCCTAATTAGCGTTTTTCGTTCTTTCATTTGTGCGCCCTGAGGTTCGATCCCCATCGTTGTACACTTTTATTTCGATCGTCTTTACACATTTTTACACTGAGATTCCTCGCTGTCAATAAATTTGATGTGAATTAAATATTTTCGTTCGGGGGATTTTTAGAACGATTTTTTGATTCCATCCGGACACTCCCAGGAAAAAAACCAACTATAACGTGGAATTGGAACGTTTAAGAAAAATAGAAATTTGATGGACGAAAAAACTAGGTTGCGATATTTTCAGGAACGCTAAATGACGAACGAATGATGCTAAAGTTTGCAACGTTGGAATGCAACGAAACATATTTGATTTTCCTGATAATTCGTTCAATTTTTAATGTCATCCAAATTTTTCGAAGCAATATGCCTTTCGGGAGCGAAAAATCGATTATTTTAACATCGTAATTACATTCTGCACTTGAATAATTACTTTTGCCAAAGATAAAAAAGAATTCGTGGCATTCCAACGATGCAAACTTCAGAGTCGTGGAATTGATCGATATGATTTTTCAAGCATGAAGTTATCGATCTTCACCGTGCTTCAGACTTGGAAAACCCTGAATGTTGAAAAGTTTTTTTTATTGATGCTATCTTTTGTTTGCTAATTGAAAAAAAATCAGCTCTCAAATCCCGGATTATGCGGAGCCCGCTGAAATTTCTCTGACAATTACCGGAAGAAAAATCTTCACATTATTCTCTTTCATTGTTAAGGGCATCGTTAGCAACCATTGTACCGTTAGATTGGGAGACATCCGGATAGTTGGCTGTTTGGAACGAAGATTTCATTTTCGCGGGAGCCGAGGGGTAGCCCGGCAACAATTCGAGGACCATATCAACGATTGGCGCGGAGATACACGCTGGTATTCCGAGAGCCCATGACGAAAGGGATGCCCGTTCACGGGTCGATAACCTACCGCAGCTATTATGCAGATGTAATTTGGACGGCAAACACACTATGGGTAGTCCGATTCGCGTCCGACTGGCAGCTCCACCCGCCATTCTTCTTCCGGCCTAGCACTCTGTTCACCCGTTTTCAGTTAACTCGCGATTCTGCCACGCCTGCCCTGCCCTTCCGCCCTCAGTGCGTATGTATATCTACTGGTGCTGCAGCAACACCATCAGAGAACGGTGACTCAATTCCGAAATGTGCAGTTAACCGACATCATCCTGTATCATCCAAGCGCCGAGGAAGCAAAAAGATTTTTCAAACCAAAAATTCCCTTCCACAGCCAACTCCCCCTTTTTTTTTTTTAAAGGTCCATGGCGAGTGAAATGATACACAAATGATTTGCTAACGATTAAATCTTGTAATTGCAATGAATAAAGAATGATTTGATGTTAGTCTTTGATATGATTTAAAAAGAAACGTCGCGATTATAAAGCTCCGACATCAAGATCATGCATGAAACTATTGTTGCCATCGATAACGCAGTTCCAGAAAATACTAACCGCCAATATGATCAAGAAATTCATATCAACGAGGATATCTCTGAGCCAGCGTTATCGTGATTCAGGAAATGAGCAGATTCTCCGGATAATCAAGTTGCTGAATCTACTCCACAAGTCTATTTAATCACCATTTCTATTTTCTCTAAACATATGAATTTCTAATGACAGACGATCCTGAAGTTTGCATCGTTGGAATGCAACGAAATTCTGTTATTCCTTCAACAGAGCCAATAATTATTATTCAATATTTGGTCCGGCCAATAAAACGATTCGCTCTTGCGACCAAAAAACTCAATCGACTCAAAAAATTGCCAGGATTTTCAAAATTCAATGAATAATCAATAGTAAAATTGTTTTTCGTTGAATCTCCGCGTTGCAAACTTCAGAGTCATTATGACAAGGATGATGTTTTATTAGTTACAAACTGTGGTTTGTAACAATCGACCTTGCACAATGTTTTGATTTATAATTGAATCTGTTTGCATCATTCATCTGTTAATTAGTTCGATTGTGCGCAGTAATTCAATAAATTAATATTTGCATTCATGTAAACTCGTCGGGATTTATCGGTATCGTTACAATCGAGTGCGATCCGTCTAGGTCCCTGTCAACTGTGAAGATAACCTTCGAAGGATTAATTGTTTGTTGGAAATAAAAGTACACGTACGAAGAATGATTATCGCATAAACGAAATTTATGGTTGGAACTTTGGTTTGTGGCGTGTAAGAACTTGAGAAAAGCTCTCATGTGCAAGCACAAAATCGTGTACAGCGTATCGCATTAAAGAATTAGTAATCCGCCGTTTACCATACTCCGGTCCGGGTTTATCGTGTGCAGGTTTTCGTTTTGTGTTGAACCTCGTCACGGTGATTAAAAGTTGGTCTTAAAACGCGAGAACGATAGCCAGAGAGTGAAAGCAGGCGGTGGTTTTGTACGACGAAAGTGTCGATAAAGGTTTACAATTTTGCCTTGCATAATTATCGGTCAAGAAAATCTTTATGGGATCCAAAGTCGTAAAGCAAAGTATAAAACTAAAATTTCGTTTTTTTTCTCTCTTGCACTTTTGTTCCGTATCGGTCTGTGAACTCGAGTAGCGTCTTGACTTTTTTCTGAAGCGGATGAACACATGCATATTGTTTCTCCTCCGACTACCGAGGGGGCTCTATTACCTCCTTCATTGTTTATGACCCTTCGGGCTCGCCCCAGGTTTTTTTTCCGTTCAGATTTGACTTGGTATACAGTATTATTGCACCAAGTATAACGACGATGCTTAACGACATTTAAGAATGCCGCTTTGTACGTTACTTAGCGTGCAATATGAATCTCCGAATAACCGCTTTGTCACCCGAGTATAACGTGCGACACGCTAGACTCGCGGCGACGGAGTAATCGCGCCCAGGACATGTCATGGCAACTGCGATGTTAAAAGGTGAATTAATCGGAAATGTTTTTGTTTTTCTTTTTTTATACACCAGTCAACTATCTCAATGTTTTTTTTTTTGGTCACGGTTACATTTTGCACCAAGGAGTCGTAGTTACACCGTGAAAAAACATGATTCTTGGAATAACTCAAGCGTCAGTTGGTAATAAATTAGAGAAACTTTAATACACGTCTTCGCCATAGAACGGGGGTTGCTAACTTAATCCTACAGTGTTCTCTGCATGATGGACACATTCCTCCTCCATGAAAGACCTTTATTGTTGCCCTTGCGACGCGTACGCGGAAGAGAATTAAGTGCGAGACTGCGATAAGATGACAGTACGATGACGTAAGAGATTCAACTGCAAAGTCGACAAGGACGTGAGAGTGAAGCTGCTAAAGGAGACAGCGGATGAGAGAAAGAAAGAAATAGAGAGTAGGAGCGAAGTAGGCAAGAGGCGGGTTGACTCTAGCTTTCGCACGAAGTTCATTTTTATTCCAACTCTTGAGCCAGAGCCAAGGGCATGAATTTCGAAAGTTGCCTCCTGGCGGTTGAAGGAGAACTGAGGGCCGAGGAAAAGCCCAAAGGAACCGCGTCAAGTGTATATCTGTATATGTATGTGTGTGTGCGCACACATCAAGTACTTATATAAGACGAAGTATAATGCAAGAGTTTACATGGAAAGGCAAACGAGAGAGAGAGAGAGAAAAACTTGACTCCTGGCCTGGTAGTTCGGTCGGTATGAAAAGATATGTGCCAGCTCGAGCCACCTCATATCGAAGGCGTTATATCGACTGGATAAACCGCGAGACTCTGGTGCGCAGCTCTTACTCGACTTATATAGGTAACCAGCATTGGATCTCGCGAACCACCACATGGCTCTAGCTCCGGACAGCCGAGCTGTTCCGTATCTTCCACATACCTTCTGGCCTCTCTTCCTTTATCCGGTGCTCTTTGATCGCTTGCTCCCTCGAATACCCCTCGCTTGAGCACCGAGATGTAAAACTATATTTAACCTCAGAGTGCGCCACGAGAGTCTGTACGATAATCCAAAATCTTGAGCAAGCCAAGCGTATCACGGGAGCGCGCGAGAGAAAACGAGCAGCGACCGACAGAGAGGAAGAGTGAAGGATAGGGCAAGACGATTCGCGAACGCCCTCGAATATGCTGTTCTCATATCGATATACAGAGACGTTCGCAGCAAGTAGAAAAAGACAACCATAAAAAAACATAATTTTCTTAATCCCATTCGGTAATCATGTACATTTTCCAGAAATTGCACAACTCTACGTATCGCAATTCATTTGTGACACGGAAGAAAATGAGAAAAATCGGAATGGGGCTTCAATTTAATCTTCGAGCAAGGCTATAAATTCGCATCTGGAATTTAAAAGAAACACAACAGCTAGCGAAAGTAAATGGATTGAGAAGGAGGGGCTAGTCGACATTAGTGGAAATTACCACTTGACTATACACGCTACGGGTTCGGCAAAGTCTGCAAGACGCATGGATACATGCGCAAATGCTTCGCACCCTCGAGAGAGTGAGAACAAGAAGATGAAGAAGAAATTGTTACGGACATCGCCTTATTAGGTTACCGTTATCCAGGCATGGGCCCAAGGGGTGACAAAATATTCTTCGAGATTAACGCCCTTCCTTTCTGTACTCTCGCGAATCCAAACGATAATCCGGTATATACGTCGTGAGAAGTCGAGCTTCAGTAGCTCTGTTATATACTCCATAAGAAAAGAGCAGCAAGAGAGAGAGAGAGAGAAAGAGAGAGGGAGAAAGTTGCCGCATCGTTGCTGCTAGCTCTGCCGCCAACGATGACGCCGCCTCCGCTTTCCCCTTCTCCTTGACGCCGCCTCTGGCAAGAATGAAGAAGAAGCGTTTGCGTTGATGCCAAAACTTGCATTAGCACACTATCCGAGGATTATCCGGCTCTCCGTACATCAGAGGCTGTAGGGAGAGAAACGTAGACGAAGCATCCACTGCCGAAGGATAACCGAAGAAGAGTTCGCCTCTCTATACGCCTCGGCCTCGCAACCAGAAGCCCCCCGCGGCTCGCTTTGAGAAAATATAACTTTGCCCTCGATCCCGCTCACCTCTATACCATTCCAGAAAGAAAGATATCCTATATATGCACTCGAAAGATCTAAGGCGTCGGCGGGCGATATCGCGCCTACGTCATATCTATATCGCAATGTCCATGTGGATGAACCAGATGAGTATTTGATACTCGAGATTGGCGATCTTTGCTTTCAGTAAACCTCGTCGGTGGCGTCGATTTCAACGATTCCAAATATACTCCAAAAGCTGTTTAAAAAAGTCACAAAAAAACGAATGCATATTAAAAAAACATTTCGTTGAAACTCCTACAAGTTCCATAGCTTCGAGAAATATTCTATAGAACTGGCATCTCCTTAAATTTAATCTAAAAACACACAATGCACATAATCCATTGATTTGTCTTCATTGAGGTGTTATAACGCTCCGAAACCTGTTTCCCAAGAGCGATTACCTCGCTCGCGTTCCTTTTTCATGAACGGATCAGCGGAAATCTCGACCAATTTTCGGACACGCGCGTAGCACATGCCGCGAATGACATACAGAATCCTGCCGACGACCGAGTCGATGACTCTGAAGTTTGCATAGTAGGAATGGAACAAAATTATTTTTTATTTTTGGCAAAAATAATTATTCAAGTGCAGAATGTCATTACGATTATAAAATCATCGATTTTTGCCACCCGAAAAGCATACTGGCTCGAAAAATTTGGATGACATTGAAAATTGAGCGAATCGTCCATAAAATCAAATTTTTTCCGTTGCATTTCAACGTTGCAAACTTGAGCATCATCACGAACAGAGCAATTTTTGAAAATGTCAACTTGTACTTCGAACTACTCATTTCGCTCCCTCTTTGAATTCCGCTCATACCGCCGCAACTAACGAAGATCGAAAGAAAGCTCAATTTTTCAGCAGAATGGAAATATTTATCACAAAAAAAGCATGCGGGGTTACGCGATGGATTGGCCGAAACTGTCAGATACAAAATTCGAGGCTTCCGCTATCATTATACCCCCCACAATGAAACTGAAGCCGACGATATGGTGGAGGTAAGACGTTCGATTGGTAGGGAAAATGGTCGGCCGATGACAGGCGGAGTAGTCGGCCGGTCGATTCGAAAATAGACTCGTGGTTGAACTATGATTTCCTTGCGATGAGGCGGTGCACACGTGTCGTGATTCTAAGACTCCGGTCCGCGAACAAATATACGAAAGAGATTTGAAAAGTCGTGTACACAGAGGGACGTGTATACATACATGGATATACAAACAATGAAAAGAAACGAGGGAGAGATAGAATGAGAAAAAAATAAATAAATAAACGCAACCGTGTATATTTATCTATATATACGCATGGTACGATAACGAAAAAACGGTGAAGCAGTATTGGCTCAGGGACACAGATGAGGCAGGTCATTTCCCGGCATTCGGTTTGAGTCAAGTCACCGAATAACCGGCTATATATACACGGTCGGGGAAATCTTCACCGGCCAAGAAAGAGAAAAGCAGTTCTCTCAAGCGGGACCTCCTCATGTCCGTCGATTCGATCTCCAAATATCCAATACCACGAAAGAGTTTTCGGCTGGTCGCGCTCTGGAAAAGATGAGCACGGCCGATGGGTTTACATGTATATATAGATGTACAAATAGACATACAGAGGGAAAAAGAAGTAGTTGCAGTCACAGTTGGAAGCTTTAGGAGAAGGAGAAATCGATGAAAGAGAAATGAGCGTATACGAGAGCAGAGAAATAGAAAGAGAGAGAGAGAGAGAAGGTAAAATGAAGGAAGGAAGTATAGGAGGAGGCAAAGATTGGTTGAGAAGAAGGAAGTGAGTCAAGGCGGCGAATTGCGAGGCTGCAGCACCGACGACAAGGCTTTCCAAAAGACAAGACAAGTCTCGTATCGTTGTATGTGTATATGTATATAAATATGCAGAGGTATTTATACATACACAGGTATATACATATAGAAAGATACAAGTGCGAGAGGCTTCGGCTTTGACGTCCTGGCGTCGCGACGCTGTTTGCGCAGCACTTTCATTAGCCTGCCTCAAATTACTATAGTTCAAACACAGAGTGTGCTCTGTCCGGGCTACCATCACCGCACACCCAGGCCGCGGTAGTAACGCCGCCATCATCCTCCACCCCAACATAGCGCTCGCGATTCGTTGCTCGGATATTCCGAGGCGATTCCCCGTTTTGTCAAGGCAAATATCGCTCCTACGTACAGAGATAGAACCAAGAGGATCGACTATAGACGTAGCACACGAGAAGAACAAAGATAAATGGAGTGATTCATACATAGTGGGAGATCGAAAGGGAGTCAATTCTTCCCGATTATTCGGAGGGTGTCCCCGGGCTTTAATATCTTGCGTACGCGCAGGTAAACTTGTTACGAAACAATTGCAGCTACTACGTTGAGGCATTAGGCTGGACATAGAATTGCAGATAGTAATTAGAGAAGCGGATTCTAAAGTCGGAGTTGCAGAAGACAGTTTTTCTGCTGTGAGACTCGGCATCGCGGGCTGACTGTTCAGGAGACAGCTTTGCCAGTGATCGACAGGTTTTCCAAAAGTTTATAGGTTTTTTTTCGTTGACTGCAGCGGATCGGCCTGACGCTTATTGCTTCCGGAACAACTTAGTGCGCAGCAAAAAATAGGGTCGGAGAAAACCGCCCAAGTCGCCCTGCCGAATAGAACTGATGGGAAATAAAAAATAAGACTTTGGGCCGAAACGTTTTCAATGTGCTTTTGGTCGAAAGAAGAAATCATAGAGATCGTGTGCGGTGAGTTGCCATTGAGAGCAGCGGGAGGCTGAGCGGCGGAAAGATGAGAACAATCCGCGGTGAACAACCGGGTAGAGCGCGGTTATCGAAGCTTTTACAGGCGGTTCCAGCCCCCGTTCTCCAAAAGCTTGCGCTGAACAACCGACATGCTCATTTCAACTCTGGAGAGTCGTAGCCATACCTTCTCTCTGACGTCAACAAACTATTACTCCAACTTTGCCGACGGAATGGGAAGGGACGATTTTCGTTGATCCACTGGTAAAAGCTTCGTATGGAAAAACAATGATTACGCTAGGATATCGGCTGACCACACTTTTGATGATGTTTCCATATCGGTGGGCACACACATGAGCAACGCAGGAAAAGTGAAAACAAAAATGTATATATCCCTGATCATTCGAGATTACACTGTTTTTTTTTTCTCCATTTTTTTTTCAGTTGGTTATTTCAGTCCGGCAAAATATTGGAAACGTATCGTGCGGTATTGGGATTCGAATGTTTGTATTAGTTTGTTGAAGTTAGCCACACACCGCATCGTGTTCTCTTGTGAGTGTGAATATTTGGGTAGGGGTTTCATACGGAATTCATTCGTCTGGTTGGTATAACGTCGAGTACAAGCTGGCACAGGCGACATTCATCTTCCCACTGCGGATTCGACAGAGAGAGAAATAGATGGATAGATAGAGAATCGCCAGGGTCGGGGGGGGGGGGGGCAAACGTGAGACAAAATAGCACAGAGGGAGGCGGAAGAGAGAACGAGAGAGGAATTATATCGAACGGTTCGAGAACAGTTTGCGCAGAGCGGACATGTGTACGACAAATCCTCGGGGATTATAGGGAGCCGCGCGTGGGTTCTCTAACGCTCGCCGCGGTACACGTAACGCGTCCAACAACGTGCACGATTCAGGCGTGTGGACCGATCACGTTGAAATATGTCCGCGGCTACGAGATATCAAACCTTTGAGTTACGAGCGCATTCACCGTGGTAATCGAAGCGCACCTCCCCGCACGTTTTCACAATACACAAAATCTCTACGCAACCGGAGACTCGCAGAAAGAATCGATTTCCTCGATGTTGTTATTGCTGCTGCTGAGGCCATCGCGGAGCCGGAAAAAAGCTTTCAACCGTCACATCCACTGGAATATCACACTGCCAGTACCAACACAAAGATTCTCTCCTCGACTTGACACGAAAAAACAAAATTTTCTGAACAACAAAAATAATCAACGAAATTTCATTTAGATCAACACGTGTAAATAATTCTGAAAAA
The DNA here is from genome assembly GCA_037043255.1 of Diadegma fenestrale. Lineage (NCBI taxonomy): Eukaryota > Metazoa > Arthropoda > Insecta > Hymenoptera > Ichneumonidae > Diadegma > Diadegma fenestrale. The sequence goes on along the minus strand of CM073309.1, from coordinate 12,943,701 downwards.
TCAGATCAATCGTTTTTTACTTTCAAATTCAACGACGATGAAGAAAATAAAGAAAATGTGAATGTTCATGAGTCAACGGATAAAATCCGAGAGGTCGATTCCTCTATAAATTTTTCTCTCGAAAAATATCAGACAGTGGGCGAGTTTTGAGGAATTTCTCCGTTTACATAAATTATTCTGTGTATACGGAATGGCATGGAATTGACGCGTGTAGGCGGTAGCGATTTAATTAATGGAGTTAACGCCAGCAGCCTCTGAGTTATTCTACCAGCCTGTTTTGAACTACGTTTCGGAAAAAAAGATCGAGAGAGAGAAAAGAAGTCTTTCGCTAGGAACTTGTACAGAAATTCGTACGCGCGAGCACAGTCTAACCGAAAGACGAGCTCGATGCAACACGCAAATCGGTAACTCCCTTCGTTTTCTGGGAGTCGAGCAATCTCGTAGAATTTGAATTTGTCAAACTCCTGCCTCATCTCTGTCCCTCTCCACTTTGTCTTTCATTCATTCTCCTTCCGGTTGGTTCACGACTTTCCGTGCAGTTAGTGCAAAAGGTATGCACACATACATATACAGTCTGGAATTAATTCAGCGACGAAATGAACAGTAGTCGTGACACATCGATGTAGGGAGAGAGAGGACAGAGGGCGATGAGCGGGGAAATCAAAACGCTATGGAAACGGGTGTATAGGCGTCAACTAGGCGAGCCGATGCGAGGATATTGCCTCGACGAAAAGGCTCAGAATTTCGTTCCTCACTGGGGCCGGCCGTCGTCCTTGCGACGCTATTGAAGTCCGAGCCCAGCGAAGCTCGTTCATCCCTCGGGGCAAGGCGCTTCTCCCATATCAGGGTGGCCTACCAATTCCCCCGAAAGAGAAGAAGAAACAGAGATTGCCGAGTGAGAAAGATAGAGCGAATGTGACATCCCTTTCATTTATCAGGATCCGACATCTCGTCGGGTCGCTCGGATTTAATTACCCGAAACAAGGAAGCTGGGGGCGGCGGACAGATGGAATATTCGACTGTTGGAGACGCCTTTCCCTTCTTGCAAGCGCGCGTGGAGAATTGAAAATGTGCGAATTTAATGAAACACATAAGTCGTGTAAGAAAAATACCAGCACAATTATTCGTTTCAACGTTTTAAGTCGATAAATTGTACATGAGAAAAGTTTACACTTATGTCTGAAGGCTTGTCTAAAATTTATTTGATTCTAAAGAATTTAATCACTTGGCAATTGAAAGTATTTTGCAGTACAAATATTTTGAAAAATCCAATACGACAATTGATCGAAAATGAGTTAAGGCTGAGGCAGACACGTCTCGAGACAAAACTCTCCCTCCATTAGTTTCAATTCAAGGATACAAATTAACCAGAGCGATTCAGTTACCAGACGCAGCTCTAACATTTGATAGTCTCTGATTGATATAAAATTGATTAGGGTTTCCTCTTCTAATAAGAAAACGACATTTTTCGATATATTTTAAGGATGGTCTAGCATTCCAGCGTCCGTTTTTTATGATCCTGAAGTTTCCATCGTTGGAATGCAACGAAATTCTGTTATTTCTCTAGTAGAGCAAATAATTATTATTCAATATTTGGTCCGGCCAATAAAATGATTCTCTCTTGCGACCAAAAAACTCAATCGACTTAAAAAATTGCCACGATTTTCAAAATTCAATAAATAATCAATAGAAAATATGTTTTTCGTTGAATCTCAACGTTGCAAACTTCAGAGTCATCCATTTTTTTTTTATTCAAGTTCAATTAAAAAAGCCTACCGAGCAACATAAAAAACTTGATAAATTTAAATCCATGATACTCAACATCGATTAGCTGATGGAAAATCAATGAATACGAGAAAAACACATCCGAATGTTGAGGACGAACTGACAAATGCTAATTATCCAAAATTATTGATATCTTTTAATTTGGTTTCCTGTGGCGAAGTCACTTCGGCAGAGGAAAAGAGAATTCAATTAGAAGTTGGAGGATATCGTGGCAAACTGCTAATGCCAATGGTGGTTACTGTTGATGAGGTTTATTTAGTTTATTCTCCTACCAGTATAATCCATGAAGAGTTGATGGATTGGGCTGCAAGTTCGATTCACGAGTACATTCGGTTATCATCATGAAAAGTTTTACGGTGGATAATTCATCGTGAGGATTAATAATCGCTCGTTCATCCGTTTCCAGCAGTGCCTGATACTCGGCCTCATGTTCGCATGACTCGTGTATCGCCTAGTCGAAACGATGGATAATTGAAATTGACAAGAAAGGTGCTGCACGTATGAGAAGTTGGAATTATTCTTTGACGTTTTTCGATATTTTGGAGCACAATGACGTGGATCTGAGGGAGAAAGATTGGGAAGTGGAGAGCGAGGGACCGTGATAAGTTTTCCGGAGCCTTTTTTAATCTACGTATATTATGCTGACTGTGAATTCGTTAGGATTGATATAAATGAATTCACTCTGGAATGAGAAATGAGTGTGCGCGTTGAAGGAATAAAGCTTCATAGCTCGTTACAAGTTGACAGAGCTATTCTAGAGTTCTCGCGGTATTTGTAGCGTAGAAAGATGTAAAGTTACGATTGTATTCGTTTGCAACAATCGATTTGAAATTGGCTACGGCAGTCGAGAGCTCTGTCTCTCTCGTTCTCTCTCTCTCTCTCCGTCTCTTTTTCTCGCAACTTTCTTCGGCTACTGAGAAGAAAGAGAAAGGGAGGAGTGGGAGGATGAGAGAAAGAGAGAAGTTCGTGCGAATGTAAGCGAAACGGGAGAGAATCAGGGGGGGGGGGTTGGAACAGAGATATTTTCAAAGAGGTCTCGGAAATTGCCCGTCCAATTGAATCGCAAACAATATGAAAATTTGTTCGAGAGTTTTGATTATACAAAGGAGGCTGCTGCTAGCGATGCATAGGGCAAAAGGTGGATGAGAGAGTGAACGAGAACTGTGGGTAAAGGAAAAGCAAAGCAGCGTAACTCGCCATTGGGCTACGCGGCACCAAAGGGAATGGAGTTTTGCACGGAGAACGGCGAAGAACGGATATTCTTAGTTTTGTCCGCGGTGGATGGAACGGGAAAGCCACGTGGAGTAACAATGGGTCGCCATCAGACTTGCAAAACGGATCGGCGTTTTTACTTTCAAATTAAATTATTTTCTCCATTTCGTGTACGATTAATGCTCTTCAGGGGCCGAGGACTCGGTAATCGTCCTCGTTTTCTTCAGCTGGCGCACACCGGATATATCCATAAGGTCTGACAGAAAGGCCTCTGATAATCCCCATAACCCCTCGTAACAAGCTATTAAATCAAAAGAGCCAAAGAGAAAAATATTCTTCTTCGACTCACACGGAAATTTGAAGGGTAACCCCAAGGAAAATATATAAATCCAGAAAAAACGTTGAAAAAAGTTATAGACACTAAAATCTATTTCTGCAAACCCATTGGAACAGTAAAAAGGACTTCAATGACTAAACATTACGTCAAAAACATTCAGGATCCTTTTAATTTGGCCGACAACATGTCAAAACTTACGGGATCGACTATATCGTTTAAAAATCTCAATCTTTGCAGAATTCGCAATCGCAAATTCGCTCGATCCGCAAATTGCGAGAGAAAAAAAAATATTTTCCAAATATTAATTGATTACTGGTAAAATTACACGCGCCAGCGTTGCATTTGAACAAAATAACAATTTTGTAAACGTTTCTTGAAATCTGTGTTGCCAACCACAAAAAATTTTCGCTTTTGATCGCCATGAAGATTTGCAAAACATTTTTCATCATTTGACTATATCTTCGGACCACAGGACGGACTGAGGCAATGATATTATTATTTTAAGCAAACGCGACTATGTATCCAAGACTCGTGCGACCGAAACCCTGGCAAGGATATAGCGGGGGAAAGATATTTACTGGAGCCTAGATGGCAGATAGCAACACGGTTTCCTTCACGAAAGAGGATTCGCGGGGATATCTTTGGAAGGGTCTGTGCCAAGCCGCAGTTATCTAACACCAACGTAAACCATTAAACAAACGGAACGTTTATAATAGCCCCATATTATACGTTCCAATCTCCTTGTCAAATATTCTATCATAGGACGACTTGGTTTATTGCGGCTATTTGTCTGCGAAGGAGACTCGGTGATGATGGCTTGGCCAAATTTTCCTTTCGCTCGTGCGGATAAATCTCTAAAGAACGAGAATAAAAAGTACGACCGGTAGAGCTGGCATGCAAGCGAAAACAAACAAAATAATGTACCAAATTCATTAACTACTATGAAGAATTAATCGAGAGTTCAATTGGCGTGAGTATAAAAATAAAAAAACATTTGCTATCAACTCTGTAGAGAAAAAGATCGTCCGCAGTTTCCACTCAGATGGTTCAATTGCTCTTTTTCCACGTGATTAAATTAGGATTCTACCATATGTTCTCGTTGACCCAGTGAGTTCATGTGAGCCGTGAGGCGTACGGGATGTCACTAAGAAAGGTTATAAATAACCAGAAGCGGTCAGAAAACCAGGGTCACGAATCTGCCATCGCGGGCATTTTTCGTGTTTTTCGTTCCATTTTAAAATATGGCAGTAAGACTGAGTATTCCGACAACTACGGAGGCGACGACGCCACAACGGGTTGGTAGGCTGTGTGCGAGTTATACATAGGCAGAAATGCCAGGCACTATCAGTGGAAGAGTTCGTTCTGACTAGCAGGCTGAAAGGGAAGCAGATTAGAACCCGGCAATCAAGCCAATTATACACTCCGGTGACGCTGACCCAGCTCCTCTTCCAGTTCTACCCTTTCACTCTGGCGCGCGACGTTGTCGGGCTACATGGTGACCTCACCTCCTTCTATATACAGACTATATGTGCTGCGTCCCTTCGACTCCACCCCCAACATGCACGCTTTCTCTTCGTTTCTCGCTCTGTCTGTCTATCTTTTCATCCGTCTCTTTCATTGTCCCTTTTTTCTTTTACTGTATTTTTCTTCTCCTTCGTCCCTACTTTTCTCCTTACTGCATCACGAACGCTTTTTCAACCTCGCTTCGTTCTCAGCTTTCCGACTCCGTCACAAACTCTAAGACGCTTCCTATACGTACTATACGTCTGACTAAAGCCCCACAACGTTCCAGCTCCTTCTACTCTCTGCCCGGTGGTGCCTGAACTACCACCACCAGCCAACCTCCTCCAGAAACTCATCAGACCGCTGGTAATCCCCGTGGTATCCTACGTACGTAGCCTATATATACACACACCGTATAAGCGTCCTATGTGCCAGCCTCCAACAACGAATTGCTCTTGAAATTAAGCGATGCTCTTTACGTATACATGCATCGTCTCAGGATGATGCGACAAATTTCTGTCCGACTGTCCCGAGCGAAATATCGCCCAGCCACGTTATTTCTTCTTCATTAAAATTAAAATAAATCACAAGAAATTGCACGCTTGAAATTTATCACACGAAATTCCATTCGTAGACTCAAACGTGCCTCCGTCTTTAAAAACAAAGTGAAAAAACGTAATTCGACATTTTTGTCTCGTGATATCCGATAAATTCTGCACATTCTGTAAGCCTGAATAGATTGAATTGTTCAACAGAAAATAGCGCGTGGATGGCGTGAGAGCATACGATATCGAATTTTTTCAGGGATGAATCTTGTCGAGTTAATGAGAAGCACTTTGTAACCGTTGAATAGCCATTTTGGTGGGCAGTTCTCTCGGAGAAAAACGCAGTGGGCGAAGGAGAGAAAAGCGAGGAAAAGAATGGAAGGGTTTTCCGTAGGGAGACAAACGTGAGCACAAGTTCTCTGACTGGTTAGTCAAAAACTGAGGGCAAGGGTCGTGTGGTGAAGAGCCTCGACGGTTAACTCTTCGGAGACGTTCCACGAAAACGAACGGGTACAGCAAGAGACGAGGGATAGCGAGGAAAGAGTCCATCCAAAAGTGCCGAGTGGCAGATTGCAGCCTGGGTCTTTGGAGGATCATCAAATTAGCGGGAGAGTCTTTGAGGGTCTCTCTTTCTCTCTAACCCCCTCGTTCATTTTTCCTCTTGTATGGAGCTGCTCGACCTTCCTAGCTCGTCAGCCGCTCGACGAAATTATGCCCTCGCTACCCCTTCACCGAATCGAGCTGCAGTTTGTCGTTCGTACCATCTTCCAGCGAGTTTGCCCTCTCGCCGTGAGCGCACATTATGCTCCCTAGCCGTGTTTTCATACGAAAGAGAAAAAGAGAACGAACGAGAGAATCTTGACTGCATAGTTGCACTCTTGTCAGTGGTAAATTAAATTTTTCTCCCTCAGTTCTCATAGTCAAATAAAAATGACCACATTTATCACACAATAAGAAAAGCATCCGTTATTTCAACATAAGTTACCGGAGGATTCTTAACGAGAGATTAGCGAAACTGTAAATATGACAATGTATTCTTTGGTAGCTGCAAAAGTGGCAGCGTTGCATGGGCATTCGCTCGGTACGTATACGTTACATGCTAAATATTTTTAACCCAAGGTACACAAAGCGCGTGAATGTTTTATCGCGAGACAGCCCTTTTGCCTCGGGGTGGCATAGACCTCCACGACCATGTGTGTGCGAGTGCACGTCAATGTCTACATATATATACACGCTTGTATATACATATTGAATATATACAGCCCCGAACACCCGTATTTCTAGTGAGTATGAACTGGGGCAGAAACACAAAGCGTGTCCACTGCCTGCTGACTGAGATACCGCCAACAATGCTTAAACGCATGACGAAGAGAGCACCACACATGTTCTGTATGTGTGTACGACACTTCAAACGTACACAGACAGACGCACGTATACCCACACCGCCGAAAATCTCTCGCTCGGTCTAACTACATCGCTCGCTCTCTCTCTCTCTCCCTCTCCCTCTTCACTCCCACAAATTTCCATCAAACCTTTTCTCTATTTTGTGAAATACGACGAGCCAGGCCCTATACAAATTTCGTCAACCTCTCATGCAGTTTATTAATTTGGTCGCGACCTCTTTCTGTCCAGATTTATGCGATAGTTGCAACTCGTTTTGCCCTTATGCACAATGATTTTTTTTTTTGCACTCCATGCTCGAAGAAATCGGTCGGTTTTTATCATCAAAAAAGTTATGACAACAGGATTAATGTTCTTTTTTTTCAGGATCATATCCACAATTTTCTATGACTCTGGAGTTTGCATCGTTGGAATGCAACGAAATTCTTTTTTATTTTTTGGCAAAAGTAATTATTCAAGTGCAGAATGTAGTTACGATGATCAAATGATCGATTTTTGCCACCCGAAAAGCATATCGGCTCAAAAAATTTCGATGACATTGAAAATTGAACGAATCGTCAATAAAATCAAATATTTTTCGTTGCATTCCAACGTTGCAAACTTCAGCATCATAATTTTCTGACTTTGACGCAGCTCAGTTCTCGTAAAAATTTCGTGTGGCTTCCTCATTCACTTTTAGACTGGAAGGAAATGAAAAATACGGTGATTGTAAAAAATTTCGAGCGGAACCCGAAGGCAAGCAATCGTCTTGAAATATTTTCGATAATGAAAATTACGATTAATGCCGAATTGACGAATAGATTTGGTAATTTTTCGCTCCAATTGGACGGTCGATTGGCTATTGACGTGAATTATTCATTAAAATGAAGGCCAAGTTTTGAAAGAATGTTTTCGTGGCGTGTGTGGTTTTTGGCTTCCGCAATCCAAGTGACAAGATGAGGTTGAATTTGTAGAGTTTATTCGTGCTATAGCATAGCTAGGTGTGGCGTATAAATATTTGGATCGAGGGATGAACGTGTGCAGCAGTTTATGTACGTACGCCTGGAAGTAATTTGAATAAATGCTTGAGTGTGAGGAGCGAACAGGAATAGTAACGAAAGTGACCAGCTATACAGAGTGAATATCGGGACTGATGCGATTGGCTGGTCACGGGTAGAGTACAGCCGTCTGGAAATGGTAATGGCTAATGGGTAGCCTCGAGTGTTTGCCCGATAGTCGTATTTTTAGTAATGCGCTGGAATCCCCACTCTTCCCTATCGAATACACAGTGTATTCGTTGAGGAGTATAACACAAAAAATCTCTCTATATCTCTTTCGTTTGGACCAGAATAATGGAAGATTGAACGTATTTTTTGTCCGAATGAAATTTTTTTTTCCCCACACACTCCCATGTTTTTTCAACTCCGACAAATGGCCGAACGTATAACCAGTACGCGTAAAATCTTATTATTTTCAGGCTAAAATGCACGAATCTCGAATTACTAAACAGTTTTCGCGAATTTAACGTTCGAGAATCGATATTTAGTTCGGCTTGGTTGGGCGTTTCACTTTCTCGCCACAAAATATTTTACTGATCATATTTTTATTGTGTTTTTTGAGTGAAAATTATTCGAAAAGTTTCAGTTCCCACTCTCATGATCTTGCGATTCATTCGCCACAGAGAATGAACCACAAAATGGAAAAAAACTTTCACTGACAATATCGTTTCGATGATTGGATTCGATCAATGAATTTAGATTATTCTGGAACCCGCTGGTCGGAGCTTTTTCCGTCAAGTTCGCTCAGACGTTTCGGATTTGGAAATTTTGGGCAACGCGAATGAGAAAGCGAATGAAATTTCAATCTTATGCCGATCAAAACGGAGATAAAAGTGTGAAGTCACTTTTGTTTCGCGGTTCCAATTTTGAATGTGCAACGACGCGGCAAGAAGAGGAAAGAGAATGAAGAGGCGAAAATAGGAGTGGCGATGCCTCTGGCAATGCCCACGACGATGACTCTCGAGAGTTCGCACAATAAAATTCTCTCGATTTTTCCGTAAAGCCAAGAACGTCTCACGTATTCGGAAAAGTTGACCCGAGAGAACGCTCAAGCGAGACTCTGTCTGTTTCTTTCGTATATACTTGCTCCACACGGCGGTGCATCCTCCTCGACCCCCCTCCGAATCGCGAAACCGTACATATAACTGGCGTAAGGTAGAAAAGAACTTTGCCCGATCAAACTTTAAAAAAGTGAGAGACATTATTTCTCGACCTTCGGGACATATTCAATTTCCTCCTCAGCAAGAAGGAAGCATGAAAAAAGAGGAAAACTCCCATCGGTGCTCCGGCATAGCCTCAGGGTACACGAAACGGCCGCTGCTACTATATATCTCTTCTACCCTCAGCGCAATGTTGCACAACCCTCACGCGGTCCGTAATCCGCCATATTTATTTCACCAACTGGGCTACTTTCCCAAAATCCTAACGAAATATTGTAGAATCGAACTTTTCTCTCATCTATATGGAATTACAGGGCAGCGTTGAATAAAAATAATTAAAAAATAAATTCCAATCCGTTAATTCATGAAGAATCAAAGCTGCCGATGAAACAAAATCATTGAACACACGTGAAAAATAGAAATGAAACCGAAATCTCAAAAATCCCTTGAAAATCGGAAAAAAAACGAAGCTATTTAGTTTTTTAGCAATTGCAATTCGGGAAATTTCGTTAAATTCCACTAGGTCGTTGTGCCTCGAAGAGAAAACGAGTTATTTCCGTTATTTTCAAATACGACAATCGAGAATTTAATTATTGATGAAGCTGAAGATGTATCACGTCCCTGGGAGAATGGTACGTGTCTTGCGATTTCCTTTTCTGTATCAATAACGTTGGAGAGAAGGTGCGCAGTAGCATCTCTGAGCAGTGGCGAAGCTATCCGCGCGATCCTCCCACTGGTACCGAGGAACCTCCATTGCAGGGTTAATATCAGGCTGATCGTCAGTCCGCGATTTGCATGACAATCGAGTCTTCCCAGTCTCTGAGAACCCTGGGGGGATTGTCTTCATCGGCTTCTTTGTCGTCGTTGTCGTCGTATAGTCGGACTCGTCCCATCTTCGTGGCTCGGGCGTCATCACTGTGTCTTTATAGGCAAAAGTTTCCCATTCCTCCTTCCGATAGTCATCAAAGAAACGAACGAGTGCGACAGAACGCGTGAAAAAATAAAGAGGCACAAACTGGAGAGCAAGTGAAAGAGGGAAAGTGAGGTCACCATAGAAATTTTCCATCCATGCTTTTACCGATCCCACACAGTGTAATATACATAGTGCCGTTTCACATTTTCAAACCGAAACTCGCCTAATACATACACAAATATAGGACATTATGTAGCCTAAATATATATGCACGCACACACGTACACACTCATGCGGATATAAATTTACATGCACACTCTTACGGAGCGTATATAACCGGTGGGCTTGATGCAGCCTTGTGAAGTTAAGAGCCCTAATTAAATTCAGTCTGGGTACTCTTCTTATACGAAGCCCTGGTCCATCGTTCATTAAGCGTCGCCGGATCAAAGTGATATTCCTCTCGTAAAGTAGTTCTACGTCGGTGGAAAAGCATGGGCATGACATGCCATACCCGATACTAACATGAGAACGCTACCAACTACCCCCCTTAAGTGAGCACCTCCCACGCATCCCACACGAGTTTGCCGGCTTCCTGTATAGCTCCTCGCTGCCTCTGAACAGGGGCTACATGTTCCGCCACGTGAGAGTACCTTCACGGCAAAAGTTAAGTGTTCCAGATACAACCCTCACCCACACACATACTAATACACCAGGATATTTAACTCCATCAACCCTGTGTGAATTTTTTATAAATCTTTTCGTCGATTAAGTGTTTCTTCCACGTCGACAACACATCGATTACTGGGATTCAGAATTACGTCGACGTGACAAATGCTGTGAAATTTATTATCCTGAAGTTTCCATCGTTGGAATGCAACGAAATTCTGTTATTTCTTCAGCACAGTCAATAATTATTATTGAATATTTGGTCCGGCCAATAAAAGGATTCTCTCTTGCGACAAAAAAACTCAATGGACTCGAAAAATTGCCACGATTTTTAAAATTCAATAAATAATCAATGGAAAAAATGATTTTCCTTGAATCTCAACACGTTGCAAACTTCAGATTCATGTGAAATTTAGTTTGCAACGGAAAATTCGTGAAACATCGGAAAAACGAAGGAAAACGTATCGTCAACTGTACTTTTGTATCTAGTGGAAAAATATCTCATTATATTCACGATGGAAATCGCGGTCGCAGTTTTCAGGGAAATATTCAGGGGTATAGTGATCATTTTCCCGGACAGCTGGATCTTGTTGTATCAAACGGCTTAAATTATTGAAGATATGGTGCAAATCGTACCAGTAGGTCATCGTAAAGATATGAAATTTCCGGATAGGCGATGAAGTCGACCATGGCTGTCTCTCGTGATCACCCGTTACCCACGACGCTATGAGGAGACGGTCCGAAAGAAATGCTGAAAAATGCTTATTATCACGAACGCAACGCACTTGACACACACAACCACCGGCACTCACTGATTTTTCTCGACGTCTTGAAACTCTTTCCCTCCCTGTGTCACACTCGTCAAGAGTATCTCAATTTGCCTTTCTTCTGCCTATTCACAAACTCGATTTCTCTATTTATTCCTTGATGTCGCACGTACAACTTTTCTGTCTGCGTGTACGTTCGAAAACTTTATCACTGGACACACACGAGAACGAAGTAACTGCGCAGACGCCCGTAATGTTCACGACACCGGTACACCACGCGTTCGCCAAGTCAGATTTATTCAAACTTTCGAAATATAATGAAATAAATGTCAATTGATATTTTCGTTATGAGACCAGAACAAAAAAAACGTTTCTATTCAAGATTTTTCGTCGCCCAGTTGAATCGTTTGTGAAAGGATACAAAACCGTGGTGAAATTTCGTCAATCCCAAAACTACCGAATCACTTTTTTCCTGTCAAATTTTCATCCCAGGAACGATGGGGATGAAATACCAAAAGACAGAATCGAAAGTTTGCAAAAAAGCTGTGAACCACGTGAGACGTTCCCGCGTCAAGATAAGTTCTGTCTCTCGCTATCTTTTTTGCTTTCAGTCTATCACTAGCCCGATAACGCGAGTATCACGGACGCAGATGGATGAAACATGAACTATGATCCGTACACGAGTTGTTTTTTTAGGTATTTTTTTTGCACTTTTGACGATGAATGAAGAATACATTCAATGATAAGAACAGGAAAAACAATGAAGCTTTTGCAAAGGATACACGCGCGAGAGCGCGGCTTGTAGAGGGTTCGGGCGCGTAACTGCGACTAGACTGTCTCGTGGACTCGGACAGCGTACGGAGAACGGGATATATCCGCGTCGTGGGGGCTGACGTGGAGTCCACGAGGCGCGCACGAGGGCGGCGGCGTCGTCGACGGCGGTGAACGGCGGCGGTGGCGCGGGCGTCGGCGTTATCGTCGCTCTCTTTCTCCCTCTCTCTCCGTCTCTCCTTCTCGTTCACACCGATAGAGGAAGCAAAGGACAGAGAAAGTACCCCGAGGGTCTTTGAAGGGGTTGAGGAGGTGCAATGAGAAAGATTTGCGATTGGTGCGAACGAGAGCGAGAGAGAAAGATGCAGCAGCGAGTGAAAAAGCAGAATCACACCAGGGTCAGGATCTCTCTTCCCCTCTCTCTCTCTCTCTCTCTCGCTCTCTCCCCGTCTCTCTTTATCATTCTGTCTCCGTTCAATTTCTCTCTTCCTCTGCGTCTCTCTTCTTCTCCAACTCTCATTCCATCTGCCGCTCTTGAGGAAGGGTGCTTTGCGAAGCGAAAGCACGAGAGTCTATAAGCTCGGTCACTGAGGCGGCGTCGCCACTCGGCCTATCTCCTTGCAAGTGACTTCCACCCCCTTTCCCCTCATACCGCCCCCTTCATGGTTCTTCTTCTGTCGCGCTACCTAGCAACCCCTCTCTATTTCCCATTTCGCAAACCTACCCCCTGCTCCTTCCTCGATTTTCATCCCTTGCCGAGCATCTTCTTCCCTTTCGCACCCTTCGCTGCCACGTAGAAATTAACCCTCCCTCTGGTTATACTACTGTAAAGTGTATCAATGTGACAACGAACATCATTTCATCCACGATATCTTTTATCAGTTTTCCAAACAAAGTATAAATAATCCAAACTGCTCGTTACAAATCACACTTCGAATGTTAATCAGCATCCATGAAAATTTATTTTCTCTATTTAATCCTCAAATGAAATGAAAAATTCTAAATGATCAAATTTCATTTCCCAAGTTGGTTCTCCATCGTAAGCAACCAATCAACGTGATTCTTAGATCGATGGGATTAAACTAAGAAATAAAGCGAAGCAACTGTAGGAAAGAAGAATTTCTGAACTGAAAATACACAATATGCAACATATTGAGTAATTGGAGGAAAAAAATAATTGAAGATCCCATTTTTTCTGACACATGCAGAGCGAATGATTTCGAAAATGTTTGCTACAGCTCTAACGCTCTTCCCATGGACCACCTCCGTAGAATGTATGTACAAAATTCGAACGAACTATAGTTTTACGTGTTGTTAAGGAGTTCTGAAACACTGAGATCATTAAAAAGCGTGAACAAATAGTGTTTGTGCTCGAGACTGTAATAAATGGTACGGGACAATATTAAAACTCGTGCTGATCGCATAAATTTGTGGAGATAACAACAACTCAGGCCTTTTCAATGAAATTACTATATGGCTGATTTTCCCAGATAACCAGAGTGTCTATATGAAAACGCTGTCTTTCCAGGTTCGAAGAAGCTCTATTGTGATAATAATTAATTCCTCTTATATTGGATATTGGGGTTGGATATTGAAAAACAAGTCAACGCGGCAGCAGCCCCCGTGGCGATATTGCAGCAACAGTAACGTTTTTTATTTCGAGCTAATTTAAATAATGTCGTATCAACTACCAATTTTCGAGTAACCGCGTTCCGGGTTATTTTCGGTGACAACTTCAGGAGTAACGATTTTTTTTTCCAATATTGATTAACAGTCTGTTCGACCCTGAGTTGACGTCGCGGTATCGGCGCAATTAATGCCAAGATCCATATAGAACGGCGACGGAGATTAATCATTTTTATATTTCCTAGAGACCTTCCATTTTGAAAGCTGCACCATTGCATTGTTTTTTCCCACGACTGCTAAGGAAACTTTGAAAATTCCAGCCCATGAGAGAAAATATTATTTTCATTCAGTTTCAAACAGTATCATCATAAAAACTGTGGCCATGCCAAGTGTTGATGACTCTGAAGTTTACATCGTTGGAATGCAACGAAATTCTCTTTAATTTTTGGCAAAAGTAATTATTCAAGTGCACGATGATAAAATAATCGATTTTTGCCACCCGAAAAGAATATCGGCTCGAAAAATTTGGGTCACATTGAGAATTGAACGATTCATTAATAAAATCAAATATTTTTCGTTGCATTCCAATATTGCAAACTTCAGCATCATGAAGTGGTGCACGCCTAAGCGATTTTGTAAAATTGTGCTGAAAGTATAAAATTCAACGAAAATATGTAAAACGGCTCAATAATTTGATATAAATGAATGCAAATCGGTTTACACGCAGGAATCAAGAATTCGTCAGTTTCCGAACAAACTTTGAGACACCCTGGGGCAAGCGAGTATTAGAATTTATATTCGTTGTATATGACAGAATGAAAAAAAAAAAGACAATCTTTCATGATTATTTTCACGTCGTAAGGAACGAGATTTTCAATTGCTATTGGAGAATTCGAAGATGATTAGAGTGTTCCGAACAATTAAACAAATGAGTTTGAATAGCAAGAACGATGGACAAGTCGATTTGTTTAAATTTGCATAATTAGGTGTTTCATAACACCTGCTTGTATTATTCCACAGTAGTAATCGATAAAGGCTGAAAAGATCAGGTATAACACAGAATGAAACTGCCGAGCGAGCACCAATGAGCAAAACTCTTCCGGAATGATATAACAAAGAGGGCGAAAGCCTGTAGTTGAGCACTTGAACAGCAAGAGCGATGTGCCAGAGAAGAGGGTGAGGAAGTGAGAAAGATGGGAAGAAAGAGAGCAAGAGTCACAGTCGCGCTTGTAGCTTCGAAGGGTGGTGAGACGCAGGTGCACACCGGAAGTCGGCAAAAACTTGGTTAGGGAGGAACGCAAACAATTCCTGGCTCGAGCCCGCGCTCGCCGATCTCTATTCGCATTGTGCTATATATGCTGTATATGTGTTACACATTGCTATTTCTACTGGTTCACGAGCCAGCCGTCTGTGCTTTAACACGCGTTTGGTAGAATTATTCTCCTTATGCAAATGAGCCGACGTCGAATGAAATATCTGCGGGTGGTCGTTCTCGTTGATTTTCACTCGTTCATTTATTCTCTCTCTCTCTGCCTTTTCCTTCTCTTTTCCCCCCGAGAAAATATTCTCCTGCACCTCGACTCTTGAAAGTCGCGGATTCTATAGCTTATAGCTCTATATGTTTCTCTCACTCTTCGTCTCTCTGCCACCCTCTAGCCCCTCGCTTAATACAAACCCCTTGCTACAAAATCTACCACCAAGGAATTTCTTTCGTTACACGAGCAGTACGATTCTTTTGCTGGCACACTCGCGCCCTCCAATTACAACCTCGTAAATCGGCCTTCCAATTTGTCGAGCTACGCAATCCTACGAAGCTTCCCCGAACGGCCGACTGAATTTCGACGTGCCTTATCGCGCACACCGGGCTCGCCAATGAATATATACGCGACTGTCCGTATATTACAAATGTATATATGCAGCCGCGTATATATAAATATATATCCAAGTACATGCAGAAATGAGAAAAAGGGGAAGAGATGTTGTACGCCAATTCTTGGCCCACATATTTTTATACCGTCGATCGCCCTTTTACCCTCAATAATTAACAGAAAAATAAAAGAGAGAAAGAAAAAATAAAACAAAATTAACCCAAGACTCTTATACATAGCCGAACTCTGCCGAGTATCGGCGGAAGCGACCGAGGCGCCGAGCCAGCGATCTCCACCGTGGACTCTAGTCACGCCACATCGCTCGAACGGCGATTGGCTGGTGCGCCAGTGGTGGGGGACGCCGCGGCGCTTGGTCGAGTTCGCCTATATTAAGCGGAGCGAACTCGAGAACTTGGTCACTTGCCTCCGATCTTCTACGCCGCACGGGCCGAAGGATCGAGAGCCTCAGGGTTTCTATGCTGCTAAAGCTGAATACCCCACGAGTCGCATCCCAACTCTCTCGAACGCCGACCAGGCTGAGAGAATATTCTCAAAATCGCTTAACCCCGTCTACGCCGTTAAGGCTAAACGTTGTATTAACTTTTCTCATTCTTTGCTTAAACGCCTTTTACGTCGACAAGACCGAAGGGGTTCCTTAATTTCCTTTTTTTTTTTTTAAGAGTTTTTATTCTTTCTTTCTTTCCTAATATCCTTAGTTTAAGATATTTTTCAGTACGTGTAAATATTCTCTCAAAACATATCGTTAGAACTAGTTTCAAATTATTCTTAATAAGTTTTACGTCGTATTAGACTCCTGTACACAGTCGAACTCTGCCGAGTATCGACGAAAACGACCGAAGCGCCGAGTCAGCGATCTTCGCCGTGGGCCCTGGCCACGCGACTCCGCGCGTACAACGATTGGCTGGCGCATCAGTGGTGGGGGACGCCGCGGCGCTTGGTCGAGTTCGCCTATATAAAACGGAGCGAACGCTGGTAGAGCGCACTATTCTCTGGTCTTCTACGCCGCACAGGCCGAAGGACCAAGAGCCACGCGGGTTTTTACGCTGCTAAAGCCGAACACCCCACGAGACACAACCTCAAATCATTCTCGCGATCTCACTACGCCCTTTACGCCGCTAAGGCTGAACGGTGTATTCGTTTAATTTCCCCTTTTAATTTTTTTTCTTTTTTCTCACGCCTTCTACGCCGCTAAGGCCGAATGGAAATTACTTTTTTTGTCTTTAATTCATTCGTCTTAGAATAAAAATCGCACAGCGAATCTTTGTTACCAAAAATTGTTACTTTATCACGACTACAGAATTTATCGTCGTTACTCTTTCTTTTGTTCCTTTATGAAAAATAATTAATTCATTAATAATCATAGGCTTAAGTTTTTTTCGTTCTGTTTTTTTTTTCTTTTGTTTGTTCGCGCCCGAGAAAATCTCGATCATTCTTCGAATAATTTATAATTTATTCATTTTTTTCGTAAAATACTCGTGCAAAGTCTAAATAAAAACAAAAAGAGTTTTTGTTACACATTCTATCCACTTAAATCTCTATCAATTGATTATTACCCTTCCTGCTCAATCTATGACGAAAGAGGAAAGGAAGCAACGCCGGCGTGAGCGTCGTATGACAAAAAGGCTCGCGGGATTCGCCAGCGAACTGTTACTTCGACCCGGTGTGGATCCTCGACAGGGTATTGTTGTCGCTGGTCGGAGTTGGGAGTTGCGACGGGTGTCTTGGTCTCCCACTCGGGAAAAAATTCGCAGCGTCGATTCTTCATCTCTGGTTCCATTGCCAGCCTCAGAAATCGGAAACACTGTTACAAGTCGGGTGCCTGACGTCGCTACGCTCCCCCCTCCCCCCCCTGGTCCAGAGTCTATTCCACCTGAACTCTCCATCGAACCTCTCGCCGAAGATCTCGACCTATCTCCCCCTCTCGCTACTTCCTCACCTGCACCTACGTCAACGGTCGTCCCTCCCCGATCCTTGCGCCGTGTATCCGTTCCGCTAAAGCGCGTCAAAATTCCTCTACAAGAGAATCGGACAAACCATATCATCTGCACTCGAGTCACCACGAGGCCGGCCAAGGTCGGAACTGGCGATCGGTCAAAGGCAAAAATCATCGAGATTCCGACACCCGCGAGAGACCCCGAAAACATCAAGCCGCCTAAAGAAACTACGAAACGAACCCTCGTCCGACTCCCGACGCGCGGCAAGCGTTCGTGGTCCGACTCGTGCGTCGCTTCCACCGTCGTCTCTTCGGAAAAAGCTGCGAAATTCGAGTGAAGTCGCTCATTCACACTTCGCCGTTCTCATCGTCGCTCGCTCTCGTTTCGCTGCTCTCATCTTTATTGCGATAAGAAAATACTGCCTCGCCTTTCGCATTGTTGCCAATGCCTCGTCGTCAATAAATTGGTAACAATTTGGCGCCCAACGTGGGGCACGTGAATATCGATTCAATCCACCACAAGTCCCTGAGATAACGTCCATCGACCGATGACAGTGAAGAGGACACCAATTCGTTCCTCGGCTCGTTTACGCGGTCTATCACCACCACCTCCAGAAGTGGCACAAAATCTGGTGGCGCCCAACAACATCGTACGCGGCCTCGACATGGCCGAAGGTAATAATATCGCTCGCGGCCGGGATATGGCCGAAGTCAACAATATCGTTCCGGACCCCAACCTGGGCGAAGTGAACGACCCCGGACCAGCAGTTCGGGACGTAAACGAACACGTCGACGGTGCACAAAACTTAGCACCGCCAGGAAATCAACTTCAACTACCAATCGCACCGGGCGATCAAATAAATCAGCCGCTCGCGCAGCAAGCGCAAGCCGCAAATATACCGGATCTGGAACCACTACTTCGGGCGCTGCAAGCTTTGCCACCTCGACCTCTCCTACCTACGTTCGGTGGAGCGGATCACGAAGACCCAAAACTCTTCGTACGAAACTGCGAGGAATATTTTCGTGTGGTTCGGACTCCGGAAAACATCCGTACGGCAACAGCGACCGAAGGATTGAGGGGCGACGCAGAGCGTTGGTGGGCTACGTACCAACCGCTCGATTTTGACTGGGGAAAATTCCAAGAGCTGTTATACAGCAGATACGATAATCCGGGAATCATCTCTCGACTCCACGCGCAGCTTTATTCTCGAAAACAATCCGAACGAGAAAGCGCAGGGCAATTTCTCCAGCAAAAAATTCTCCTCTACAGAAGAATCCGGAGCAACGACGAAGAGAGCGTCAGGGTCGCAACGTTGCTAGAGCTACTGAGGCCGAGTCTACGAATGGTGATCCGACCCTCGAAACCACAAACGTTAACGAATCTCCTCTCTCGGGCAATGGAGGCGGAGTACGATCTGGGCGAACAACAACCGGCTCCGAAGCAGAAACGGGAGGACCCGCCAAAGGCAAACCCACCTGCTCCGAAAGCACCGGGCAACACATCGACGTTACCGAAGTGTTGGCATTGCCCCGAAGATCACTTCCACAAGGACTGCCCGGTGTGGATTCAAAAACAGAAAGATCGCGCTCAACGGCCGGAAAACTCAAACAGGGCGGTGGGGCAGCCCGAAGCCACCACCCAAAGCCCGAAGTAGGGCACACCGAGCTCCAGGACTCTCGCGCTCACTGTCTACCACACATCCGGGTCAACCTTGGCGGCCGGGAAATATGTGCGGCGGTGGACAGTTTCGCATCCCATTGCTTCATCCAACCGGCGTCCTTACCGAGTGGCTGTCTGATCACATCGGAAACGTCTAACGCGAAATTAGCTGGGCGTGACCAAAAAATGCCGCTAACCGGCAAAGTTCAACTCGTCGTCGATCTTCAAGGACACCTGCTCGACATGGAAGCCTGGGTAGCGCCGGAAGCAAGAGAGCCTCTGATCATAAGCTATTCTTGGTTCAAGAACCAAAAATCAATCATCAATACAGACAACGGAGTGATTTACATGGGAAAAACTGAACGATTCTCGGTGCGCTTAGTGGATTCCCCCGTACCTCCTAATAATGAAACGAAAATGGATCTCTCGGAATTAAATAATGATATTCCCGACGAATGGATTCCGCGATATTCGGAAGTCTTTCGACAACACGGTCGGATCTTTGGTGGCCAAGGGAAACTAGCCCAGACGCAAAGCACCAAACACACCATCAAATTAACGTCGAGACAACCCTTCCGGATTCCAGCCTACAAATATTCGTCAGCAAAGAGAGAAATCATCAAGGAGCAAGTGACGGCCATGCTAGCGGACGGAATCATCGAGGCTTGCACGTCGCCATACAGCTCGCCGATCGTTATCGTGAAGAAGAAAGACGGAACTGCTCGTTTCTGCGTAGATTATCGCAAGCTAAACGACATCACGGAAGACGTCGTCCAACCGATCCCGAAGATTCACGACTCGCTAAAGGAATTGGGAACGGCCAACATTTTCTCTACCATCGATTTAAAAAGCGGCTATTGGCAAGTCCCAATGGACGCGGAATCTAAGCCACTAACGGCCTTCACTACTCCCGACGGGGCTACGTATCAGTTCCGGGTAATGCCGTTCGGGCTCAAGAACGCTCCGAATACCTTCCAGAGGTTAATGAGCCTCGAGGTATTGAACGGACTCGTCAACAAAATCTGCGTCGTCTATCTCGATGATATCATCGTGTACTCCAACAACTGGGAAGATCACCTCCAGCATCTCGCCTTGGTCTTCGAGCGACTCGAGTTGCACGGCCTCACCTGTTCCAAGGACAAATGTCATTTTGGAAAACGAGAACTGAACTTCCTCGGGCATACGGTCACGACGGCTGGCAACAAAGCTCAACACGAACACGTTGGAGTAATCATGGACTTCGCCGTACCGAAAAGTAAAAGAGACGTCCAAAAATTTATAGGGACGTGTAATTGGCTCAGAGAGTACGTTCCTCATTTCGCCACGCTCGCCATGCCCATCACCGATTTGCTCGCCTCTAAGGGAAAATTCGAATGGAATGATGAGTCGCAGAGGGCGTTCGAAAGAATAAAAGCAGAGATACAAAAACCGCTGAAACTCAGCCGGCCGGATCCGACGGCAAAGTTTATCCTCCAGACAGACGCCAGCCCGGAAGGTATGGGCGCAGTATTATACCAATTGTCTCCTGAAGGTGGAAAAAACATTATTAGTTACGCCAGCTCGAGATTCGACGCGACGCAACGTCGCTATCACTGTAACGAACAAGAATGCCTCGCTATAGTATGGGCAGTGAAAAGATACCGTCCGTATCTCGAGGATCGGCCTTTCACGCTGCGAGCCGACAATAGAGCGTTGGTCTGGTTAAAACACACCAAAGATGAAAAGGCGAAGCTCAGTCGGTGGGCTATATTGCTCGAAGAGCTCAATTTCGACGTGGAACACGTCCCGGGCAGAGCAAACGGATTGACGGATCTGCTCTCGCGTCACCCAGCTCCCGCAAGCGGGGAAGAACCGGAAGACCTCGATAAAATGCTTCCTCCAGAACACGACGTGACTCCTCGCGACAACTTGGAGCCCGACCTGTTCGGCATTCAGCAAGAAGACATTATCGACGTAGTCAGCAACGCTCAACAAACCGACGCACCGATTTGTAATCTCGTCAAGATCCTGCAAAATCAAGATCAGAACTTCGACTACAGACTCGTCGAGGGAATCGTCTACAAACGCATCCAGGACGATTGGAAGATATTGGTTCCAACGGCTGCAAAGGAAAGGGTGATACGCGAATATCACGACCTACCCTTGGCTGGTCATCCCGGCATGGACGAGACTCTGCGACGAATCCATCAACGATTCACCTGGATTAAAATGAAACGTGACATACGCGAGTATGTGCGACAGTGTCGCCTTTGCGCTTGCGCCAAAAATACACGCTCCCAATTCAAAGATCAATTGAGACCGCACCAGCCACAGAAACCGTGGGACACGGTCGCGGTGGATCTAATGGGGCCATATCCAAAATCTGGTCGAGGTAAAAGATTTATATTAGTCGTCACAGATCTTTTCTCACGATGGGTCGAGGCATTCGCCCTGGGCTCATCAGAAACTTCCCGAATAACGAAATTGATGGAAAGCGAGGTTTTCAATCGCTGGGGTTATCCGCGAGCTATCCTCTCGGATAATGGGCCCCAATTTACAAGTTCAAAGTGGAAGCAAGCTTGCGATCGATGGCAAGCCCTGGAATGGACAACGGCTACCTACCACCCGCGGGCTAACCCCACGGAGAGAAGAAATCAGGAAATTAAGAAGGGTCTGCGACTACATTTGCAAGGAGTTCAGCATCGTGACTGGGACCTGCAGCTACCCAACATTCTCTTCAACCTCCGGACTAGGCGGAACGCCGCAACGGGAGTTACCCCGAGTGAAGCGCTTCTGGGCAAAAACTTGGGTTGTCCGGGAGACTGGCGCTTCCCCGAAACGAGCGCCTGTGTAGGCGCAGAAAGGTCACAACGGATCCAAAAAATTTGCGCGCACCAAGAGCGATACCAAAGCCGGTACGCCTCTAACGACGTCACTCCCCCGCAATTCCACGTAGGGGAAAAGGTCTACGTCAAGACGCATCCTCTCTCCCACGCAGCTGAGGGCTTTCATGCAGGGTTCGCACCCTCGTGGAACGGGCCGTTCCGAGTCGAAAAAGCCTTGGGAGGAGAGGTATACCTAGTTATGGGTCAACACGGAAAAATCTCCAAAATCCACGGCACGCAATTGAAACGGGCAAATTTCGGAGCTCCGCCTGAGTCCGACTCGCCTACCGACCCTTCGGAGCTTTCACCAAACCTTACGGTCGATTCTCCGGGGTCAGCCTCTCCACCGGCGTCGTGTCACTCCAACGAGCCGGTACGTCATCCGAAGATTCAACGTCGTAAACCGAAACGTCGGCTTAGCGCTGAAGCATCTCCCGCAGACGACATCGAGTTCAACTGCCCCAACAACGATGAGCCTCAAGATTCTCCACGATACAATCTGCGGCCCCGTCCACCCAAGAACCTCACGAATTAATGTCACCCACGTCCCGGATAAAAGCCCAATCGACTCCCGGGCACTTGTTGTACGCCAATTCTTGGCCCACATATTTTTATACCGTCGATCGCCCTTTTACCCTCAATAATTAACAGAAAAATAAAAGAGAGAAAGAAAAAATAAAACAAAATTAACCCAAGACTCTTATACATAGCCGAACTCTGCCGAGTATCGGCGGAAGCGACCGAGGCGCCGAGCCAGCGATCTCCACCGTGGACTCTAGTCACGCCACATCGCTCGAACGGCGATTGGCTGGTGCGCCAGTGGTGGGGGACGCCGCGGCGCTTGGTCGAGTTCGCCTATATTAAGCGGAGCGAACTCGAGAACTTGGTCACTTGCCTCCGATCTTCTACGCCGCACGGGCCGAAGGATCGAGAGCCTCAGGGTTTCTATGCTGCTAAAGCTGAATACCCCACGAGTCGCATCCCAACTCTCTCGAACGCCGACCAGGCTGAGAGAATATTCTCAAAATCGCTTAACCCCGTCTACGCCGTTAAGGCTAAACGTTGTATTAACTTTTCTCATTCTTTGCTTAAACGCCTTTTACGTCGACAAGACCGAAGGGGTTCCTTAATTTCCTTTTTTTTTTTTTAAGAGTTTTTATTCTTTCTTTCTTTCCTAATATCCTTAGTTTAAGATATTTTTCAGTACGTGTAAATATTCTCTCAAAACATATCGTTAGAACTAGTTTCAAATTATTCTTAATAAGTTTTACGTCGTATTAGACTCCTGTACACAGTCGAACTCTGCCGAGTATCGACGAAAACGACCGAAGCGCCGAGTCAGCGATCTTCGCCGTGGGCCCTGGCCACGCGACTCCGCGCGTACAACGATTGGCTGGCGCATCAGTGGTGGGGGACGCCGCGGCGCTTGGTCGAGTTCGCCTATATAAAACGGAGCGAACGCTGGTAGAGCGCACTATTCTCTGGTCTTCTACGCCGCACAGGCCGAAGGACCAAGAGCCACGCGGGTTTTTACGCTGCTAAAGCCGAACACCCCACGAGACACAACCTCAAATCATTCTCGCGATCTCACTACGCCCTTTACGCCGCTAAGGCTGAACGGTGTATTCGTTTAATTTCCCCTTTTAATTTTTTTTCTTTTTTCTCACGCCTTCTACGCCGCTAAGGCCGAATGGAAATTACTTTTTTTGTCTTTAATTCATTCGTCTTAGAATAAAAATCGCACAGCGAATCTTTGTTACCAAAAATTGTTACTTTATCACGACTACAGAATTTATCGTCGTTACTCTTTCTTTTGTTCCTTTATGAAAAATAATTAATTCATTAATAATCATAGGCTTAAGTTTTTTTCGTTCTGTTTTTTTTTTCTTTTGTTTGTTCGCGCCCGAGAAAATCTCGATCATTCTTCGAATAATTTATAATTTATTCATTTTTTTCGTAAAATACTCGTGCAAAGTCTAAATAAAAACAAAAAGAGTTTTTGTTACACATTCTATCCACTTAAATCTCTATCAATTGATTATTACCCTTCCTGCTCAATCTATGACGAAAGAGGAAAGGAAGCAACGCCGGCGTGAGCGTCGTATGACAAAAAGGCTCGCGGGATTCGCCAGCGAACTGTTACTTCGACCCGGTGTGGATCCTCGACAGGGTATTGTTGTCGCTGGTCGGAGTTGGGAGTTGCGACGGGTGTCTTGGTCTCCCACTCGGGAAAAAATTCGCAGCGTCGATTCTTCATCTCTGGTTCCATTGCCAGCCTCAGAAATCGGAAACACTGTTACAAGTCGGGTGCCTGACGTCGCTACGCTCCCCCCTCCCCCCCTGGTCCAGAGTCTATTCCACCTGAACTCTCCATCGAACCTCTCGCCGAAGATCTCGACCTATCTCCCCCTCTCGCTACTTCCTCACCTGCACCTACGTCAACGGTCGTCCCTCCCCGATCCTTGCGCCGTGTATCCGTTCCGCTAAAGCGCGTCAAAATTCCTCTACAAGAGAATCGGACAAACCATATCATCTGCACTCGAGTCACCACGAGGCCGGCCAAGGTCGGAACTGGCGATCGGTCAAAGGCAAAAATCATCGAGATTCCGACACCCGCGAGAGACCCCGAAAACATCAAGCCGCCTAAAGAAACTACGAAACGAACCCTCGTCCGACTCCCGACGCGCGGCAAGCGTTCGTGGTCCGACTCGTGCGTCGCTTCCACCGTCGTCTCTTCGGAAAAAGCTGCGAAATTCGAGTGAAGTCGCTCATTCACACTTCGCCGTTCTCATCGTCGCTCGCTCTCGTTTCGCTGCTCTCATCTTTATTGCGATAAGAAAATACTGCCTCGCCTTTCGCATTGTTGCCAATGCCTCGTCGTCAATAAATTGGTAACAGAGAGAACAATCGATTCTCGACTGCAGCCAGCGTTTCATGTCCATCCACCCGTCCATCCTTTCGGTCTGTATAACTTACTGATCGTTTCGTTAAAATCAAAAGGTACTCTTGAGAATCACGTACATATTAGGGCGGCCCTCAAATCGTGCCAAACTGCGGAACGGTACAAGTTCCACGCACGCTTCTCTTTTTATCTAAACAATATTGGGCGAGAACTGACTGAGTTTTTCACTAATTTCGTCACTAATTAAAAGTTTTGCGAGTCCACAGAATGTCAAATCACGAACGAACCTGAAACACTCAAGAACGAAGTACATTTTATGTTTATACGGGTTTTCGCTCGTCGTGTGAGCCAACGTGTGTCACACGTAAATTTTGTGTCTGCAATTAAAACTCAAGATATCAGCAAGAAGTGGAGAGAACTCGACGAGTCTAAAAAATATCGTAAAAAATGCCAAATATCGTTTTTGTTTCTACAAATGTAATTCCTACTTCGTGAAATTACTTATTGTATTCGTTCAATGGCATTTGACGGACAGAAACTTGAAAAACAGATCATGTTTTTTCACAATTCCGAAACATCTGGAGATTTGTAAACGTTGATCGCATACTTTTGAAATTTTTGAGTTTATCTGTATTCGGAACGGTTTACACGCAGAAAACTGTGGAGGAAGAAGACACGAAGCGCGGGGGAGAACCAGAGAGGAGCGAGAGAGATAGAGAATGAAGCAGAAAAAGACGAATGGAGAAGGAAGCTGCCAGGGCAGACGCGGCAAGGTAAATAAACAGGAATTAAATCTGGAAGGCTTTGTCGTGGTGAGTTGAGAGTGGGAGAGAGAGAGTGAGTTGGGGGAGAGACAGAAAGAGAGGAGGCCACGATGCTAGGGATTGCGCACATGGATCTATCCCTGTTTCGTTCCTCTTACTCTCTCTCTCTCTCTCCTTCTAGTTTCCTGTTACTGCATTTTCCGTGGAGTTCTCTTCCCAGATGGAGTAAGCCGGCGTGCTGGCTTTCAAGCTCAATAAAAGAGGTGAGGGGTAAAACGAGGACAGTAAAGAGAGAAAGGAACAAAAAGAGAAACGTTTCGATATATATGTGAGTCTAAGCCTCATAAGTGTCTCCATATTCGTCTCTTCCTCTCTCCATTTTTACACAGTCCGTGAAAATTATATCAACATTTCATATACACATGTCTAGTAATACGGCAAATCAACCCATAGAGCGAATTACGTATTTCATCTGCACGAGACGAAATCTGGGATTGAATTCAATAAAAAACTGAAATGTTCGATCCTCGTTGCTCAAGTTATGCAGAGCAGCCACAATTTATGTGAATTTGTATCAATCGTTGAGTTTTCACAATGAAAAGTCAAACTTTACTACGCTTTTTGGAAAATACGGAATCGGAGAAATATGATGCTGAAATTTGCAACGTTAGAATGCAACGAAAAATATTTAAATATTGATGATTCGTTCAATTTTCAATGTCATCAAAAATTTTCAAGCCAATATGCTTTTCGGGTGGCAAAAATCGATCATTTTATCGTCGTAATTACATTCTGCTCTTGAATAATTATTTTAGCCAAAGATAAAAAAGAATTTCGTTGCATTCCAACGATGCAAACTTCAGAGTCATAGAAATTTCGTCCCCACAGTAAAGATTTATTGAGTCATTGTTATCAATGGATTATTTCACTACACCATCGTACGGTATGTCAAGCTCAAATGCGCAGCAATTAAGTAGGAAAAAATTGAATTTTGTATGGTATTTTGTATTACACATCGAAAGCCCTATGCATATCCATCCGTATATCGCTCTCTCGAACAAGCAGCTATAGTTGCCATTTCCGATAAAAGGCTTCTGTGCGCCGATCTTTAATTTCGGCTAAGTAAAGCGTGTAGATCGATCGAGGCGAGCACAAGTCTGGCAAAGAGTAGCTGAAGGAATGGAGACAGAGAGAAGGAAAGGGGCAGGGGAAAGATTGAAAGGAGAGGGAAGAGAATGGGAGAGAAAGGATAGAGTAAGGACGAAAAGTGAGTCGAGACCTTAAATAGAAATCCACTTCGCGTATTGCGAACGGACACGCTTGTCTACGAAACGGGTAGGGAGGGCCCTCGTTTCGCGTCTACTATACGTGTACACCCCTAAGGTAAAAGCAGCGGCGAAAAGCAACCGACTACGAAACTCTTGGTTGCTTCTATAGAGTCGGCAATCCGATTCGTTCTATACCAATCCCCTTCCCCCTGCAGCCTGCACACCCACACCCCAACGATGACCTCGGGGAGCACGCGAGCGTTCGATCAAAACCACGTGGTCTCCAGCCGAAAACATATACATACAAATCGTCCAGTTCCAAGCAGAAGGGCGCAAGCATGACATCATTACACGTGCTTAATCGTATCCTTTCTTCTTGAAATACGCTCCGTTCGTACGTAGTAGAAATCGCTAGACAGAACAGGCACCAAAAGTCAATAACAGTCAAATTCACCAAGTTAAATAATAGTCACGTTCATCATATCCAAGTCTGATCACACAATGGCGTTTCTACTCGAGCCAGTGCTCGCGTAAAATTCAGTTGATTTCGCAGCTTGTAACATTCACCGATTGTAAAATTCCGCGAGCAAATTATTCCCATCATTGTAACGAATATCGAGACAAGAAATAGTTTCATTTCTGTTTTCAATAAACGATGAAAACGTTTTCAAAAACTTTTGACCGATTCCTGGTTTTTGCAGAAATAGTTAATTAATATTTTGGCAATTTCTCGGAACCGAGAATCTTAAATAATATTATTTCCAGCTTTTTTGTTTTGATTACGTGTTACCCTGTTACTTCGTGATTGCGCGTGTCTCATTGAATCCACGACTACCTACTCCACAATCATCACGAATGGATCCCGCTTCTGTGCTTTCCAGGAAAAATCTATATATTTATGAATGGCTGGCGCATAACCAGCACACGCCCTGTTTCGTGATCAGCTGGTGAGTGCGATTCCGTCACACGATATAAACGTCACATATACGTATATGTATTTGTGGACGAGAGAATGAAACCTTTCATTCATTGTTGGAGCAGGCTTCTCGCAGTTGGAAAAAATTACAGTGCCATAGTTTGCGATAGTTGCAGTTCACGATATCACGCCAGAATTATCTGATTCAAGTGATTGTACGACGAGAATGAATGCCACGGTCTCTAGCGATATGGAAGGTCAACGTAACCTCACAAATAATTTTCGGCAAAAACTTGAGTAGTCTGACCCATTAATGGGTCAGACTACTAAAAAAAAAATCCAAAATTCGCGTCTTAACGACCGGATCCGTGCTCAGTCTGCCAAAAATTATTTTAAAA
Organism: Diadegma fenestrale; assembly: GCA_037043255.1. NCBI lineage: Eukaryota > Metazoa > Arthropoda > Insecta > Hymenoptera > Ichneumonidae > Diadegma > Diadegma fenestrale. Next base: position 12,915,384 of record CM073309.1, on the reverse strand, counting down.
AGTTCGAGCGACATAACGGTCGCAAAAAAAGTATAAAAATGTTGCTGAAGGTCATCGAATGCACTTAAAAGCGAAAAGCTAAATAAATATTTGACCAAGCATAGAATTCAAAATGAAGGCAAATTCGAGGTTTTATGCCCCTTTCTGGCTGAACGAACTGGAAAAAAGGAAAAAAAAGTGAAACTTTGTGAAATCCACGAACGCTCAATTCGTCACGGATAAGCTCAAAGCTGTGGTTTGTGTTGAGGAGCAAGTACTCGAAAATGTAAATCGCAGGCGTCTGGCCAGCGAATGTGCTAATGGCCAATAGTGCGAACGTGTTTCCGATCACGTAGCTATTTCGGTCATGAGATTTTTTTCCATCGTCATCGGAATATATAGAAAGGTTGGAAATCTGCAGAAGCCTGGGTCATAACAAATGGTACGCATATGAGAGGATGTATATATGTGAAAGTGCACGTGTGCGGTCGTATCGGCGAGTGCGGTAAAGCACGAAAGGGAGAGAGCGAGAGAGAGAGAGAGAGAGAGGGAGAAGGAGAAATATGGATGTGCTAAGTTTAGCCATCGTTGTACGAAGCAACGGGGGAATCAAGTAACGTTAGCGCAGAGAGTACGATAACGCCACAGGCATTGTTATTGCTTGCACAGCGGTCGAGTACTCGGATGCTGCCGAAGGCACGAAGGCCTCGGCTGTGTTCATGAGGACTCCATTTTGCTTAGACCGAGTTATGACCTCAGGTGTGCTGACGTTGGTTATTACGACTCGGTTCTCCCAATCGCTGTGTTGACCATACAACCTTCGTCACTTCCCCAAAGATATTGTCTGTTTGCCGACTGTATCAAACTATCTGACGATCGCCCGGAGTGCAAAATTATTCTCAATCAAATTTTTCATGACTCTGAATTTTTCAACCTTGAAATGCAACGGAAAACATTTTTTCTGTTGATTATTTATTAAATTTTGAAAATCATGGCAATTTTTCCAGTCGATTGAGTTTTTTGGTCGCAAAAGACGATCGTTCTATTAGCCGGACCAAATATTGAATAATAATTATGAGCTCTGCTGAAGAAATAACAAAATTTCGTTGCATTCCAACGATGGAAACTTCGGGATCATAATTTTTCTTGATAATTAAGATACACGAGTCGCTTCAAACAAACTGTTTCATTTCTTTTTTTTGTTAACGGCTAATGCATTTTCACTTATGTGATAAAAACTACAGATTATGAATGCGCTTTCATTGCGTTTTTCAGAGATCGAAAAAAAATTGTCATCGTCAAAACTGTGATGTAATTGTTAGGATTTTTTTTCGAGACATACGCGTACCTGCTATTTTTCAACCACATCTGCTGAAATAGCATCAGCGTGAAGTATTTTTTTAATTATCTAATCGGTATAAGCCATAATGGCGTGCGATAACGAGAATTGACCACTCAAGGAATTCACTGGGCAAGCGGCAACGTTGCTTTACGAAGCAAAACATACAACGATGTCATAGTTAAATATTTCAGACAACACATTTTCCTGATTACACCAGCAATTTCGTAAGCTCAAACTCCATTTTTCCGCCCCGTCGTTACTTTTTTTATGTTTTTTCTTTTATACCTCGTCTTTTTCTTCGTTCGCTCGACATATCCTCCCGGACGATGTGCCCAATCTGTGTGAGTGAAAATATGCACACACGGGATATGAGGGCGAGAGGAGGAAAGAGTCTGGGGCTCTTCATAAAGTCATAACTCAAGTGAGCCCGTGGGAAGGGAGAGAAGAGAGAGAAGTGGGGGACATGCGCATCTCTCGGCATAACATTTAAAACGATTTCCGCTGGCAGCGGTGCCAAAAGATCCTCCGAGAGCTAGCAGCGTTGTTTCGGGGATAGATTAACGAAACATAACGCCGGGATACTCACGGCTGTACGGACTTGCAAAAAGGGGGGCATGCCGCTGGCAAAGAGGGGGTTTTCAGAGATAGGGATGCTTTTCCGTGTGCTGCTGTTGGATAATATGGTAGGGGGTGTGTTGGCACTGCGCTGGCAGTTAAGCAGCTAGCACGAGGAACGACGAGTGTAAGCCACCCTCTCGCATACCTCCTCTTCAACCCCAACTACCCTTTACCCTGTCCCTCTATACTCTTTTGCCTCTCCGCATGCCACTCTAACCCTCAGCAGGGCTTCACTCGAGAATCGATCCTAAAATTCTCTTTCCCTTTCTTCTTCTCTCTTTTCTCTCTCTCTCCATCTCTATTCCTATTTCCCATGCGTTCGCTGGGTGCCACAGCGTTCCCTCTTAGTGCACTCGCATACCATACCTAAATTTCATGTCATCCAAACGAAAACGCAGCTAACCGAGTGAATATGATGGAGGCACACGCGGAGGAACGCTCAGTGGAAAGATTTTTTTCCGCAGTAGAAAAATCAATGCGTGGTCAGACACACGACAACGAAAAATGCCCGAAGGGCGTACGAAACTGTTGAAAAAAAAAAATGCCTTGTTTCATCCCTCATTTCCGACTATTGCCTCGGAGCTACCAATCTCAACTAATCCTTTTGGCATGAAGAAATTAAGTTGTCGCAGTCACAGTTTTAACACGAAAGAAAATCGATCGTATCATGAGCTTTTGAACGCGAAAGGGTATTATTATAAGAACCAGTCATTCCACATTTGCTACGGAGAAAAAACATATTGACGATTGGATTTTCCATTAGTTTCGTCCTTTGCAATATCCAAGAGAATTGCAGTCCGAGTGTTAGCGTGAAAAATCAGTCAGCAAACTATCGTCGGGGCCGGAGACAACCAACTTATTATGAAATGGACAAATTATGGAAATGTTGAACTCACCCCTGGTAAAGTCCGCTTCTCATGCAGAGCCTCCTGGGCGCTGATAGCGCTGTCACGGCTGTAGTAGGTCAAAAACGCACACCCTGCAACAAGAGAATGCAGAAACGGTTCATAATCTTCGAGAGTTTGAGTTGAGCATTTAGAAACGAGAGGAATGAACGCGATGTCAAATTAAAATTAGTGCGCTGGAGAAAAAAAAAAAAAAAAGAACAGTATTGAATTCAACATGCAATCTCACAAAAGACTGTTTGCGGCAGGACGAAACGTTAATTGCACGCTTTGCCATCGTCCGAGCGTGAAAATCGTTTGAATCATGATTAAGTGACGTCAATCTACCACACATGCCATAATTAGAATGTTAAAACTACTGAAAACTTTTTTAAAAACTGCAATTATCTCCGTACGAGACGGCTATTAAGAGCGCTCGTGTGTTATAATTTTTACGACGTTGACGTCCACCGTCGAGCTATATATCCACAACATATATATTGACACACATACGTATTTCAGTATATGTCTTTTTCGTGTAGAACAAAATTTGATAATGAACAATAAAAACAACTCTTTTTTCGCCGTTACATTAAGGTCCGTATCTACTTTCTGGGTCATTCTCGTGAATCAGCATTTGATTGGGCAAACTTTTGTTCGTACGCGACCCACTTTAATGCCAGGACATTTCGCAGGATACTATTTTTTTTTGTCCAGCTCTTTCCTTGTCCACTCGCCGTTTTTCCATTCAGTTTCGGAAAGCCCGTGGGTTTTTTAGCCGTTGGCTTATCGGCTATTTATGACAGCCTTAAATCAGAAAATAACGGCGTTGGCGAACTCGGCCGGTCACCGCGTCAGATAATAATGTCAACCTTATAACGGTCACTGGTATAGTGTGAGTTTTCTCTCTCGCTTGTTCCTCTCTCGTCCACTATCATTATTTCGCGTTGGTAACTGTACGCAGAGAGCAAGAAGAGCGAAACGATTCTGTCCACCCCTGGTTTCCAACTCACGCAAACTTCTCGCTCGTTATCCAACGTTATCTCAAGCAAACTGGCGATATATAAGCCTGTGCGTGTTGCTATATATTGTATACGCAAACACATACATCGATGCTTTCGTGTTGCGCGTCTATGTGTACGCGTATGGTCACCAGAGTGATTGTGGACTCACATTTTACTCTCCGTGTGCACACCCCCCGCTCGTTCCATTATTAGTCACACTCCAATATTTCACGAGCTTAACGCGATTTACTCGCGCGATGGATCTTTCGCGGCTTCGGGCTAACTCTCTCAACGGGACTTTTCTCACTCGCGCTACTCAACCCCCCACTCATTTTGCCACGTATTTCCGAATTTCAACCAGACTATGTCGACGTCGGCGACGACGACGACGACGACGACGACACACGATACAACGATTAAATTAATTCAGCGAGCTGGCACACACGCGAGTTGCAAAAGGTATAAAACGCGCCAAGGTTCAGAGCAATAGTAATTAACCCGTGAATTGGACGGGACCCCAGATTATCGAGCGTGACACGTATATGTACATAAAATGATCGCGCGAAAACTGTCCCCTTTCGAAAAACGCCTTCCAGTTAGCCATCAGAATTAATTCAAGGTCATTACCGTATCCAGCGCAATTATCGATAAAGCGTGCTCTGCTACTTACGTCAGACGTTTTCTTTTTCAACGTTAGCAAAGAAAAATGGAGTAAAAACCAAGAGCTGTATAGAAGAAAATAATTAATCAGTATAGTAATGAAAAATTTGTCTGTAATGAAATAAAAATTCATGAAATTGAATCGAGGTTGTCTGGAACGTTGACGGAGATTTTTATCATTTTTCTCACGGTATACCAGAGAATTTGAAGCGATTTATTTTCTCACGTCACGTCGCGATGGCGAGGGCGCGTAATAAATTGTATTGATCATCGTTCCTGTAACCATACTTCATGGCCCACTGAGAATCTCTTGATCTATATACAAATTTGTATGTTTATACATACATACGCGGATATCGAGACACGCGTACAGTATATCTCGTTTATTTCGTCACGTTATGTCTCTTGTGAAATTTGATAGTCCATCGTTCCATGCATCCATGGGAAGGAGGGGGGGAAGGATGGGAATGAAGCTGTGAGGGAATATGAAAGGGATCGTGCGGATGCTCTCTCAACCGGGAGAGATCCGTATGTCTCAATCTGCCGCCCTTACAACGCAATTTCGCGCGAGGTCGTAGCAGGTGGCGCATCTCTTGATGCTGCATGCTGGAGGATGATGGAGGAGGGAGTGGGCCGAGAGAGTCGGGCTAGTAGTTTCTCTCGGTGCGCAGTATATATCGAAGGAATAACAGCGAACATGATCTATATATACATTGCGTTCTTGGTGCAGAAGCAACCAAGTACAGTAAACTGAAGTAACGATGTATGGATATATATTTATAACATGGAGCACACACATGCACACCCGTTTATATAGAAGAAAAGAGAAAAAGAGATCCGCGAGAGAGCTCGCAAGGGCCACGTAATTTTTCATGCGCCACGTCGGCTTCGCCTTATCTCCTCGGCGAGTTACGACACTCACCGCCCCCGCTGATACGCTCTCGCTCTCTCACTCTCCCGTCTGACGTAGGTTATGCTCACGAGTTGGCGAAAAAAAAAAATAACCGTAAAAAAAGTCTCGTTTTCACGGTTACCGGAGTATCTGTGGGTGTGCGTTTCGACAAAAAATATACTACATAGTACAAACAAATGTATATGCATGTACATATAAAGTGGATACAAGTAGAGTAGGAATGAATTGTCACGCGAGAGTAACGTGTTCCTTTTTGTTTTTTCTTTTAAAACATCAAATTTTTATCAACGCAGACACATTGATTCATTGGCCATTTTGCGTGTATGAGTTGAACGAGTAAAGAAAAAGAACTACATGACTCTGAAGTTTGTATCGTTGGAATGCAACGAAATTTTTGTTATTTTTGGCAAAAGTAATTATTAAAGTGCAGAATGTAATTACGATGATCGAATGATCGATTTTTGCCACCCAAAAAGCATATCGGCTCGAAAAATTTGGATGACTTTGAAAATTCAACGAATCGTTAATAAAATCAAATATTTTTCGATGCATTCCAACGATGCAAACTTCAGCATCATAAGAACTACGCGATTGATTGGTGTAATCTCGAACTCGTTTGTCTCTAGTGAAATTTGAGATTTCTTTTTCGGTTCTTTTTTTTTTGTTTTTAATGCTAACAAATCTCAGTGATCCAGTTCAACCGATGGATTTTACGGTGTGGAATCGCGTGAGACGAGAAATTGGACACAAGGAACCGGCCCACGAGTGTCTCGAGACGGAGCAGGAGGCGGCTCTTACGTTCGTACCCCCGATTTCACGTGAAACCGTGTCGGGCAGTCTAGTCGAAGGGGTGTGTATAGGGCCACACGAGACTCTTTCGGTTATCGCCGGTCAGAATCGGCTTATCCATCACCACGCCTAAAGGAACCCGAGTAGCAGCAGAAAAACAGAAGGAAAGAAAGACAGAGAGAGGGAGGAAGCTCCCTCACTCCAAAAGTCGTTTCGAGCATCGCGGCGTTAATGCGAGCTCGTTTAGTTTCTCTCCTTATCTCTTTCTTTCTTGATCTCTCTCCTTTTCTCTCCTGCCCCCCCCCCCTCTCTTTCGCTTACTGCGACTTTGTACGTCCCTGAATGAAAGTACATTGTTTCGAAAATTTACAATATTCCTTGGCACGTAACCTAAATGATTTTTTTTCAGCACGAGGCACCCAAAGGGCCATTTTATGATTATTAAAGCAATTACCTTGATGCAGAAGAGATTCTTTCATTGATAAACGAAGGGGGTGTAGAAAAAAGAAAAAAAAAGAGAAAATCTGAGCTTCGTAGTGCACGTGATAGAAGCGAAACCACTTTAACAGACTCTATCTAAATTCATAATGAATGATGATATTCTGATTTCAGAACGAGATTCAAAGATGGAGGGAGAGAAAGAGAGAATTCCGGGAGGCAGAAAGTGTTACAAGGATTTGCATGAATTACGAAAAATATATATTTCAATTTTTCTGTGTAAATCTCAACCGTTGGTCACCCAGCCAAGTGGTGAGATCACCAAAAGCCACTCGACTCCGGGGTGCACGATCGAGCTACGCACCAACGATCGTTTTCATGCAGCTGCATTGCTTGTAATACACTCGCTCGATTTGTCGTGATCGGGAACATAATTCTATTTCGTCTACGAGATAAAGTGTTCAGGATCATCAAGTGTTCATGCTACAACAAAGTTATCTCGAGGGTGTAACTGCTTCTACTTCCGAATAGCTATCGCTCTGCGGAGTAGTCCACAGGGATGAAATCGAGGCAAATGGGGCATCTTTTCCGTTAGTTTTCTCGCTTTCCTCGCTTTCTACGCACACACAGATGCAACAACGCAGCCTCCAAGCCTCTCCTACCACGTTCTTCAAAAGCCATGACAAGAAATAATAATCTTTTAACGAAGAAACACCATTATCACGTGCCAATAAAAACAGACTCGGTTTTGTTCAATAAACATTGGATAATCCGTCTTACTTTGAAAAAGAGTCTAGTGCGAGTGTTACCGCGATAATAAAAGCCACGACTTAAGTGTCATGGCAATTCTCGCCAACTTTGCTCATATCTGATAGCACACTCAGTATTGGTTGCGTGTCATGGAACACACTTGTGTTTGATGATTTTTTACGATGATGCTGAAGTTTGCAACGTTGAAATGCAACGAAAAATATTTGAATTTATTGATGATTCGTTCAATTTTCAATGTCATCCAAATTTTTCAAGCCAATATATGCTTTTCGGGAGACAAAAATCGATCATTTTATCATCGTAATTACATTCTGCGCTTGGATAATTATTTTTGCTAAAGATAAAAAAAAAAATTCGTTGCATTCCAACGATGCAAACTTCTGAGTCATTCTTTTACGAACATTTCATATAATTTTCAAACACCATGCGTTAACAATCATTTAGGTTTGCCATTATTATTGCAGCATGGAATATGTGACCAAAGAAATATTGCCATAGACCATCATACTTAATTATGTGTATTAAATTTAGAAAAAAAAAACAGTTTCCATGACGGAAAGAAATTTCGGAAAAACACTGATTTTATATGATTCTGAAGTTTGCATCATTGGAATGCAACGAAATTCGTTTTTATATTTGGCAAAAATAATCATTTAAATGCCAATTCATTTTGCCACCCGAAAAAGCATATCAGCTCGGAAAATTTTGATGAAATTGAAAATTGAACGAATCAACAATAAAATCTAATATTGTTCGTTGCATTCCAACGTTGCAAACTTCAGACTCGTTGTTTTTATTGTGACAGGACGGGACTCCTTGAAGAAGCTTGCAGGCTTGCACGCTGCTAATGGGAGAATCCTCAACGACTACACGGCATCGCGGCGCTGTATTCTTAAAGGCTGTGTATGTCGTGATGGTAACTTGTCCCATAAGACTGTACACGAATTCATTTTGTTTACCGAGTCGCGTATGTGTATGGGACTTTGTGCATAGGAATCCACGAGCGTTCTATATGTCTCCGGTCCAATCGCATGCGCACAAGCAACCGTAATCAATTCAATTGGGATTAATTATCACGCGCAGCGCGATGTCGCTGGCGGAGCTCGTCCGTGCGGACACTGGCTGTTACTACTGCGAGAACGCGCTGAGCAAGGTCAATTTTCTCAAACGACCTACGCGCTTCTACTGTGTTTTCTCCTTTGGATAGGAAACCAGAGGAAAGAAAGGACGAGGACAACGGTGATGACTACACGAGATGCTCTATTTCTATCGTCGCAACCATCAGCGATGTCCCGAGAACACCATTAGTCACGAGGCTAATCTCCTGGTCGCTTTCCCCGTCTCTCGCCTCTCTTTCAATCTCCCTCCGGCTTTTTCTCTCTAGCTCACGAAACTTGGAGGAAAATCAACGAGGAATATAAGCATTCAAAGTTTCAAGCGATTCCAAGTTAACCCCATGCCTGGTACCATAATGCCATACATACACATCGAATGCTCTTTCGCGTTTCTGTGTGCGTCTACTGGACATTTCGAGACTTGGTGGAAAAGCCTACACACGACCGGAGGATAATGCACGTACGCGCGATGGTCCGTATATAAACAGAGAGATGGAAAAGCACACCCGCGAGTAGAAGAAACACTAGAGCTTGGAGACTCGAACGGTGGATGGAACGGCGAATATTCGGAACCGAATATATGTGAAAGGATCGAGCAGAGTTTGTGGGAGCAGGGGATGAGCTTTAGGTGAACGCTCCACAGTAATAGAAAGAGAAAAGGAGAAAGAAAAAGTATAGGAAAGCGCTTTATTTGCGAGGCAATGCGACGGCTAATACACCAGTCACTGGACACAGTCCAAGTCATAAAATAGATTTTATGACGACGATCGATACAACAAGATCTCGTCTCCCTCTTTTGGAGCATCGCTGCCCTTACCCTCTTCTATTTTTATATACATATATATATAATCTTTTCAACATCCTAGAAGCATCAGTGCACAATCCTTGCTGAGTTTACCCCCTGCTTCGATTTTTCTCTCTCAATCCCGAGGAGCACTCTCACGAGATTCTTGGGGCACCCTGTCTCGCGACGCGACTCAGTGGAGAGTTTTGATGCTGTATTCTCACGTCTTCTCTATCACGACGACGTGCGAGGATGAGGCAGAGGAAGCGCAGAGAGAAAGAGAGAGCGAGAGAGGAAAGAGACACGGGACTCATGCTGATGCGCACCAGAGAAAGGCTCTATGGGCGCCTCTTCACTTTTCGAATCCACTTCGTTCAGCGAACGACGATAAGTAGGAAACTGTCGTCTAACCGTATAGATGTATATTTATATATCTATATGCGTGCTTTGAAAAGAACAGAGGGGGTATGAGTAATCCATTTATATCGCTCGTTCCAACGGAATAGAAAACCGTGAAAGAATTCGAACGGGCGGGTAGAAGGACAAGAGTCATCGAGACACATCAACGAAAGAGGAGGAAAAATTGATAAGTGGATAACCATTTTCCCCCAACATTCCAAGCGTTCCTTTTCATTCATCCAGCAGCCTACAATTTTGCATACGAATGTTGAGATAAAAATAGACGCGATCCGCATCCTTTTTGTCTCAGTATCTCGAAAAATTTAGTTTGCTCGGCCATAACGATTTTTTCACGATTCACGGTTCACGATTGTCAACGATTTCCATCAAGTTAATGAAAATCGTTGATGACCACACGTAGTGCGAAATGCAAATGATAAAATCACAGCCGCATAATTTGAGAACGAACTTCAAGCCATCACAATTTTTTGCAAAATGTCACCACATTTTGTTCGCATGATGGAACTGGAATTGAAAAAGCCTCTTCATCGTATGGAAGCACCGGACAAATCTAGAAAAATTATTAGCTAGTAGATATGCATTTTGTGCGGTTGAGATTTTTTTTTCGCGCTGCTCTTGGGTATTCGAAGAGGTGAATGGAAAAACTGGGCTCAATGAGAGCCGCCTTTTCCCTCGTCTCGACTCGATTATAGAGCTAGCGGTCTCCGGCAGTAAAAGCTGTCTATCTCTATATTGGAAACAAGAGAGATAAAGAGAGAGAACGAGGATGAGGAGGAGGATGAGAAAGGGGAAACGAGAAAGGAGAAAATTTGCATCTTGGGCGCAAATTGAAATACGACGGGGACAATGGACAGAGAAGTAGTGTTGGTACTGCGAAATGACTTTTATAATAGGGAAAACGTAGAGTAATTCGCAGCCCTTGGCTTGCCTTGTACCAAAAGAGGGTTGATATGCGAACACACATACATATTCAATATATACGTGTAATATCGGTGATAGCGTTTCGTCGTCGCGTTCGCATTGCGTCAGGAAAATAAATGGTCGACCAAAGTCCACAAGCCCAGGCTAAAATGAGAAACGCAGCCAAAACATTGCCATTTTATCGCCGATATCACCAGGAAATGCATCGATTGTTCGCCAACGGGAGATCATGACCCGAACGATTGAATGTAATAAATTTTATGCGAGTCGAGCCTTTTCGCTTGTCAATTTTTGCTATATGGGCTGCAAACAATTACCGCTGGCTTGTGCGAATACAGGTAACGAATTAACCCGAGAAAATTAACGCCACTGAATAGATTCGAAGTATAACTTTCACGAAAATACAATTGGGTTTGAATGTGAGCAAAAAACAATCATTTTAATGACATTTTATTTTTAATATGCAATACTTTGCACATGAAAATGATTCTCTTCCGCGAAGATTTTCCGATTTCCATTCTCTTCGTGTATACGTAATATTTTCCTTTCTGTACAACCGGCACGGGATAAACACGTTTACGGAGTACCTTTCTGACGAGCAATTCCCATAACCCGTGGATCTCTATCCTCACGACCTCACGAAAATATAATAAACATGGGATTCCTCATTTTAATGGGAAACGGCTGCCAGTATGGAGGTCGAATTCTGCGCTCGTAGTCGCCATGACTCAAAAGCGTCGAATGATAAAGTCGCGTCAAAGTCATCAAGAGATACGCCAAATGTATGATCCTGAAGTTTCCATCGTTGGAATGCAACAAAATTCTGTTATTTTTTCAGCAGAGCCAATAATTATTATTCAATATTTGGTCCGGCCAATAAAACGATTCTCTCTTGCGACCGGAAACCTCAATCAACTCGAAAAATTTCAACGATTTTCAAAATTCAATAAATAATCAATAGAAAAAATGTTTTTCGTCAAATCTCGACGTTGCAAACTTCAGCCGTTAATAACCGTGATTATTTTCAGCAAAATGCCGCAAAGTAATGTACTCGGCGTTTCTCTTGGACTTAAGAAGAAAAGTGTTGAAAGGTCTGTACGATTTTTGTCGTAAAATCGACACACGGAATGCAATTTATGTTTTTGAGTTGGAGAGCTCGTATTAGTTTAGGGCGGAAATATAGTAGGTACGCGTAAGGTTGAAGCTTGTGTGAGGAGACACGAAAACAGGAATAGTAGAAAACGTAAGCGTGAACGAGAAGCAGAGAGCAACTCGCTGAAACGAGGCTGGTGTTGCGCAGAGGAGGAAATTGAAATATGCAAACAACCGCAGGCGTGACGCCACCTCGACTTACGCTCACGAGTATTCACCATCGTAATACGTGTGTACTTGATGCGTTCGTATGCAATATATGGTCTGTCAAATTTCGCATACAGAGGCTCAAGTTTGACTATCGACTTCACTCTGTACACATTTCGCAACTTTTTTCCCGGTATGCGCTCGTCTCGATCATCCCTCTATCCCGTGCGCCCCAATCATGCCAAGTTTCCATGACACATGATCAAAAAAAAACGAAGATAAATATAAAATTTCTGTCATTCCGAATCAATCGAATCCCAATCATCGTCATTTACTTTACACGGAAAAAAAGAAACAGTAAATATCGCAGTATAAACTGCTTAAACAACAGGCTACCCACTTTATTTTACAGTCGAACAGAGAATTTTCCTGTACGAACTGAGATCTTAACAGTTTCACTGGATTGTTTACAGTTCGTTACAGCAAACTCATCAATGTTTTCAGTAAAAGTGTTCAACTGACAAAATTACTGAGATCACCGATTTTCGTACTGTACGCAGCTGCAATAGTTACAGTGTTACAGTGATGACTACAGAGCGATTCATTCAATTTTACAGTGTGGCACGATATTTTCACTCTTCTTTCCACAGTTGGTGACGTTACCACCAACACACATACACACAACAGTGTGATTAACAGTGTTGAACTGTTAAAATTAACTTTGGACTACACTGTAATTTGAGCCAATTGGAGCCCTATTTTTCAGTAAATATCGCTTTGCAATCGCTTCGAGTCCAATGCAAACTGTGTACCACTGTATTTTAAACTGTTTCTTTCTTTCCGTGTATTTCTCATGATGATTATGAAAAGCTTGAATCATAATACTCTGAGCTTGAATCAATGGTCTTGGCGATCGACACAGCGATCAATTACCATGAAGTGTTATCATTTTTTTTTTTTTTTAGATTTTCATGACTCGAATGTTCAATGAATAATTTACGTACAGGATTATATTTTCATTGAATACGGCCTCTATTTCCAGTTAATATTTTGAGTATGCCTCGAAGGCATAGTACACTTGGAAGATCGCAATTAAAATGTTTCCGACACGATAGAGGATATTTCCAATGTTCATCAGGCGTTATTTTTACCCATAACGTACAATTAATATGTACAAGGTTTATCAAAGCCATCAATTAATATGAAACTCAATATTCTTGTATGCCCGTTGCAAGTAATTCGTACGATATAATCAGCCCATCCATAAATATATCCTCTTTGCGTTATGAATAAAATTTCGTTTATGGCTTTGGCAAAATACCAATATTTATCAGTATCATTGTTTCCAATTATCGTGTATGTATTAACGATTCAACAAATTAATATTTATTTAATACAGAAGCTATCACACGATCGGAATTTATCATCGCAAGCTTATTTGAATATTAAAAAGGAACAATAAACGGAACTCTAATTAATTCCTTTTGTTATTATGTAAATTTTGCCTTTCGAGTTTATTGGAATAAAATTTAATAATGAATATCTTGTTAATAACTTAGGAGAGCTTTTTCTTTGTATGTATCGATGTTTCGAGACAGCAGCAGTGTTGGGAGTACACGAGCTAATGATGCTGAAGTTTGCAACGTTGGAATGCAACGAAAAATATTTCATTTTATTGATGATTCGTTCAATTTTTAATTTCAACCAAATTTTTCGAACCGATAAGCTTTTCGGGTGGCAAAATTCGATTATTTTATCATCGTCATTACATTCTGCATGTAATTAATTATTTTTGCCAATGATACAAAAGAATTTCGTTGCATTCCAACGATGCAAACTTCAGAGTCATCACGAGCTAAAAGTTCAACATATTATTCATCTGACACAGGACACGAGGACGATATTCAGTCGGAAGGTTTTGTTATTCATATCCATGCACAGACGTATTATGAAAGCGATTCACTGTAAACTAGCTGGCAGAGCAGAAAGTGCATGGATGCCCAGAATTTCGGTCCAAATAGTATAATTGGGAAAAATGATCTTTTTTCCCCGCATGGAACAATGTCGACAGGTATTAAAAATCGAAAAATTACCATTGTAGAATATAATTGTGGAAGGACCTCGGAATTTGGATCATTTTCACAGAGCAGCATAAAAATTTTGATGAGAATTAACGAATTTTTTTTTCGTCATGATTTTGCACAATAAATATTGCCCTCGGGTTTTTCTCCTATTCCTTTGTGTAACGGTCAATTTTCAATTTAAATTCTCTCCATAAATGCTCTATGGGAATTTCGCACAATTCTATACCGTTTCGTGGATGTGCTGGATTGCGAAACGATTCGGAACTGTGAGGCCTCTGGGCAATTCAATATATGGCCATTTACCTTTGAAAAAATCTGAAACTCCCAAAAACTCATCAGGGAGGAAATTCAATTGGTAACTTTTGATTCGTGAATATGAAAATTCTAGTTGAAATTGAAATTTGGCTTGTCGATATTTTGACAAATATATTTCGTCGGTGTTTCGATCTTTTCGTGGCTCGAAGCTCATTATTTATAGAAATTGGAATTCATGTCACAGCTTTGTTTATGGGATGTAGAAATCGATCAAAACGACCCAACAGTTTAAAGTCAACATCTGAGAATGAAAATAAAAAAAAAACTGAAGGTCACTAACTGGCCATTTTTACTTGGAACGCCCTATAAATAGTTGAGAGTCAAGGATATTGAGCTACAGAAAAGTGTTAGCTTTCTCGTCGTGCCCGTGGGTCGCGCTCGAGATGTGAAAGCACATTTTGAGGATTCGGAAGGAGAAGGTAGAAGGTTAAAGGGGGACGAAGAAAACGGAGCTTCCAGAAGACTCTCTCTCTCTCTCTGCCATGGGCAAAGTCTCGGACCATAAAGCCGACCAGAGCGCGTGAGTAAAGTGATCTCCTTGTATGGAACGACGACCTCGCCTCCTTCGCTTTTTCCTTCTCTTGCTATATCTATAGAGATCCTTCGCTACTCACACGTCTTTCATTCCGCAGAGTTCTCCGCCATCCCCGCCATTATTTCCTACATTCGTATAGAAACACCATTTTTTTTTTTCATTTTCAACAATGAGCAGCAACTACTTTTGATGTATAAAGCACTTTTCGATATTATTTACGTCTAATGTGAAAGCATTGTTAAAAAAAAGAACTTTTTATTGGCCATGTGTGAAAAATTGCCCGAAAGAACAAATTAAAATGAAAAAATTGGATAACATTTTTTTTACTTTGCGGAAACGACAGTTATTTCGTGGATTCCGTCGGATATGATCCTGAAGTTTGCATCGTTGGAATGCAACGAAATTCTTTTATATGGCAAAAATAATTATTTTAATGCAGAATGTAATTACGATGATAAAATGATCGGTTTTTGCCACCTGAAAATCATATCGGCTTGAAAAATTTGGATGACATTGAAAATTGAACGAATCAATAATAAAATCAAATATTTTTCGTTGCATTCCAACGTTGCAAACTTCAGACTCGTTATGAAGATTCAGTTATCGTATAAACTCGGACTGATCTATCAGCGGTTGCGCTCCAAGTTTTCTACTCGCACGTTCACGTAAACCATAATTATCCTCGAAAAATGATTCTTCTGCATGGCAAAGGAGTTGGACGAATCTTGAAATTTTTTTTTCCTCTTTCGCAAGTCCATTTTTTTTTTTTTTAACGAAATGATTCTCGAATTCTCATTCAGCACGTCGAGCACGATTCGGTATACCGAATCATGTGAGAAAATCGCTCATCGAGCGATATTCGAATAAGTGTACGTTGCCGCGACCATATGGACGAATTTAAGCGATTGAGGATCGCAATGTTCCTTGTCTTTGACAATATTTCCTTTAGACGGAAATGCATGAACGTATGAGTATGAATACGCAGAGAAAAGAAGAAGGCGAGGACATTCTGAAAGATTCGCTTGGTAGCGCATACTCGGGCCTCTTATTCTTTTGGTCTAGTGGCAGCGCGAGAAGGTTTTGGGCGAAAGCTACTCCGAGCAAGGATGGCCAACTCGGCTTGGTTTTTCCTTCAGAGCGTGTAGGAGAACTCGGGATACTAAAGTAAAGTGCGCCATTGAGGGTGATTTTTATTCAAGAGACAACGTTCACCAAGCGTCCCGGACCTGTACCTTAACCTCCCTTTTTACAGTCGTCTCTTTCCTTCGGCACGGCCGCCAAGCCCCCGGGCTTTAACTTAAATGTATGTCGAAAGTTTAGCCTGGGATTTTTAATGTCACGAGTAGAAATATAAAAATACCCACAGCCCTCTTCAACATAGAGCTGTGCGATACCTTCGCCCCTGCTTTTTCATTCTCTCGGTCTCACTCTCAAGCCTCGCCGCTTTTCTCTCATGTCCTTCGTTCCACCTTTTTCTCAACGGTAGCAGGCCAAGTTATTAAAGCTCCGTGACGTCTAAACTGTCGGGGGTTTCTTAGACATCCGAGGTCCAGCTTTCGTGTCTACCTTCTCGAACACCCGGTCGTTGGGTCGGTACATCCTGTCCGACGAACGAAAATATTGATGCCAAATTAAACTTCGACTTCATGTTTCAGTCTGCAAGTTTTCAATCATAAACGAGTTTATCAAATTACGCGAATCAATATGGCCTAATTCCTTGCAGAAATCCGTCACAAACTCATCCGTCCCCGTTAATTGAATTTCCGGCAATAATTTCATGAAATAACAGAGAATTCAATTTTCCGCGAAGCAGTTATTCAATTTTGTGTTATTTCAGTACGGATGATGCTGAAGTTTGCAACGTTGGAATGCAACGAAGAGGATTCTATTGATGATTCGTTCAATTTTCACTGTCATCCAAATTTTTCGAGCCGATATGCTTTTCGGGTGGCAAAAATCGATCATTTTATCATCGTAATTACATTCTGCATTCGAATTATTATTTTTGTCAAAGATAGAAAAGAATTTCGTTGTGTTCCAACGATGCAAACTTCAGAGTCATTCAGTACGGTCATTTTTCGACTTCATTAGGTCACGATTATATTAAACGACCGTGCGGCCAACAGATCAAAGAAGAGCAAGAATAAAGCGAGGGATGAGGAACGTAGACCTAGATATCTATGAAAATTCGTGCTTTTCGTAGTTAGAAAAGTTTCAACGGATGTGATTCCGACATGTATATGCAGCGTATGGCTCTACAAAAGGTCGACCTACGAAACTCCGAAAGATGCTAACCTCTCGGAGAGGCTTCGAACCTACGAAATTAATTAATAAGCTGTATATGAATACACGTGTCTCTGTTAATAGGGAAAAAAAAGTAGAATATAGCGAAAGGAAATGAGAAAATCTCGCCATGTTGGAATCCGATGTCGGGAGGCTTTTAATTAGACGAATATGTACAGAGAGGCATGCATTACACATTGGATTCATATATACGTGCCTATTGGTTTTTCCATAATGAAGGATTTTATGTGACCGACATTATGTCCGCGTGTGACACGTTGGTTTCATTATCGTATAAATAAGCTGCGTGTATGCTACGAGATTAATTAATTATCATGTACAGCTGGATTAATAATGAACTAGTAAACCGTTGCTTTCGGGACGCCGGCAACAGAACGCACGCAGGGATAATAATTCCGAATACATTCTCCGCAAGCTCTCGCTCTGGATGTCATTTTGAGAGGCGGAATGGGCAGCGCTCGTAGCACGCTCCCATGAGATGCATAAAACGCGCGCACTACGACTACTCTGCTCCTGGTCTCTTCTTCGAAAGGGTCGCCCATTAATTCCTTCCTTCCTTCCGTTCTCTCTCGCTCTCTTTCTCTTTTACACAATCAGAGAGCGCACGTTTTAGCGCTTCCCTCTAGGTCTTTGTAACGTGACCCTGATAAAGGTACACGAAACGTCTACCTGGTTCCGATGCTGCGCTACCGAGTAAATTACATCGCTGCAGTTTTATCACGGTTACAGCATTGTGTACTTTGCGGCCTTCAAATATACTTTTTTATACTCCTTCAATTTATCAAGCATCATTGTTCGCCAGTACCTCAGACATCTTTTTCATTTCGCAAAGAGATTTCAAACTAGTAATACGATTTTCATTCAACTCTATTCCAATTAATTCTTTGAAAGCTTTTGGCCGGCATCGTGAGAAAAATAATATAAAACTTGGTGAAAACTTTATTAAAAACATTTCATGAAAATAATAAACCAAACAGTATTTCTCTGAATTCCCGACGCACGGAAAAAAAGAAGCAAAATTCTTCAACTGCTGTGGCGAATCCATAAACTGTGGAGTGCTGTTGGAGGCAGAGAAAAATAAAAGCTCACGATTCCGAAAAACGAGATCCAACACATATTTTAATGGAGTCATATCCAATTTTCATCATATTTCACGACTATGTAGATACGTAAACTCCTTGTTACGTAGCCGCGGCAGGCGCCACACCCAAAGTTTTTTTTTTTTTTTTTTATACACCTTTTGCCGTATATGTATATTCGTGAACTTTGGGACTTATGATGTGTCATTTCGTTCGTCCGCTCGTATAACAAGCATCTTTTACGAGTTTGCGTTAAAGTGCGAGCGAGAAAGAAAAAGTGAGGCGGCGCGCGGAATGAGAAAGAGAACGATGGCGCGGCGCCATAGCCGTTGATTGTCGAGGGATTCCCGAGGCCGTCCACTGGTATTTTGCGCTCGAGGGACAAAAAGGAATGGCTCTCGCATATTCCACTACGATTTCGTTTCGTCAAGCGTCCCTATGGCTCGAGGGGGCACCTACGTAGGTGTCGTTCTCTCAACCCAAGGGGACTGTATGACAGAATGATACAGTGATTGGTCACCCAAGTCAGAATAATAAATGGAACAATTATTGTCATATACGCGCAACAATTTCCAGTCCAAAGCATTTTTTAGATGGACGAGAAAGAAGCTGATGACGATGGCCGAAAAATAGTGGCCGATGACTGTACAGCGATGTATGTACATCGGCGTAAAGTGCCCACGTACGATTTCGAGGCACCCAACACCTCGCTCTGGGGGAATATAAGTTGTTGGTGCCATCATTCTCTGTCCAAACGAAGCACCGCTCATATTTACCACCGACGTGGAGCAAATGGCCGCGAAGAGAAAGAGGGATTGAACGAGAAAAAGAGATTGAGAAAGAAAGAGAGCGGGGAGGGGGCATTGGTGGGGCGAGAGAAGAAAACGCAAGACGGCCTAGCGAAGAAAGACTCGGAGAGGCCTTTCTCGCTGCTGAAGAAAATCCTTAAGGAAACTCGGGCGTCAACCTCCGGCGCAGCTGGGGCGCTCTCGCCACGAGCTATATACAGCGTGTACCACGCCAGCATCCCCCGAAGTGCGCCCAGCAGGTAATTCGCTTCTCTCGATCTCCCGGACCAATCCACCCCATTTTTCTCAACTACTTTCTCGCGCCTCCCGCCCTCCGAGAAGTCCCCCCCCCCTCCTCTCACTCAGCCCCGAAACTCCGTTGCAAAAGCTTTCTCGGCAGCTTCCGGCGAATTTCGCCACGAAAGCTATCGTGCTTTCTTTCCATTTCCCAAGATACTGGACTTTTTTCCAAGAATAAATTGTTCTATCCAAGGCGCTAGGTGTTCCGTCGCATTTTCATTGCGAATAATAATTTCAGGCTCATATCAATTCCTATTTTATACGAAATCTGCAGCACACAATTTTACACTTTCTTCATTATTTTATTTTCCCATAAATCACGCGTCATTGCTCTCGTCTTGATACATCTCGGACCCAAGTCGAGTAAAATTTCAAAGGTCCCAAGTTTCGAAAGGAAATTAAATTCGCGCAGATGCTGACAAAATAAAATAATATATGACTCTGAAGTTTGCAAAGTTGAGATTCAACGAAAAACATTTTTTCTATTAATTGTTTATTGAATTTTGGAAGTTGTGGCCATTTTTTTGAGTTTTTGGTCGCAAGAGAGAATCGTTTTATTGGCCGGACCAAATATTGAATAATAATTATTGGCTCTGCTGAAGAAATAACAGAATTTCGCTGCATTCCAACGATGGAAACTTCAGGATCATAATAATATTTGCACCTGGGTGAAGGGACTACAGTTGGGTTATTGATGCAGCATAAAAGTTTCGTCCGAATCTCTATAACATCGATATGTTTGCTGATGCGACACGGATGCACGAAATGAAAATTTCGAAAAAACTTCAATTGCACCGTTGCAGGGATGCATAACATTGTTGAATTCCGAAAAACGCTTGAATACGAAAAAACAAAAAACAAATCGGTACAATTGTCAAGCCCCGCGAACTGGAAAGAAATCTCATAAACGTATGTAAAAAAAAATAGATGAAAAACGGCTGCGAGGGAAAATGTCAAAGTGACGCGAAAGAAATACAGGGAAAATGAATATTTTTTTTGTTTCCGGTAAAAAAAAAAAAAGCGATAGGGAAGGGTCTATATAGCTCATAAATTCGTTGACCATCAGTGCGCTGCGAAACATATATGCACGCACAGAAATGTATATATACGTGTGAAGGCAGTAGAGAAGAGTTTGGTGTCGCTAAATAATGGGATGCTGTGAGAGAGCAAAACGGTGAAACACATACAGACTGTGACGGTATCGCAGCTTGACGGCTCGAGCGGAAAGAGACATCCGAGAAAGAGAGAGCGACAGAGTGTGTGAGAGAGAGAGGGGGGGGGGGGGTGACATCATCCCTTCGCCACATCGCCGTTGGATATTTTTATGAGTCCATCGACGTATGAACACATGCAATCGCTCTCATTTATTGTTTTTGTCGGGCCAGTCCGGCGACGGAACAGCGAAAATTTGCATACTTCGTGTATGGAACACACTCTCGCGCTCCTTTGTACATACATCCTCATAGAGGCGACATATATTTGTGTCTGTGTAAATGTAGAAACGTACGTCGTTGGGCTCTATATGGCCCATTGTGCTCAACCGACTGCTGAATTGCTCCACATCGAGCATAAGCTCGCCACTTTTGCATAACAATCGTCGAATGCAACGGAATCGGTGCGCGTGTTCGATTTATCCACGTCGCCATTGGTAATATTGCACGACTGCAGGGAGAGAAAAGGAAGAGAAGGGTTGGATCACCGTGGTCCGTGCAACTGTCGTACCGGAGACACGTATACACGCGCCATGAGAGGACAGAAACAACTGCACTCGGCGCGATCATCATCGCGAGCCAGCTTTTGGTCGCAGTCCCTAAAGTCATTCAGACCTGTCTCATCAATGATGCTCGATTATGGGCTCGCGTTCATACGATTACGTGTTGCGGAAATCCAACTTCCGACGAGGACATTGTTACGATAAACATGCGCCCACTCTGTTGAATAATACGCGAAGCGATCATCGTCGCAGCTTCCGACGTTGAATTCTGCCCAAATTTCCATCGTTGCATTAAAACTTTGTAATTTGAAAGAAAAAAAAGATTCCGCACGGATTTGCTTGATCAAGTCCCGGAAACCTTCGAGTATATAATAGAAGAAATTGTGGCAACTGAAATTGATCTCGTTCCGAAGAGATTTTGTACGTAGAAATTTGTTGCAAACTTTCCAAACTCTAACAACTAATGGATTCGATGAAGAACGATATTAATCAGTGGAGAATATCATTCGAGCTATTCAGTAACCGATTGCAATGAAATAAAGCCGATCGGCAGCTTCTCGAGTGCTCATAGAAAAACTCATTTTATGCAACGTCCGTTAATTATCCCGATCGTTCGAGTAAGGAAGAAACTTCAACTCTCTAACCCTCCGCTCGATCCGATATAGCTGTGTCACTGTCTTATGGCTGTGACTCCAGAGCCTCGAACTGTTATAGGGCTTGAAAGTAGATATAACTGTATCTGACTGCAGCAAGTTTAACTGGAAGAACGGGGCCCTGAAGGCAAAACCCACGGCCAGTAAAGTCCCTCCTCCCCTTTGCCCATGCCTCCGATGCTAAACCGACTAGACGCTGACGTCTCCGATACTCCCGAAACTTTAGAGCGTCGTTTAATGGCCGTTAAAGATAATCCAGAAGCACTCGAGGGACGCCCTCTCGCGGCTTCGATCCCAAGAAACGTCGCCGTCGGGATATACGTCGCGCTTCGTCCTTCGCTCGTTACTTCCTCTCCTTTCAATTTCCACAGCTAACCAATGATGGCTGATATTTCTCTTTACATAAATTACCGATGTTGTCCAATTAAAGCAAAATGACCGAATATTTTCGAGCCAATTTCGCAACTATTTAATTCATGAGTTCGGTGCCAATATCGTCGAATATTGATTTATCAAAACTACGTATACACACTAAATGCAATGATGCTGAAGTTTGCAACGTTGGAATGCAACGAAAAATATTTGATTTTATTCATGATTCGTTCAATTTTCAATGCCATTCAAAATTTTCAAGCCGATATGCTCTTCGGGAGGCAAAAATCGATCATTTTATCATCGAATCACATTCTGCATTTGAATAATTATTTTTGCCAAAAATAAAAAAGAATTGCGTTGCATTCCAACGATGCAAACTTCAGCGTCATCAAAATGCATTATAGTTTCTAGAGAGTTGTTCAAATGTGTTGACGCCATAAATATTCATTTCAAATGGAACATTTTTCAAAATCAGAGGCTGACCTTGACCCAGATTTTACAGAAACTGCACACCGCGCATCTTAACCGCGCGATTGATCAATTATTTTAACGATCGCATCATGCAATATTGCGTCGATGATTTTGAAGACTATCCATTTAACGATTTTACGAAAATACTCCCAACTACTATCGAAGAAATTCTACTGTTAAGATTATCGTTTACATCACATCGTGTTGATAATTCGTTAATGAAGTCAACAACAAAATTAACGACACCAGTCGACAGCTGGAGTGTGCTGGGAGCAATATTTTAAAATGTTTTTCTAGCAACACTTTTTTTTTGGAAATAATCCAAGGGTTGATGAACGAGCTGCAATAAAAATCTAAAGATGCTGCCGAGATTGTCACAAGTATCTTCCAATTCGTTTTGGGCTGAACGTGAGGACTAATGTAATTACGTGGGCATACGTTTTTTTTTCTGTTTTTTTTTTTTCGGAGCGGCGCTTCAATGTTTCGGAAGGCGATGTGTGATGGTTTCTTGGTTTTCTTGCATCAAGAGACTCGTATGTGTTTGAGAGAAAAAAGGATGGGGACAGGTTGAGGTTTTCTTGGCGAAAGAACGATAAATCTCTCGATCTCTCCTGGCAAAGTCGGGATAGAGACATGTGTCCGTTAATGGCTGGCACCGTCACCGGGTGGCGATCATTGCCAAGCCACCTACGGGGACAGGAAGGAGCTGGCCAAGCTTTCTAACCCCTGGTCGTACGTGCACGGCTTTCTGAAAGCTTGACGTTCGGTAAGAAAGAAGAAGGGGGGGGGGGAGTTGATCTAGAAAACGTTCGTCTTCACTTTTGTGTTAAAACATATATGTATCGTATATAAGGAATCGTAGTGAGCTCGTTTCGGCTGGAAGCTTCTTCGTGTTATCGCGTATAAACGTTTCGAATTTTCTCTTATCTGCTCGTGCGATACCTCGATGAACGTGAAAATAGAAGATGACAAAGGAAGGAAAAGGGATTTTCGATCTTATGTGTCCTCCCCAAGATCGCGTGAATCGCTTCACAAATTTGCGCCGGGAATCACTCGACGATGATAAATCGGTTTCGTTCGCGACTCGATTGTCACGTACGAGGACAATTTTCAAAAACTCTACACCGGTCCGTGCATGTTCTACCAACGAAGAAGATGACGTTTAAAAAAAGATTTTATCGCGAGGATTGGTCGGTGTTACGATGACGAATGTATGTGGAAAGTTATTTCGTAAAGAGATGGAAATTTCGAAAAATATCGACTGAATGATGACTCTGAAGTTTGCAACGTTGAGATTCAACGAAAAACATTTTTTCTATCGGTTATTCATTGAATTTTGAGAATCGTAGCAATTTTTCGAGTCGATTGAGTTTTTTGGTCGCAAAAGAGAATCGTTTCATTGGCTGGACCAAATATTCAATGATAATTATTGGCTCTACTGAAGAAATGATAAAATTTCGTTGCATTCCAACGATGGAAACTTCAGAATCATGACTGAATGAGCCTCTTTCTTCTCGTTTCGTCGCATTTTTTGCAGTGTTTTTTTTTCATAAACGCAAAAGGTGTCGGCTCGTATAACTAGTGGTAGGAAAGCTAGAGCGAGCATGCTGAAAAAATCGTTGGCAACACGAGAAGCGGCACACGAGAACAAAATGTTCGACCTTCAAAGCTCATAGAAAAAGTGGCGAGAGAGAGAGAGAGAGATCGAGAATGAAAAAGAGAGAGGACGAAGCTCAAAGCTTCCGTTTTTGCAGGTTGCACACCTATCTCGTATATAGTTTGCCAGCGTGAACGTAGCAAGTCGTGACTGACGCCGGGCCACCGCTTCATTGGCACCGTTTCAATCGGCCGGGTAACGGATCAAACGCCCCGGCGGCGTTACCAGCGTTCTCAACGTTCGCGTGAAACGAGAGACCGCTCCCTCTATTTTTCTCCCTCTTGCTGTGCTTCTCTCACTTTCGGAGCTTTGTGTCAGGCTCCGAGCAGTAGTTCTCTACGGTGTCGCATCAGGGATGAAATATAGCAAAAGAGAGGAGCCGCCGAAGAGAGCGAGAAAAAACAACGGAGCGCGAGAGAGGGAAAGAGAAACATCGGAGTAATCGATACAGTCATCGGCCATCGGCATAGACGGCAAAACCGGCAGTTATTCACACATCTCCATCCCATTCTATCCGCTAAAGTTTATCAAAGAGACTGCTAATCACTGAAAAGTGGCCAATAACTAAAAGACCAGAGAGAACCCCATACAACGTTCCACTGTCTGCCGTTCATCACAGCGCAAATTCGACAAAAGGAGATGGAGAGAACTAGCGGAAAGAACGGTAGACAGAAGCACAGGATAAAGGAGAGCACAGGTTGGCACTCTCGTCTGTCTCCCGTGCGAGTTGGCAACTCGTCAAGAAACTAGCGCGAATCTAACCCTCGCGTTTTAAGCCTCCGCCTGAGGGCATTGTGAACAAAAAAATAAAGAGGGAGAACAGGAAAAAGTAAGGGAGAATATACAGCGTGTTAAAAACCTTTTTTATCTCTTTTTCGAGGGCTGGGTTTAGGATTTCCTCGTCTCATGTTTGCATTTTTTCACCATTTTTTTCCGGAAAGCATGTCAAACTTGATGAATTTTGGCAATATTGGCGGATTCAGTATTTAGACGAAAATGCACCTGAAACACACATTGTCGGAATCAACGTCAATTATGAATGTGCACTGGGATTTTGACCAATAACAATCGGAAAGTTGAGAGTGTTCTCGGTGTGCTCACTTCGCCCGCTCCTGTTGCCACCCGAGAATTTTAGATGACTCTGAAGTTTGCAACGTTGAGATTTAACGAAAAACATTTTTTCTATTGATTATTTATTGAATTTTGAAAATCGTGGCAATTTTTCGAGTCGATTGAGTTTTTTGGTCGCAAGAGAGAATCCTTTTATCGGCCGGACCAAACATTCAATAATAATGATTGGCTCTGCTGAATAAATAACAGAATTTCGTTGTATTCCAACGATGGAAACTTCAGGACCATGAATTTTAGTCAGGTACCGGCAAACGGTTCCGTACTTTCCCTCTGGCCGCAACAAATGCAAATGAACAATCAAAAATAGTGTATTTTTTAAATCCTGATTCGAATGAGTTTTTGAGGATCATGTTTTTTCGTGGCACGTCCAGGACAAATTCCTGACGGCGGGGGTGCGAGGAGTCAAACAATTTAAGGCGACAAGGTACCCGAGAAGCAGAGATCCTTTGGCATCGGCAGTAACAATGTCAATAGCTACAAATGATTCTGAAGTATACATCGTTGGAATGCAGCGAAATTCTTTTTAATTTTTGGCAAAAGTAATAATTCAAGTGCAGAATGTTATTACATTGATAAAATAATCGATTTTCGCCACCTGAAAAGCATATCGGCTCGAAAAATTTGGATGACATTGAAAATTGAACGAATCATCAATAAAATCCAATATTTTCCGTTGCATTCCAACGTTGCAAACTTACTTCAGCATCATTAGTTACAAAGCCCCTAAGAGGAAACTTATTGCGTCGAACAATATAATGTTAATTTTTTTTCTGCTCCTAATGAGACATTTTCACAAAAATTAAACTTTTTGTAAAATGGCTCTCAAACAGATTCTCAACGTAATAGAGAACTTCGTCGGAAAGGTAACTTTAACTGTAGTAGCCTGCTGTACTTGGTTGCAAAACGTTTTTGCGCTTCGAGTCAGTCTCTTTATCCAGGTTGTATAGCAGCCGTTGGTCTACTAGATGGAGAATGCTGTGAGAGGGTAGCGCTAAAGGGCGCTTTATTCCTTTGTACATACATTCATCTTTCTCAATTTCTCTACTTATATTTCTTTGTCTTTAAACTTTTTCCTCTTTGTCGCTTTACTCGTTCACTTACTCCGTTAATTTTCCCTTTCATTTCTCATCTCATGTTTCTCATTTCCACTTTATTTCTATCTACTGGTAGAGGAAAGCTTCCCCGAAGCAATTTCTCTTCTCCCTCCCGTGTCAAGTTGCTCCGAGAGAGGAAAGCAGTTGTGAACTGAACGACTCGAGTATCACAACATTGTGACTTGTCTCGCTCTTAAGCGCTTAATTATTTTAGCCGCGTTATTATTGCAGCCGGAACAGTATTTCGCAGCATGTGCCAGTGTCTATGAGTTAATATACTTGGAGAAAATTGGGTATGGTGTGAGCTGACGCAGGTCATTGGATAACGGGAGTAACCCAATTTCGCAGAAGCTCCGGTTCGTTAATTAGTCAAAAAGTCGCATATTGATTGTGTCATTAATTTAAATGCAAAGTGAGAATAATTAAAAACGTCCCAAACGTTGCTATTCACAACATATACACGTCTAAGTAGTCTATATCCATTGTTTTTTTTTTTTTTCAATTCGTTCCCATTCCTAATTAATGTTCAACCTGCTTGAAGTTTGGTTGTCGCAAGTGTTCTCTATGCATGACTGTTCGATTTCGATAGAACGAATTCACGGAAATGAATGAAAATGTCCTGAATTTTTTCCGATAGTCGAAAACACAAAAAAAAAAAGAAAATACGTTGATAAATTTTCTGCGAGTTTCTTTAGGACAATCGTTGTATAAAGCATGCGATATATTGGGAATTTTTCTCGACACAGGTGCACGACGCGGTCCGAAGCGAATGAGGCAAGGGCAGCTGGGTATGGACGTTGAAATTTAAAATAACAAGGATTTTTTTTTAGCATATGGCGCGCAAGAAGGGAATTGGCACTACCATAAACAAGCTCGAGGCCACCCGCGAGGTCTATATAACCCGACGAGAGAGGGCGCTCAGAACAGGCGTTGTTTCCATCCTCGTTCTCTCTTTCTCTCTTATTTCTTTTCTCATTCTAGCTCAGCCACGTCCGAAGAAAGCCAATAAACCATCGAATTCGGTTGGTATCGTTCGAGAAAGAGAAAACGAAACGGAAAGGGTGCGAGTAAGAGGAGGGAATAGCACAGCCTCGGGTCGTGTACCACACGCTCCAGTCGGAACAGCAACAAGTTCCGCAGAGCTCTTATATTCCACGTCGTAAAACCTTACCTACTTCGTTCCCAGCTCTGTGTCCTTGTGAACCACCGAGTATTCGTTTACCGGTATTATCCACGAGAATACTAAGAGTCTCTCTCTCTCTCTCTCTCTTCCATGTCATACAACAAAAGTCAGTTAGTAAATCGACTGCTGACACGAACCTCGACTACACACTCCCCCTATCACTCCCTCATCATTTTACCGAGAGGCGATTTTGAACGAGCGTGCAATTGCACTTGCAATGAGCACGAGAATGGCGAACCATTTGCCCACTTAACGGGCAAAAATGGGCGAGATGTTATTCACGAGTTTTCAAGATAGTCCATGAATTTCGACAAGCCAAAACTGTGCAATTAATTGTTCAAAAGTCGAGGAATAATTACAACGCCTGATAAAAATTTATTTGCTGATT
Source organism: Diadegma fenestrale (assembly GCA_037043255.1). Classification (NCBI taxonomy): domain Eukaryota; kingdom Metazoa; phylum Arthropoda; class Insecta; order Hymenoptera; family Ichneumonidae; genus Diadegma; species Diadegma fenestrale. The sequence goes on along the minus strand of CM073309.1, from coordinate 12,887,376 downwards.
TAATTGCAGAATAATCATTGAAAACCAATTTCAAGCTTTTCAAGGATTATCGTATTTTGTATCAACGACAAATCTCTGATTCACCAACAGAACCACAAGAATTCCGAAAGAAAATACTACGATCCAGCGTAATGATGCTGAAGTTTACAACGTTGCAATGCAACGAAAAATATTTCATTTTATTGATGATTCGTTTAATTTTCAATTTCAACCAAATTTTTCGAACCGTTATGCTTTTAGGGTGGTGAAATTCGATTATTTTATCATCGTCATTACATTCTGCACGTAATTAATTATTTTCACGAAAGATTCAAAAGAATTTCGTTGCATTCCAACGATGCAAACTTCAGAGTCATTCCAGCGTATAATTCGCCCAGGCGTAGTTTTCGATTGAAAAGTTGTAAGTATTCTCCAACGTTTCGAAATAAAAATCGGAGCTGATTAAAGCCGAGTATTCGATATGAGATCGTTTGAGCGTTTAACCGCTTACCAAGGCAAGAGAGCGTCGTGTTCTATCACCAAAAGGAGAGGAACGTGGTGAGAAGGGAGGATTGTCTATTGAATTTTTTACCCAACACATCGCCCATCGGGTTGACGAAGGAGCTGCTTTTCCTTATAAGCCTGGATGTATACGTATATGAGACGCTTTTACTCTTGGGCAAGCTCGTAAAGTATATATAAATACGTCCACCAACGACTTTATCTTGTTGAGTGGATCTTACAGCGTGCTCTATCTTGGCCTGTGAGGATCTTGGAAGGTTATATGGTCGAGGGAGGAGCGCGATGAGGAAAGGCGTTGGTAGTTGGGACGAGCGAAAAGAAAATTCGATGCTAATTAAATTACTCAAAATGCCAGAAGCGTTATCAAAAACATTTCTAAATTTCAACTAAAACGAAACATAATTAAATCAAATTTGAAATAATGAAAAATAAATGATCCCGAAGTTTGCATCGTTGGAATTAAATTCTTTTTTATCTTTAGCAAAAATAATTATTCAAGCGCAGAATTACGATGATAAAATGATCGATTTTTGCCACCCGAAAAGCATATTGGCTTGAAAATTTTGAATGACATTAAAAATTGAACGAATCAACAATAAAATCAAATAATTTTCGTTGAATTACAACGTTGCAAACTTCAGCATCGTAAAAAGAAAACAATTTTAATCCGTAGAATGATGATTAAGTTACAGCAAGTCTAAGAAGAAAAATAAAGCCTGCAGCGTCCAAAGTATTCTATGCTATAAGTTAATAGAAAAATCTTTAAAGTGCCCGCAATAACATAATAATCCCTGATGAGGATAGTAAACTCATGTTTTCAGCGTGCTTACGTGCAACTAGGAGAAAATGCTAATGGCCATAAAAAGTTTTTTACCCGTAGTTACAGACTCTCGGGTTATATTCAAGTCGTTGAAATTTAACGCGTGGCACGCATTAGCAGAGAGCTTCGCACACTTATACACGTAGACGAGAGTTATAAGAGCTTAGCGCCTTGAAGTGTTTACGTGAAAACGCATCGCGCACCATCTCATAAGGAGCTTTGAGTACCCGTTGCACTCTGTGCAACGTAGAAAAGACGATACAAGACAACAACAAACATCCATAGCCACGACGTTTTCTGTTGTAAAAAGTCTTACTGCATGCTCTACTCCAGTCATGAGTATTTAAAAAGTTTGCTAGACAAAAAAGGAGAAACATGGATCATTTGTCACCATTTCTAATGCACGAAGGGTTTCCCCAAAGAGCAGCGAAGCATAATTTCCTTCATTAAATAACTAAGAGCCATAAAAAAATCGTCCTGATCACCATTCCAGATATTCTGATTCGATTATTCTCTATTTCATAAACTACATGGAACACTCTGGAACATCAAGACTCGGATATTTTTTTGCTGGATTTATGGACATTCACGCCACCAAAATTTGGATGATGCTGAAGTTTGCAACGTTGGTATGCAGCGAAAAATATTTGATTTTATTGAAGATCCGTTCAATTTTCAATGTCGTCCAAATTTTTCAAGTCGATATGCTTTTCGAGTGAAAAAAAAATGAATCATTTTATCATCGTAATTACATTCTGCACTTGAATAATCATTTTTATCAAAGATAAAATAAAATTTCGTTGCATTCCAATGATGCAAACTTCAGAGTCATAAATTTGCCATATTTTTGTGTGTTCCTCAAAATTAATTTTGGCGATTCGTCATTTGCGTCAGCTTTGCTCCTTTTGTTAACGTTCCCGTAGACTGTAACGTGTTACACCATAGCTCAGGTCATCGACACAAACACATGCCAGTCCCAGACCGAGTCGTATACGCGGCGAAGATCAAGCATGTGCGTGTACGCAAACGTAGAAGCATGTCTGCGGCTAGTATAGTGAAACCCGTCAGTTTCTCTCGCAACGAGAAGATCGATGACGCATCCGCTTGATGCTGCTGCTACTGCTGCTTTCCGCTGCATCTGCCACCTCGGCTATCTAGGCTTTCTGGTTGAATACGCGTTCTATCGGCCAACAAACCTACCCCACGTCTGTTACCGAACCAATGCGATGTCACTGGATGCGGCGGTGATTAGCCGCGTGTGCCTACCATAGGACGCTAGCTCTCAATACATACAGAGATGCGCGAGAATGTGAGAGACGCTGAGAGGAAGAGCATACAGCATAGCTGGAACAAAACGCCTGGTCAGTACTCTCGACTCTACGGCAAGATGTGTTTCTGGAATAGACACATCAGCTGTCTCTCGCTTTCCCCTTCCCCTCAGTGTGTCTCTCTTTCTAATATATGTGTATTGCCCAGAAACACGTTCCAGTGTCTATACGTATCAGTGCGTGCACACACGCGGACGACTAAGTTACCCAGGTTCGGATAATACAGCCAGAGATTGGCATGTCACGCCTAATCAGTGGGACTCCGAGATGACTCTGAAGTTTGCATCGTTGGAATTCAACGAAAATGGTTTTTATCTTCGGCTAAAATAATCATCCAAATGCAGAATGTAATTACGGGTATCGAATGATCGATTTTTGCCACCCCAAAAAGCACGTCGGCTCGAAAAATTTGGATAACATTGAAAGTTGATGGAATCATCAATTAAATGAAATACTTTTCGTTGCATTCCAACGTTGCAAACTTCAGCATCATCTCCGAGTTCCCGACTATTTTTGGATTTCAACCTAAAATTCGTTACAATCGTTCCTGCTATAATAATGATGCTGAAGTTTGCATCGTTAGAATGCAACGAAATTCGTTTTTTATCTTTGACAAAAATAATAATTCGAATGCAGAATGTAATTACGATGGTAAAATGATCGATTTTTGCCACCCGAAAAGTATATCGGCTCGAAAAATTTCAACGACATTGAAAATTCAACGAAACATCAATAAAATCAAATAGTTTTCGTGGTATTAGAACGTTGCAAACCTGAGCATCATGCTATAATAATTCCCTCAGTAATAGTGAATTAATTTTCTAAAGATCCCAATGGTATCGAAGCAATAGTAACTTTTCAGCTACTGAGACGAAATTCTGAACTCTGGTGAAAGAATCTTTTTTCTGGAGGTGCTAAGGAACAACAAATTTCCACGAGTTAGATGGTTTGGAGTGAAATGTGTATGCGTATGTGTGCAAAGTACATAACCACAACCGTAAGGCCTTAACTGACCGCACTAAGCACACGAAGGAACATCCGTACGGCCCTTAAGGTAGAAATAGGCGGATGTGAACTGAACAGCATTTGTATAGCATGCAGAGGATTGGCAAGGGCAATCCACCCGCATATACGAACCCCTACGCACGCAAGAGCTTAAATATCGTGCGTATACATTACAACGTATACAGACTGAACAACAATTTTCCGATTTGGCGTAAACTCGTTTTATCGTTTAATCGACAATCGCGTAATCCGCAATTTGTAACGGCGATTTCCACCTGCGTTACTGTTTTTTTTTTTTCAACAGACTTTCGAACATTGGTGAACATTAAAAAAATTTATTTCGAATCCGATTCCGCGTGAAAATTGATTGGAGTGATAAAGAATCGACGACGGACGGATAAAAATGCACTAAACAAGATTTGAAAAATAAATAGGGACTTTCTCATTTTATTTGGCATGTCGGATGGCTCAAATAACGATTTTTTAGATGATAAAAAAAATTGGGAGCAGAAATGAAAAGTTGGTTGGGAATATGGGTCAACAACGAACGTTAAAATGTCGAGCAACGTAATGGGAGAAAATGCGAAAATAAAACAAGCAGACGACGGAGAGAGTGAGAGAGAAGGAAGAAGAGAGATTGATGGGAATCGTTAAGTGAGGCAGAGTATAAGCTCGATCGTCGAGATTGCCCGTCGTGACCAAGCAAAAATAAATATCGGGCTTCACCGAGGGGCCTAACGGGCTATCATATCAGTGACCACGATTAAAACACTATGTATATTGTATTCATATAGATATCAATATTAATACGAAGCATCGATCGACATCACGAGAGGATGGAGCGTAAAGATATTATGTGACTTTTATGTTTTCATCGTCCTCCGCGATCACGTCTTTACCTATAGCATGAGCATAATTAATGAGTCCATCGTCTTGCCGATCATTGAGAGGTTTCCCGATTTCGGGACATTCCTTTTAATATCGATTACCCGCAATAGCGAACACATCAGCATATAGCCAGCGCTTCGCTCGCCCGCGGGGATGATGCATCAATTTTTGTTGCTTTTTCCGTAAGTAATGATCGAAAGTTTTACTGACAAGTATAATCGCGATGTTTTACGGACGTTATAGATGAAAAGGAAAATCGCGCGAATCGTCGATTCGGTAATTTCATGGGGTCCAGGACATAAATCGAAGTTTGCCAACCGCGAGGATGGCCGTTTCGTATTCTCTCGCTACTGCTGCTGCTGCTGCTGTAATAATGGGAGAGACACGTGGAGTGCCGTAGATCCAAGATTCGGGGAGTTCTATGGCAAAGAGCAAAACGACAATCCTTTAATATTTATGTATATAACTTTTGGATTCACCGCGTCGTTGCTTCGAAACCGCCCCAGTCTCTCCTTGGAGTTACGCGGACTTCTTCTTCCGGAAGAAGAGCCAGCCGAATACCCGCAAAAGCTCGATAATGATCGCGAACGCGCTCTTATACGTCTGCTCGCGTAGATTTCTCTCTTGAACGAATTTTCATTACAAATTTGTATATATAAATGTATAACCATAATAGAGTTTCTTGGTAAGACGCTCGTGCTCGTATAGATATTCGCGATTCAAAGCTTACGAAAGATTAACGAACCGCAAGCACGGCCATAAATATAGTAACGTTAAGCCCGCAATGAAATTCTCTTGACATTTCCCGCTGATCCAATTTTTGTATCAACTGATCAAATTAAATTGAAAATGCGTGTAATTATTATATGAAATGACGAGAACTTTCGTTTCTACCAAGACAAATCGTTTTTTTATGGATTCTTAAAACCTCGTGAAATCGTATTTACAGCGAACTTTTACGTGCAATTGCACATTTTTTTGTGACACAGAAGAAAACTGTAAGTTTGTCGTATATATACTGGTCTCTAATTTCGAAACAACAGCGAGCGCTATTCGTTTGTGAATTTTAAATGGACAGTAACTTGGACACTGCTGGACACTGGCGAATCCCAGAGAGAACAGGCAGAGAAACGAATATTAAGCAAGGGATACATATGCCCGAGTGGTATGGGTAAAACCAAGAGTTATGCGTAGGTAAGTGTTAATCTCGGTGGTTTAAAGCGAATAGCGTTCTCTGCCAAGTCTGCGGATTATCACGCGCATCTTCTAATTGCCATCCAATCCCGCGATGGTGGTAATGGTGGCGGAGGATAGAAAGCGACCGAGATCAAGGCCAGTTAAAGGATAGTTGAGTAGTGAACGAGTTGAACGCAACCATACTCAGGAATAACTGTTTGGCATGAAGCCTGATTGTTTCTACCGCCACATAAATTCTGCTTCGTTTATGATGAATTCCATCGGAATGGACACGGAGTCATGGCGCAACGGTAATGACTTTCTCCCGTTCATTTTCTGACAAGGCTCGTTGTTTGAACGTTGCAATTCAGAATGGTGGACAAAAATTTAGCAGGCCACAAATTAGAAATTTCTAAAGTTCGCATCGTTGGAATGCGACGAAAATCTTTGTCATTTTCGAAAAAAATAATCATTCGAATGCAAAATGTAATCAAGATGATAAAATGATCGAGTTTTAGCACCCGAAAAGCATATCGGCTCGAAAAATTTGGATTTAATTGAAAATTGAACGAATTGTCAATAAAATTGAATATTTTTCGCTGCATTCCAACGTTGCAAACTTCAGCATCATCAATTTAGTCCGGAGGAAAAATAAATACCGATATGGAAACTATGAAAAAAGAAAAATTAGATGAATGAGTGGATTTTGGAAATTCAATGCCAATCAAACCGAGAAACCGAATTTCCCACGATCCCGCACGAGAAATATACTCTGAATCTTAGTTAAGGATACAGCTAGGTAAGAACTAGAGAGCAGGAAATATTTTGAATGCTCATAACTTCTACGCTTCACCCTGAATGTTGGAAGAAATTCTTGGCACGTTGCCACTCGATGAATCTGCCAGAGACTTGGGTACGTATACTCACAAACTCATCATGAACAAATTCTATTACGCGATTGCTGATACTCCGTGAGATATAAAAAAAAAAAGTTGTATGTCGTTGAAATTCAATTATCTGTAGGCTTTTTTCTCCAACCCTTCAAGTCGAACGAAAGGAAAATTGATGAGACTTTATCATCGAATTTATAGCCAATATGAGGAGCGGTGAAGTTTGACTTTGATACGCCAGACTTTTTGAAATTTTGAATAACGCCAGAGCAAAGATGAAACCGAACTAATTGGAATGTCTTAATGAGATCGAGACATCGTGTTTGGTGCTCATATCCGTAAGTGTATATACAAAAGGCGTTGGTAAGGACATACAGGTGGACGATGAGCAGGCATCGTGCCACTTATTTTCAAGCCCACGTGTGTAATGTATGTATATGCATGCATGTAGTATAATACAATGATAATAGGAGAGAAGCGGAACAAGTTCTCCGGTATATATATACGTATGGGAATCGAGTAGGAGGAAATGTCTAAATTAAACGACAAATACGTCGAGACACCAGGATTTACACGGCAGGCTGCAAAACACGCACCCTCCATTTTCTCCGTTATACGGTGTGTCTGGGTATAACCCTGCCAAGCCGCGTGTACCGACGCCACGGGCACACTGATGCGCCAACCAGCAACCAACCCCCGCGTCGAGTCTGCCTCGCACGGGTATTACCATAAACCCATCATTTATACGAACGTGGCTAGGCTTTTCTATACAGGCTAAAATATATATCACCGTATAGACGAAAACCCTGAAATATTAAAGAACGAGAAAAAAAAATTAACATTTTTTCTTTTTTTCTTTCAAATTGAGGATTTGGAATAGAAATTGAAAGAACGGAGAAGGTGGAGTTGAAGAAACAAATGAATTGATAAACGAATCCAAATTATAATTGAATCATAAATTTTCGTATTTGGGCCATTAGCTCGCCATAAAAATTCAAAAAAGCTGTGCTCGTAAAGCTTAATAATCATTATATTACCAAAAAAATCTCTCACGGTTTGTCATTCCCGAGGTCGGACTGTTCCTTAATCGTGACTTGGTTTTTCGCCGATCGAGTCCGACGACACTTCACTTTGGAATTGACGTACGAAACGGCAAGGAAAGCATATTTTTGTACACCAAATAGAAAAGCACGTAATTTTGGAGGAGGGGACTGAAGAACGCAGTTTTGGGAATGGAGAACCGCGAAGGACATTATCGGCTGAAACACGGCACAGGAAAAGGATCTCTTTCGATACGAGCTCGCGTATGCACAAAAATGTAGGCAAGTGAGATCTTTTACGTCGAATGAAGGTTACGAATCACACGACATGACGTAAGTACAGCGATTAAAAGGAAAACGTGGAACTGGGACAGTAGCAATAAGTTTTGTTTTGTTTCGCTTCGGGTCTCTCTGTGAAGATAGTCTCGACAAGTATAGCGTGAAGGTGTCGACGAACGAAACGGCAAGACAGAACATTTCGACAGGAATTCTACCATGAAATTCCCTTTTTCGATCTTCTTAATCCATCGTCTTGTGATACTGAACCAGAAAATCACCAAAAAGTTGGTTCATTCGAGATTGAACTCCAATGAACCTGCGGATGAGTGAAAAAATGGATGGCGATTTTCGATATGTGAGTATTCAATGTAATTTATGATTCTGAAGTTTGCATCGTTGGAATGCAACGAAATTCTTTTTTATCTTTGGCAAAAGTAATAATTCAAGTGCAGAATGTAATTACGATTATAAAATGATGGATTTTTGCCACCCGAAAATCATATCGGCTCGAAAAATCTGGATGACATAGAAAATTGTACGAATCATCAATAGAATCAAATATTTTTCGTTGCATTCCAACGTCGCAAACTTCAGCATCATATGTAATTTACATAGAGAACAATAATTCTCTATCTTTGTGAAAATCCAACAACAACTATAACGGACAAACATTGCGAAACCGTCTTTCTCGAATGCCTGCTCCCATCACATAGAGAAAGAAAAAAAAACAGAAGCACATATAGATGTTGGTGTCTGATGGTTTGCCGAAAGGCAAAATCCAGCAACCAGCAAGCCTGACGTTCCTATACCCGTTATGGTATATATACGCGAAAGCCAAAACAGTGTTGCCAAACGTCTGGGACGCGTATAGCTGTATGGCCCCATTTGCATTTCGTTTGTGCTTCAACACGGAATATTTTGCATGCCTGCGTGTTTTATCGTAAAACAGTGTTTCATATAGACATATAGTTGAATATACACAGCTTCATACGTAGTGTCTTGAGCACCAGCAGGAAGAAAAACTTTTTCTCTATCTATTACCTAATGGTGAAGCACGTATAGAGGAGAACCAAATTAAACTCAACCTTCTGAGACAAACAAGCAACTTCTCGAAACGTCTATACAAGGTATATCCATTTATATTCATATATACCGTAAAATATATGCATCCAGATATACATGTATATAGAAAAAGGTATTTAGCTTTCTTGCCATCTCTGTTTCTGTTTAAATACGCGCTGAAAGCCTCGGAGCGAGGCACGTACATCGATCGAGAAAGCCTACGTTGCGTAGAGCTCGACTCCAGCTTTGTCTATATATCTATTGGCATATATATGAGCATACATATGTGGGTGCTCCATCGTACAGAACGGTACGGAGACGAGCTAACCTCTTGGCACCCTCGTAGCTTAAATACACATCACTTTCTCCTCTCTCTCTCCCTCGGTCTGCCTTCGTATCTGTATTTCTCTGAATCTGCCCTCTGCCTTAGTTGCTCCCTTGCCTGCATACTGTCCTCTCTTCTAAGATCTGTGTGCTGTCCCCAGCTCATGCGTGTGACCCTAATCATGCTAGCAAGTCTTGCGACCACGTCATCACCAGATTGATAACCATCAACCAGGAATTCGATCGACTGACCCCTAATTAGCCACCCACGACCACACTGGGATCATACGTATGATCGATATATTATGACGTTTGCCTGTTAACCGACCTGGCAGCCTGTGCAACAATATCGCTTCGAGCAAGATCAAGATATACATCCCAGAACCTCTATACAACCAAGATGAATATGTCCATTGGAGTTCGATCACTTGAGAATGATGAACCTGATCTGTTTGAGGAACCATTGATGGATTGATTGATATAGTTGCAGCCGGAATATCCAACTGTCTATTCCTCATACTGCAAGCTCTCAGGATCTTATTCTGTTCATATAGCGAACATTCAAATCAATTAGCTTTCGTTATGCAAAGACTTGAAGAACGTCAGGGCAATTGGATAATGAGTATAAATTTTAAATCGTTGCTCGCGGAGTGTCGCGCTCTGAGCAAACCTCTTTCTATTCTGGAATCTTAAATCGATATACTTAAATATTTTCGTAACCTGAATCGAGTCGTTCGCCAAATCGACGTGATCGCCTTCCAACGATAATAGAGAAAATCCGTCATATTTAGTGAAGATGTCGTGAAAATGGAACTTTACTCGAAAAGCCACGAATGTCACATTAATCAAAAAAAGGCTACGTTTTAAAATTGATCGAAATGAGAAGAAATAAATGAATTTTGGACACCGGTGGTTATTTTGATCGTAGGGAAAGGGTGACCGAATTAAATACGAAATTTCAAGCTGAAAAATAAACGATTCAGCCAGAAAAGAATTGAGATGTCTGACCGCAGCGAGTATTAATCACTTGGCAAGGGTCGTAAGTAATCTGCCGGCTGTCCACTTGACAATAGCGACTTCCCAGACTGTGATACAACGCTCCTACGTTTTCCCATAGTGAGATAGTTTATCGGTAACGAAGAGTAAGATGAACGAGGGATCGGAGATGAAATACAGAGGGAGAGAAAAACGACGAGGCATTCACTCGCGTTCCTCGACGTTTCCTCTTTCTCGCCACTGTAATAGAAGTTGCGGACTAGGGACTTCGCAACAACTGAATCGTCGAACGATAATAACAGCCAGAAAGAGAGAGGGAGAGGAGAAAACTCAACTCTCCCTGCCTCTCTTTCGCGTGCCCACACCTCTCATCGCTCCTTCGCTCGTGGCGGTTCTCTCGCTCTCACTCACTTGGTGCGGTTGATGTAGTGCGGTGAAAACTTTGCGGACAAACAAATCCGTGCCGGATATCCGTCGGATCCGACCGAACAGGATTCCGGAACGAATAGAGGACGCAAGAGTCGTGCGCGCCTCGAGTACGAATGACGAGTGACGATACGAAACTCGACAACGACGACGACGACAGATCGAATGAAGCGAATCGATTCGAACAAACGTGACACCCATATATACCACACTCAGCATTTGTACAATCGATTTATTTACACGAACCTGAAGTATTGCCCAATTTATGGCAATTTAACTTCTCCAACGATCCGAAAGATACATACCATTCCGTCTACAGGAATAAAGGACCGGCGAAGATCCTGCGCGACTTGATAAGAAAATGTTCTATATCTAAGTCCCTGGCGAAAAAAAAATAATTCCACCGATTCACTGTCCGCGGGTTGCGTGCAGTTCTGTTGCACACTCCAAAGTCTCGATGAAGGTCTAAGAATAACGTCCAATTCAAAGTGATGGACATGACTCTGAATTTTGCATCGTTGGAATTCAACGAAAGTCGTTTTCATCTTCGGCTAAAATAATTATCCAAATGCAGAATGTAATTACGATGATCGAATGATCGATTTTTGCTACCCCAAAAAGCACGTCGGCTCGAAAAAATTGGATAACATTGAAAGTTGATGGAACCATCAATAAAATGAAATACCGCTTTCGTTGCATTCCAACGTTGCAAACTTCAGCATCATGTGATGGACCACTTTAAAAGCGATATTCCTCTTCAGAGCGATCGGAAACACCTAATTAAAGCGACGTGATCAAACGAGCGCAGTCGCGATGTGAAATATGTCGGGGTCGACATTTCGAACGTTCTGACATTGATATTTGCAGCATATTCTATGAATCACATTGTATTACGTGCACTATTAAACTTTTTGCCAACATTACCAACGAGAAGAATAAAAATGTAGATACGTTTAAATGTATAAGGAAAGAGGGTTATCTCTGTGAGAAAACTCGACGTGCATGAAGTGGCGGCTCACAGCACACGCTCCTACCAAGTGGAATTTGATAAAGACCCGCCCCCCTTTTAGTATCCTTCTTACTGCGCCATGCTCCTCTGTCCCAATGGAAGAAACTGGTTGGGGGGTGTGAGTAGGAAAAGGAGGGGTGCGAGGGGGGTTGTGCAGAGAAAACAAGCGTAGCGGTAGTGCATTTGTCTGGGTCACGAAGAGCCGACTACTCTTCTTAAGGAGTTTCCTCTATCTTCCTATCTCTCCGGTTTCTTCTATCCTGCTATATATACTCGGGTCTTTCATACTGCGAACGTTCTCGCGTTTGCCGCTCGGAGCAACAGACTCGGCGAGCTCCTGGTGTGCCTTGCTTTTACTCTCAATTTCTTCTCCTTCGTTTTCTTTTTTTCTTATTTACGTTTCGTCCATTTTTTGCTCACTCGTCGACTCCTTTGCAGCCCCCAACCTTTCCTCTCCATCATATATACCTCCTGCACTATTATCTGACTAAAACCCCGTATGAATTTACATATGTATGTATGGACAGATTCATATATCGAGTATTTCGATCTGCTTGGGAATTTTCTGCGGAACCCCTTGATGGTATTCCTCACCACCCTTATTCTTGCTCTCCTAGACGGCCAGAATCGAGTTATACTCACATTGGGTCTATGTATGACAATGTTATCTTGGCGGAATAAAATATTTTCGCGAGATTTCTTCCATCAAGCCCGCATATTATTATCGTTTATTATCGGACCACCTTGTTGTAACACCCACGTGGCATCTCTTATTTTCTTCGTACTCATACACACACACACATACACATACACACAGACATCCAAATATTCCGAAGCAAGAGGGCAGAGCGTGGGGGATGGACCCTTCCGAAAAGGTCCTCGAACGTACTACATGATATACGAGGGACAACATTCTCGTATATCATTTTTTGTTTTCTTGAGGAACATCATGTGAAGCGTAGAATTTCTCTTACGAAAAACTTTTAGGGCATTGGCACGTGCTACAAGCCTCGAAATATCGTATCAATTTCGTGTGATATTTCACACAAACGCTTTCTGGCCAATACTGATCACGCAACTTGATGTTTTTGAATTAATGGCGAAAGATTTTCGCGTTGGGATATCATCACAATGTTTCGCGGTGTCTTTCCCTACTGTACAGCGAATGGAAACAAAACGAAACTATGACAATATTTCGTGAGGATGTGAACCACTGAAAAATGGCGAAAATCAATGTGAACAAGTATGAGCAGGCAACGAGACGAGTGCAGTGTGCGAACAGCAAGTGGATTGCGCGAAAGCGCATCAACGGTAATAAAGAGGATGGAAAGCGGAGAAGCAGGTTGGTCGGTAGGAGAATGAGGACTGGCAAACGTAGTAAACGATGTGGTTTTTCTTTCACGAAAGCGCCCTCGCGCAAACGAGAATGAATAAAGAACGTTGGTACAGAGATCGTCCTTTGGCGCCTGCCCTCAGCTTTGCTGGTATCTCGAACTCGCGGCTTTATATGTGCCTCAGTGCCGATGAAAATAAAAGAACTACGTAAATTAAAGGGTGCGGTAGTTCGCGCCTGAGACTGAAAAGACTTGCAGAGGGGCAGCGCGAGGAATCAAAGAGTGAGTCGGATATGCGTGTTATGGTCGTGAAGAAACGGCGGAGTTATAGGGTGAAATGAAAAAAAAAAAAACATGCAGAACAGAGAAAAAGAGAATGAGTGGGAAACGAAGAGTGTACACGATGTTCGCACAGCAGAGGTTTAAACGTCAGCACCCTCATACTTAACGTTCATTTCCGATCTTGGCTGAAACAGCCGCTCGGCTGAAATGCCGATTTCAAATAAGAGCGAAGGACGCGAGTCTTTGGGCGTAAGCAACGTGATATAGAAATGAAGAAAAAAAAACTGCAGGATTGTCAAGCGTAGGACAACAAGCGAAGAACGAAAAAAAGGAATCAAGACGATTCGCTCCAAGTTTGCCTTATTTGTTTTTATCATGCTGGTACAATCTTACTAATATAATCTTAGAATGAACACAAACATTTGATTAAAACGTCTGGCCTCGTTTCGTTATCCTATTTTTTAATTCGCAAGTCTTATAGGCAATCGTAAGAACGCGAAAGGGTAGAGAAACAGCAAAGTAACAGAGGCTGATCTTTCCGATGTCTGTATATATGTGTGTGTATATAGTTTAGTACGATCTCTGTATAGGAATATAAGCGACGAGACTCTCGAGCGAGCGGAGCAGCAGCGTTCTTGACTGTTTCTCTCTCGCTCAGCTTCCAATACTCGCCCCTGGCAAATACTCAACTATTTTCCTTGGAGAAGGCAAACTTTTCTGGTGGGTACTGCGAGAGAGCTCGCGGACTTTAGGGCCCGCAGCCAAGATAGAGAGAAAGAAAGAGAAACAGAAATATATAAATATATAATAAAGCGATATAGCTGGATATACATATAGTCGTCGCGGGGCAAGTAACTCGAAGATAGCCAGTTCCGCTATAACCCCGGTCTTTCCGCACTTCATCCTCGCAATGATAGCAAAACGGGAGAGTAGAATAAGATATATCCATACATATAGATATATAAACACATACATATGTACTTAATGTTGAGGAACCGGAGTTTGATAAAATATATATACAGCGGCATATGTTTTGCCAATTGAAAGCCACTGCTTAAGTATACACGCGATCCGGCCACTGAATGATAGAAATAAAAGCTGGAATAATATATACGAAAGCGTTTGAAACAAAAAAAGAGACAAAATTGCAGATTACGGATGAAAAAAACTTGTGAGAAGGTTTTTACTCTTCGTGGTTGAGAAACGTCATTCAAGATTAAGCGCCGCGACGAGGGTGTTTTTGTCGTAAAAGTAGATAATAATTAAGTAGGCAAGTGTATGGATCATAACGAGCGAGTGCGGTGCTGATGAGATGACAAAATACAAACGAAGACGTTGATGTCAAACGAGAGAAAATAACCACGACCTAGACGATAAATCGTCATTAGCGGGAAGGCTTTCCCTCATCTGGAGCTTATCACGTTCGAGTTTCGCTCGCGGAGTAAGACGAAGGATAATTAGGACAAGTCGTAGATGCATAAATCGCGTCTAAAGCATGAACGTATGAAACGTACAAGTATGTAGACAGCGTATATCTGAAAAATACATATGTTCGTCACGTACGACACTCTCGTCTCGCTCTCTCGGCGTATCCCTGAACCAAGCGGCATTTCTATACTTCAGTCTCTCTTGTTCTCTCACTCGCGTACTTTGCTCACGACATGTGTGTAATCGCACTGTCGGGGTCCACGATTCGTGTGCTCCCGCGCGCATTGCACGCAAGTGGAAAACGAGCTTGCAGCAGCGCCGAATCACGAGAATCCATCCAATGCAGCAGCGAGCATTTTATTCCAGTGACCCTACAGAGGGTTGGAGGGAGTAAGGGGGATCGGGGGTGGTTTGAGGGTTGACGGTAAATCAAGCTACGTGTCATTTATCCGAATACGTAATGTTTCGCATAAATATACGGGCCACGCACGCGGTCACGCCACCTCACTCGCGCACCCTCTCTTTTTCTCTGCTTGTTCTTTTCTCTCCGCGCCCCCGCCTTTCTTTATTTTTTCTATTTCCGTAACTCTCTCGGTTAGAAAAAGCACACACGCGCGCGCGCGCGCACGTAGCGAAAGCGGAATTCACTTTTTTTCTGTTCTCGTTCATTTTTTTCTTCTTCTTTTTCACTCTCTGCCAAGCGACCACGAACACCGAGGAGCACAAGCTTGTCTCACTCTCTCGCATCGTTCGTAAGCTCACCGCTTGTTTTATCCTTGCGCGGCACGTTTCCATTTGCCCTCTCTCACAGCGACCGCGAAGCCGCAATCCCTCATCTTTCCGTACATTTGCTCGATTCGCATTAAGGGTGGAACGTTAACTTTGGCACACGGGCATGTACATTGTACTCCGGTATACGGAGATATACGGAAGCTTTGATAGCAGTCGGTATATTTTATATAAAAGAAGACCGAACACGTGGTAATTTGGACCTGCGCGATGACTCTGAAGTTTGCATCGTTGGAATCCCACGAATTCTTTTTTATCTTTGGCGAAAGTAATTGTTCAAGTGCAGAATGTAATTACGATGATAAAATAATCGATTTTTGCCTCCCGAAAGGCATATTGGCTCGAAAAATTTGGATGACATTGAAAATTGAACGAATCATCAATAAAATCAAATATTTTTCGTTGCATTGCAACGTTGCAGACTTCAGCATCATCCTGCGCGGCCTATTTTTCGTTTATTTCAATAACAATAATCCAATTTACACGAATAACAAGATTCAATGAAAATTTTCTACGCCTTGAGTGTCTCTTCAACGTTTTTTTGCAGCACTCGTTATTCCAGTGACACCGTAAATTACAAAAATGGTGAAAGGAACTTGTATACGTGAAATTTGAACATTATTTTAACAATATTCCGAAAAAATATCGAATTTAGACAATTTCTCACGACCGTATCAATTGCTCATTAGTCAAAATAACGAATCCGTGAACTTTGACAAAAATTCAATGAAAAAAGCATTGGAAAACCTGGTAAGAAATCATTTTCCAATATAGAAAGTTTTTTGACAAAAGGTTCATTTTAAGCGATGCTTGAAAATTGAATTTTTCTCATCCCTTAACGTTTGCGAGTCTCGCACGTGATGTAAAAACAATTGATATTCGACGAAACATATTCTCATGCATGGTAAAGGCTGTGACGGGCAAAAGATTCACGGAAATCGGATTCTTTTGCGGTCATGAGAAAGGAGAGTATCCCGGTGGGAATATTGGGGTAACGGCTAGAAGAGGGTGAGAAGGTGAAGCGGAGGCGGCAAGGAGAGATCGCGAAGCTCGCGGAAAAATGAGATACGATGGAGCAGCTGAGCGTAAAATAGTCTCGTGTCCCCCAGCGAGAGAGCGTATACTTTGCCACCAGGCGCACTACGTTTTCACTATATATACGAGTACACCTTTCATATACATTTGATAAATATATATGTATAGAGATCGTCGTCGAGTATAGAACGAGAGAAGACCGCGGGGTTTCTTCTCCGCACACCGATATTAGCTCTCAACCGTGGAACGCAACCCCCTGTATTCCTTCTCGCGTTCGCGCTCTCTCCGCATAAAACTATATACCAATGTATAATGTACATATATAAACATATACACATATAGATATTGGCGAATCCACAGCTGTCCTTTATTGAATGCGAAAGATATACCGTCACAAGAAACCTCCCATCGGAGCGACCTTTCCTTTCCAACAAGACAGTCGAACCTCCCATACAAATTCAAAATCCATCGAAATACTGAAAATTCTTCTATAAAGACCATTCATCCCACGATCAATTATTGGACGTCGTTTTTTCCTTCAACGAATCATGAGAAATTATTTAAGCAACATTAGGAACTAAAAGAAAAAACGATTGTTGTTAACGATGATTGATTTTTGATTCGGCGTTCGTATAAAACGTTTCGAACAATTCTGAATTTTTGAAACTCAACAAAAAATTTCTAATTGAGACTATAATCACAAAAATCCATTCCAGTAATTGATCTTTAAAAATGTCTCCTCGAGCGGGGAACTTTTCAAGATGGAATATACATTTAAACGTTCGGAAGTTTCCTCGAGAGAGTTTTATTCAAGGGAGATCGACTGTACGACCACGCGCTACATAAACCGAACTGAGAAATTATATTTCCTTCGACAACTCTGCTCTATTATGTGCATCTGACACATATACGGAGATGCATGAATGTATAGATATCCACAAGACTCGAACGCGTGCATATAACCAGTTTTACTACGCACACATTTCACTCGATCGTTTGAGCTTCGAATAAACATTCGTATGGGAACTTCATTGATGTCGACATCGGCATCGATATGACGCGGATGTTGAAGCCAACACGTGCGATATCGATTGATCGGTGCTCGATCGAATGCATGCTTTTCTATGATTCTAAGTGTAATGAAAAAAAGCACAAACACAAGAAAAAAACAAACGAGAACTTGGTGAAGGAGAAAATTCCGGTGAAGAAAAAACAGAGAGGATCTCTGTAATCCAACTCGGTGCCAAGCGCCGTCGGGGATGGTTTCGGAAAATGAGCAGGGTAAAGGGAGAAACTCCGAGGCTTCCAACGATTCCCGCAGGGGTGGTTGCGCTCTCTGGATCGTTTCTCTTTCTGTATCTCAAAGAAAGCGCGAGAGAGATCGAGATGGAGAGAGAGAGAGAGATAAAAAAAAGTGGAGGGTTTTCGAGGAAGGAACCACACCGAGAGCGAGAACTGCGAGAAGAGCGTGAGACGGAGTGAAAGCGTCAGGTGGTGGGTTATACGGACGCCCAAGAGTGAGAGGCGTAAGATAAGCACGAAAGAGTGAGATGGAGAGATGATGGTTGTAGGTGAAATAAGGGAGAATAACGTGGATGGAGCAGGAAGGAGATGAACAAGACGAAGAAACAGAGAAGAGAACGACGAGAGTGTACAAGAGGGAAATAGAGGAAGATAGAGAGAGAGAAAAGATGAGAAGCCTTCTCGTAGGCACGAGGCAGGAATACGGGCAACAACGGAAATAGAGGCCCGAAGAAGAGAGAGAAAGGGAGATAGAGCGAGATGAAGAGAGAGGCACCGCGTCCTGCCTCGTCTTGATCAATACAGCCACGGCCTACTATAGGTAACGTTTTCGCTCGCTCCCTCGCCACCCCCCCGCTCCATCGCTTCGCTACTCTCTGTACTCTATACATATAAATATATACACATACACAAACTTAACACACGTACCCATAATACATACATACAAGGGCAGCAGAGCTGCTTGTCTCTCCCTCCCTCCCTCCTTGCCTCGCGTTCGTCGATATATACGTGCACACCTACTGGTCTTTGCCTCTTTCTCTGTGTTCCTCTTCGCAACCCCCCCATCCCTCATCTTCACTCATTCTTCCCTGTGACGGGGTCTGCGCTATAGATCTCTGTCTCTTATTCGAACCAACACGCCTCGGTTTCATCTTCTCATTCCATCTTCTTTCATCCGAATCTCCCTCTCCTGCTTCCCAGCCCCTGTCCCTCCACAAGTTTGGCCCCGAACTAAGAGTATACACGCGGCAAGACTACCGAGGAGAGAGAAGCGAAAGCAGCAACCTACCCCACGAGACGTGGACGAACGAGCTTTACCAACACCAACCAACAACTGCGGGGGAGAGGCCGAGCAGGGGGGGGCAATGCCAACATCGTACCCACCCAAACCCTCTTCATGCTGCTCCTTCATCCTGGCGCAGATATCACCGGCATCGCAAGATGTCTTTGCCGCCATATAAAGAACACAAGTTTCTTCTCAATGAATCTTCACACTCCGCATTTTGCGACCATTCGAATCTCCCGTCGGTACGATATCAGAGCGATTGTAATTCCCTGTCAGGAAACGCAGGATTTGAGAGCAACATCCTCGCCTCGGTTGCAAACGACGATGTTGAAGTTTCCATGATGCTGAAGTTTGCAACGTTGGAATGCATCGAAAAATATTGAATTTTATTCAAGATTCGTTCAATTTGCAATGTCATCCAAATTTTTCGAGTCGATATGTTTTTCGAATGGCAGAAATTTATCATTTTATCACCGTAATTACATTCTGCATTTGCATAATGATTTTCGCCAAAGATAAAAATGAATTTCGTTGCATTCCAACGATCCAAACTTCAGAGTCATGAAGTTTCCATCGTTGGAATGCAACGAAATTTTCTTTTTTCTTGAACGGAGCTCAAAATTTTTATTCAATATTCCATCCGGACAATGAAAGAATCTTTTTTTAGTATCCAAACACAAAATTGGTTCGAAGATCGTCATGGTTTTTTTAAATTGAACAAAAAATTAATAGAAAAGAAATCTTTCGATGGACTTCCAACGTTGCGAACTTCAGTGTCATTTGCAAACGTCGTGAGTGATAAATCGAATACTGTAACGTAATCCCGTTGATTATCCATTTTATATGGCAAAAAGTTGGATGTTAATTAATCGAAGTCGATCAATTTACTCATCAACCAACTAGACTACGACTTATTTTCATTGTCAAACTAAGTCAGTGAAAAAAAATTCCATATTTTTCCTTCGCAGCCGCAATTTTTCGTCTGGTGTAATTAGAGAAACAGAATTTCTACCAGGACGTACTGATCATACGCGGATATAAAAGATGAAGAGCAGAAACAAAGCAACGTGGAAATACAAAAGAATAAAAAACAGCAAGAAAATTTGTCTTTTTCTACTTGAAAAAATCAACCCCTATATTCGGCAACGAGCTAGGAAAAAGAGAATCCCCTCGTCGACTGAGATACGAACACCTGCAACGTAGACGGGTCTTGCCGAATTTGTATACGATTGTCCGCGACATAGAAGATTTTTTTTTCGCAGAGAAAAAGAAGGAGAGAAACGAAACATAAAAGTACGAGTACGAGGCTAGCAAAGGCGTGTTTCCGTGACGAATAGTCTGCATCTCCTCAGCTTAGGCAGAGAGGAGACAGATATTCGTGCATACATGTATATATATAAAGACCAACACATGTGTAAACAGCGATATATGTGTACATGAACTATGCGAGAATCGCGTTGGTGTAAACGTATTTTGGGGGGCGACGAGACTACCGACGCGAGTGTGTCTCGGCTCAACGGATAGGTAAGTAGGCGCCGCGCGACGCTCCCAAGCCCGGATATTCTCTCTGCGTTGCATCTCGTACTC
Source organism: Diadegma fenestrale (assembly GCA_037043255.1). Lineage (NCBI taxonomy): Eukaryota > Metazoa > Arthropoda > Insecta > Hymenoptera > Ichneumonidae > Diadegma > Diadegma fenestrale. Next base: position 12,866,869 of record CM073309.1, on the reverse strand, counting down.
TCGCGCGCCGAGTTATCTCGCTCTTACTCTCTTTATATAGCCCATACATAGTCCCTCGACACTCTATCGCATATACTATACGGAACACACGGAACAGTCTTTCTCAAAGCTCGTGTGTATGTTACACCGACCCCCCAGCTCCCCTGCTCTTGCCAACCGTACTCCGTGCTCCTCGCGTCGCCCGTGCAGTTCTACCGCGAGCGTCTCTCTCAGTCGTATGCACAGAGGGAAGGAGCGACGAGCTTTCGACTGTAAACCCTATCTGTCTCTCTGGAGCACACAAAAAGGATTCTAGGATGCGAGATATTCCGTAAGGAGCGTCTCTATACACGTGAGCTATGCGACGGAAATCTCGTCTCGAATTCGCAATCATTACTATCACATGTATACACATTCGTGTTTTTGTGCGGATGAGGATATACGAATTTGTCCGCGCACGTGTGTGTGTGTGTCTGTGTATGCGCGGGTACTGCGTTCCGTTACTTTGCACGGTCGGCTTTAATCAAATACGTCGAGGGGTTTCTCGAGTTTGACGAGTTTGACTAATTAAACAAACATTTTTCGAAGATTTGGCTCATTTGAGTTGTACGAAAATTAACTCCGCTCTGCAAGCGAATTCGAACAAACTTTATTCCGTTTATAGTCTATAAATAAAATTCGCATGTGATTATTTTGAAAACTGACATTGAAATTGGACGTGTGAAGCTTGAGAGCGAGTGAAAAAGTTGTTGAGTAACGAAAATCAAACGTGAATCGCGTAGGAATTGAAGACTTTCTGTCAAATCAATTATTATTCGGTGTCACGCAGTGGCGGGCCAGGATTAATATCGTAAAAAGGATTTCAGCAACGATCGCGGTTGAGCAATGGTGTACAAAGAGAGCGCGGATTAAAGAAAGAAAAAAGAGCTCGCCGAACAAACGATAATTGTTAGCAACGAGTGTATATATAAGACGTGATAGGTTCGCGTGTCTCGTTCACCGAGAGGTTCTCTCTTTGCGATGGCAGACGCTGTAGTAGTTCGCGAGCCGCAAAAATTAACAGTTAAACAATGGAATCCCGTTATATAGCCATTAGTCTGGCAAACCGAGGTAGAAATAATTAGGGAGCGCGGATGGTTTTGGACGCCTCTCTACACCCCTCTCACCTTTCTCTCTTTCTCTCTTTCCTCATCCGGCCAACCCGGTTACACCGACGAGCGAACATGAAAGGAGCGGTTGTGCTTTCCCAGACACTCCATACCAGCAGGCACTTCGCGACTGTTATACCCTCCACCTCCTTCTACTTCTATGCTACTCAACCTTCTCCTCTCCTCAACCAACGGCCCTACGTATATATTTATGTACATGGACAGACATATACAAGTATATATGTGTATGTGTATGTATAACCGACATCAACGTGCTCTGCTGCCTGACTCTCTGACTCTTTATGGTCTTTTAATTAGAGCCACTTTGTGAAACGAGGGAAAGAAAGAGAGGGAGAGAACGCGTGCGCGCGCGAAAGAAGCTCGAAATCCATCCCCTTCTTCGGCAGTCACAATTTGCCCCATTCCCTCGTTCTGCTCAAGACGTAAGGAGCCGCGGAAATACCGACGTGAAACTTCTTTAATTTGGCCGATTAATCAGCAGGACGCGAGAAGCCCCCGAGTGCAGCACGAGCATCGTTATATTACGAATTCATGCTAAACGAGACCATCCAACAGATATTAGCGCCATTCGAATGCAAAATTAGTCAATATATATTCATTCGCAAAATGGATTGCAAGTTTATTGTTATCTAAAATATGTACTTTTTATGCTGAAGTTTGCAATGTTGGAATGCAACGAAAAATATTCGATTTTATTGATGATTCGTTCAATTTTCAATGTCATCCAAATTTTTCGAGCCGATACGCTTTTTGGGTAGCAAAAATCGATTATTTTATTATCGTAATAACATTCTGCACTCGAATAATTACTTTTGCCAAAAATAAAAAAGAATTTCGTTGCATTCCAACGATGCAAACTTCAGAGTCATCTTTTTAGAATCCCGCTCCGTTTCAGGAAAAAATCTGTGCATCCGGAAGTTGCCATTATTGCAGCTAAAATATTCGGCGCAACAAGAAATTTATTAATTAGGACTCGATCCTGATTAATTTGATTAAAATTTATCTTTCTACAATTTTGCCCCGAAGGGATATGAAATATATAACACGGAGTTTTTTTTTTTTTATTTTGAATTTTTTTTATTCCGGCAAATATACGATCCCTCATCGTATCTCTTGAACTTTCTGGGCTGCATAGCGACGTACGTAAAGCTTATAGATGGCGAGAGTCTCTTCGGTAACCACGAGCTTTTTATCGGCTTTTATTTCTCCCGTGTGGATAAAAGGGAATCGTGTCTATGGTGATTTATCGATACGGTCGTCGTGCGGTGTCCGTTATATGTATAAAGTTATATATATAGATAGAGAGCGGTGGCGAGATCGCGCGTTGGCGTACGCGCGGTATTCGGGAATGTGCGATGAAGAAAAAAAAAAGAACGAGCTTGAGGGTAAAGAAAAAAACGACTTTGGACGCCAAAAGTTGGTTTTGCCCCGGAGAGCGAAGGGATTGATAACGAGAATCCGATCGGTTTCGCGTTCTCGGCAAAACTCTTCCTACCGGGGGATGTGTATACCGTCAGCCATAGACAACGCGATGCTGACGACGAAGAGGATTCTGGGTACGAGCCAGAGGAGCTCACATAATGCGACCGCGAGATCTTTCGTTCGCTCTGCCTAGATGAAAAGGCGATTGAGTATATTGTCCCGATTATCTTTCTCGTCGTTGGCGTATCGTATATATTACAATATTTTTGTATCATCACCGTTATCACTTTTTCCTCTTGGAGATAAAAAAAAAAAAAAAAATACATCGAATCGGCCAAGCGAGACTTTACTTTTTCTGGTAGTTCTGCGTGAAATTTTGCCATTTATGGGGTTGAACGATAAGGTGGGACGAGAGAGGGAGAGATTTTGTACGACCGCAAAATAATATGCGGCTGCATGGCTCGAACCTCGTGTTTTGGCTGATCGGCGGCTGATTACACATGTTCGCGCCCTCTCGGTCGACCGAGCGTGATAAAGCTGCTGTGCCAACCGGTTGGTTTGATACCGCGCTAGCTGCACGGAAAGGGCAAAAGGCCAGACGCACAGCCTCAATCACCGGACAACCTGCTGCTCGTCTCGCTCCTCTCCACGCTATACCGTACACTGATTAATCTACCATAATGCTTAGTCATCCGTTACACAATGGATCATTTACGTATGCGAACAATCTTTGTAATATCTAGGAATTCCGTGATCAAAAGGGATCGGAACGTTCGTGAAAAGCGGTCACATTGTCCAAAACGTATTAAATTTTCGTCGATAAGAAAAAAATGTTCTCACGCGATTAAGCTTCATCGCTGGTCATCCAGAGATAAAAATCCTTTTATATTCGCAATTGAATAAAAGTCGGCCAGGAAACCCTGAAAGTGTGTCGACAAGGTAAAAATTACGTCCAGAAATCGTTCTATAATATAAAACTGTCAATCGGAAGTTTAAGTTTACTCAACGACCGTTCGATCCATTCACAGAGAGACTTGAAATTGTAAACGATTTTTTTCGATTTTCGGATCGAATTTTCGAGATCTCGAACTTTCCGAAAATGAAATAAAAAAATCCATTTATGCGAATTCTGTAGACTGGTCTTTCGGTTGAAACAACAAAGTTTTTCTCCCGCGACCAAAATCCCTCAATATTCTTAAAATTTATCGGGATTTCCTGCAATTTTTATCAACAGAAGAGTCCAATTGCAACAGCAACCTTTTATAGCAATTTTACGCTTTTTTGTTTGCCAGTGCACTCTAGATCTCGGGATGCATACATCATGAGCGGGTACTTATAGATTATTCCCGAAGCAACCGCACATCGTGCCATCTCCCTCCCATACCGCTGCTTACATGAATATTCAAGTCTTTCATCTCGTTCAATATGAATGCCGTTGATCTTAGCCTTGCGGCGAGAGTGAGGTGAAGATGTAGGTATCAAGAATGAATACCAGAAGTATTACTAGTATTAGAAACAGGAAGAGAGAGAGAGAAAACGATCGTTGGGAACGTGTCTCCTCTCGTTCCGTTTGGCTTAACGTCGCTTTGACGCACGCGCGTAATCACCATCGTATTTAGACAACATATATCGAAGCTGCGCAAGTAGCTAACCCGGCAATAGATAGAGCGAAGCGCTGAGGATCATTCGATAAGGAACGAAATGATTTTTTGAGCGCACCGGCACGATCTCGATGAGCCGAGATCGTAAAATTTCCAGTGGCAACGACGTAAAAATTCAGATTCAACATTTGAGCCGTCGAAACGTTTATTCACTGCAAATATCAAAGTGTTTCTCCAGTGAATCGGAATCGAAAGGTCGATTTTAATGCTTGAGGACCCAAAATCTGCTCGCAGTTTTGAGAAAACGAGAGATAAGTTGGCATCGAAACGTTTCGACGTGTTCAATTTCCAAGAAAATTCATAAATGGCAAATAACAATAAACTGCTCCAGATCGCGTGACAGTATAAAAAATCGATGATTCGTTTACGACGGTGAAAAATTATTTATCATTGCAAACGTTTATTATTTGTGATCAAATCGCATTCGATGCGTCGAAAGATCGAGAAGAAAAAATGGAACGTGTATAAAACTCTTTGGGAAATGCATTATAAATTGGGTATGACCGTGGTAAAATGACCGAGATGTGAGATTTATATACTTCAGAAACTAGAGAAATGAGGTAAAATAAAAACTATAAGTACAAAAGGTTATCCATCGCACACGTCTCGTTATCATTACTCTCGGTATATACGTTGGCGAATGGTGAACGACGGCAAGTTTAACAACGCGAATTTTATCCCGATCCGTTCTTCTAAGCCTCCGGCTCGTTCATCTTCCATTTTTTTTCATCAAGCGCCCGGGGAAATTTCCAACTATATCGTGTCAGCTTCGGGAGAAGCGATCTTATGCTACATACATACACCGAGTCGAATGGAGAATAATGCCTGGCATGATATATACAGATATATGGAGCAAAGATAGAAAGAGATAGGGAGAGAGATGAGAGAGGCGGAGAGGTTGCCAGAGGTTGGTGGACCAACGGACGGATGGATAGAGTTCAGTGGTGGACGAGAGAGCGAGCTGAGTTTGGTGAGAGAGGAACAGCAGCAGAGGAGAGAGAGAGGGTCGGGGGCGGTAGAGGATGAGTAGGGATGGTGCCAGATTGATCGGAGTCTAGGGGTGGTTATGGTGGTGACGAGAGTGTGAGGTACGAGCTTGTAGGCTATAGATCGTAGAGCCGGAGGAACGCGGGGAGGCTTATGGGTGACCGGGGTCGTCGTCCGGCTTTAGCTTCTGTATCCTTCGCGCTTAACCTGTTCCCTCCCTGTTTCCTCTCTCTCTCTCTCTCCTACTCTTCGCAATCAGTTACTTCTCTCTAGCCATCCGCGAGTGGGCCTTCGCCATGTTCTCCGTCTAAAATGTATTATGCCCACTCGAACGTTCGATGGACGTGCGAAAATTGACAGATTTCGAGCCTCGGAGAAATTTTCCTGCTCCACTCTGCATTCTGCCTTATCAAAATGTGTATTCACATTCGCAATAAACTGTTCCAAAGTTATCTCTGTGCAGAATACAGTTAAAAACGACTCTTCGGGAACGGAACTCTTCGGGGCAATTCGAATCGAATATTGGCTGTGTAAACTTTAAAACATTCGTTGAGCATGAGTAATAACTCTATACTTGACTTTTGGAGTCAAGACGCTGCTGCGTCTCTATATAAATTACGAACCTGTTTGCAAAACAAATTTAATTCAACCAAGCACTCAGTCAGTGTGTCTATTTCGTGGTTGTTTTGCTATCATGGATCGTGTGTGGTGCCAACGTTCGTAATTAACTTAATTTGTGTAAATTAAACTATTGAGAAGCGCTCGTTATCCCGAACTAGAAATTTCCACGTGTCATATCCCCAAGTTTTCCTATAAAATTGATTCACGATTCATTAATAAATATTTGAAATACTCAAATCTTGTGCCCTCAATCCAAAGACCCAAACATTCAATCTTAATGAATAAAATTTTTTAAAGACCAAATCGGTACGTTCCACTCTCACGTTTGAATTGCTGTCCTGAACCCAGACCATGTAATTCGTGTGGGTGACTAAGAAAACCAATACAAATGCATGACTCTCAAGTTTGCATCGTTGGAATGCAACGAAATTCTTTTTTATTTTTGACAAAAGTAATTATTCAAGTGCAGAATGTAATTACGATGATAAAATGATCGATTTTTGCCACCCGAAAAGCATATCGGCTCGAAAAATTTGGATGACATTGAAAATGGAACGAATCATTAATAAAATCAAATATTTTTCGTTGCATTCCAACGTTGCAAACTTCAGAATCATCGTCGGGGACCATTTTTTCTAAATAACCGATATGAAATAGCTGGGTCGTCTTGTGTCGGTAAATATTAATGGATATTTGTGCCCCCAGTATTTTTTGACCGCATTAAAACGTGCGGCACGAAATGTCGTGTCTTTGCTCTGTTGATATAGGAGGATTTTTGTTCGGCAGAGAACAGGAAATACATGAGCGATAAATATGTGTGTACAAGAATGAATAGATAATACATGTATATTATAAAAGTGAACTGTTACTGGGCGAGGGAGGGAGGGAGGGAGGGAGGGAGAAAACGAGAAGTAGAGGCGGGGGAGAAAAACGAAAGGGAGAAAGGCAACGAAAACAAATAGTCGGGTTGATACCGTTTATTTGTGAGTGGAAGAGAAGTTTCCAAAGTGGAATTGAAAGTAAAACGCTGAACACGTAAAGCAACCCGGAGTCACGTAGCACGAGAGAGAGAGAGAGAGAGAGAGAGAGAGAGAGTTTCTGGTAGGAGTGAAGCGGAGGGTAAGTGAGAGGGAGGAGAAGGAGAGGAGTAAAGGAAAGAAGTGGTTGGAAGCCGCGCCGGAACGACGTTCAATTTAAACATCTTGGGGAAACGATTAATGCCACAGAGAGCGACGCGCCAGCCACGAGGAACGCTCGTCTGACCCACGAGATCCTTAACCACTTGCGATAGCCGGAAATCTCAAGGTGGCGCACGACACACTCCCAACGTGTCTTTCCGAATATCGATCTTTGCCCCCCTCCGCAGCGATATGTATAACATGCTAATTCTGCACCCACGAGATTTATGTTTCGGTTTAAACGAGTGCACCGAGAAACACCCGCGGAAGACGAACCAAAGACGAGTCTCGAAAAGAACGAGAAATCCAGAATATATCCAGTAGTTCGAAAAAGGCATGATGCTGAAGTTTGCAACGTTGGAATGCAACGAAAAATATTTGATTTCATTGATGATTCGTTCAATTTTCAATGTCATCCAAATTTTTCGAGCCAAAATGCTTTTTGGGTGGCAAAAATCGATTATTTTATCATCGTGCACTTGAATAATTACTTTTGCCTAAAATTTAAAAGAATTTCGTTGCATTCCAACGATGCAAACTTCAGAGTCATAAAAAGGCAACGAATCGACGCTGAACAATGCCTAGAAAAATTCCTGGACGAGAGACCTCGAACAGAAACAAAACTCACGCTAATGATATTTTCCAAGTCGAATGTAAAATTATTCGTAAAAATCTTGATAGAGAAATGAACGCGCGACTACCGCGAGCGCGAGAATGTGAAATGAATCTTCTCGCGGCGATTCTTAGCACAGAGAACGGCAATTGCTTCGATCGCCGATAGAGATATGTGCACACTTGAATAGATGAATATTATATCTATATTGAGTAGTCGATAAAAGGGATATTTGAGGAAAAGCAATAAGGCGAGGCGGAGGACAAAAGTGAGAATTATATAGGAAGGTGAGAGAATGCAAGAGAAAGATCTTATCCGAGATACGTGACGAGAGAGAAACTCGGGCGTGCAAGCGCGGCGTCCTGTACCTTTATCTCCGAATGAGAAGATATATGTACAAGTATATACCGTTATATCTATACATTTATATACATGGAGTAAATGTGAGTGTGGTGCAGGTTTGTGTATAAATGGAAGCAGAGGTACCGTTGTAGGAACCCGTTCGGGCGTATTATCGCGGCAGCAGTTCAATAGCATAGACCAAAACAAAGGGGGTGGACTAAGGGGCACGGGTCGCGGACAAAATAATGCCAACATTCACAGCAACATAGAGAAGCAAAGAATCGTGTATAGAAGAAGAGAAAACGAACCGAGGGAGAGAAAAAGAGAGAGAGAGAGAGAGAGAGAGATATGGCGGTTAGCACACAGACGCGAATTTACCAGGTCGGTGTGTCCTTGTCTTTGCAGGGTTGTAGAACGTTGCCTCGACCTTTCCCGGAGCCTCGCATGGATTTTTGGTCTTTTCTAAGTGCTATGAGGGGAAGATGGGAAGAGAGAGAGTGAGATGGAGAGAAATTGTGTGTTTTTGGTCGCGCGGACTGTGCTCCGTGTGCGTTTATATGGAGGACTCGTACGTGGGCTTGCGGTACACCCACGTAAAGGACTTTTGTTATAGACGTGTCTATAGGTATGCAGTCAGAGTCATATAGAGAGTACAAACACATTAACCCTGGTTATATCCAAGGAGCATACTCCTGGTGGTGGGTGTGTGAAAAAAAATGAGGAGTGCTAGCTACGTGAGGGTTGCACCGGAGAACAGTGGAAACAATGGAGGAAATAAAATAAAGCTTAGCGGTATAGAATCAGTGATGGAGAAAGAGGGGGTTGTGCATGCTTTATGCAGTGATAGAAAATAGAAAGAGAAACATGGATTCAATGCAGGTATAGAGTAAGACTCCGAGCTTTTGTTGAGAGTAGAGATAAAAAGTTGAAAAAAAAACGCTTTCTATGCATCTACTCGATAGGAATCTTAAAAATCGCAAAATATCGTTGCCTCTCACAATTTCTATTTCCTCTATTGTTTAAGCGAGTCCATTGTTCGAAATCGGTTGAAAAATCGATACAGATAAGATCGATAGAGACAAAAAAAGTTTTGAATAAAAGTTACGTATTTTTTTTATGGGGAATCCGAATTTACAATAAAAAATTGGGGTTCCCCTTTGAGATTTCAAAGTTGCCCCATCCCCAGCCTAGGGGATGGGGGTTGGGGCGAGTACTTTGGTATCATTCGATAGCCTCCTTCGTACTGTGCAATTTTTTATCGGCAACTTTTACTGTGAACCTTCTAGTTTCGGAGATATCTGAGGTGCTAATAGTTATTGGAACACCCTGTATAAAGTTATTCTCGTTCACTACCGCGAAAGCAGAATCGGAAAAGTCAACACAACGATGACAGAAACCGAAAATTTTTCATTTCTATTGTTGTAAATATACATCGGGAATGCAAGACTGGGAAGAAAAGTGATGAGGCTCGTATCAGGTAAATTTGGGTTATTAATATGTCGGGGTGAAGTGGTGATATACGTCCTTGGCGATATTAGCCAGCCACAAGCTTGCGTAATGCGCTCGATGGCAAGTTGAGGAGGGAGGATGGGAGTAAATTCCAAAGTGCAGCTCAAGACGTGAGCCCTCAAGCGGTATAATATTATGCCAGGAAGCTGACATCTTTGGTGTTGGCACGAACGTTCGTTACCATACACCTTCTCTCTTTACGGCTTGGATGGAAGGAGGAGAAGAAACAAGAGAAAGAAAGAGAGGACGAAGGAGACGAACTAGACTCGAAGTCACCATGCACCTTGGTCGCACACGAGAGTAAGTTACAGGCGGTTGAAGAAGAGAGAGAGAGAGAGAGAGATTCGAAACGAGCCATACGCCCGAGAGCATGGCAACGTCGATAGCCAAGGCCGACATCCTGCGGTCACCCTTTACAAGCTCAGCAGCCACCAAAGACGAAATCTCTCTCTCTCTCTCTCCCTCTCTGTTTCTCACTCCAGTATACACCAAATCCATGTATAGATATATAGACACATTGGCCTAGGCTCTTACTCTCGAAAATCCACCCTCACCGTGACCCACCCTCACCAAAGCTGGCTGACCGAAGCCCGCACACGCCTTACCTCCCACGATATATATACAATGCAGCATAAATGCATACACCTATATATATCGAACGTTCTCGTCTCTCATCTGGCTCTGCGTCGAGACTACCCTTCCTCGACGCCGCTTCCCCTAGGCTTTCAAATTAAGGTACAATTTCGGCAGAAAGGCCACAAGGTTATGAGTCTCGGATTGCCCACGAGAATCCTGTAGAGACGTTGCGCACTCAATGCTTTTTGCTTTCAATGTTTCTCGCAGCTTTTAGAGCAACAAAAAAAAATTACGTACGGCAAGACATGCGGCGGTCAATGGCACGCCAGAAATTACCTCGAATCTCTTCCTTCAATGCATTTAGACTCAATTTTCAATAATCCTCCGAACATTTATCCGGCTTGTTTTTTCTTTCCTCAATTCCTCCTTTTCCAGCAGCTGTACGATCGATACAACTTCCCAAAATTAACAAGTAATAAGAATTCATCGTTCACTTGTTAAGAGTGAATGCAAAAAAAGTAAATGCAATTTTGCATTGCTCGTCGAATAGAACAACACCTTGACAAAATTTTAGACTTTTGAACGAAAGGCACAAAACAGGAGATTTGGGCTCGGCACTCATTACGGTTTCGAACCCATTCAAGCTTCCTGCGTGGGCTAAGTTTTACAATTCGCATGATGCTGAAGCTTGCAACGTTGGAATGCAACGAAAAATATTTCATTTTATTAATTATTCGTTCAATTTTCAATTCCAACCAAATTTTTCGAAACAATATGCTTTTCGGGTGGCGAAATTCGATTATTTTATCATCGTGATTACATTCTGCATGTAAATCGTTATTTTTAACAAGGATTCAAAGAATTTCGTTGCATCGCAACGATGCAAACTTCAGAGTCATTTTGTGTCGTGAATAAGTTTCTTTTGCTCGTATGGCAAAAAACTTTTTACATTATTGTCTCGTGTGTCGTCTGTACGGCCGAGATTTAGAGTAATAGTAAAATGTTGATGATGTAGAGAGACTAGAGAGAGGAGGAGAGAGAGGGAGAGGCGAGAGTTGACATTCTAAGGGTAGTAAGGATGAGCTATAGGGTAAACAAGTGAAAGAAGAAACGTTGCTCGGAATGAAAAGGAGCGAAGGGGACAAGGATAGAAAATATACGTTCGCTATGATGCCCGGAGTTTGAAACAATTAACATAACAAAGCGCGGAAGCATGCTGATGGCGGAGAACGAGGAGAAAACCTAAAACGACAAAGAGGAGAGAAGAAGACGAAGAAGAAGGCGAAGGAAGATGACAACGGAGATACAACGTGATAGTTATACGGGTCTACAGTCTCATGCATGATGGAAGTGAGTTTGTTGTATATACACGCAGCTTTCTCTCACACTTTTGCTCTGAGAGCGATGGAGAACGAGAGAGAAAATGGAGGCTTGCTCGCGTACGTTCCTCTGGGAATTTTGGCACCGTTACACTCTTCCTCGAGTCAAGAGTCGTACTCCGTCCTCTCGACGCTCTATTCCAAACATAGCAATGAGCAGAAACCTGTTTTCGCACCTTTTATTTGTTATTGTGAAATTTATGTCATGATATTGGAGTTTAGATCAATTGAACGGAAAATATATTATCGTTACTAATTACATTCCTCATTCGAACGTTCATCCAATCATCGTAATCAGGACCTGCAGATCAATTCCAGGCCGAGGAGGACAGGAAAAAAAAATTTGGTTGCGATTAATCCATGAAAACGTCAACTATGTGGAATTATAAGAGCTGACGAATGATTTTTTATGCTGACTCTGAAGTTTTCAACGTTGAGATGCAACGAAAAACATTTTTTCTATTGATTATTTATTAAATTTTGAAAATCGTGGCAATTTTTCCGGTCGATTTAGTTTTTTGGTCGCAAGAGACGATCGTTTTATTGGCCGGACCAAATATTGAATAATAATTATGCGCTCTGCTGAAGAAATAACAAAATTTCGTTACATTCCAACGATGGATACTTCAGGATCATTTTTTATGCCCACTTTGCTTCTAATCTATACATTCGAATGAACTGGAATAATTAGGAGAAACGTTAGCGAGCAACGTGTATTTTTTTGGTGAAATTAAATTTGATAAAATGGAAAACAAACAAGAAAGCGGTGGCCGGGATGAATGAAATTCCTCATATTTACAGTGGTGTGTAAATAGAGACTGGAGAGAAGACGAATGATTCATATGTGTCTACAATGTGAAGCCATCGCGGAAGGTATTCACAAGAGTCGCTTTCGTATCTCGATGTAGTAACTATAACCTTTCGTCTGTATGTGGCATATTATGGAAGTAAAGCGAGGAATTTTTCCGGTCGAGCGTGTGCTACACAACAGATATAAGGATATATATATGTGCTGCTCAGAAAACATACATAGGGAAATAGAAAAGAGCTCGCGCCGATTCACAACTTTCAACGTATGCGCCCCTTCTCCTCGGTCCCAGTGTAAGCGTACACATCGTGGGTTTTATTTGATTAAGGCGCATTGAAGGCGCCATGCATATAATCGAATAAATTGCTTTTGATGTGAGAGCGAGCTCGCACAGCCCTGTCTGCACAAGGTAAAAGCAACCCTCGAACTCTCTCACTCCCGACGTCTCGGTCTCTCTCTCTCTCCCTCTTTATAACCACCGTGACTCACTCTTGCGCCTCCGCAGCCCCTCCCCCTTTCATCTTTCCACGATCTCGAGGAGCTTCTCTTATACATATATAATACACATCTTAAGAAGGAGTCTCAGCTGTACACATATGAATAAAAATCTCCGAGGGACCCCAGAATACTGTACAGTAATATGTTCGTCTGCCTTAAACATTTTCTCCGACTCCGCGTTAAATACTGTAGAAAAGTTTTTTTCACCAACTTGAATATAAGAACATAGAAAAATTTATACAAACGTGCTAATTTATAGAGTCAAAACTTAAGATTCAAAGTCTTGACTAATTTCGCAAATTCATAAACGTAGCGAAAGAAAAATGACTCTGAAATTTGCAACGTTGAGATTCAACGAAAAACATTTTTTCTATCGATTATTTATTGACTTTCGAACATCGTGACAATTTTTTGCGTCGATTGAGTTTTTTGGTCGCAAGAGAGAATCGTTTTATTGGCCGGACCAAATATTGAATAATAATTATTGGCTCTGCTGAAGAAATAGCAGAATTTCGTTGCATTCCAACGATGCAAACTTCAGGATCATTCCAAATTTTTCGAGCCGATATGTTTTTCGGGTGGCAAAAATCGATCATTTTATCATCGTAATTATATTCTGCGCTTGAATAATTACTTTTGCCAAAAATTAAAAAGAATTTCATTGCATTTCAACGATGTAAACTTGAGAGTCATTAGGCAGGATCGTTTTTTCTAATGAAAACGATGCGTTTTATTGCCCTTAATAAATCCAGCGCGATTACGTTTAGAAAAAGATTTTCTGCCACCATCATTTACCGAGGAACAAAAAGACCGATGATATCCCTTCTATCATTTCTCCAACGTTCATTATTATCAACGATCGGCATTTGACAGGCAGTTCTTTTTTTTTGAGTTACGTACAATTTTTTTCAGCCGCGCCGCCATCAGTCGATGATCGATGTACAAGCTCGTCGTTACCCTTTCCGGCCATTCATTCCGCCGGAGTTTGATCTACGTCCATGTGCGAGCGAGATGAGAATCTTTAAGCAATAACGTTTAACGTTTCGCTCGTAAGTACGTGCTTATAAATATTCCCGATACATTAGAGATTTTTATCGGACCCCGAACAAATTCCCGTAACGAAAAACTTTCTTCCCGGATACAGAAATAATGGATTTGAAAAAAAAAAACTTACCCCAAAAATTATCGCAATTTCTAGGAATTTCATAATTAATTATGACTCTGAAGTTTGGCATTAAAAAAAAAAAAAAGTCATGCTTTCTGATAAATTAGATTTTCATTTACTCGCGTCTCGGGAATTTCGTTGTTCGTATACGATCACCTCGGAGCTTGGACTGACGAAAGAGATAATTTATTTTCTCTGAAACCGACAGTTTCGTTATTCGTCAAATCCATACCGAGGTTTGATGACTGCGAAATTGTTTGATGGAATTTCCAATCGGAATCATCGAAAATATTGTATTCGTCGTTGGGCGTTCGTGATGCACGGTGGACAAAAGTTCACGGGTCCAAACAGTCAAATCCTGGCGTGAAAGGGCGCGAGGTAGAGAGCAAGAGGGTAGAGATGAACGAAACCTGATTTAGGACTGCGGTCGAGAAATCTCCCAAGGGAACAAGTCCGCTCTCGCGGGCTGACCACGGCGTGCACTCACTTCACTTGCCAGTAGTGAGAGCATATAGTACGTCCCTACGGGGACAGGATCGTCCCTTATATACCTGTCTATAGATCGAAATCGAACCCCGATTAATAGAAAGCTCCAAAGGCCACGGTAGAGCGATTGGAACAATGCAACTTCCGCCCTTTCAGTGATTACCAGCTGGTATAACGAAAACTCCATTTACACTTATGTTGTCCTTTTTTTTCTGCAAACTCTTGGATTTTCGATTCGTTGATCCAACTCCCTGAACTTTTTCCTCCGTACTCTTCCTCCTTCAAGAACTATGGGTTTGTACAGTCGTGTAGAAAACCAGCGTAAAGTCGCGAATAAGATCGGAGCCCCGAATTGACGACTCTGAAGTTTGCATCGTTGGAATGCAACGAAATTCTTTTTTATCGTTGGCAAACGTAATTATTCAAGTGCAGAATGTAATTACGACGATAAAATGATCGATTTTTGCCACCGGAAAAGCATATGGGCTCGAAAAATTTGCATGACATTGAAAATTGAACAAATCATCAACAAAATCAAATATTTTTCGTTGCATTCCACCGTTGCAAACTTCAGCGTCATTCGAATTGTAAAACCTAGCACACGCAGAAAGCTTGTATGGGTTCGAAACCGTAATGAGTGCCTTTTGTTCAATCGGTACGTATAGGATCATTTTGAAAAATAGGATCAACAAAAGTTTTCGTCGTTGGGGAGTGACGGCGAGTTTGCTCTTCAGAGGGGGAAAAAAATATGATTCTCACATGCACTTTTGGCACGGGAAACAAATTTGGCGATACCGTTGGCTCGTTTTCGCAACCGGGTTCATTACCCGGAATCAAAAGAATGAGCTTCGTGAATTCTACCGAAAAATAGTAAATGCCGAGCCTGCTTTTGAGACGAAAAACAGATTCATCGTTTTCGGCAAAGAAATAAATGAAATGATTATTCGATCGCTGGCGTTAAACTAAATAAACGACTTGACTTAGCGCGATATCTTGAAAAAGTGAGGAGTAGTAAAAAAGTTTGAATTTCAACGACTTTTTTTATTAGACTGTACACCCTTGAAGCATGACGGTCTTCCAGCTTTTTCGGTATATATGTTTCGCGATCTTCCACGTCCCTCGACGCCAACAAGTGCGACTCTACTCTCTTTACCGACATCGCGTTTTCCCCAATGTGCCCACAGAATACTAAGGATCTTTTCTCTTCTTCAATCTATAGATATATATATATATAATGAAAAAGGCCGACGTTTGACTCAATTCGTTTTCCTGTCGAATTGTCGAACGACGACACACCGAGTAGTACGACACCGTTGCAAAGAAAAACGGTCTCAGCAGTCGTAAGGGAAAGAGAAGAGCAAATTTGTTTCTCGGCTCGGCTCAACAGCGACGAATGACGACATACATAAATATCTGTATATATATACATATGAAAAAATATACACGAAAGTGGATCTCTACCAGGACAGATATATAGCCCACGAAATAATACCTACTCGTTGTATCTCAACGACGGACCCGCAACTATATACATTCATCTAAAGAAGCTTATGAAAGTTGGAAGAGTTTTTAATGCCAGCCGAGTTTTAGGGAGAAAATATGTCCAGCATATAGTACATATACCATGTAACTTGGTTTCGAGGTAGAATTTTTCCAGAAAAAAGAAAAACCGAGCACAGAAAGGGGCTAAAGATTTTATGCCTCTACGTGTATGTGTTTTGTATAGTGAAGATATTCATATAGCTACAGCGTCGTTGCACGCTCGCAGTTCGTGGCTTTAGTAATCGCCATAGAGAGTCCTCGAATTGCAGTCGCACCTTCGGGCGCGGTCAATACTCGGTTGGGTGACCGCTTGACCATGCCCGATGATCCTGAAGTTTCCAACGTTGGAATCCAACGAAATTTAGTCATTTCTTCAGCAGAGCTCATAATTATCATTCCATTTTTGTTCCAGCTACTAAAACGATTTTCTCTTGCGACCCAAAAACTGAATCGACACAAAAAATTGCCTCGATTTTCAAAATTTAATAAATAATCAATAGAAAATAATATTTTTCGTTGAATCTTAACGTCGCGAACTTCAGAGTCATATGCCCGGGCTTACGCAACATAATCACTGAGAACGAAGTTATTTTTTATGATGCTGAAGTTTGCAACGTTGGAATGCAACGAAAAATGTTCGATTTTATTGATAATTCGTTCAATTTTCAATCAAATCTAAATTTTTCAAGCCCATATGCTTTTCGGCTGGCAAAAATCGATCATTTTATCATCTTAATTACATTTATCATTCGAATGATTATTTTCCCAAAAAATTAGAAAGATTTTCGTTGCATTCCAACGATGCAAACTTTAGATATTTTGTTGGATACGTTCGACTGAACTTTTATTGAAAAATCACAAAAATGTTGTCGTTGCAGCAAGAAATATTCTAAAAAGTTTCTCCGAAAACTCCATTTTTGTCGTTCCAATCGTAAATTTCGCTGGCAGTTCCGTTGGAATTCGAAAATATTACGAAAATTTGGAAATATCGAAAAATATTTAGTTCGACGTGCTCAACCAAATATTGACGTTTTTTTAACAAAATTGAATTTTCAGTCCATGTTAATTCAAAACCGTCGATCCCAAAGATTCACTGGATTATTGATTTTCGTCCACGTATTCTCGCTCAAGGTTATTAATAATTCGATCCTTTCGTTACGTTATTTCTACACATCGAATCGTTAGTTCAATCGCTTCATAATTACTCGGAAAAAAATGAGAATGTAATGATGCCATTTTTTGTGTGACGTGATGATCGCGTTCCAAAAGAAAAAAGATAAAAGTCGATGCTGAATTATAATTAAAAACGAGAGGGTGAATTTCGTGCTATAAAAATCCGAAAATTTCTGGCAAGTGTCTTCGAGAATGGCTCGTAAACTGGAGCGTGTTCCAAATCGAGTCAAGTATCGGATAAAGCTTCTCATTTCATCTCGCTCTCCACTTTCCTCCTACTCGCTGCCCCTCCGCGTTTTCCTCTATATATATTAACATATATTCATGAGCCCTGTGCATATCCACTGGCGAATCGATGCGTACAAATTCATGACGCGCAAGACAATGACACTGTCTTTTCTAATGAAACGTCGATATGAAAACAGGCATGACAAAGTGCGACATTTTTCAATATCTTTTTTGCAATCTTCAAAGATTGCGAAGCCTGCGATCTTCGCGACCACGTAGAGTGCAATTTCAGACAAAAAAAACGTAGCTGCTCGGTCGGAAAAGGATTTTCCCGAGTTTACATTATAAAACCCTGACAACGGCGCATCGTATTTTGCGAATAGCAGCGAGGAACGGATCGAGGTTATGCGGCTCGCACAACTCGTGACACGAAAGACACACCACAATGCCAGTTCGCTTCAGCTGATTGCTAGCCATTCCTCGTGCGATCTCGAAACCAAATCCACGTTTTTTTTTAATTAAGTGTGAAATCAATTCTTTATGGAAAAATATTTTTGAAAATTCTATTTCTTTCGAAACGTATGGAAAATGGTGATGATGACTCTGAAGTTTGCATCATTGGAATGCAACGAAATTATATTTTCTATTTTTGGCAAAAATAATTCTTCAAGTGCAGAATGTTATTACGATGATAAAATGATCAATTTTTCCCACCCGAAAAGCATATCGGCTCGAAATATTTGGATGACATTGAAAATTGAACGAATCTTCAATAAAATGAAATGTTTTTCGCTGCATTCCAACGTTGCAAACTTCAGCATCATGAGTGATGCTGTTTTTTTTTTTTCAAGAATTATTATGCCAACATTTTCAAATATTCGTAAATGTTGCATTAATTGAGCCATTTTCAAACTCAATTCATTCCGGACCAACGACGTCAAATGCAACAAAACTTTATCACGTATCGAAAAATATTATAAACAATCATTTTGCTAAGTTTTAAACAAATCTTTCGAGCCACGAGCCTCCCATATAACGTCCTTACGGACTGAGAACACTATTGAATAATTTATCGACAGTGATTCTGGCTGAAGACGAATTCAATGATTAATCGAATCAGTGGCCCAATTTGTTCGGATCGATGCTGCTGCGATAGTTATCCGAACAAGCGAGCATCAAGAAAAAGAAAACAGAAAACCATTGAAAAAAAAACGAATATTCCGATCAATTCAACGCCAAGCCTTGAGCAATTATGCAAATTGCAAAGTTTCCCTTTTTTTTCATTTTTACACGGATATTTGCAATAAAATTCTCCCCACAAGGAACCTCCAGTCCGAGCAAGCCCAGAGTACAAAATATCAAAAAACGAAGAAATTCATAATTCCATAAATAATTCCAAAACATAATTTTAAACAATATTGAAAAAAAATTCCCGAAAATCGTTTTTTTTCTTCGAAAACCTTTTCATGATTGAAATTCTCGCGATATTTTATTGAAAATTTAGTCGAAAAATTATCTTAAATATTTTTCCCTAATCGCGAAAATGATAAATATTGTTTTTACGAGGCTGAATGAAATTTTGGAAAATTGTATTATTTCTGAAAAAAAAATCTGGAGTGGAAAAATGTTTAGTCATATTTTTTTTAGTTCAATTCTCTCCAGCTTCCCAAAACTGCGGTCCCGTATTGAAGAAGAAATAAAAAGCTGAGCAAAGAATATTACACCGACACTTTGGTGTTTGTATTGGCGAGAAATTGAGAACGCGGTTAACGCGATGATATTTGTGCCAAGTGCAATATTATTGTCTAGCACTTGGTAGGAGTGCTAAAAAAGGGGGGGGGAGGGAAAGAAAAAAAAAGGGTAAAGATTGAAAGGCTGAAAGATGATCGGATACGAATGGCGTAGCTTGGCACGATCCTGATGCCCCAGTGAGCAGAGGAGAGAGAGTGGGGGGGGGGGGAGAAACTCGCGAGAATTATGAATCGTTTGTGGGGCTTTTCGCGCCTTTCGCGTAAATCATTTCTCTTGGCCGACGAACATTTTTTCCTTACACGTTGATTATGAGTGGAAAAAAGAATGCGGGGGCAAAAATTCGAGGACTGTGGATGAAAAAAAAGGAGAAAAAGCGTGAAACGAGGTTGGGAAGAAAATTGTGAGTTTACCTGGTTGATAGAAGCACAGGTCCGCGGCACGCGGCCACACGATCGCCGAGCGCTCCACGCTGCCTGCTTTGATTTCGTCCGCTCGCGGACGTCGATTTCGTCCTTTTATTATGCGACGCAACGATTCACGATGTCAAAACGAACAAGCAAAAAAATAATCGATTTCAAACAAAACTCGTACACAGTAACACGCGGTCACACAAAATTACGATGTTTCAGGATGAAAAAGAGCAGAGGGTTGAAAAAAACAAACTCTAACTGCCCGCACCGCACTCGGGCGTGAAAATCGCGATTATTTAAAAACGAAACATTAATTTAATTCTGCTTATTTCAATTTTTTCATTTTTTTCCGTTCTCGTTTGCTCCACGAATTTTCGAGATATTTATTATTATTTTTTTTATTTTTAATGACGCCGCGGCACTGCTAATATTCGGCGTGTTTATCCGTCGCGTCCTTACTTAATGACCTTCGTAATTAATATGCAAATGGTTGTGATACAAGATACTTGCGTTTTCCAATTAAAAATTCGCGATGTTTATTGTTGTTTTTTATTATTTATTATTTTTTCACTCAAAGTCCGAATGATAATTATCACGAGTTGATTGACGATACGATTATGGCGAAGCGAGAATTATTCACACGCGATTGCACCATCGACGATTTACGTAACGAAAAAAATGCTGCGTAAGGGACTTGGACTGTCGGTGGAAAAAATGTGCGCCCTCGTGGCGTACGAGCAACGACGAACATGTCACGTGACCACGCTTTCGAAAGAACACTTTGTGATTAAATACGTGTTTATATGTGCGTAATATACACAGGTATATCTATAGCTACCCGGTCTTTTCTCCGCAAATACTCGATTTTTCTTCTCTACGACGAAACACGTCGAGTGTCACGTGATTTAAAACTTTATTTTCATTTCGATCTCACCGCTGTATTCTCGGCGTTGCTTTCGCGCTTTCTAAACCCGAACAATGTTTTTCTTTCCACTAATTTCACTGAGTAAACGACTCTTCGAGAGTCGATTTGTTCTTTTCGCCTTGTACTAGCCACTTTTTCAACGGTTTCAAACGCACCAACTACAAACCTTTGTTTCTGAGTACTCTCGACATAAAGCGTCCACTTCGGTATCGAAAATCTTTGAGTACGAATTTCTCACGCTACCATCGTTTTTCGCGTTCGTTGCAAAGAAAAATACTTTTCATCGATACTAGAAAACTTGAACGGAAATAATCGTTTTTATAAATCACTGCGAAAACTGTCACAGCACCACGTTTCGTGCGTATCGATAGAATAACCGTGCGTCAAGGTCGTTCGGACACCGCGCGATCTCCTGTGTTTGTTTTCTTTCGGTTTGTTTTTCAAGCCTTCGCGACTACGGGACAATGGACGTTGAATTTTGCAAAGCAGCAAAGTGACGAAAACTATTCAATAACAAATCAATGTTCCGCGATATTGAGGGTAGAAAAATTCATCACTTTAGTACGAATTATAACGAGGATCGCGATGTACACTGCGGTCGCTCTCTCCGCGCACTGAGCCAAGCTGACGTCACGCGACCACCACGCGGAAGTGGCTCTCGCAAGCTCGCCGACTTACAGCCCTCTCTCCGCGCATGCGCGTTATCAGCCTTAATTCTCGCTCTGGCTTTACTGCCCGCTCTCCAAATTGTGCAAACGATGATATCACGAGCGCTATTTTTTTTTTCTTTCTCTATGCAATCAAAATATGAGCAGCGTATCATTTTATTTTTGTTCCTTTTCAAATAAACTGGAACGACCTGTTATTTTTCAATTCGAATTAAACGATCGCTTCAGCAAAATATTTTTCGCTCGCTTTAATTTTTTTTTCCACGTCAGTCGCGGCCAATCCGAATCGAACAACGACCGACATAAACGTTTTCGACATTCGGTCGAAAAACCGTTCCGCAAAATCCGATTCCGAAGTCACAATAGAGTCTTTTGCGACCTTGTTCGATGGTAAAAAAAGAACGGAATTATATTTTAAAATACTCTTTTTCAATCAACATTCGAACGATTACGAGCCGGGATCGAGCGGAGAGTTTCAAAAGGTACAATTTCGAGGTTATGTCGCCAATTCGACGCGCGCTGCAGCGCAAAGTTTACTATCGAGTGTACAAAATAATTGTTGTTGAATCAAATATTTCAACGCACGAAACGTATTTGTGCACCAATGAAAATGAATGAAATTGAGATCTTGAAAATGTGATTCCGCAGAAAATATTCGAGTTTTTTGACTCGAACTAATATCGATCTCAGTGTCTCCGCCCACTTCGCTCTTACGAGTGACAAATTTCGTCACGCTTTGACCGCGTGGACACTTTTCGATAGATTTTTTTTTCCCATTTCTTTGCTACTTTTATGGTATTTATTTTTTCGCTTCGCAATGAAATTTTCGTTTCGTGTTTCCTGTGAACCATTGAATTCCGGTTTTCAAATCATATAAAAAAATGTTTAAACCAATTTTTAATAACCCGGAATAAAATTCTTTTTCCCCAAGTGAAAATTGTCGAGTTATTGGTATAAATTTTCGTCCGATCGAGCATAAAAAACTGATCGTCCCGATTGTTATGCCTGGCAGAAAATTGCACGTACGAGATACTCCGAATCGTAGACCAGCTGTGCCCTGCAATCGGCTCGAAAGAGATTCTGCAGCGCAAATCGACAGGGGCGCAAAAAACGAAAGCTACAGCGACCCAGAGCTGTCTTAACATTTGGTGATCAAGAAATAATCGAGTTTGACGTAGCCGGCTTATTGGAAGGGTTTTTGTGCGAAAACTTTGTACGAAGCGTCTTCCATATATAATCGTAGACTTTGGTCGAGCGTTCGGACGCTTGCGATCGATGCCATACAAGAAAAAGTGGCAAAGATATGAAATTGGCGAAATCGGCTATAAGGATCGACGTCTCAGTGCCGAGGTGGAGAGAGACTTTCATATATCTTTCTTTTTTATCGCTCAACACCGTGTTTTCCCGCTATACATATCCTTTTGTCTCCATGAGATAAGACAAGAGATCCGCTTTGTTCCGGAAGTTCGCCTTGGAAAAGCGACCAAGAGCAAGCCTAGCTTTTCGACTCTATATACACATACATGCCCAAATCTACTATAATATATACGTAGACACGTGATTCGTCTTCTCGCGTACACTTAGCCGAAAGATCACTCGCGTCTTCATCGCTGATTCGCTCATTCATCGCGGAAAGTTTTAAAAGTTGGTCGTCGCGAGTGTCTACATGTTTTATAACTACAAGTGTATGGGCAATTCGATTTTTCTTTTACATATCTCGTTATCAGGTAATTTTAATCCGATACGACAGGGAACAAGTATTTTCACGTAATTTATCGTTTTCTGTCATTTACGGAAAAAAAGAAACAGTAAATATCGCAGTATCAACTGCTTAAACAACAGGCTACCCACTTTATTTTACAGTCGAACAAAGAATTTTCCTGTACGAACTGAGATTTCAACAGTTTCACTGGATCGTTTACAGTTCGTTACAGTGAATTCATCAATATTTCCAGTAAAAGTGTTCAACTGTCAGAATTACATGACATCACCGATTTTCATACTGTACGCAGCTGCAATAGTTACAGTGTTACAGTAATGACTACAGAGCGATTCATTCAATTTTACAGTGTGGCACGGTATTTCCACTATTCTTTCCACAGTTGGTAACGTTATCACCAACACACATACACACAGACGTGTGTTTAGCAGTGTTAAACTGTTAAAATTTACTTTGGACTACACTGTAATTTGAGCTAATTTGAGCCCTATTTTTCAGTAAACACCGCTTTGCAATCGCTTCGAGTCCAATGTAAACTGTGTACTACTGTATTTTAAACTGTTTCTTTTTTTCCGTGTTTGTCATCAGAGATTCTTCAATCTCTTTTGGGCAAACGAGACTTCCAAGTTGGAACTCGATTCTACGACGGTCCTATTGCCACTTCGGTACATACAATCTGCAGCATCCATTCAACCTATCAAAGAAGGGATACGTGTGTATGTGTGGGTGTGCCTTTGTGCAGAAGGGGCAGGAATTTGCTGCAGGAGCTTCGTTGACGAGCTCAAGAAGGACCTTTGCATTGGATATAAACGTCAGTCCATATGTGGGTTACATTCCGATGACCCTGAAGTTTGCATCGTTGGAATGCAACGAAATTCTGTTATTTCTTCAGCAGAGCCAATAATTATTATTGAATATTTGGTCCGACCAATAAAACGATTCTCTCTTGCGACCAAAAAACTCAATCGACACGAAAAATTGCCACGATTTTCAAAATTCAATAAATAATCGATAGAAAAAATGTTTTTCGTTAAATCTCAACGTTGCAAACTTTAGAGCCATTACATTCCGAACATATGCGGTTAGGGAATCCAAAACCTTGCGAACACAATACGAAAAAATTGCACGGAAGGACAAATACAAGAGAAATCGACGTCGACAAAGTGCAAGATAAAAATCGATGAATTGGATACATATTCGGTCGATCTTTTCGAAAAAAAGTGTCATAACCGAGATGGCAGATTCGATGGCAAAAATATGAGGGAATATTTTGCAAACATGGCCGAAAGTAATTGACGAGTGTCGAATTTCGTGAAATTTCGAAATATAGTGGGGCAGAGAAAAAAAATGAGACGCGACGTGAGCCTCACTTCGTTTACAGGATTCGAATTTGATGCAGGAAATTTTAAAGTTATTGGTAGCACGACCATTCGGCATGGAAAATAGGCGACGACCAGCTGTTCGCCGGCAGACGCATAACTTGCAGCATTTGCACGTGGCGGCCCCGAAAATTTGGGAAAAAAAAGCACCAACACAACAATTTTCGACGATTCATTTGACATAAATCGTGAAATGCTTCAATCCAGTAATTTGTTTGGGAATTCTTTGCGTCCGAATACTTTCGTTACACAAAATGTCACAGGCTCCGAAATTAAGCACGTGCAATAATGTGACTTATATACGCCCACGCGTCCCGACTTGGAACTGATATATGTAGATATTCACATTTAAATATACATATATGTTGTGTGCACGCTTTCCTGATGGTGTGTGTGGTGTGTTGGCTCGTTCGGTCGTGGTACGAGGTTGGATAGAAATCAATAGCCCTGAATAATGAACCCCAAGGCAGAGCAGCACATCCTCATGGCTTCTCGCTCTCTCTCTCTCGTTTTCTGCCAATTCTCTCACAGTCTCCTCCTTCTCTCTCTCTTTCTCTCTCTCTCTTTCTCTCGTGCTGTTCTCCACGGAGACTATCCTCCGCTTTCACACACTACGGAGCAGTTTCTCGCGCTATGCATCTCTTCCTTTACGATGCTCAAACGCTGCAGAATGAAAAGCGGGATGAAGAGAAAGGGAGAGAGAGACTGCGAGAAGGAGAGAAGGAGGGAGCGGGATAAATAGAAAGGGGTGT
This sequence comes from Diadegma fenestrale, assembly GCA_037043255.1. Lineage (NCBI taxonomy): Eukaryota > Metazoa > Arthropoda > Insecta > Hymenoptera > Ichneumonidae > Diadegma > Diadegma fenestrale. Next base: position 12,841,927 of record CM073309.1, on the reverse strand, counting down.
AGAGTATACGAATAATCCCTCTCAGGTTCTCTCGTACCCTCTGCGTCTTCACGAGAGTGTGTGAGAGAGACGCTTCCTGCGTCAAAAACCCACAGGGAAAGTGAAGAATTTTGAATTTGAACAATCAGGCATCGGATCTTATAAATTTTTACCGAGAAGCTTCGGAAAAATTACGTGAATCGTTTCGTAATTGAAACAGAGAATGAAGGCAAAATGAGAACCGAAATATAGTGAGTAAAATGAAAAAATTTGTTTATTGAAACAGTTTCGATAAAAGGACAAAAAAAAATTCAAAATATTTGAGAAATTTAGTTGAGTAACGGAAAGTTTATTTATTGATTCTCCCGCTTATTCAGGGATTTTGATTCGTTTAGAAAATTAGCATGACTCTGAAGTTTGCATCGTTGGAATGCAACGAAAAATATTTGATTTTATTGTTGATTCGTTCAATTTTCAATGTCATCCAAATTTTTCGAGCCGATATGTTTTCGGGTGGCAACAATCGACCATTTTATCATCGTAATTACATTCTCCGTTTAAATCATTATTTTTGCCAAATATAAAAAAAGAATTTCGTTGCATTCCAACGATGCAAACTTCAGGATCATAAAATTAGCTGGATGTGACAAAACTTGCACGGTAAATGTTGGTTCGAAAAATCAGTGTGTCTTGTCGCGTAACGATGAGGAGAAATGACAAAACTGTAAAGGTAGCGAATGCATCAGGCGTTTTGTAATAAGCTCGTATAGATATATGTGGATATTTGAAGAGAAAAGATAAGAGAAGTCAGGAGAGCGAAACAAATTACCGCGACGGAATATCGATGGCACTCGGAGGGTTGAATTCTCGAGTAGCGAGGGCGTCTTGATGTCGAATCGAGTGAAAGGGACAGAATAGTGAAGAAGGAATATAAGAGATTGGTAAAAAACGGTGAACAAGAAGTAAGAGAAGAAGAAAGGAAGGAGAGAAGAGAGAAGCTCCAGCGTCTTCGGGATCGGAAAGAGGTTAAAGGTCCGGTCGTTAGAGACGAGTCGTGCGACGCTACCGCGGCCCATTACCTTTTTATGTGCCTTGAGAAGAGCACAGAGAGAGAGAGAGAGAGAGAGAGAGAGAGAGAGGGATGGTAAGAAATCGAGTAGGCTACCACGATATCCACGCGAGTCTCGAAGGAAAACGTTTTTCCGGCTCGTAGAAGGACTCTAGCGAGTCGTCGCTTTCCGAGTGCGTCCTATACCCCGAGTAAAAAGTACAACTCTTACCTACAATCATTTGCCATCACTCCCTCCAATACCAAGCGCTCTTACAGTTTTTTAAATCAAGTACACGCATAGATGCTCGTAATGAAAAATCGAATCGTGATGAAAATTTCGACACACAGATGTAAAACGTGAAATAATTATCGAAACAACTCTCGACGATATATTTTGGGCGAGCATTACTGAGTTGAAAAATTCAGTCAGATAAATAGAAAATATCTACTTGTTGCCATTTGATTCGAAAAGTACGAGTTCGTTTGATAACGTGTAATAAAAATTCATGAGGATTATTGCATATTTATTAAAAACTTCACATCGCTTGTAGCTCCAACGAGCCCTTTAGAAAGTGTGTGCATGTTTTCTGGTAGAAATCGTTTACTACAAAAATGCACACATTTGTATATACGTATATAAATATATGTATAACACTTGAGGTACAGAAAGCGTCCGAGAGGAATAACGAATCGAACGTTAATGGGATATTAGCATAATTGGCTGATGGTTATATATGTATAGAGACGATGCCCCGCGGGCTGTGCCACAACGAATCGAGCGAGGGTTGAGCTACACAGAGTTCAACAAGCCGCGGGAGACACGAAAAGAGAAAAGCTCAGCTCGGTAGAACGATTTTCTCTCTTCCTCATCTCCCTGCTTTAACTTCCTTCCCATTCGTATCCATCTCTTTTTCTCTAACGTTGAACAATCAAGAACCTGAGCGAGAGCAAGTTCCCCCTTTTGAAAATTGGCCTCGATGTCTTCATCTCACAGTACAGAGGGAAATCTAACTCTCTTTTTATCCTCTTTACCTCTCTCTCTGTTTCGATACGATGAATAAATAGACCCGTCAATTTACATAGTCGTTAACGGTCCGCGAGTCGACTATGCACTTCTAGGAGGCCTATTCTGTTCTCTTTTCGACTCAACTCTCATTGTTCCTTTTCTTCCCCACCATCCCTCACTCTCTCACTTTGCTCCTCCACCCCCACAACTACTTTCGATCTCTCCCGTTCGTGTCGCCCTCTGCTGGCAAGCCCTTATCGGTTCAACACTGCGGTTCTACCGAACCTTCTGACCTGGCGAATGCGTTTTATCATATACAAATATAGTATTACGTGTATACCAGCAAAACGGACACCACGCCCTTAGATGCTGATTCCCAATCCGCCCTACGAGGCCACCAACTGTCCTGCTATCATCGTATGACAATTCAATCGATCTTTACATTTTTTTCGGCTCCTGGTTAAAAATAGTTTAATCAACCAGATAATTACGTTGGCAGGAGCCTGTCAATAGACCTTAATGACGTTTTGGCTCGTTCGCACACTTTTTGGCTCAATAGTGAAGGCTTTAAGGAATTTTTTACAGTTACTGAGAAAACGTTATTTGATAAATTTCAGGTTCAACTGAATTATTAAATATTTTAGCAACAAAAAATCTTGAAAGGAATTGCAATTTGTGGACACGCAAACAATCATGAACTTGTATGTTTTTTTCACATTCTATCCTATTAGGCAACCTTCACAAGGAATAAAGGCTTGGGGAGTCGAAACTTTCAAATTGCTTCCTCGAAGTTTCACACAAAGTTCAAATCCGTTCTATGAGAACTTATCTTCCTCAATTTTGGCTTACTCATAGAGGAAGCTTTGGACATGATGTGAAGTTTCTCGGAAGCAATTCGCAAGTTTTAACTTGGAGCTTCTTTGTCCTCCATTATTGTCATGCAGTTTCCTCTTTTCTTCCTTCTCCCGGCTAAATCGAGGCGCGAAACTTTGAACGATTGTAAATTTGTGTGTTTGAGATTCGATGAATGCAACGATTCATATATCTACACCTTCGAATCTTTCTCTAAACGTGTGAAAATAAGCGATCATACGCTCTCGCATGCAAAACAAAATAGAAAACCGAATTATACGTCTATCGCTTTCTCTTTCTTTCTCACTGATTCTTTTGCATGCACCACGCTCAAAATAGATTCGCTTTTATTCAGTATGCCCTCGTAGATCGTGGGAACGGGGCGAGCACGAGAACGTCCTCCTTCGACGCGCGCGAAAGCCCCTCGTAAAGGTTCCTCTCGCTGGAGTGAGACAGAACCGGCCGAGGGTATAACGACTATGCAAATTTCATTTGGCTCGGGCCAATTCTTCACACACGGAAGATTAAGACATTAGAGGGACAGCAAAGCGAAAGGGATATATGAAGTGCATGCGGATATATATTTATAGCCACGACCCTATATAGGGGAAGAGCAAAGAGTGCACATATTTGCGAAGTGAATAAAACGAAGGAGCAGAGGAAATATGAGGCACGCTCGCTTTTATGATCGTGAGGTAACAGCTGATTGAACTTATTTTGCATTCATATCTCAGTTCACACGAGGTCACACCATGAGCATGGGTTCCGTTTACTAAATAGTTCAAAATTTTCAAATGGAAAGGGAAGAGCAAAATAATATTTATGACGCAGCAAGTACACGTTATTCCGGTGGCAAATGGACCAACAAAAACTCAAGCTCCCTAGGACTTGTGACTTGAACCATACGAACTGAACTTCTCATCGGAATTCCCCATGATTCACTGTGTCATAATATTTTTTTGAATTTCCTCTGTTGAGTATTTCCAAAAGTTTCCGAGTTCATTTTTTTCCACTATTTTACGATTTCGCTTTCCGTAGTTATGCAAGATATTGTATTTACGTTACGAAGAATGCTCCGGGGAGTTTTTTTCTGAACGTGTTGTCATGCCCTTCTTATTTCTACTCCGGAATTTACGGTCCCATCATACCTCGCGAGCTGTATCCCCTGGTATTTTTTTTTCTTTCGAACTCCTCGATGTGGAATTTCCTATTTTCAAGTTTTTTTTTTTTAGTGGATAACGATTTGCGAACACGAGCCAACTTCCACAATATTCACAAAAGCCAACAATATTACTATATGTAAATATGCCCCTGTAACTATATGTGTTTATTCTTATTTACGTAGGTGTGCATAATTTTAGTTTGAGCACAGCAGCTTCTTTTCTCTCGATGCGTCGTCTCACCTTCCGCTTTCTTTTCTCTATATGCGTCAAGCCTGGTCTCTCTGGTCCTTTACCAATCGAAACAAAGCCCCACGTATTACCTTATTTCCCTAGTGTCTGCCCCTTGTGCGAATCCTTGTGCGGCTTCCTCTCGTTCTTCACTGCTGCTGTTTCTCTCATTCTCTCGCGGCCTCTCCGCATCTCGTTCTTTCGCGTTTTCACTTGGAAAAAGCTCTTGCACTGGTGCGCAAGGTAACGCAACCGTACGGACTCGGAGCGACTCTTCTTTTGCTCTTTATATGCACTATAATATGTGTATATCGCGCTGCTGCTTTTCCACAATATGCATCGTTTTTACGTCTTCCTTTTTTTTTCCTCCCAGTGTACCGTTTGTCCTTTGCCTTATTTTCTTTTCCATCTTTTTCATTCCTTCTTATCTCAACTTCCACCTCCCTTTTCTCTTCTCCACTCTTCCTTTATTTCTTCTGTTCTTCCGAGTTTTTTGGCTCCCTCGGTAATACACTCGAGCCCTCTTCTTCTATCCCAAATCCTCTCTCACGCCCGCATACACAAACACACGTACACACACTAGCCAACGACGAAACCCTCGCACACTCTGTTTATACCGAACAAACTCTTATCCCGTACCTGCTTTTCACTCTTTTGCACTCCTTCCCTCCTCCCCGAGCTTTTTTCTAAATGCATCCATCTCCTCTTTCTTTTCCCTCGTTTCACCCTCTCCTTTTTCCTCTCCAAGCTTCGTATACACAACCACCGATTTTTCGGGAACAATAGCCATCACGGAGATACGAGGGAGCTCAAACACGTGGTTCGTGAGCGTCTCACTACGCCCAGGAATAAAACGTTGAATACCAACAACGCCGATGAAAGTAGAACGCGAATATTCCATACTCGGCCAACACGTTTTTCGACAATCCTTTCTCCTCCAAAACAACATTCTTCATGAAAAAACAATCGATTCCCGTCCGCTTTTGAACTTCGGGTTCTAATTTCCATTACAGATGACCGAATCAAATTTAAGCTTCGATATAAATCCTTACTCGATCTCTCGATAGTCTCAACTCCTCTGGAAATTCTTTTACGAAATTACTCTAGTCCAGCAGTGTATACGAGGGAAAAATTTGCCTCGAATCTTCGGTGCTTAGGCACAAATTTATACAATTAATACAATTTCAGTTCACTCACCCCTCGTTATATTTTTCTGCACAAAGTTTTTCGACAAATTCATAGAAATGCAGACGGTAAAAAGGTGGAGGGAACATATATAGAGTCGTCACGATGTATTAGCATTCACGAAACGAAGGAAAGACGACGGCACACCGCAAACCTCGGATAAGAGCATAATGTCAGACTACATAGATTTCTCTTATACGTATATATGAAAATGTATATACAATACATAGAAATATGACATATACATGCATATCGCATAGCTCGAAGGAATCAAAATATAATTACACAAAGGCAGAGGGAGTAACGCTCGGAGACAGAATCCAGGAATTGAAGGGGTTCGGGGTTGGAATAGACGGGTCTCATTAAAATTGGAGAGCTGTTTCGAAACTACAAGACTGCCGTGTCGGATGCAGTCGGAACGCGCTTCATTCCCTCGCGGTATCCATTCTAAATATATAAATATATCTATTTGGATGTCTCTGTCTTCATATTCATACCTGCTTGTATGTATGTGTATATATAAGTAGTAGAAAAGGATGAGATCAGGAAAATAGCGAGCTGGAGTTTCTGCAAGCATGACGAATTGAGCGAGGACGCAAAATAGACCCGTGGAATGAAAATTCAAACCCCGCGCCCTTTATTTTTCAACTTCCACCCTTCCACCCTTATTTCCCTTGCGAAATTGGAACGATGAACTTAGAGTCACGGCATACAGAGAGCAATGCGTCAACTCCGAAAAAACTCCAACTTTTTGACAGCAATCAACACTATCTCGCTTCATACAGATGTATTGGATTTTTTTTCAGAGATATCAAAAAAACTCGGCTACGAATCTGAATAGTTTTTCTTACTTCCCGTTTGTGAGACAATGATGTTTAGAATTTTGAAGATTGTGATTAGACTACTTGATCCGCAGTCGATATGAAAAGTACTCTATACAGCAACAATAGGAAGAAAAATCTTTTTCAACTCCCGGTTATCTGTGAATGTGTGTTTGTGCTTACTCCCAATCTCACCCTCGTCTTTTTATTCACGAACCTCCCTCGGCCAGCAGCGACGCTGGTTTCGTTCCTCCACCCTTTTACCCTGCGAATGCTAGGCTGGACGCGAGAATAATTCGAAAGATTAACGAGCTATTTCCCGGTGAAAAAAAAGGAACTCGAGCGGCCATTCGTCAGCGATAAATTTCGCGTGTGCGAGCTTGCCTCCATGTGTATGGAAAAGTAAAAAATATATATGCATTTATAGTGCATGTATCTATATATACGTATGTAAAAGCAACATGCCGAGTCGACGCAACGCTTCATACAGAACGGAGGGGATCTCGTGTGCAGCTTATCGGCCGGATATTTATTGTAAAATATCTGCAATCCCTCTCTGACTTTCGGTCAACGGTACAATCTTCATATACATAGTACAGCCTATATTATTATATAAACTCAGAGGCACATAACCGACAACTCAGCAATTTCAGTCATTTTCCGTACGAATGTAACCCAAAAATGAAGTTGAAAAACGATTGAAAATAAAATACCTTGGCCCCTTCAATTATCCGTCACTTAAACTTCAATCTAAAACGGAATTGCAATTTTGTATCTTCTCCCATTATTTCAGTTTTTCATTACACTCCTCCCTAAAGTTAGGTAATGGCGTAATCATCGAGATTGTCGGGCTAATAATTTTATTTAATCGGTCGCGCCGTAATGATATTTGGAACAATACAGACGTAAAATCAATGCAATGTCCTCACTTCCGCGGCATAATGGATTGCAATTCTCATTGCGATAATTTATTCTTTTGATATTCAATTTTAGACGATTACGTGAGATTGCACATTTAATTCCACATGCTCAGAAAAATTTAATCTATTCGGCAATGAAACTTCAAAAATTGGTGAAAATCAAATGAATAAATCGTAATCAAAATTATAAACTCGCTGAAGTTTGAATGAAATGAATATTTTAAATCATTATTGCAAATAATCATCATAATATTTCACTTGAACGTTGATCAAAATCATTGCGCCAATTTGATGAACGTTAAGCGTCTTTTCAAAATGGTTATAAAAATACGTTATTTCGGTACATAACCAAAATAGCAGCGATTTTTTTAGTTACACACCGTGAATATATTTTCTTATTATTGAAATTCTTAGTAATGCTGTTCTGCTGTTCCCAATTATGAACTACAATTCAGATCAATAATTGATGTTCTTATTATCAATAGAAATTATCTTGGAACGAAACAACGCACGAATGATTAATTCGAATCCTTTCAATTTCTGCTTGTTTTGAAATAGCTTGCAACCGTGAACTAAACTATTTCTTCTCGACACTAAGATTTTTTCCTTTGATTTTATTATCAGCTGCAGGAATCCATACGTCTTAAAGTCTTGTCTTGAAGAAAAAAGATTCCATGGAAACCTGCAAGAAACAAATTGAAGAGAATGTCAATCAATAGCAGCAGAAGTTAACGATCGCAAATTTCAGTTGCAAGAACAAACACGAATTCCTTAACGATCGTCTGTTGATCCGTATTGTAAAAAGGTTTTAAGAAAGCGCATGGAGTTGCAACGATTCCTCGCCTCCACGATAGTATTTGTCTTTTCCAGGCATGTAAAGACTCCTTGAAAAATTTCATTAGAGGCCCATCTAAAAACTCGACACTGCTCTCTTGTGCCGAGTCGAAAAATTGCTGCGCTCATAGTCAGCACATAAACGAAGTGTGTATTAGTCGCGTCAGTGCTCGTCTTAACGGCGGTCGATCATTCTCCATATCACAACGCCATTACTTATTGCAGATCTTTTTGAGTGATAAATACTGCCAAGGGAATGACTGAGCAATGATAGCCTGTGCAGATTCTGTAGAGCATTAGACATACCAAGGCAACTGTCTCCAGTCTCTGGTACACTTGGATTATTTTGCAGTTTTTTACTTGCATACAGAATGCTGAAACGCACTCGGAAAAATGCGCAGCCATGATAACACCCTGGGAATATTCTGTGAGCTATTTGTACAGCAACCAACAATAGAAAACGCCGCAAGTCAATGGGCGCTATCATTCCCCTCAGAAGAGAAGGTTTTCATTTGTGGTTTATGCAACAGGACAGGAACGCGACGGTGCACTTCACTCGTAGCCCGCGTTTGACAAGCCATACCTTTATGGCACGGGCGGAGTGTTGAAGTGGTCTTACAGCTAACCTCAGCATGCTCGCTATCATTATGTTGACAAGGTGTTGATTAATCAATTCAAAGATTTACTCATTATTCCGCGAGAATTAGAGATCGTTCAATGCCGGGTTCTCACATCGGAGGCCATCGAGTTCTGAGGTAGTTGATCGCATTCGCATACGCTGACGAATGCAAGATGGTGTGATACACCTATTATTCAAATTCGTGATGCTTTTGCTGTTATCAGTCTCCAAGACCGACTACTACGACGTACGATATTAATACACCCGACCATACGTGCGTTTTACGCTTATTGCTCGGCACGTTCATTTGCATGCATGTTGGGACACACGAGTGTAAACGAGAAGGTATAAACTCTATTTTGTTGCTGCCGTAGCTGATAAATCTGCTGGTAACGTAATAGTCGACGGTATGAGAATTGTGCAAATGATATATAGCATCAACGGCCAGTATGTTCTCCGATCACGGATGCCGAAGTGTTTATCGCTTAGTGGGTAATTACTCTATCTGGTGTTTCTTAGCTGTGCTCGGATTGCATATATCGTCTCCACAAACTACGATTATGACAATGCCCAGCTGGTAACTCATTGATATCGAACGGTTAGCGCTTCAGTTGCCACGAGTTTCGTTATACATGTTTCGACATTGATCTTCGATTCATCGACCGCGATAACGCATCACCGCAATCATCGACTCGAGCAAGCGAAATAATTGCCTAGGGTATGACGTTCTCAGAATGACAGGATACTTGAACGTTTCATGACTTTCGGGGTAATTTTGTATAGTTTTCTTCAGGTGAATACCTATCACGAAGAATGCCACCGCAGGGGGCTGTACGCGCAGCATACCATGTTGAAGACGATAGATCTCGAATTACGTGCATATCAGAGGCCTTCATCACTTGCACATCAGTGACCTGCATCACTCAGCACAGAGACCACCGTAGCGTTTTGTAATGTGGTATAGTTCCTACCAGAATGCCGAATCCAATGGATACAGCCGTAACGGTACGTGCATAAAAAATCTAACGGTCAGTATCCATCAGTAGCCAACCGATGCAAGCATGAACAAAACATTGGAAGACCCAAGCCGAATAAGGTGGTTATTCCCCGACACGTTCATTACCATAGTAGAAAAGAGTGGAGGAGATAAGGTTCTTTGTTTACTTCAGCCAATCTACTCTGCCTCAAGTCACGCCGGTAGCAATCAGACCCTGCGTTAACGCTACATGGCCGGCATGCAGTATGCCATATGCCATTATCTTTAGCGTACTGCAGGGTCTTGCGAATTGCAGCTAGTGGTTGCAAGTCGAGTGTGGGAGTGCTGAGAGTCTACGGAGATCGTGTCGATTGCATCTCCTACCTACTTTTCATATGTTGAACGACTTACCATATTTTACATGCAGTTGATACAAACCCAGAGTGTGGACACCAGAACGTTTTGCCGGCGAGCACAAAAGATCTCAGTGATCCCGCCATTACAAATACTAAAAATTACTTGGATTATTGGTACTCCCGGCGACACAGCCGTGCGTATTCAACTTTTTACAGAGTCGGATAAGAGCGACTCCGTGAGACACCATGTTGTAGTTGGAACGCCTAACGACGTACACTATGCCGTACCCGTGTCGCCCTGTGTCGTAGCTGAAAAACTACCAGGAGACAAAGAGTGAAAAAAAAAGCAGAGACGATCATTCATACGTTTATTGGCCTGAAAAACCGTCGGTAGTGGGCGAGTATGTCAATACGTTAGACGCAGCTAACAAAACCTGACGCTATCTTACCATTTGGCACAATGAGAGTTTGGTACACTATAACATCTAAATATAGAGAGCACTGAGAATAAATCAATTGTAGATTGGGATAGTGAAAGAAGTTTAACACTCATTTTCTGAACAATTTCGTGGCCGCGGCCGCAGCAGCTACCAATGCCGCATTTCGAGCCCGATCTGCTTCTTTTCGAGCCTCGGCAGCCTGTCGCTTGGCTTCCTCGGCCTGTTCCCTAGCTCTTTCTTCCCGCCTGCGACAATCGGCAGCATATTCCCGTACTTGTTGTTCTTGACGGCGAAGCTCATCTCGCCGACGCTCATCTTCTCTCCGACGCTCCTCAGCTCGCCGATGCTCCTCGTCTTGTCGCCGCTGCTCTTCTCGACGACGCTCGTCATCTCGTCGCTGCTGCTCTTCACGCCGAAGTTGCGCTTGCTTCATCAGAGACTCTTGCGATCCAGACATGATCAATGTGCTTGGGCAGAAAAATAGCAACTTATCTGGACCAAAGTAAGTACGCGACTGCCTGGATGTTCGTTAAAAACTGAACTGAGCTCTCCATTGTATTCCTGAAATAAAAATACCTACGGATGTTGATAAGGAGAGTCAGAATCTAATTACCGAAAAGTTATTCAGTAACCCGTTGATTACGTCACCTGCGCTCCGAAACAAAAATGTAACTGTTTCCGTTCTCTCAGATTACGTTTGCTTAGATCTTATACCTGCACTTAAAAATCTTCTGTGTCCCTACTTCTACAAAGTTGTAAATGCATCAGCCATGTTACTTCTTGTACCAGAATCATAGCAGAGGCAACGATCTGCTGTGAATTGCATTTTTGGAGCCTAAGATCAATGTGTTAAACTAACTTCCCACATGTTGCAGGAAAGCAACTTAAACTAACGGAACTGTATGCCTATTGGGACTCCATACACTAATTATCGACCACGATAACGGGAAAACCGCAAGAGTCGACATGGCCACGCAAAATAATCGTTTATGTTATGCCATTTCTAGAACAAAAGAATAATGATCGCTTCATTGTTTTTGAGGTAAATTTGTAACGTTTTCCTCAACCGAATACCTATTGCGGGAAATTCCACTATGACTTCCACATCAAGGTTTTTGTAATGCGGTATATGTCGTACCAGATTGTCGATTCTAATAGGTCACAGACATAACGGTATGTGCATAACAAGATCTAACGGTCACCATGCATAAATACCTAACGAAAGAAGGCATCAAGATATACATTGGATGACTCAGCCAAAACAACCAGATATGCCCCACCACCCTCCTCTCCTTAATAGAGAATAGTGGAGGGGATGCAGCTCTTTGTTTAGTTCTGCAAATCTACCTTGCTATCAATCTAGCCTGTAGCAACAAGACCCTGTGTGAACGTGGAATGGCTGCCGTGCATTATCTAATATGGTAGTATCTTTGACATACTGCAGGGTCTTGGCAACTGCAGCTCTGGCTGCAAGCAGAGTGTCAGAGCGCTAAAAGCCTATGAAGAGCGTCTACGATTGCATCTCCTACCTACTTTTCATAAGTTAACTAACTTTCATTAGGTAGAGTAAAAAAAAAACAGAGATTATCATTTATCCATTTATTGATCTTTAAAGCCCACATTAACAGGCGAGTATACTAATGTGTTAGAAGCTGCTAACAAAACCTCACGGTATCCTGTCATGAGGTAGAATGAGACTTTTATACACCATACGACAAAACTAGAGAGAACACTGAGGATAAATCACTTGTCGATTTGGATAGTGACAAAAGTTCATTTATTTTCTGAGGAACCCTCTCGCAATTGCAGCAACAACAGCTATCACCGCCCCTGCTTGAGCCCATTCTGCTCCTCTTCGAGCTTCGGCGGCATGTCGCTGGGCTGCCTCGAGTTGTTCCTTAGCTTCTTGTTCCCGTTTGCGACATGCCGCCGCATATTCTTGCACTAGTTCTTCTTGTCGGAGAAGCGCATATCGCCTACGCTCCTCTTCTCTACGGCTCTCCTCAGCTAGCCGATGCTGCTCCCTAGCTCGCCAATACTGCTCTCGCCGATGCTCGTGCTGCAGCTCCATGTCTGAAGGACGCTCGTCATCTTGCCGCAGGTAATATTCGCGTGGCAAGTCCTCCTGCGGTGGGTCTTGTGAATCACCCATAACCAATACGGTACAGGATTTTTACTTTTGCAATGTAATGAATACAGTAGAGGAAATAGCAACTTGTATGTCGTGACTGCGCGAGTGTTTGTTATAAACTGAGCCATTCGGTCTTTTATCGCAGCATACCGTTGTGCTAAATGAGTCATGCGATACAACACAAATCCGCTTATTGCGTCAGCATTTCGCAGTATTTACATTAGAGGGCATTCAGATAACCTCTTTCCTGTTAGTTCGTGTTCATTTACATGGGTAAACCCGAGATCGAGAACTGCAAAACAGTAATAATCGATATAATTAAGCGAAATAGTTGCCTATTGGTATAAAATTTTCAGAACTACAGAATACCTAAACGTTTACATCAGAGGCCTTCATCACTTGCACATTAGTGCAAGTGATTGCATCACTCAGCACAGAGACCACCGTAGCGTTTTGTAATGTGGTGTAGATCTTACCAGATTGCCGAATCCAATGGATTGCAGCCATAACGGTACGTGCATAAGAAATCTAACGGTCAGCACCCATCAGCAGCCAACCAATAAAGGCATAAACAAAACATTGGAAGACCCAAGCCGAACAAGGTAATTATTCCCCGACACGTTCATTACCATAGTAGAAAAGAGTGGAGGCGATAAGGTTCTTTGTTTACTTCAGCAAATCTACTCTGCCTCAAGTCACGCCGGTAGCAGTCAGACCCTGTGTCAACGCTAAATGGCCGCCATGCAGTATCCCATATGCCATTAGCTTTAGCGTACTGCAGGGTCTTGCGAATTGCAGCTTGTGGTTGCAAGCTGAGTGTCAGAGTGTTCAAAGCCTACGAAGATAGGAGCTGCCTTTCAGGGTTTCAATAGCCATTAGAAAATTATACCCTATCAGGACGTAAAGATTGAAAAAAAGTAGAGATTATGATTTATCCATTTATTGATCGTTAAAAGTTACAGTACTAGGCGAGTATGCTTACATGTTAGCTGCATTTAACGAGACCTGACGCTATCCCATCATACGGCACAATGAGACTGTTATACACCCTAAGATAAAACTAGAGAGAATACTGAGTATAAATCACTGGACGATTTGGACACTGAAAAAAGTCCAACACTTTTTATTTTTTGTAGAATGCTCTCGCGGCTGCGGCCACAACAGCTACCGCTGCGCCTGCTTGAGCCCAATCTGCTGCCTTTCGAGCTTCGGCGGCATGACGCTGGGCTGCTTCGAGTTGTTTCGCAGCTTTCTCTTCTTGTCTGCGACATCTGGCCGCATGTTCCTGCACTTGTTCTTCTTTTCTGCGAAGCTCAAATCGCCGACGCTCCTCTTCTTTACGACGCTCCTCTTCTATACGACGCTTCTCAGCTCGCCGATGCTGCTCCAAGGAGTCTTGTGAATCAGTCATGATCAATTTAGTTGCAGAAAGTAAGTGGTACGTGTTTACTACGCTAATGTTCGGTAGAAACTGGACGATTCCACGGTATATCTATCGTATTGTATGATCGGGCTAGACGACAAATTCTTAAGTAGCTGACTCACGTTGCGACACGAAACCGAATATTGCATCATCAAGTCTACAAACACGCTAAAATTCGAGAACATTCGGATAACGTTTTCCTGTTTGTTTTTATTTACTCCAACGAACAAAACCGAAATCGATATGAGATTCTCAGAACGGCAGGATGCCTCAACGGTGCTTTGTTTTCGGGGTGATTTGATAACGTTTTCCTCAGATGCATACCTATCACGAAGAATGCCACCGACATTTGTTATACGCACAGCATAACATGTTGAAGACGATAAATAGTGGATGATGTGCACATCAGGGGCCGTCATCACTTACACAACAGTGACCTGCATTACTTAGCACAGAGACCCCTGCAACGTTTTGTAATGTGGTACAGTTCCTACCAGATTGCGGAATCTACTAGATTACAGCCATTACGGTACGTGCATGAAAAATTTGACGTTCAGCATCCATCAGTAGCCAACCAATGAAAGCTTAAACAAAACATTGGAAGACCCAAGCCGAACAGGTGGTTATTCCCCGCCACATTCATTTTCTTGGTGAAAAAAAGTGGAGGAGATAAGGCTCTTTGTTCACTTGAGCAAATCTACTCTGCCTCGAGTCTCGCCTGTAGCAATCAGACTCTGTGTTAACGCTGAATGGCCGCGATGCAGTATCCCATATGCCAGTATCTTTAGCCTACCTTCTTGCGAGTTTGCGAAGATCGTCCCGTTTGCATCACCTACCTACCATAAGTTTTTCCATAAGGTCCATGAAGGTTCCATAGGTTGACTAATTTACCATGTGTTACGAGCAATTGATCGAACCCACAGAAACTACAATCGCCGGAGCTGCCGCCGGGGTTTCAATACCAATGGAAAAACCCCACACTATCAGGGGGAAAAGAGTGAAAAAAAAGCAAAAATGATCCATTCATTGATCTTTGAAACTGACAGTCGTTGGTGAGTATGCTAATATGGTAGGCGCAGCTAACAAAACCTAGACTCCCTGCAG
Source organism: Diadegma fenestrale (assembly GCA_037043255.1). Lineage (NCBI taxonomy): Eukaryota > Metazoa > Arthropoda > Insecta > Hymenoptera > Ichneumonidae > Diadegma > Diadegma fenestrale. The sequence continues at coordinate 12,826,839 of CM073309.1, read as the reverse complement.
AAGCAATTGCAAGCTTGTCTTGTTTTCGATATTGTTGTTAGGTATTACTCTATCTAATGTGCAGCAAAAGTCAAAGTCGTTGTTAAACAATGGTAATTATTCAGCTGTGGTTCTATGCACTTGCACGGCTAAAGTAGTGCTCGCCTCCTAAGATATATTCGAAACAGAAAAATGTATAATCGTTCTACGAATCCATTTTAAGCGGTCTAAAAAAAATGTTCTTATCTTTATTCGTGTAGAGATAAAGATGGCACAAATAAAGTATCACTGCACGCTGCATTCGTATATATATGTGTACGATCCTTGTCTTGGGCACGATTTCTCGCGACACACTAAAAGGACGTCAGGGTCGAAGTCCTCGTTTCCGGTGCATGTTTCCGTTACGGAAACAGGTCTCCGAAACGTAGGTCGACACTGGTCATTGTATCAGTCCGACAAGGTGATCGAGAGGGCGAGGAAACCGTCACGACGACCCAAGTCTATGAAATAGAATAGTATAGATGTATCATGGCAAATCCCCTTCACGGGGAAGAAGCCCGGCCAAGATAATCATTAGTTTGCATTCTTTTCCGACTCGACTCACGACAAATCTTAACTAAAAAAATTTCACCCGCTGGGTATGGTAGAAAGCATGTGTATCTACCGAGCGAGAAATTGGTACGGAGTATCAAATGGGAACTCAGGGATGTGTCGACAGACGTAACCAATCGGAAACACGATAGGAACATCGAGGCCTTTCTCTGTGCATACTTTTGCCCGTGCGAAGTTTTTTTTCCAGCAATTACGGCATGAATTTAAAGTCAAAACAAGATCGACAACCGTAAAGTCTCGATCAAAACAGTACAATGATAAATTGATAAAATGAATATTGCGAAAAAAACAAGATCGCTTCCTTCTTATAATTACGATATCGATGATAAAGGGATGTGAATCGTAGAGCTGATAAATTATGTGATTCTCATTTCCTCCGCTACCCTCACAGAGCATTAGCCTCTGTTGCTTACAGGGGGCGCAAGCCACCGACATCAATACACCCTGTGAAATTTATTGTTTCACTAGCAACGAGGGTTTAAACGGTATGAGAGTAATGTCACGACTTCCATGTCGCCTTTCTGGCTGCAAGCAAATAACGTAACGCATTCCACGTTGAGTGTAACAATTTTGATCCGAGGGCAGCGATTTCGAGCAGCGTTTGGAATTTTCGCTCTTTCTATCAGGCACAAAGCTTCCTATGAATTCGGATCTCGGTGATGGGATTTTTTTTTTTTTTTAATCGTGCCTGCCACGTCTTGCTATTTGGCCAATAAACTTATGGTGGACAATTTATTACAATTTGATTCTGATAAAAAAAAAATGACGATGTAAAGTGTCAGAGAATATGATTGCGACCTTTCTCTTAAAAACAAAAACTCCGAAGCTCATAATTCAAGATCAATATCAAAATTCTCGTATCTATATATTCATTTTTCAGAGTGAACAACAAATTGTGATTAATTACCAAGATTGTTGGCTGCTTTCATAAAAGCATTGCGTAGCAAAATTATTCAGACTAAAAAAAGGCCTGTCGAGCCGGGTGTACAAAACACAGCACATGCTCAAACTACTTCATCATTTTCCGAGATTACTATACCAATTCATTATATCCATCATTATTATCATCACTTTTTGCATATCCACTCACGACTTCTGGGCAATCGTGAAAGCAGGAAACTCCGGGATGACTTTCATATCCCACGTGGTACATTCAACTTTAAATGGTGAAACGTGGCCACGTGCCCTTTAAAAGGTATGTGAGTTGTTGGTAAAGGTCAGAAGGTATGATTCAAGTGTAGACACGGACGTCGGGCTCACGTATATTTTCAGCTCGTTGTACGAAAATTATCAAATGATTCATTAAAGGGTCTCAAATGCTCCCAAGGGGAATTTTTTCAAATGACATCGAAACCAGCCATGAAATACGTCATTTTTTATTATTATTCTGAAAAACATATTAAACTTTGGATGCGACTGTCCTGAAACGTATAAAAAAACCGAAAAATGTTTTCAACCTTTTGATTTTTCTGAAAAAAATCGATTTTTTACATTTGAGCACGCAGTGCCTTCATTCGCAATGGATTTTACTATGTGTGATTGGACGTGAACCGCCTTATTCTCCCTCTTGGGTGAAAACGCGAACACTCCGTTTTTTCCCTTCGCCAACAAAGAAACTTCGATCTTTGATTATTTTTGGCATTTTTTTCTGTTTCCCGTGTCGCGTTTTTGCTCATTGCAAGAAATCATGCGACGCACGCGATTCCTCGTCGCACGTGACGCGGATTAAGCCAGTGATACATTAATTAATGTCGTCGCGTTGGTGTACAGCACCGGGGCGAAGCGTCGGCGTCGTTTCTGGCGTCGTCGAGACGCCACCGCAACACGAATATCATTTAAACTTAGCTTGTACAAGTTTTTGACGAGGAGACGATGTACAAAGTACAAATTGTCTCGAGATAAGCGTCAAGACGCTTCAATTGTTATTCATATATGTGAATGCCACGTTTCTTCAACGTGAAGTACAATCAGATTCTCTTTCAGCGAGAAAGTAATTCTAGGATCGCTGTAACGTGAATGTTAATCTTTTTTTTTCCAATTCTTACTTGAATAATCTGAAACTGATTTTTTTAGTCTTCTCAGTTATTTTTTAAACCTAAAATAAAGTCAGAAATGTTTTTTCCTGGTTCGCGAATTTCGTCCAAATAGAGAACTTAATAATAAATCAATTTGAAATTACAGTGAAGCACTTTACCTTTGTGGATCCCGGTGTATTTGTCCTTGAGAACGGTAAACTCGTAGATCTTGCCGAATTCCTCAAACATTGGGCGGAGAGCGGCCTCCTCGAGATGTCGCGGTATTTGCCCGACGAATAATTTAACGGCACCGTCGTCACTTTTGCTGGAAGTTGGCGACGTTGACATCGGGATCAACATGTTTACAGTTTTTTTTTTTTTATGCAAGCAATTATCACAATAACTCAATGGTGTATAATTATCTTTAGAAGCAAATCAGGTACGAAAATTCTCGACGAGTTATAAATTATTATTATTATTATCGCTATTTCCCGCCCGCAGCGACTAAGTACGTAACTGCTTTGATATGGCGTTGAGTAATATATTTGAACGTGTACGAGGGAGGAGGTGTGGATGAAAGATCGCGAGTAGATTGAACGTAATACAACCCTCGGCTACGAGTTGGGGTGAGTTTTGAGATTTATGCAACTCCAAGGACATAAGTCACGTTAAAAATATCGTAAAACCGAATAATTAATGGCTAAACGTTGAAAAAAAAGTCAGGACGAGTTCTCTGCGCAGGTGTACTCACAACTTGGCCTCGTGTTTATTATTCGTTATATTTCTTCTTATTCTCGTTAATGTCCAAATAATGTATCCGCGTGTGTTTAAACTATCGGCAAAGAATCGCCGGAATTTCGTCACTTTTATTTCTGTTCGTAAGAGTTTATGAGTTTCCCCGATTTCGACTCAGGAATTATTCTCACGTTCGAAAGAGCGATTATGCCCAAAAAACGCAAAGACGATAGCGACGATATTTCATTTACGTGAATGTTAGAGAAACGTTAGCTCGAGCGAAGGGACGAAGAGAAGAAAAGAAGGAAACGTGCAGGAGAAATTGTCACGTGGAATATCGGTCCCGGTGAACGACGATTACCGTCAGTATCTAGAAATCGTGAGACACGTGGATCTGTCCACAAGGGATGAGAGTGATATTCACATAAACATATCTACGTACAGAGACCAATCACGTGCGTTTCAAATAACGATTATTATAGGTAATAACTCGTTGATATCAGACACACCAGTTGCGCGCCAAATTGCCATAAACGCACGTTGCCAGCACAAAATAAAATCAGATGATTGTAACAAACACAACGCCGCTCGTCGATCACTTTACGAAAAAAAAACGGAGATAGATTTTAAGATCGTTGTAAGAACAATAATGTATTCACTATCGCACTGTATCCAAAACTCCTCAATTCCGCAGAATCTTCGTACACAATTCCATTAAAACGTACAAATTCCTTTTGGATAAAAATTGCACTATATTTTTTTTTCTTCAGATTTCAAGCTGACATTGGCAGCAGCAAAAAATCTCCTTCACTAAGACATCCGCACATGAATTTTCGTACCGAAAGAAAATGTTTGCAATGTCAATGATTCAGTTCCAATTGGAAGAAATCAGCTGATTGATCGAAGAGCTAATGAAATGCTAATATTCAGGGTTTATCCGGTAAAACGGTACAAGCAACTGCGATTATTTGAAGCGGTTGAATGGATTGTGCAGAGGAGATTCTCACTTTGGGGTTAAAGTCGTTGTAATATATGTGGGAAAGAAATCTTAGGCCTAAACGATCACAAATACAAGACATTCACGATCACGAGAACGAGGTGGCGACACGACGCACGAGACACGAGACAACATACTGGTTGAACGACCCTCGGGTTTGTCGATCGACATATCGCACAAATACACAAACACACGCACTTTGCTCTCCCCCGAGCTCCCCACGCACTACGTCGTCCACCGGGAAATTACACGATCTCAGCTAAACCCCTACCGTTTCTAGACCCCATGTGTGGGTCTCTTGGTGCGTACGTCACACCCTGCCTAAATGAGCGAGAGGAAGAGAGAAAGAGAAGAGAAAAGGAGTTTGGATACGGGGATGAAGAGAAAATAGCGCACCCCTGTGGACTCTTATATGCGAGAGCGTGGATATGTGTATAGACCATTCCACGTTGGATTGGCCGGCGACTTATCCACTTGGAATAAGTAATCCTGAATCTTTCGCCTACAGCACGTTTGCAACGAAATAATGTCGCCCTATAAAAGAAAATGAACTAATGAATCTGTGAAAACTTGATCAAATAAATCCTCACCTATCTCAAGGTCGAACTTGAACGAGAATACTAACGCATGGCTCGATCAGTCAGTATCACATATTTTGACTTCGAGCCATCCAATTTTTTTGCAGTTTCTATCAAAACAGGACTTTGAAGTGTCAGGACCTCACTGACAGCGAAAAATCTGATGAATCGATATAAATTAGAGAAAGATTATTCAAATAGATTCCGATTATGATAATAATGAAAAATTTTCATCCAAAAATGAATAAAACCCCAGAAAATCAAATTGAAAATCAGTTTCATGCGAAAACCCCCGTAGGTGTCGTATATGACGTGAAGCGGATGATCGATCCATGGCTTTGAAAAATATCCTTAGTGCCTCCCCACCACTAATTATTTATCGTTGCGTACTTGCAGTAGATGGCGCACTATTGGGAATACATATTTTTCTCTCGTTTTCGCAGCTGTGCGTATGTATTAACTGAAGGAAACGATAATGGTCGTAAGTCGTAAAAATTGACTTGAAAAATTGAGTCATACATGCCCTTTTGTTGATCATCAACCGAAATATGCTCGAGGAAAGCCCTTGATAGCTCGCAGCATCTCATCGGTCTACACCCTTCGTACTCGGTCATTAATCTACGTCGCGACCTCGAAGTATTTCGTTCTGCAACAACAAAACCGTTGGGGATGCCAAATAACGATTTTCCCTCTCTCAATCGTATCGATTCTCTTCGTACGGCAAGAACAAATTTTCACGACATATCGAACATCGTTAGTGGTGATTGCGAGCCTTTTATATGAGGCATTGATTTCTAATGGCTGAGACACAATACTGCAATGTGAGCAGCATGCGTCGTTGAAAATAAACGCAATAATCAGAGATTCTTGCAGCTGTTAAAACTTCTTAAATTTTTCCTCCTCGGAAAATTTCACACGTGTAAATAAATGATACAACATCAAGATATAAAATCAAATTTTCAAAATTTCTGAAACCGTTACCTTCGCATGGATAAAAAAAAATTGTTTTTTGGACACAAAATTTATCAAAGCTGCGTTGACTCAGATTTTGGAGTTTATCTCGTAGTTTTCCCTTCGGAACGTCAATCAAAAATGTATGAATGAAAAAAAAGTCGAAAACCGGTCATGGCTAATGAAGAATTTTGAAGAACTGAGAAGTTATTCGTACGAAGTCTCTGGACCATGGAACTATAAAAAATGTGATCCAACATGGTTGCATGTATCTCCGAAATTATCCACCGATATGGGACTAGACACGAGGATGCTCCGTTGCGAGAAGAAGCATATAAATTCAATGCCATTGGATAGTGAGTGGTGGTGACGGTCGTGCCGCATCCTATTGGGATCGATACGAGAGTGACCGGAGTTTGGTTCGGGGCCAGTAGAGAAAAGGGCATAATCGCCCCACCCGCTTTTTCAACCAACTCCCTGCCCCTCAATCACCTACCCCACTCACACGTCCGCATATAGGGCTGAAGAGCTGAGTCATCGGAGCTCGTGAGTGCGATACTCGATCGCGCGTCATTCTACACCCCCTTCGGATGCGAAAACTCGTTGCACATGCACCCATATATAAGTATGTATACATACATAGATATGTATGACTACCATAGGCGAGGGGATCAAGTTTATGCGAACACAAATGCAGCAACTCGCGTGGAACGAAAAAATATTTGTTAAATTATTCAATTGAATATCGTGTCCTCGATCCGTTGAGAAATTTCCTCCCAATCGAACTAACTGCATTGCGTCTGTGACATCCAACGAATCTGAGAGTCGGTAGCACGTTGGAAAAATTTCATTGCATAAAAACGAGGCTTCCAGATTCATAAAAAAACTTGCAACAACGAACGTTGCTTCATTCGATTTTTTTTTTTTTAATTCAAATAAAGACCAAGTTCTAGCTACTTCACCGAAAAAGCTTTATATTTAACTTGAATGCACAATACTATTTAGGACTTTCGGTCCGACCGTTACGTGGTGCAGAACGTCGAAGGATTTCTGTTACAGGGATCCTGCTCTACATCCACATGAAGTGTCGCTACCATGGGCGGTTTATCAGTCCCACTGACTGGTCGCAGACCTTGGTATGGAAATATCCTGGGATAATAATGAAATGGTATACGGTAAAGATAATAATAGTATAAACATTACATTGAATCAATCTGGAATTTTTTTTTTTTTTTAAGTGAACCACGAGCCATTGTATTGACGAGAAATATAGAAATCTTTAAATTGGAGTGAAAATATCCTCCAAATTGAATGATTTCTCGTCAGATTGTCGACCAAATACAAACATTTATTTGATTATCACTGAATGCTAGAGAACTGAAGTGCTTGTATTAGTGATTACACATAGTGCTACGAATATTCATTACGGAATTTATGTATAATCCACTTTGGTAGACTGCAGATTCTGGTAGAATGTTGGAAAAAAAGCTTCTATGGTAGCTCTTCCGAGCTGGCCATTACCTTTCTCGTAAACCGACAACCTGAAAAGTCTCGCATCGTTGTGCATGGGATGCACTTAGGAGGCCATGGTAGAACGTGCTTGGTGCATACCACGTACGACAAGCACGTTCTTCTCTATAGACGTGGAGCAACGCGATATATCGAGTTCCTCAAGTATTAATCGGTCCTCGGTCGAGAAGGTTCGAGCAGAGGAGATGCAGACGAGCTTCGGGTAGGTGAAAGGGAGTAAGAGAATAAGAGAGTCAGAGAAAGAAAGAGCGAGAGAGAGAGTGAGAACGAGGGTGAACAGAGGGCAACGGAGGCGCGCGCGACGAGAACTCTTTGAGGATTTGTTTTCAATGGGTATATACCGAACCCGGGCTTACTGTACGAACGCTTATATCGATCGTCCCTTTTTTCACCCTAGCTCGCGATCCCAACTATTATATGAAAGGGGGAGGCGAGAGAGAGCGGGCCTTGTAGTACGTGCGCGAAGTTAATGTAGGTTAAGGGTGAGAATGAGCTAGCATAGCTGCGATAAAACTGGAGAAATGCGCTGAACTATTCTCGTGATGTGGTCCTCGCATGTCTCAATATGCACTTATTGTTTATAGCCATCAACCTTTCAGGATTATCGAAAATTCCGTAGACAAATTAATGAATGGTGAATAAACTATCATGCCCAATAACCCGATGTTAATTTAACCAATTAGCGTATAATTCAACGAATCCTTAATGGATGCTGAACACTGAATCTTCATAAAATGAAATTTCGAACGAGATTTTTCAGCATTTGGGAATATCTCGTTTGTACGATTCATTAATTCGATAATTTACCTCAATGATATTCGATAATTGGAGGAAAAATTTTAATATTCCGCTCGATGCTAATATCATAATTTCGATTTTTCTTTGTTTCTTCCCATGATAATCCAACAATGCCTTGCTGTCGTCATTGGCTGGCTCAGCTTTTACCCTTCTATTGCACAGCCCTTCCCTGCGTCGTTCTTTCATTCTCCCAACCTCCGTGTGTATCGTATAACTTTTTTTTCGTATCTCAAAACAGTCTGACGATACAGTATTCGCACGACTACACGGGGATATATATGTGCAGAAATAAGAAACTGGAGTCACGCATGATTTATGCCCGGTACTTTATGTATACCGGGGCATCGCGAGGGACTCACCACTCGTTCGCATATACATTCTGCCCTCTTTCAATACGTATACGCCTATATGCACGTGTTTATCTCGCAACATTAACACCTCGAAGGGAAAAAGGACGTAAGCCATAACACGTTACGTGTTAAATTTTATCAGCTGAGCCCATCTGTTTGCAAGATATTTGTACGAGCATGTATTCGTGAATGAGGGTGTGCTTGCAGTGAAAGCTAAATAAGGGTAGCAGTACATAGCACCGTAGCGCGGCTGAAAAAAAAACTTTGAAAAGGGCTGGAGGACGGGTAGGACTCACGTGGCTGCTGTTCGAGAATGGAAAAACAAGACAAAAATATACAAACACCCACGATATCGTGGGTGCATGCCCCAGAAACGCCACCCGTTGTAATTCACACACGCTCAGCTTAGCAGGGGGTACTGATGCTCTCTTATACCTTCGCGATTTTGCGGCCGCAAAAATGAATGACCCTTCGCGTTTGCTACTCCCTTGAAGGGTAGATTTTCAGGAGCTTATAATTCCTTGACGTCGTTCCTGCATTGATGGGTCATAACTGACCTGGGTATCGAATTCGTCGACGTTGAAAACTTAAAAATTATTCGGAATACTAATGAAATTTTTCTTTTGTCAAAAACTACAACTTGAAAAATTACGGTCGACGTGAGATTCGCACTGATGCTGTTGCTGTAAAAAAAAATGGAATGAATTTGTTGTTTATTCTCTTAATCGAATTCACAGACAATTTTGCGAGATACTTGTGAGGCAAATCAGTTCTAATAGCAATTTACCTGCACCTTTGAGTTCTTATAGGTCCGTATCAACAGACAGAGGATGAGTAACGAAGATACGCTTCGGATATGTGTACTCGGTGACTGCTGTATAGATGTTCATCCCTAAAGAAACCGAAAGCGTCTCGCTCTGCTCCCTGAGTGTTTCTGCCTCTGCACTACCTAGGCTTGCCAAAGTTCTGCACAAGTCACTCTACGCCACTGTCACAGCATCTTCTCTCAACCGTTCCCAACTTTCAGGCCACTCGAGCTGCGTAAATTATTGAGCGTGTGTGTTGCCCCATTGCCTCCGAGTAAACTGCGGAATACAACGTACGTGCGCCATGTTCTTGTACTAATACATCTTTACGTTTGTACGTGTACGATATGCTACACCACCTTGATATTAAGAAGTGTTGGTCCTCTTTAATTCTTTTGAACTTACGAGTCAACATACTTCGAATCGACCTCCGCCATTCCCATTAGTGTTTGATCGACGCATTGATATTTTCAAAGACGGATTTTGCACATTGTAATGCAGTTACATTGATAAGTTTCAGTTTGTTCACCTGTTCACATATTTCTTTGGAAACATGGGTTGAAATCGTTCGGCTTGATTCTTTTAAAATTGCCATGCCTTTGTTCATTTTATATGCTTTTTTGTCCAATGAATACGTTTGGTTTTCCTGAGACTGTTTCCAATAATATTTTATGATGAATTGGAATATTTTCCTCTAGGACTTTTTTCGCGTGACCAACTCCTCTCAATTTCTTCTAAAGTCCAAGTCAGGCGTCCTCTCTCTTTATCACTCCACTCACTCCTCCTTCTCCTCCACACTCCCTTTGCTCGATCTCTTAGTCCTACTCAAGGGACGCCACAGTTGACCAAAATTCGTAGAACCCCGAACAACATGAGCACAAACACACACACACACACACATTTAACCTTCTTGTACGAGTGACTTTAATGTGCGAGGGTGTACTGGGATTTGGCGGATTAGTACCGAGAATTAGTTCGCATGGGAAAGGGAGTTTGGAGAGGAGATCTAAAGCGAGAAACGGATAAAGGGTACCGGGATCACCGGTTGCAAGATGTTGTGTGCACCAAAGTCACAAAGGTTACCCACCTAGCGTTGAAAATTATTTGTCAGGAGCCTCTCTGCCGGATTATACTACCGAATTTAGCCCTCGACAATTAAAGGCCATTTCCTTCGAATCCCTAGAGAGTATAGTATCGTTTGTTTTTGCAATTTAGGAGTTTTCCCTTATTTTTTTCCATTCGATCGCCGTAACATTTAATTCCTTTTTGACGCGTTTGCATCAAATTGTTCCTATTTTTGCAACGAACAAATTTTACTGCACGTCTGTGAACCAAATCAGGTGCACAGTACGAAATTTTGAATCCTTCGTGATCAGCAATGATTTTGTAACAAAATAACTAAACATTAGACCGTTGGTGCGAATATACAGACTTGATAAACGCCAAACACTAAATAAAAGTTGTTTTTTTTTTTTTTAGCTCCACGCGTCCAAAGACTGGGACAAACTCGTTCTTTGACTTTTCGATTCGAATGAATTACAATCTCTTTGCTTAGATTCTCACAAATGGTAGGACATGCTGACACGTGTAAAAAAAACTGTTATTGGCTCATAAAATCGGCCGAAAGTTTTCAAGTACAAGAGCTGCCACGCTTTTATATTCAATACTTCAGTTTCATGTACAAAGTTTTTGCTTCTATAAAATTGAATTGGATCTTTGTCGCGACTGAACTGGTGAATTACAACCCTCTATCCTATACTTTATCTACTTTTTTCTGAGCCAACCTTTCAATGAAATTACTCGATGAATCACGATGTAACGGGACAATGGTGCTGGACGACAGTGCGAATGAAAGAATTTACGAAAAATGAAGCAGAATACAGGAAAATTGTGGTACACGGAAAAAAAGAAACAGTAAATATCGCAGTATAAACTGCTTAAACAACCCACTTTATTTTACAGTCGAACAGAGAATTTTCCTGTACAAACTGAGATTTTAACAGTTTCACTGGATCGTTTACAGTTCGTTACAGTAAATTCATCAATATTTCCAGTAAAAGTGTTCAACTGTCAAAATTACATGAGATCACCGATTTTCATACTGTACGCAGCTGCAATAGTTGCAGTGTTACAATAATGCGACTACAGAGCGATTCATTCAATTTTACAGTGTGGCACGGTATTTTCACCATTCTTTCCACAGTTGTTGACGTTATCACCAACACACGTACACACAGACGTGTGTTTAACAGTGTTAAACTGTTAAATTAACTTTGGACTACACTGTAATTTCAGCCAATTTGAGCCCTATTTTTCAATAAATATCGCTTTTCAATCGCTTCGAGTCCAATGTAAACTGTGTACCACTGTATTTTAAACTGTTTCTTTTTTTCCGTGTATTTTCAATATTTCGCTACGGTATCTGATTTGATCGATTGACATCGGCAAAAAATAGAGCGTCATTTTTCAACATTCATCTTTCGTATCAAATATCCGGTTATTTTGAGAATGGATCGATTTTCAATCTCATCATTCCGACCGTTGTTTTGAAAAAATGTTGGCATCCGCACATGTTGGAATTGCAATTGCCGCCGTAATGCAATCGCCCCTCATCAGTCCTCTCCTGTACTCTTTACAATCTTCATATAAATTTAACTCGTTTGCTTCCGCTTGCTGCACCCCATGTTCATGTAGTTATTTCGAAATTGTTTGAACAATGCCATCGTGTATTCGACGGTAGGCTCGAGGAATGAGAACTCTGCGTGCCTCCGAAATATCGGACGCACGGTGCGAGTCTGCTTTATGTACGCTTACCGTTATTTCTGCTTGGCGTCCAGCATACGACGTGGATCAAATAACAAATATTTATACATTCTTGATACCGTAAAAATAGATATATACAGCTTATATGCACATAATACATATATATAGAGAGAAAAAGAGAGGCAGAAAGCCCGGTGTAGAAAGGTTTGCGTGAGCCCAGCAAGCTCTCTGCGATCACGCAACAGCGATCGCCCAATCAATTTAGTGGTCATTTTTCCGCGGTTCTACCAGCCAAAACTCACTTGATTCCAGTTTCTGTATACACGTATACATTGCACATGGAATAATGGCAAACGCAAATATCACAGACCGAAATCAATTTATTTACGAGCCACAATTTTTGTGGATCAAATGCTTGGCGTATTATTTTTTATTTTATTTTTCAACAACTTCTTTATTACGGTCATTTAGCATTCGTATTTTTCAGTTGGAGAACAAACAATGAATTATTTTCACTCGGCTAATTTGCCTAAGCTGTGTTATTCACCGGCAACACGTCTAGAGAGCCGCAATTACCCTATTCCGGCGTTTCGTACACGAGATTCAAAATGGTTCTTAGAATAGGCCAACCGACCACGCGATCCGTATAAATATCTCTCGAGGATAGGAGCCGGAGAATAAAAAGGGCTGTTCGAAGGCTAAAAACATCCTTGTAAATAACTTTGATAAAATCACCAAAGCATGGTGACTTTATATCTTTCCAGAACTCGGTAGATGTTGACGCCAAATCTTCGTACTTGGTCACATTTTTTTCTCATATTTATAGCTCAATGAGCAGACCTTTTGTACTGAATTCACGAGGTCTAACGATAAACAAAAATCATCAGAAAATCATACAGCGAGATGAATCAGAAAAAAATGAATTCATTCACTATCGAAATAATTCACGTAACGAGTCAGTGGCCATAAACTTGTTCATTTGGATCGACAAAAACATTGGACCAATTTCAAATCCAAAAATAAATGTGGCTCCTACCCTTCATATCGTACGCATTTGAAACTCTGACTATTGAGCCCTAGGATTGCAAGCGATTCGGTACCAACATTTTGTCCAGTTTTTCTCGGACGTGTTGTCGTATCTCAGAAAAGTCAAATCTCAACATTTTCACAACGATAGAGCTCCGTGTCGTTTGTCAGATCGAGTGGAAACTAAACGTCAGTCGGAATAGTCGAAGCAGAATCTCGCTCGATGTTTCCTCAGAGTTTTCCGAAACGAGATTATTTGCAAAAAAATCTGGAAAAATCACGATTGCGATGATAAACAAGACTAACTCCATGCACACGTGTTGATTAATAAATAAATAAAATAGTGAATTAATTGAACGTATCGATTTATCGAGAAAGTCGCGTTTGGGTATTGGGAAACGTTTTTTTTAAATATAAAAAATCAACCAACTAGAGAGTTATGTAATGTCGTTTCTCCGTGCATCTGTCGATCGTGAAAAATCGGGGTTTCATCGAATCCCTGGAATATATGTTGGACGCAATCGTTAGCTACGTATATATACAGGTGTCCCGAAAATATATAGGAAGCCAAGAGAAAATTGCCCTCGTACATCTCGCACCTCGGCCAACGTGCTGCTTCTCTTTGGCAAAAGGGACAAAGCAAAACTCGGCAGTCCATATTCTCATCCGGCGATTAATAACATTTCGTTGACAGTCACACAACGTGTTCAATGTTGTGGGGCGAGTGAGAAATAGAAAGGGAGTGAGAGAAAGAAAGGAATAATAAAAGAGCGAGAAGACTTTCACGTTACTCAGACGAAATAATACGACTCCGTTGCCTGGATGCGAAAGGGGATGAACCTTGGCAATCCCGTGTAAGAGGTTTTCCAGGCGAAATTGTCTGGTTCATTACAACATTTGCAATTTCCGTTTTTCATGCAACATTTCGTTTTTTGGAATGGCAAATCAACGTATAGAATTTCCCTCATCTCGCATTTAGAAACCCCATTCTTTTTCATGTTGCATATAATTTTTTCTTTGATACACCAACATTTTTTTCGATATTTTCTGACTTTGTGATACTAAAAAGAAAGTGCATGGAAAAGAGGATGTGTCGCGGAAGGCCAGGGGGATTCATCCAACTTGAAACAACTCGTACTCGTAAATGTACTCACACAAGTGTACACTAAACCACATACAATGGCAATATTGCTGAGGTGACGCAACTGGCGGCTATAAGCTTCGCGGAAGGCTCCAGGAAGAGGACCAGGCTATAAATGTATTTCCACACATATATACGCGGAGTCTAGCGATTTATAGGGCGGCTCAGCCAGGTCACTGTGAATTTTCAAATTCCGTGGACCCAACCCACACGAGAGAAGGAGGAACACGCGTTTTGCTCGAGCTTTCGTAAAAGCCTCATGGCTGCTCTCTCGTTCATGACGCTCTATACGGTTTCTAATTTCCGATCGCTTTTCAGTATATATATTGCACCGGGTTGCTGAGCCTCCCTCTTCATGTCCCGGAGTGAAGAAATTGGAATGGGTGCTACGAGCATACATGTGCATCGCTATGTAGACTCTATACGTGCATACAAAAGTCTATGCATTTGTGTGTATGCGCGCGCGTGTGTGTATAAGTGACTTCGCTCTCTGCGTATTCTCGTGCAAGGCATTCAATCTCCAGGAAAATCTCAACCATTTTCTATTTACTCGAAACCCGAGCCTCATTCCGCATATAAAGCGCTTGAAAAACATAATTATTTTCAACTGCTGCAACCTCGATTCATTAGTACGAAGACCAAACAAATTTTCCGATCGACTTGATATTTTTGTAATCAACTATTGAGTGCAAAATTCAATCGCCACCGTCATTTCATCTGGAGCGCTAAAAAAATGTTAAAAAATTCTTTTTTTGTGATATTTAAATTTGAATAAATTGTGATTCATGAGTACGAGAAGGGAAAAATTGTGTTCGAGCTGGCCCATATTTTGGTGGTACACGTTATTGGGTGCAGAATTCAATTCAATAATTATTTTTGCATTTCTTTTTTTTTATTTAAAAACAACTCGATTATCTGGTCGATTGGGCCTGGGTGACCCCGTACATGTAGTGATATATATTTATGTATATTCTCATACGTGTTCGAACTCATGCATGCAACACGAGTGAAACACACACTATACCGAAGCCGCGTCACGTGGTAGTTGCTCGAGAGGGTTACGAGCAACTTCGGTAGGCCGTCCGAGCAAGTCTCTCATGTGCAAGGGTGAAGAGAGAGCGAGCAAGAGGGAGAAAACGAGAAAGAGAGAAAACGCAAGTAGCACCGATGTGGAAAACATTATTGGCCCGCGCACCCTCCGGCAAGCGTCTATCTCGTCACACCAACGAAACTGCTAACCTCGATCTGAAATTCTTGCCGAGTTCAAAACGCCTCGAACGAATCTCACGATTATAACATTTCGTGCGAGATTTTGCTGTATTTCTTGGCACATTTTGTTTTTTTTTTTTTTGTTTTCAAATAATTTTCGATCAAAGCACCACGGTCAGGTAAATAGCATTGAAAAAACTTTTACGTTCTCGCGAAGTTTTGCTCAATTCACAACTCGCCCTTATTCCCTCTCTGAACGAGTTCCTCCATGCACTCACTTCAATAGCCCATTGAAGTATTTCGCTACGTAACTTAAAGAGAAACATTTTATTGAGTAATGTGTATATAAAATAATCCTGATCATGTACTTTCAATATTTATTGCTCAAGCTTTTAGTATTCCCTGACAATTTAGTATTCTGACAATCTTCTTCCGAGCAAGAAAAAAATTCTGCATCTACGCTCAAGAATCATGTTTCTTTTTTTTTGAATCAATAAAAAAGTGTCAAACTGATACTTTGACGGCTGGTGGATACGCGAAAGAGTATAAAATCTCTTACCAATTCCATTGTATCGTTTCGTATAATCTTTTTCATTCATTTATCCGCGACGTATACAAATACTCGCATGCAAAAAATACATTGAAAGAGTGACAGCGAAAGAGAGAGCCAAAAGAAAGAATTGATGTTCGGAAAAGCTATCGTTGCTTCTTCCGTTATATGTACCTTGTCCTCCCGCTTTTCGAGCATATAGTCTCAAGAGTCCTGAGACGTTCTTTCAACGAAAGAGGATCCTCTTGGGCTCCCAGAAATATGAGTTTCAGTTATGCACACCCCCCCAAGCGTACAATGTATAGATCTACATTCATCGCAATACACAAGGATATATACAGAATACGTGAAAAGTAGAATTATTGTTGGCTGAGAGCGATTTATAAATAACGTAACGTCATTGTAAAAAGGAGAAATCGATTGAAAAATCTTCGAACATTGTTATTCGGAGCAGGTGGATTGTTCATTTCGGTTGCACCGTCTGCAAATTGGATAGGTCGCAAAAAATCTCGCTCGGAAATGATTTGGCTGAATTTTCACGTCCTCGTTTGCAAAACCACTTCAAACGTGACGATAAAAACGTACTATTATTATTTTTATTATTTTTATGACTCTGTACAAAGTAATGACGACTGCATATTAGTCAAGCGCATGTTCAACGGTATACAAATATACATGGACCATTTTTTTTTGGGTTCACATAAGCAACAC
Source organism: Diadegma fenestrale (assembly GCA_037043255.1). Taxonomy (NCBI): domain Eukaryota; kingdom Metazoa; phylum Arthropoda; class Insecta; order Hymenoptera; family Ichneumonidae; genus Diadegma; species Diadegma fenestrale. The sequence goes on along the minus strand of CM073309.1, from coordinate 12,810,088 downwards.
TGTGTTAAAGCCCAGGGTATATGCTACACTTATTCGAGAGGTTGCAGCCCAGAGAGTACTCTTGGAAATCGTGCACCAACCCCCTTCAGTCATTCGACTCTTGACTCCTCCACCGATAGTCACCAAGACCCAGGCGAAAAGGTCGGAGAGAGAGAGAGAGAGAGGTGCACACAGCTTGTGCTCGCTGCACAGACTGTCTTCAGCCCTTGTACATATGTACTGGGGCGCAACAACCCCCACAACTTCCACGACTACACTCCACTTTCCATATTTCCAAAACTCTGAATCATTTATCCGTGCTCAGCCGTGCATGCTCAGCCAGAGCTTTTCTTTCTTTTTTTTTTTCGTTGTTGTTGCCTTTTTCTTCTAGTCCTTTTTCAACCCCGTGCCTCTCACCGGTGAGTGCTCATCATATCCTCACCCTTCTTTCCTCTCTGTCTTTATCGTTGTCTCGCACACCTGCTGTTCTGTGACGAGACACACCGTGAGAGATGTAACAACTAGTTCTTGTAATACAGAAATAAGAAAACGAACTAAAGCCTGAAGATCGGAATGCGCGATTACGACACAAACAAGTTGAAACCGCCTGCGAGTGCGCGCACCGTTGCCATTCATATTTCCGGAAGCGAAAAAACTGCTGAAACGCTTTTGCATACATTTCGTCGATAAAAGGTTATAAAAAAAACTATTCCTCTTCATTATGATGCACGTGCGGTACGGCACTATCGTGAGAATCTCGGTAGGCAAATGTGAATAGTTTCCATATACAACCGCACGCGAATCTTGTCATTTTACTGCATGTATAAAAGCGTATGGAAATAGATACTCTCGGAGCAAATAATTTTTATATCCAACGATCACCATGTGCTATAACGTGGCAATTCATTTTCTCTTACTTCGCTCTAAAAGTTTTTACGGCTGTCTCTTGAACCAAAATTTAGGAAATTCATGCCTCTATAATTATTAACATACCAAAAACAACATTTTACAGATTTTGTTTCTCTGATAACACAAATAATCTCTGTCTAAAAAAAATCCTAATCATTCTCTCGTTTCAATGATCGTTACTTCATTTTAGTTTTCCAAATTATTTCCTAATTAATAGCCAAACTTCGTTTCATTTTTCCTCGAATTCATGGATTCATTTTTCTCGTGAGTTCCGCGTCATTTTGACAATTCAAAACTAAACGGATTTACTGGTCGCTGAATCCTTTTCGGATTCTGCTCATTTCAAATTCGTACACAAAGTCCGTGACTTGGACATTTTTTTAATGATGGCAACACCTGAAAAACAGGCAAACATGATTGGAAATTCGCTACGTCTGTTGCCAAAAGTTCTCGTTCACACGAGGAAAAACACGAAATTTTTTTTTTCTTCAAGGTTTTTCATGGACGTAGAATATAATGAATTGAATGGCGTAGGAAAGTTTTTCTCGGTCCACTTAATTTTCGATTTCATATTTGAAATAGGGGAACATGGGGCAAAACAGACACTTAAGGAACTAAGACATATTTGTCGATAAACGCACGGTCTTCCTACTTTATTTGAGTCCCAAAACTAATTCCCGTTGCTAATTTTTCGAATTTCCAAAAAAAAAAAATTCGGGGCAAAACGGGCACAGTCTGTGAGAGCGAAAAAAAGTTATAAATAAACATTTTCCGCAATACAGCCGTTGGAAGCGACTGCTTCCGAGTGAAATGCGAGCTCTGTTATGCGAGGCAAGAAATAGGACCCCCTAGAGCCCATTCATTGGGTGTTCCAGAGGAAAAAATTGAGTAAAGTCGCAGATCGCTTGAAAACCCATTTTTTGGTGACACGGAAAAAATGATCTCTTAGTTCACTTGCGTCGGTATATAAATCATGTTTCAACTATCTGTAGGTACTGAAACAAATTCCCGTTCCCTGTATCCCAGATTTCGTGAAAAAAGATTTGTGGGGCAAAACGGACACAGCCTCTGAGAGGCATGAACGTTCCGAAAATGACATTTTTCGCGATACAGACCTTGGAAGGGACTGCTTCCGAACGGAATGCAAGCTCTGTCATATGGGAAAAGGTATTGGACCTCCTCGGGCCCATTTATTGGATGTACGAGAGCAAAAAATGCCGTCAAGTCAGCAATTTTTTCACAATTTTTTTATGGCATGCAAAAACTGAACTTTGAGTTCACTGTGCCAATGTATAAATGATGTTTCAACTAACTGTAGGTTCTGAAACAGATTTCTGTTCCCTGTATCTCGGATGGCGTGAAAAAAAATTTGTGGGGCAAAACGAACTCAGTCTCTCAGAGGAATAAAAAAATCCGAGAATCATATTTTTCGTAATGCAGGCGTTGGAAGTGACTGCTTCCGGATGGAATGCGAGCTCTATCATATGGGGGAAGAAATAGAACCTTCTCGGCGCCATTTATTGAAAGTACGAGAGGAATGAATGGGTTATAGACGCGAATTTTTTCACTAATATTTTATGGCATCAAAAAATCAACTTTCAGTTCACTGCCCCAGAGTATAAATAATTTTTCAACTATCTGTAAGCACTGAAACAGATTCCTGTTCCCTGTAGCTCGGATTTCGTGGAAAAAGATTTGTGGGGCAAAACGAACTCAGCCTCTGAGAGGCATAAAAAATCCAAAAATGACTTTTCATTGCTGAAAAGACGTTGAAATAATGAATTTTGTTATTTTTCATCGTGGATTACATTTTATCGGTTAGGAATGATCACCCAAACAAACCCAAATCCCCCAAATTCGCATTTTTCCATCCAAATTCTGCTCATTTTGTGGTTTGAAGAAAAGAAAATGTCTTTCCCGGCCCAGGTTTCACGAACCCAAGCTCCCTGTAAGTTCTAAAACATAATTTGGACCCGGAAAAAAAATAAATGCAATTTTCATTTTTCATGTTATACTTTGCCCTACACGTTCATTTCGACTCAAAGTACTCCGATTGGGCCTTTTTAGAGTGAAAATATAATTTTGAGCCCCCAAAAAAATTAATGGATTTCGAAAACTATTCGCTCCGAACCGTGTCGGTTTTGCCCCGGATTTTACGATCACGGGGCAAAACCGACACCGTGTCGGTTTTGCCCCATGTGTCCGTTTTGCCCCATGTTCCCCTAATTGAGTCGTTGGAGTTACGTTTGGTAAAAAATTCATAGCATTTATGTTTGATTTGTAATTTTGGTATTTATACGAAATAGGAATTTGCACTTATATACTGCTGGCCTATTCCATTGAGCTCCATTACCAACCCCAACAAAACATTATGCTATGTATTACAATTTTGATGTATAGTTATGAAGTATTGAGACTTGGGAGGCGCGGTATCTCTGCGAGACGTTCCGGGCGTCTTCTCTCCTCCGTGCCTCACGAACGCGAAGCACACCCGGCATCCGTCAAGGCGCATTACCGATCCTCAGACTATATTACTTGGCTGCCTTAGCAGTGTTGAGCTTCTCGCTCGTTTCCGTACGATAAATCTTCAAGATGTTCTCTCTCGGTCTCGCGAATCTCATGGAGTGCCACAGCCTAACATCGCAAGACAACCATTGTGTTCCCTATTAATTACATTGCTGGTGGAGCTAGTATAGCGACGCGCGGCGTCCGGAAGACCGAGTTGTTCACATAGAGCAGTCTCTAAATACCATCGCGACCCTAGACTCTCCGTATATCAAGTATATATACAATATACGTACCGCTTATATACTTATCCAACAATTTCACTGAAGCGAAAGTGAGTATGACGATGTAGAGTATTTTCTTAAATATGCAAGAAAACTCTTATTGGAAAAGCGAATTCCCTCGAACAGTGACAGTGACGATATGTGTCGTAAATAATGTTCTAATAGAGTTAACAATTAACGAGGTTTGAATATTCCAACACCTTCTGGATTCAAATTGAGATCGAAGTTCAAGCTTTTACGCATATCGTTTCTCTTGATAAACTTGACTCGCAATCAAAAGCGAATACCGTGGTCCGGATCAATAGCAGGAAGAAAAATTACACGAAATCACTTGACCCATGGCCCTCACTCGCTCATTTCTTGAAAACATGAAAAACGTTGATTCTCTGCATCGAGAAATGAAAAAAACTTTCATCGGAATGTTTGTAGAAATTGCACGCACATGCACGTACCTACTAAGTATGGAATATGAATAATTTTTTAATGTGATTTCATTTCCGGTGAACTGACTGACGACAATATCGCACGATTACTGAATTACCGGAATAGTGAACTTAACAATTAAGTGTTATGGAATGAAGAAATGAGGAAGAGACAGGACTCGAAAGCTCCGGAGCCTCTGTAGTAGAATCGAGGATACGTGGCCTCGCGTTATCGCGAGTGCACTCACAGATTGTTCTATAGGTGGTATAGGCTCGTTGGAGGTTGGAGGATGCCAGAATCGTAACTGCTGCAGTTGTTGGCTCTGTAGCTCTCGCTCGCTCTCTCTATTGCAACGACAGCCGTTTTCAGCCAGGAGAGAATACCAGTAGGAGAGTGAGAGGGATGAGACAAAGAGAGAGCGAGAGAGAGAGAGAGAGAGAGAGAGAGAGAAAAAGAGACAGAGATCTACAGGAACATGACGGTTATATAGCATCGGGCTTGATCCACCGGTGTGTGTTTATCCAGCTCTCTAATTTATTCAATGTGTGCATTCGCTTCGCATTGTCGCCCCCGCGCTTCCCTCTTCTCTCTAGTGACAAACTCTCTCAGTCTATCTCTCTCTCTCTCTCTCTTTTGCTCTCTTGTTCTCGTTATATCTCACCCTCGTTCACCCGGTCGACGCTTTCCAACGCAGTTTGGAATTAATAGCGCCGTTCCCACTGACAAACTCGTTCGTGCGAAGTCGCGTCGTTCTCTCTCACACGACTCTCTCACTAACCACCCTCTCAACGCGTGCAACTGGATTACCGCGGGAAGTCGTCAAAATCCTCGAGAACATCGCTCAAGAGGGTGAAACGATTTTAGATTTCGATGCAAATGAATTAATATATTCATTCGAGTATAACTCACTTGAATTAAAAATATATAATTACACGGAAAAAAAGAAACAGGAAACATCGCAGTATAAACCGCTTAAACAACAGGATACCCACTTTATTTTACAGTCGAACAGAGAATTTTCCTGTACGAACTGAGATTTTAACAGTTTCACTTGATCGTTTACAGTTCGTTACAGTAAATTCATCAATGTTTCAAGTAAAAGTGTTCAACTGTCAAAATTACATGAGATGACCGATTTTCATACTGTGTACGCAGCTACAATAGTTACAGTGTTACAGTAATGACTACAGAGCGATTCATTCAATTTTACAGTGTGCCACGGTATTTTCACTATTCTGTCCACAGTTGGTGACATTATCACCAACACACAGACGTGTGTTTAACAGTGTTAAACTGTTAAAATTAACTTTGGACTACACTGTAATTTGAGCCAATTTGGGCCCTATTTTTCAGTAAATATCGCCTTTCAATCGCTTCGAGTCCAATGTAAACTGTGTACCACTGTATTTTAAACTGTTTCTTTTTTTTTCCGTGTAGTATTTCTACACGTAAAGAGAAACATTTTGAAATATGCGAATTGTTTAATGCTTATTCAGCGTCCAGGGATTCGAAACTCCGCAAATTCCTTTAGTCTGAGCTTCGGTGATTTTTCCTCGGATTTTTCCTAGTCGCTCCAGTCGCCTTTGAAAACGCCTACACTGATCGGGATTCTGTGATCGCGCTGCGACAATGCAACTTTATCTACATCGTAGCAATGCATCTGCTTCTGAATTCAGATTACGTTTCTTGCTGCCTGTCATCTTGGTCCTATATTTTGGTTTGTATATATAATCATGTCAGAGGAACGCGAACACGCAGCTGATAAAGTATAGAAAAGTACGAGTTACGACGCGCTGATGATGTCACCAAAATCGTCTTTCTCGTATCGAAATTCAATACCAAACATTCTCCCAGTTTCATTTCAATCTTCTTCCCCCACTCCTCTGCTTCATCTTCCGTCTTCTTTGAGTCTTTTTTCACTTGCATCCGCAGAGGCGAACGTTTTTTACCCTGAAATAAGTCTCTGAAGCGTGCCCATACACATTGCGCTTGGAGATTTTTTTTTCTCGTCGAAAGGCCAAAAGTCAAAGTCGAAAGTTCGTCCACGTAAATCACATTTCAATTTTGATCTGAAACCAATTGCATATCGCAATAATCATCGGATGAGCATTGAATTCTAAAAAAAAATTGAAACGTCAAAATATCGATTTTTTCGACGAGATACGATACAAAAGCGTGGAAAGAACAAAAATGAAACAAAGTTATACACGCTGAGCTCAAAACACGCAGAAAAAACGAATGACCGATAAAAAAAAAGTTGAAATATTAACGAGGTCCTAAACGATTTTATCTCTTCGTAAAAAGCGGTGAAAAGTGCATTTGCGATGTTGATTTCTGGCAGAGAGCGATGAATGAAATCTCGCAATGCGCACATTTATAATGGAGGAACAAAATAATTGAAAATCGTAAAGCGAAGGTGTAACAACTGCAACGATATTTGGATACGACGTTGGCTCGAATGGAGCTGGGAAACATTTTTCACCCCACGAAAAACCAAGCGAAGACTCGTATAATTAAAAAGAAAAAAAAACAATTTTTTTGAACACAATAATCGAACATTGTTCCGCAGTCTCCCGGAAAGATTGTATCGCAATAAACCGTCCTTACAATCATCCTCTATGTGTATCGGTTTAATGCAACGGAGGCATTAGCATTAATTTGAGTTACCGTTTATTTATAATAGCTTCATGTTAATTTACGAAGTAACGGGTTGGCCGGTCGCTTGATCGTGGGCCTAGAACAACTACCCCTCATCGCCAGGGGGTGCTTTGGTCAAACCAGTCGAATTACTTCCCCTCCACTCCTCTCGACCTTCGCACATCCGAACGACGCGACTAAAAGCATTGTTTTGGTTGGTGGTTTTGCGCTCAATTTGCATTTCCCCGCTAATACATTATGGTTTATATGTTGGGTTTTGTGTATGCGTAAGCAGGCCTGCTACGCTTCGCGGTAACTCTATAAAATATGAGACTATCCCAAATGTACGTAAATGCTGGCGAGAGAAAAAAAAGATACCATGAGCAAGAGAGAGGGAGAGAGGAAAAGCGACTATAAGTGACGAATGGGGGTTGCGACTTGAAGAGCCAGCCAAATCCGTCGAATTTCGGGTCGCTTTTTGTTGCAATTTTGAAAGCTGCTTTTTACATACTTGCGCGACGAGAACAAATTCGGAGACGTCCCATGATAATGTGTAAGGGAATCAGGCAATCAGCAACTTAGACGTTTGCACGGCAGTGCTTTTCATGAAAAGCTCATCTCAATTTTATTGGACGTACGGACTTTAATCCGCATCGCGGCGAAGAATAGTAAGAAAGGTTGGCTAGAAATTTAGTCACTTTTTTGTCCGCAGGATATAAATTTTCATGCAAATAAAAGGTGCGACAAGAATTGCTCGAAATTCAAAATCTTCATCTGATTTTTTTTCCGCTTTGAATCTCTTCTCGTCTGCATTGTCTGGCACTAATCTCACCTTTATTTTCCCATGGATCACTTTATATTTCTCGATGCACGTATAGATGGAACGCAATTTATCCTCCCCTCGGAATTATGTTCATAAAATTCGACGAGCTTTTGATGATAAATTCGTCGAAGGGCAACATGGATGTGGAAAACGCGAAAATGCATGAATTTGAGGCGTTTTTTGGTAATAGAAAAAGCAAAAAATTCCAAAAAAAAAAAGGATGAATCGCTCTTTCGTCGCTCAAATCAAAACGGGCCACGATTTTTTCCTTATTTTTAGAATTCAATAAATTGCATGTAACAGTTGAACACGGTGCGACTTCCAATTTGTCTAGGTTGATAATGACGGATTACGTACAATATATATAGTGTGTATTTGGTCGGCTATCAGCAAACAATAAATCGTACGTAGAGGAGCCGACAAATGATTCACGAAGCGTGAAAGTATCTGAGAGCCAAAAGCTTCTCGGTCATTCTCAAGGCCTTTCACCAATTTCATCTCTATTTTCTCGAACCCGCTCGGAAGAATCGAGCTCTTCTGTTTCCATGGTGGAAAAGCAAAAGTAAAAAAGAGGAAGAGAATGAGCAGAGAAAGCCGGAGACCGGAGACGGTCAGACCGGCTACGAGGCCGGACCCAAGAGCCATTATCGGCCAGTGTCAATATCTTATTACGCCAGTGGTTATATAGCCTAGTCGTCGTCATTGTCGTCGTCGTCGTCGTCGTCTTCTCGACGCCACAGTCGTCTCCCTGTTTACTCTCTCGTGACCGCCGTACCGCTTGAGCTTTCTTCCTATCCCTATCGCTCGTCCTGTCCCCCATGTATATGTTTATATACACACATACGCGGCCACAAAACATACAGCCCAACCCTTCATCATTGCAATCGGAGCCCGCGACATTCCCAGCGAAACACACACACTCTATCGTTCGCTTTCGTATCGAGGACGATATAATAATCGCTGCCGGTAATCACAGTATCGAAATAACTCGCGATGTGCTCGTAATACGTTAAATTGATGGAAAAACGATATTTCAGATGAAAATTTCGCATCCCTTATAACGACGTGCATCGTTTTTCGAGCACCACGATCGTTAATTTTACAATAATTATATAAACGAGCGATCATCGACGAACGGTAATGGGAAAATAATAAAAATCCTGCTCAAACACGGGACAAATAAATCGCCTATGGAAACTTTAAAGCACATCATCGCTAACGTGAGCTTTTTCACATTTAGCTCAAGGCATAATGCAATTATTCTCGTAAACAATAGTTTGAAAATCGCGCCATTATTTCCAGTACTCCGAATATAAAGTATGCATCAGAAAATACTTTATACATCCCGAAGTACAATGATCGCGAAAATCCTCGCTGTACGAAACAGATTGTTTTAAAGCACGGATAATAATTAATGGGAAACAACTCGACGGAATAATTAAGCCCTCTCGTTGTGACGGTTTTATCTTGTAATATCCCGATTGGAGAGAACAAGTATCGCGAGGTAGAAAAGTCTATCTTACTTATATAGAAAGCGGGAGGCATGTATTCTATATCCCAAGTTTTTTACACGTCGCAAAGCCAGCGACGCGATACCGATCGATAGCCACAGAACGGCCGAGAGGGCTCCTGTCACGCACAAAAAAATATATCACGTCATATATCCGTGGCGGTAGACGGTCCAGAGCTTGTTTACGGCCAGTGGGATCGTTTCCAGAAGCTGCCCGAACGATATAGCGCAGAGTTCGGTGCGAGGCTTTTTCACTCCCGCGTGACTGGAAATTCCCTCCTTCTCTCTCCCTCTCTCTTTCTCCCTCTCTGCCCATTCCATATACACTTTCTCTCCACACCCTTTCTCTGTCTCCCATGCCTCCTTTCAACCCCAACAACCACCACCCCTCAAGAGACATAGGTTATTTATTGGAAATTTTTATAACCTCGCGCTTTTATACCTTTGCTCGCAATACCGGGCACCACTCTGTAAACGTAATTACCAATCACAAAACGTGATTTTTATGTATACCCTGCTGCTACGTTACGGAGAGAATAAATATCATATATAATATACGTATAGGAATCCGTGTATAGCAACGCGCTTAGCAAATAAAAATGCATAACTCAAACCGCTTTTCGCGCTCGATCGTCCAAGTTATGCTTTTCCATTTTCTTCTTGCCAACAGCTGGTGTTTTTTGCACACCAACATTTACAGAAATATCCACTTAAATACTACACGAATCAGCATTTCGGGTGCGGAGATAAAAATCTATGAAAAAACAGACTAAGATAAAAGATAATAAATATATAAATATCGCAAAGTACAGAGCAAGTGAATCAGCCTTGCCAATCTATCTCGGTGTATATGTGTGTCTATTTGAATGTATGTACGTAAATATATTTAATGGACGAGGATAACGTTTTGATGGCACGCGAACGTATCCGAATAGAGGGCTTTTTTGCCCACATGTGTACACATTTATGGTCGGAACGCAAAAAAAAAACACATTCCCGCCGGTAGCGAATCTTTTTACGCCGTGGCGCGACACCCTCAAACTCCGAAATCGTCCGGCTGCAACGGATGCTTTATACTGTCTCCTCACTCACTCTCTCTCTCTCCCTTTCCCTCTCTCTTTATTTTTTTCGCCGCGTGTCAGACTAACGTCCCGTATATTTCAATTGCACACCTCGCTAACAAAATAGCCGGTTACTTTTTTTACAACCATAGATGCCCAGTACCGTCGACAGACAGGACCACTCGTACACATACACATACACTCGAAAATATATGATACGTAAACATCGGATAGTTGCTATAGTCGCATCTGATTCTCCCCGCCTTGTCTGAGATGGAAATTTCGCGACTACCACGAGAGGCGATAGGGATGAAATGGTACACGACATTAATCGATCGAACCATGTTTGGACTCACGTTTTCTTCCACTATTTCGTTTGTTTCAATCTATTATTATTCCTCTGGCATTTGGAATATAAACCAACGAGTTTTTCGGTTTTGTTCGGTCCCTGGATCGTTTGGGGATGAAAAAACATGAATGTTTACTTTTCGTTACATGCACAAACACCGCTTATGAAAAAATAATCGAGTTTTGCCCTTTTTTAGTTCAGATTCACGATCAGTGGATTCCGCAAAAAAAATTCCAACCTCGTCACATTTTTTTGAGTCAGGACTCACGAGTACGATTTCTCCTCAGCGGAGACAAACTCTTCATTATATTTTTCGGTGCGAAATTTATTTCGGAGAAACGAGCCCAAGTTGGGAGAATAAAGATTGACGTCGTTGCGTGGGCTTTCAATTCTATCGAAAATCAATTACACGTTTCGCACTCGGTCAGAGACGAATCAATGTCTCGTCGTGGAAATCAAACACTGGAAACATGATTTTCTACTCGTCGTTTATCCCGTAAACTGCGGTATTGTCGCTATGGAAAAACTGTTGAAAATGGATTCATCGAGCGCTATTGAAATGCAGCGTTTGATAATTAATCAGTATGAAAAAAAGTGTAGCTTGCTAGAAAGTATCCTTTTCATGTGAAATATCCAATGTATATCCATTTGGGGACCGGAACCGCGAGCGAAGTGCTCGACCATGTGTATCATCCAAACTGATAGAGAGAAAGGAGAGGAGGGAAAGTGTGTGGAAAGAGGAAAAGCAGGAGGAGGAGGAGGAAAAGAGAACAACGCGAGAATCCACCGGAATTCTCATTCATCGTTAACAATTATTATTCCGGTGGAATACTGCGTAAAACGGAAGTACGTCCCAAAGCACTTTTTTTCCATCTGTTACGGCATCAAATTTTTATTCACGATATATATGAATGTTTAGGTATATACTGGGGTGTATGTATTTTATAGAATGCATTATACTTGGTATGCAATATGGATGCATGAATTAGAGAGAGCCGAGTTAGTTGGGGGAGGATTGCGGATGTCTCATTTGCCGCATGAAACTATCCAGGCAGTGGAAAAAGTTTTCATCGCGGTTAACAAATATATAACGAGCGGTGTGTGGTACGACCTAGTTTTGGTCTGTCAAAATGTTCAAATGGACGTCATTAATATGAATTACGAGTATAAACGTAAACGAAAAAATATAACATCGTTATCATGGATGTCCTGTGCTCTTTTGGAAACGCGCTGTGGTCCGGACGGCCTTCACGTTTGTCAGAGCGTTGATCATCCCCTTGGTATTATATATACAGGATGACTGGTGCACTCATTGTACAAGCTCGCAACGTAATAATTATATTATCCGGGTAATACACCGATGATTAGTGAATAATTAACGGGTGAGAGAGGAACGAGCGAAGCGCATAGTAACCAGCATGCGCTCGTAATTTTTTTCATTGCCCTTTCACATATTACGAATTTGTATGCAAATTTGCGCATTCACGCTCGAGGGGTAGAGAGAGGGGCATAGGGGTGAAGAATTTTGCATCCTCCCGAAACCACCGTTGCTCACTTAGTCTCGTTTTGGTCGCTTTTCGGGCCTCTGCTCTAGGCTGGCGAACCAACACCGGAGCCACAGCGTTCTCTATGGCCGTCGATTAATTAAAATAGCACGAGCGCGCGATTTGCCGGCATAGCTGTGGCACTCTCGAGAGGTGGAACGGTCGGTAAAGGGGAGGGCGAATTTTCCATAGAATCAAGTGCGAAAGAGAGAAAGAGAGACGGAGGCTGTCTTTTGCTTTCGACGGCAGCGGCAAGCGAGGAAACTCTCCCTCCCTCTCTCCAACAGCCCCAACCATAAACTCGCAACCCCTCTTCATCCCTATCATGACTTTGCTCTCTCTCTCTCTCTCGCTCTGCGTCTCGCAACGGAACAGGCCATCCGACGTGGTTTACGCTCTCAGCATTCAGATGACCGCATTCGCTCTAGAGCCGAGGAATGTCCAACAATATCCACCGCTATACGCTCCCGTGACGCCAAGCCGGCTCGGAATTTGGCCCTCCATTTTTTTCCGCCTCTCCTCTCCCGAGCTTTATTCAGATCGCCCATTCTTCCTCTCTCATTTTGCTATATGAGCACACAAGCATATATTATTTCCGGAAAACTCGACGGGAGAACGTCCAGCGATTCTGAACCGGAAAAGTAGCGAAGGGAATCAGAATAACGGGCCCTGACGAATTTATGCAGTTTGGCATTTACCGATTTGGCAAATCATCGGAAGAATCGCTGCGAGACGTTCGAATCAATGCGAGTCATTTCGGCCTAAAAGTACGAGATCGAAAATCATGCGGATTGCGAGCCTGCAGAAGTATTGGAAAATTTTTGTCCGAGAGAATGGCTCGAAAGCTCCAAGCCCAAGGGGTCCGCGGTGTCGAATCGAACGACCATTGAGCGTAACTCTTTTCTTCCGTTCAATAGGGCTGAAAAAGGGAAGGGAAAGTCTGGGACAGGAACGGAATTCGGAAGATAAGCACGAGCATAACTTGGCACACGCGTAACTTGACTTGGTGGGAGAAGCTGTGTAGACCAACGCGCGTCGTGGTATATAGTGGACAGCGACTAGGAGCGAGAGAAGGAGAAGGAGCTGGGAGGGATGAAAAGAAGGGAAGCATTGGTGGTCTCTCTGTCGGCCAAAAGCGGATCGTTATGCGTCCCTCGTTGGTCGTAACCCAACTATCTCGGAAAACTTGTTTTTCTCCTTTATTTTAATAGGTCTTCGGCTCTCCGTGACTCTTTTTCCTTTTATCTGTCTCATTCTCTCGCACGTTGGGCGCATTCCCGGGTGGCTAGTTGGTGCCGAAGAGAGAAGAAGAGAAGAAACTCTGCCCACAGGGTCCGAGGTAATTGATGCAAATGAAGGCACGCCGTTTCGTAGCGCACGTGGACGACGAAACGCCGCCGTATCTACTCGCACCCTCCCAATCGCCTGCAAGCCCGCCCGCGAATACTCGCTTAATTTCTTTGCTAAATTTTCGATCCCTTTTACTCTGCTGCAGGCGCGCCCACACTTCTCCACCATAATAAACACGGCCAATAAAGTCTTTATAACCCTCACACAATCCCAAGAGCATCTTTGGTTATCGGTTAAGTGCGCGCGCGCGTTTATACATACACATGGATGTGGAACGTTCCCGGTGTCCATTTTACCTTGTTTATCTGTTACCGATACCATCTACCTCGCGTCCGAGCTGTTAATACAACCGTCTCGTACTTATCTACCTAATTCTCATAATACTCGTCGGAATAACTGTTATAATAATAATAATCGTCATCATAATAATCATAATCACTGTAATGATAATGTTAATGGAAAGGGAGCGATAAAGTTGAGAAAAAAAACGCAACGGAAGAGAACTGGGGAGGAAAAAAAAAGCAACTGGAATATCAGGACCAGCAGGTGGATAAGAGCTGAGCCATAATATGAGAATTCGTAAATTAGCTCTACGTTCGGGGCGAAATTGATTTTAATCTCCAGGCGCTTCGGTATAGTTATTAATGGACTATTCTGCGATGGTGCTGTACGAATATAGCGAGAACGGGGAAAGGCACTTTTAATTCGATGTATAAGTAATAGCAATGCGAACTGCGAAGGAAAAGGTTACATTCCCCGGTTTTCTCTAATTGCAGAAAATTTTTCATATACGTAACCCTGGCGATATCGCATTATCGAAACTTGGCGAAACCTGCTCTCTTTAAATGTGTCTGTAATGGTTATTGCTACTGAATATTAATTAACGAAAGTGGACTCCAGGGCGATTTTACCTATAGACATATATGATGCGTGCGGCAACCGAGAAAATGTACGGAAATTAAAGACACATATATACATGCATGCATTTGTCTGTATGCAGAATGCAAGTGCGCCATATAGTCCTGCGATGTCGGTTCATTGGCTCGATACAAAGAATACACGGTCTCTTTTTCTTTACTATGAGACAAAAAATGTATCGTCATACGAAAAGGCTTCTTTTAGCAAAGTTGGAAAATAGCGCACCTGGTGTGCGAAGAAAGGAAAAAAAACTAAATGGCCGTAGGAGAGAGGAAAATTTTCAATCGGTTAAAAATTTGACCTCGTTCGTTTTTGTATGAGGATAAAAAATTTTCTCGTTAAGAGATTAGACGGAGATAGACAGAGAAGGATGAACGCATCGAGGATCTTGTTCCGTATTACCTCTGGTATGATTTTACCGTCAGCCGGGCTCTCCGGCACCGCCGGCAAACTTACGCAAAACGTTAAAATATTTAGGTCTACCTCTCAAGGGATAATCCGGCTTAAGGACATTGCTTGGAATACCTGCATGAGTTTGGGTTACTCCAACGCGTTCCTCTCTCCGCGTACATTTCTGTGTAGAAAATCGAGAGAGAGTAAATAGCGAGCGTGAGAAGGGCGCAAGTTGCAGGATTTATGGCGAAAACTTGTAAGGCCTACGCCATTTTGTTTTTCCACCGCCGGTAGTTAAATAAATATATATTTATATGCCGGTCGCGAGGAAGAACACGCGAGAGAAAAGGGATCGAGGTTGCGAAGGGTATTCGTAGCCCCGAGTGCCGCAAACGCCCCTGCTCTCGCACTCACACCCCTGTGAGCTACTTTTCGTCCTTTAGCACTGCTTCGGTACTTACACACATATATGGGGAAAAACACACGCAAACTGGTTCTCAACTCTGCCTAATGATTATTTGTCGCTGCGGTAAGTGCCACGCTTAAAACGACATTAGCAGACCACAAGCTCTGAGCCGAGACCGCGAAGCTGGACCTTCGGCGAGCTTACACGACCACTCTCTCTCGCTGCTCTCTCTCTCTCTCTCTCTCTCTCTCTGCTAGCGAAGTGTCTTCACCGTATCTGAACGTAGACACCGGCTCTAACACTAATGGTGATAACGCCGCTTATACATTTCTAACGTGCACACAAATTTTAATACGAGAGAACAATTTTTTGCATGGTTTTATGAAATCCTTAGACACACACACACACGAGTGAAGACCTAAAAACCGGTGATACGAAAGTCGCGGCTTTAGCAAAAATTAAGTTTTTCCTCTCGGGGGAAGAGACCCTGAGGACCATCAGTATTTGCGCATTCAACAATTACACGGAAAAAAAGAAACACTTTAAAATACAGTGGTATACACAGTTTACATTGGACTCGAAGCGATTGAAAAGCGATATTTACTGAAAAATAGGGCTCAAACTGGCTCAAATTACAGTGTAGTCCAAAGTTAATTTTAACAGTTTAACACTGTTAAACACACGTCTGTGTGTATGTGTGTTGGTGATAACGTCACCAACTGTGGAAAGAATAGTGAAAATACCATGCCACACTGTAAAATTGAATGAATCGCTCCGTAGTCATTACTGTAACACTGTAACTATTGCAGCTGCGTACAGTATGAAAATCGGTGATCTCATGTAATTTTGACAGTTGAACACTTTTACTGGAAAAATTGATGATTTTGTAACGAACTGTAAACGATCCAGTGAAACTGTTAAAATCTCAGTTCGTACAGGAAAATTCTCTGTTCAACTGTAACATAAAGTGGGTACCCTGTTGTTTAAGCAGTTTATAGTGCGATATTTAC
Organism: Diadegma fenestrale; assembly: GCA_037043255.1. Taxonomy (NCBI): domain Eukaryota; kingdom Metazoa; phylum Arthropoda; class Insecta; order Hymenoptera; family Ichneumonidae; genus Diadegma; species Diadegma fenestrale. The sequence goes on along the minus strand of CM073309.1, from coordinate 12,793,987 downwards.
TGTTTCTTTTTTTCCGTGTAATCAATTTGAAAATGAATGCTTACAAACGAATGAACGTGTGTTACGATCCGTAGTCGAAAACGCGGTATGAATATTGACTGCAATGCAATGGTGGCTTTCTTGGCATGAAATTGGTTTCTCGATAGGTAGCGCCGTGTCAAAATGACCCAGAAGCTTGGTGCTTGGCGGACTTTCATATGTGTGTGGAAACTGCGCGCATTGCCTTATTGGAGAGATGTAGTCGGCGGATTCAGGCTTATATAATCCCTTAATGTTCCAATGCCCTCAGATATACGTTGCGGCTTTACTATTAACTAGGCGTTAACTCGGAAGGGGTTTTGGTGTGGATTCGAGAGTTGCCCTGGAAACTAGAATACAGGGATTTAGTTGTGCCTTCTCTTTCTCGCTCTGTGCGTGTACTCGCTCTGTCTCGTATAGCTAGACGCACTGGATAGTATGAAGCGGCGCAAGGGGGTGAGTTGGGGGTGGATTATAAACGAGAAAAATGACCTTATTGGTTTGCAGCTAGAAAGGGGTTTGCATTCGGTCGGCAACACGCGCGCCGGTATGTACTGTTGGGTTCGTTGTTTCTCTTATACGTATATCCAAACAATACACATAAACAAAGTCTATATACAGATACACGAAGCGGTGTATTTAATACGTTTATACGTATGTATTCCATATAACGAGGAGATGCAGCGGAGGTTGTGGCGATTCTGGCGCGACACAACGCTGCGGGGGGTGGACGGAACTAGTTGGAGGGAGGAGCAGGGGGGGGGAGGCTACGTTGCAATAATGTGATTCTCTCTGTTAATGCTTCCAGCCGTAAACACCGGATAGAACCGAAGAGAATGCAGTAAAGGGTGCTAGCAGCCGTGCCGGTCTGGCATTCGAACCCCCACGAAAATAACCAGCATATACACATCCATACATCTACTCCGATGGCCGGCTAAATAAAAAGGACGCACCATACCTCATTCGATCTCAGTAAAATCGCCAAGTTTACGCCCATTTATTTCCGAGCAATCGATATATACAGACATGAATATGGGCCAATATATATTCCGTTGCACATGCACCTCTTTGCACACATGTACTCCATTACGACTCTCGTCTATGGCTGTGCGATCGAGTGTAGGTCGGTGGATGAACGAGTTTTAGGTCGTGTGGCGTAAAGGGAGCACAGGCGAAGGCATACGGAGAGGGTGTAGTGGGTTCGGGGCCTATGGAACGCGCTTCACGCACGGTTTTCTGCCTAAATCTGAATTTATCGACTCGCCAGAAAGAGAGAACATTCAGAACGAACGATGATCAAATACTACGACCGATACTAGATTTATATATACCGCGCCGATGTTTATAAAGAGTTACTTGATGCCGCGTATTTAAATGAGACTCACAATAAATGGGCTGCTGGAAAATACGACAAACGAAAAGAAAACAAATCGTCATTCTTTCATTCAGCAAATTTTGTATCAATTCGGAATACTTGATCATTCATCGGGGACGATATTTTCTTGTACACATTTTTTATACACGTTACTCATCGAGACTGTAATCTCCACAAACTTGGAGGGTCATTAATTATGTATTAATGACCCTCCATATAATTGACGACGGGAAAATGGCGGATTTTGCGGTTTGTACTCGTGAGATCGTCAGTTGATTTGACGACGAAGAAAAATTCTCGCTACGGTGCTTTTAATTCTCGAAAAAGAAAAACAGCACACCACAAGCTTCACCCACTCGCGCTCCACCGTACCCGCCATTAGTTACTTCATTAATTACGTCGCGGCTATTTTTTTCCTGTCGTTGTTGTTTTTTTTTTTGTGCTTTGAATGCACACCAAGAGAAATCACATATACGTGGGCTCCAATAATCCGACTTTACGTTACACCACAATGCTGCTGGTGCTGGTGCTGTTTCAGGCTGCACTCTTTGCGGGTTGGTATATCCCGCCTCCTCATCCTGTGCAAACTCCCTTGTGTTGTTTTGTTACAAAGCACAATTTGCACGAAGTGGGAGAGAGACAAGCAGCGAGAGAAGGCGAGAGAGAGTTAGCAACCCTTCTCCCGCACGTGTATAACCCAGTCTCCTATTAAATAAAACACTATGGGGGCGTCGGACGTAAAGCCCGCGAGAGCGAAGTTCATTAACGATGAAGAAGGGTATGAGGCGCAACGAGGAGAGGGGGTTTCTACTAACGATTCGATTGTCGCGTGGACGATTGCGTAGTCAGTCGAGATATAGCTCTGGATTCATTCCTCCCAATGAATCCCCGCAACGATCTCTCGTTCTCGTATATACACTGATATATACGCATTTATCCATCGAACCGTATGCAAGAGTATCGTTAAAAGGATGATTTAATAAATCAGCAAAGTCGCTGTGGCTTTCAAGGACGATTGAATTTTGTTCGAAAATCGTTTGCGGCACAAACGCGTTTTCCCCACTCTTACAAACCTATTTCCCCGCAGCCTCCGCTCTCGCTCTCTCCCTTCCTGACTATCTATATATATTGCACTCATTCTCGCGACAAATTGAGCGTATGCCACGCGCGTGGTTGACGTCGCTTAAGCGAATCGAGTTTTCACTAAAAAATCTCGTGATTAATTAAATCGAATAGTAAAACGTTGTGCTCGAGTTATAAATTTTTTCATTATTAACACGTGTGTTCTCGAATTTTACACACAGCCAAAGTCCCTTTGACAGGACTGAAGCGAGTTTTTTTTTCTCAAATACTGCCAACCCGTTCAACAATCACCATTTTCCAATCCAAGTTTCTGCGCCTGCGTTTGCAAATGATAACAAATCGATAATGGATACGTAAATGATGAGAACGACTATAATTAAATACTCAAGTTTTACTATAACAATGTTATACCCAAAACACGTTGAATCTTGATTTCGATGCTACAGCAGGTATCAGAAAATAATAAAAATAGCTGACACAATTGAGAGTATTTTTAGGATGCATATATATGTAAGAAAAGTATAAAGAAAGGACGCGTGATATACCTACTAGCCGCTAAGCATCGTCGAAAATCTCGGTCCCTATCGCAGGCCGAGCATGAAATTCGCAATCAGCCTCGTTCCCCAAACCCTAGCACCGAAGGCTATATTAAAAATCGTGTTCCCGGTGGAGAATATTATAGAATCGACGGAAGAAGGAGCATGAGAGGGAAGAGGGTGGTTTTATAGGAAAAATATCTGTAGAAAAATGAAAGAGAGAGGAAGAGAATTGTGAAGGGTGATTTTCTATATCTATAGATATATATATATAATATCACTATTTCTATTCTATGTGCATATACTTATATTTATGTATATGTGTGTCTATATCTATAAGTAGAACGTGCATAGGCAATTCGGGGAATCCTTGCTCGGTTTTGTGAGAAGCCATTCGATCGTCGACGATGCAACGCTCTTGGTCCGTAAGAGGAAAAGGGATGCTCGTATGTATAGAGCGAGTTTTCGATTTGAACACGCTCGTCGGCCTCGCGCCCTCGCACAGTAGGTAACCCAAGAGGTAAAAGAGGATGGGAAAAAGAAGGGATTCTGGAGTAGTATGTATATATGGATATACAATATGTAGATGTATATAGTGGTTTGGCCAACCCCTTTTTTGCTTCATCCCTTACCCTCTGCTGCCACCATCAACCACCTACCTCGTCAGCATCCACACAATTCTCTGTGGCCTTCTCTCTTTCTCTTGCTCTCATTGCAAAGGCCTCGCCGCATTCGGTTGCGCACCGAACTCTTCACCGATTCGCAAATAAAGTCGTGCCGAATGGACAAATGAAAGCGTATAGATTTTCGTTATTGAGAGGCTGTGCATCGGCCGCGCGCGCGAGCTATGCTCTCCACTACACATTCCTGCTTGTGGCCTCGGTCAGCCTGCAGTTTACTCTCTCGTTTTCGCTTTTTCACTCTCTCACTTGCTCCTTTTTCTCTTTGTCTTTCTTTCTCTCTTGTACTCTATCATTGCCGAGAGTGCACTCGACCCTCACTGCACGCAATCTGCAATAACAACCCTCGTTCAGTACACCCGTTCTATCTCACTTCCTCTCTGCTTCATTCTCCCCCTTCCCGCCCTCACCATCCGCCCGCCTCACCTATGCTCAGCTTTTCAACCCCCTACCAACCAGCCCTCGAACTTTCCCGCTCTTGTCAGGGTGCTTCTCTTTCACCCACGCGTTTCCCCAATGCCTGCCGATCTCCCGCTTCACACAAAACGACACAAGCCACCAACACGCACGCCCGCACACGTAAATCGTTTGCCGAACCAGCAACTCTCTTGCCTGTCTACCTATACGCATTCGCGGTATCCCAATGTCCTTACATTTCCGATTATGTGTGCCATTTCCATCATAATTCGCTCATCCTCTTATACCGGATCGTCGATCGCTCATCCCTTTGGTCGACAATTCTTCAAGCCAAATAGTTGCATTCATCCGTTAAAAATTCGTTCACCAATCGAACACTGGTGACAGCGCTTGTTTATCAGGGAGAAACATTACAATTATCCGAGTTTTCAATTGATTTTATAATGTTGACATCCAACCGCGTAAAATGCAGAGCAAGTGCGTCATCCCGATTCTCCCGAATCATTCCAAAGAGAGTTTTACGCGCCAAGACCATTGCTCTGTGTCTCGTGAAAGTTGGAGCGAAGATGCACCAAAGTATTCGGCCAGTTCCAGAGTCAGCAACCTCGCATTCGTGTGTCCATCCAAGGGTGTGATGCTTGGGGGATGAACAGTTTGCCTTTACGGTTCACGGAACTTGAGAGACAGAAAGAGAGAGAGAGAGAGAGAGAGAGAGAGAGAGAGCGAGAAAGAGAGGAGGAGAAGGATGGTTTGGATACCTACATATCCTCGCCAAGTGCTTGGGTCATTTCCAAAGCAAACGAAAACTGGACGACTGAATGTGGGCATCGAATCACGACCGCAGAGCACAGCGTGGGCACGGTTTCTATATGTCGGTTAGAAACGAGGCAAGTCTATACCGCACTGCAAACGTCGAGTGTGTCTCGTACTGGATATAGTACACGTACCGCAAACTCCGAGAGCTTTCCTAGCACAAATCAGTGTATGTACTAAACCGTAGAGCTAACGAGTGCTCACTCACGTACCCCCTCTTCGTCCCCTTGTCCTTTTAGCGAAAGTTCGCGGTTAGAGCCATTTGACAGAAACATTCCATGCATAATAAATGTTGGCCGAGTTCCGACTAATACCGCAATGACCTGCTGCTTGCAACCCTTTTCGAGTATACTCGATTTATGCGAGATCGACCTTTCGATCTATTCTTATCAGAGCAGACAACAGACAATATAAATATTAGGGTGGTTCAAAAAAATCGACTATTTTTATTTTTTCAAAGCCCGGGTTTCTATTGTTGCAGTAAGGTGAAAAAAGATGCCTGACAAAATTTGAGCGCTTAAAAAAAATTTTTAGGGGTCGCTCATCGCAATTTTCTATTTCCCATTTAAATAACACGGGGGAGACTTTACTAGCTTCTTTTGAATTTTATTCCTCGGTAACGGGTGAGGGTCCAACAACGCTCAAGGCGGTTTCTTGTAGGGATTTGAACGCTCTATAAAAAACGTGTCTTGACATTTTACGATCAACTTACTCCTACGGAAGTTATTCGACGTCAAAATTGGCTTTGAAGGAAATTTCGACTTTTTTTCACTTTTCCGGCAAAACTATCGATCTCGTCACAAAAATCTTTGGAAATTTCTTCGGAAATCACTTGATTTAGTATCATATCATCTTCCTGGATGAAAAAAATTGAATAATTTAGAATACTACTACTATACGGGTTATTCTTAGAGGAAAACTACGATTTCCGTCGATTAATTCGTTATATTAACAAAAAATGATAATAAAACGGTTATATATACATATATATATACAAACTATACATATACACAACAAAATATATTCAGTAAGGAAAACCCGATATTTATTTCAGATTTCAAAAATTTTCAAAAAGAAAAATCTGAAATAAATATCGGGTTTTCCTTACTGAATATATTTTGTTGTGTATATGTATAGTGTGTATATATATATGTATATATAACCGTTTTATTATCATTTTTTGTTAATATAACGAATTAATCGACGGAAATCGCAGTTTTCCTCTAAGAAAAACCCGTATAGTAGTAGTATTCTAAATTATTCAATTTTTTTTAATCCAGGAAGATGATATGATACTAAATCAAGTGATTTCCGAAGAAATTTCCAAAGATTTTTGTGACAAGATCGATAGTTTTGCCGGAAAAGTGAAAAAAAGTCGAAATTTCCTTCAAAGCCAATTTTGACGTCGAATAACTTCCGTAGGAGTAAGTTGATCGTAAAATGTCAAGACACGTTTTTTGTAGAGCGTTCAAATCCCTACAAGAAACCGCCTTGAGCGTTGTTGGACCCTCACCCGTTACCGAGGAATAAAATTCAAAAAAAGCTAGTAAAGTCTCCCCCGTGTTATTTAAATGGGAAATAGAAAATTGCGATGAGCGACCCCTAAAAAATTTTTTTAAGCGCTCAAATTTTGTCAGGCATCTTTTTTCACCTTACTGCAACAATAGAAACCCGGGCTTTGAAAAAATAAAAATAGTCGATTTTTTTGAACCACCCTAATAAATATATCGGAGTACACTCTCATTAATATAAGGCTCGTCGCAGCAGTCTTGTTCCACTTTTTTTTAAAGCCAAAGCTATCATTCGGAATACTTCGTTATATACATAGATCGCCGGTACGAAAAAGTAATAATTAACCCGATTCACTGTCAGTTGCAATGATGGAATATAACTCTGTTCAGGCAACTGGTATTTTTTGAATCGTTATCCATAAAATATATCGCTAATACGAACGATTGTAAATTGTCCCTCGTGCGCGATATATAAACATATACGAGAGTTTGTATACACCAATCTTTCGGCCAAAGCGTTTGCCAATAAATGAAACGGTCGCGCAACGTTTGTATTTCCCATTTCTCGCTGGTTAACACGAATAACACATATCGAGTCTGAATGAGCGGGAGGAGAGGGCCAGCATGCGATATGATACGAGAGACATGAATGTGAAAACCTAGATATTTCTCCCTCTATCCTTCAATCCCTGGGCGTGTGCAATCGTGCATGTTTACACAGAACGAGTACAACACCGACTAACCTGTGTATATTTCCCATATACCTCTTTCGATTACTCTCGCATTTTATATATAAATTTATCTCTCTATACATATATAAACACAGCCGCTATATTATCACCATCAGATTAACGATTTAATTTAATAACAGCGAGCATTGATCGCATCGATAGTGAACACGGAAAAACAATTTCACGTGAGCGTTATCTGCGTACCACTTTCAAATGTCGTTCGAATCCTCCCGCGTTTCAAAATCACGACCACACGAGATCGCTCTTTCCCATTTTTCATATGACAACAATACGAATATTATGTTTAATTGCCAATTCAGTCCACAAATTAATACTAAATTTTTCAATCGTTTCGACTTACAATCCGGCAACAATGTCTCGCAATATTTTTAAATCTTAATGCCTTGCTTATTATTTTTATCATCACGGCAGAGCAAAAACCGACAATTTCGTTCATTGGGAAAGCATTAAGATGAGTTTTCTCTCGAACATCTCGAAGGACTGAGAATCCTTCGGATCCTCGCGTTGATAGAGTTCGACAACAAATCGCGTATGATTGAATGGAACAGTGAATAAATGTAATTCAATGATACGCTGGGTTACGAACAAATATTGTTCAAGTATGGGTCGCTTGCTCGCATATTGACCAATCAATAACAAACGAAAATGAATAAATATTGAAGAATCCACATGATTGTTTATAACAAACGAGCCACGGAGTACTTATGCTTTGAGACCAGCATTCATGATCTAGCGATGTTTGCCCACGTGTGAGAGAATCGACAATTCGAAAGCTCGTGTAAGCGTCTGTAATTGGGAGAATCGGTGACGCACTCAGAATATCCTACGCAGTGGGGTCGCGTATTATCGTCGACAGTCGCGCATTTACGCATATTAGTCATTAATAATTTAATGCAACAACGGAATTACAAAGCGTATTAGAGAGGATGCTAATCATAAGCAAAATGAGAGTAACATGAGTATTCGAGAGAGAAACGCTGCGCGAGAAAGAGGCTGGAAGGCAGAGAGAGAGAGAGAGAGAGGCGAGTCCACTCTTTGACCGGTGGACGTACAATACGAGACGGATATGCCGGCTCATTGTTATGCAAGCAATGCGAACGTGTTATGTATTGTTATGTTATTGGCGCATAATTGATGTCGCATTAGCGTCGGTCGCACGTTCCTCTAATGAACCGGCGCGCATTGGAGGAGAGCTGGGACGCAGAGGATAGAGATGCAATATATAGACGCGGGGAGGTTGTTGTAACTATATGTCTAACTGGTCGTAGCAGTTATATGTAGAACATACGGGGTTGACAATGTTGATGTTCCTAAGGGAACCATGGTAATGGAATATACACACACTTCATACGTCTATTGACAACTTGGTTCCACAAGGAAGTAACTCCGCCTGATCCAAGATACACATTTAGGTGAACGCGATGCCCTTTCGTTTTCTGACTGTCAAAGTAGTATATACATATCGATGTATGCGTGTTTGTATGCGAATATATATGTCTGCTGGTATAGCGGACGATAGAATGATGCTTGCGAGGACCTCCTCGCGTCCTCCGCGTCTCGTACATCACGACTAGGTTGTGGAGCATCCGTCCATTACGCGAGTAACGACGCCCTCTCTCCGTATACACATACATACGTACATTTACGTTATATATATATAAACATCCTCTCGTGTCTCAGGTGCAAGCGTCGAGCTTTTCGTTTTGCCAACACACACGTGACCGCAAGCGTCACTACAGCTTTAGGATACTCACACAGTACGTACTTAGCACCAGCACTACTGCACACTCCATTTTGATGCAAGCTGCACAAATGCTCTCGACACTAATGCACGAGAGCTCTCACTCGCGAGTACTCTGATAAATGCGAGAAAATTGAAAAAAAAAAACACACACTGTCAACAAAAATATACAAATGTCAAGGACAATGATTTTCGAATGCTTTTTTTTGTTTTTAATTGCAATTTTTTCCAGAGCCAACATGCTCGCTATGGAATCTGTGGGTCTCTTAGAAATTGAAGAGCCTTTCGAGCAATCGAATGGAAATTGACAAGCGTCTCGGATGAAATATAGTAACCTGTCAGCATTAAAAACAAAAAATTTTCCTGCTCTCTCGTATATTTTCACTGAATTCGAAATATCCACTGCCTACATCGATCAAGCTACAGTGACATTGTTGAATAGGACGGGAAAGAATTAATAGCGTTTGGGGATGGAAAAAATAGAATAAAATAATGAGTCCCTGGTGCCAAATGTCCGGTACTGCGACAGCAAGTAGAACACATACTACACGGCGATGTATAATGCATATATTTTTTTGGTTTTACACGTCGTAGTTGCAATTCGGGTAACGGTCAATCGATCGTCGGCGCCAGTTTGGATGGCTCTGACTGCCCTATACAACTGGTTATTTACAATTGAGCACTCGTTAGCCGAATCCACCTCTTTCTCTCTCTCTCTCTTGTCTGTATACTTTCAAAACTCTCTCCCATATGTGAAACTTTTTTCCACACTCCATCTCTGCTCTCTCTTTCTCTCTTTCTCTTCCGACGTAGTGCACATGGAAATCCCATTTTTTTCCTCCCCCTTCTCTCAGCGTAAATTGATAAAATACAGGTTCGAATCACTGGCAACAACGAGTGAGAGCCCTTTCCACATTCGCCCACATTCACTATCGATTGATGCTCAACAAAAAGACGCTGGTCGCATGGTTTTTACTTGTTAACTCTGGTAGTTTACGCCTTTTTGTTTCTTACCAGCCGATACTCTCGTGTGCTCATACATTTGTACGAGAGTTTTGTGCCTTCGTGTTAAAGTACAAAAAAAAAAGTTGCGCTCTTGTGCAGCAACTCCCGTCGAGTGAGCGTTATAGTAACGATCTCACTCATTCCCCTACCGATGAAACGTTGTAAACCCAACCTTCTTGTTTTTCTCTGTTTGTGCTTTACTTGTTTTTCCCTTTTTTCTTTATTTTCCCGCATAGAATGCAAAAACATATAGAGCACATAACCTCCGGGAAGGGATGTTGCACAGTGGGGCATAAGCGAGGGTTCGATGTAGCCAAAGGGCCCGTTCGAATGCGATACCAGTGTCCAATTAAGTCGCGAAATGAACGGGTCCAACGTTGCTGTACAGAGAGAATGAAATAAATAGATCTACTGGCAGAGCAAGCCGGTGAAAAAGAGAGAGACACTCAAAATGCTCAGTGGAGCACCGCAGAGCTCTCACACTGTATGTAGAGAGCCATGAAGAGCCACTAATCAAACGGTTACGTATATTGTATTTGTAACCCACGAATACGCATTTTTCTTATTTGTATACCTGTACAACATAGAAATACCATAGGCAAGCCTAGTTTCGCCACGCAAAACAAAGCGAGAACCAGTCCAGCTCCACTGGACTAGAATACGAAACCGCGTTAACGTTTACAAAAGCCTCACAATGTTGCCTACGCCACCCACATAGTTTTTGTAACACACTCAAAATTCCATCCATCAGCTGAACTTGATTATTTTGCAATACATCGCAATGGGTAGACAGACAGGCTGTCTGAAAAAAGTTTTTATTTCTGTGCGGAATATTAACGTCTGCACAAATATTTCGCTCTCCAAGCTATGGAGATACTAGGATTAAGTTCATATATAGGCGTGAACTCCTTGCAGGCTGTCCAGCGACAGCTAAAGTTTTACTACTGCCGAATCGCCCTCGAAGAAGCTTTTTAAAAATCTTAGTCGCAATGCTGCTAATGCGTAACCACGAATCAAGAGACTGAAGTTCAGTACAATCGTGTCGACGTGTAATTCTGCGTACGCCATGCAATTATAGTATAAATCGCACTTTCGGATCATTGAGGCCACAACCACTTTTGGCAGGCTGTGTTTCAACGATGAGACGAATACTCGATCGTACAGCATCGGGTAGGCAAAGCCAAAATTCTTACTACTGTGAAAAAAGTACATTTCAGTAGTTGGGCTGTTTGCGTTGATAGAAAGTGCATCCACCTCGCATGTCTGACTAATGCTTGGTCGTATCTACTGCAGTGGATGTCTCCGTCGTGAGACTTGCCGTCGTGACGAGATTAATTAAATATTAAGATGAAAAAAGTTGATTTAATGCACGATGAGAAAAGCCCACATTTAGATTGCAAGAATATGGGAGGAATCGATAAAGTTGATCTGTTCTGAAGACATAATTGCAAAGGAAAGTTGAACGAGCCGGTGACGTGACTGTATATGGGCGCGGCGGAAGGTGTATAGGAAAACTTGCAGGTTCACCTGCATGTACAAGAGGGTTACGGGATTTCGTCGCTCTGTGCCACCGACGACGTTCGGGGGTTTACAGGTCTCGGGGGTGAGTTTATCGTCGAGTTAAGTAATACGAATGTGTCTGTGTGTATTCCCTCTTCGCATTTGCTCTCTTTGACTCTCCCAGCCTTTCTGGCTCTCACGGTCTCTTTCCAGCGTACACCAGTGCACAGGTTGCGTCGTCGTAGTTATCTACCGAGGACAGCTTCGCCCGTAGGTTAAATCCTCGCGGGGTTCATCCATCTGGATAAATATTCGTTTTATTATCAACCGAGACCTTTTCGCTATGCATAGCTCTGTTCCTATATATTATCATGCAGACCGTTCGCTATTACTCTATGTATTAAAGCTACATTCCGTGCGATTATCACAAGGCAAAGTTTTTTCTCGTAGGGGACGCGGTGTATTTTTTAAAAAGTGGCCTTGCCGAGCGTTGATTCGAGTAAAGCTCGCCTGGCTCTCGGAAAGCTTTTCTTTCTTGGCAACTTGTGACTGTGCCACCCATCACGAATCTCGAGTCTTTCGAAAGGACAACTGAAGCTTCCGGAGCTTGCATACATTTTTTCTTAGGCCCTCCTTTCCGCAGGATCTTTTTTAATACCTTTTCTGAGTGCTTTCTCTCTTTTCCTCGCTCTCTCTCTCTCTCTCTCTCTCTCGTTCTCTGCTGCCTCGCCCTTGGTGCACAGGAGGCCTGCTTTCACTCCATCTATTTTTCTCTCCGTGATTCCAATTCCACGGGACCTACTCCATCGTCTTTATAACCGCTCTAAAATACGCGCAGTTAACGATTCCGTAAGGGTCTTGGGTGAAACTTTCCTTTCTGTTCTCGCTCCATAGTCTAGAGCTGATGGCCTGGGCTAGCCACCATCGCGGCCGCGTTGTTAAACTCTTTACGACGCCCATTCGTCGCTACAATGGCCCTCTTGCGTCGCACTTTCTCTTACTCTCCCTCTCTCTCTCTCTCTTTCTTTCTGTCTGTCTATCTGCATCACCATCTTTTTGCTATATATGAGCCATTCGCGAAACGAACTACAATGAGACCTTCGCGAGAAAACCATTTGTCAAAGGCGCTTTCGACTTTTAGCGTCGCGAGAAGTTTAGAAGAAACGGAAAATATGCAATACGATACCGCGTATATCCTTGCACTACTAAAAAAGTACAGAGCTTGTGGGCTACCGATTCTCTTGCATTAAACAAGAATCTTAATTATCCAATTTTATTTTCCAACACGCATTAAACTCTCGTTTTAAAGCCTCTTACTTTCCACTCAAAGTATTCATGTAATTGTGTAAATTGAGTATTTCTTTGGCTGTGTACCGCAACCACTACTTCACTGGACACTAAATCCATTATATTTGAATCGCTTCAATCGGAATGATTTACGAAGCCAGGAGAAAAATTTTATATCTACAAAAACGGAGCTCTGTTCTGCGGCCTCCATTTTTATTTGGTCCAAGTTGGTTTTGGTCGCACAACTACAGCTCAAATTTATCGTAACCAGCAAAATATACTCACGTATTGAGACACAACCCCTTAATCAGATAGCCCTAATGAGACACGTCGATTGGGAAGTGGGATCGTCTCGAGTGTTTCTATAGACAATTCGGATTTTCCCATGGATGAAAAATCGAACAATTATTCAATGGTCGTCGCAGCGGTTATTATGGATTTCGTCGTTTCAAACTGTGAGCAGCAGATGAATCGAATGAAAAAAAGACGATACTTTAATGTGTAGAGTAAAATGGGAATTACAAGGTATATAGACGATGATTAATAAATCCGGAGCACTCTCGGCTTTTCCTGGGCAGCTCTTCATCCGCTTTGATCGACCATTATGATTGAAATAACAGACAGCACTCGTATTCTTATGATCCCATCCATGAATTTCCGCTACACGTTCGCGAAGCCATCAGGCATTCCCAGTAGAAATAAATTGCGCATGAGAATTTACGCAAGATTTATTTGACGAATCTTAAAACCAAAGACTTGAAATTATTTCTGGAATTTATAAGAAGAAACTCTTTTGTTAATCTCGATTTTATTACCGTGGGATTTTTAATCGTTCTGATTATAAATCTCAACATTTTCCACATAAACCTCGCGAACATCTCATTCGTCAGGCATTCCCAGTAGAAATTAATCGCGCATGAGAATCTACACAAGAATTATTTGACAAATCTTAAAACCAAAGACTTGAAATTATTTTTTGAATATGTAAGAAGAAACTCTTTTGTTAATCTCGATTTTATCACCGTGGGATTTTTAATCGTTCTGATTATAAATCGGCTCAACATTTTCCACATAAACCTCGCGCGAACATCTTATTCGTCCTTGATTATCGTTGGAAAATGTCTCGCATAGTGAAGAATGAAACGTTTGTTGAAAACAGTGGAATTAGGTATTGATTATATTCTGTTTTGATAACGGGTTCTCAGCTTCTTGATGGCAATTAAATGGAAATTGTCTAGTCGTCGTCTAAGGGATCGAACGTGTTAACCGTTGAAGCACACGATATTCATGCTCCCAAACTATAAGGTATCGGGTTTCCATAATGGCACGTAATGTCGATATTATAGTCCGACCTTAACGCCAGCCTGACGACAGACACCCGTCGCTGTTGATTATCGATATTATCGTGAAAAGATAATGATAAACTTGGTGGTCAGAACGACGCGACGTCTGGTCATCAAAACCGGCCGTTTGTAGCAAACTATGTGGAACATGCTGAGATTTGAGCCCGTCGCACTAAAGTGCCTTATCAAAAATGTCTCCAATCTGATGAAAACCGTATCAAAATAAATTTAAAGAGACAATCTTCACGACAATCAAAATGTCCAAATAGGACAAACTATCTCAAACTAAGTTTTGAAAAACGTCTGGGTATTTATGTGTTGTACGCCAATTCTTGGCCCACATATTTTTATACCGTCGATCGCCCTTTTACCCTCAATAATTAACAGAAAAATAAAAGAGAGAAAGAAAAAATAAAACAAAATTAATCCAAGACTCTTATACATAGCCGAACTCTGCCGAGTATCGGCGGAAGCGACCGAGGCGCCGAGCCAGCGATCTCCTCCGTGGACTCTAGTCACGCCACATCGCTCGAACGGCGATTGGCTGGTGCGCCAGTGGTGGGGGACGCCGCGGCGCTTGGTCGAGTTCGCCTATATTAAGCGGAGCGAACTCGAGAACTTTGTCACTTGCCTCCGATCTTCTACGCCGCACGGGCCGAAGGATCGAGAGCCTCAGGGTTTCTATGCTGCTAAAGCTGAATACCCCACGAGTCGCATCCCAACTATCTCGAACGCCGACCAGGCTGAGGGAATATTCTCAAAAATCGCTTGACCCCGTCTACGCCGTTAAGGCTAAACGCTGTATTAATTTTTCTCATTCTTTGCTTAAAACGCCTTTTACGTCGACAAGACCGAAGGGATTCCTTAATTTCTTTTTTTTAAGAGTTTTTATTCTTTCTTTCTTTCCTAATATCCTTAGTTTAAGATATTTTTCAGTACGTGTAAATATTCTCTCAAAGCATATCGTTAGAACTAGTTTCAAATTATTCTTAATAAGTTTTACGTCGTATTAGACTCCTGTACACAGTCGAACTCTGCCGAGTATCGACGAAAACGACCGAAGCGCCGAGTCAGCGATCTTCACCGTGGGCCCTGGCCACGCGACTCCGCGCGTACAACGATTGGCTGGCGCATCAGTGGTGGGGGACGCCGCGGCGCTTGATCGAGTTCGCCTATATAAGACGGAGCGAACGCTGGTAGAGCGCACTATTCTCTGGTCTTCTACGCCGCACAGGCCGAAGGACCAAGAGCCACGCGGGTTTTTACGCTGCTAAAGCCGAACACCCCACGAGACACAACCTCAAATCATTCTCGCGATTTCACTACGCCCTTTACGCCGCTAAGGCTGAACGGTGTATTCGTTTAATTTCCCCTTTAATTTTTTTTCTTTTTCTCACGCCTTCTACGCCGCTAAGGCCGAATGGCAATTATTTTTTAATTCAATCGTTCTTAGAATAAAATCGCCCAGCGAATCTTTGTTACCAAAAATTGTTACTTTATCACGACTACAGAATTTATCGTCGTTACTCTTTCTTTTGTTCCTTTATGAAAAATAATTAATTCATTAATAATCATAGGCTTAAGTTTTTTTCGTTCTGTTTTTTTTTTCTTTTGTTTGTTCGCGCCCGAGAAAATCTCGATCATTCTTCGAATAATTTATAATTTATTCATTTTTTTCGTAAAATACTCGTACAAAGTCTAAATAAAAACAAAAAGAGTTTTTGTTACACATTCTATCCACTTAAATCTCTATCAATTGATTATTACCCTTCCTGCTCAATCTATGACGAAAGAGGAAAGGAAGCAACGCCGGCGTGAGCGTCGTATGACAAAAAGGCTCGCGGGATTCGCCAGCGAACTGTTACTTCGACCCGGTGTGGATCCTCGACAGGGTATTGTTGTCGCTGGTCGGAGTTGGGAGTTGCGACGGGTGTCTTGGTCTCCCACTCGGGAAAAAATTCGCAGCGTCGATTCTTCATCTCTGGTTCCATTGCCAGCCTCAGAAATCGGAAACACTGTTACAAGTCGGGTGCCTGACGTCGCTACGCTCCCCCCTCCCCCCCCTGGTCCAGAGTCTATTCCACCTGAACTCTCCATCGAACCTCTCGCCGAAGATCTCGACCTATCTCCCCCTCTCGCTACTTCCTCACCTGCACCTACGTCAACGGTCGTCCCTCCCCGATCCTTGCGCCGTGTATCCGTTCCGCTAAAGCGCGTCAAAATTCCTCTACAAGAGAATCGGACAAACCATATCATCTGCACTCGAGTCACCACGAGGCCGGCCAAGGTCGGAACTGGCGATCGGTCAAAGGCAAAAATCATCGAGATTCCGACACCCGCGAGAGACCCCGAAAACATCAAGCCGCCTAAAGAAACTACGAAACGAACCCTCGTCCGACTCCCGACGCGCGGCAAGCGTTCGTGGTCCGACTCGTGCGTCGCTTCCACCGTCGTCTCTTCGGAAAAAGCTGCGAAATTCGAGTGAAGTCGCTCATTCACACTTCGCTGTTCTCATCGTCGCTCGCTCTCGTTTCGCTGCTCTCATCTTTATTGCGATAAAAAAATACTGCCTTTCGCTTTCGCATTGTTGCCAATGCCTCGTCGTCAATAAATTGGTAACATTTTGGCGCCCAACGTGGGGCACGTGAATATCGATTCAATCCACCACAAGTCCCTGAGATAACGTCCATCGACCGATGACAGTGAAGAGGACACCAATTCGTTCCTCGGCTCGTTTACGCGGTCTATCACCACCACCTCCAGAAGTGGCACAAAATCTGGTGGCGCCCAACAACATCGTACGCGGCCTCGACATGGCCGAAGGTAATAATATCGCTCGCGGCCGGGATATGGCCGAAGTCAACAATATCGTTCCGGACCCCAACCTGGGCGAAGTGAACGACCCCGGACCAGCAGTTCGGGACGTAAACGAACACGTCGACGGTGCACAAAACTTAGCACCGCCAGGAAATCAACTTCAACTACCAATCGCACCGGGCGATCAAATAAATCAGCCGCTCGCGCAGCAAGCGCAAGCCGCAAATATACCGGATCTGGAACCACTACTTCGGGCGCTGCAAGCTTTGCCACCTCGACCTCTCCTACCTACGTTCGGTGGAGCGGATCACGAAGACCCAAAACTCTTCGTACGAAACTGCGAGGAATATTTTCGTGTGGTTCGGACTCCGGAAAACATCCGTACGGCAACAGCGACCGAAGGATTGAGGGGCGACGCAGAGCGTTGGTGGGCTACGTACCAACCGCTCGATTTTGACTGGGGAAAATTCCAAGAGCTGTTATACAGCAGATACGATAATCCGGGAATCATCTCTCGACTCCACGCGCAGCTTTACTCTCGAAAACAATCCGAACGAGAAAGCGCAGGGCAATTTCTCCAGCAAAAAATTCTCCTCTACAGAAGAATCCGGAGCAACGACGAAGAGAGCGTCAGGGTCGCAACGTTGCTAGAGCTACTGAGGCCGAGTCTACGAATGGTGATCCGACCCTCGAAACCGCAAACGTTAACGAATCTCCTCTCTCGGGCAATGGAGGCGGAGTACGATCTGGGCGAACAACAACCGGCTCCGAAGCAGAAACGGGAGGACCCGCCAAAGGCAAACCCACCTGCTCCGAAAGCACCGGGCAACACATCGACGTTACCGAAGTGTTGGCATTGCCCCGAAGATCACTTCCACAAGGACTGCCCGGTGTGGATTCAAAAACAGAAAGATCGCGCTCAACGGCCGGAAAACTCAAACAGGGCGGTGGGGCAGCCCGAAGCCACCACCCAAAGCCCGAAGTAGGGCACACCGAGCTCCAGGACTCTCGCGCTCACTGTCTACCACACATCCGGGTCAACCTTGGCGGCCGGGAAATATGTGCAGCAGTGGACAGTTTCGCATCCCATTGCTTCATCCAACCGGCGTCCTTACCGAGTGGCTGTCTGATCACATCGGAAACGTCTAACGCGAAATTAGCTGGGCGTGACCAAAAAATGCCGCTAACCGGCAAAGTTCAACTCGTCGTCGATCTTCAAGGACACCTGCTCGACATGGAAGCCTGGGTAGCGCCGGAAGCAAGAGAGCCTCTGATCATAAGCTATTCTTGGTTCAAGAACCAAAAATCAATCATCAATACAGACAACGGAGTGATTTACATGGGAAAAACTGAACGATTCTCGGTGCGCTTAGTGGATTCCCCCGTACCTCCTAATAATGAAACGAAAATGGATCTCTCGGAATTAAATAATGATATTCCCGACGAATGGATTCCGCGATATTCGGAAGTCTTTCGACAACACGGTCGGATCTTTGGTGGCCAAGGGAAACTAGCCCAGACGCAAAGCACCAAACACACCATCAAATTAACGTCGAGACAACCCTTCCGGATTCCAGCCTACAAATATTCGTCAGCAAAGAGAGAAATCATCAAGGAGCAAGTGACGGCCATGCTAGCGGACGGAATCATCGAGGCTTGCACGTCGCCATACAGCTCGCCGATCGTTATCGTGAAGAAGAAAGACGGAACTGCTCGTTTCTGCGTAGATTATCGCAAGCTAAACGACATCACGGAAGACGTCGTCCAACCGATCCCGAAGATTCACGACTCGCTAAAGGAATTGGGAACGGCCAACATTTTCTCTACCATCGATTTAAAAAGCGGCTATTGGCAAGTCCCAATGGACGCGGAATCTAAGCCACTAACGGCCTTCACTACTCCCGACGGGGCTACGTATCAGTTCCGGGTAATGCCGTTCGGGCTCAAGAACGCTCCGAATACCTTCCAGAGGTTAATGAGCCTCGAGGTATTGAACGGACTCGTCAACAAAATCTGCGTCGTCTATCTCGATGATATCATCGTGTACTCCAACAACTGGGAAGATCACCTCCAGCATCTCGCCTTGGTCTTCGAGCGACTCGAGTTGCACGGCCTCACCTGTTCCAAGGACAAATGTCATTTTGGAAAACGAGAACTGAACTTCCTCGGGCATACGGTCACGACGGCTGGCAACAAAGCTCAACACGAACACGTTGGAGTAATCATGGACTTCGCCGTACCGAAAAGTAAAAGAGACGTCCAAAAATTTATAGGGACGTGTAATTGGCTCAGAGAGTACGTTCCTCATTTCGCCACGCTCGCCATGCCCATCACCGATTTGCTCGCCTCTAAGGGAAAATTCGAATGGAATGATGAGTCGCAGAGGGCGTTCGAAAGAATAAAAGCAGAGATACAAAAACCGCTGAAACTCAGCCGGCCGGATCCGACGGCAAAGTTTATCCTCCAGACAGACGCCAGCCCGGAAGGTATGGGCGCAGTATTATACCAATTGTCTCCTGAAGGTGGAAAAAACATTATTAGTTACGCCAGCTCGAGATTCGACGCGACGCAACGTCGCTATCACTGTAACGAACAAGAATGCCTCGCTATAGTATGGGCAGTGAAAAGATACCGTCCGTATCTCGAGGATCGGCCTTTCACGCTGCGAGCCGACAATAGAGCGTTGGTCTGGTTAAAACACACCAAAGATGAAAAGGCGAAGCTCAGTCGGTGGGCTATATTGCTCGAAGAGCTCAATTTCGACGTGGAACACGTCCCGGGCAGAGCAAACGGATTGACGGATCTGCTCTCGCGTCACCCAGCTCCCGCAAGCGGGGAAGAACCGGAAGACCTCGATAAAATGCTTCCTCCAGAACACGACGTGACTCCTCGCGACAACTTGGAGCCCGACCTGTTCGGCATTCAGCAAGAAGACATTATCGACGTAGTCAGCAACGCTCAACAAACCGACGCACCGATTTGTAATCTCGTCAAGATCCTGCAAAATCAAGATCAGAACTTCGACTACAGACTCGTCGAGGGAATCGTCTACAAACGCATCCAGGACGATTGGAAGATATTGGTTCCAACGGCTGCAAAGGAAAGGGTGATACGCGAATATCACGACCTACCCTTGGCTGGTCATCCCGGCATGGACGAGACTCTGCGACGAATCCATCAACGATTCACCTGGATTAAAATGAAACGTGACATACGCGAGTATGTGCGACAGTGTCGCCTTTGCGCTTGCGCCAAAAATACACGCTCCCAATTCAAAGATCAATTGAGACCGCACCAGCCACAGAAACCGTGGGACACGGTCGCGGTGGATCTAATGGGGCCATATCCAAAATCTGGTCGAGGTAAAAGATTTATATTAGTCGTCACAGATCTTTTCTCACGATGGGTCGAGGCATTCGCCCTGGGCTCATCAGAAACTTCCCGAATAACGAAATTGATGGAAAGCGAGGTTTTCAATCGCTGGGGTTATCCGCGAGCTATCCTCTCGGATAATGGGCCCCAATTTACAAGTTCAAAGTGGAAGCAAGCTTGCGATCGATGGCAAGCCCTGGAATGGACAACGGCTACCTACCATCCGCGGGCTAACCCCACGGAAAGAAGAAATCAGGAAATTAAGAAGGGTCTACGACTGCATTTGCAAGGAGTTCAGCATCGTGACTGGGACCTGCAGCTACCCAACATTCTCTTCAACCTCCGGACTAGGCGGAACGCCGCAACGGGAGTTACCCCGAGTGAAGCGCTTCTGGGCAAAAACTTGGGTTGTCCGGGAGACTGGCGCTTCCCCGAAACGAGCGCCTGTGTAGGCGCAGAAAGGTCACAACGGATCCAAAAAATTTGCGCGCACCAAGAGCGATACCAAAGCCGGTACGCCTCTAACGACGTCACTCCCCCGCAATTCCACGTAGGGGAAAAGGTCTACGTCAAGACGCATCCTCTCTCCCACGCAGCTGAGGGCTTTCATGCAGGGTTCGCACCCTCGTGGAACGGGCCGTTCCGAGTCGAAAAAGCCTTGGGAGGAGAGGTATACCTAGTTATGGGTCAACACGGAAAAATCTCCAAAATCCACGGCACGCAATTGAAACGGGCAAATTTCGGAGCTCCGCCTGAGTCCGACTCGCCTACCGACCCTTCGGAGCTTTCACCAAACCTTACGGTCGATTCTCCGGGGTCAGCCTCTCCACCGGCGTCGTGTCACTCCAACGAGCCGGTACGTCATCCGAAGATTCAACGTCGTAAACCGAAACGTCGGCTTAGCGCCGAAGCATCTCCCGCAGACGACATCGAGTTCAACTGCCCCAACAACGATGAGCCTCAAGATTCTCCACGATATAATCTGCGGCCCCGTCCACCCAAGAACCTCACGAATTAATGTCACCCACGTCCCGGATAAAAGCCCAATCGACTCCCGGGCACTTGTTGTACGCCAATTCTTGGCCCACATATTTTTATACCGTCGATCGCCCTTTTACCCTCAATAATTAACAGAAAAATAAAAGAGAGAAAGAAAAAATAAAACAAAATTAATCCAAGACTCTTATACATAGCCGAACTCTGCCGAGTATCGGCGGAAGCGACCGAGGCGCCGAGCCAGCGATCTCCTCCGTGGACTCTAGTCACGCCACATCGCTCGAACGGCGATTGGCTGGTGCGCCAGTGGTGGGGGACGCCGCGGCGCTTGGTCGAGTTCGCCTATATTAAGCGGAGCGAACTCGAGAACTTTGTCACTTGCCTCCGATCTTCTACGCCGCACGGGCCGAAGGATCGAGAGCCTCAGGGTTTCTATGCTGCTAAAGCTGAATACCCCACGAGTCGCATCCCAACTATCTCGAACGCCGACCAGGCTGAGGGAATATTCTCAAAAATCGCTTGACCCCGTCTACGCCGTTAAGGCTAAACGCTGTATTAATTTTTCTCATTCTTTGCTTAAAACGCCTTTTACGTCGACAAGACCGAAGGGATTCCTTAATTTCTTTTTTTTAAGAGTTTTTATTCTTTCTTTCTTTCCTAATATCCTTAGTTTAAGATATTTTTCAGTACGTGTAAATATTCTCTCAAAGCATATCGTTAGAACTAGTTTCAAATTATTCTTAATAAGTTTTACGTCGTATTAGACTCCTGTACACAGTCGAACTCTGCCGAGTATCGACGAAAACGACCGAAGCGCCGAGTCAGCGATCTTCACCGTGGGCCCTGGCCACGCGACTCCGCGCGTACAACGATTGGCTGGCGCATCAGTGGTGGGGGACGCCGCGGCGCTTGATCGAGTTCGCCTATATAAGACGGAGCGAACGCTGGTAGAGCGCACTATTCTCTGGTCTTCTACGCCGCACAGGCCGAAGGACCAAGAGCCACGCGGGTTTTTACGCTGCTAAAGCCGAACACCCCACGAGACACAACCTCAAATCATTCTCGCGATTTCACTACGCCCTTTACGCCGCTAAGGCTGAACGGTGTATTCGTTTAATTTCCCCTTTAATTTTTTTTCTTTTTCTCACGCCTTCTACGCCGCTAAGGCCGAATGGCAATTATTTTTTAATTCAATCGTTCTTAGAATAAAATCGCCCAGCGAATCTTTGTTACCAAAAATTGTTACTTTATCACGACTACAGAATTTATCGTCGTTACTCTTTCTTTTGTTCCTTTATGAAAAATAATTAATTCATTAATAATCATAGGCTTAAGTTTTTTTCGTTCTGTTTTTTTTTTCTTTTGTTTGTTCGCGCCCGAGAAAATCTCGATCATTCTTCGAATAATTTATAATTTATTCATTTTTTTCGTAAAATACTCGTACAAAGTCTAAATAAAAACAAAAAGAGTTTTTGTTACACATTCTATCCACTTAAATCTCTATCAATTGATTATTACCCTTCCTGCTCAATCTATGACGAAAGAGGAAAGGAAGCAACGCCGGCGTGAGCGTCGTATGACAAAAAGGCTCGCGGGATTCGCCAGCGAACTGTTACTTCGACCCGGTGTGGATCCTCGACAGGGTATTGTTGTCGCTGGTCGGAGTTGGGAGTTGCGACGGGTGTCTTGGTCTCCCACTCGGGAAAAAATTCGCAGCGTCGATTCTTCATCTCTGGTTCCATTGCCAGCCTCAGAAATCGGAAACACTGTTACAAGTCGGGTGCCTGACGTCGCTACGCTCCCCCCTCCCCCCCCTGGTCCAGAGTCTATTCCACCTGAACTCTCCATCGAACCTCTCGCCGAAGATCTCGACCTATCTCCCCCTCTCGCTACTTCCTCACCTGCACCTACGTCAACGGTCGTCCCTCCCCGATCCTTGCGCCGTGTATCCGTTCCGCTAAAGCGCGTCAAAATTCCTCTACAAGAGAATCGGACAAACCATATCATCTGCACTCGAGTCACCACGAGGCCGGCCAAGGTCGGAACTGGCGATCGGTCAAAGGCAAAAATCATCGAGATTCCGACACCCGCGAGAGACCCCGAAAACATCAAGCCGCCTAAAGAAACTACGAAACGAACCCTCGTCCGACTCCCGACGCGCGGCAAGCGTTCGTGGTCCGACTCGTGCGTCGCTTCCACCGTCGTCTCTTCGGAAAAAGCTGCGAAATTCGAGTGAAGTCGCTCATTCACACTTCGCTGTTCTCATCGTCGCTCGCTCTCGTTTCGCTGCTCTCATCTTTATTGCGATAAAAAAATACTGCCTTTCGCTTTCGCATTGTTGCCAATGCCTCGTCGTCAATAAATTGGTAACATATGTTAGTACAATATTTATTTCCTAGAACGTACCGAGGTCGAGAGAATCTGTAAATAAAGTCCTGGGACAAAGACATTCGATGCCATTTTCCAGACATTTGTAATTTTTTACTTATTTATTTATTTCTAATAAAGTAATAAACCGATTTCAACATTGGAGGAGAAAAAAAAAGCGACGACAATTTGGCAAATATATTTGTATCGCGAATACATATTGAGGGCATCCTTATCTTGTCGAGGTAGCCGACAGTAGTGTGCATTATTATTTCCATCAATATCGTATCTGAACAGAGATATGACGCTTATCGATTTCTGATTTCCATCGGGAAACTCTCATTCCCGTCTTCCATTAACCTCGATCCATCCACAATTTGATATTTCGTGTATGTACGTGCGGTCGAAGAGCAAGGATGGTTGCTATAGTTTCTTATCATATCTGATGATGCTCCGGCGGTCTGTACAGGATAGTGAGAGAATGTGCGGTCAGAGGCGCGAACGAGGAGTGTTTTCCTCTCGAGTGCTCCAGATACAGTCTACATCATTGTTATTCTCTTTCTCTCTCATCCGCTCTTTCACTCTCATCGCCGACGCCGACGGCCATTAAAAAGTTATGACGGCGTAAATGAAGACGTATTTCACGAAAGCGTCGCAGGAGTAGCGAGTCCGGAGAACGAGCAGCATCTGTGTACACACAGGCGCATCCACAAACGACGATTCAGCTGTGAGACTAGAACGGAAAATTGACCAAATATAAAATCGACCGAACAAACTACCAAACGAGAAAAACAAATTACACCCCGGTTGCCGCGTAATTTCCCCGAAAATCCCGACGCTATCTTGTGCATTTTACTCTCATCCGCTTCTTCTTGTCTGTACCAACAGACATGCGATCTCTGTTTCTATTGTAAACAGTAAACAGAATGGATCGGACCATGAGTTACGGAAATTATGACGTGCTACCATAGGATAATTTTCTGACTCTCGATAAACAAGAATTAAGTTCGATTCCCCGACCTCCTGCTGCAGTTAGTGGGAATTGTCCCGCCCAGCTCTCAATCCATTACGTCACTAATGGAATTGTGCAATTTTAATTGGAACATTTTTGTTAGGAATTAACTCAAAGTTTCTTCATTTATTATATTTTCCTTCGTGCTCTCTTTATCCCACTGACCTGATTAACGGTTGAAACAAATCATCCACTTAATTAACGAAATCAGGCAGCTACATGAACTTCTTGAAAACACAAATTACTGTGCTGTCGTGTTCACATGTCGCCCAGAAACTAATATAGGATTGTTCTAATCCTGGCTCTAGCAGCGCTTTGTGGGTGGGACGCACAGAGAGCGAAATGGGGGTCGAAGAGAACACGCCAGTGTGGTAGGTGCACCACAAAGGGTCAAGTGACGATATAGTGCTGTGAAAGGAGGAAAGTGTGAGCGTATATAATATGTAGAAAAGATGGTTAGAAGCGGGAAAGCTGAGCGAGAACAAGGTGGAATAGTCGCGAGCAATTGGTCCTGCGAGGGAGAAGAGACAGCGAGACTAATTGAAATCCCACGACAATGTCGCTCGTTTGCCGACTGCAATTCAGTGCGAGATCGTGATCGATGGCGTTCCTGAAAACCGGACTTTTCAACAAATGAGAAGCGTCTCGTATAGGAGTGGAGGATGAGGGAAAAAAATTTGGTGGCGCGATGGACTTGAATTATAATTTTGTATACGTATAGCATGGAAACCAGACTTTGACCTTATTTTCTACCCTAGCTGACACTGAAAGACCATAAGAGGCCTTACTGCGTCGTAAAGAATCCTGGACTGCGAGAAAGGGAGAGGTTTTCCGGACGCGTGTGCGGTCATTCGCCGCGGCGAATTTCCGCCTCGTCCCATCCTTCCTTTTTCCCTCAAGTTATAGCTTCGCTATGTGCTGATGCTACGTGTTTTCTCTCTGGGAAAAGTGAGAAGGCGGTTTATACGATTGCGTACGATTCTTCTTCGCCAACGATGAATCCACCGAAGGAGAGAAAAGAGAGAGTATAAAAGAACATAAAAAATTGCGAGAACGGATGAATTATGACTGTGCTGCAGGCTCGCTTCATGATGCAGCCAAGGGAGGGAAATAACGTGAACCTGGGCCAAACACCCCCGCAAAACTGTAACCTCTCGCTGGCTCTCCTACTTTCTTTCTATAGCTATGGTTATACGCCGTTCCACAATACGTTGTAGAAAATCTCATGGCTACGACCATCACCACTCGACGCTTCTCCCTCTTTTCCTCTTTTTAAAATATAACCAATCCGCGAGTTAACCGCAAAATACCAAAAGTGGAAACGTGCGGCAAGCCATTCGTCATGACACGTCGTCCTCTCTCCTGGAGCGAATAGAGAGGGGGAGAGAGACCGCATTATCATATTTTCCAGGGGCCAAAATGTCGTTGAAGCCAACCCAAACTCTCTTAGCGAGTATCACTATGGCCCACCTCTCATAACAGACGACGCTCCTCTTCTTATTCCAGTAACTCTGTCGCCCTCCCGTTCGAACGGATAAATCTTCCACGAACCAATTTCACAATTTCATTTGCATCGCCCACCGAGAATCGAATCTCGCATCGGATACGCTACACTTTTAGAGGCTAATTCATCACCTAAACTCGAACCTCTTTCCGGGTTACGAAAAAAGAATATTGATCTAATAAAAATCTTACACATGCTTTTTGACGGAAAAGACACCTGCTGGGCAAAGTGAACGACTTAAAAAACATTTTATTCTTCTTGACAACAGCAAAAGTCATTGTGTCATTCATCGAGACACATTTTCCACGAAAGGAGCAGCATGCACGGACCGACAGGATTATAATCATCCAAGTCCCCAATACGCAATAATGAAGGAACCGGAAATACGATCAAATTTGCTGAGACAAGTAAATCTACGACCAAAACCAATGTCAACGTTCCGCTAGCGTAGACACTCGATACAGGAACGACGAGTTGTATTTAAAATGAAACAAGTTTAAAATTCGGTGTCAAAGCTGAACGGATGATGCGTCAACGTCAGCTGGAGCATGAAAAAAATTATAATCAACGAAAAATTAAACACAGAGCGCACAGAGCGAAGATAAAACAGGATGCACTGAAAAGTGCATAGAATTATACCAGTGGTGTTGGATCAGCCATCAGAAACACCGAACGAACGCACTGTCTGACCGAATACGGACTTATCTACTGAAACCTACTTCCTCATCGATCTTGAGGAATTTAGACAACTTCGTGGAACTTCATCGACTCCTTAAAATGCAGTAAACTCATTCCTTTTGATTGATGGCACGAAATTCGACAAGTCACGTCTTATTTTCTTTTAGCATAAATTTGTCGAACTAAAAATTCGTCTCTGATTATGATTTTCACTTTTAAAATTCTGTGTTACTTGAAAAATCGTTTTCCCACTTGGCATTCATTGCAGAATGGAAAACCTGATTGATATTGTTGGTCAAGCCATAAAACGCTGTAGAAAAATCTCGGTGAAAATTTTAGAACCGATATCGAATACCTTCGTACGAGGTTGATTGAAACTTCATTGGAAGTCTGTGAGATTTATGCGTAACTATAGGATCTGAGTAACGGTCATGTAAACAACTTCCGCTCCAGACCGGTCGAAAGATCTTGGCAGAATCTAAGGGAAATCCATGCACCCTCACTCCGAACAGCTGCCGGTGGCATTGAGGAAACTTGCAGAGTTTCCGACACGCGGTCTCAGATGTGTCCGCTAGTTCTCTCGAGACGTTGAATTAAACCTTCCGCGCGATGTCTTCCCTCCAGACAAGTCCAGAGTTGGTTTTTGGAAATAGTTTCCCATTGGGAAAATATATTCTGAGATACTGGAATAATTTTGTGCCTACGAAACTCTGGATCGCGATAAATATTTATAAACTTTCAACGTGAAGTAAAGTACGCAATTGGGTCAACATTCGACGGAGATAAAACTGACAATGATTTGCGTTGGCTTCCGAAAACAAGGGGACTGTTTTTCGTGTCTCGAAGTTTTACGATTTCGAAAGGGAAACGATGCCCTTTTCGTGGCCCTAACACGCACTTTCTAAGCTGATACAACGGACTAAAAAAAAAAAAAGAACAATTGTATCATGATATGGATGCCAAGAGTCCAATTTTGGGGACGGGCATGGACCATCCTCTTACGAATGAGTGCGTACAAGTCGTGGGTGAGTTTTCTCGTTATCGTGATAGAGAAAAAGCGAGCAATAGATATAGGGAAAGGGAGAGGAATATAAGTTCATCGGTTAAAGTCGTAATTCGAGTCGGCGAGACACCTTGGGAAAACGAAACTGAATCCTCTATTTACGCTCTCGCTACTTTTATCACTGCATGGCTATGTATAGTCTGAGAGAGCCAGCAGCGTACTCACACGTATAGAAGCTCACATATAGAACGAATCCTTAGTTCCCCCGTTCGGCTTCGCCTAACGTTTTCTCAGACTGTCCCGAGGCAATAATCATAATTCCCCGGGCTATTGTTTCACAGATAATTAAGTTCTTGCCTGTTAGTAGGCGAGCTATAGCTGTGTATGTATGTAGCCGAAACAGAGAGGGTGAAAAGGGCTCGCGTTGTATTTGCTTTCCTGCCAGAGGAGGGCGCGTGGTCTCGTCTTTGCCAATTCGAACAAAAACCATTTTGGCTTCCTTATTCGGTTAGACGCTCCGAAAGTCGCGAATATACAGGGGAATTTCGCTCCTTGATATTAGGCGCCACTGACAACGTGCTAACTAATCATCGGGCAGTAAGGAAATTGCGAGAATTTTCCACGTTCGAGAATATTACAATTTATAGATCACGACGCTTCCAAAAGATCTCTCGCGACGGGCCAAAATTCTGATTAAGCAAAGAGTAAAAAACTCAAGACGAATTTCACACTCGAACGTCAAGTTCCGACTGAATATTCGTCAAGCTTCGCGTTTCCATATTGCGCATTATTTCTCGCTTATCAAAACTATATCGACCCATCCGAGCCGCCGTTGTCCAACATTCTCAGTCAAGTGCTGCCATAAATAATTCACGAAGTAATAAATATTAAATGAATTTTTTTTTCAAGATTCAGTATAGAAATCCCGGGCAAGATCAACACCTTTTTAGGTCTCATAGCCAGCTGAGAGACCAAGGCGCGCATCCTAAAATATTTACGCGTTTTCAACGGGGGTTATAATCTGGTGGCTGGCCCCGCATGAATTTCAAGTTCTCGACCAAAAGCCTTCATAAATACGTGGCCGAGATTGTTTTATACACTCCTCATGGTGATGAGGGCACGTCAGCTCGGTGCAAACACAAACCTGCTGCGCAGAAACTCCGCTCGCCTATATTTCAACTATATTTTCCTTCATGCTCATAACTTTTTTAGTTACCACCTCATTTGTTCTATTGTAATCACTTCCACCAGTTCCTAGAGCCGAAATTCAAAGGGACAGACGATTAAAACAATTTCCCATGATCGAGAGCGTTTATTTTTCCATTGTCGTTTGCGGTGCAAATTTCGTTACACGCGAGTCTCTCCGAATTTCTTCCTAACACGTCTACAAAAGTTTGCGTTACAATGGTAAATAAAAATGTTATTCTCGTAGGGTTGATCGAATTTCTGTGCCCTGCTCGTCGTTGTCTCTATCTCGATCAAAGGCACATAGGGAACAATTTGAAAACGCATCGGCTGGATATACATGGACGCAGCATAGCTTAGTAGACAATGAGCTCGAATATACATCGAGGGGTCTGTCTCTGTTTCTCTCTCGGACTGGAGCCGATAATTCTCGGAGCAACATGGGACAATCAAAATCCTGGGGACACGATCGCCGACACGTGTGAGTATATTAGTGGCCTCAGGCAGGAATATACACGACCCTATTACGTATATATCTGCATACCTACCACGCCAATTACCGTATAGCAACTAGGTCTCGTTCATACAAACTATGCACTACGTATACGCATAGATGTATATGTTAATATAACTAAAGTTGTTGTATATAGATTGGTACACGTATGTAGATGGCTGTGAGCGCAGCATACACATTATACACATACATATACATGAAGACAACGTCGGAGAACATTTCACGGTGCTAGGGTTGCGCGAAGCAAAGCATGCACGCAGAGCAAACGTTGAATTATTCTCTGCGTGGTGATGCACCGAGTGATATAATTCACGAATACATAGTATTTTGGATAATATCACAGCGCCGTGATCGTTATTGTGGTGAATTACAGGGATGATCCATTGTGGAATCCACGATCGTTGAAATCGCGTCGCTCAAGTATTTAACTAGCTATGAGTGCGGAAACTGCACGGCCAAACGCAACTTCCCTTCCTCACTGTCAACTATTTGAAAGCAGCGCAAAGAACTATTCGTATAGCTTTGGATGTCACGATGATTTCAGGGAGTGCGAATCGCCGAGATTAGAAGAGAAAAACCGTATACAGAAGATTTGACATTGCCATCGTGCAAGGGTGAGTCAAAAACGTAGTCACTGATTTATGTCGAGTATACGATCTTGTGTTTGCAATTTCGAATGACGAATAAGAACATGGACAGCAGGCTCTTCTGTCACGCGGAATAAGAGGAAATCTGTGAGAACTGGATTTGCCTGTAAAACTTGATCTCAGTACCAACGTTGAATCTCTATATGTACAAAAAAAAGGCGATATACAGATAGAAAAGTTTCTTGAAGGATGTACGGTACCATCGGAAATCGACGCATCGATCTTGACGAAAAAAAAACGACATAGGTCGACAGCTACTATATAAGGTTGGTCAGACAAGCGATTGTAGGTAAGAAGGAGACAGAAGAAAGAGAGGAAGGAAAAACGAGACGTCGCGGATATACGTAAAATTACATATATATATTTATATGCTGACGAGTACGACTGTGTGCAAGTCGTTGTGTAAGTCGGTCTCGACGCGTCAGCACTTTAGCCTCGTTAATGACGTCATTTACTAGTCTCGTAGTCTCCTTCAGCAAAGAAAGCGTCCAAACGGCCAGGGCATAAGGCTCCGGGGCGAAACTTTTTTCCAAACCCATTGCCTCGGACTTGGTTTCCTTTTGTTTCACCCTCTTTAACCCCTCCCGTTGTCGGGCCAACGTCAATCCAGCCGTTCATCCCTCCTCTCGTTGGAACGCTTTAGAAAAAGGACAGAATCACCCTCCTGCCCTTTCAACCTCTGCGATTCGCACTGCGTCGTCGAAACCAGCAGACCCAGCAAACCAAGCAACGTTAGAAACACGTCAGATTTGCGTTAGCATCTAACTCGCAGTGAATCTAACGTTAGGACTTTACGCAAAATACATAGGATTCTATGTCGCCATTCGCAGCGTTTCTAACGCCAGCAACTAACGTTACCGAGTAACGTGATGCTAACGCAAATATTACGCCACGCTGTGCTGCTGTTGAACAGCAGCCTAGCAGCAGGGTCTGGCACGATTCTAGCGTTAGAGTCTGACGCTAGCCTAGCGGCAGAGTCTAGCGCCACCCTAGCGGCAAACTCTAACAGCAGCCTAGCGGCAGAGTCTGACGCCAGGCTAGCAGCAGACTCTGGCAGCATTCTAGCGTCAGGTTATAACACAATTCTAGCATGGAATTTCGACAGCGTTTTATCAACTCGCCGGAACCTGATGATAGAATGCTGTGAGATCGAACGCTAAAAGTTACATTTGAAGCAATCGATGGGAACAAATCCAATTTTCCCCGCAAATAAATTATAGAATCGATTGAAAAAATTTTCAATCAATTAAATCTTAAGCGAGCAAGCTCAAAATTTAAATATTGGTTTTTACGGTACTATTAGGTAAGGCTTGGATAGCCGCAGACGCCAATTCAGTGATTGCGGCGTCGAGGGCGGTAGGTTCGATTCTCCGAACTGTGCTATGAATTTTTTTTTTTTTTTAATCCGTACTCAGAACTCGTATAGATCAGCCATGCGGAGATACCAGGCATGATATCATCCCCAGTAGCCTCCCTTTATGGACGAAGAAAATCTTCGGCAGTCCGTAAAGTCGAATGTTACGCTTTCCTCGTGTGTATACCGGACAGGCCACTATTCAGTGAGAAGTCTCGGAGTATGCAACTCTCCACTGATGTCATCCCTAAATGGGGGATGGACATCCCCTGAAAGACAGAACCTATCTATATCTAGATGGAATAGGAATACCGGTCCTCCCCGTCACACACTCCCTCTTTTTATCTATCTCCCTCAAAGTTCTCTCACTGCTGGTGCTATTTCCCATTTGGCAGGCGAGCCAGACCCAGCACTTTTGGTGCCAACCGATAATTGGACGAATCGCAGTCATTCGCTTCGCGCGAACCGCTTTCATCCCCCTCTCTCATCTTCGCCTGGCTGTATCCTGCCTCTTCTCTTCTCTTCCCTATTCACTACAGAGTATATCCTTCGTCGCAGATGGGCACCGTTTTGCACACCTAGTACAATACCCTCTCTTCTGGCATATATGTATGACCACCACCCTCCCACACAGCCCGGAAACGTCACCTGTTCGCACGCGTTATCGTACAAAATTCGAGTTTTGACTCGAATGACGGGAGGGTAAAGAAAATTTTCCGGATAATTCTCTTAAAATGATTACCAAACGCCAACGCTGTGCTTGAGTAAAAAATCCGGAGAAATTGTGCGTATCGTTTATTGTGTCTCTTTCTTTTTTTGTTAATTAGTGGAAAGCGAACCGGGCAAAGGCGACGATACGCGGTTAGGGCAAAGACGATATTCAGGTTCACGCGGTAATGGCCGCCGAACAAGTGGATGCAACGCGGCATGAGTTTCCGGGGCAATAGAGGGTCTCGCAAGAGCCGTAGGGCAAGAAGGCGCCACATGCGTTATATCTGCAGATCCATGCTATTTGCGCGAAGTGGCCTCACCTCTCCCAACGTCCTATCCTCTTTTGCCATCAACCATATAACCACCTACGTTTAGATGGTGTTTCAGGGGGTAGGCAAAAGGGGGTAATACATTGTTTGCTCTTCGTTCGCTAAACTAAACCGCATTCGGAATTAATTGCATGTTAGGAGGAAAGAGTAGGGTGGCGAGATAATTAAAGCCTCACGGTTATTACCACTCGCTCCCTATCTTCCATCCTCCCTCCCTCTCCCTTTCTCGCCCTCTACCTCCCCCTCTTGTTCCGGTTTGTTGCAACCGGACGTCTTCTAGTTTCCGAGTTCCTCTTCCGCCCTCATCGCAACGACGATATATGCATATTAGATGCATATAGGACATCACCCGTTGAGGCATTTGCTTTCATCGGAAAATCGCCGGTAAGAAACATCCCCCAATTATTTTCAGCTGCTTAAAAATTGCGCAAAAAATCCTATTTTTGCGACGTTCGCATCTCGACGCGGGTTTCTAATTTACACCGAGTACTAAGCGACACAAAATAACCTCCAACGCAAACGTATATCGGCACTAAAAAATTACACATACTCTTTGCTTTTATATATTGGTTGCATACTTAATGTTAAAAAAAACTCACGATGTCCGGACATTCGCAAACAGAAACCAACAGAATAAATAGCGGATCCCGCAAACGGAATATGAATCTGAATAAACATATTCCCATTACATTTAACATAATTAATTATTGGGATTGAAATAATTATTAATTATTTTGATATACAAGGGAACGTTCGACCATGACACGTGAAATAAAAATGTGTAGGATTGCCTTGACGCAAATTATTCACAAATGCAAATATCACTTTGTTAAGCCAAATATAATGGACTGAATTGTAGGCCAAATTCGTTTTCGTTTGCTATTTCCGAAGAAAATTTACTTGGTCTCATTGCTGAAGAAAATTATAGACCATTAGTCATATATAGCGATGTTCGGTTGAGCAAAAAACAATTAGGGAGATCCTGGAGGGGGAAACTAATCCCATTGTGGAGGAGCAGGATAGCGAAATTCGATTTCACGCTCGTCTATATAACATTGCTCTTTCTTCCTCTCTTCCTCACATTTTACCCTTTTACCTTCTCATTGCACATACATACATACCAACCCATATATCAATGGTTCGAAAGCAGAGGGACTTAAAAGCTATGAGCGTGCGAACGTTCTATCGGTCTTTCCGGAATTGAGACATCGATTCGTTCCCGATCGGCCAATGCTTCTCTTCGGTTAGTGAGCAAGAAACCATTGTGTTCTTTTTTACTCTGGCTGCTAGCTCATCCGAGAGTACGTTTTGCGCTAATGAAAAATGGGAAAAGTGGTAAAAAGCAAGGAATCGGCGTAGATCGCCATTACTCGTCGACGAGAGGTATATGATTCCAGGCCAAACTAAATACGAGCATGAGATGAATTGAATACCATCCAAAAACGTTCATAAACGAATAAACCAACCGCAAAGAATGAAATATCGATGGATATCCATTTCATTACATCTATCTCCCTTTTTTATTCCTTCATATTTTTACGACCGTTTTATCAGGAGCTATTAAGCACACGCATATATAAGTTAACGGCTAATAAAATCTGTTTCCAAAACAGTTAACGTCGCGGAGCTTGATTTACTTTTTTTAAAAGGCTCCAGCGAAACTTTAACATCTTCCAAACCTTTTCCGAATCTCTTTCAACCTTGCGCGACTGTTTCTGCCCAGCTAAAACTATAAAACAGCAACAAAAACAAGACGACAATTTTTTTTATCTTTTCCGAAACGAGGAAACTGTATTTAAAAAAAAAACTTTTCACGTTTCCCTAAATATTTTCAACGAAAGTAATTATTCCTGTCATCATCCAATTTTTTTTTACAACACAACTTTTTTATGTAGCCCAACTTTTGATATAAGAAATTCTCTAAATTTGCCCATAAATGATTGAAGATAAAATATATGTGAAAAAATACTATTTTCCCGAAATTTTGTTTGACAGTCGCCAAGAATGTCGAATATAAACTTCAAAAGTGAATGTCAACGATTGTCGACCAACGATAATGTATCAAGTGGATCCAACTTCAAAATATGCTTCGGAAAAGAATGTCAAGAGATAATCGAATTTTCGATCATTCGATCGACCGTAAAAGTAATTAAATGTACAATTTTTAATCCCAGAAAAAAACTGATAAAAAAATTGTCGAAAAAAACTTTATAATCGTGTGAAAAGATCGTCTTTACGGGTTTAGAAACATCCCGACGATTTAAAAGTTTGACCGCGGGTTCCTTGTCAAGGGACTCAAGACGGTTGCTCAAATTCCGACATGTACTGACTATTTCGGTCCAGTTGTGTGATTCGTACGATAAAAATCGAAATATGAAAGTTTCGAACGACATTTAAGCTTCGAAGAAAATTTATTTCACGTAAAACATGAAAAGTAAATCGTCGTTGGTCAACAAAAACCATGGTGACGACTTTCTTTCGTGAACAAATGTCCCACTTGTTCTCCATATTGCCATCGCCGAAAGGCAACTTTCCAAATTGAAAGTGAATCGGAAAATAATTTCTAGCAACGTTGATTTTAGATAAATTACATTTATTTATTCGTTTAATTTGTACATTGGAATTAAAATTGGTCATGTGTAAAGAAATCATAAGGTTTTTCTGCTCTTAGGGATTCCCCGATCCATGGCGCCATCTCGCGGCAACTCAACGTGTCTGCCTACCCGAAACCAATGTCGGTAAGATAATAGTATTTTGGTAAAATCTTCATTACCAACATGTGGTAAGCAATTTAATAAAGTGACCTTGAAAAACCATTCGTAACAAAATAATGAACTATCATTTGCACTACATAAACATTGAGTTATGTAGAATTTCCAAGTCTTTTTCACGTTCGACTGCTCTTTGTTTCTCTTTTCGAAACATTTCGTAATCTTCGTCATCCGTGGGTAATTCGTGTCTGCACAAAGGACAGGAATTTGTCTGAAATGTTAAAATCAACGAATTAATATGAAATTAAGGATCAAAAAATCTGTTGATAATTCAATGGAGATTGTTCGATTCGAACCGGAGTAAAAAAAACTTTTATCCTTTAATGTACTTCGGATTTTATTGTTCTAAATTTTCTGCTTCTGGCAAAATTCGCAGTAGTTTCTGATTTAGTAATGAGAAAATGCCTTTAATTATTACTGGCTCAAAACTTCATCGTAACGATTGGACTCATTCAGAAAAACAGAATTCCATGGGTAAACTAAAAACGTGAAAATCTTTTATCTGGGACCATGGAAAAATGTTGTTTTTTTCAATTTTTTCCACAGTTTTGTTTCAATATCCAGCTAGTTGTTTTTTTTTTCTTTCTTTTTAGTGCGAAAAATGAAGATTTTTATTGAATAATGTCAACGTACTTTTTCCAACCAAGGAACGATACATTCGTGATGAAAGGAATGTTTACATGGCAAAACGTTGACGGTTTTTCCGACTTCAAAATCTTTAAGACATATCGGACACTGTCTCACATTTTCCCTGGTTATTTCGATTTTTTCAAGATTCTCTAACACAGATTTCGAGGCTGGAGGTGGTAATTTGTCATGTTGATCGAGAAATTCCCACATCCCGATATCCCGAAACAATCGAGCCATTTGTATCAGATGATTGGGCGCCTCACCATCCCCCAACGGCGTCCAACCCATTTCATCAAAATAATCTGACATTTGCTCACTTTGTTCGCCCGCACACACAGTTTCTTTTGTTTTTATTTCGAATGAGATTACCGCACCGCGCTGTTGAAAAAACGTTCGAGGGTTCATGCGATAGAAACGAAATAAAATTTCGTTGACGTTCACGTCATCACTCTCTTTTATTGATTTTATTACGACAAAGTATCTTCACCGAGAAACACGTACCATCGAATGTTGTTTTTGCACAAAAAAAACTTTTGATATATAAACGGCACGTACAACTGAAATATACAAGTCACGACCAAGACAACACAACAACAAAATTTGGGTTAGTCACGGATGACATAATAATATGACAAGGATACTGCGTGTGAGGTTCGTGCAGACATTTCGACCGACTGAGCTTCAGTCGGTAAAAAAGTCAGCGCGGATATTGTGTCTTGATCGCGGCTTTTCCACATTATTGCGACACTATAATCTTTCTGATTGTTGTGCCAGAAAGTTTAAACTACATCTGTTTTGTTTATCGTTAAATTTGATCTGTTCCAAGGTCGTCCACGTTAACGAACGCAATTGTTAAGGCATTTTTGTGGAAAACTCGGTCCAAATCGGATTGTGCTTTAGATTAATTCGTTCTAGGTACCAATTAAATTCTTCAGTTAATCGAAATTATTATTAAAAATTGATTGATTCATGACATGCTGAAAGTTGGACTGGGATTTTTCTGTTTTTAATCACGTGACAACGCCGAACGATTTTAATATGATACCGTGTACCACTGAACGCATAATTTGATGATTTTAAAAATAGAAAATCAATAACGATGACATAAGGGAAAGCTTTTTGCTTATGTTGTTGGTAAAGGTCTACAAGAGTGCTCTCTGTAGGAACTGATCGGAACCAATATGTTGCCTGTTTTTTACGATTTTTCCGTCGTTTGACGTCCAGTACCAGCTGTTTGCGTGCATGGCAGGTTGATCGTTTAGTTTTCTGACGGATTCAATGTAGGTTAATCTGATTCGCGTTTTATTTTTTCTCTCACGGGACATTCAAATAAAGTGCCTTGAAGCGATATTCAGGCAAAAACGAGATTTACGCGTAATATCCCGCTCGTACAATGCTTAAGGCGAAAAATTGACAAAATTGCATGCAGCCAAGTGCTCCGAAATGCACGAAAAAGAAACTGGATTTGTACGATTTGTAGCATGTCACGGAGGATTATCTAGAAGAAAAAATTGACGAATCGTCGTCCAGATTTCGTTCCCATGAAATCTCATAATTTCACATTCACGCAGTGATATTAAGGTACAATATTACATCCTTTAAACACACCAGATCATTCCTCAGTTCGAAATTGTTGGTTATAAACGATCGCGTTCCTAATCTCTGCTTGCCAATATTTACCAGTTTTGCTATATCGATCAGTCCACAATAATTGCGTATTATTCATTCCAAATCATTCGGCTTTGACCTACAATGCACTGGAAAAAAAAACAACGACCGAGCGGATCTCATTCGCATAGTTTTGCCACAATTAACGAAGCAAAAGCTATTTTGTCGACTGCGCAAACATAAACAAGCTCTAAACTAACTCTGGACCCGTAAAGATTAAAATTAATTGTTTTTTTTTCTTTTTCCCCAAGATGACAATGTTCTAAAGTTTGAGCCAAAAGTCTCTGGACATATTTGAAAAAATGCAAGATCATGGACTCGTCCAAGATTTTAAGAATCAGTCAGACGCGGCAAACGTTTTGGCTTTGTCGCCCGGAGAAACGCAAAACTCGGTTGAAAGCTTGCCGGTAACTCAGCAGCCGTTAATCGAGATTGACAATGGCCCGGAAAGTAGCGACGATTCGAGCACTTTGGGGATTAACAAACCAATCGATTTGGCGAATGACCAAATTCTTCCGCAAGATTCATCTTCCAATTTTGAGAACATTCCTCTGAATTCTGCCAAAAATTGCCTGCAGGTGCTGGGCCACGATAACTCTGATATTTTAAACAAAAATACGGGAATTTTGGTGCAATCGGATGACAAAAATACGTCAAGTTTTGCCGATAGGATTACTACAGGGGAAAATCATTTCGTGGATGACAAAAAACCTCATGACGACGAGGGATTCCGCATTCCAAAGAAGCCTGAGCCTGGCTCAGAAAAAAGTATTTTACCTGTGACGAACGAGCAAAGTTTTCAAAGGGCCATCGACGATTCCAGGAACGAAAATGGTGCAGAGAATTCTTGGGTCTCGCAATCTATTCACGGTAATGGAAAAAACGATAAAGAAGAATCAATTGTTTCGGGAAATCCAATGCAGCAGAGAACGAATATCGAAAAAGCACCGACGCTCAGTGACGACAGTAGACTCGTTAAAATATCACTGCCCACGGGTTCAATGAATCTGATACAATCCAACACTCAGTTCTTGAACAAGAGTCGGAATTTCTTAAACTTCATTACCGAAAAATCAACAAATATCATGGAAAAAACTTTGTTGCCACACAATCTCGCAAATCGTTACAATTCGATTATGAAAATGACTGACGTAAATGAAAAAAAACATTTGCCAGAATCTTCCAGCGTTCGAGAATCTCCGCCTGAAAACGTTGGATCGAATTCACATGTGAGCGAAAACACCGAAGCATCCACAATCGTTGAAATGTCGAAAAACAATGCTGCTGCGTTTAGTGAATCAAAGGACCACTTTACGGACCTTAAACCGGCGGAGTCAGGTCAGGAAGAAAAACAAAGTCTAGATCAAGAAAGTTTAAGCGAAAGTTCACCAAATTTCGAATCGGAGGGCGCCATGGCCGAGGCTGTTTCTACAAAAACGAAAGATTTATTTTCGGTACCGAACGATTGTTCACGCACTTCGGATAATGAATTTTCAACCAAATATGACGACGGTGCATCGAAAGAAATTCCAGATTCCAAAGAAACCATTGATCCCGATACGATGAAAGAAAACGTCTCGGCGCTTGGAGCAGATACCAGTTTGCTTAAAAATCCTGTGTACCTGACACTCGTTAGGGATTACGCGAAAGTACGAGAGGAAAAGTTGAAGCTTGCAGAGAGGCTCGAAGCTCTTGAAGCCGAAAATAGTATCTTCAAATCACAAAACAGCAGTGAATTGTTCAATGTACAGCTCGAAGCACTGGAAAAAACTGTTGAACGATTGACCGTCGAATTACGTGCTGCCAATGCTAATCAAGACGAACTCGGACGTGAATATGCCGCAGCGAATAAAGAACGAGAGAGCATGGTAATGAAATACGCTGTGAGCGAGAAACAACTGATCGATACCCAAAGGTAATCGCAAAAATACACAATTTTTACGTGCAATTTTCACGTGAAATTTTTTTATTCGACGGGAAATGACCGAATCGAAATCTCTTTAAAAAATTCAAAAAAAAGATTCAGAACTTTATTTCCGGGGACAACATTAGAGCGAAAAAAAACGAAAAATAGTCGGGGTAGCGCGTTGATTTATTGAAAAAGTTGATTTTACAGGGCGCGAGATTTCGCAGAACGAAAATACAAGGAAATCTCGAAGGATTACGAGTTGTTGCAGAACAAGTTGCGTCAAGCTCAGACCGAGAGAACAAGAATTTGCAATATTCTCGACACAAAGTGTCGAGAATTGACGGATTCGCAGAAAGAAGTTGAGAGACTGAAGGAGGACGTTAATGTGCGTGATGTCAAATTGAAGTGGACGCAAAA
Source organism: Diadegma fenestrale (assembly GCA_037043255.1). Taxonomy (NCBI): domain Eukaryota; kingdom Metazoa; phylum Arthropoda; class Insecta; order Hymenoptera; family Ichneumonidae; genus Diadegma; species Diadegma fenestrale. The sequence goes on along the minus strand of CM073309.1, from coordinate 12,754,042 downwards.
CAAACTGAAAACAGAGATGGAGGCCCATAAAGAAACGCAGCAAAAATTGGACAAGACGACGGTAAATGGTGCAGCTATTTCGTTACTTTTGATTTGTAAGGGACCGAAAATCTCAACTCGATATTTTTATCTTTCAGGCAAGAATAAACGATATGCGAGACGAGTGCGAGCAAATACGTCGAGAGTCGCAAGAGATGATACGGCAATTTCAACACTCGGAGGAAAACAAAGCCGTGACGCTCGATCACCAGCTGAAAGAGCAGCAGGCTCGTTTAATTCTCGAAAGGCATGTGACCGAAGACAAGGAACTCTTGCGACTTCAGCTGCAGAAAGAAGTTGATCAATTGAAAAATCGACAACTTGCCCTTATCGAGGAAAACAATACACTGAGCTTGAAGATTCAAGATTTGGAGAAAAGTCGTTTGGCTTATGAAAGTAAAATCAGCGATTTCAAGAACACGGCCGATCAACGACAGAAAGAAATCGTCGACCTTTCAGCCAAAGTTTCACACTTGGAAACCCTGAAACTTCAATTGATTCAGTTAGTAGTTGACGTTATTTTTTCTTCTTATTTACGTGATTGCTGTTCCTGACTACGATTTTAATCTTTGAAAAATTTGGTATTTAGCAAGGAACAGTGTTTGATGTCGAACGAGGCCGAGGTCGAGCGTCTCCGTCAAGTGAATCAGGAGCTTCAAGCGGACATGGACTGCTGTCGTCAACGCGAAGCTCACATGTTGGATTTCACGCAAAAATTAACGGACAAGAACGTGCGGTTGCAGTCGGAATTTACTGCGATTGAGGCGAAAACGGCTCAGTTGGAACAGGAACAAGGTCCGTTACGCGAAAGCATTGTCGAGTTCAAGAAAAAAATCAAAACTTTAGAAGAAAGTTTGGAATATGAAAAAAACAAGAGAATTGAAGAGTGCGAAATTCTCGCGAGACATTTGGCCGAGCAGACTCAAGTTGCTCAAAACCTTACGCAAAAACTCGAGGAAAGTCAAGGCGAAATTGCTGTTCTCAAACGCAAACAACAAACATCTGTCAAAGAAATGGCCCGGGAATTGCAACAATGCCGTAAGAGATTAGAAACTTACGAGAACGCGTCTCCGAGCAATTCCTTGGGTCCAACGTCTCGAGCGGGATCCAACAACTCCCTAAACGCTGGTACGATTTTACGCACTTTCCACCTCTTAGAAATAATAAATATTCACGAGAATTTCTTCAATAGCAAAAAATTAGGCCAAAAGAGCCAATTTTGAGCGTTATTCAGTTTCGAAACTTCGTCTGAAATCAACCGACTCAATTTTAGTGAAAAATGATTTTTTTTTTTCGAGGAAAATCGTTTTCATTTTATGTAATTTCCTTAAGAGTGTTTCCCCGATGTTCCAAATCAGTTATCACTTGTTTTTAGGAGAGACAGTGAACGGGGCGTCATCGGATCACAGCGGAACCAGCGACACTACCCGACAAACGACCGAGCTCGATCGCCAGTCTTTGATCGATCGAATTCTCAAAATGCAGAAGATCAACGTCCACAGAGCTGAAAAACTGGATTTCCTCGAAGAGCACACGCGAACGCTCGTTGCTGAATTGCAGAAGAAGACAAAAATAATACAAAATTACATACTCCATGAGAACTTTGATGCGATGGGTAGCAACGAGCGAGATCGTCATAAAGTAAGAAAAACGTGAAATTCGTAAAATACCAAATAAACCAACAATTTTTTTGTTACTAATAATTACCAATTATTCGCTTTTTTCATGCCAGCATATAAAGAGCAAAAGGAATCCGGTGAGATAAATTTTCGATCAGAAAAGTTGATTGATTGGGCGAATTTTCATGAATTTTCAAATTTTATTTGTACCATTTCGATTTAATTTTATGTTTAAATATCCCGAAAGCTCGAGAGCTCATTTCGATGTCAAAGTTTTAATGATTGGACGATATTTGAAAATAGAACGGAATTTTTTTCATAAACCAGGCGGAGTTGGCGAGATACGGTGGAATAATGGCATCGGTTTACAGTCAACGGGTATCGGACGACAATATGACACTTGAGTTGTCATTGGAAATAAACCAAAAACTACAAGCTGTTCTGGAAGATGCCCTTTTGAAGAATATAACCCTCAAGGTAAAGAATTGACCGGGAAAGCATTGAAATTACGAGTTCCCAAGAGGCTCAAAGGTTTTTTTTTGTTCACTAGGATAATATCGATACTCTGGGCGAGGAAATTGCGAGGCTGACAATAAAGAATCAACAATTGCTGCAACAAAAGGGAAAATAGAATAAAAACGAAGAAGGACCGTTACTGTCGTACTTAAGATGTGGAGCCAGTCTCGCGGCATCAAAAACCTGAAAGCTTTCACTTATTTAACCAGCTCAAAAAGGATACTTAACGTTAAATCCCCAGAAACTAAACCGTGACGCATTATTTTTCTTTAACTAATCGTCGTAATTTTTGCATCGTCGTTAACATTTGGAGTTTTTTTTTTTTTTAGTCCAGTACCTTTACTTTTCTTAGCACTTTATTTATATCCGTACTTTACCTTTTGTCACGTTTACCTGCTACTTGTTCCTGTGAGGGACGATGTAGCAAGAATGAAAAAAAGAATTTGCGACCACTGATAATTCGCTAAAGTGAGATTCCGGCGACCGAGAAAGTCGATTATTATGTACATAATAAACGCAATTATCACGGTTGCTGCAAGTCCCAGCGAGTTCGACAGAAGCCGAGGAAAAAACTTGCCGATATGTATTAAAAGAAACCTGTATATTATACGTAAAATATTTATATTTATATATATACGTATATATACATATTTATCCACACATAACGCTGTATGCGGATACGTATGTATATATATGCGATATATATATAGAGCATTATTGATACAAGGGGCATATGAGCATATACGAAGAGAGAAATAAATTTTATGTCTAACAATCAATCGAGCATTTTTCACCACTCACTCGTTCAAATTTTTTAAAATATCCTCGACTTTCTACAAAAAATGGCATTAAGTTTCTTGGCATTTATTTCCCATTTCCGTTTTTTTTTTCAACCTGTCCCACATTACTCGGTTTTGAGGACAGTTTTGGAGACCCAAGTAGAGAATCCGCTGGACCCCGGGGTGTGAAGGATAAGAAGCAAACACCGCATTTCCGGTTTGTGAATTTGATGATGATCCTGAAGTTTCTATCGTTGGAAAGCAACGAAATTCTGTTATCTCTTCAGCAGAGCCAATAATTATTGTTGAATATTTCGTCCAGTCAATAAAACGATTCTCTCTTGCGACCAAAAAACTCAATCGACTCGAAAAATTGCCACGATTTTCAAAATTTAATAGATAATCAATAGAAAAAAACGTTTTTCGTTGAATCTCAACGTTGCAAACTTCAGAGTCATAATTTGATGCATTATTAGGCATTCGAAACACAGCGAACATATACGAACGGGTGGGTTACATTTTTATTAATGACTATGGCTCTGATTTAGCACGATTGAATCATTTACATCTCAGATTTTTTTTTCGATCGCTCTCAATCGGAAATGGTCAGTGTCGAGGGTTTACTTGGGTGAATTTTCTTTATTGCGTGAACTAGATTTATTTATCCATAGAAACTAGAAGATATTGCTTCTTTGTACATTGAATTTATAATACATATACATGTACCTACATATTTATTCACATATGTACGTAATCTACATTCTCGAAATGATGTTTAGCCGTTACGAGAAATTTACTTTATTTGGAGAAAACGATTAGTTGTTTTGAAAATATTACTTTTCAATTATTTCTTGTCCCACTCGAAATTCTGGGTGATTTATTTTTACAATACAAATAACAAGTCTCGGGGACCTTGCTCCTATTTTTTTCTCCTCCATATCGCATCCATTGGCGACTCTGTTGCAACGTTCCCTTCAACAAACGCGATAACCTTGATTTCATTTAAATACATGAAATTTTTTATCAAGACCGAAAAATGCAAATTTATAGTCAGAACGGCGTGCTCGACTCATGACTTGGTTTTTAGCCCAACACGATTTACCAAAATCGTTGGTCCAGTGCCTTAAATATCTTACTATTTTATTTACACGAATGAAAAAAAAAAAATAGAACTGTAGAATGAAGTCTGGACGAAATCAATAGTTCGAACTGGGAGTTTGTGTCTTTTAGCGTGAGCAGGCATAAGATCGCGAGGGCCTATCGATTGAGAAAAAAAATAGTATAAAAGCAAACGTTTGATCTATAGAGATAAAAGGAAAAACGTGAAAATGTGCGATACAAGGAAATTCAAGCTTCCTCAAAAATGGATAGGGCCTACGTTAATTTTAGCGAGAAGCTTTGGGGATTCGGTGTCGGAGGGAATTGATTTCGGCTCGGTCCAAACCCTCGTCGACTCCCTCGTGCATCTAGACTCCAATGACTATACGTACTGTACAGCGAGAGGGTCGTGAATCCCGACGGCCTCAGGGGAAACTTTAAAGGCGATAGATCGAGCCAGGCTTCACCTTGCTTTAGATCGTTCCATGCTTGAAAACGTGCTGATATTGAAGACAAAAAGCAATGACAATCTAAAGAGGATTCAAAAATTCATTCACATATTAACGTCAAGACAAAAAAATCTCCATCGTATACTTTATTCTTTACACTACTTTTTCGATGTATCATATAAAAATTGTGAAAAATTAATCGCATGTTGAACTACTGCATTATAGCGACCAATACATTTCCACTTTCACTTTTCACGCACAAATACGATTCCATTACAAACAAAAAGGAAGTGCATACTGTTGAAATTTAATAATGAGCTTCCTCACTTCGGCAACGCACAAAAACAATAAAAATGAGTTTCTAAAAACCTGGAATTCTATATAAAAATCTACTTTTGGAAACGGCTTTTCTTCTTCATTATTTTTCCATGCAAATAACTTTATTTTTACGAAAAGTCATTATTTTAATAATTTCTCCATTACGATAACCAGGAACAAAAAAAAACGTCAATATCAAGAGAAAAATCTGAGATTAGAAATTTAAGAAAAACAGCTGGAGCTCGTCATTTTCGATAGATTTTGCGGAATTATTTTTTCCACCATGCCACAGCGAGAAGGAGCAACTTTTTTTTATAAATCCATCGAGAATGCCGATCTCTTGCCGTGACAACAAATAAACGTAAAGATATTTTATTTTTATGAAAAAAGGAGATGAAATGATTCGAGGGTTTTGGAAAAAAATTGACGTTCAAAAACACGATGGCTATTTCTTGCTCTCTCCCTGCGGCACGACTTAAAGAGGAGCTGCCATTGTATCTTCGTGAATGTCGGCAGCCTTAAAGAGCAACATCGAAATGTCTCATATGACGAAAAGTCCCTCTCTGGCAGGAGATGGATTTTTTTTACCCTCTGCACTTGAATTGGTTGGGAGAGAGAAAGAACGCGAGAGAGCGAAGAGTCTCTGGGGTTTCCGACCCTTTTCCATAGGGGAGAGCCACGCCAAGTATGGATATTGCAACTCCAGGAATATTTAGCCGAACGTTTCAGGTTCACAGCGTCACTCGGTTTTTCCCCTTGGAGAAATTGTACTCGAGTCAAGAATTTCGCTCATGTATGAAGATAAAACTAAGGAGAATGGCTTGCCTCGAATATGGAACTGAAAATTCTTCCACAGCATCTACTCGCTAATTATAATTCATAAAAGGAAATAAGTCTAAACAGCGAAAATTACAGAACGAGCATTTGCAGCATTCCACAATTTGGTCTCCCAACTTTAGCACGAAAACAAACTTATTTAATTTTCTACGATACATGAAAATTATTAGTATTTATCGACAAAATATTTTCTTTATTTCAAATGATTTATTTACGACCAAGCTACGAAAACATTTTAAAAATTAATGGAAAAGGCTTTGCTTGGAAAAATCGAAAATATTCTCTGAGAAAATACGAAATATCGAGTCCAGTTGTTCACAAAAAACCAAATTTGTTCCTTTTTTTCGACGACGTCATTCGACAGTCTCAATGAAGAATGAAAAAAAAAAATCACAAAATTGCATGACCGGATCGACATGAATGTGTCTCGTACAATTGCGGACGAGAGATTAAGAGAAAATAGCAGACACAATGAGCGTGATATGAAAAAAAAAGTGTAATTCATATTTGTTTCTTTTTTTCATAATAATAGTAGCGATTAATGATAATTAATAGTGACATTAATAATAACATGTAATGTTTGGCATCGTTATGGTTGCGTCTGTACAATCGTTACACTGCTGCAAGATATTGAGACGAGTGGGAAAAGTGAGTACGGATGTTTTTTGTCTGTTCAGGGCCTATCGGCGAATATAATTGAGAACATTTCATCTGAATTCGTTCATTTGAATGAATGTGCCGCGAATGACCGGTGAAAACGATCATTTTTTCAAGTGTCGAACTTTCCAATTGTCTGATAATTCAATGAAGACAATCGTAACAAAACGCCTGACGGCTATGGGCCAACTCAATTCGCAATATCCCTACGATAATAATTCCGATAACAACGTTAACTAATGAACGATAAAAAAAAAAGAAATTCCAGCCCACGCTCGTTGACAATGGTTGAAAATAGAATGAAAAAAAAAAACAGCAACTACGAATCACGTAATATACATTCGTACTAATCATAAGTAATAAATTCGTAGTAATATCGTAGTAATAGTAATAGTCTGTAATTGTAGTAATAGTTTATAGTAGAGTTGTTATAGTAATTAATAGTAGTAGCAGCAGTTGTAAGTGTAATGTAGCAATAGTAGCGATAATTAATTCGTAATTATTAATCGACATCGATACTCAATCATTTACAGTATAACGATTATGACGATGGTAATGAAATTTTATATAATTTACAGATAAATTGTCTGAGAATTATATTTTTATGTATATCAAGTTTTGCCAGAGGGACGCTTTTTTCCAGTAAAAATATCTTTTTTCAATTGCGACATTTACAAGTTCACTAATTCATATATATATTTATATTTACTTCCTACTTTTTGTTGCTCCTTCCTCTCTCAAACACCAAGTTCATTCGGATTAGCAATCCCTCGCTCATCCAAGAGAGCATCACATTGTAAACAAATACCGTTCACCGAAGAGTGATTATTATTTCTTTTTTTTCTCCATTCAATTGTTATCGATCGTTCATTTGCACAAAGGAGATATTTACGTCAAAAAAATCCACCTAATTTGAGTCGTTTGGTTCGCCGTTAATTTTTAGAACGAGAGAACGAAGCACCATTCGGAGAGAGAGGGAGAGAGAGAGAGAGAGAGAGAATAAAATGGAATTCAACGTCGTGGACATATCGAAAATTGTCTCGGCGACCTCGTCAGAATATATTTACATACTCCAGAAAACACTCGGGCAACACGAAACCAATAACGCACTAAAATGTAAAGTTTGTAACGAAACGCATAAAATTGTAAGAAATTCCCGAGGCTGTTTGCTGCTCTGATTGATAGTGGGATCGGAGAAAAATAGAACGTTTATCGTGCGATTTATTAGCTCGAATTGTATGAGGGTGAAAAAGCGTTTGAAAAGGGTACGCGTGAAATCAGTATTGAGAAAATTGAAGGCCTAGACTTTTATTTATTCACTTTTCATTAATGGCAAAAACAGTTTTACGAAATGCAGACCTGTCGATATTTTTTTGTTCTATTTCTATGTAGGTAATATTAGTAAAACCCTTTTTCCGATATTTGGAGAAAAAAAAAATATCAATGAAAGCAGAACGTTGTGGCCGAAACAAATTGAATGAACGACGAATCGATTTGGTCTTTTACACGCTTGTATTATTGCCATGTACTATTTATAATGTTGCTAACAAAATCACGAAAATCCGAGCGTCGCCTTAAAACTCGTCTCGAAGATAATAGTTGCTTAAATCGATAAGAAGAGTTGGAAAACGTTGTTTGGTTTTTCATCATTGGTGCTCGTATCGCAATTGGTTGGTTTTCTTGAATTTCAACGAGTTCTCTAATTCATTAACGACGGATAGGCTATTTTAATTATCCATTTTAATAATAAATCACAAAATCACTCTACTCCACATTGAGACAAAAAAAATATATATTTATATGTATATATTTTTTGAAAGACGATTATAAGCCTATTATACAAATGAACGAGGGTTGCCCTTAATCGTCGCGTGCCAATGAGATTTGTATAATTTCGATTACGCAAATTTCATTATAAAGAACATAAGCATTGATATATACAAAATAGCTAGAGCACGTGTAATTCATTGCTAAAATAAAACGAACCAAATCTAAGATGAATTTGTCAACAAAAACGACGTTATAATTAGCAATTTATAGTTAAATCTCGTGCAAAGCGTTTTAGGCATACGCCACAAGTTTTCCACGAGTTTTCAGCACCCAAATGAAAAAGAAAAAAAGAAAAGCTCGTTACATTTGTCATTTCTTATGGACGTTCGTTTCCGTCATAAAAAGCTATCGTACGTTTCCTCGTTAAAAAGTTGGTTCGGAGAGGTAGATTGACACAGGAAACGAAAACATAAATAAAACGACTCTAAAATCCATACGAATAAAAACAATTTGAGCTCGCCTTTTCCAGGGGCGAGTTGCAACGTATTTTTCATTCAGTCTGCCCGCGGAGCACCTCAGAGATTTTCTTTTTCTTCTTCGACCCATCTCATTCCTACAATCTAGCCATATTATTGCAACAGAATTATTGTATATTACGTCGTATGTTTATACAAACGATTCTAGCGTGCCCCAGAATTAAATGAAAACAGAAAAAATCCAACAAACATTTGATTTAGTACAACATTAGCTCGACACACGTGACCTTGGGTGTGGCAAATGTGCGCCCGCATTAATAATTGCCAATGTCAAACATATAATCATTTATGACAATAATAATAATTATAATAATGATAATAATTATAAAAACATTAATATCAATATCATTGAAATTTCCTCCAATAATATTAATATCAATATTATCAATAATAATAATAATAAAGTAATAGTAAGTGAAAAAGAAATAAAAATTCGTTAATACGTGAATAAACTAGGAAGGCGGTACAACTTAGGAGATTAATGGAAAGTGACGTTAACAACCAACTTGTCATACACAAATATGCACGACGATCAATACATATATACACATTAGGGCTTGAATTTCGTGCACAAGAATCGAGTTAAACGTGTGAGGCCCACTTTTTCTTGTGATCGAAGATTCTACTAAAAACGGCATCAATTTTAGTTTTTTTCGTTTCCTCAAAACCGTTCTAGAAATCTACTCACGAGACTTCAACGTTTTTCATGTACGTGTGTGTGTTTTTTTTTTTTACGTGTGTATGCGTGTATTTATATCTATTTTTTTTTCTTTTTTGTATTTTGTAATTCCCTCTCGATCAAAGGGCGGGCCCCTTTCTTTGGCTCGACATCCGTCCTGCGCGAACGATCGATTTGAGGAACAATCATTCATCCTTGTACGTCTGACTTCCCATTTTTTCGGGCCTGTTTGCTTCGATCGATATTAGAAAATGGGAAGTCTCAACGGCACATGTTTGTTGCGCATATGAGCAGGGTTACGGCAGGCATTTGAGGGCGAATTGACGCTCGCGTCTCTCTCGTTATCTGGCGCTAGTGAACTTGCACGACCTGGCGTCAGTCACTGCCGGTACTTCCGTTGCCAAAATATTCGCCGGCGTCACCGCGACAGATAGGGCACGTTCGGTTGGACTGTGAAAATCGAGAAACACAATTGTTAATTACAGACTTTCGAGACGAACGAACGACGTAAAAATCGTTCGAAACGGTGAATTTTGATTTTTTGATTTTGCAAACAAATTCAACGTGAATTGAGACTCGCGATGAAATGTTAATTTCGGATTTTCTGTTCCTCGCGGACTGCGAGTATCAATAAAATAATTTACCTTGAGCCATTTGTCAATGCATTTGGCGTGGAACTCGTGAGAACAAGGCAAAACACGCAAAGATTGAAGAGCTTCGAAATCGCACATGCATACGACGCAGTTGGTTTGATCGCCTTGATGTGTTTCAGCGTTGAATTTGTACGAGGGTAGTTGTTCAACCTCGGCTCTCGTTAAGCCACGTGGTTTAGCTTCGCCGAGTCTTTCAGCGAGAGACAAGAGAGCCTCGTAATTTTCGGTTTCCGCTGACTCGGGGGACGATAATTCTGCTTGACTGTATGGAGACAATGGCGGATTGCTGAACATCGCTCTGGATGTGAAGAAGAAAAATAAAATAGATAACAAAACGAAGAATTGCGAAATACTATGTAAAAGAAAAAACAAACAAAACAAAATTGTGATGATAAATAAACTCACAGGAAATGCAACAATAGTCCCGGATAAGGTGTCGGCGGTATTGGTGGCGTGGCGCGCCATCTGTTTGTTCTTTGTCGACGTAAAGTCGAGACTATTCTTCTGGTTCTCGATAATATGTCCATCTGACTGCTCCGTGTGTCAGATATGAAATTCGGCGGTGGTGTCGGTACTTGAGCGATAGCCGGAGGAGAATAAGAGTGTGGCATTGGTATTGGTGGACCTCCGCTGCCAACGCGATGATGGTGATGTGATTCCATAAGTTCGAGCTCGACTTCTCTCTGCAAAAATAAACGAAAACATGTTGCAACTTGTTCTCTCGCTCTTTTTCATCCGTTCAACCAACATTTTTCCAAGCGATTTTTTCTGTCTGTCAAATTCCACTCCTTGCGTCAGTCCCTGTGGCCTTGTTGGCACCAAGTCCAATCTGAGAAAACTGTCGATCATACCTGCTGCGATAGCTGATGATGAGCCACATAGTGAGTCGTGTGGACGGGAGGAGGTGGTGGATGTGCGTGAAGAGCCGCAACCGGTCCACCTGCCGGAGCTGGATATCCTCTCGGCGCTGCTCCGACCAAACTATGACCCGGATGAGCCGCCGAATAATGACTGTGGTGATGATGATGAGCAACCTAAAGCACAATTCAAACAAAAATATTATTATCCCAATATCGAGCAAAGAGACATTTAAATGTATGCAATCATATGAATAAATGAATAGAATTTGTGGCGAATAAAAAAATAAAATAAAGATCTGGCTGATGTTTCGAGTGAACGATGAAAAAGACTGAATATTAGTTTTCCTCCATGATGCTCGATTTTTCTTATTTGTTAAAAAGAAAAAGAAAAGGTGAACGAGGAGGAATGGAGAAAAGGAGAAGAAAATGTGAGAAAAATGAAAAAAAATGGTGGAATGTAAAGGAGACAAGGAAAAGGAAAGAGAAAAATTGCGCCCAAACCCTTCGGGGATAGGGGCGCAGAAATAAATACAATGCGTTAATAAAAACAAAACAATTTCAAGAATTTTCGGGGCAAAAAATGTTTGGAGAAGTTCTCGTACAAAGACGAGAATGTAGTTGAAAAAAAAAATTGAACACTAAGACTGAAACGGTAAGGAAAGAAAAGATATTTTTCGAAGAGAGCTAAGGTGTGTGTGTACGGTCAGTGAACAGGTGTCATTGCTCCCTGGAACCTCGTGTTTGCAAAAGGCAAAGCATCGGGGTTCATGAAATACGAGAGAGAGGGAAAGGGAGGACGGGTTGTTCTTTCTCCCCTGAGTTGTAACGTGGAATACTCATGAAAACAGGTGTAAAAGGGGCGACAGCTCGGAGAGACAAAGATCGGGGAAGAGGGAAAAAAAGACACGATAGCAACAGTGAGTCTGGGGGTTAGGGTTGCCATGGGCTCCGAGTGTAAAACGTTCTTTTAGCCCCACGGTGAGATATCCACAAAGCGTTCGGTTGGCATCTGTCACTCACACATGCATGAGCTCTCTGGGAACTTGGTTGACGCCTCATTTTTTATTCCCCCACTTTTCCCGTTCGCGTACGGGTCTCTATGTTACCCCACAAACCTCCCGACTCTCCGCGTATAATACGAATGCTAATGAGACGCGATAATCAAATTCTACGCTCGTACACGCGCGCTTCCTTGCCGAAGAATACGAGGCGTGTCCGGTGTGGCTATGGCGCGATCAACAACGCGCGTAGGTGCATCGAACTTTCACCCGAGAAAGTGCTAAAGACCGAAACGGTTTGGAGTTTAAATTTCCGAGAAAAAAAATCCACACACACAGAAAAACCCACGACGAAACTTGACGTCATTTAATATTTCGTATGCAAATTTAAGAAAATATAACTCAACGTCGCGCTGTCACAAAAAGCATGAGAGCTGAAAACGAAAACGTTCAAATTTTACTTTTCCGTTAATCAAAATTTATCATGGCTTTGCAATTTTTTAGATTTTTCTGTACTATGAATCGGATGACTGAAAAAATACATCAGAGACTCGAAACTTTTTACTGAAAAAGTCTCAAGGTTTTTGTAATTCGAATAAAATAAGGAGAAATGTAGCCAATTCTGTAACGATGAAAATTGTAACGACGAATTTTCGTGAAATATAGAAAAGTAATAAAAAAACGTGTGGAAAATGAGAATCTATTTCTGGAAATTTATCATGATTTTTTTGTTTACCTGACAGGAGTGAGCGAAAGCATGTGCACCCGTGGGAGTGTAGATTCCATGGAGTTGACACGGGATTCTGTAACCAGTGGCCTGCGGATGCCAAAGTGGTTCACCGCTAACGGTGACACCGAGACCGGAAACGCCGACCTGTCCAACCTCGACGACGACCGGTCCGTTAGCTCCCTGCGTCGGATGGTGCCCCGTACCAACCGGATGATGCGGATGCGTTGGATGGGCATTGTGCATGTTGTGATGGGGGTTGTGGATGTTGTGATGGGGGTTGTGAAGACCGTGATGGGAATTGTGGTTATTATGATGAGAATTATGAAGGCTGTGATGTGAATTATGTATCATCGGATGAGAATTATGCATTCCCGTTATAAAGGGATATGAGAGAGCAAAGGAGTCGGTGTAACGTGGATAACGATTTCTAATCGGTGGCGATCCTCTCGTCGACATGTGATTTCTTGGTGATCGACGTTGCGGTGTAGGCGGCAATTCCCATGGCGCGGGCGTCGTATGCAACGGCGGAGTTGGCGCTGCCGGAGTTGGTTCTTGCACTTCCATTCCAGGCACAGCACCATTTCGCGATATTCTACGACGTTTCCTCGAGGGCGATTCGCTCTGTCAATTGAAAATACCAAACAATTTTATTTAACAGATTGTCCATGATTTCCTGCACATTTTTTTCATACGTTATATTTTACGAGGTTTCTTTTCAATACGAAGCAAAAATTTGAGCCTTTACGAGATTTTTTATCGACCATGGAAATGATATTTATTGTACATTCGCTTTGGAAACTGAATGAACTTTTGTGACGCTGAAGTTTGCAACGTTGCGCTGCAACGAAAAATAGTCGCTCTATTAATTTTTCGTTGAATTTCAAAATCCATAACAATTTTCGTACCGATTTTGGGTTATGACACTAAAAAAAGATTTTTTTATTGGCCTCATGAAATATTCAATGAGAATCTCGAAATCTGCTCAAGAAAAAACGGAATTTCGTTGCATTCCAACGCTGCAAACTTCAACGTCGTACTTTTTGGCGTCTAATGGGACCTCGAAATTTCGAAATGAAAAAAAAAACTCAAGCTAAAAACATAAATATGTGTGGAGGTTTGTAGTTTTCTTTGCACGTTCTACGTTTTTGAACATCGAACGATACAAATACTTACCTTTCTTCCATCATCCTGACTAGTCTGCCTGTAGTACGGTGGTGATGGTTGTATCTGTACTGGACTCAGAGGTAACTGGTTCGTTGCTATAAAAACAAGACAAAAATATTATTTTACACTGCGAATTGAGCAATCATGACATTGAAACAAGATTTTTTGTATAGACACTCGCTCCCAAATTGTTCACGACATTTTTTCTAATGATCCTCAATAACGAAAATCGTTCAATCGTTCACGGCACGTTTTGTTATTCAAATAATTCGTCAATTATGATTTGGTATCAAATAATTAAGATTTAGATCAATCACCTTATTCCATGTTTTTTATAGTCACTTTTGTCCCATTTATTTCACGATAAATATAAAAAACGTAGAAAAATTGAAAGTTTAATGGAAATTGATGACTCTGAAGTTTGCAACGTTGAGATTTAACGAAAAACATTTTTTCTATTGATTATTTATCGAATTTTAAAAATCATGGCAATTTTTCGAGTCGATTGAGTTTTTTGGTCGCAAGAGAGAATCGTTTTATTGGCCGGACCAAATATTCAATAATAATTGTTGGCTCTGCTGGAGAAATAACAGAATTTCGTTGCATTCCAACGATAGAAACTTCAGGATCATTGGAAATTGTACCTTGAGAATTTCTGCGGTACTCCATATCGACACCGCTTGGTCCCAGTCCAGGACTAAGATTGAGCAAAGGTCCTCTCATTGTATTTTCCTGAAAAAAAATCGCATATGTAAATTTGTCTTCGCTTCTTAAAAAATATTCAACGTGATCATCACGCTGGAAGGAACGCGTGTCTGGACTTTCCATGAAGCGATAGAATCCGAGTATAAAAATGACAAATTTGTGAATTTCAACTTTAAACTCACTTGGCCACAAATGTTGATGTGAAGCGGAGGCGTATTGGCAGGAGGTCCGGCCTGTTCCTGCGAAAAATGTGACGGTGGCCCTCTCGATTGGGGACTGTGTTGAGGTGTTGGTTTGTAACCGACACTTGGTCCACCAACTGCACCGTGATAAGATACTTCCTTGCCAGATGGGCCCGAGGACGTCCCAACCCCGGGACAATCCCTGAATGCGTGAAGAAGCCGAAGGAGAAAAAACTAATTAATCAAATTCTTTTGGATCAGACCTACAGCTTCGTATAATCTATTCTAGTTTTTTTCTTCTTTTTCAATGAAAAATCTTCAATTTACCGGTTGAAAATTTCTGAAAATTCAGATTCCTCTGCTGATTCTATTCTATAACGGTAATTTTCTGATTTTCGTTGTTTCAGTCTTGGAGGTGGAAACTTTTACATTTCGATCGAGAGCAAACGAGCAATATTGAAAATTTAACATGAATTCAAAGCCAAAAAAGTGACGCAAAAATTACCGTTAGAGATGTTGAGTTACGATAATGAGACGACATTTTTTTTTAAATCTAAAAACTCAATTTGCGAGAAAAGTTGAGATTCTGGAAATATTTTTCGTTGCATTCCAACGACGCGAACTTTAATACAGTTAATTTTTATTTTATCAGTCAAATGATTGAAAAAAAACTCCTTAAAAAAAATGAATAATCGTTCTAACAGTAAGTGGGGCAGAAAGAGCGAACTGAAGTTCGCAGCGTGAGTTGGTCGAGCTCTCAAAGTGTCCTCAAAGACTGCTCGGGATTCTTTCCTACTTCCCGCGACGGAATACTCCGAAATTTATAGAATTTTTCAACGGACCATGAGAAGCAAACTCGTCCCTCATGTCGCTCACTCATTTTTTACTTTCGTACCGCGTTCCCGAAGACTCCTCGAAACGTCAATTTTTTTCCGCCCTTTTTATTTTTCTGATGAATTTTATAAATGACTAATTAACCAAGGCAAGAATTTTATTAAACACAATTTCTCAAAACGCCTCAAAATATCATTCCATAAAAATATTGTCTGAATAATTAGCAAATTTTCAAAGGTTTGTTAACTTTTTTGGATCCCTTGAAAATCTTAATTTCATCCAATTTACAGTTTATTTTTGTTTCCCCAAAATTTCTTCGCGAAAATAGATTCTCTTGAGTTGGTCAAGTTTCCATAGTTACCAAACATGATGCAAACTTCAACACTGTTAAGGAAGTTACGCAGCTACCGAGCTAGTCATAAAAAGATTTGACTGAACTTGACTCTAGTAGTAATCGATCTTCCAATGTCACATTTCGTTGACTTGTTATTATATCTGTCAAATTTCAAATTTCGCGCACATATAACCTCGAATACGTGCCGTTGCGATATTTTAGGGAGAGCCGAAAAATAAAATCCACTGCAAGTGCTTTTTATAGTTTTTATCATTCCCGTTACAAGTCACCTTTGAACGTTTTTAAGCGTGGTAAATGATTATGAGGATTTAATCTCTCTGATGTTTAATTTTCATTTCAATCTATCCATCAATTACGGAGAATGAAGAATAATGTACAGCCTATTCCGTGACTTCCCATAAGAGACCATGTTAAATTGATTGTCAAGGCTTGTCAAATATTTACAAATGTCTCGCGTAAAAACCCACCTCAGTTCACAAAAATTGGTACGAGTTATTTTCACATCATTATCTAACTCTCTGCCAAGTTTGCGATTTTTCTGTCCATTGATTCTATTTTCTGCGTAACTTCCTTAAAAAAAAAACATTGAAGGTGAAACGAGAACGAAAAAAAAATCGATGAGAGATCGAAAGTTTTGAAACTCGATGAAAAAGGAGAACAGTTTAAGCAGTAAAAAAAAAACGCCCTCGTTGGAGAGCAACGTATTCGAAACAACGATACAAAATTGAAGAGAAAAAATTCGGTGCAAAGGAGATGAAGGGGAACGTGAAGAGAATAAAATCGACATCCATATATCAGCGAGATGACACATATATCTAAACGGTACAAATAAATGAGAACAAGATAGAAAGTAGAGAAAGAAAAAAATTCTAGTACGCGTATACCATCTGCATGCCGAATAGAATTATACGAATTGGAGTAGAGAACAAGTTGAGCGCACAAGACTGGTGATAATACGTATTTAAGAGTAAAGAACGTGTGAACGAGGCAAAAAGTGAAAAACAAGAAGAAATTGGGCCTACGCTATAGATATATGTACGATCGTAATGCAGTAAAAACAGTAATAACGAGAAAAGTACGAGTGTATTTATATACTATATTATTACGTGTAATAACAGCAACGCATAACAGTTATTAAGATGGACGTTAAAAAAAAATCTCCGTAGAAATAAAATGCTACATTGAAATTTGTACAAAGAATAAATGTAAAAGGTTTTAAAGAGCTATGAAGATCCCTCCTCTTCAAGTGCGATGTTACTTTTGCTTTCTACGCTTAGCTTAATCACGCTTGTTCCGCCTAGTGACGCATTCACGTGAAAAATATATAAGCAAATACTCGTTTTTTTTCCACCTCGATTTCAATGACTTTTTTCAACCCAATCATCACGATATGACGTTTTTTTTTTCAAAAAATGATGCTGAAGTTTGCAACGTTGTAATGCAACGAGAAATATTTGATTGTATTCACGATTCGTTCAATTTTCATGAATCTGAAGTTTGAGATTCAACGTTGAGATTCAACGAAAACCATTGACGCTGATTCAACGAATTCCATTGATTATTTATTGAATTTTAAAAATCGTGGCAATTTTTCGACTCGATTGAGTTTTTTTGTCGCAACAGAGAATCGTTTTATTGGCCGGACCAAATATTCAATAATAATTATTGGCTCTGCTGAAGAAATAACAGAATTTCGTTGCATTCCAACGATGCAAACTTCAGGATCATTCAATTTTTAATTTTTCAAGCCGATATGCTTTTCGGGTGGCAAAAATCAATCATTTGATCATCGTAAGTACATTCTGCACCTGAATAATTACTTTTGCCAAAAATAAAAAAGGATTTCGTAGCATTCCAACGATGCAAACTTCAGAGTCATAAAATAAAGTATTTTTTCTATTGAATTTAATGAACGATTTTGTTAAATGTATGCGACAAACGCTTCGCTCATTGGAGCTCATGTGCGTGCACGTGGTACGGTTGTTTTTTCAAACGTGTAATTAAACGCGATATAAATAGGAGGAATATGCTCGGAAAAATAAAATGGAGCAACCCAAATGATTCGAAGCCCAATCTGTCGTTCGTTACGCCCTTCTCGATCTCAATACTTAGTTTTTATACGTGTGAATGTATAAACGGTTGGGTGTGTATGAAAGAAATGTATCCGCATCATGAGCTGGGAGGAACGATAAGCGAACACCCTGTACTCGTCGTTTAGTGTCGATTAGAGTGAAAGACTAGGTTGGCCGTTGTTGCATGGCGGGTTTAAGCAATGCAAGACCGAGTCAGGAGAGTCGTAGGCAGTTCAGAACGCAAGCAGCAGCGTCGATTTTTTTCTTCTACCCCAATTTTTTCATTTCCTTTTGCAACCAAAAATTCAAATTGTCCCGAAGTTGGGAAGAAACTCGATTGGAACTTTTTGACAAGTTCCGAAAATAGTGGCTTCGTTAAATATTCAACTTTATCGTTCGAAAAACAAAAGAATCTCGGGGAAATTTGCAAACGAGCAACTCTTTTTGCTATATTCACCTCACGAATCGTAATCGTCGGATTTCTCGTTGAATGTTACGCGGAACTGGCATTCGTTACTTAAAGTTCTTGCTCCTAGCTTGCTCGACGATTTTCTCGTGCTCGAGAGAGATTGTCTAGTGGTTCAACACGTCATAAGTCAGACGTAGCTATCACTAGACCATACGCAACGTGTCTATGACGCATATACACATACATGGGCCGTTCGAGGTAAAAAAAAAATGGGACACCAATTTAAAGACATTCCGAAGCTGCAGGAAAAGAATTCAAGTCGAAAAATTGTTGCTGCTGAGTAGAATGAAAGCGACCTTGAATATTTCGGCAACTTTTTACTGTGCAGAATGTTAATTTCCTTGTTTCCCTAGACTTTCGTCTTACAAAGTGAAAACCATTGACCTTGAAAATTGTTTATTGTGCAAAACGTAAAGGTTTTATGCAGAAAAAGAATTTTTTTTCGAAAATACTGGAATTTTTGTTAACTATTCTGAATGACGTCACTTAATCGACATTTTTTGAGCTCCATCCCTTCAATGTCGCAGTCGGGCATTTATTTGGCAAAGAAAAACAATGTTTTATGAACACAATTGAGTTTTTTTCAGAATTCACACGTAGGAAATGAATCGATTGAAAAAAAATCTTCTGATCAGGGTGAAAGTGAAATTTCGGATCATAAAAACGTCAGTTCGATTGTACAAAGACGACTCAATTATCTTGTGTGTGTGAGGATTATCGTCCTCGAAAATGAAACTCTTACATGGTGAAGTCTTCATTCGTCGCCATGACGAGTGTATACAAAGGCACGTCCACGAACTATATCTATATAATTGGTTATAAAATGCTCAACTCGTGTACCGTGTCCAGGGAGTCGAACATTTTCTAGAATCGAAATATCGTGGTATTTGGAAAAGTTTGTCGAAACATTTGTTGATATTTCTTGAGCAGGGGAAAGTTGACCTTGACCTATCGAAAAGAATGAAAATGGATTCGGTCTTGATGTTTCGTTTCTATGCCGTCGAGATTAATTGCTATTTGGAAGGAGAAGAAATAACATCGCAGCATGAATCCATTTAAGTATTGACGACCTTGGCAAGATTTGAATTTAAGAGTCTCGCAAGAATCATTGGGATTTTGTAATCTTTTGAGTCATTTCGTTGCATGTTGCGTCAGTGGAATGATATTTTTTGAGGCCAATGAGTAAAATATTATGATTATACGAAAATTAATCCGCATCAATTTTGAAATCGTTAGAACGCAAGATTGAGGTTTGAAAATTGTGACGAAAAAATTGAAAACTAATCATTTGAAAAAAAAAACGAACGAGTTTTTTTCGTTCGATCAAAGGTTTACGGAATGAAAGTGAAAAAAAATATCGACCGAATTTTACGAGCCACGCGTTCCAGAGTTAAATGGATCCGTGTATTTTAGTGAGTTTGCCTTATTTGTTAAGGAAGTTACGCAGAAAACAGAATTAATGGACAGAAAAATCGCAAACTTGGCAGAAAGTTAGATAATTTACGCGAGATATTTGTAAATATTTGACAAGCCTTGACAACCAATTTAACATGGTCTCTTATGGGAAGTCACGGAATCGGCTGTACATTATTCTTCATATCTCCGTAATTGATGGATAGATTGAAATGAAAATTAAACATCAGAGAGATTAAATCCTCATAATCATTTACCGCGCTTAAAAACGTTCAAGGGTGACTTGTAACGGGAATGATAAAAAGTATAAAAAGCACTTGCAGTGGATTTTATTTTTCGACTCTCCCTAAAATATAGCAACGGCACGTATTCGAGGTTATATGTGCGCGAAATTCGAAATTTGACAGATATAATAGCAAGTCAACGAAATGTGACATCGGAAGATCGATTACTACTGAAGTCAAATTTGGTCAAATCTTTTTATGACTAGCTCGGTAGCTGCGTAACTTCCTTAATTCTGCTTATCAACAGTAGGCTGTATATTGTCGGGAACGGAATATAACAGTCTCGTTTGAATGTCGATTCGGCGGAGAGAGTTGCGTGTTGAATAGAGTTAAAATAATTTGTATGAAAATTTGGAAAAAATCTAATAGAAAGTACCCATTGTGAAATCGTGGTGATGGGCCTTGCTGCCGATAGGGATATTCCTTGTACTGTTGTTGATTGATTTGTACACCAGGATGCGAATGACTCTGGTGTTGTTGCGAATGCCAGCCACCTCGGTTGTGAGAAGAGGGCGAAGTTCTTACGTGTTGTCCAGCGATAGATGGACCAGATACAGTTCCAACGACTGACCTGCAGCGTCCTGGCATGCCCATACCCCCGCGATGTTTGGGATGATTTCCAGTCCCGTTCATCGTCGAACCAGCGACGTTCTGTTCGAGTTGAAGTTCGGATCTGATATTGCTATTGGTGCGTTTGCGTCCACGTTGAATCGAAGATTTTTCGTTATCGTTGTGGCAAATTCTACCAGCAGCGATAGCGCTTTCGTTTTGTTGTTGTTGTTGTTGTTGTTGTTGTTGCTGCAAGTGCTGGTGCTGTTGCCACTCGTTGTTGCTAATTATCTGACGCGAAACGATTTCTTCGACATTTCCAACTTGACCGATCGGATTTATATCGGAAGAAGTGGAGGATAAAAAATTGTCGTGATAGCTGGTCGTCTCGCGCGTATCCTCGTTGCCCGTCTTGTTCCAACAAGACGGGACCGATGCCGGCGTAAATGGCGTTGTTTGTGTACTCGTTGAATTTTCCTCCTCAAGACGTAACTGCGGACCGATACCTCCTGAATCCACAACCACCACGATACCCGTTGATCTCTCGTATTCCGTTGACAACGATGGATACCTGAACGCATTTATATCGACGATGTCACTTTACATATTCAATTCATTTCCTATCCTCTAAAATTCTTTCATGTTACTTCGCGAATCTTCATCATACGTCGGAGACATTTGTGTGTGAAATTTGGGAGATTAAACCATGACTCTGAAGTTTGCAACGTTGAGATTTAACGAAAAACATTTTTTCTATCGATTATTTATTGAATTTTGAAAATCGTCGCAATTTTTCGAGTCGATTGAGTTTTTTTGTCGCAAGAGAGAATCGTTTTATTGGCCGGACCAAATATTCAATAATAATTGTTGGCTCTGCTGAAGAAATAACAGAATTTCGTTGCATTCCAACGATGCAATCTTCAGGATCATGATTAAACCTACAGAAGAAACTGAAGTTCGCACGTGCCTGAGGGGCAAAAAACTCATTTTTTTCTCCATATATTCCGCGCATGAATTTACAATGAAAATTTTTCGAAATGCAAGACAGCACCTATCGTTTCAAATACTCGGACTTAAAAAGTCACGTAACAATAAAAAGATAATCGTTGCAAAAAGTTCAACCTCATTAGAGTAGTAAAAAATTCATTCATGAAAATAAAATGAATTATTCAAGTCTCAGAGTTTCCCAAATATCACACTTCCCTGTGCCATTTTACTAATTAACTTCCTGTGCCTGGGTCAGAGAGACCCGTGTGAATTCATCTCCAACAAATGAACGAGACATAAAAATTAAATTCAACCTGGGTCTGTGAGACCCATGTTTGTACACAAAGGCTTGAAATAGCTCGTGATATTCGTTGAAGATGAATTTTCTCGTTCCATTCGCTGTATGGAGCTCAGAAATTGTCTATTTTCAATTGTAAATACGTTATTGCTATCATCGAGTGTATTTCGGAGGATAAGCACGAGTTGAGATTGAGGACGCAGACACGTTAATTAATTGGGCGTCACAGGCGTTGATTGTTAGAAAACGACGTTTGCATAGTTGGAATGCAACGATATTTCGTTTTTTCTTGAACAAATCTCGAAATTCTTACTCAATCAAGACAATAAAATGATATTTTTCAGGATCCAAACAGAAAATCGGCATGGAGGTTGCCAGGATTTTCATGATTAAACGAACAATGGAAAACATATTTTTCCATGACTCTGAAGTTTGCAACGTTGAGATTTAACGAAAAATATTGTTTTCTATTGATTATTTATTGAATTTTGAAAATCAAGGCAATTTTTTGTGTCGATTCAGTTTTTGGGTCGCAAGAGAAAATCGTTTTAGTGGCTGGAACAAAAATTTAACGATAATTATGAGCTCTGCTGAAGAAATAACTAAATTTCGATGGATTCCAACGATGCAAACTTCAGAGTCATGCGAACTTTTGTGTCATTGTTAAAAATCAGTCAAAAGCATTATTCAAGCCCAAGTGTTGCGTTAATCGTGGATCAGTCACAAAGGAGGAGCGCGGGAGTACGAAATGGTCAAGTGAAATATCGAAATCCCCGAAAGTCAGCAATTTTGTCAAAACGACAACGAACAGGAGAGTCTGGCGATAAATGCGTGAACGTGAGTGTGGGGAATTTGCACGTTTCGGTCTCTCGTGCGCAAATGGTTTCGATCTAGTCGATTTATTTTGGTAGAAGAATTATTGTTAACTGTGCGAGCTCGATATTGAGAAGTACTTGGAAATTTTTTTAATACCAGGGGGAGGAAAAAAAATGGACAGGCAAGGCTTTGAGGGTCGCAACAGGGAGAAGAGTCTGCGGTACCGGATTTTTTACTTTTTACAGGAATATTTTTTTTCTCGGTCTCTGTCATCCGGTCGATTTTTCGTCCTGGCGAGCTCGCGCTCTTCGTGTTGCCTCGACGAAGAATCGAGAGAAAGAAGCCCGTCTGCTGGCAGTCTTTATAATACACGGACCTATATATATTTATATAGTCACAAAGAAGAGGCTCGCGGACGAGAGGAGAAGAAGAGCCAACGCGGCAGCGGCCCAAAATCCGAGGAAACGATTAAGTGGACCGGAATCCAGGCCCCGTTGCTTTTGAGCCAGCGGCGCGTCGGCGTCCTCGTCACGAACGTATACACGAACGTGTTTACGTTCCGTACAGACACGCATATATACAGGCGCACTGTACGTGGTATAAAAGCAAGGCGGATGTTACGGTAATTGAGCATCTACGAAAAAATTTGAGAGCCGAAAAAAAGAGGCATGATTGGAGTCGAAAAAGAAACGAATCAAAAGCTTGAGACGCGCGGGCACCACTTTGAAAATCTTTCCAAACAAAAATCTTGAAAAATACTTTTCAATTTCTTTACATGCGTGTTCGAGAAGGACTGACGCGCGGTTTAGAGCTACAAGAAACAGAAATATTTAGACAGCCACCGCGCGAGAGCTGCAATTTTGATAATGCCTGGAAACGGCGTGTTTTTTTTTTTTTACTCCAACCCAATGGGAACTAATTTCTTTTCTTGACTGGACTGAGTCGGTCCTGCTGAACAGACAGCAGGTTGGGCTAGATAATGTCCGCGAATGATTGATGTTGTTTGATTGCGTTGTCTCACGATGGGAGAGTCAAGATGGTCAGTCGCGTCGGACACGAGATCGATAGTGAAACGGTGCGGTACAAATATAGCAACGAATCTGTCCAACCTCAAGGAGATGACGAGCGAAACGTCATCTGACTACATGTCGGCAGATTTAACCGCATTGGAAAGTAAAGATCGCCGAGGCCGTGCTGTCTAGAAGAAAGAAGAGTATTGTCTGGCGGCAGCCTAGACCTGGGAGTGAAAACGAAGGGGCGGTACAGAGAGAGGAGCCTGTGGTGAGTGGAGAACGGACCTTATACGTGGCGTAGCTCGGCAGCTTTTGCAGAAGAGGTTTTTGCTGGTATCCGCACCTATCAGGGCGGTTCGCGGATGCTCTAAGATTTACCAGGTGCTCGAGGCCATTGAATCCTATCAAAACCAGCTGTAGACGATATTTGAAGAATTAATAGCCTAGAACGCATGACTCTGAAGTTTGCAACGTTGAGATTCAACGAAAAATGACACTGAAGTTCCCAACGTTGGGGCCAAACGAAAAATACAATTTCTCTTCATTTTTGGTTCAATTAAAAACTAAAAATTGCCATTTTCGTATCGATTTTTCATTTGAATCCTAAAAAATTATAATTTTATTGTCCTCATTCAATATTCAATAAGAATCGCGAGCTCTGCTCAAGAAAAAACCGAATTTCGTTGCATTCGAACGTTGCAAATTTCAACATCGTCAACGAAAAACGTTTTTTTCTATTGATTATTTATTAAATTTTGAAAATCGTGGCAATTTTTTGAGTCGATTGAGTTTTTTGGTCGCAAGAGAGAATCGTTTTATTGGCCAGACGAAATATTCAATAATAATTATTGGCTCTGCTGAAGAGATAACAGAATTTCGTTACATTCCAAAGATGGAAACTTCAGGATCATCTAGAACGCGGTTTTCCACGTCAATGTTTCTAAATTTCTTGCCCATAGTACCGTCGTTATGGTGGAGCGAAGTTATGGTTAATGGGCTTCGATATAAATATTCGTACATGTAGATTTTCGTATTCGCGAATGTATTATTCATGCAAATGAAAAGTTTTTTAAATAAAAAGGGGCACAACCGGTGTGATTGAAAACGTGAGGCGTTGAGACGTTGAGCCTTTATGCTGGCAAGCTGACCCTTCCCTGAAAGCAGGGAAGAAGGGTCGCCGTAGCAGAACGGCATAAAAAAACACCGGGACGAGCACAAGCGGAGGGTTCTGTTGGTCGTCGAGAGAGCACCGGTCGGAACGAGAGACCCGCTGCAGGAAAGAGACCGTTGCTCAGGAGGAGAGAAACCCGTTTACCTTTAAACTTGTGCTGCACCGCTCGCCGACAAGTCCAGCTTTGCTATCAGATATATATATGTACATATATATATATCCGCGTCAAGTTATGTATCTATATATATGTATATAAAGCTTGACGCGTGTTTCTTATTCGCGTGTGTATAGATATATGACGATATGGAGAGAAGCATAGTACATAAGAGAAGCCAGGGCATTCGTACGTCTGGCATTACACTCAGGCCTCGCAGCCAAAACCCCTCGCACTTCTCCCACCCTTTCGGCAAGGCAAATACTCAAAGCTGCAGTCGTGCAAAACCCGCTCTCGCTCATAGCGGGAATATAACGCTTGTTTCTTTATATCTCTTCCTTTTTTTAAATATATTATTATATATCTGTATTCCTCTTTTCCAGATAATATTTATTTATTCGTTCTATATATAGAGTCTGAATATACATGGTGGATTAAGTTGCAATGCCTATCTCGAAGCCCCGTGCAGGATTTCAACGGGAAACTATATGAGTCAGACACCATGGAGAAATATACGCCAACGAGATGACTCTGAAGTTTGCAACGTTGAGATTCAACGAAAAATGTTTTTTCTATCCATTATTTATTGAATTTTAGAGAATCATGCCAATTTTTCGTGTCGATTAAGTTTTTTGAGCTTTGTTGAAAAAATAACAGAATTTCGTTGCATTTCAACGATGCAAACTTCAGGATCATGCGAACGAGTTGCCGAACGCGAAAACTCCGAGTTGTACGATATGGTATACAATTTTTCTGCTTACTTCAAGAATAAACATTCGTATGACTCTGAAGTTTGCAATATTGAGATTCAACGAAAAATGATGTTTCTATTAATTATTTATTGAATTTTCAAAACCATGGCAATTTTTCGTCTCGACTCAAGTTTTCGGGTCTCGAAACACGATTTTTTGTTTATCCGTTACAAATATTGCATAATAATCATGAGCGCCGGCGCTGAAGAAAAAACACAATATCGTTGCATCCCAATGATGCAAATTTCAACATCATAACATTCGTGCGCCGTTGAGTTTCTTTCGATTTGATTTCCTAGTGAACGAAAAGCGTATGTACTTAAATTTTTATTGCAAGTTGAAGGATAATTTTGAATTACACGATTCTGGAAAGAGCGTCGAGCGTAATTTTTGTTTTTTTACAACTTTTGTAAAAATGTCTAATGGAAATTTGGGTAGGAGACTTTTGGGATCTCGTTGTAAAGCAAGATCGAAAATACAGAGCGAGGAAGAGTATTCTTTATACTCGCCATATAGATATACAGCCAGAAAAAGACTCAGACAGAGCCAAAGGCCGAACGAAGAACAGAGGGCTTGACGAGGATGGAAAAGACGAGGGAGGATTGTAGAACACGAAATCGCTTTGGCTCCGTCGCTCTCCCTCTCTCCTCCTTTTCTTCCTTCCATTCTCTATCCGTCTCTGCTTCTCCCATTGCTCTCTTGCTACTCTCGGAATAATGATAGACATTATGTTGGCCTGGCCCGGCCCCCATGGGTTCGTGCAGCAGCGAGGAAACGAAAAGAGAACACCAGCAGGAGCGACCAACGAAAAGAAGCCGAGGGCACGAAGCATGAGGGTATAGAAAGCCATCGCACCCCCGCTGTTCATCCACCTCTTTCCACCATACACCCTCACACATAGAGCCCCCATCGTACAGCCATACAACCACCACATGTTTCCAATATACAGACACATGTATCGAGCCTTCAAAATCAAAAGGACCTATCGAATATCTACAGCGCAAACTTTCAATACCCTTTGTTGTCAAGCCCACATTATTGTGCAAGACCCAACGCATTTAAACAATTCAGTTTCCCCGATTTACTATTCGAATCAGCACAAATTAAAATCGATTATTTACTTCCCATGTAATCACGTACTTGCCACTAAATCGTGGTTTTCATGGCAATGCCTGGCCACGACATCGACCAAAACTCCGAATAAAATAGTGACTAAACTCGTAGTGCATTTTCAAAAATAACTCAATTCCACAAGAAAAATTGTAGTTTGAACCCGTAAATCTCTTTCGCCCGAGTCCCGATACGTTAACAATTCATTTCATTGAATTTCATTCCGAATAATTTTCAGTGATGATTTGACCAGTCAAAAATACCATGTCGGCAATGACTCTGAAGTTTGCAACGTTGAGATGCAACGAAAACCATTTTTCCTATTGATTATTCATTAAATTTTGAAAATCATGGCAATTTTTCCAGTCGATTAAGTTTTTTGATCGCAAGAGACGATCGTTTTGTTAGCCGAACCAAATATTGAATAATAATTATGAGCTTTGCTGAATAAATAACAAAATTTCGTTGCGTTCCAACGATGGAAACTTCAGGATCATGTCAGCAAGAGAAAAATGATAAAAGAGAAATTTGGCATGAAAACAAAGAAATTTCAAATCTACTATGGCCACAACGGAATATTCACAAGTTTTCAGTGATATTAAAAATGATGAAGAAATTTTAAGAGATATCGATGAAAAATTAGAATAGAAATGAATAAATATCAGCGGAGAATTGAAAATTACCGGGTCCTCAGTAAAAATTGAAAATAAAACTGCTGAATAATGAATGTGTCTTTTACGTTGCACCGTTTGCACTATGATGCATTTACAACGGTACAACAGAATTTTGCGGCATCAAAAAGGGTATTTAAAGCTGCGTCTAATTCTGTTTCGTATTATTTTGTATTTATTTTTACTATATCCCACTAAAAGATAATTTGATGGTTCTGGACTACGTCACCGATGACGTTTGTATGTCATAGCAGCGAAGTATGCTATTTGTATTTTTTATTGGATGAAATATTGATTCTTTATCCCTCCGGGGATAGCAGCTGATGGGAAAAACTATAAATTTTAGAGTCCATCTTTTCCTGTGCATCATTTGATTGACAATTCGAACGACAACTTCGCCTCTCACAGTTCGAATTCATCGTTTTTTAATGACTCTGAAGTTTGCATCGTTGGAATGCAACGAAATTCTTTTTGTTTTGCAGCTTGAATAATTATTCAAGCGCAGAATGTAATTATGATGATATAATGATCGATTTTTGCCACCCAAAAAGCATATTGGCTTGAGAAATTTGGATGACATTGAAAATTGAACGAATGATCAATGAGTTCAAATATTTTTCGTTGCATTTAAACGTTGCAAACTTCAGCATTATGTTTTTTATACACTATTGTTTTTTCTCACAACGTACGACAACGTACGAAAGGTGTAAAAAGTGCTGCACGCCAAACGTAGCAAAAGTGAAGGTCGAAGATAGGTCGTGGCGTTTCGTGCGTTGTTGTAAAATTCCTCATGTGTATTACGCGCCTAATGCAGGCTTTAGATATCGTGTCGGTACAATTTAGGCAGCGGTCCAACATTTCCAACTTTCTCTCATATCTATGGGGTTTCCCATTCAAAGTCGAAGAGAAACTTGTCAAGTTTCTCGAAGAAACATTAGAATCCAAAGGCACGTGAATATCGTTCGAAAAAATGGGGACTCGTTGAAAATAATTGAATCGACGAAAAAACCCGGCGTTTTTTTTTTTCAAAATAACTCGAAAGAAACGAGGGAATTGAATTCGAAAGCGAAAAGCCAGAGCCGAAGCACTGACGGGAAAATGATCCAAGAAACTTGAGTATTTAAGGCTGAGGCATTTATTGATTTCGCGTGAGACGCGCTATATTATATGTTCCTAGAGATATCCGTACAATGCTCTCGCCAAGAGACTCCGGACTTTCGGTTGCGTTATCAGTGAAATCGTCTTGACGCGCTTGGGTACGTCCGGCTAGTCTATGCCATGGTGCAACTCGCCTACGAGGAATCAAGAATGAGAAAGGAAGTGGTTAGCTTAGAAAATGTACATAACGCCTGTGTAAATCATTCCTTCAAGTGTCCAATTAATACACCAAACTGTTTCCATTTCCCTACGAATCTGAACCAAAACCGTAGAAATTTTGAAAAATTCACGATGCTGAAGTTTGCAACGTTGGAATGCAATGAAAAATATTTGATTTTATTGATGATTCGTTCAATTTTCAATGTCATCCAGATTTTTCGAGCCGATATGCTTTTCGGGAGGCAAAAATCGATCATTTTATCATCGGAATTACATTCTGCACTTGAATAATTACTTTTGCCAAAAATAAAAAAGAATTTCGTTGCATTCCAACGATGCAAACTTCAGAGTCTTGAAAAATTGTACGAAAAACGGAAAGAAACTGAATTGCGTTGTTGTAATGCAACATTCAATTATTTCTTTCTCCCTACACGCGTTGGACGCTGCATAGGGGAAAAAAAATTCATTTGGAAGCGAATAGAATTTTTTTGGGCAATTCGATTATCCAATTTATTCGAAACGAAATACTATAGATGTAAACATTGGCCTTCAGTGGAGAAAGAAAAAGAATTGCGTAGCAACGAAGCAAACTTGGGAGTCGTGAAATTATTTCTTTCCTGTACAACTGCGAACATGAATAATCAGTGAGTCAGAAGTTCCCGGAGCTTTGTTGTTGCACTTTGAATTGAAGAAAAAAGAAGAAAAAAACAATGCCAAGCACTGTGCGCTGGCGTTGGAGAATTCTTTGCGCAACGGAAATCGTGAAACTCTTAATTAACCAAAACCACGACTCACGAGTTTCGTTAGGAAAGCGTGGGGGGTTGGATCAATTCGTGATTCGAGAATTTCGCCATAATAAGATGAACGACGTCCCAAATATATTAAAAAAAAAAAAAGAAAAGTCAGAATTTTCAAACGTAGTAAAAAAAAAAAAAAAACAAATCGTAATTGTGCGAAAAATCAAATATGTCGTAGTCCCTAAAACGTGAGTAATAAATTTTATAGCATCAAAGTTTCGTAGAGTTTCAGTATTTCCCAAATGTTGAATTTTATAAAGGCCTCGAGGGCTTTGTAGGCTTCGAAACCGCCGTAGCGTGGAGATTTCTCGACAATGTAGTGAAAAATTTCTTTTTATATTAGGGACAATAATATCCCAACGGCTAAGGTTTTGCCATCGAATTCAGCTGTCAAGGTGAAAAGGATTCCAGGGAAATCTTAGCAGGACTCCTCTTACTTTTCTTCGCTACACTAACAGTATTATAAAACTCCCATAAATTTGTATACCTGAGTATTTCGCCCCACAGTCGATTCGACCTCGGAGCAATTCGATAAGTGAAATAACATACAAAATCTCCAGTGCAGCAGCAATTTACCGAAATTCGAATAAGCGACGTTGCAATAAAATATTCATCGGTCTCCAATAAATTAATAAAAGACAATTGTATTTTCATCATCAACAAAATTTCTGTTACGATGCTGAAGTTTGCAACGTTGGAATGCAACGAAAAACATTTGATTTTATTGTTGATTCGTTCAATTTTCAATGTCATCCAAATTTTTCGAGCCTGAAGTTTGCATCGACGCAATGCCACGAAATGGAAAAAAAAAGTCATTCGTCACTTTTTTATTTGACCAATCGATTTCCGAGGTCCAAAAAAGGTAAAGAAAAAATTTGAAAACAAAAAAATTCGTTCCGGAACACCCCCGTCCAAGGGGTTGATTTTTTTTTTTAATTTCGTGGCATTGCGTCGATGCAAACTTCAGGCTCATCCAAATTTTTCGAGCCGATATGTTTTCGGGTGGCAGAAATCGATCATTTTATCATCGCAATAAAATTCCCCATTTGAATAATTTTTTTTGTCAAATATAAAAAAGAATTTCGTTGCATTCCAACGATGCAAACTTCAGAATCATATTTCTGTTTCATTTATCGTCAAAATCAATAAATTATTCGATTTTTAATCGATAAATGAAATTACTACAAAACAATAAACAAAATTTTCCAAAAATTGACAATACTTTGTTTCATGAACAAAAGAAAATACATTTTTCATGACTATTGGAAAAAATTAATTTCCTATCGCATCGATTCTCGAAAGACGACAAAATATTCGTGAAAAGGCATAAACGATTCTTGGAAGTATTAACAATGTATGCAGGCGATGTATACGGACATTCGCGGGTGCATTGGGAGGATAAAAAAGAGAAGGCGACAGGATGGATCAGAAACTTCAGAGCAGCAAGGAACTTCAGGGCAGGTTGTGCCGTCCGGTGTGTGTTCTGTTGTTAAATGCAAAACAGTACGAGGAGGAGAAACAAAATGAAAGAAAACATTGAGATGCGGTTAAAGGGGCTGTGCAATTTAGCGAGGGAATGAATCATATGGGAATAAAATAAAAAATCGACGAGAAAAGCGTCGTACGGAACGGGCAATGTGGGCATAGTGAGAGAAAAAATGAGACGTATTGGGCAGAACCCGAGCACAGGGCCGTACTATTTTCTGGGTGGGCGCAACGTACTCTTCTTCATTCCTTGCTCCGGCTGTGCCTCCAGGGCGATCCGAAAAAAAGAGGAGCCAGAAAGGAATAAAAAAAGAATAAGTATAAAAAAAAAAAAAGCATGTGTCGGTTCTGTACAACGTGAGCTGCATGGGGATGGAGAGCCCAGGTGGAAGGAAAGAGAAGAGACAGGCGCTTGCAAGAGGATGCAGTGTCTTCGTCGCTCTCGCGTGAAGTGAGCGCCACCTGCCCTCATCGAGCAACTTCTGGTGCACGAGAGGAGCACGGTGTGTCGTGCTTCGCCACTGTTATCCACTATAGCTAACCTCGCAAGACACACACGTTTCTGCGGTGCGTTTCACGTTGCATCGACGAGAATTGGGAGCGACGAAGAAGCAGCTTTTCCTTCGATGGCTCGGCACAAACAACAACGCGTTGTGTTTCTCCGTCTATAGATCTTCTGGCTCTGTATGTGTGTCTCGCCAGACCAAAAACCTCCGACGTTCTTTCTCTTCGTTCTTCGGTTTATCATCATGTATATATATTTACGTTTGAACTCAAAACTCTAAGGCTGAGAACCCTCTGGAAAGCACGTTTTGGACGAGTCCCCGGAACGTTAAATAAGACAAAGGCAACTTTCTATGATGCTGAAGTTTGCAACGTTGCAATGCAACGAAAAATATTTGTTTTTATTGATGATTCGTTCAATTTTCAATGTCATCCAAATTTTTCGACCCAATATGCCTTTCGGGAGGCAAAAATCGATTATTTTATCATCGTAATTACATTCAGCACTTGAACAATTACTTTTGCCAAAGATACAAAAGTATTCGTGGCATTCCAACGATGCAAACTTCAGAGTCATCAATTTTCTAGTATAGAGGCCTCGTCACGATCCCTATTTTACTTCCCGGACGATTTTGTGTCCAAATTTTAAAAACAAATTATTATTTCATTCGATTTTCGAAACTTTCTGCCGGAGTCCGATCCCGTTGGTTTTTATGACTCTGAAGTTTGCATCGTTGGAGTTGGACGAAAATCGTTATTATTTTCGGCTAAAATAACTATCCAAATGCAAAATGTAATTACGATGATCGAATGATCGATTTTTGCCACCCCAAAAAGGATTTCGGCTCCAAAAATTTGGATAACATTGAAAATTGATGGAATCATCAATAAAATCAAATATTTTTCGTTGCATTCGAACGTTGCAAACTTCAGCATCATCGATCCTGTTGGTTCTTTGATTTTTGTAACTTGGTGAAGTTTACGATTTAAAACCGCGAACACGAAACCGATCCCACCGATCGATGCCACATTTTTCGGTGCTACGTACGACTCTGGACGAGAGAAACGAGTGAACGACCGCCCCTCGTTCCATGTACTCAGAAAAGCTGCACACAAACATATTCCACTGGAATATCATGCCCGGGAACATGCTCACGAAGTGAAAAATCAACTTTGCTCGGGTAGGAAATTTGGAAGAAGAAATTGATGTTTGCCTTGACCTTAGTCACGAGAAGATTTCAATACCTGTCGGTGGCATGGCCCTAAGACCTTGCTCCAAAGTCCCTTCGCACCTATTGTTGCGAGTTGTGTGATGGGAATTTCCCGGGTGAAAAAATCACTCGATCGAGATTCAACCTGGCGTGTCGTAGTTTCTTTTCGAGTTTCACGATGATCGGTAAAAATACAAGGAAATTGTCGGTTATTCATAAAAGAAAAATTATATCGAATTAAGCGAAATTCAAATGCGAGAAAATTCAAGAAATCCATGTGCAATGTTGGCTGTTAATCATTAGACGATTTTTTCGTTCTCTGGAGCTTGATGTCCGAAAAAATGTCATCGATTAATAAAATGTGTGTGAATAGAATTGAAACTAATTGCGCGATCTAATTATTTTTACATGAATTTCTTCATCGCGTGAATTCTTGTAGCGAATTTTGTTTTCAAGTTGAAAAAAACGGTCGACCAGTGATCGTATACAAACAATGTATCGCGGTCGTCGATTTTGTTATGGCAAGACACAATTTTCATTGAACTCAAGTTCGCACCATTGGAGCCGAACGAAAAATATTTGATTCGCTCACAATTTTTCAGATTTTCAAAATCAGCCCAATTTTTCTTTGACATTTAGTTTTCCTTTTGTAAATAATTTTCATAGGCACGTCAATTTTCGGCTCTGCTTTCAAAGTATAAGATAAAATAGTGCATTCCGTTGCATTTAAACGATGCAAACTTGAACATCATTTCACGACTCTGGAGTTTGCATAATTGCAATGCAACAAAATTCTTTTTCACCTTTGTAAAAGATAATTATTTGAATGCGGAATGTAGTTACGATGATAAAACGATCGATTTTTGTCACCCGAAAAGCATATCAGCTCGAAAAATTTGGATGACATTGAAAAATGAAAGGATCATCAATAAAATGAAATATTTTTCGTTGCATTTCAATATTGTAAATTTCAGACTCGTCCAATAGTCGGAAAAGGGCATGTCTGCGGGAAAAATTCTATGTACTATGTACACGACTCCAAATTCTCACTTTGATTAGAGTGCATGAGTGTGCACGGTCCCAATACGGAAAGCAACGAAACTTACAGGGATTATGATAATGATAAAGACGTTACTATGCAAAGAAATGAGTCAGCACTTTTTACTCGTTAACGGCTATTTCGACGAAATTATCGAGCTCGCCGATATCATTTCGTAGGATATTTTTTATCTCGTATGGTAAATATTGTTCGTAGATGAATAGATGATGAAAAAATTGAGTCGTGAAGCCTCAAACTCATTGGATTTCCCGACTTCCTTCACACCAATAATGAGAATCGAAGTCAAGGTCAAGCGGAAGGCAATTTAGGTTTGCCGTACCAAACTGAAGATTTCGTTGAATTCAGAGACGAAAGATAGTCGAAAAATGACTCTCAAGTTTGCATCGTTGGAATGCAACGAAATTCATGTTTATCTTTGACAGAAATAATTATTCAATTACAGAATGTAATTACGATGATAAAATGATCCATTTTTGCCGTTTAAAAAGCATATTGGCCCGAAAAATTTGAATGACATTGAAAATTGAACGAATCTCCAATAAAATGAAATATTTTTCGATGCATTCCAACGTTGCAAACTTCAGCATCATATCAAAGAACGAGAACGAATAGGGAGAACGAGAGGGTTAAGGAATTTCCAAAATATTTTATGACATGCCATAACTCGAGGATATCGCGAAATGTACGAAGATTATACGTCCTGAGTGTGTATGAACCTCGTTAATGCACTAACAAATTTTCTCAGGTATACTAAATTCTAATTGTATGCGGCGTTGAGGATTGAGATCTGAACTTGGAAATTATCCGGCGGGGGTGACCATGTGGGTGTGGTAGTAAAGCCGAATATGGGGGGAAGATATCGAGAGCTGAGGAGCTTAGTTGTTGTACGGTCAGGGGTCTCTAATCCCGAGGTGCATCATCATTTGCCTCTCAAAGCAGCACGAGGGGGATCGAGCCCGTCCCAATGTACACTTCAACAGTAGGATTCCAGCGCGTTACAATGCACGAAGCATTCCACGTTGAATCACGATGTTAAAAGTGTAAATCGTCGGGGATGCAGACCATTTTTTTCTCTTTATTTTTCGTTCATAAATATTTCGGCTGTAAATTAGGCAGCAATTCGTTGGACCTTAACGAGGAGATTATCGAAAATCATTGCTTGGTGACGACGAATATTAAACAATCATTTACATTTTCGGTCTAGACAACAATTTCGATTTTATTTTCACAAACTTTCAGATTTCCCGAAATAATGGGCTTCAGAATTTCATGTTTTTCCTTCGGACTCACGTGGCTTTCACGCTCGTTTTCTAATTCAGTTCTCGTGCCCCGCGAGTCCGTTCTATCCGGCATTATTGGCGTTTCAGGATAATTAGACTCATTAATGGTGTAAGCTAGTTACTTCGAGGCATCGATTCCAAGTAACAACGAACATCGATTCAATCAACTCATTCCATTGTTTACGAATTTAAAAATATTGATTCAATAATTTTGTCTTGTTTTTCGGTTTTCAAACAAATTTTTGTCACATTTCATTTGCCTCGATCAGCTGCGACCGAAAATTCATTTGGATTCGAATTTTCTTTTCATGCCTTCTCGAAAATACTTTTCACTTTTAACTGCTGTTTGTGCAGGTTCGTTCAAACGCGTTGGCCTTTCTGGAGGTAAACAATGCGCGAATTTTCCTCACGACCTTCAGCTGTTTCGAATGAAAATTTCGGAAAATCCAACTCTCGAGGAAAACGGACCAGCGAAAAATAAATTTTAAAAACTAGAAATTGACACAAAAATTGCTGAACATTTTTGTACGCAGATGAAAGAGTTTCGAAAAGAGAAAAAGCACGCAATGAAATATTTTTCTCTCAATTGGTTTCTTTGCGAAGGCTGCGAGTGAAAATCGTCGAGAATAATTTTCCGCAATTGTTCAGCGAAATAAAGTTTGCAACGTTGGAATGCAACGAAAAATATTTGAATTTATTGATAATTCGTTCAATTTTCAATGTCATCCAAAATTTTCAAGCCAAATGTTTTTCGGGTGGCAAAAATCGATTATTTTATCGTCGTAATTACATTCTGCGCTTGAATAATTATTTTTGCTAAAGATAAAAAAGTATTTCGTTGCATTACAACGATGCAAACTTCAGAGTCATGCCTTTTGGCCTGAAAAGACTAACGTCGTAGTAATCTCAGTCAACGAAAAGAAATCGTTGGAAAACTGAGGAAGAATATGTATTAGGAAATAAAAATCGAACGAGAAAGTCAAGGTGGCTTGACAAGATTCGAGAGTTTGTAACGAAACGCCCATATAGTCCGTAGGGCGTATCGATTCGGACTAAACACTTTGGACCAAGCCGAGCCAAGAGTCCCTCTTAAGAGAAGCGAGAACCTACCGACATCGTATCAGGACCAGGAACTCGTGAAATACAATTTTTTCCAGAAAACCGACAATGTTGCTAGAACGGACATTTTTTTTACAATATTTTTCGAAAATTGTTGAATTTCTCGATGATAAAAATTTAAACTTCAACTTTTCCGATACATCGCAATTTCCATGTCTACGAAGATTCAAGAACAGCAAATTTCTATGAGAGGGTGTGTCGAACTATGCAATGAATTCAAAGTTCCCGGTATTGAAGTTTGCATCCTTGGAACGTAACGAAAATGTTTATCAAGCTGAAGTCAGCATCGTTGGAATGCAACAAAATTCATTGTTTCATTCTACTTTTTAAAAATGATGCTGAAGTTTGCAACGTTGGAATGCAACGAAAAATATTTGATTTTATTCATGATTCGTTCAATTTTCAATGTCATCCAAATTTTTGGAGCCAATATGCTTTTCGCGTGGCAAAAATCGATCATTTTATCACCGTAATTACATTCTGCACTTGAATAATTGCTTTTGCCAACAAAAAGAAAGAATTTCGTTGCATTCCAACGATGCGAACTTCAGAGTCATTTTTTAAAAGTAGAGCCAAAAAATTGTCTACAGTGTCCGCTTACGACAATTAGTTACGAATTAAATAATGAATGTCCAAGAAAAAATCCAAGCAATACAAAAAATCGAAAAAAAAACTGAGAGAAATTCTTTGACAATTTACTCCAGCGAGTAAAATCGAACGTCAAAAAAGCCAAAATTTTCACGATTTTCAACGATTCCCGTCAAATTTGAACAAATCGATGAAAATCAAAAATTCACCCCTTTGTAAAGAACTGTCAGCAGAAAACCATCGACCAGAGCAATATCGAGTAAAACACTATGAAAGCAAAACTTATCAGCGTTGGAAGAAGAAAATAAGCACCAAAAATTGGTCGAAAGAGACAAATCGACTAATCGATAAGAAACTAATTCGAGCATATTCAAAAATATTGTTTTTTTTTCCATCGTTTCAATTTCCCATACAAATATCCGAATCAATTCTGTAACGCAGTCGAGAAACCACAATTCTGTTGAAAAACTTGAAAACTTTTTCGAAAATGTTGAAGCAAACGTAAAATTTATCAATTAAAAAAAAATGTTTATTCTGAGAAAACGAAATTCTCCAGAGAAAACAAATGGACTGCCGATATTATTGTTTTGTTCGTTAAAATCGAAAAGTATTCAGTTGTTAAAAAATCGTTTAGGTTTGGTAAAAAAATCGATTTTTCATGTATATTCGATATATATATGTACTTTTTAAAGAAAGATACGGTTTATGGGGGATTAGGCGATGGCCCGGTTTAGTGTTTAGCCCCCTGGCACACGCACGCCGTCTTATCGGCTACGGGATTCGCCTCTGCCTCGTGAGACTCTCCCACTAGCCTCGTGCTATATATCACTCGGAATATACATGTGTGTTGTGTATATGTATATAGTTGTGTGCTCTTTTCAGCCCCCTTATTCTCAGCCCACTCCGGATGAATTTTCTCACCCGGCTGATGCAGTCGGTTCGAATGCATATCTATACGAGCACAAAGAGAGAGAGAGAGAGAGAGAGACACGCGCAGCAGAGAGGACAAGCAAAAGAGAGTACACATGCGCATGACTATACTCAATTCGTCGTCAACATCCCTTCCCTCGAGAGCGAAGCGCGGTTCTTACAAAACTCGTCGACAGATAAAAACGTAATCGACGAGAGAGCGAGCAACGATAATGTGTATTTTATCCTCGAATTCGTCAATTTGTTTCGGAACGGGCACGTTAATAAAAAAATAAGTAGGATTCGATGTTATCGCGCATCTGTGATACTTGGAAGCGATTTCCGAACTTTTGTCGATGGAATTAATCGTCACGGGATATTACGTTGCGAGTACAACACGAAAAAAAAACGAGTTTTCTTGAAATGGTACAAAATTTCTACGAAATTTCTTCAACTCCAAGGATTATTGCCTGTCATTGGAATTCTTTTGAGCAGCTCGCTCGATTCGAAAGAAATATTGAAGGCTACGTGATCGCTACTCTAACCTATATATTTCGTTCTTGAACGAAAAAGTACGGACAGCTCGTCTAGATCTACGTCTTTATATTTATGTATGTGTGCATGTTCGTGTATATATGTATTTTTTTTTTTTGCTCATACCGTATGGGGTAACACTCCCGCGTTGCAGTCATTGCACGACGTTTATTTTAGCGTACCCACAAAGCTTTTTCTCCCACTGTCTATCTCGTCGTTTCCGTTGAAATAAAAGAAAAATAATCAGCAGAAATGATATGTAGTCTCGTGTGTTTTGTGCGAAAGCAAGCATTAACTGAACCGAGAATAAAACGAGATGGTTTCTTTTTAAGAATTCTCTA
This sequence comes from Diadegma fenestrale, assembly GCA_037043255.1. Lineage (NCBI taxonomy): Eukaryota > Metazoa > Arthropoda > Insecta > Hymenoptera > Ichneumonidae > Diadegma > Diadegma fenestrale. The sequence continues at coordinate 12,715,360 of CM073309.1, read as the reverse complement.
CATGGCCACTGCTGTATCACCCTTTTTTGTCGATTACGTAGAACTCATAAGATCGCGTTTAATCGAACGACACGAACGAGAGAAAAATATACAGATCCACAGGCGGAGTGACGAGAGACAGAATTATGTATGGAAAGTAACGCACGCACGCACGCACGACACATACGCATACACGCGAGTGCTTGAGCGATTGACGTTTATCGCACACCACCGAGTCAAGATGCGCCTCCGACGACGGCGCGGGACGGACTGAAGCGAGCACGACAAGCAATAGTGGAGGGGTTCGAGGAGACAAACAGCCGAGAGAGGTCGCGCGGGGGTTGGCTACAGCGGAGACGACCATCGCGCCACAGCGGCAAGACACACAACCGAAGCCAATGACGTATTAAGAAAATCTCCAAACCCTTCACACACTATTGAATTTCAATGTTTTATTGTTTATTCTACAATTTTTCTTTATTTTCCAATTGCTCATGAAACAAGACGTAGTAAACATGTTCTCTTGTCTCCGAGACAATCAATCACATCGTCTATTCCAAAAACTCTCGAGTACATTGAGTGCGACGATAAAAATTGCGTAACTTTTATTCGTTATTATATATCCCGCATGTGCACCCAACCGACCAAACCAAAACCGCTGCAAATAGATTTTTTACTAAGAATGAATATGGCAATAGCGTCGATGATTACGAACGTAAATTCTCTTCGATAAATTGATGCGACCAAACCGAATTTCGATCACATAACAAGGCAGATTAATTACAAAATGGAATTTTAATGAAAGTGGCACTGACGAATGTGAAGACGAAGGCCAAATTTGATTCATCGAATGTAAACTTCATTTTTTTAATGAGTAAACAACCGTTGTTCCCATCCGAATGAATCGCACGTGTCATTTACAAAAAAAAAAAAAAAGACAGTTTTGTCCAACACCCAACATGGCTTCAAACCCTATCCGGCGTTATTTTGTTTCAACCCAAAGCGAGAGTTTCCACTGCCACCGACAGGTGGTTCGCGCAATACAATCGCATCACAAAGTTCCATGCGTTACGGCATATCAAAAGTGTATTCGTTGCTCACTATTCTCGCGTGGTAGGCCAACACGGTGCCCGCTTAGAAAAAAAAATAAAAATCAACATAACCCCACATTTTCCATACTCGACACACCCCTGCGAACGTCACTATTCACGCGACAAGTGAGCAGAAGTGTCTTTGCACGGGTGGCTCCATTTTGAAGAATCGGTATAAAATACGATTCTTGAACGCAGCGTTGAAAACCGAAACGATTTTATCCTCCGAAACGCAGTCAAGATTCCAAGAAAAAAGCAACTTGTTCCCAAAATTTTTAAGCAACGGACACGTGTAACGAACGAAATAAAACCAAGGTTTCTTTTATTTTTACGATCTAAGGCAAGTGTTGCAACAAAACAAATATTTGACCGTGTTACTTACGCTGAACACGTGTTTTCTACTGATAAAAGCCGAGCTCACATGTACGAAGGGAAATGGTTGATGTTTACCATTGGTGCGTTTCCAAAAAGTTACTGTGTGTGGCATAATTTCGTGGTAAAACGTCCGGTTTCGGAAAAACTTGGCCAGTTCAATCGAGAATTGGAGTTTTTTTGGTTACATGCTGACGTAAAATTCGTTCGTTCCAAAGTTTCGCAACTTTATACTTTCAATAATGGCGTTCAGTCTCGTGTTTTGCTTTGCTGCGTTTTTCCTCGGATTCGTTGTGATATTTATTTCCTGTAAAATATCGCGTTCCCATAATGGAATCTATCGTTTCGTTTTGACGTGACGAAAATATGTTAACGCAGTAATTGTTAGTGAAATTTTCTCGTGATGTGTGCTCGGTGATGTAGGCCATGCGGCGTAAACAATGTTGCACGCAATGTAAAATACTGAACCGCTGATATAACGTGGTCGTATGATTTATAAATATAATCGAGTGTATGTTTAATGATTAGATGGCGGAAGGGGTTTGATTTATAAGTTATCAGTGTGCTAGCGGGTGGGTAGCAAAATAGTCTCGTAAGACACACGGACAGAGGGAGAGGGACGGTGGCATAGGGAGATACGTGTTATCTGGAAATGATGGTGTGAGTGTGCGTGTACTCGGAGAGGGGAAAGGCCTATCAGACTGGCCTGGGGGCCCATGGGGGTTTAATATTACGGAACGACGAGAGAGCGAGGGCGGTCGAGTCACGGGCGCGATATAGAGAGTGAGCTTACGGCGGTCATAGAGAGCGAGGCGTAGCGGAGATATAGGGGCGAGCGGTTGCGAGCTCCCGACGAGCGCACGAGGGAGTGCCGCTGCCGCGGTGGATCGGGGATCGCTGCTAGAGCTGCGTCTTCCACTATACCATGTATGTGTGAGTCTCGAGATATGTGTGTGAAGGAAGGATGCTGTGGGGGCGACCCGAAAGGACTTTCAAACGAAATAGACGAAGGATTTCTCGGCGTGTCGACTTCAAGAAGCGCGGGGGCACATTGGAGGGAAATATCTCGAGAGGCTTTAGAGTGTTCCGTTGCTCTCTCCCATGCAAACTCGTGGCTATGACTCGCTCTCTAGTTCCTTCAGAAATCACTGGCGACTCAGTCTCCGACCGAGAACCCCGCCCAAGCTCGTCCAGTCGTATACATCGTGCTATACGTAATGAATATATGTTTCGATGTATCAACGCGTCAATATGTATTTGTGTATACATATGCATGTGACATTCCGCAGTGACGATTAGCTTCGTGACGATTCTTGCCACTTAACAGAAAGAGTGGGCAGCACTCGTCAAACGCCAAGTCTGCAGCGCCCTCTCTTCCACGTCTTATGTATCAACTAACCTCAAACCAATGAAAACGGCCGACCAACACACGCCAATTCTATATACTTAATTCTACCAAATATATGTAGCTCGTATGTTCCGGTACATGGACTCGGCCATGTACTCTCTGTATATATGTAAATGTCCACATGTATACATTAGTTTTCGTTGGTAGTTCTATATACGTGTCTTGCCTGCAACGTATCTAGATCGACCCTTGAGCCTCGGAGTCGAAGAGCTCCCTCGATACCCGGAGACACAAGAGAAGGCCAGAGGGTTTCTCTCGTTATGGGCCTGAGGGCCTCTCCTCTGCTTCTCCTAATATATATACCATCGCTACGTAACCTATACATATGTCTGAGCTTATTCGCCGTTTGGATACGTAACCTGCAATGATAAATCCCCTGGTTTAAGGGTCTTACTCTCAGATTATGCCGACTCTACCAACGAAATATCGATTTTCAGCTACGACTCTCGCAGCTGCGATGCTACATTTCGCGATACTCTGCAAAAGGCACGTGTCGAATTGTTTTGGAGGTGCTTTTTTTTGTTTCATATATTCTCGGTTTATTTTTTCGTTTTAACGGCCTAGGGCTGTTTTATTCTCGGGCCTCATCACACCTAACCAAACTTCAAGTCCTATTTCAACTTCTCGTCTTTCTTCAAGACTCCAATCGCATTGAAGCTTCTGCTCCAACGTCGTCGAAGTAAATCCCATTGGATCGTGTTTGAGTTGGGAAAATTGAGTTAGTGGCGCCGTCTAGCAGACTGCTCCGAACTACTTTTGTTCTTTTCCTCCAGCGAGCTCGTCTCGTGCTTTTGGAAAGTAACTCCGAGCATTACGTTTTTATATATATGCAAGGTTTTTAAATGCCACAGTCGAATTATGCTCGTTCGACGTTTCGAAATTCGGCTCTCACCCGTTACGATCATTTAAATAAGCTTTCATTTAGATCTATTCGTTAGAGCGACGGATTTCGTTTCCCACTATCGTTTTTTCTCACGTTGGAAAAAAGGGGACATTTGTCCTTGTCCTCGTCGACGAGCGTTACCTCGAAATCCCCTTCTTCGGCGGTCGCCATGAACGCGATGGAGAAGTGAAATTTTTGTGCGTGACTGTTATCTTTGTTTCACGCAAGTTTAGTTATAAAAGAATCTAAACGAACGCGTTATTTTTTTCTCATTACGACGAGAGTTTTTGTGATTCGTGTGCCGTTCCGCGGATGCGGGTTCCGAATTGAGATTTGAGAACACGATATCGAACGATCCAGAGACGGGAAATTTGGAACGTGAAATCGCGACGATGAATTATTATTTTTGCACAGGTCCGAGTCATTTTCAAGGAAAATACGTTTCGTTTTCGAATTGCCATCATTTTCACCCACAGGCCACTGGTTTGTCGTCCCTGAGCCAACGATATTTCCGAAAAGAAATTTATAATCGTATAGGGCTGTAGGATATAGATGCGGGCAGTCAAGAACAACTTCTCGTATACGCGCGGCGCGTTATTACTTTTGCATGGAAATGGTGAATTATATTCGCCTTCTTTTTTTCGTCAACAGCTGGAGGGACGAGGGTGAACTGTGCGAGTTTGAACAAGGCTACGAATGAGAAAGGCCTCCTTCTCCGCTCTCGCTGTTTATTTCGCAAAGTCGTGTGTGCCAGGCATACCCGCATGTGAACGCAACGAGGGCTGCGCGGCCCCTTATCAATTGAAAAAATTTGTAATATCGAGGGGTCCGAACGAAGCATCGTCAAGAGCGAAAGGGGTTTAGAAGACCGAGTGTAGAAGAGGGGGAGAATGACGGAACTGGGAATATACGCTCGGCCCGAAAATTTTACGTTATATATACCACGAACATTTACGCTCACCTCCAAATTCATAAGGAATAATTAACCCGATTTAGAACTTCGAAAAACCTTTTTTTTTTAAATTAGATACGCGGACGCGGAGCGAACCAAGATTTCCGTTTGAACGAAATAATTGACAACGGGAAAAACTGCATACTCGAGAAACACAAAAACGTCTCGTTCTCGAAACGTTCGGTCTCTGGTTCTCGTGCACGCAAAATTTGTCACAGAAAACACGAATTTCATGTAATCAAGAATACAATTTTACGCAAAAAATAGGGTTATAAGCTCACGAACACGTTTTTACGGGAGCGAAAAAGTTGCGGGTCGATATCAGCGGAATTGGATTTTATTTCGTTACAGCGTTTGAAGATTTTGGAGTGGCGATCGTAGAGAAATTTCTGATTAAGCAGAATATATCGTTGTTGGGTATTTTCGAAACGTGTGAAACGGCAACGGCGTGGAAATATAAATGAAAATTGACAGGAGCCAGGGTGCAGGTAAATGTATGATTCGGCACTGGGTGAAGCTGCCAAGACGAAGCGAGCGAGCGCGGGTGTCAGGGCAGGTTCACAGCTACACAAAAGCTTAGGGGTGTATCTGCAAAAGCAATCAAGAGAGGGGGGGGTTAGAGCGACGCATGCGTAGAAGGTGGGCGTCATTGTGCTCTTTTTTCTTTTCTCCACGACGTTCCACACGACATATACATATATACGTATGATAATGAGAGTCTGTTGACACTAGCAACGCAAGTAGGGACGCCGGCAACAAAGTTGTTCGTCTCAAATTCATCGCAGCTGCGTTTCCTCTTTCATTCTCGTCCCGGCACCGTTTTTTCCACTCTTTTCCGATCCCCAACGTTAAATTCTCAATTATCCTCAATATAAAACACGAAAGCTAGTTTACGAAGAGCTTTAAATAACAAAAAACGAAGATAATAGAATATGAGGAATGGGTTTGAAAAATAAGGGAAAAACCGGCTCGTTCGTCGGAGCAAAAAATGAATATCTTCCAGAATACGTCCAGAGCGACACCGCGACGTTGAGTGTGGGAGAAAATCAACTGGCTCTTCTAGCGCGACAAGTACAGAAGATAAAAAGAGAAAGAAAAAAACAAACTCAGCTGGTGTTTTGATGCAGCGTGGTTCAGGGATGGCGCTGCGGATCGGCAAGTCCCCCAGGGCTGGTTGAAAAAGGGGCAACGTAACGGAGCGAAAAAAAATGTCGGCGTATTCGAAATTCTTTTTCTGCTATCGCGTGTTCTGGGGTGAAAATCGAGTTCGTAAAACTGCCTCTCGGACATGTTCCGTACGCGTGTGTAATGAAATCATAGTAGGGGGTCTACGATACCCCTGTGAATCTAGATTATTTATGTTTTTCTAAGTCGTGAGATTCTTCTATCGTGAAAAAAACTGTGAAAAATGATTCTGAAGTTTGCATCGTTGGAATGCAACGAAATTCTTTTTCATATTTGGCAAAAATAATTATTCAAATGGAGAATTCGATTGGGATGATAAAATGATCGATTTTTGCCACCCGAAAACGCATATTGGCTCGAAAATTTTGGATGACATTGAAAATTGAACGAATCAACAATAAAATAAAATATTTTTCGTCGCATTCCAACGTTGCAAACTTCACCATCATTGTATAAAAGCTAATGAGATGTTGATATCGGAAGAAAACATTCAATTGCTCCTGTTTTTATGTGTAATCCTGATAATCCTGATTATTATTCGTCATTGTACGTTCTGTTCGCTCGTGAAGTTTCAAACCAAGTCTACGTTACGAATGAATATTGTTTTGCCTGTCTCAAAGACGTTGAAACCTCCATTCTTCATCTTTCTCCGTTGCGCGACGTAACTACATGGGGCTTCGTTAATTTTCGAGCTGCCATTGTGTATCGAATTTCTCCGTCCCTTATTCCTACTGGATCATCATCATTTTTGTGTAAGAATGTTCCTTACATAATAATGTCTTGACGCAATAAAACAATTTCAATGACTTCCCTTGCTATTATGTTTCTCATCGTGTGGAACAATGATCGAGGGATCTTCAGAATTTCAGTTGACAGTCCGTCAGCTTGAACGCGACAGAAAATTCCGATCAACAGAAACGACAGCATTTATAAATTATTCGTTTTCTAAACATTCGTCTTGGAAACTTTTGGTCAATTTCAACGATTCTCTTCGTCAATGGGCATTTTACGTATGGGTCGAGAAGTTTTTCTTAATACCACGAAATTCTTTTAAGCAACATTCCACGAGCTTTTGCGTCGGGAAAGTGAATAGATTTTAAAAAAAACGTGTTTTGCGACACTAGTAGATCGAAGCATACTCCACCTTCGCGCAATCGTCCTCTCCATTGCTATCTGAAAAAGTATGCAACGCAATGACTCTGAAGTTTGCATCGTTGGAATTCAACGAAAATCGTTTTTATCTCCGGCTAAAATAATTATCCCAAAGCAGAATGTAATTACGATGATCGAATGATCGATTTTTGCCCCCCCCCCCCCCCCAAAAAGCACGTCGGCTCGAAAGATTTGGATAACATTGAAAATTGATGGAATTATCAATAAAATGAAATACTTTTCGTTGCAAACTTCAGCATCATATTGCAACGCAGTGTGATTTCCGTCTATACAGATACAGGCATCGATAGAAGCCTGGGTCAGGAAGACCCAGTGTGCATACTAGAGTAGCAAAAACATAAGTATACGAAAGGTTTATGATAAACTTGTCGGGCTGATATTTTCGGGTACTGCGTATCGAAATAGCCTCGAACGACAGTTTTCATTGATTTCAATTGAAACACATTTTGAAAGTAGTTTCACTCGGTTGGGGAAGACGCCGAATGTTTAATGAAAACAATGGAGAAAAACAAAAAACATGAGCGTGATCATGCATCGGAAAATCGCAGCTGATAAATAAATTCCCTACATTTGCTGAGTGCGGTGCTGCCCTCTGTACGTTATCGATGTCGCGACTCAGTTCGCGGCTTGGTCAAAAAATGCTGCTTTCGCAAATGTTTTGTTTTATACTAAAACCAATAAAACTATTTTTACTACGAATTGAAATTGGATGGTCAGCGTTTGCAGAAAATTATATTCTCACCAGTTCAATAAATTTCGAAAAAACGAACTGACCAGCCGATTGCTCGATAAATTGGAGTTGTTGAAACTTAAATATCGCTCGAATTGGAGAGACTGAGAACCCGGCACAATTGACAACTCGTTTTGTGCAGGCTCCGGTGTCCTAATAGCGTGTGACATTTTTATAGATTGAGCCTAAATTGTTGAAGCTGCGGCGCGAAAAACGAAACAAAATGGTTGAGGAATGATGGACTTTTTGCGTACATGCTGAATGTCAGACACGGGCCTATTCGAACCCAAGTGCACAAACGTAGTTTAATGCCATCGTAACAAAAGGTTAATAAATTCGTGCATTCCGCATAAAATTGGCACATTTTTTAAAATTAATAGCCATGATTAGTGAGAAAAAATTGAATAGATAAATGAATTGGAATGCTGTTTTTAAATGACGACGAAAAGACCTGCTTGCTGCAGCGAGACTCGAGACTTACCGGCAAATATCGTTTGTTATTCGTTGCGGAGCAACCTGAGAGGAGGAAAACGAGAGAATATAACGAATGAAAACGAAAATTTACGGTAAAATTCATCGATAAGAGAGCCTCGAGGGTGACGAAATAAACGCACGTATATATGTAACGCGGTCTTTTGCAGCACAGTTGTGAGTCAGGAGGTTATGTTAGGCAAAAATCCCAAAGCGAAAAACGTCGAATAAGCATGGTAATTTATTTATATACAGATAAAATATAGTGAAAGATAGAGACACACACGCACACTTAGTATTTTTCGATATATCGATGTATCGTATTATTCTTAACATAATATATTTGTTTTATTATTCATTTGCGAATGCTTAGCACGTGCGCTCGTTACAACTACGTATAATGTATATATATTTATATAAAAGAGACAACGCGTGCATATACACATATACACTCTTTCGTTTCCTATTTTGAAAAGTGAAATATATATATATATGGTAATACAAAGAAGTTACAGAGGCTAAAGGTATTATTTGTGTAAAATCGCACGTCCTTTTTTGCGTGTGCGAGGCAGGAGAGACGAACGTGGCAAATGTTCTTCGTGCGCAAGCGACTATTACATTATAATGTATATTTATATGTATATCCTTTTTTTTCTGAGACGTGCGTGCATCCTCCGTAATACATCGGGACTATATAAAGTATTTGTATTCGTGAAAGAGAAAGACGAGAAAAATGAAAAAAAAGGAAGAGAAATAACAAAAAAACCGACAAAATCAAACTGACGCTAAACAGAGATAGATGGAATGAAAGGAAATGTGGAGTGGGGGGGGGGAGGGAGATGGAAGGAGAATAAAGGAATCGTGGGTGGAACGAAAAGCGTATCGTAAGGGCAGATACGAGTGCGAGAGGGGACGGGACATTGTGTGGAGCGACGACGAGGAGGAAACGTCGGGTGGGAGCGAAAGGAATACGGACCGAGAGTAACAGAGGGAGAGGGATAGATTGTGAAATATACATTAGTATATATACGTGTGTAACGCAGCTTGGAATACTGTCCGATTGGAAAGGAAAGGCGATATAATACATGTACACATGGGGTTTTTTTTCTTGTTGTTTGTTTAATTGCATATAAAAATGATTCAAGCCCAGAACAACCAGGAAACAACTCGTTCGGTGATGAGTCTACCCAAGCCATGAACGAGAATTAAGCTTTACTTTATTATTTTCAGCGTTATAATCGTATATTACTTTGTAAACTAAAAGAGACAAAAATTATTATCAAAGTTTAAAAAAGAAGGAAGAAAAAAAACACACACAACGAATAAGAACGAGAGTAAATATTGAAGACAGCGTTTTTTTTTCTTCTGTTTTTGGTGTGCTTTTTTTGTGACGAGAAAGACGATAACTTCGTTCTTTCACTTGCTCTACTTTCGAACCAGTATCGTTTTTCTCTCTAACATGTAATCAAAATATCTAAAGATATATACGAACATATAGTTTATATATTGATAAATATATATTTATATGTACGTATATATTTGTGTACGAACACTGTATATTTTATTTGATTTTTGACATAAATGTATTTTCGGGGTAGGAAAAGCTTTTCCTACCTTTAGCTGTGACTTATTCTGCGTGCGTGATTCGCGACGGCTCTCAGGGGCGGCTTCATAGCGCGCCCACAGAGAGAAAGACAGAGACAGAGACAGAGGAGAAACAACGTCCGAGAGCAGAGCTTGTTTTGCAAAACGATTCTCTCACACGAGAAAGAGGGTCGTGTTTGTTGAACTATTTGCCAAAAGTAACGAAATAATAATAATAATAACAATAGTAATAATAATAATAATGAGAACAAGGAATAATAAGAATAATAATGGTAAACAAGAGTTCGTCCTCTCAAGACGAACGGCCGCGTACTGCTTGTGCCACACTGTGGTGAAACAACACTCGATTCGATTCTCTTTACACTCGCTGTTGTTCGTAAATGTTGTTACGCGCATGCGCCTCCTATTCTCTACCTCTGTCTCACTCGTGACAAATCGTCGACCCCACCCATATACATCGCGCTCGTAGAAGGCCCTCTGAGCTTGCCTCTTTGTTCACTCGGTGGCGCTAGTCTCTGGACAATGTTTTTTAGTTATGTGCCTATACGAGCGTCTTTATGTTTCCCCACCCGGTATTATAACCACAAAAATCCATTGACTCTTTTTTCCGTCACTTGGTAAAATGGCTCGCTCGGTAAATTTTACGCATATGATTGTTATTTTGTTATATCGATGTCTCTCTCACGTTTTCAGCCTTTTGTCATGATAATATTATGTTCTTGACGTCGGATTGGTTAAACACGCAACGCGTCATAAATAAATATAAAGACGGACAGAAATAAAGACAAGTACAAAGCTTTGTAGAAATTGATGATGAATCATGAAGTCTATCTCCATTCCCGACACTTGCTCCGTTCTTCGTGACGAAAATACATCGATGACTTTTGCAGTAGCAATCTCAATAGAATGTATGTTGATTATAGCGCGAACTGTAATTTTTTTTATTTAATTCTCACTTGATCGATGGCTCACAATGTTCTATTGCATTTATTTTCTATCAATTTGTTTTTTTTTTTTAAACTACTTTGGTGAATCCACTAAAACAGCAGACAGTTCACGACATGCTGTCTTATTTCCTGAGGTTATACATCACTAAGCTCGCAAGGGAGGGGATAAAAGAGAAATAAAATTTTGTTCGCAGTGCGCAAATTACGATGCGGAATCTTTTGTTTGCTGTTTTTTTTGATAATTTTTTTCTTCGCGTATCAACGCGAGCTCATCATCATGAGACAATCGCGTTCGTGCAAAAAACCGACCAACGGACAATATACAAGAGAATATATGTTTTTCTCTTGTATCACGAATGTGTCGACTAACCGCGCGCCGCGATGATGATTAGGAGAAAACCAATTTTGTGCATTGGTCTGCTCTGCTTCTGCTGCTGCTGCTGCTGCTCTCGGCAACGCAGCATGTACGTGCGTAGGAAAAACACACGGGCGCGCGCATTCAAACAAAGAGAGGAATAACGAGGCTTTAAATAGAGCAACAGAGGGAGAACGAGTCAACGATCGGGGCGACGCAGAGAGGAAAGACGGAGAATACCACAATCATAGGATAACTCGCATGTTTTCAGGCTGGAATAAGCACGGCGTTCACGACGAGAGGGCTCTGGCAATGTGAACTACGGACCAATCAGCGTTGAGGGGGGTTCCGGATCGTTATGAGCAATAAAAGTGTTTATCCAATGCAATTTCGTTATTATTAGTAATAAAGAAAATCTCAAAATACATGAATAATTATTAAATTCGGGTTTCCGCAATTGGTTTTTCAAAATTTTTCAATAAAACGCTCGTTCTCGATGGTTTTAACGAGGATTATCGAAGTTTACCGAAAGTAGCCGAGAGAGGGAGGCACAAGATTGGCCGAGCCGAGGTCACACGAATCCCAGCGTCGTTTCTTATTGGACCGAGTTTCCCGTTGTTACATATGACTCGCTCGGGAAGGGAGAAAAATAAAGAGAGAGGGCAAGAGCGAGATGGAGAGAAAACGATGCTCCCTAATCCTTTGACGTTCACGTAAGCTAGCGCGAGGCTCTGCATGACAAAGGCAAAAGCCCAGTGTAAGAGGAAGGTTGTCTCGTGCGAGAGAGAAGAACAGGAAGGGAGCTCCGAGTGTGCGAGTGTTGGATTGACAAATATATTAACACGCTACGCGACGGCTTCAGTCTAACGGAGACGTTTGAATATAAATCGCAGATAGTGAGGTGAGAGGAGAGGTTTCAAACAGTGAGAGAAGGATACACCGAGAGGAAGGAAATTCAGCAGCAGAGAGAACGAGGAGCGCAGAATTGAGAATCGCGTGATTTAAAAGATCGCTCAATTCTCGAGGATACGCTCGCACAGTTTGTGATCAAATCGGAGTGGAGGTGAAAGCGAGAACATTCATCGAAATATATTAAATCGTGTTAACGGTTTTTAATAAATTCAAATATATATATATATCTATATATATATAAACATCGCGTACTGTATCATTCAGTTGTAATTTCCGAGAAAAAAATAACGTATCCAACGTTTCATAACCCATCGAAAGAAGCCGCGAATAAAGTGAAACAACAAAGCACGAAATATCAAGAGAAAATAAAAACAAACAGTACAACTCGTAAGTTTTTCGCGCGCGTGTTCGTGAGTATCGGTGAGCTCGATTTTTCGTTTTTCTTTTCATTTCTCCCCCTCGTTTCGGGGGGTCTGAAATTTCGAGCTGTTTTCTTTCGATACTCATCCATACCGGATGTGCGAGAGAGCTAGAGCTACGGGATAATCCAGCTGGTGCCGAGGTATAGAAAGAAACAGCGATATTCCGAACGTGGGGGATCTTCGAACGGTCGGAAAAGTGGGAGAACCGCGGAGGTTAGTTGCGTGCTTCGAGTCGTGAAAAAATAAAACACAAACAAGACGCGAGCGGCCATCTTGTGATTCCAGCTGTGCTAAAAAAAACTGCGCGTGTACATCCGAGTGGGAGAAATAAAACCATCGACTTTGCTTAGTTTTTTTTTTACATACACAATCTCGTTTATTACGGTTAAAATAGCAAATTACATTTGCGCAATAACGAAGAAAGTGTCGCTTTGAAGAAAAGATTTTCTTTTTAAATTAAACTTTCGTATCCGTGAAACTTAAACACCGAGAATCGAGGCTTCGACAACGGCAGTCAGCGCGAAATTCAGTCGTAGAGAAAACTGTGTTAAGAAATCCGTTGTACCTGACGGTCGACGAATGTGGCCAAATTTTTATTACGACAGACACCACATCGGCTTATCGACTACGTCACGTGAAAAAAACTTAACGATATCAAGGTAGCATCATCCAAATTGCGATAATCTCAACGATTATCCTCAAACCTTATTTTACGTTACGCTACCTCTGCCCAACTCCAACCGTCTCGTTTATCGAGATTATTGCGCAGTTAGACCCGTCACTACAACGCCATTCTCCATTTTACTCAAGAAACGCGCCACTCAAAACAATCACGGTACTTTTGGAAAGTTATCCGGTACAACACAAAGTCGTAAGTACACCACGTCATCTTCCCATTTTTCCGTCCATTATTCTTATTTCATCATTTTTCACAGCACCAAAAAACTATTCTATAAAAAAAAAACAAAAAATCCCGTAACATTGACTCGTTTCCGTGCCGATTGAACTTTCAGCGCGTTTTCTTCCCTCTCCACTCGGTTTTTCCACCGTCAATTCAATATTTATTCATATTATGGAAACGATTCTAAAAAATTCAAATTTTCAATTCAAAACGATGAAAAAAATTGTATCGAAACGACAGAAAGATCATAAATATTTGTATCCAAGTGGCACCAACCAAATTTTCACAAATCTCTTTCATAATTTCGATCCGTTTTTATACGAATCGACATTTTTTCTTTTCCACAATAAAAAATTCAAATCTCACCCATTTCTCGATAATTTCATCCGGATAATTGATCCGAGGCAATTGATTCATAAACAGGCAAGATTTCTATCAACATTTTGTTTTTCACGTCGAGTAACGACGCTAAAATTTTCATCTGCACAAAGCGGCTGAATTTTTAACGCGGAAAATTTTCTTATTCGAAATTCCATCCATTTTTCAAGGTTTTTCGATGTTTCTTGTCAATTTTTTCTTTCGCTCGGAGAGAATGATGGTCTGAAAAACTTTTGAGTCAAAAAATGAGTTTTTTTATTTTTTTTTATATTTCAAATGTTTAACGTTGGAAAAAGATTTTTGTCCCGATCGAATTTTACAGGGAATGAATATTTTTATGGACGACATTGTATCGTTGGAGATGAATAAAAAATTTTTTTTTTTTAGGTATTTTTTAGATTCTTGAATTTGCTTCAATTTTTCTTTGACATTTAGTTTTTTAGTCGAAAAAATTTTCATAGACGGACACTGAGCTCTAGATTTTGTCTTTGTGCGTCAAAATCATTAAAAATGAATCGTTACGTAAGATTTTTTGTTTGCGGACAATATTTTATCGCGAGATCAAATCTCAAATTTGTTAAATTCATAAAGAGACGCACTTTTAGTAAGAGAAAAAAAAAACATGAAAGAAATATTGGATTTCTTTGTGTCTCGATAGTTTTTTGTTTCGTCTCAGTTGTCCTGCGGATCAATCGCGATTGCAGCGAATTGATTAGTAGTGTTTTTGTGCTCCTGTTGTCCGACAGAAAAGAGCCATCACGAGTACCGAAGGACAGCGTCATCGGTGATACGAGTTGGTTCGTTGAATCATCATCAAGCGATATCGAGTCGATTAGCAAGCCGAAAGAGACTGATCACAATGACGAATTCAGCGCCCAAGATGAGCGACAAGGTGGAGAGGCACGGTTCGCCAAACAACAACGGCGGTAAGCGACAACAAAATAATAGATCGGCGTCGATAAGAACAACGACGTATTTCTCGAGCACCGCGAGTGCCGGTAGAAACAACAACAGCAACCACAGTCCAAACCATAATATGAACATGATTAACAACAACAACATAAACAATAACTCGACGAGAAATACGAACGGACGTATGAGCTGCAGTCCACCGTGCAACAACGCGCGAAACACGAGAATTTCGCCCTCGAAAAGCATGGACTCGCAAAGTCCACGGGGAAGTCCGACAAGCAGCTTTTACGCTGGTGCAAAATTTTCGGAGCCACCTTCGCCCGCGAGTCTGCCAAAACCACCGAGTCATTGGACGACGAGATTAATGACGAGTTGCAAACAGTCCGAGACTTGTTGCAACATATCGAATCATCTCAAGATGATACTCAACGTTCAAGCTTGATAAATTTGTGCGAGGCACCTGAATCGTCGATTCGATAGCGTCGAACGCCCATCGATCATACGGCACACGAGGAGTCTAACAACTAACTAAAAACGGAACATGCTTGATGGACATTCAGGTACGACGATCTATCGGTAGTAATAATAATCGTTACGCGCGGAACAACATGCACGGAGTCGATCTCGAACTCGGTGATAGTTTCTTTTATTTTTTCCTTCATTCATCGTCCCACCTAAATTTCAACATCGTCATTATACCATCAAGAAACTAAATCAAAGACAATGTTCCGAATGGTACCTCGTTTTTACGACCGAAGCGCCGATTTAATGGAAAATCAACATCGAACCAGCCAAACCAGCAAATAAATAATCAAGAGTGGACAAAGAAGTCGCGCCCGATGGCGCATATCCCGAGTATTTCCGTATGTGTGAATGTCTGTGTGAGTGCCTGTGAATTTATGACGGAAAGCACACCATTGACTCTCGTTACGCGAAAGAACGCGAGCGCTCTTTCTTCACAAACGTCACGAACGATATTTCAACGTTAACCAACTATCCGAAACCCTGCGGGTTTTTTAATCGCGCATTCGTCGCTTTTTCCAGAGCCAATAAAACAAAATCAACAACAAATACGATTGATCCTCGAAAACTCGTGCAAAAAGTTGTCCGATCAAAAGGCTCGACTATCGAGTCACTAAATCCCACAACATCTACCAAATTTGCCGTGGTTTTACGAGAAAACAAAAACATTTCGCTCGAATGCAGTTTATCTTTTTCGTTACGTTGAACAATTATATCGTGTGCGTCGTGTATAAAGTTGTAAACATACGTAATTTAAGATTATTCGTATTATTCAAAAAATACATCATCCAAATAATAATAGTAATAATAATTCAATTATTATATTACTATTATTATTTCGATCACACACAAAATGCAAACATGGCAACAAAAAACGTATAAATTCTCAAACCCTCAAACACACGCGCGCACACTCGTACATGCAACACACACAAACACCCACACGAAACATTAAATCACAACACAAATCACAATGAGGAGTCGAATTTTTCGTGCCGTCCAAAAATTCCGTGATGCTGTCCGATCCGGGGACGCACACGAGAAATTTGAAAGCCGCGCGATCATCGGATTCGACCAACTTTCCCATTTTTTTACCATTTCGAAAAAGTCTTTTTTCTTTCTTTTTCATTTAAATTCGTTTCGATACATTGAACGTGCTGCGACTTTCGGCTCGGAGCTAAAAATCACATACCAGATCAATGATTAAAACAAAAAAAAGACACATTTTTTGCTGAAACGCCAGTATCGAGACTCGCTGGAATGAGATCTCATTATATTCGTCCGGAATATTCTTTCGTTCTTCTTTTTTCATTTTCATGCATTCTCGACTTTTTCTTTTGCCAAGTTTTATCGACTCTCAACCACCTTCACATGTTTCCCGATCTTTGGTCCAATCAGAATACAAAGATTCATTAATTCGTCAAACGATTAACAGGGATTGGAAATTTTCAATTATCGACCAGGAGTTTAAGTCTTGAAAAAAGTAGTTTGAGGTGTACAGGAGTGAAATTTAGTTTCTTTTGTTTTTCTTCGTAACGAGGTTGTAAAGATCTCGAGGGAATTAAGCGTTTCGTTTATTTTTCTGGGCGACGATTTTCGAGAGATTTTCTTGCTTCTCAAAAATTGTCCCGACAAGGAAATCGAGAGTATTAGGGAACCGAATTAACAAAACAATGTTGGCTCGGATCGATTGTCACTAAACTTATGAAACGCTGTACCAACTCACGCAATTTTCTCACTATTTGGACGAGGTGGTGAATATAATATTATTGTTATTATTATTATTATTAAGATTATTATTTCTTTTTAAGTTAAACTTAACGGGTGATCATCCGGCGAAAGTATATAAATGTCTGTCTATATAAGTCGCGATTTACGAATATACACAAACATTTATATTTCTCCCTTTCGATCTGAAGCGATTTAAAACCATTTTTTTCTTCTTTTCTTCACTTTTTAACTTTAAATCGTAGGTATCCGAAAATAATGGCGAATTTCATAGAGACCAGAGTTATTATTCAAATGACAGAGTGCCAGTTATGTTCCAGTTAATCCCCCCCCCCCCTTTTTCTTTTTTTTCTTTTTTATACTGCAATTGTTCACGAATACGTGTTCTTTACCAGGGAGGCTCATTCCTCACGTTCCAAAATTCAGAATAACAATTTACGTGCTTAATTCCGATTGGATCAAAAAATAACTTGTCAGAGTTCCGAATTCGAGGATCATAAAAAATACGCGCTTTTATTTCATTTTTGCAATAACAACGAAAACCAAGTGAATGCCACGAGCTCCATTTTTTGTTCATTGTTTATGTTTTTTTTTTTTTTTTTTTTAACTCCCGCCTCTTCTGGTAATTGAAATTCTCAAAAACATTGTGGTATTACTGTTGTTATTATTATTCATTAACTTGCCTCCTCCGAGCATATTTTTAAAATGTCAATCAAGGCGGGGGAACGATCGAGCATGGAGAAAACGACCGTCGTAGTATTCGTCACGTAGAAATTAATTTTCTTCCTCCTTTTAGTACTCGATTTTTTTTGTTCCTCTTTTTTGTTTTTTCATTTTTCTCCGACGCAAGAGAAATCATTGTTGGCTCGGACGTAAATTCCGCTTTCGACTCTAATGGCATTTATTCACCGTACAGTTTTTCCCTCATACTTCATGTCCAAAAGGTTTTCTTTTGAATTTGTACCCATTAATCTGTTTGTCTCTACAGGAAATTTTTGCGCAATGGAAAATTCAATTTAACGTCGAATACTCGAAACGATTTTGAAGATTTTGCTTTTGAAAGTCACCCGCCGGTTGTATGACTGATTTGTACTCTTAGCTCGGGGAAGACAGGAAATAACAGAGTCAAATTGTGCAATTCTTTGGCCTTTGTTTATCTTTTTTTTCGATGCATTCAAATGTATATAAATATATACATATTCACATGCATACAAAGTGAAATGCATGTTGTAACGATAACACAGATTATTTTGTTTCCCTAGTACGATAAAACCAATCGCTCTTCTTTTTCCGGGTCTGAAGTTGCTGGAAATTCCACTGAGCCAATGAACGATCGATCTGAACTTTGCAGTTGAGCAGCTCGAAACGAGTGAGAAAAGAAATTAAAGCCCGCGTGATGGCATCGCGAAACGTACACAGAATATTTATCCACTTCCGTAAATACACGTGCGAATTTACAATCACAACATTATTCAGGGGTCGTGGAATATTGATATAAAAATCACAATTAATACGTTAGGAAGTCGGTCAATTTTTTGCAGCGACTTTTCAACCGCAGAAAAAAACAACAACCATTTTTTTCGGGCCACTTGATAGTATAATCCGCGCGTCAATTATTTTTCTTTTTCTTTCTTCAATTTCGCATCGAAATTGAAAAGAGAGTGGGATACGTTGCATCACGAAAAATATATGCGAAAAATTTGCTTTTGGCTCGATGCGTCCTGAGAAAATGAGTCTGAGAGACTTTTCTCAGAACGTACCGATTTCCGAAGTGATAAACGGGAGAAAATTGCTTTGCGAATGATTAGCCGCATATGAGAAAAAACTTTTCATTTTCTTATTTTCTTATTCATTGAATAATTGAAGAAATTAAAATCGAAAACGAAAATATCTGCCGCTGGCTCGGCGCAGTCGAAGCCAAAGTGGTAAATTTTCTTCATTTCTATTACAACCACAAAAAAACATTTAATTTTCTTTCCAATTCATTTTGGCGTTTTTTTAATTTCCTTTATTGCATTTTCATTTCTCTGTTCGTCTCTCTCTCCCTCTCGCTCTCGCTCTCGCGCGCGCTGTCTTCGTATTTTGCACACGTCCGAATCTCCAACAACGACATAAAAGATCTTTGAAAAAAAATGTATAAATGAAAAAAATCTGCTGATTCTTGTCTTGCGTAACTCCAGCACGAAGCGTTGCGGGAAGGAGGAAAAATAATAAAAACACACAGAGACGAAGACAGCAAGCGAGATTAAAAGGTTCGACGAATTGATAACAAAAAAAAACGATGAACCGAAAAATAAATGTGGTAAAAAAGTGATGAGATGAAATAAAAGTAAAAAATAAATTCATCGGGAATGAACATTCTCGAACCGTGTAAATAAATTGGACATGAAAAACCACAATTAATTGTAATATTTATCAGTCTTAACAAAAGTATTTTGTATATATATTTTTATGATATATATATAAAAAGAAGAGTTGAAATAATTTAAAGAAAAGTCTTCGTTCAAACGAGTTTGACTTTTTTGAGAAAAGGACGTGGCACGACCAAGTGAAAGTTTTTATCGAAACGGAGAGAGGGAGAGAACGAGAGAGAGAGAGAGAGAGGGAGGGAGCAGTGGAAAAGAAAAAGAGAATGAAAACATTGAAAATGATAGAAAATTGCGGGAACAGTCACAAGGTTTAGAAAATCGTGTTTCGAGGTGATTTAGCAAGCGGAAACTGAAAAGTATGTATCGAACTAGAGGAGACTCGACTGAATCGATCAGGAGACATAAATGATGATAAATTAGCTGTGATGATGACCCTTATAGGTACTACTACTGAATTTTAATTAAGTCATTAAAAATCGTTCGAAATATAAAGGTGTATACATACATGCGAATATATATATATATCCACATGCATATTGAAATATTTATATCTATATGTATATATATGCGTATGTATGTCTGTAAATATGCACCAACGCGCGCATATATTAAACATTAATTAAATGTAGGATCTACGATTAAATGGAACGTGATGAGTAAAAAAAAGTTGATATTTCAAGATTAAGAGCTAAAAAATTAAGTATAAATGTTAATTAAATGTGTCTAATTTTTTTTTTTATCATTTCGGATACAATTTGAGATAACGATTGATCGCGATCATTCATCGGGACCGAAGAGCCATTTCGATACTCAAAACACTCAAAATTATTGTCCTGAATTTTCACCGAACCCAAGGTCCAAAATAATTCATGTCGTAAATGTTTTGTGCGTGTGAAAATTTTTTTCGCAGTTTCGCTATAGAAGCCCGGCATCGAAGTGCATCGATACGATGGACTCGAAATGACACGTGAATTCAATCGATGCTCATTGTCACGAAAGAAGTTGGCGGAAAAAAATCATTTTTTTTTTTTCTGTAAACCTTGATCGAAGAACAAACATTTTCGAGAGCGATCGTGATATATTTATGTGTTTATTACGTACACATATATGTAGGACGAAAAATCATGACTCTCGATGACGGGGCAGCATTTACTTTGATTGATAATTAATATGAATTTTTTGCTTGTTCGTTTCGGTTGATTTTTCGGGATCGGTCGGTATCTCAAGTGAAACACAGTCATTTGTAAAGAAATTGAAAGGTAAAATGGACACACACATACACATGCATTCGCAACACACACACATTCATATGAGTGCGCGTAATATATATGTGTGTGTTATATATGTACATACATGTACAAAACACAGGAGCGTGACGTCGATCTTTTCGTACCGCTCCGTCCTCAAAGTGTCTGCAATAGCGCAACGAAATACTATTAAAATCGATCCTCCATCCGTTCTCCTTCGTTCGTGGTCAAAATATCACGTAAAAACTACGATGATTTTTGTTTCTCGCACTTTTTCGCTGTATCAATATGCGAAGATGCGATTAGACGTTTTAATAACGAATATTCATGAAAATGTTTGCTCACGGACGGGGGAAAATTGATGCGAGTGATTTTAAACGGTTGGCGCAAATCGATCGAAAATCTTTCGCTCGTGACGTTGAAAGATCAATATGGGGACGCATTTGGCCGGCTTTTACGATCGACTGACATTAAATGTGATATTGTAACGTACAAACAAAGTAACAACAACATTAAAACCAAAAGTCATTGTCACTGTTGGCTCCTCGATGATAAATTGAAAATGAGATCAAATAATTATAACAATAACATCAAGAATACTGATAATATTAATAATGGTATTAATTATTATGATAATTATGGGGATTTAAATGACGAGGGAATAAAATGTTGGGGTTTTCGTAACGTGCGAGTCTTTCCGTCCTACTGCCATATCTATCGTGAGCATGCAACTGTCGTTGACGACTTAAGGAAGTCTCGTCGTTTCAATGATTTATCCGGAAATCGCTTCAAAAAATCGTATCATTCTGCTTTTCTCTCGAAAGGCAGAAAAGTCTCGTAAAAAATGTCAAATTATAATTCCAAAGTCCAATAATCCCCGTTGTTTTTTTTTCCAAAATTGCAATGTCTTCGACACACACCAACACGGACGACCCGAACTTGTCTCGTATTCCTAACTGTACCATATGTCTGTATATTTTTTAAATCGATCCCTCGTTTAAACTTTTAACTTGCGCGGATTGAGAGTCGAACGTTTTTCGTCGGGTTCCCATTCCTTCTTTTCCTTCAATTAGGGAACAGAACCGGAAATCTGGAGAAATGCAATTTTCGGAATTCGTCCTTAGTGTTTATAGAGTCTGACTTATTTTACTTTTATTCCCTCCGAAGACAGTTATTTTTACCAACAGCAACCAAAAGATCGAGAATGCGTATGTTTTTTTTTCCTTTTTTATTTTCCTTTCAAAAGAAAAAATTGTCACAATCGTTAATTATCACAAGTGACAAATATGAACTATTTGTCGGAAATAATTAACGATCGTGACGAACTCGCTCGATACAATTTTAAACACTGACTCCCCAAAACAAAATTTCCATTGATCTGGTATTTTCTTTCCCTGCGGAGTTAACGCTCGACGTACGCGCTCCGAAATTGGTTTGTAACTCGTCGGGGATCACGTCGCCGATGATATAGCTCGAAAAATTCGAGACTCGAAAGTTTGTCGAGGCTGCCAACATTTTTTTATTCACACGGTCTCGACGAACTTGCATTTTGTTTTTTTTTTTCATCAACATGATACACGGAACAAAAAATCAAACCACACACATACACACACACGAAAACACGCGAAATGCGAAGTGAATCATAAATACATACAACTTGTACGGGAAAAATAGCTTTAAGAATTGATCGCGATGGCCAAGGAAGGAGAGAGAGAGAGAAGGAGACGAAAAAAAAAAGAATTTGATGCAGTAGCGGAAGCGCCTTTATGTGGTAGCGAGGTAAAGCGTGATGGATCGTTCCGCGATGCCGAGAGCCTTCGATGAAAGAAAAAAAAAACAAAAACCGAAAAAAAAAAGCAACACAAATTTTTTAGACTTAAGCACGTCGAATGATGAAATGTGAGCGCGAGAAAAGGAAGCAATGCGGTAAAAAAAGTGAATAAGAATCCCAATGGACTCTGGTCGATCTTTTGCAAAAATATAACGAGCAATGACAACTTTCCTTGCGAAGATACAAAGCAAAACAATAATGAAACAAACGGAAGAATCGATTGTGCGATTACTGAAAATGTCAGGGCAGATATACAAGTGTCTCTTTGTACAAGAATAATTCTATTCTCAAACGATTTCATTAGATATCTTTACAAAATCGGCTCTAATAATATTTACTCGCGGAGCCTCCGCGCCGACCGTCCCCATGCAAAAAGAACATACATATTCGTTGATGCGGCAATGATCACAAAATACGATTGAAAAAAAAAAAACAAAAAAACAAAAGAAAAAAAAACGAAAAAAATACCAAAAAAAAAACAGAACAAGGAAAATGTTTTTAAACATTGAAAGCCCGTCCCCTGCACCCTCTGCATCCGAAAGCCCCCATAAAACGTCAACAAACAAAACAAGGAAAAACAGAGAAGGAAAGAAAAATAATGATCGTTGAATTCGTTTTCGATTAGAATCTTTTGATCTCAAATCTCGCTTCGGAAAACAAATCGACCTGTATATTTGTCATTTCTCGTTCGTTTGTTACCTGATCCTTCATTCTTATTGGTATATATATAGTTATATATATATATCATTCTATTACATACTAAGGATATTATAATTTACTATTTTCTTTCTTTTTCTGTCCACGGGAAAGGTTTTACGAATGTACATAGATTTAAGGCGAGGATAAATGAAAAAAAACGAAAAACAACAATTTGCCCGTGCTGTGTTGCTGCTTGCTGTTGTAAAGCGGCAGACTGTACTGACTAGTTTTTAGCTATTCGATATATATATATATATATATATATATATATATCGACACACAAACATGTCCGCGGATCGTCAGACAAAAATGCAACGCGATCCGGACGAATGCTCAGAAAAAGTATTTCGACGCGTTTTCTTTTTTTTTTTTATTTCTATTACAATTGATTATTCGATCTCAAATAACGAAGACTAATCAGGAATAATTCTAAACAATAATCCAACGAGTCGAACGTTTTTCGGAGCATTTCGTGTGCGAACTAAATCTTTGTGCGAAAAAGTAAATTTCTCACCGGCTTAATATAAGATCGTGTGCATGAGTGTGAGAACAAATTTTAGGAATGTTTGTTTCGCGAACTATCGTTCGAAAGAGCTTCCCTCTGGAGCAATTGCGTATTTTTTCTTTCCGCATCCTCGATTCGTTGCAAAAAAAAAAACGTCGATCAAACGTTAGAATGAGTTTCGTGAAATCAAGTGTTTGGAACAGAATTTCGACCAAAATGATGGATGCGGAAATGAAATAAAAAACACGCAGTTTCTCCTGGCGAACAGGCACGCGCGAGCAAGTCTCTCTCTGAATGATTCTCCAAACTTTGGAGTTTTTCCAAAAATTCAAAAGCCCCTTCCGACTAAAACCAAACAAATTAATTCAGCGAGTCAAAAAACAAATTGAAAAAATAAACAGAAATTGAACAATAATTGAAAACTAGGAATCTTGGTCGCTCGTGAACTTTCGCAAATCCTGAAAACTACGTGATCCAAAACACTACTACGTAAATACTAGCAGAGAACGAATTTGGATGAGATTGCGTCGTTCGTTAAGAAGAAAAAAAAACAGATTTAAAAAATACCATCAACAAGACATTCTCATCCAGATGGTCGTTTTTAAGATCTATGCATTATAATTTGTTGTTTAAATGATAATTGTTGCGGCCTTTTTTTTAATTTTTAATTTTTATTCGAGTCATGGCGATTGACCGAGAGAGAGAGATAAAAATGATACGCGGGCCTACGAGAAGATGCTAAAAAAAAGAAGCAGAAAAAAAAACAAAATATGAAAATAAAAGAAAAAAGTAAAGGTCATCTCGTGATCCGCGAACTCTGTGATTTTCGTTTCTAATCTTGTATAACTATTTACTACGATATATGACATACAAAAATGTGCCCCTTTCCTTTCTATACATCAATCTTTTTTTTTCCCGTTTGCTCTAAATCGCGAATTTTCAATTCCACTCTCCTCGGACTCGTTGCAATTGTATAATGTGTAATAAGGATGCGAGGGAGAGATGAACATGCAAACCGGTTTTCGATGAACTACATTCATCATTGTATTATACACACTTTTACGACAACAACAAACAATACGAAAGAAAAGAAACGTAACACGGATGCAATTCTTTGTAACGTTACCGATAAATTCACCGGGAATGGAGATAAATCAATAGAGAGCATGTGCTGTAATAGTTGTGCGAACAGTAGACCAAACGTCGAAAGAAAAAATAATTGGATAATAATTAAAATTTTAGGGATACAGAAACAAGAGAGTGAGAGAGAGAGAGAAAGATGGAATGTGAAAAAATATTGTACATGTATGTGTGAATAGTTACGTATTGAATAAGCGAGAAAAAATATTTTGTTAAGCGAGAGATCTCGATGTCTAGCGTGTGTGTGTGTGCGTGTTACACGTCTCGAGAAATCGTCGGAATGGAGGAGCAAAGTGCAAAAGAGAAGAGGATGAAGAAGAGAAAAAATGGAACTGGAGTTTCGGGACGAATATCGCAAGAAGATGGAGACACCATTTGCCATTTCCTATTCGATGATGACTCATCACCCTCACCGCGCAATGACTCTCGTTGAACTTATCGCTGTGAAGAAGAGACGATGTATATTTATATGTGTACATCTTATGGGCCATGGATCAAGAGGATATTCGTTTTTACCAGTGACAACACTTTTATTATCCTCGTTTTATATTTGAACAAAATATATATATGGAAACAACGAAGCGAGAAATTCATAATGGCCCCTGTCGTCGTTTCTTTTTTATTTGCATTTTGCATTATGAGACTAAAAGAAAATGTAGTGTTGGATGGTGCGAAGAGCTGCAACGTGCGATCGGCGAATTCATCGACACCGCGAAAAGCAAATGGAACGGAACGTAGTGGGTCAGGTGATTAAACAAAAAAAAAACAAAAAACAAAACAATATATCGGTGTGAAGATGCGAAAACGTATATCATTCGTTTCCTATGTGCACGAGACCAAGTCGATAACTCAACTTCGCTAAGAAATTCAAACATTTCACCTCACGAGAGCCAAGGAACGAAACTCACGACTATGGATGTACATATTACGAAATAATAAAAGAATTATCGCGCAAGACGAATATTGTCGAGGAAACGGAAATCACGGTGTTCGTATCAAGACCATAGAAACAGCATCAAATGTTATTGATTAACAAACTGATAAATTACCTAATTTTGTGGAATCGCAAACATATATAAAAAAAGCATTCCACGATATCAGCCCCCAGATAATCTCTCGAGTGGGGCTCTCGTTTTGCAGCCTCCGAGATCGCACATCATTATTAACACGGAGGAGCGTGAGTGTCGTGCAAAAACACACAAACATACGAATACGTGGGAGCAGTCTATATGTAGAAGATATCTATAGAGAGCCGGAGAGAAAGAATTAATTATAATAAACGAGGAGAATTACAATTCGCAAAAAGATATTGAAGAAACATTCACGAAACGAGAGTTTTTCAAATTGAACCGTTTCTATTGAGCGAAAAGTAAAGAAAAATCATTATCGAGAAAATTGTCTTTTTTTCGCCATGAGAAAAAGCAACAAAAAAATATTAAATTGTCACGTAAGTCTTAAGTGAAGAATGAGAATGGAACAACTGGAAAAGAAAGTTGCATTGGTCAAGGAAAAGAGGATTTTTCCGCTTTCCGAAAAACGCATCATTTTTGGGATTCATCGAGAAAATGCAACTAAGAAAATGGAGCAGAGAATGGAAGGCGAAAAGAGCGAAGGAAAAATCAACAAATCGATACAATCTCCGAGAAAAAAAAAACACATTTTTTTTTTAAATCACTATTTTTTTCCCATCCTCAAAAGTGTGCCCACAAAATTACTCCAAATTACCTTTCCAAATTCAAAAATCCTTTATTTTCAACTGCAAAAAAAATCAAAACCTTGATAATTTTTTAGTCAGCAAGCTCCAAAAAAAAGAGCTTCTGATAATTCGGCTACACAACAATTCATCTGGATCAACATTTATTTTTAGGGCCCTTTTCAGGGCCCGCAAATATTTCTCTACGGAGAACAACTCAGTTTGCAAAAACAAATCAAACATCTGTCCTTGTCAGGACATAAAACGTAATAACGAACAAACAACAGCAAAACGTTCTTTTGAGAACGACCAACTGCCATTCGCATGGCCAATCGCCGCTGAAACAATCGAGCCGCCAAATTACCAGTCCCACAAAGGAGCCTCCGAGTTGGCCTCCTTTAAGAATTCTAGATGGTCATCACTGTGTTGGACAATCCGACCAAGTTTTCGGCTCCAGGACTACCAAGAAGACGTCACTGTCCCATTAAGGACAAAGCAAATTGCTCAACATGAAATAAAGTACAAAATAATGGCTCACCCGAATCATCCCAATGTCCCATTCCGGTCTATGCTGTGTCTTTTCTTTTTACAGATTGGCAAAGTCTCCTTGCTCGCCTGACAAACGTACTGACTATCATTTCGCCCAAACAGGGAAATAAAAGGGTCAGCAAAGTTGTTTGGAAAGAGAATCCAATCAAAGGTATTCAAGGCTTCGAATTTAATTCGTTTACAAAAATTAAAAATAATGTTTCAATTTTCCCAAATGAATGCTCGCTATTTTGGTCGTTGATTGAGTTTCCAAGGCGACCATACACGGCACATGGGACTTTCCTAATCACTAATGACTTCCGGATCGACAACGTGACTCCGAGCCATGCAGATGTGTCTCGTGGAAGTTATGCACATGCAGCTATTCACACAAAAAAGTTGAGCCGAAGTTGACACTTATAAATCGTAATCATCTCCATGTGAGTTTAATTTTTCGTATTTTTGTAAATTTCAGCCTCGAAAACTGGCATCCTAGAAATGCAACAGGGATTTCACCATCGAGACGAAACGACGAAATCTTTTTTTTTTATTCAAAAACGTATTCGAACTTTTTTCAAACTGATTTACAATCTGGCAGTTTTCCAAAGTTTTTCTAGTCAAAATATTCATACTTTTTTATTTCATCGGCATTTAGTTAACAATGCAGTTGATATTGTACAATTTTTATTAACATCGAATTGTGTAATTTTTTCTTGTTACAAAGGAATAAAATATACTGATTCATTTGTACTTAATTTCGTATTATTCGAATGTTTGTCACTCAGCGATGTTTTGCAGGCATTCACCGAAATTCATTCCAATCATACATATAATTTGTTTCTTCAATTATATTCCGCAAATTTCGCCGACGTTCTATATCTCAAGCGGTTGGCAGCGGTACACAAATTTCAAGCAACTGGCGGACGGCAGTTCTGGCTATTTCCGGCGATGTACGAATCTGGTGTTGACATTTCTGTGATGGATAAAGACTGACGGACATTTTTCACTCCGGTTACTTTTTTTGACCTCTCAGTTTGGTTTCAATGAAAATGCTCGGACTCTGAAACACGCGACAAATCGGGTCATTCAACAAATGGAATATTTTCTTTGTATCTGAATATTCTCAAGCTGACAAAGGGTGAAAATTCCAAGTTTCGATTCATCGTGAATATCTTGACAATATCGACTTTTTAGTGTGATAATACTGACTTGAGGCGATCGTAGAAATTTCACGATAAATTATTGTTTCTCGTTGAGAGACTGGAAAACGTAAAAATCTGATTTTCAGCAATTTTTTTCATGTATTGCATCAATTACTGGGTCGAATCCGAAAGACGTGAAATTGAATTGCTGGGATAAATGATTGAGAACTTTTCATGACAGGAAAGTCAATATTTTACTTGAAAAACCATAATTTTTGGACTTTTACTTTGGAAAAATGTTTCTTTCGAGATATAAAAAACACGAGAAATTCTCGTGGAAAAGCTCTGTAGTCGTTGTTTTCAATATTTTAGGGTTCAGCATCGTCAAAGTCGAAATATTAGTTCCGGCTGATTGGAAAGCCCAGAGTTGCGGCTGAACGACGCGCGATATACAAAACAAACAACGCACCGACAAACTGCGTTTCTTTCGAACTAAAAATGGAGCTTCTACTCTGTATGTGTACATTGGAGAATCAGGACGAGATAGAAAGGTTACCATGAAAATTTGATATCGATTGAAACTCTCAACGTAGTAGAGTGTTACTATTTTTATCACGTTGGAAAAAAGTATATGAAAGCACCAACATACGAGCATATATTAGTATCCGGAGTAGTTGAAACTCTTCCGAGCTGATACAAACTCGAAGCTATGACCTCTCGGAGTCATGACGTTTCTCTCGTTCGAGTTTGTTATCAAAATAAAGCTAAACACGCTGCGTCGTTTATTTTTTTCAATTTTCGTCCATTTGAGTGTGTTTGACGGATTGACCTTGAAACGAACGGGCCGTAGTGGGACGATTCTTTCTGACACATGTTGAGCCTCAACTACGTCAGCGTCGTTATATTCTCGAGATAAATTGTAAACAGGTTTCACCACACCAGATCACTGAACACGATCTCTCTTCGGTGAAACTTTTTTCGAAAATGTGTTTCTTCACAAACATCCAATAACTTCAGGTTCCCGATGATATTGACGTATCGAACGATCATTCAACAAAAATCAAACTATCAACTGTAACACTTTTTTTTTTACGTTTTCTCAGACTTTTAACAAATTCTCTGTTAGCTTCCGATTTCGGGACTCAATCGTATAAAAAAGAAATCAAAACGGATAAATGTGTCCACCTGAATATGGTAATGACCAGGGCACGAGGGCAAAAGATTCAAAATATACCAAAAACCAAAAATAATGCTTCGTACAACTTTATTTCGAAAGATTATTTTTTCATTGTTGGTTCTTATCGAATTGATCGCGAAGGTGCGTGTTACAACAGGGAGTTTCATTCCTACCGTGAGAAAGCAGTAAACTTTATAAGTATTTGGTTGGCGAGTCGTTAGCGATGCTTCTTACAGAAAATTTATCAAAGAAAATTCAACCGTTGGAACGAAATAACGAATATTCGTAATTGATCCTTACTCAGATAAATTCTACTCGTGAATCATTCGCGTTTTCTGGTAAATTCTACAGACCGTATCATTATTATTATTATGACAAATTGACCTTGTCAACAGTTTGAATTGAAAAGATACCATGCCATTAAACTTTGAGCATCATGAACGAATATCGAAATAATGAAGAGCGGCCTTGAGTGTACTCGAGACAATTAATCGCTTAGACTGGTCATTATTATGACGAGGTCATCGATACCTGAGGATACAAATGACATTGTAAACTTTATTGGATGTTTACTTTCAACCATTTATTCCGAACACCTTTTCCTACAAAAATGTTTGTATAATCGTAAAAAAAAAAAACATCAAGACTGGACGACGACGTGTTTCGAGAGTCCGATCAGCCCTCGAGTATATGAAAAGTTTAGAAAATTGGAAATGTTTCGTAGCTCCATGAATCAACAGCGACTCGACGCATTTCTCTAACCGATATACCTGGAGCTCGTGACGAAGCTGGGCGTCACCGTCCACCGATCGAGTGGAAACTCGGCCCTCAGGTACTCTCAGGGTCTTTGATGTTCCTTCAAATATAATCTGATTTGTAATTTGTATAGAAATACGTCATTATTCGCATAAATCCGATCTATTCTTCTTATCTACGCCCGGAATTTTTCCATTTCTTTCGTACTTTTTGCTCCACCTTTCTCTGCGTCTAGGCTTCAGAATATCCGAGTCTCGATCCGGAGAATTCGATCGTAAACTGTTCCCACAAACAGTTTACAGTAAAGTCGGATTTTTTGAACAGCTGGGCTCGTCATGGCTCGTCACGCGAGACGTTGCCAAGGTTCTCTTTCCTCTCGCCCCTATAAATTCCGTCCACGTAACCAATACTTAGCATGGGGGCCGATTTCGAAAGATTTTGGTGTTCGTACCGATCCCCACTCCAGCAGTTTTTGGGCTTCGTACCACAAAACCTTTTGCGTGTAAACCGAAAAACACGAATTTCACTCGGCCCTCGTAACGAGAATAACAAGATTTTCAGTATAATTATATTTCTTTAAATATTAACGAGAATTTACTCATTTGTTGTTCGAACTAGAAATAACAGTTTCGAATAAAATCGAGCATGTTATTGAAAGTCATTTTTTTTCGATACGTCATCATAATGACACAGTTTATTATAAATTTATCAAACTTTGAGCGCTCACGAAGCGGACAAAGCTAAAGCTTGACGTCAATATGGAGAATTACAACAAAAAAAGCTGGTTCGACGCTCTCCCGGAGCTCGAGGCTCCATATTATTACTCACAACATGCCACATGGATAGTATCTTCACGGAATTTTATCCAAGAGTCATTAAAATACGTCAAATGCTCAATTGGGCCCTAAGGAAAAATGTCAAATTCGACATTAAATTCCGTCTGAATCAAAAATCCTGATAAATATTATTTTTCATGTCTCGGTCCTAACAGAACGATTTTAAAATTCTTCTTTTCTTTTTTTTTTCAATTTTCATTAATTGTCTTGCAAAGTTTTTGTTTTGGGATGCCACAAGGCACGTTGAGGGGATTTTTCTATTCAGTTGCTTTGTCTGTCAATGAACAGCTGAATCCAACTTTTTGCTCGATCGCGAATGAATTTTGTTGGAATTTTGCGCGGATGCTGGAAATTTGCTTAAAATTCTCAAAGAATTATGTATTTTCTTTGTGTAAACCTTTAGCGGGACTCTCGTGTGCTTCGTGAGCGTGACTTTGTGCCAGTTTCTTCCAGTCACCCAACATCTACAGAGACACGCACACAAATACACGAGTATAAAGTAATTGGTTGGCGAGAGAGAGAGAGAGAGAGAGAGAGAGAGAGAAGAAGGATCGAGAAACGAAGGAACGAGGCGTCTGGCTTTCACTTCCCTGTTGTGTGGGTATATACACGCATTTTGAGTCCAGCTAACCGACATTTTTTGCTGCTATTGGAAAAATCGTCCCGAGAAAGCATTGCAAAGGTTGAATCGATGAATAAACACGAAACAAGAATCGAAACTCGAATCCTGCCGTTACAGCAAAAGAAACTGACGACAACCTTGAATATCGAGTAATTTTTTCGGAGCAGAAAAAACATTTTCATAATTACGAAGTAAAAATCACTCCAAATTCCGTTGTAACGTAAAAAATTCTGTTTTTATTGCGTCGAATTTCTTGCTATAATCAATAAAACATTTATTTGAACAAACAATGTGAATTTATAATTCGAAGCAACATTCCCATCGTTTTTAAACCCAAAACTCTCAACTTATGGCGAGAAAACGTGAACCTTACACGATTTTGCTCGTTCCTTCATATGGAATCAGAAACCATTACACATCCCGGTCGTATTTGATCAAACAAATTCGTTCGTCGTATAAAATGACGTTGGTATTTTCCTTAAAATATTTATTTGGCAAAAAATATACATCCGTGTTGCATGATTTTGTTCTTTGATCTAACTCTCGTAGTCTGTAGTTCGAACGATCGATGCGACGCAGTAAAACCTTATTGTGTGCCATATTCGAATCCACACTTGCATGCTCCTGTATATCTACGTGTGTGTGTTTGTGTGAGTGCTGAGTTTAAGCGAGGGTCGTATGTATCGAAGCAGAAGCTTCCAGAAGCATGCAGCTGTCGGAGATAACTGACATCCCACTGGCCGCAATGTACAGTCTATGTCTGTGTGTGTTTGAATGTACACTCGCACATGTAAACCGAGCTGTGAATACTTTGTACCCTGTATACGCGTTACGTATATGGGGGATTCCAGGATGATGCTGAAGTTTGCAACGTTGGAATGCAACGAAAAATATTTCATTTTATTGATGATTCGTTCAATTTTCAATGTCATCCTAATTTTTCGAGCCGACATGCTTTTCGGGTGGCAAAAATCGATCATTTTATCATCGGAATTACATTCTGCACTTGAATAATTACTTTTGCCAAAAATTCAAAAGAATTTCGTTGCATTCCAACGATTTAAACTTCAGAGCCATGATTCCAATCCAATTGAGTCGAAAACAAGAAATAATCGTTTGTTTGACGCTAAAAAAATATTCAGCCATTTATTTTCCATTTTTTTCCACACTCGCACGAATATATCTTTATAGGAGTGGGTGATCTGCGTCATAAATGCCATTACGGTCGTGAGATTCATGTTTTTGACAATATTTGTCGAAGATTTTTTTTTTTTTTAATTCCCTAGCTACGTGTCGTACGAATTTTTCGTTTGAAAAGTTTTCCTTTCACTGAATAAATGGACTTGCTTGTGCATTTTGAGGAAAATGGAGAATTTTCTCGTGCGGTTTGTTATCGAGGTTCGTTCCTGACACTTGAGTTTTGTTGTTTTTTAACAAAACTTGAGATTTGTTGGTCGGTGGAAGAATTTCGAGCCCCCGTAACAAACGAAAATTTGAACCAATCGGCCCCACTTTTTTTTCTCATGATCAGCAAAACAATTTCGAACCAAATACCTTCCCAAATTGACAATTCCTCCTGCATTTATCGTGGGTCTCGTCGTATCGACCGAATCGAAAATTGTTAAGTCGATCGCTGGGAATAAATATTCGCATGTTTTGGCTTCTCTTCCGGACGAGCTGAACGCTGCTCGATCTTGCCGTTCACACGGATCGCCCTTTACATGTTCGCACGTGCAACGCTCGGACAAAGGTTTCTCCCACTCCGAGAAGAGCTGGAAACACACACAATTTCTACAGTTCAATATCGTTGACTCGTTTATCACGATATCTTTGCACTTCTGTGCTAGTATTGTCAGCGAATAGTGTGTTATCGCATATTATTCGTTAGGCATCTATGATACGGTACGGAGAGAATTCCATTTCACAAAATACAGAGCACTTGCAATTTCGTGTTTGGGCTTGAGAATCGTCATCTAGAAGCTTGTTCTGAAAGGGACTTTTCCGGACAGGATAAGATCAAAACTTATTGAATTTCTTCATTACTCTAGAATGCAACGTTTTGGTATAGAATTTGAAAATCTGATCACATTGTCTTGAATTGTTTGGAGGTCATCGGGGCGTCCCAAGGATCCAACGACGAAAAACCAAACACATTGTGTCTATAATTGTGTGCGGGAATTATTTTTTAAACAAAAAAGTTTGCGCAGATTGAAATTCATTGCATGCTTGAAATGCTCTATTACAGTTGGAAATGAAAATCTTTCGATAATTCTTTAACATCCTTTGAAAATTGGTCATTGTCATGGATTAGAAGTGAAATGAAAAATAGATTGAAAATGTTCAATTCAGAGTTTCCAACATGCTTTTAATTAAATTTCGACAGATTTTTCATAGTGCCTTCAAAATTTATGCCATAAATTCCAATTCGATATGATGACCAAGTTCCCGAATCAACATAATTTGTGTTCAATGTTGCAGTCAATGAGGAACTTACAGTATATAAAGAATCGTAAAATTCTCGACGTTTTCTTTTGTGTGCATTGATGGGTAATCTGTATTGTGCAATTTATGACATGGCCTGGCCCGATATTTTCCATATTTCCAGTTTGCCCTTCGTGTCACCGATTGCCACCAGATCTCTGCAAATTTAAATGGATTATAAAGCCATCGCTGATACTTTTGTGCAGATATTTCAAATGTATCGAGTTTTTTTGACAATAACTTTGTATTAAGATTTTTGTGGGAGAGAGCCAATACCTTTTGACATTGAAATCGAGACAACTGGTGTTTTGTCTGGTCGACTCCATTTTCAGTTTTGTAATTGCTTTCCCATTAGTGGCATCATAAAAATCGACGCTTGAGCTGGCACCATAAGCTCCAATTATTTCACGGGCACTTTTCGGATACCATGCAAATCTGACTACAGTATTCTCAACGTTAATTGTCTGTAATCTGATCGTCTGAAATATCAAAAATACATTTGGTTCAATGTGATGCTCGCCTGGGAAAAAAATCCTTGAAAAGAGTTTGCGAAACGTCATGAAAAAAGGCTCGTTGAGGTTGGTTTTAATTTAATATAAAAAATTGTAGTTACGGAATAGAAACGGGAGAGGGAATTGAACATTTGTCAATTTTCACTCACCAGAATGAAAACGTCCATGAAAATGAAGCCAAATTTTTCCCATGTGGAATGGAATTTCATTGTCATGAAAATTTACATTTTGCACAGTAAAAATC
Source organism: Diadegma fenestrale (assembly GCA_037043255.1). NCBI lineage: Eukaryota > Metazoa > Arthropoda > Insecta > Hymenoptera > Ichneumonidae > Diadegma > Diadegma fenestrale. The sequence continues at coordinate 12,680,652 of CM073309.1, read as the reverse complement.
GACCAACATTCGAGATTATCTCTTGTCCCTATTCTGTACCGGTATTTTTGACATTTTCATGCTCTTCGTGTACGCAATTTTATGACTCTGAAGTTTGCATCGTTGGAATGCAACGAAATTCTTTTTTAAATTAGGATGACATGGAAAATTGAGCGAATCGTCAATAAAATCAAATATTTTTCGTTCCATTCCAACGTTGCAAACTTGAGCATCATCAATTTTAGGATAGAAAGTAATTGAATTTCTTTCGAGACTCAGAGTTGATCGAAGATTGAAATATTGGGAAAAAAACGTTTGATCAACCTGGTCGATGTCGTACAATCGTATTTCTTTGTCCGTGCCACAAGACAGAAATATATTTCGCGTGGGTGAGCACTTGATGCACGTGACACTGCCCTCGTGTCTTTCGTATTCGCCAACAACAGGATCGCTGAGTGGGTTATCGCTGTCGTCGACGTCACCCGAATCTATGGGGATCGGATTCTCGAGGCTGCATTTGTAGATCCCACCGCAAAGAGTGCCAACGATGAATATCCCTGGAGATATCAACGAAAAGTCTAGACCCGTTAGCGATAAACCAGCTTCCACTGCTCTCTCCCGTTTTCCTCCCGAGCTCCTCGGTCGCGAGCTTTCCGCTGGATTATGCTCCTTCGATATTTTGAATCTCTTGTGCAATACTACGTTGCTGAATTCCCGCGTTATTCCGTTGATATAAATGTAACCATCGGCGCTCGTCGTTGCAATTACCGAATCTGAGAGAATTTTTGGCAACCACAACAGCGATGTCACGGAATCACCATGAGTGCATATTTGCATTGGAGTAACAAACTCCTCGTCCCGTAGATTCCACAGCAAAACGTCACCTGATAAACAATACAATTATTTAAACGAGTACATGAAACATTAACGAAAGATAAAAAACATTTTCGGTCGCTTTACCCTTAAAAACCGATCAATCGATTTTAACGAATTATTCACAAGACTGGAACTCGCATGGATTAGTTTAAGAAGAAGGATGAAGAATAATTCACCGATTCATACTTCATTACGTTAACCAGCATGAAAAATAAAATTTTTCATTTTCCACCCAACTTCAAGAGTTCACAAAGAGTTTCAAAACGTAGATAAATAAAAAACACGAATTGCGAGTTTTAAAAAAATGAAAAAATCAAACAACTCGAGGGAACGGACTTGAAATTATATTTGACATGGCAATGGGATGACAAAATACGTGATTAGCATCGATTGCATGGCGAGGCCATGGTTGCTATTTTTTCATAAAAAACAATCCGTCTCTTTTGTAGATTTCTATTGATCATTTCGATCGTTTTCAATTTAACGGAAATAGGATGAAATTTTCATGGCTGTAACAATACATATGACTCCAGGAGAGTTTCGGAGTTGACTAGAGCTTTGGAAAATGTGGTTGATGCGATTTTTCAATCGGTCGGCAAACTCGGAAAAACTTTACCGTTGAATAGTCCAGCTGCAAGAATCGACGGTTCAGTTGGATGATAAGCCAAGTTAGTCACGCACGACTGAACCTCGAGAGTCTTGTTCGGTGTTTCTTGGATTTTGTCTTCCCCGGAAATCTTGTAAAACTTTATTTCCGACAAATGATCGCACCAGGTTTCGTGATGGACCACGCTACAGCTTACCACCAAATATCCACCGCCTGTGCTCCAACTAACGTCGCTTAATTTTTTCTGTACAAAAAAAAAAGTCGATTACGTTCTTAATGAAGACATTCGTTCACGGAATGAACTAAAAAATATTGTTCTAAGGATTTTCGACTTAATTCTATCAAATATTTTAAAATCACATTTTTCTAAGAAACTTCTGACCCTTGTTTGGATTTTTCTCAGGCCTGCATCAATTATAGCTACGTTTGAGGCCTGGAGAGTAAAAACTAACCACACTGCCAATTAGTATTTCTGGTTCAAGCCAAGAAATCTCTCCTTGCCATTCCGCTGCTTAAATTTCGTAGACACTGAGCAAAAACTGATTCAGACATTTCATTAATGTTGTGGACAAAAATCACTCAAGACAATGGAGAAAAATGAAATTTTTGCAAGAGTTTTGCACAAAAAGGCTGGTGCTCCATTTAAAAAAATAAACTACAAGAATTGTGCAAGGAAATTCTACATTGAGGTCTGGGCAAAGACCGATCTAGACATTTGATTAATGTCGTTGACAAGAATTGCAAAAGACCATGGAAATGAGTAATTTATGCTAAAGTTTTGCACGAAAAGGCTGATGCTTCATTTTATAAATAAAACTAAAAGAATCGTGCGAGGGAATTTTAAATCCAAGTCCCAAAAGCTGGATGGCTGAATTATTTTTCAGATTTCCATGGTTGAGCCCACAAAAATTGGTCAGCGATCCACATTTCGCGGATATCGCCCACTTTTGTATAAAGTTAAGATATACAGGGAATCATGCAAGGAACTTCTGCATTGAGGTGTGAGCAAAGACCGATTCAGACATTTAATTAATGTCGTTGACAAGAATCACAAAAAAGAATAGAAATGAGTAATTTATGCTAAAGTTTTGCACAAAAAGGCTGATGCTTCATTTTATAAATAAAACTAAAAGAATCGTGCGAGGGAATTTTAAATCCAAGTCCCAAAAGCTGGATGGCTGAATTATTTTTCAGATTTCCGTGGTTGAGCCCACAAAAATCAGTCAGCGATCGACATTTTTCGGATATCGCTCACTTTTGTATAAAGTTAAGATTTACAGGGAAGTTTCCTTTAGAAGAAAAAAACTATGTCTCGCTATTTACATTAGTGTTGGTGTCGCCGAGCGTATAAAAGCTCGATAGTATCTGCACTCGTGCGGTTGGCTCGTCGGACGAACTTGGATGGTATCCCTCGAACGCGTTACTCCCATGAACTTCGTCCAACATTTCCATGACGCCAGGTGTTATCCTTTTCAGAAACGAAGCAAGATTCGCATAATTGACTTCTACATTGGGCGGCGTGACTTCAACAGTTTGGGTCTGGAAAAAACAGGATTTTTCTGGAGTAACTTCGAACTATAGATATTTTCATTTATTGTGAATAATCGATTGAATGAAATGCTCACTCAGGCACGGCCAGAACAAAAAATACCTACACTGGAAGTTCGCAGCTCAGTGTTCTGAGATGCTTTAGTCTCGCTGAGGATCGTTTCCGTTTGTACGATCGCCGTATTTTCGGATCTGAAGAGGTAAACAAGAAGTTAATCGACTGCACGTGGAATTCTGTTTGTATTGCAATACAGTAATTCAATTATTGACTTTTCTGACGATATCTGAGAATCAAAGCCCACGGGCTCGAAGGTCTGATCGGTGAACATTGTAATTATGAAATTAATAATATCAGCAATAACGTGTGTATTGAACAGTTGACAGTTGCACCGGTATTCTTGGATGCTGATCGTACGAATGCACTGCAAACTGCTGGGAATCTCAAAACTGGTTGGTTACACACCCTAACGGGTAAATCGAGAACTACAGAGACCAAGGCAGTCTGGATATTCATGTCGGTATCACGAGTCGCGGCAGCGGCTCGACGCCGAGTTTAAAAAAAATTAGCGTAGCGCGCGAGCTTCCGTTTATGGTTTATATACAGTAAAATGTGCGTTTTATGACGTCACAGAAACTTTAAATCGTCCTCGCAGGAAAACGGGTTGAGGTAGACATAACCTCAACGCGATGGCCGAAAAGGAATATCAAGGGCTATGGCAACGAATTCAGACGTACATAGAAGCGCAGTTCTTATGGGAGCTTTGAAGACAAACTTTCTGTGACTCGAACTGCCACTTGGCGGCGTGGCGGTCGCAGCGCGGCAGCGATCTCTCTCTTTCCTATTGGAAACGCGAAACGCGTTTAAGCTGAGCGTGCAGGGTCGAGCGTTCAAACCCCAGTTTTTCCTTTTTTTTTTTTATTTCTATTAATTGATTACTTGGTCATTTTCCATAGAAATATTTTGGAGCGAACGATTCCTTCACGTTTTTGGTCAGATTATAGGCGCAGAAATAGCGATTAACGGGGAAGGGCGTCATTACTTGCATATTTTAAAAACAATTGAACTAACTTCAATTAAGGCATCATTTTATTTTTAATACCAAGCTAAAACAATTCGATAATAACTTGATTAAAGAATTCCCGAAAGATTATCGAAAATTTCAATGTCATTTGAAAAAGTTTTCGAGAATTACATTCGTGAATTATTCCTGACGTCCTTATAGCCTCGATAATTAAATATTAAAGGGTGATAGATTTTTTTGAAGAAAAAAAAAATAAAATGATGCAAAAAAGTTCCACCAGCAGGGTTCGATCTGTGAACCTCTCAGTCATTGACTTCTTATGCTACTACTCGGACTATTCTGTCATCGTGATCCCAAGTAAACGGAAAACGGGTACAAAAATGTTGAGCGGTGTTTTATGTATATAAATGTCGTAAGTCTACCATCAAAGTTCTGTCACCGTACGATTTCGACGATGTCTAGTAATTTTCCCCTAAATTTTGATTGATGAGAGTATTTAAAAAAAAAATGAACGTTGTTTCAAAACAAAATCAAAGCGTTGGGATAAAGACAATTTAACCAGTTGGAAACTTTTTTTTTCTTCTTTTAAAATCACTGCGATAATTGCATTGTATAAGGTGATGGATTTAATTGAAAGAACAAAAGATAATGATAAAAAAAGTTACGTCAGCAGGGATCGAACCCACGACTCCGTGGACGCCTGACGGTCACGTTTCTCCCGGGACTATACTGTCATTGCTCTTTATCGTAACGTAAAACTGGTTCAAAAGTTAGGGGAGCTTAATATATATATATTGATATTTTTAATCTATAATCAAGATTTTTCCGATGTACAAATATGAGAATGCCGACATTTTCATAAACACAAATCTTTTAATCAGTGAACGAAAAACGTTGCGCGCTTTCCATTTAAAGTTTGCATCAACTGTTGGAGCTAACATTGTAACGTGTTGATATATTTTAAAGAACAAAGTGGGGGCTCACGCTTTTTCGTCTTTTGGAAAACGATGAAACGTTGAATTAACATTCTTTATGCAGAGATCGGAAAATAAGCTGCTCGGGGAAAGGGAATGTAGCTCACACCTACATCACACCAACACGCACGTGGCCCAAGCGCCTTGCAAGTACGAGAGCGAGAGAGACAAAAAACGACGCTAGCGCCGCTTGCGGCACCAACTCGAACTGAGCTGGGGTGCCCCCAGCTCAGTTAAAATCGGCACACGAAATCCTTATGGACTGCGCTTCTATGTACCTCTGAATTCGTTGCCCATGACTTATTAAAGTTGTATCTGTGAGTAAAGTGAATTTATAAGGGTCTGAAAGTTGAACTAGAGTTTCATAACGCGACGCTCTTTCAATTGGGCCTAATCTGAATGATTGCTTCGATCATATTGCTGAGAAAAACGTTTTGCACGGGTTTATGATTTTGCCCAATTCTACTACACATTTATCGAAGAACTCATCGAGCCGCCACCACGTTTTTTGATATTTTATGGATTAAAAAAAAAAAACTATGAACATATTCGGATTAACTGTTTGCTCAACTGTAGACTGTTTGCTGTGTCGAGATTATTTTACCTATTTTTAAAGTAAAACTTCAATCAATGCAAAATGACTTGTCGCGATGTGGGATTCGATCGGAATGGAAATACAATTAAAAAGATAATAAAAGATCGAAAAATCACACAATTGCAACATTTTTTCGTTCAATCAATATACCGAGGGAATTTGTACAAGTTGAACAATTAATTGTGTGATAATTACTAAAATTCAATCATTTTTGTAAAATTAAAATATGAGACTTTTTTCCCCATCAATTTCGTAGATTCTCCCGCAAGGTCATCGATCTTCGTCATCAATTGGATTCAGAATTCACCATTATCAAACTCCGTCACCATTAACTAATTATACGGTCGATTTGAAAATAATTCCACTCATCGATGAACGCTATATTTTACTATATTATTTCGCAATTTTAACCCTCACCGTCGGAATTTCCCTCTGCCATCAGATACGCCCGATTTTCCTTAAGTCAACAGGGCACTAGTCTCATGCGACCGAATAATGCAGTCGTCTGTGAATTTAATTAATCGCCGGTATATCGGCTTAAGACCAGACGCCTTTGAGAAAGCTGATCAAGCAATTACAGAAATTGTAATGACGGAACTGTTGACTCGTTCACTGACAAATGCAAAATTTAACGATTTCGCATTCTCTGTCACTGAATTTCAAGCAATTTTGCTTTGCCCCCATTAAATGCAATCCTCCATAGATTCTCCACGAATAATCGTCGTATAATTTTTTGCTCATCATCATAATTTCGGAATAGCAAAAAAAAAGTGAAGCGACTGCTGATTCCACTTTGCAGGGAATTTTTTACGCTGGAAATGAAACAAAAATTTTTCGAAACTTTTTCGCAAAAAGAAAATGTTTCGTGGCAACTTGAAACTTGGTTTTAATCATGAGCTTCCTTCGTGTGAGAAATTGATTAAAATTGGTTCAGCAGTTTACGAACGATAAGCAGGTTTCTCTAAAAATGAAGATAATAATAAACTCCGCAATGACTCTAGCGTTTTCATTGCTTTTCTATCATCTTTTTCCTCAAATTCATGTTGAGTATTCACAGAGCCTTGTATACGTTGTGGTGAAACTTTTGGACGGCTCAGGTGAAGCCAATTTAGTTACACTTGATAAAACTTTGGCACTCATTCCTTTGAGTTTGTCTCTGCCAAGAGCTTTGTCTCGGATTATCTGTTACAATTTCTACTGGTTCTCGTGACAGCTTACGCTTTACCTGACGCTAAAAATCCACTACGCGTGGAGACTAACATCGCTTCATTTAACTTAATATCGAAGAGTAATTAATTAAATGATTTCAATCATCGAGAAAGTGAATGAAGAGATCGTTATAGAATTTTTCTCCGCGAATATAAATTTTGGAATAGAGATCGTACACTAAGAATTCCATTGAAATGGGCAACTACAACCCCCATGTGTTCCTGCTGCATGAAAGCAAAAAACTGTACACGAACCAAGCCATCGATTTCCGGATCAAATCACGATGGTTCGAAAAACGATCTTGCAGTTTTTTAATGATGCTGAAGTTTGCAACGTTGCAATGCAACGAAACATATTTGATTTTATTGATGATTCGTTCAATTTTCAATGTCATCTTAATTTTTTCATCCAATATGCCTTTCGGGAGGCAAAAATGGATTATTTTATCATCGTAATTACATTCTGCACTTGAACAATTACTTTTGCCAAAGATAAAAAAGAATTCGTGGCATTCCAACGATGCAAACTTCAGAGTCATGTTTTTTACAGCCTTAGCATTTTTATTCTCAATACATTCGTAATTATTTCATTTTTATGCTTATGATGTTGCAAAAGGATTCGGTAATGTTCATTCATCGTCCCGCAGATTTAAGGAAAAAAAAAGAAATACGTTTTATTTTGAATATTATGATATTCCGTGAATTTTTCGAGTGGATTCTACTCAAAGGACGATATGACGCCAACACGTGTGCGATCATATGATCCATTCTGACAAAATTGAAAAAGAAGACAAAATTCTTTCATACAATTCAGTGATTACTAACGATGAGATTTTGCAAATTTTCCTTCTGAACATTGAAATGGGTGTAACTTTTCTCTCCTGTATCAAAGTCGCAACCACTGTTATTTTTTTTTTGCCTTTCAATAATCGATTAACCATTTGTGTTTTTTTTTATTTATTTGCTCTTTTTATTTCCTAGTAAATTATACAATTTGAATTTAAACTCGAAAATGTACATGTTTTTGTTTTGCGTGCGCTTTCACTACATTTCATTCCGATACGCGATCTCTCGAATAGTAATTCAAGAGAGACCCAGCAGAATCGGATGAGTCGTTTCCTTTTTCGTAAAATGCGAACAAACACATTTTTTCTGGAAAAAGTTTGATGTATTGAAATTAAACTAATTTAAAGTCGGTCAGTCCGAGTTCGTTAAACTACAATCGGAATTTTTGCCGTTTTTTCGAAGGGAATAGGATTTTGAACTCTTAGGATAATAGAAATCTTTAACGAGATTGAATTGGACGGGAACGTTTAATGGAATCTATTCTTTGAGCCATTTCTCTTTCTCCGGCGCGCCTGCGTTCCTCTTCTTGTCGGAGCCTCGCACTCGCCGCCTGTCGTGCATTTTCCGCTCGCTCCGCTTCGGCTCGTCGTCTCTGCTGTGTATCTCTAATTCGTTGTAGTTCTCGTTCATTGGGACGAAAGGCCGAATCCGGATTTGGGGTGTATCTGACGACACGTTTCTTTGGAGTTTCTTCTCTTTGTTGCTGATCGATCTGTTTCAAGAGATAAAAACTTTTTCATTAATCATCTGACCCTCGGACTCGATTATTTTTTAAATCTATTCAATAGACTCGACAAATTTGTCCGAAATTTTATATTCAGAAAATTTGTTCGCTGCTTCACGTTGCAACGCCAACGAACCAACCACTTTATTCCGAATTATGTTTATAATTTTTTTTTCCCCATCGTTTGATTGCATTTTGTGAATATTCTTAAGAGCAAAAACATCTCCGCAGTCATTTATTAACACGGAAAATTCGGTGAACGAATAAATAACCAAAATCCTGACTTTTTCACGATAAAATTCAATTTATTTCTAATTTACTCGACTCTCGTGTGTTTTTCGTCTCCATTTCGAAAATTCCTATCAACTGCATTTAGAAAATTGATATTATTATTTTTGTACTAGATTAAAAATAAAATTCACATTTTCCGTTTAGGCATTGAGAAATTTCGAATTTCGAGTTGTCATCGGCAACGAGCAATTCCAAAAATTCATGCATGCAAAATTCACGATGATTGTATGAAAAAATTCGAGCACGTGTCTTGGACAACTTTGAAAAATTAGCAACAAAAAGATATAAATTATTTAAAACAAAAAAAAATAATTGAATTCAAATTCTCGGAAAAACTCACCCGGCGGAAATTGTCGCTTCCGCTAATCATCTCGTTGCTGTCGTTAAACATTTCGTCCAATAATTCATAACTGTTAATGGAAACAGGATCGTGCCCGAGACAATGAGTCCCTGCGATCCCGAAAGCTAAGAGCAAAATGGCAAAAAATCGCAGAGCTTCCATCGCGATATGAATTCCGGGTGAAAATGGAAATATCGATTGGTGATAGCGTCGACGAATGATGTTTGGATACATAGTTTGGAAGACAGCCGCCTTTATAGAGATTCCGAGTTCACGGAACGTGTCAAAAAATCGCAAATGAACGTTTTAAATTATTATCTTTTCTTTAATCAAGTGGAAAAGGTTGATACAAGTGCATGATGATTTATGTTTCCCGGACTCGTTAAAATACGCGGATATTGACTACCCAATTATCAAAATTGCGTACATACATATGGGCAAGATACTTCGGAGCATGTTTTTTTATTACGATCGGAGACACAATGCCATTGTGATGTGCTCACCGAAATGTGCTTTTTGTATGTCTACACAACTCGTGTCATTAAAGTTCAACGACTTGATAAATTTGAGACCAGTGACATGATGGAACTTTTTGGGCAACATCGTATTAAAAAAGTCTTTTGATTGCGTCGTGCATACGGAGCCTGGCTTGTCGTTGCCAGTAACGAGATGAGTAATTCTGCATACACGTGCAATTGATGCAATTTTCGAGAGCATAGCAGAAAAAACACAATTTGTCGGAGTGAAACAAAATTTTGGTTCCCCGAGCAACATTTTTGTACCGATTAACAAAATTTTCAGCATCCAATGATTCTCTTCGTCCCAGAAAGGTTTCGATTGTTGCATTCATTTAATATGTTGGCTGCATCATAAACTTCGCTCTTTACGACTGCATTATTGTTGAATCATTAACGAAGGACTTTTTGTTCGCCAAATTTTTTTTCGGCTCTTGAAATTTGGTTGTGGAAGCGAACAAATGTTTTTCAATTCAATTCCGAGCTGTTCCCCAAGAAGGAAGACGTTTCACTTCAGAAATGGGTAATTAGCTTATGCTTTTTTAAATTCGTTGTTTATTTCTTTTTTTCACTCACCATGGAACGTACAAAAACTGCAGAATCATACATGAAAGCGTATTGAAAATATTTTTTTGTGTCTCGATGTGTTACAAGGCAAATAATAAAGTCGTCGAAAGAATTTATATAAATTTGATGGGTTGCGACCTCAAACGCCGTTACGAGCTTGGATGATTCCTTCACCAGCGTGTGGACGATTAGGCGGCGTAACGTTGGGTTCGTTCTCAGGCACGATGGTCGTAGGATTTACTGTGACGTACTGCGTCCAATCAAAATCAGCCCATTTTTTCCTCACTTCTTCCATCGTCGTGGGTTTCAGGAAGATTGACTGCTCTTCGTCAACTGTTGGTGCTGTTACCGAGCCCTGATTAGCTTGCTGGTTCAGCCAGGGGTTGTTACTCGCTCCCATAGAATTAATTTGCGAATTGTGTTGCGGATACCCATTATGTACGAAATTACCAGTTGGGATCTCAGTTCCGAAGATCATCTGTGAATCCGTCAATATTTTACCACGCGCAGAGAATATCACATAAAAAATTACTATATTATTAAAGTTCTCTGGTACCATGTCGTAGCTCTGATAAATTTTAGCAAAAACATGGTAAATTTTCGTTTGAAAAACGGCGAAAAATGAAAAATGACTATGTTTTTGCTAAAATTTCTCAAAGTGACGACTTGGTACGAGAAAACTGTAATAACATAGTAAATTTTGATGTAATATTCTCTCCGTGTAATACATTATTTGATATTTTGTATTATTCGCTGTTTTACGGACTTGAATGTACGGAAATCTGTTGGAGTACGAATTCGGCAACTCTCGATTACTGAATTCTCGACACCGAGACTTTAGAGCGTAGAAATTGGCCGGAAATTTGGAGAAACGGAGATTTTGATAAACGAACACGTACCTGATCACCGGTTCGCTGATTTGTACAGATCCATGTAGGATCGATGCGATTCAACTGATCGATCGTTCCCTCAACGATCTCTATGTTGTTCTGTTGTGTGTGTCCATTGGCCAAGGGAGCTCGTTGAGGATACACTACATCGGAATAATGCTGAGGCTGATTCTGCCAAACGTGGCAATTGATGAGGGCAATGTCAACGGCGAGAAGCCCGACCAAGGCAACGAGTAATTGTTGTCTCGCCATCGATGACAACGATTAAAAAATAGCGGAAAAACAACTGAGAAATCTCTTTCAAAGTCCTGCTCCGATCTTATGAAATTTGCCAACGTAGGAGCATCGACGTAGCGAACAGTCAACTGGCAAAGAAATTGTGAGCTTCCCTTGGAATGATCGATGGGGCGGATAATAAGATGCGCGTCGGTTCACGCGAGGGGTCACAACATCCTCCATTATCATATCAATCTACATACCTTAAATTTATATCACAGCCCATGCGAGACTTATTTCGTCGTTTAATCGTCAGCCAATTCCAATGGGTCAAGTAATAAAACAATCTTCCACCTAGATTGTTATTCCATAATGCGAAATGTTGGAAATTTCGCAGAGAAAATTAACATTTACCTTGTAGACCGTCAAGACGTCGCTGAATAACCGACGATTTCGCATTCGACAAATTAGTATTTTCTTCACATCATCTTCATCCGCGATATCGATTAAAGAGACACTGAACAATGATTTTGCTTCCGTTTATGGAATTAAATGTATTTCAAAAAGTTTACAAACATTTATAACGACAGCGTCCTGTTCATTTGACATTAGGAACGAGGGAGACGAGTGTTCATGTCGCATGGGAAGGAACCGTACAATTTATGGAGATGAGAATTAACTCGATGGTCACATGGAATGTGTGCTATTTTAGTAGCCGTGTTGTTGGTAACCACCACCGTGGGAATGCTCGGTGTATTGACCACCTTGTTGACCGTGACTGATCTCCTGACCGGGCTCGTTGTGGTAACGTTGTCCATGTCCATTTTCACCCAATCGGTGTCCCTGGTGGTGCTGTTGGCCATGTCCATTTTCTCCCAATTGATGTGACTGGTGGTGATGACCGGCAACTCCCAAATGTCCTTGTCCAGGGGTGTCTTGGTAAACTCCGCCAGATTGACCGGACGTGTCTACCGTTCCGAGGTGACCGTGGCCTGGCCTGTCCTCGTAGACGCCACCCGAATACCCGTCTTGGTATGTACCACCCCCGTAATTTCTGTTCGGAGCTGACATCGCGACTGACAAAGCACCGGCTAGTACCACTACAATCTGCACTGACCACAATGTCCGTTAGGATAACCAGTTTTCTGTCTTTATACATCGAATCCGCGAATGCGATCCGATAACGTCGAGTGCTTGGAGCGGGGTGAAAAAAGTGATAAGCTCGTATTATTCGACATCTATTCCGGTCTCTTCCACGTCATTTCTTCTCTCGTGTATGATCTAATCGTGGACACAATGAAAAGACTCACTATCGCTCGGCCGTTTGTTCGGAAACTACAAAGTCCAACTGCTCCGCGAGATTTGAATCATCGTACGACTTTCCGACCATAATGAAGTCATGGTTTTTTTCAACTAATTGCACAGAGACTCTGTCTAACCGTTTAATTGTAACAATGCATTGTTCTAAACGCTTCTCCCGCAGGGTGGTAGTTCAAGAAAGAATTTGACCGATAAGGATTATCCGTGTTATCGGAAAATTGCAATTCGCTGGTCTCGAATTATCGGATCGTATTCCAACTTGTGTACAAAACAAGTTCTCATTGAATATATCGCTTGCTTACCGCCAACTTGCTGACCATGTTGTCTGCTTCCAAATCAAACTGAATATACGAAGAAAAAAGTGATTTCAATCACCGCGTGTCGTTGATCGTCTTTCTTTTGCTGGAGGCAAACTGGTTGCTGGACCAGGGATTGACCGAGTTTTATAGTAGAGAGAATGGGTCAGGGGGGTCATTTCGATATCTTAAGGCCCCTATCTTTGGTCAAAGATGATGCTTTGACACGGACATTCGGAGAAAACATTATATTTTCAGAACTACTTGTGTCTATTATGATTGGGGAATTTAATGCTTTGCCATGGCCAGTCCGAGGCGCCCAAAGGGGCTTTTGGAAACACATACATAGCTCGGAATTCTCACTTTGATTTCTCTTAACAAGATTCGTCGTCGACAACGACAAACTTTCATGTTCAGAGTGTTTACATATCAGAGATGGACGATCTTTTCATATTTGCCTTAGTTATGTACACGCCAGTCGCTCTATTGGGAAGTCATGGCCAATCTTACTACGCACGTCGAAACGTTACGAGCTCTCTTGTCACCATTTCGCAAGTTAAAACGTTTTTTTTTCTTCAGTAAATATTGGACAGTGGTGAGTGATCTCCGAGGAGACCATACGAAGATTTATCACTACCGGGAACCGGCAATACTGATATCATTCTCGAAGGGGAGTGACAAACCAGCAAAAAAAAGTGTTGGAGATATTCCACTTGTCATTATTTGTTTGTATACGATAGTCATTCCCTCGATTTCGGTGGATACGTGACAACGGAATTGCTCTTATCATCAACATCGGTCCGAATACTCGCAAAGATTAGAGCTATCATAACACGTGTGTGGAGAACGACGACGTAAATTCGTTAACTCTTCCTATTCGATGATGAAATCACTTTTCGTCGCTCCACGAACGGAGCACAATTTTTTTTTCTCAGTATTTTACAAATATAGGGTTGAGTACTACCAAATTTTGTTCTATACAGTTGGGAACTTTTTTGACGTCACGATTCCGAGTAACGTCTCATTTACATCATTACAGATTAATCCTCGGCCACGATGAACACTGGAGCTCGTTTCTCTTTCCATCAGACAAATTCTTCCATGACTCTGAAGTTTGCAACGTTGAGATTCAACGGAAAACATTTTTTCTATTGATCATTTATTGAATTTCGAAAATCGTGGCAATTCTTTGAGTCGATTGAGTTTTTTTGTCGCAAGAGAGAATTGTTTTATTGGCCGGACCAAATATTCAATAATAATTATTGGCTCTGCTGAAGAAATAACAGAATTTCGTTGCATTCCAACGATGCAAACTTCAGGATCATAATTCTTCCATCCTTTTTTCTGCTACTACTTTTTTTTCTACAAAGGCATTTACCATCTTGATGATTTTAGCAGCAAATAAATTAGGAAACACAATTTGAATTTCTAAAAATTTGAAAACGCTGTATCGCCTGGATTGACGTCTCAAGCGCAAGATCGAGGCTCGAAATTCGGGCATTTATGGGGATTCGTTTCGCGAGTGCGATAAAAATAATCGAATCGAAATTCCTTCGGGAATTCTTGTGTTGTTGTTTTCGGGGAAAAATTGTATCTTGTTCTTTCGCGCAATGCGAAAAACTTGACACTCATTCTTTTCCTCAAATATTAAGCCTTTCCGGATAAAACCTGGAGCGCACGATTTTTGAGCTAATAGCTCACCGTTTGATTTATAAACAAGTAATTGATACGATGACGTTAAACGGCACAAGAAGTTTCTCAATCAACTGCGAAAATAGAAAATAATTTAAAAAATCGCTGCAACGACGAAAATTTTATTGTATAAGAGAAATCCAGAAATCCACGCATCAATTTCTACTAATTGCCAAGTTCCATGAGAAAAAAAGTATAGAAAACAATATTTAGGTCAATCATGATAAGACCAGAGTTTATAATCTCCAAAAAAAAAGCGTAGATATTTGGAAGCAGCTGCAATTAATCTACGATAATTTAGAAAATTCACAGCCCGCGACGAAATGCCATGGAAATTTGTCGTAAGAGGTATTCCCAGGAATCCGTGTTTTTTGTATCATCGTGTTTGAAAATAATAACAATAATGATAATAATAGAAATCTTATTGAGGACGAGTATTTTTATTGTTTTTTAGTTCATATGTAAACGCGGCCATGGCGAAAGCGGCGATCTCTGTTCCAGTACGTAGTCTCTGAACCACGTTGGACTGCTCGTTGCAACATGCATGTTTCTGAATAATTGTCATCGCGCTAACGAAAACTCCCGCCGATATCGTGAATGGCGTTGGCTGTTCAATTTCGTAGACTCAGTTTCTTTATTTTTTATTATCGCAGGGGTCATGCCTGTGCTGCGTGATGCCGAAACAGATAATAGCGTTTTTCTTTCTTCATTATTCTTGGATAGCATTATAATATATAGTCACATCGATCATTACACGACAATACTCTAGCTGTGGCTTCTTTCGCGATCTACACTTATTGATCTCAAAAAGGTGCGATTGATCAGTCGCTGAGCCTCACTTTGAATTTTCGAAATGAAAATTCTCCGGTGTCGTCTGACCAATCAGAAAAAGGCTCTGTCAGCGGACGCGGGACGATGGCGAAAATCCGCTGCCAGGGGCGCTTTTTTTGATTGGTGATGAGAAACCTTTTCGAAAATGATAAATTTCGAAAATTGCAGAAATCTCTCTCGCACTCAATTTTGCAAAAAGTTTGATTCTTCGTTCTCTCAAAAAACAACGAGTGTACATTAACTTCATAAGCAGAAAAGAGAACTTGACACAAGAGAACAGATTTGGTCTCGTCAGGCTGACAGATGGCGCATTGCTCCGGTACGAGCATTTACATCGGACAGGTGTGAGATCGCCTCGAACTGTCACCAACACAGATAAGCTGATGGAGGGGAGTCGACTGTGTTCACGGTCTAAGACCGTGACTGTTTTGAATGATCTGTCACTGATACATAGCGAAATAGGTTATTTTTTAAATTAGGCATTTTAATTTTTGTTCGTAATGGATCTAACCTCCAATTACATCGAATTTAACAAACTCGAATAACATTCCAGTCACATAGATCGATACATGATGGATATCACGCTGGACGATAGGTTAGGGGCTCTCCAACAGATAAGTCAACGAAAATTGGTTGACATTCTCGACTCGATAGTTGGCAAAAAAGATTTAGTAATAGAACAAAAACTCTTTAAAATATTGGAGTCTTTCATCGGCGCTACAATCCTCAAGTGAGTTTTCGAAAACAATGATCTTTCACTTAGCTAATTCAGCAAGAATAGATTATAAATTGTACTATTTTTTAGACAGCACGGAGTCGACAAAATTTTCAAATTCGAATCAGGCCTCAAACCCTCAAATACTCAAAGAATTTTCCTCGTATCCGGCGACCTTATCGCTTGCAAAAGAGTCTTGGATCAAATTCAGTCCGAATTGTCTCAGGCTCACGGACTTGCGTTTCATGTTTTGGTCGCCCCCCATGTTCCTGCAGTCGTTCGCTCGCTGGTCGAAGAAGAAGGTGAAAATCAACTGCGCACACGTTCTTTATTTTTAACCAAAATTAGAACGAATTCTCCTCAAAATATTGACTAAACCATTCGATCGATAACGCAATAAATAAATTTCAATCTGAAGCATAGTAAATGACGAAAATCATGCAAAAGTCTCATCCTTTAGAAAAATAATAAATTTCTTTCATTGGATAAAGAAAAATCTGGTCATTCGCTGACCCTTCGCAACCCTTCGTGGTCACTGTGGGTAGAATCCACCCAGTGACCAACTTGTGACGTGAATATTTCCTAGTTCCCGGTAATTAATGGGGCTGTGATCGTCATTTAACGACACTTTGTAGTGTCCACTGCGCCTTAGCGGCGATAAATATTACCGCCACTAACGCTGAATATCTAACTTCCACTCTGAAATCAACCCACTTCCAATAACGGAATTAATATGGTTTTACAAACACGCGCTATCCGACTATTTTTTTCACAAAAGAACCAGATCTGATAAATATCAGGTCCAAATTTTAGGCAAAAATATTGAAAATCCACAAAGTGACGATTATTTTAGTGAAAAAACTTTTTTCACCCATTTTTTTTTCTTCATTTTGCATTTAAAAAAATATATTAGCCTTGGATTTCTTTCAGGAAAGTTTTTTCGTATCTAAACTCGAATGTCCAAGGGTTGTTGAGTAATTTTTTGAGAATTTTCGGGCCGATAGATTGGTCACAATACGGGTTCGAAACTCGGACTGGGTAGAATGGACCCAGTGTGACCACCGAGATTGGTGGCGGAAGTGTGACCACGAAGGGTTAAAAATCAATAGTAATTTTACACTGAACGCAAGGTTTTCAAAACTCTATGGCAGCTTTTCGTGTTGAATATTTACACAACGAATTAATTTTCAAGTAAAATATTCTCGAAAGGGATGCATAGGCGACGAATATTCATTTCAATATTGTCCAATTTGATTTGCAGGGCTAGCCGAATTGGTGACGTTGTATTCGATGTCGTGGGAATTCATTCAGCTCGATGGTAACGTCTTGTCGCTCGAGTATCCGATGTTTGCAAACTTGTACTATCACAAAGACACGGGTCTATTGCCAGCCATGGCGCGTTGTTTGTGGTCGATGCAATTAGTTCTCGGTGCACCAAAACTCACGCTATCGTTCGGCAAGCACAGTGAAAGTATTTTGAAGATGATCGAATCTATGAGAGAAGGTTCGAGGACGACGAGATATGAGAAAGAGATCGGTTGCCTCGTGTTGATGGATCGAAGCTACGATCTCGTATCGACTTTCCTCACACCAGTCTCTTACGTCGGATTACTCGGTGAAGTTTTGCCACTGAGCGTCGGAACAGCTGCACTCGATAATTCAAAGATCAAGCTCGATCCCAAGAAAGATCGAGTTTACGGGGACGTCAGGGACATTCATTTCAGCGACGTGTTTCCGAAGCTCAAGGCCATGGCAAAATCTTTAAAATGTACGACAAAAATGATTTTTCACCTCTTTTTTTTCTTATTCCTTTTCGTTGGACTTCAATTCATATTCAAACGGTTGAAAATCTTGTCGTTAAATTCGCATTTTCCTTTTGTAAACTCTCGATATTATGTTACGGGAATGTAAAAGAAAAAACAATG
Source organism: Diadegma fenestrale (assembly GCA_037043255.1). Lineage (NCBI taxonomy): Eukaryota > Metazoa > Arthropoda > Insecta > Hymenoptera > Ichneumonidae > Diadegma > Diadegma fenestrale. The sequence continues at coordinate 12,662,675 of CM073309.1, read as the reverse complement.
GTCAGCCGAACAGGAGTCAACCCAGACGATGCAACTGGCTGATATGACCCATTACGTGTCCACGAGATTGCACGAAATGGTCGAGGTCAAGGCGCAATTGGCTTCACACATTTCAGCGTGCGAGGCGATCGTCGGTGCTCTTGGCTCTGATTTCGAAGCTCTCCAACTCACGGAAAAATCCATTCTTGATTGTGCCAGAAAAAAAGAGTGTTTGGAATACATCGAGAAAAATATAGGTATAAGAATTTCATTGAAATTTTATCGATTCGTCGCATTATGCGGGAATGCCACAGAAACCACCGATATAAATGATACTCAAGTTTGCAACGTTGGAATGCAACGAAATTTTATTGATGATTCGTTCAATTTTCAATGTCATCCAAATTTTTCGAGCCGATATGCTTTTCGGGTGGCAAAAATCGATCATTTTATCATCGCAATTTCATCCTGCGTTCAAATAATTATTTTTGTCAAAGATAAAAACGAATTTCGTTGCATTCCAACGAGTTCAGAGTCATCCAATACAACGAGATTGACTTTTTTTCCGGAGACGCTAGAAAGTTGGAGAAAAATGAAACTTATTGTCGTTTTTCTGATGAAACATCGAGATCCGATATTTTTTATTTCTCTGGAAATTCGATCCGGTCGAAAGATTTTCGCAGACGGATTCTCAACGATCGCGAAGCTGACAATTCGAAGAGGCTCGAGAAAATATTAATTATTTATGAGAAATTAATTAATTTATGAGAAAAATTGAGAGAAATACGAATCACGCGTTTTCGTCAGGCAAGCCGTTGTAGCTTTCCCCTTCATCGCGATATTGAGGACCCCCGGAAAAAACTCAATTTACTTATGGATCAGCTTGAAGAAACATGCGTCAGTCACATGAATCAATTTTTGTCGCAGTCACGACGAATCATCGTGACTGGTTGATCGAATTTAGCGGAATTTCAATTATCCAGATTTTTTCGTTCGATTAGATTAATAATAATCATTCCATGGATTTTCCTGCTTTCTGGAACACAAATATGTGCAAATTTGATCCAATAGTTTCGAATTATGCTTTTCTAATTATAGTTTTGGTTGATAAACTTTGTTGAACTTTTGGATACGAATTGAAAGCTTGAAATAATGTTCTCTAGATGATCATCCGATGCGCAGCCTTCGTCTTCTCTGCTTGCTCAGCCAGACGAGCGACGGCGTCACGCAAAACGAGTGGCAACCTATACAAAAATCTCATCTACACGCTCACGGCTACCGCCACATACCCCTCGTCCATAAACTCGAGGCCTCGGGCTTGTTGCGTCGACGACGATCCATGCTCCGAAACAAATTGCCAAATTGGAATAGCGAGTGGACGACCAATGCTCAACGGTTAAAACTCTTGCCAGGGCAGTCCAAGCGGACGGATCAAAAAAACAGTGGAGCTGCATGCCCGAGTTATGTTTTCAGCTCGGCTTATATTCCTGCCATCGTGAGTTTTCGTTCTACTCCAACTATCGGCAACCAAACACGGAAAATTTACGAAATTTTAGCAAAAACAGTAATTTTTCATCCTTTTTCTATCGAAATTGCGGAAATTATGACATTTTCGCCCTTTTTCAGATAAAATTTTACCATGTTTTTGCTAAAATTTCTCAGAGGAACGACATTGAAAAACAAAGCCAAATTTTCTATTTGCAGGCACAATTTTTGAACATCATCCTCAACCAAACGACAGATCCGAAGAGTTTCGAGGAATTAATAAATTTGACAGGATGCTCGATTCACGGTTCCCGAGGCCACATCCAACCAAAAACTGTCGTGATGTGTGTCGTCGGTGGAATAACATTTGCAGAAATATCGGCATGTCGTCTGATCGAAAAATCCACGGGTATTCGTCTCGTACTCGTATCCGATACGATCTTAACAGGCAACAAGTTAATCGAGAGTATTCAAGACTCATGAAACAAAAAAAGCCAGGGAATCTCTTTCGTACACTTCAAGAAGCAACGCATTTTTTTCCACAACTTTTCATACGTTATGGACTGTAAGATTGTACAGTAGTTACACGATATTTGTATTAATAAAGATTGTATTGTTTTGAATTTGTTATTCCAACTCATTGTTATTCATGGACAACGACAATGGTTCCTCGGACTCGGAATCGGTTGCGAGAAAGTCGGAGAAAAAGACAAAGAACAAATGTTCAAAGTTTGGATATATGAAAATCGTTGAAAGCCCGTGACGTAAAATAAAAATCTTCGTGCGTGCATTCGAGAAGGCAAATAAATGGAAAATCGAAATTTTGGAGAGTCTGAAGGAAAGAAATGTGTACGTGAAATTTTTGAAAAGCCTTTTCGGAAGAATTTGGAAAAAAAAACTTGTAGCGGAAATTGGATTTGTTTGAAATATTCATTTTATTCAGCAGAAATGTATCGTTCACATGATCCCAGATGAAGAACTGAATAATTGATTACACGACCATACAAGAGTTGGAAAAAATCGCTCGTATCAGGATTTTCGACGCCATAGTTTTTAAAATCTCGTACAATTGGATTAAAACCATGGGGGTAAAAAAACGTGATAGAAAAAAAGAAAGTTGTTATTTCATGGAGGATCAGTAATTACGATTCTCCTCGCGATTATTGCGTTCGCGGTCGCGCCTCTGTCTGCCCCAATCTTGTCCTTGACGATTGTAATTTTGGCGATCGCGGAAGTTGCCCTGATTGCCACCTCTCGAGAAAAAGTTGCCTTGTTTCATTTCGAAAATGCGCTCGTTCGAGTCGACGAAATTGTTGACTTTGTCGGTGAGTTGGAGGGCGAGCGATTGTAGACGACTCGGCTCGCTGCGATGCATAACAACGGTCTCCGACGGGTCGTCGAGCGAGGCCATGAGTTCTTCGTTGATGATCATTTTGCTGATGATCGAGTGGACAACGGGACGTTTGAGTTGGAACATTTCAGCGAGAGTCGGCATCGATATGGAATCGTAGACGTGGGAATAGGTGAAGAGATAAGTTCTTAGAGCCTCTTCTTTGATGAGACGAGTTAGCATGGAGCGTACTTTGTCAGCTTGATGGAAAAGATCCCATACTTTGGCGTTCATTTTCTCGTTGATAATGAACTTGTCGCAAGCGGCCCAGTTGCCGTTCCTCATTGCTTTAGCAGCGGCGACGACGTGCTCCCTCATGGACTCGGGCGGTCCTACGAGCGACTGACGCTCGCTGGAACGCAGCTGTTGGTAAAACGTTTTGGAGATCATGCGCCTTCTGGCGTCAAATTCGTGGGCAGCCATGTAAGGGATTTCGATGAGCATTGCAGAGACGAGATAAACGCATTCCAATAATTCAAGATTGATGTGCATGTGGAATGGCATTTGTCGTTGTTTTTCAATCTTCTCCTGTTCTCTGCTTCTCTCGTGTTGGCGCTGTGGCAAAAGTCCCTGTGCCAAGAGTTCCTTCACCTTGCCCGTTACCATTAGGTCAACGAGACAATTGTGCGCGTCCTTGATATTGGCGTGACGGAAGGCGCACAGACCGAGATGCGCTATCGTACGATTGTACAGAATTTGCGTAGCAGGATCGGAATGCTGAATGGTCTCTTGAAGATGGGACATGAGAATAAGGTCGCGAGCTTGGAACCAATTGTCGTGGAGAGCGTGATGATAAATGTGGGATAAAATTGCTCGTGTACGCAAACGATCGGTATTGTCGTGAGCGTAAACGTACTTGCACAATTTTTCCATTACCTGGACCGAGGTGACAACGTCCTTGCCGATTTCACCATCTTTTTGCTTCAGAACGTTCGGATCGAATTTATAATAGAGATGTTCGATTTTACGAAGATAAACGCGACACAATTCAGCCACGCTGCCGTGTCTTTCGATGTATTCTTGGACCTTGTCGATTATACCGGCGACTTGCTTCTCGTCTTTCAATCTCTCGACGTACTCGTTACTGTGAGGATCGCATTCTTTCAATAATTTCGTAAATTCCTCGGCCAAACGTTCCACCAGAGTCAAAACACAACCGTGCAGTTTGAACGGTGGTGTTTCAAATTCCTCCGAATCTTCGGTTATATTTTCGGCGATCTGCATGTCCGGCGTTGCCGAAAGCATGTCCAACATTTCGGATATACGCTCCAGTAGTTTCGACCAATATTCCGGCTTCATGGCGTCCGAGACTTTGGGGTTGTAATCAAAGATTGACGAGACTATGGAAAACTTGATTTTAACCGCCACAGCAGGTCCGAGATTGTGAGTTTCAGCGATCGATTGAAGCTCGTGCAGAAGCTCGATTTGTTCTCGTCGATCGGTACGTTTTTTTCCACGCGCTGCTATCACTTCCGACAATTTTTTCAGCACCGCCGGGACATTGATTTCCGCGTCTTTAGCGAACATTTTCGGCTTTTCCGATGGTATTGCAACTCCGCCTTTCACCGTTTCCCATTCGCCTTCTCCATCGTCCTCGTCGCGTTTCTTCTTGCGTTCTTTTTCTTTACGCTCTTTTCGCTGTTCCTTCTTCTTCGTCTTGTCCTCGTCGTCCTCCTTGTCAGTCGCTTTCTTTATGAAACGTTCACGAAGATTCTGATACTGACCGTCGTCGTCACTGCTGTCGCTGTCGCTATCGCTGTCGCTTCCCCAATCGGAATCGCTCTCACTGGCATCGTCGCCGGTTGCAGGACCTTTCTTGAATTTCGATGTGTCCGGAGCGCTCGGCTCGGCACTCGACTTCTTGAACATGGCCGCGCCATCCTCCTCCTCGTCCGATTCTTTCACTTCCTCGGCTTTTTCCTCCTCTTCGTCGTCGTCCTGATCGGGATTCTCACGGAATTTCGCTATTTCCTCTTCAAAATCTTTGTTGTATTTTCGCAATTTTTGACGCAAAGATGTCAACGATTTTGAATTGTTCTTCGACATGTTTTTACGACCTTCTCGGTCTTCCCACACTTCGTTTATGAAATCTTCCATCTCCACCAGACATCTCAGATAAAAACGGGGCGTCTGGCCACCCTCTTCTTTCATTATTACCGTCAGTGCCTTCTGATACGCACGACAAAGATCTTCAAAGCTTGTCAGCATGCTACTCATGTCCTTGATCTTCTTGTAGTTACGAATCAATTTAATCAAATTTGTTATTTCCTCGTAACGCTTCTCCTTGGTCGATCGCACGACCCTCTTCGTTTCTTCTTCCTCATCACTGAACTATTGAAAAAAAAAATAAACCACCAAATTATTTTTCATTTTTCGTCAACAATCAATTGTTGGAAAAGTTGCAAACTTTGGAATTTCGATTTTCAAATTTATTTCCGACCAAGTTTCATTTCTCCTTGAAAAGTTTGAATATTTTCAAAAAATTCTGAGAAATCCATGAAAATATCTGCAAACCCTGAATATTCATTTCAACAATTCTTGAAACTTGTTCAAACATTGAAAATCCTCAAATTTGTTGGAAACAATGAAAAAATTCAATTTATTGGAAAATTCTTCCATTTTGTTCAACGAATTTCCAACCGATGGTCTTGAAATAAATTTATTCGGCCCTTTTCGTAAGCCGTAAGCTCATGGGATTTAAAAAAATGAGAACCGTGAGAAAACAGAGTTACGGTGAAATAATTGTTGATTTTTATCGACTCGCTTTGTCGATTGTGATACGGAAGAAAATATTTGGGATCAACTTGTTTGACATTTTCGCTTCTTGCATTTTCGACTTGTTAATTATACGAGCTAATCAAAAAATTTTAATGATAGTGATAGTTACCGTGTAGGCTGCTGCCGGTGCTCTTTGAATTTGCTCCTCCTCCGACGAGCTGTCGGATTCCGAGTCGGAACCAGTAGCGAAAAATCGACTCATGTCAAAGCTGTGTCTGAAAAGAATTGATACAAACGTGAAGGGAACTCAGAGGGAGCTGAGCATTTCGGAAAATGCAATTTTTCAAGGTTAGGTTACGTAAATTTATTTTATATTCGGTAATATTTGGAATGGAAGAGTTTATGGTTAGAATAGCGGCGAATGAAGAACGTGATAACCACTCCTTCGCGCTACTCGCATAACCAAACACATGGTATTCAGGATTTTGGAATTCCGATAATTACAACCTTGTTTTCACTCCAATTGTACTTTTTGAAAATCTCAAACGCAGTCAAAAGAGACTTAGACATTGATCGCACTCACCGGGATGTTTAATTCCTGCTTAAATATTTGTCGAACGCTCGCGTTCGATCGCGTACCGCACAGGTATTTCTAACCAAAAATACGAAAGGACGTTTCAGCTTGCCTGATCGCCTTGAAGTACTAACATTTGTGACCTGGAACGCGCAAGGCGAGAGTTCGACAATCGAATCGGGCACGAACAACGCAGCAGTAGCAGCTTCACGCCAATCTCGTCGGCCATTTTGAAATTTTGTTGCGCGGGAAATTCAATTCAACATATTGATGATTATCTCTCGTGCCATGCAGTCTAGTGGACAGGAATATTCGGGACCATTTTTCAGAGGATTTCCAGTTACATTTCGATTAAATATTATCTCCGAACTTGAATTTTATTCAAATTTTATATATTCAACAAGTTGCCACAAAAACCCACCTTCGTTTCATGGAAAATAAATATTTATATGCTCTGTAGGAAATTTCATTCGATCGACCGTTTTTCATTTCATCTTGAACGAACTTCCGAAAGATTGAGACCAGATTAAAATATCGGATGGTCCATAAATAAAAAATTTAAAAAAACACGTCACTTTGAAACGTTAAAATTTCTTTATTGATTATCCTTCGCTGTTTTATTTTTATTTTTTTTACAAAATGAATGCTGTTTGTAAAGATAGCAGCAAAAATATCAGAGAAATATCAATTGTTTATCCGCGATAGAAGGTTCTGCGACGAGATTGAGCGTTGATGCTGTTGCAGCCAACGATTGCGTCGCCCCTCGTGCCATCGAGACAAGTGCACACCGCAATATGATTTCGGGCTTCACACTTGGCGGTTGTAGCACATTCTTTGCCGGTGCAAGGATTTTGGCAGAAATAATCGATACAAGCACGATTATCGGGGCACTCGCTGTCAACTTGACATTCTCCGCGTTTGCAATGGCTCAGAGCGTTTCCGATGTAACCAGTCGGGCATGTACAAACCGGTCGTTCTTTTCCGGTATTGTCGTGTCCTGGAGTACAAATCGCATTTTCACCGCAAGGATTTGGTCTGCAGAGATCGACTGCAACAAAAACAAAACATCCAATAAAATCATGACGATCCGTTTCCAACGTACTACGAATCGTTTATAAAAATAAATCTCATGAATCGCGAACGAATGTTGATTGTGCACGATCCTGACAAATTATCACTCACGGAATTGCCAACGACTAATTCTCAATTTTCATACTTCGTCCAACGCCAAAAATGCGCATAAATGAAAAAACGCAAAATGTAAATTCAAGAAAAAAAATCCAAAACGAATTGATAGAAAATTTGAAAAATTCGTCACTCGAAATGACGACATTTGGCAAAAATCACGATTTAATATTTCGTGAAATTTTAGTGACACCAGAGAAACAACGCAGCCACAAAATAGTGCTAAATTTGGCAAATAAAATTGCTTTTTACTCGGTTCGAATGGTCGACAGCTGACGAAAGGATTTCCAGTCATGTCCCTTGGGCAACTGCACACAGGTGTTATGCCACGAAGTTCACAATTTGCGTTAATGCCGCAAGCTCCTTCGCAGGGATTAATGCATTTTTGATAAATACAGGCTGGTTTGCTGCCTGAGCACTCCGAGTGATGCGTACATTCCGGATAACATTTCGTGAAGGGGTTTCCAAGCCAATTCTGAAAAAGAGATTAGAAATAATAGTATTTTAAAATATAATGATTTTGTCTTGAAACCTTTTTCATTTTTAGAAGTGTTTCGATGAAGCTGAACTTTTGGTTTCATTTTCGTGCGAATCTTCATCGAGGAATTTTTCTATTCTGTTGGAGTTGAAAAAAATAAATAGGTGGATGTTTTTCTTACGTTTGGGCAAGTGCATTTTGGCTGGTGATTGACAACGTCACAATTGGCACCTTCTCCGCATTTGTTGCAAGGACTTTCGCATCTGAAATTCGGTGAGCAAGAAAGATGAGAAGAACACTCGGAATCGCTCTCGCACTCGTGACGACAGCCTGACAGCGGTGAGCCGAAATATCCAGGCAAACAAGTGCAAGTTGGCACTTCATTGATTACTTCGCATTTCGTATTCACGCCACAAGGACTCGGCTTGCATGCTGCTTCTGCAATTTTTAAAACAATATTTCTTCAGTCAGCTTTTCAGAATCTTTTCACAAACCTATTGAAATATAAAATTGATCACTCGGAATAAATTTGAATCGTTTTCAATTTGCAAGTCCATCAATTGCGTACAAATTTCGCCTGAGTTTGGCATTAAAAAAGGTTGGCATTCGAAAATGCAGTAATTCACTATCGTTATGAAAAAAATAATTTTTGTACTTACGAGGATCTGCGACGTAGCAATTGGTGAAGGGGTCGCCAGTATAGCCGCGTGCACATACACAGTTGGCAATGTGAAGGTTGACTTCGCACCTAGCGTTTGAACCGCAAAGTCCGATGCAAGGATCGACGCAAGTGTTGCTTGGCGAGCACACTCTCGTCGATGGACAATCCTCGTCAACTGTAACGATATTTGTGACGCGTTATTCGTCGCTGTCACCTCGTCGTATTTGTGCATATTCACAAAAACAAAGCAAACGAATTTGTTGCAACAGAAAAAAGTACAATTTATCCCTCGACGTTTGAATTACTCACTTTGACATTCGACTCTGTGACAGGAAACTAGAGGATCGCCCATATGAAGATTCAGACAGGAGCACACAGGCCGACCCTCGCTCATCGAACATTTCGCATTTGTTCCGCACGTGTAACTCGCACAACCACCTTTTACAGAATACAAATAATAAAGTGATAAAATCTTCGACACTTGTCAGAGGAAATTTGGAATTTGAGTAAATTTCATGACGTTTAAGATAAAAATTTATTCATGGATATCCAAAAATTTGTTCTCTAAAAAAACTAAAAACAAATGAGCGAACTGTTACGAGGAAATGGAGTAAATCTAAACTATCGTAATATTTACCGGAAGTAATGACTCTTGGTGAATAGTAGGAAGCTTCAGCGAGGGTCATTGACCCGGCGATTGCAGCAACGAGCAGAACCACGTTCCGCAAGATCCTCATTGTCGTTTCGTTTTTCGTCGTAACTTATAATAGAAAAACTAAAACAAATGAATCAGTTGAGTGAGAAGCGAAAAATTGTCGCGACTGTTGCGCGAAAAGTAAAAAATTTAACACAATTAAATGTAAAAAAAAAACGTTGCAGTGTTCCGAAAATTATTTTGGAGTGAATCGAATGAAGATTTTGAATAAAAATCGAGAGAATCGAGTCTCACCGAGAGAGCAGACTCCCAACGATCCGCACTCGTGAGTGCGAGGACGAAGACTGTATCGAAGCTTATGGGAACATTCACAAATATAATGGGACGCTAAAAAGTTTATAGGTGTTGATGTATATACGTATACATTAAGCTATGTATACAAAACTTATGTCACCCCACCAAGAATCGTTTTTTTTTGTCTCTCCCATTTTTTAAACGCAAGAAGTGCGGATTTCCCAGTTCGAAAGAGTGACGTATTTTGTATGTGTCCCTGAATCGCCCTCCCACATACTCACGTGTGTTCCTTCTACCTCCAAGCGCCTTCGAAGCATCGGAGCCGTATGGGCATAGATCGTCATCCTTTACCTCATTCAAAACACAAACGACTCGTCTACCTTGCTGTTCGAGAATAACCAGCCTCGAGAATCTCCAACTTGATAGAGGCTCCCAAGTTCTTCTGTATTCATGTGGGCATCTACCTTAATGGGATGCTCTCTCATGGCCTTCCGTCAATTTTCATCCAGCTGCTACGCGCCAGGCTAAAACAGAAAAATAAAACGAGACTTGTAGCACATGTGTCTATTGCCATGTAGGGCGATGCCTCCAAACGACCAACTTTCGACCTTGACCTTCTATACGGTCTCAACCATGCTCTTTTTTTTTTACATAATCGATTGCGAAATATTTCCTTTTCCTAATTTTTCGCGCTTTCTATTCGAATTCCTTGTTGGAAAAAAAAATTCTCTCGACTTTTTTTTCTATTTTTCGTTTTGTATGCTCGTGACCGTCATTCTTGCTGAATTGATGTCACCGCGAACTCATAAAATATGACCATCGGAATGTAAAAAAAACATCCGACCCTGAGTAAACGAAGATTCTGTTTTTTTTTTTCGAAAAACAACGTGCAGTAAGTGCAGTTCCGAAAAACAACAAATTCCCACAATCTTTCGTTTCAAAATGATCCCTGAATTTCAATACTGATTTTTTTTTCAAACTGTAACACGTGGAAGTGCCTTGGAATAAACCTTCGAAGTATCTTGACAATTTTTATCTCGTTGGGCAGCGAGCACGATACTCCGATACTCATCAGCATCATCAGCTATGAATGTGTCCTTGTATTATGCAAATTGATTCCCTTTTCGATACCTCCCATGCGTCGTTTGATATCTCTGAATTATAAAAATTCCCCCATCAAAGCCAAATTCTCGGAATACCAAAAAACATTAAAAACAGATCCCAAATCCCAAACAAGTATTGGCAATACTTAATTTTAGTGTGTTTTTTTAGATTTTTCGGATTCAGACTTGAGTCACGTTCCTGGGTATCAGTAAAACAAAAGTTTACGATTTTTATCAATCATGCGTGCAACAATTTCTTTCGAATGAACAGAAACGTGGTCCGCAACGTTTGAAGTTTTTTTTTCTATAGTTTAAATATCTTTTGCCGATTTTTGCGAGAAATTCGAACGAATAAGTTCCTCAAAAAAATGAATTTTGAAAAATGAAAAATTACCGAAACAATCCGCTGAGATGAATCATTTATCGTTATAGGGTCAGCATGGGCTATAATTAAATTAGCATATCAGGAAACTGTACGCGGTTATTTCAAAAAAATCCTCTCACGATATGCGTCACTGAAAAAAATCTGCTAAACAAGCGCATTGCCCAAAATCGAAGAAATACCCGAGCAATCTATGCGTGATATTTAAAAAACTGAAAAATTCGCGAAATGAAAAAACCGTTGAGTCTTAGAACGCGTGGGTTTTTTCGTCTCTGCAAATGAATATACTTGACGTCAATAAGAAGTCGAAGCGTATAAGGCCCGGACAGTTGCATTTCGTTCAGTCTCGAATACAATATAAACACATAAAAAACATAATCGCTGGCGTCGAAGGTTCCGCGTGGTAAGACCCAGATCGAAGACTATTATGTCTGCGATCTCGCCCCCTCAATAAAATTATTATGATCGATCTGGTACGATTTCTGATCACGCCTACGAGCTCTTGAGCCTGTTTTCTTTTTGCACAACGTGAGAAAAGACTCTCGCAACGACGCTAGATCCAAATTGGACTCCGTGAAATGAAAAAAACAATAAACAATGATGAGCGAGATGATGAGAATGATGCGTAAGGAGCACTGAGCTGTAAAATGACTGATTTCTACTGAACACAATTTTAAAGCATCGATGGAAAACTTTAAGGAAGTTACGCAGAAAATAGAATTAATGGACAAAAAAATCGCAAACTTGGCAGAAAGTTAGATAATGATGTAAAAATAACTTGTACCAATTTTTGTGAGCTGAGGTGGGTTTTTACGCGAGATATTTGTAAATATTTGACAAGCCTTGACAACCAATTTAACATGGCCTCTCATGGGAAGTCACGGAATAGGCTGTACATTATTCTTCATATCTCCGTAATCGATGGATAGATTGAAATGAAAATTAAACATCAGAGAGATTAAATCCTCATAATCATTTACCACGCTTAAAAACGTTCAAAAGTGACTTGTAACGGGAATGATAAAAATTATAAAAAGCACTTGCAGTGGATTTTCTTTTTCGACTCTCCCTAAAACATAGCAACGGCACGTATTCGAGGTAATATGTGCGCGAAATTTGAAATTCGACAGATATAATAGCAAGTCAACGAAATGCGACATTGGAAGATCGATTACTACTAAAGTCAAATTTAGTCAAATCTTTTTATGAGTAGCTCGCTAGCTGCGTAACTTCCTTAAGCTTGAAGAGAAAGAATAACGAAATACAATTAGTGTCGTTTTTGTTTCATCTCTATTAACGAAAAGACATAATCCGTTTGTTTATTGTTTTTACCGTACATAACAGTCGCATAATTATACAAATGAAATGCCCGCCGGCTTGCCACCGAATATGGGCTTTAGACGAGGGTGTGGATTGACAGCGAGCACACAAATCGCTCTGTATATTGTATTGATATTTGAATAAGTGTAATATTTTATATCTGTTGCTGTTGTTTTTTGTTGTTATCCCTCAGAGCGTATACATTGCCGACTATCGGGAATAATGCGACGAGACGACGCTTTAAGTCACCCATTTTCATACTCCGTTGCGTTGATCCGATTCTTTTCCTTTTTGTTTCTTTTAAATATACATATATAATATACATATACATGTTTTTGTGTAGTATACAAACTACAGCTCTAAATCATATTCGATTCCGTCTTACTCTATTTTAATAATTGTACATAATTAACGGGTGTATTAAAAAATAAAAAGAGCAATATCAAGTCGTTCAATACACGACTCTTAGGGGATTCGATTTTTCTTAGCCAAACTCTTGACATAATTGCTTGCAAACTTTATCTAGTTTTTTTCTCAATTCGTGTGCCAATTTTGATATCTCTGGTGCGATTTTTCTTGAGAGTGTTAATTCATGATGAAAGTAAATTTTTTCCTTTTTTTTTTCGAGTTACTTGTCGATTACTGTATAATTGTTATATTAGTGCCTAAAACCGAGCGACTATCCTCTGTCGACCACGCTGCCGCCACTCTTGTTCGGCGTCAGCTTCAGGAATTCCTCGTACGCCGCTGCAATCGCATCATCCTCATCTTCCTCGTCGAATTTACTGCAAACACCAACAAAAATCGTTAATTTTTTCATCGTATATTTAACGAGAGGAGTGTCGATGCTTCGTCAAACATTTTCCAGAATCATTGCATGAAAAGTTTTCCCAAATTCTTGGATAGAAAACCGAGGCCGGAGTGGAATGGAATTGACATTTTCTACTTGAAGAGGAAAAAAATATTCGACGTTGTTTTCCAAATGTTCGAAAATCTGAAATTTATGATCCATGGCCGTATTTGGTTTGTCATTGGATCTTGTCGGAATGTTTCAACTTTGATCAAATTTAATTTACACACATGAAGGAAACTCTCAAATGAGCATGTTTTGCGTCATAAAAATTGAAAGAAAAATCGTTTCGGTGAAAATAGTTGATTGCGTAATGATTCTAAAGTTTGCATCGTTGGAATGCAACGAAATTTGTTTTTATTTGGCGAAAATAATCATTTAAATGAAGAATGTAATTACGATGATAAAATGATCGGTTTTTGCCACCCGAGAACATATCGGCTCGAAAAATTAGGATGAAATTGATAATTGAACGAATCATCAATAAAATCAAATAGTTTTCGTTGCATTCCAACGTTGCAAACTTGAAACTCGTGATTGCGTACCGCATGTCGTCACATCCGCCATCGCCACCGTCGTCACCCATCCCATCAGCGGTCGCTCGACTCTGGCAAAAGTTGCTCTCCTCGGCGGAGAGGATTGTACCGTCAGGTCCATAAAGCACCGGCTCGTTGAACAGATGTTGAGGAACTGGTTGTTCGTTAATCGCGGTGCTAGGCTCGACGGTTGACGGTCCATGCGAGACGGAACGTCCCCAATTGCCGCTTCGCAATTCGCAAACGCTGTTGACCATGCGACCGATATGATGGTCGACGCGTCCCTCGGTCACCAATTGCGTCAATTCTCGCATGACTCGTTCGATCTCCTCGCGATTCGTACTGCTGTCTCTCTCCAAATATTGCCCAGCAAGCTGTCAACATTTTAGAGTAAATGTTTACCAATTTTCCAAAAGCCAGTGCGGTTGACGATGATTTTTGCGAAATACAAGTTTTTTAGTTGCAAAACCAAAAAGCGACAGGATATTTCGAATTTTCATAATTTCCGCAAAGTTATCAAAATTTTTCCATATTCAACTATTATTTAGACTGGATTTTGCCAAAATTCCGTACCTTCAACGACTGACAGATTAATTTAGCAGTATTCGGCCCTGGATTCTTCAGCGTAACCGAAATAACTTGAACTAATAATTTGCCAAGTACAGAAGTTGCCGGCTGATCCATTTGGGCTACGAGCTCCGCGAGACAAAGCATCAGTCCGTGGCCAGTTTTTTCGTTCTGTTCGTCCTTCCAACGTAACGTTTCGGAATCGGTATCCTCGCGACACCTAAAATTCATTTTTTATTGATTTTCAGGAAATTTTCCATTCTGAGAATATTCTCAACGAGATGTACGTCAATATAGCATTCGCAGAGGACTGGGGATTTAATTTTGTCCAAGTGACCTCGTGTCCGGGGCTTTTCGAACTTTTGCTAGTTTTTGCGAGCTTATCCCATTATTGATCGACATTTTCGCCCTTTACAGATCCTCGGGCCCCTCAGAGCTACTCTTTCATGACTCTGAAGTTTGCATCGTTGGAATGCAACGAAATTCCTTTCAATTATTGGCAAAAGTAATTATTCAAGTGCAGAATGTTATTACGACGATAAAATGATCGATTTTTGCCACCCGAAAAGCGTATCGGCTCGGAAAATTTGGATGACATTGAAAATTGAACGAATCATCAATAAAATGAAATATTTTTCGGTGCATTCCAACGTTGCAAACTTCAGCATCATCGCATTCCCAATTCACAACAAATACCTAAGGAAACGAAGAGAAAAGCACGAGCAATTACCTCTTGTATAGAGCAGTCCTAAAAATGGAAGTTCCTTCATCGGAAGGAGTGTCCACAGCATCGAGATGGGCGCATAAACGAGCTCCGCTGTATCGGAAATTGCTTTCCCTGATCGACTGTGAAAATACAATGTTGCAAAATGAGCGCGAATAACCAAGTAAAAAATCGTCAATGGGTGAGGGAATAGAATGAAAAAAAGGAAAAAGTTTTGTTTGAGTCATCACCTGTTTGATGATTGCGTCGACAATGTCCTGAGTATGACTAGAATTTTTCAAATGAGGAGTTATACTGCAAACGAGCGGCACAACTAGATCATCGAACTGACCAGGACTTCTGTTCAGAGTGTCCATCGCGTTTTCCAACTGCCGCATGACTCCAGGGAAAGCTGTTGGTTGATTATTTTCCCCTGAACGCTCGGAACCCTTAGCAAGCAGAAACATAAATTCATTAAATTCCTATTCCACAGTCAACGTTAATATTTTTCGCGATCCTATATCCTCAGCATCCTCAACTTTTTTTCTTCAATTTTCAATTCGAAATTGTTACGATACACGAACAAAAAGCGCATACAACGTTCAAGATCCAACAAATTGCCTTTTTTTTTTGTGCTATTCAACTTCTGTCCCGATTTTTCAGCTACGAATAGTTAGTGGAAAATTATTCGAGCCTGTGAGAACGTGAAAAATCTTCGACTCTCAATTCGAACAATTGAGAAAGTAAAAAAACGAAAAATACCAAAAATGAAGACTTTTTTCGTACGTTTCAAAGGAGGAAAATTCGTCAACCATAAATTTCATCAGTTTTCTCAACACGACACGATCGACACGAAACGGAATTTTTATAAGAGCAACGTTGTACTGAGCTTGCTAAGAAAATTATCATTAGAATAAATATTTATGGATTATAACGAAAAAATTAAGAATCTTGATGATTTCTTACATTTGCTTGAGATCTGTTGTAATTTCTATAACCTCCCTCGTAAGGGAGATATCCTTGAATTCCGGCATCCGGGTCAGCGTACTGTTGACCCTGATAGTTCATTTGCTGCATTTGATAGCCGTACGGTTGTTGCTGCTGTTGCTGATGATGAGAAATATAGTGATGCTGCTGTTGCATCGGACGATGCATTTGCTGAGGTGGACAAGGCTGTTGATTTCTTGCCAGTGCTATCCGATCCTGAGCCGAGTGTCTGTACCAGCCTTCTTGCTGGAATATCATCCCGAATGTCAATACGATAACAATTAACCCTTCGTGGTCACTGTGGGTAGAATCCACCCAGTGACCAACTTGTGACGTAAATATTTCCTAGTTCCCAGTAATTAATGGGGCTGTAATCGTCATTTAACAACAGTTTGCAGTGTCCATTGCGCGTTGGCGGTGACAAGTGATACCGCCGCTAACGCTAAATCTCTAACGTCCACTCAGAAATCAATGCACTTCCAATAACGGAATTAATGTTTTTTCAATCGCGGGCTATCATACTATTTTTTTCACAAAAGAACCAGATCAGATGAATATCAGGTTCAAATTTTAGGCAAAATTATTGAAAATCCACAAAGTGATGATTATTTTAGAGAAAAAACTTTTTTTTCCCGTTTTGTTTCGTCATTTTGCATTTTGAAAAATATGTTAGCCTTGGATTTCTTTCAGCAAAGTTTTTCGTATCTAAACTGGAATTTCCAAGGGTTGTTCAGTAATTTTTTGAGAATTATCGGGCCGATGGATTGGTCACAATATGGGTTCGAAAATGGACTGGGCAGAATCTACCCAATGTGACCAAAATCGATTGATTATTTCATTGAAACAATATTTTTGCTTATACGAATACGTACCGCTGGAGCAGCAGGTCCAAGGTTTCTGGGTACGAAAACAGGCGCATAGGCAGATAGATTGGAATTCTGTACTTCGTATAAGCCTGCCTCGCCTTTTTCTCGGCATTCTTCCGGATTGCCTAGTGAGAAAAAACGACTCTCAATACCACAGACACAAAATTTTTTTCACTAATTAAATTCATTGCCTTTCCAGAGCGTAAACTGCATGGAAATGTTTTTGACAACCGAAAATTTTGACGGCCAGCCAAAATGTGGGCATTTTAAAAATCAAGTAATGTCAAAGGAAAAAAATGAAGAATTTCTGGGACCAAGAATAAAAAATAATTTAATTTTCATCAATTTCCTTGATTACCGTTTCCATTGGACATGTTTTTCACAATTTCAGATTTGAGAACTGAAAAGATAACGAACTTTTGAGAAATCTTTATTTTTCTTTAAACCCCTGAATAGTATGAGGTTCGAATTGCCGAAGGTCATTGACCAACGTATTACGTTTACGAGATGATTAAACTTCGTCTGGTGCAGGAGCACACAGAAACGTTTTTTTCTTCTATTTCTCAATATCGTGGGACACGTTGTATTAGCAAAATGAGGTAACACTTATTTTAATTGAGTGAAAAAAAAGAGGGTAAGAACGAAAATTCCGAATATTTCGATGAAATTTGGAAAATGGTGAAATATTTGGAGGTTAACGCCATTGGAAAAAATGTGCTCTTGGACGTTTATTGCAGCAACTTGGGAGACTTGGGCATTCTTATCTGCAGTATACACATTTTAATATACATATATGTAATAATTTATATATATATGTATAAGTCCAGATCACACATTGATGGTTGGATGGATATATAGTACGGTAGATGCTATAAATGAAGCGTCGAGCGTACGTGTAAATAATGTTGAATAAAAAGGGATGAAGGTGTGAAGTTTGCCATATTGTTAGAAAGTTTGATGGGGAAATGGGTGAAAAAAAGGTGAAAAGATGTATATTTGTCTTACCTGACGTTTGATTAGCGTTGTTTGGTTGATGAGGTCGTCTGAGCTGTTCCTGAGGATGCTGTTGCAAAGGCGACCAGGCTTCGCGTCCTTTTCCACGGCCAGGACCTCGTCTATCACCATCCCCATCGTTGCTACCGTCGCCGCCCGCATGTTCCATATTTCTCACACGTTTATACCGATAAAATGCGTACAACTCTCGTATATATATTTATATGTCTGTAAATAGCGCGCGTGTATAAATATTATATCCACGTATGGTCCTTGTTAGCGTGCTGCAAGAAAACTACTACTCGTTGGCACTTGCTTCAAGCTTTTGCACGCACCACCATTCACTCCGAAGACCGTATTCGTATTTCGTTCACAGCGTTTGACGATGCGACGCCCTATACCCTATTCCGTCCTTTCGTAGCAACACAACGGATGGCAAATGATTGAGGTGAGAAAAAATCCACGAATTTCGTGCTCTCAAGGAGACGGGGAATATCTCGGGAAAAGGGTAGGAGGGGGAAGGAGAAATTGCCGCAGAAATTTTGCGTGTAAAGAGAGGAAAAAAGAAACCGGGTTATGTCGCGTTAGCTTGGGTGTGTTTGTGTTTTGTGTACGTGCGTGTACGACAAGTTTATGTGTGCGCCGCTTCAAGCGAGAGTCGTTCTGACTCTCGCGTGTACTACTACGCTCCCTGTGCGCCTCGTGCGAGAGTGCCGAACACGTTTTTTTTTCTATGCTTATTAAATTGTATGTTTACAAAGGTCACTGTTGATTTTATTTTGAACAACCGGTCAATTTTCCTCGATGAATCTTTCAAAGCAAAGACTGCTGCTCAACGTGTATTTATTCGTCGAGATATCTTGTTACAAGACTCATAAACATGAACGCAAATTTACCGACCCGGATCCCTGGGAAACGAACGCATCGCGCAGCACTCGTATTTCATGGATTGTCTCTGATATACCCATCATTACGGCCCTGGCAACAGGGACGTAACATTCAAACCACGATTCAAACATCGTTGACGCGATCGTGTTGTTAATTTGGTTATGTTCATCGTCGGCTGGAAGAAACTCGTAACTGATGATTCGCAGCTACATACAATTTGATCATTCGAAAAGAACTTTCATTCAGCTCTTTCCGTGACTTTGTAAATAAAAAATATCCGGGCCCGCACCCGGAAGAAGATTCGTAATTAAAGCTACGGAACTGCTACTCTCTAGTCAAATGACGGAGCTTTATTTTATTCGTAATAAAAATCCGATTCTCGGTCGCGCGATTACAAAAATATCGTCATATCTATAAATCTCAAAGTTCACGTAGATTTTATCCAAATATCGGCGTCAGAAATAAAATGCAAATGATCGTTATCAATAAATCCTTCGCAGAGTCTTGACTGGAAATGCTTCTGGCAAGCTATTATTTGAATGGCATGTGTGGCATGGATGAAAATTTTCAAAATTTCAGGACACACCAGCTCCGCGCACATGCGAAACAGCGTGTGCATGTGCGTCCGAATTAGTTCTATGTTCTCCCGCGTGACATTCGAGTGACGACGTATTGGCGTCGCGTCATAATCGCGTGTTACAAACCATAAACTTACAACGTTTTAACTCTTCTCTTGTGTTTTTTATTCGCGATCATTGATGAGAGCGCGGTGTTCGCCGGGCTGTCCCTCCGCTGCGTTGCGTAGTTTCCGGACAGTACGTCGGTGCTCGTGAGATATAAAAGTTTAGTGTAGCAAAAACAATGGCTTCGAAGGGTCAACGGTGGCTCGTTGATTCGGGAATTCTTCGTAAAAAGAACGGCGATGAGGAGCCTCAGGAGCTACTGGTGTTCGGATACGGCTGCAAATTATTTCGGGACGATGAGAAGGCGAAAATGATTGATCAGGGGAAGCATTTGATACCTTGGATGGGCGATAGCACATTGAAGATAGACAGGTCCGTTTCTCTAACCTAGCAAACCAAACAAAAATATAAAAACAAACATTCTAATGAAATAATGAACCACAAGATCGACAAGTTGTCGTTTTTTAGGAATAATTCTTGATAAGATTTATTTATCGCTTGTAACGCACACCGGTTACGTTTAAAAACCATGTAGAGGCATGAGACAATCGTCGAGAAGCAAGAGGTACCGCGCGCGCCCAACAAAACAATCAATTGTGTGATTTCGCATTCGGGCCAGATGGAAACGAATATAAATCAAGGCAAAAAATCATTTTTCCGACGAACGTGCGAACGACGATTAAAGAATAAATTAAAAAAAACAAACGATATCACGCACGGATAAGCATTCTTGGAGACTGTTTAAGGTTTCTGCAGGTCTTTTCGTCGATCGAGGTGCAACGGCACGCGCGCCGTTTTGGCGCTACACAGTAAGATGCTTGCGAGTGAAGTGGTGCTTGCCGCCGAGCGTCCCAGCAGCAAGGTGAGACACAGCGTAGAGAGACAAGTGGCAAGCCGACGGTCGTATCTATTTTTCTTTGTTACGATCGTGCGGCATGGTATGTATTAGAGTCAAAAAAATTAACAAGCCGAAAAGATACAATTCAAATTGAATTATGCTAAAACCCGTACGAAAGGTCGTGAAAAAAAAAAAAATAACAAGAAACTTATCGATTGCAGCAAATTCTATTTGCAAATCCATATAATAAGAAAAAAATTGAAATATTTATCTTTTTCGCAATAATCTTCATGTCCTTGCCCGTTTTCCTTTTGACTCTGAGGCATCTGGAAAACATTATTTGTTTGTTTTTGTTAAATTCTCTTTTGCAGGAATCGGTCAGAGTTGGAATTGTTTCATTGATTCTCTATTTATTTGCAGATGGCCCGTGAACGCAGTGAATTAACTTAGCGAGGAAACACGCTTATCTCTGCCCAAAAACTAATTCAAACTTTATGTGTCTGTAGATACGATGGACGTGGCGCACTGGCGGACCTCAGAATACACGAACCTCCGTCAGGCGGATACGACCAGAGAACCATGCTCACTGAGGATGAAATTCGGGTGGAACAACTTTGCGACGACGAACGTTATCACTCGTTGCACAACAATGACCTCGAAGAATCATCCTATCACGGTGAGCCTGGACATTCATTTTTACATTCTATCGATCAACCTATGCAGTGTGCACATCCTAAGTACATTGGGTCAATCCGACCCAAGGCCTTTTTCAGACTCATGCATTTCGGTTAATATGCATTTTCAGTTTTTTATTTGTAGACACGTTTTTCGTAGTTGAAAACGACCCAGTATGGACTCGAAAAGTAACTCTGAAGTTTGCATCGTTGGAATGCAACGAAATTCTTTTTTATTTTTGGCAAAAGTAATTATTCAAGTGCAGAATGTTATTGCGATGATAAAATGATCGATTTTTGCCACCCGAAAAGCATGTCGGCTCGAAAAATTTGGATGGCATTGAAAATTGAACGAATCATCAATAAAACGTTGCATTCCAACGTTGCAGACTCGAGCATCATCTCGAAAATGAATGAAGAATTAATTGGTTTTACAGAAGAAGAAATGAAGCGATTGCATCAAGCTCTTGGCTCCGAGAATACATACGGTCAAGTTTCCTACAATTACAATGAGGATCACGACAGTCAAAAGGCACTGAGCGAAGACACTCAGAGTCCAAAACCATCGGACGGTTCGCAAGAGGAAGAAGATCAAGCGTTCGTTGTTCCGCCAGAGTTGGAAATTCCAGAAGAGATGGCTTTGGTAAAAATTGAGAAAAATTGCAATTTTCTTCACGTTTATCAATAGAAATCAATAAGAATAAATCTTTGAATTTTATGCTTTTTAGCCCGAAACGCAAAAGCTCAATGCAATCATTACAAAAACGGCGTTATTCATAAGCCGCCAGGGTGGCCAAATGGAAATCCTCATAAAAGCGAAACAGGCCAACAATCCACAGTTTTCGTTTCTCTCGATCGATGGATCGCTTCACCCATATTATAGACTCGTTCTCGAGGCCATCAAATCGGGAAAGTACAATCCGGAAAAACAGCCGGAAAAGGAAGGATCGGGTAAGCTAAATGGCAAAAATAATTGGAATAATTTCTTCGATTAAAATTCAAAACTTTGTCAAATTCAAGTGGTATAAGTCAATGGCACAGTTTACGGGGATAAAAATCCAAAAAAGGAATTTTTAAGATTTCGTAAAAGCCTTTAGCTCTGAATATCTTAACCCTTCGTGGTCACACTTCCGCCACCGATCTCGGTGGTCACACTGGGTTGATTCTACCCAGTCCATTTTCGAACCCATATTGTGACCAATCCATCGGCCCGAAAATTCCCAAAAAATTACTGAACAACCCTTGGACATTCTAGTTTGGATACGAAAAACTTCCCTGAAAGAAATCCAAGGCTAACATATTTTTTTAAATGCAAAATGAAGAAAATGAACGGGAAAAAAAAGTTTTTTCACTAAAATAATCATCGCTTTGTGGATTTTCAATATTTTTGCCTAAAATTTGGACCTGATATTCATCAGATCTGGTTTTTTTGTGAAAAAAATAGTGGGATAGCGCGTGTTTGAAAAAACATATCAATTCCGGTATTGGAAGTGGGTCGATTTCAAAGTGAATGTTAGAGATTTAGCGTTAGCGGCGGTAATACTTTTCGCCGCAAACGCGCAATGGACACTACAAACTGTCTTTAAATGACGATAACAGCCCCATTAATTACCGGGAACTAGGAGATATTTACGTCACAAATTGGTCACTGGGTGGATTCTACCCACAGTGACCATAAAGGGTTGAAATGAGTTTCTAAGAATTCGCAGAACTTTGATTTTGCTAACGGGATAAATATCCAAACAGAAGCTGCAGAGGAATCGGACGAAGACGACGAGCCCTATCTTCACCCGAGTCTCGCCTCGTCCCTCACCAAAGTCGAAGCGGTAAGTTGAGGCGTTTGCCGTTCATCCAGAAAAAAATAAAGAATCTCAATACACACACACACAAACGTACCCTTCGCAATGAATACAACGAACTCACCAAAAATCATAATGCATTCGCGAAAATTAGCCTCTCGTGTGGTGAGTGTCGAGAGGAATTTTTCGCAGGCATTTTCTCATGACGCAGCGAGTTTGGAGGCTCTCTCAGTTTTTCGGACTTAAACATCAACAGTTTTCCTTCACAATGACACCGAAATTGGCTTTTTCTTTTTGGCGTTGAACTTTTTTGCGCATGTTGGACGTTGCACAGCCTTGAAAATCGCGGCGTGAGTCCAATGGCGTAGTAATGACACGAGAAAAAAAAATCAAGCATGCGGATAAGTTACGGAGCTAATAATTGCGTCAAATATTTCTGTTTCCAGGGCTGGTTCTGGTATGCATTGGATCTGCCGTTGTCCTCCTTCTTCCTCCCAACTTTTCCTTCCCACTTAATCCACACTTGTCGATAATCCGCCCAAAAACTCCCAACGATATTTTCCCATAAGGAAAAACCATATAGATATTGAAGAAAAAGCAAAGCTAAAAAAAAAATACAACTGAAAGAATGAAATCTCGATATGAATCGACGATGAAACTTGAATTTTGTTTCAATTGTTCAACAGGCACCCAGTATACCGAGTATACAGTACAAACCGTCAGCCGATTGCGCCTATTCCATGCTGGTCAACAAAATAACGGGAAAACCTCCGCCAATTCGTGCTTTACCGCCACTGCCGCCGGAAGTTCCTGTCCAAACTGTACAAACTCCCTTTTATCCACCTTATCCGACTGTCCAGGTGAGTTTAAAAAAAAAACAAATGTCCATAATAACGAGCCAGAAAGAAATGTCGATAAAACTGATTGATAATAAAAATGACTCTGAAGTTTGCATCGCTGAAATGCAACGAAATTCGTTTGAATCTTTGGCAAAAATAATATGATCCTGAAGTTTGCATCGTTGGAATGCAACGAAATTCTATCATTTCTTCAGCAGAGCCAATTATTATTATTGAATATTTGGTCCGGTCAATAAAACGATTCTCTCTTGCGGACAACGAAACTCAAAAAATTGCCTCGATTTTCAAAATTCAATAAATAATCAATGGAAAAAATGTTTTTCATTAAATCTCAACGTTGCAAACTTCAGAGTCATAAAATAATTATTTACTTCCAAAATGTAATGACGATGATAAAATAATCGAATTTCACCACCCGAAAAGCATATCGGTTCGAAAAATTAGGTTGAAATTGAAAATTGAACGAATCATCAATAAAAGGAAAAATATTTCGTTGCATTCCAACGTTGCAAACTTGATTAATAAAAATGAATGTTTTCTATAGACTTACGCGCCCGTTTATCCGCCCGCGCCGCAGCAATACTCGCACGGTCCTGTATTATACGGTTCCGGAGCTCAAGCGAAATCCCCACCTCCGGGAACAACGACGGTGGCTTCTACGAACGAAGAGTCTCCGGGTACTCCAACGATCAAGGAGACCGTGACACCGTTGGTACCGTACGGTCCAACACCGCCAAAGCCTCTCAGTCGTCCTTCGTTTATCGTACCGCCTGCTGACGTACAGATTATAATTGACAAAATGGCCAGTTACGTAGCAAAAAACGGTCGCGACTTTGAAGCCATAGTAAAAAACAAAGGCGACCCGAGATTCAATTTTCTCGAATTATCTCATCAATATCACGGTTACTACGCTCACAAACTGACGATATACGAAGGCGCGGTTAATCCTAAAGTCTTGACGGAGGAGGAATTGCTGAGGAAGCAAGAACCTCAAGAAGAAAAGAAAAAAAAACTTGAGGAATTACAAAAAAAACAACAGAGAATGGAGGAAGTGCAGAAACGAGTTAAAATGATTCAAGCGAAAAAGAAAAGCGATGGGAAGGACGAGAGTATCAATAAACAGATAACAACCGTATCGTTTTCCATTAAAAAACCTAAAGACGGTGACACGATAGTGATTGAAAAACGCAGCGCGTTACCGCTTGAAGAGAGCGACGACGAAATCGACGAGGAGAAAAAAGACAATGGATCGAAATCTGCTTCACCGCAGGAAATCAACGAAGATAGCAATCGTGTTGTTAAAATCGAGAAGGAAGCAACGAAAGTCGAATGGCCTCGGAAAAACGAGGAGAAAGAACTCGTCGATCTGACGGATGATATTTTCGAGGATTGTCAGAAGGAAATACATCACAGGGAAGCAGAAAATCGCGTCAAGGAGAGAGTCGCGTCAGGAACGAGAGAAAAAAATGTTGCAACTTCGCGCGAACGACAATTGCAGTTGGAAAGAAAGAAAAAAGCTGCCATGTTTCTTAGTCAAATCGTTCAACAAACACCCATCGTGCCGATTGTCACCGTCGATACAAGAAACGAAGACGGTGATTCCGATGAAATACAGTCGTTACCTTCCCCCAGTCACGAGGAAACGGCAACCTCCAATTCCCGAAACAACGTCGCTACTTCTCTCATGAATCGCCTTAAAAGTGCCGACCTCAGCGGCAAACGACCAAGGCCGAAATCAAGGAGTCGCAGCGGCAGTCGAGACAATCATTCAGATCGTCACAGAACTCACAAGAAGCACAAGAAAAAAAAGATTTCTCATAGAAGGTGATTGTCTTTTATTTTTCATTCGATGCTCCATTTTTCTTCAGCACTCCACAACATAAAACTTTCAAGGAAGTTACGCAAAAACTAGAATTAATGGACAGAAAAATCGCAAACTTGGCAGAAAGTTAGATAATGATGTAAAAATAACTCGTAACAATTTTTGTGAGCTGAGGTGAGTTTTCACGCGAGATATTTGGAAATATTTGACAAGCCTTGACAACCAATCTAACATGGCCTCTTATGGGAAATCACGGAATAGGCTGTACATTATTCTTCATATCTCCGTAATTGATGGATAGATTGAAATGAAAATTAAACATCAGAGAGAATAAATCGTCATAATCATTTGCCACGCTTAAAAACGTTCAAAGGTGACTTGCAACGGGAATGATAAAAACTATAAAAAGCACTTGCAGTGAATTTTATTTTGCGGCTCTCCGTAAAATATAGCAACGGCACGTATTCGTGGTTATATGTGTGCGAAATTTGAAATTTGACAAATATGATAGCAAGTCAACGAAATGTGACATTAGAAGATCGATTACTGCTGAAGTGAAATTTAGTCAAATTTTTTTATGACTAGCTCGTTAGGTGCGTAACTTCCTTAATAATTCTGCTGCACGCAAAGCCGGAAATGAACTTGAGCCATTTTTTTAAACGAAAATTCAACTTCCTTTAGTATAACATGAAATTTCTTGCCATTCCAAGTTGAGCCAAAAATTTTGAGTTTTTTGTTAAGGGTTTTTGATTATTTTACAGCAGTCACGATAGTCCCAGCGGGTCACGTTCCCACAAGTCGAGAAAAAGTAAAAAGTCGTTATCGAGGCATCGAACGCGGTCTCGCTCCCCAGGAAGACGACATCAGTCCGAAGCGAAACGTTCGCGAGCCGGAAGCGATACAAGCAGCTCGGATTCCAGTGAGCCTTGAACAAAAAAATTAAAACAATTATCGAACACGTTATGATACATGAAAATTGTACATATATACATATATAACATTACGAGTTGTAATAATCGCCATTAGATTTAATACGGAGACTTGTTTTCAACAAACGGAAGAGCTCATTCAATAAATGATGAGGGATCAAGAGAAAAAGAGAAATGAAAAAATCAAAGAGGATTATCTTGTTTGTTTGGGGATTGGAATTGATGGCCCTATCGAGTTGTTTCTCTACCGTCCGTTTTTCTCACAACAGACAATCGCTAGCATCGCAATTCCCGACTTTTTACCTTGATACTGGTAAAAAGTCACGTTCGTAATTATCAGATGAGTCTCGAGGTGCAAACAAGCGATTGTTGACTCTGAAGCGCTCAGACAGCTTGTTTTTGTACGGATTCGCACCCACCGCGTATATGCGAGCTGAATTTTTTTTCTCTCTCCACATTCCAGCAACATTCAATCGCTCAAAGAAAAAAGTTCTTCATTTTTATTTCTTAACATCGCGCATTTCGCCGTACGATTAAGAAACGCGATAAATTCCTTATCATTTGACTGGTGTTTTAGAATAATTCCGTCTTTCGTTCTGTAAAAACGCTGCAATTATTATTTCGCGAGGCCGCAAACTTATCAAATTTCGTACATGAAAATAGTTTTCAATTAATTCGCCTTCTCGTTTTTTTCTTTCCAATGCTTTTAGTAAAAAATTTCTTGTCATCTCCGATTTAATCGCATTTTTTCGCTTTTTTTAGGATTTTTTTATTATTCAGCACAAACGATTTCTTGTTGGTCTGAACAAAAAAAATCAAATTGCGATAGGAGACTCTCACGATGCGGGCATTGAGCCTTTGTCGAATGTTTATTTATCCTTATCTGCTGGAGAAAATGACGCAAACTTGGAGCGAAGCGAACTTACGCGAACTTTCATCTTGTGCACAATTTCCCATTTTCCAATGGAAATCTTGCCACAGATATCACAACAAAATAGAATGTTCGTCATCTAGTTTTTTTTCGCGCAAAAAACTTTTCCATGAAAAATCCTATCGATAAACAACATTTTCCACAAAACAGCTTAATCATCACACGAAATTGGGATTGGCGTTGCTGCAAGTCATCGATGCACAAAATCAATGACACTTTTCGATGTTTTTTCTAGAATTTCCATCATTTCAAAATACTTTTAGGTGTGCTCGAGTTTTTGACTTTTCTCAACAAATTCAAACCTCAAAAAGTTCACCACTTGGCGTTTTAGAGGAATTTCAAAACAGTCTCGAGTTGCGAATCAAGATAAATGAACTTTAAATTTCGAAAATGGGGGAAAAAGAGTTTAGCAAATTTCATACGCATTCAGAGAGCTCACCAACCTCGTTTCCTGTTACGAGCAAAAAAAATTGACTACATTTTTTCGAAAGACTTTTTGACCGAGATGTTAATTATTTTTCCAGAATTTCAATGATGGCTGAAGTGTTTGAAAATTCAGATCCGAACGCATTGTTTGAAAAAACTATTAAAAAAAAGTTTTACGTCGAGAACATTTCTCACCAACTGCCAGGAATATCGTTGTCGTCAATCTTATCCTGCAGTAGATCGAGCTACAGCGTAGAACGAGGTAGAGTCTTATTTCTTGCAGTGCGACTTGGGATGATGATAATTATCGTTTTTATTTTACTGACACACATGAAATTTTTATAACCAAATGTGGAGACGATCGAGTTATGTAACACATCGCTTATCAATTTCCCGCGTGTGCGAAACTTGATTATCGCTGAATTGCTACTCGTAATAATTCGTGATAAATTGTGTAGAAGCACGCGAGAACAGTTTCGTTGTTGTTCGAATTTGATAGCGACCAAAAGTCCGGAAGACAATCGTTACCTTTTATTGGCAGAATTATACGGCGCTCTGACAATCGCTTAGATAAATAAACTCGAAGATGACCGCGCCGTAGGAGAGTCAATTGGATTCAATTGTACAGGAAACTCGACAGAAGTTTTACTCCCGTGTGCAAAATTTCGCCGATTCCATCGGTGACAAAACTTTTTTTATTTTATGTTGAGAATACCGAGAATTCTAATTAGACTGAATGATTCTCAAGACTCTTTTTAACGTTGAAGCTTTTATCGCTTTTATTGCTATTTAGATACGAATTGATTTTAACAGTTATAATTGATCGAAGGTCGCTCGATCCTGAATGCACAAACGATCCTGTGTCCGCGTATGATTGTCGAGGCGAATCATCACCTCGTTAAAATTAGTGGACTTATCGTTTCTTCGTAATATTTTTCCTCCTATCGTTATCGTCCATTTCGATCGTAATACGCAGACTTGCTGTCGCGTATCTCAAGAACGTAAGATCTCGATAGATCGTGAATCACGATTACGATATGCAAAACAACGGCCATCTATAAATAGCTATGGATTTATTAATTGATGAGATTTACCGCACGTGCGTGTGTCGTCAATTGCGTCTTATGCAGATTGCGATAAATAGGACATTTTTTTTCTATCGATCACTATTAATTCTTAATTTTTGTCGTTCTTAGCCGAAATTAATTTTCGGAATCTTAAAAATATCGAATCGTAGCCGCTCATTTTCCCCTCTTTTGGCTTCTCTTCTAGCCCAAAAAGTCGAGCTTTTCCGATTTTCTAACGTTTTTCACAGCGATTCATGTCGAATTTCAATTCATCACGAGCATTATTCGAAACCCCAAATTCTTTTCAAAAGCTCGCTCATCACTAAGCAGAGACTTCAAAATTGTGTGTTAACCATAAACAGAATATTCCCAAAATCATGAAAAAATTGATAATTCATTTATTGGAGGCCAAAATATTGTACATGGAAAATGGAAAAGTAACGAAAATAAAATCTCGTCATAATTGGTTAATCGGAAATCATCGACAGATTCCAAATACGTTGGAGAAAAAAGGAAAGAACAAAATTGAGCCAAAGCTCTCACGCATTTTCTCTAAGAATATTTGATGTTTTTATGACTCTGAAGTTTGCATCGTTGGAACGCAACGAAATTCTTTTCTATCTTTGACAAAAATAATTATTCGAATGCGGAATGTAATTACGATGATAAAATGATCGATTTTTGCCACCCGAAAAGCTTATCGGCTCGAAAAATTTGGATGACATTGAAAATTGAACGAATCATCAATAAAATCAAATATTTTTCGTTGCATTTCAACGTTGCAAACTTCAGCATCATGATGTTTTTGTGTACGTCAACTTTGTCGAGCGACCATAATTATTTGTCACATTTGCTGGAGACAGATTCGTTAGGTATATTATTACGTGTGACGGGGGAAAAAATGGTACAGAAGGCGGTAATCAATCGACGATGAATGGAACACTCGGAGACAGTTTAGAAATTGTTCCTCTTCCGATGTCCCAATCGTGCGATATATAAGCGTAAGATAAGATGCAATAAATTTTCATACACAGACTTTAAGATCGACTTGAGGTCAAGGTTGAAATAACTCCGATTTATAAAGTCAACTCGCTCTTAGGACCGTTTCAGTTTAATCGTTATTCTCGTTCGGGAACGTCACATAAGGTTTTATTTATTTGCAACCATGTCATCTACACTAGCCGTGAGTAACCGGATTATCATATTCTGCACTCATTCTAAACGCCATAGCCATATCGCATACCCCATTGAATTATAACATGCTATAGAAAATCGGAAAACGCGCAACTGATGTTTCAATGCGAATTTTTAATAAAACAATGAATTCAAGAGAGAAAATCCGGGAATCAGAGACTTGAAAATCCGAAATTCAATTATTTCATTCGATTTGTTTCTGGTTCGCGTTCCCGTGGCCATAGAATGACCATGAAGAACGCGCAACTGATATTTCAAGGCGAAATTTTAATAAATAATGAGTTCGAGAGAGAAAATCCGGGAATCAGAGACTTGAAAATCCGAAATTCAATTATTTCATCCGATTTGTTTCTGGTTCGCGTTTCCTTGGCCATAGAATGACCATGAAAAACGCGCAACTGATATTCCAGTGCGAAATTTTAATAAAAGAATGAATTCGAGAGAGAAAATCTGGGAATCAAACACTTGAAAATCCGAAATTCATGATTTCATTCGATTCGTTTCTGGTTCGCGTTCCCTTGGCCATAGAATCACCATGAGCATCGGGGGTAGTTCGAACAGCGCTGTGTCTCGAGGCTTTAAAAAATTCCGGAGTTTTGGGCAATCGGCGCGAATTACCGCGCATTCTGCTGGGTAGGCAGCGATTTTTTAATCGTAGCAGGGTCGATCGTACAAGTTGGACACTGAGATTTCGGGAGTTTTGTTATTCCACCGCCACTCGAAAATAAGAATGCAAAATTTCGAAGATTTGAGAGCTCACGAAGTTGTTGAATGTTTATTTTTATGGATTTTTCGCGACTCCGCGTTAATCACCGCGTAGAGACAGAATAAAGTTGAACCACTCTGGCATATTTTGTCGGTAGAAAATGACAAGTCCGAAAACCGTGTCAAGCTGAACAAACCGTTGACCTTTGATGAACTATCAAATAAAATTGATAAAATTCACAAACAAATGAAATCTCATGTCGATAAAACAACGAAACAGATTGTACGAAATTGATTCTAAACTCCGATGAACTTTCAAAACATTCCATCGAAATGAAAATATATGGACGAAATGTTGGAAACGATATAATGATGGAAAAAAAACATCGATCGCACACTGGAAAATGAAGCAAGTTCGAAAAGCTCGTTTAAAAAACGAGTCTTAAACTGTAAAAGTTCG
The DNA here is from genome assembly GCA_037043255.1 of Diadegma fenestrale. NCBI lineage: Eukaryota > Metazoa > Arthropoda > Insecta > Hymenoptera > Ichneumonidae > Diadegma > Diadegma fenestrale. The sequence continues at coordinate 12,631,673 of CM073309.1, read as the reverse complement.
ATGCAATTTATTGGAGAAACACGTGACGGTCTTGAATACTCGAAAATGAAACAGTGATAAGAATCGGAATAGATCTGTATGGAAATTTCGTAAACACGAGATCCGTCCTTAATTTCATGTTTATCTCAAGCATCGGAGCTCTTGATGTATAATATCAAAACAACTGTTGTTTTTTTCATATCGGTCATAAACTCCCGAAGCACTCTCGAGGCCATAATGTGTGTGTTTGTCGCTTCATAGGAGCGTTTGTACTCGAGAGAGATTTCTTGCAAATACTTGATATTATCTGTTTTGACGTACAAGATAGTTGGACAGATAAACGCTCGGTTTTCGCGAGCTCTCGATCTACACTCGTTTTTCTTGATCAAGAGAGATATTTGTCGAGCCTGCTTTTGTGACGTTCGACGTGTGTACCACACCGTTATCAACATCCACATATATCGTGCTCTTATCACGTACAGGGAAAACAATACCTAACCTTCGAGCGGGACGGAGGGCGCCACTAGTCGATATTTAAGCGAAGCTCTTACAGCTCTGAAATTCAGTATAACGATTAAGTTCCTCTGGTTATCTCGCCTGAAAAGAATTTTTTTCTATCCCATATTTGTACGAGTCGGCAAATAGTTTCAACAACGCGAAGACTTTCGAGTTCTTCGCGTCTTTTTTTTCACAAACGGCTCGTTTCAAAGCTTCGAAAATTCTACGCCAAGCTAAAAAAGTTTATTCCCTGGAACTCAAGGTTCCTTGAGTTCATTGGAAAATCTTATAACTCATTACTCCGTCAATTACTTAAAAAGAAAAACTCGAAACGAACATTAGCCAGCCATGTTCACTATCATGACCTATCGAGCTGCGCAACAGCCTGGTAAGCATTATAAATTTTGACACTTATTTGCATAATAAATTAGTCACAGCAGTGGTCCCAAAAATCCTCGACTATCAGTTCAACTTCTACATTTTTTTTTCACTTTTTTTTACCCTCGCCAATATTTCATTCGAAAGATAAAAATTTCTACAAACTCTCGTACACAAAAATCTCGAAAAGTATTCAAACGCAACGACTCGAATTATTCGAGTGCCAAAGGATCATTTTCGTTCCTTTATTTTCACGATTCATCAAAATCCAGGCGGCTCAGGCTTTTTTTCCTCGACAATTACGTATTTTTTGTGTTTATAACTTTATTTTTTCGGCTTGAACTTTCAAACTGATTAAACGAGAAATTTCACAGACAAAAATGATTTTTCCAGAACAATGAGCATAAAAAAAAAGGAATCATAATCATTATCGTGTCCTCACGAGTACGAAAGAAAATTTTCACGTCCAACAGTCCGTTAAAAATGGAAATAAAATGAACGAAAAGAAATTTCGATAATTTTGGTTTGCCTCATTCTAGAAAATAATTTTTTTTTCGATTTACTTTTGATTGCAACAGTCCCAACATGGCCAGACCGTCAGCATACTCGACCCGTCAGAGAAGCTCCGACCGGAGGCCGTTTATGCGGGAAAATTGGAGAGTCAGTTCAGAAATTACTCCGAAGATCAAACCGACCCAATTAAGGAGAGAGTACAAAGAACTTATCACGCGATGCACACCAATCAAACGGTCGATTATGTGCGATGTTAGTTGAGCTCAATTTACAATGATGCACAAAAACAAAGCGAGCATGAGACAAAAGCATGATTACTGCCTCGATTATACTTAACAAATCATCCTTTTTCAACTTTCCAACGAATCATTACTCATTCGAGACACTCCATAATAGAGAATAATAAAGAAAAAACCACATACACATCTGCGATAACATAGAAAACGCTTGGATCTGAATTAATTTTGTAAATAAGATTTTTCGATGAGCATGTTCGAATAAAAATAAACAAATGTGCAAATAAAATGTTTCATTCAATTTATTCTCGTCCATCGACCATCTTGCATGCATGCACAATCTCCGAGACAAGATTTTGAGATCTCGCAAATATTTTCCTGCAGCTCAAATGACCAAGTGGCTAAAATTCAATAAATTCAAAATGAGCGTTAAAGATGCTCTCATCAAACTTAACGATCTCATCGACGAGAGCGATCCGGATACCAGTATGCCGAACATCGTTCACGCTTTTCAAACCGCCGAAGCTGTTCGGGAAAATCATCCTGACTTGGATTGGTTTCATCTCGTTGGACTCATACACGATCTTGGCAAAGTAAATTCTTCGTTTTTATAAATTCCCTAATATTTTCTTTCTTTTGACCACTGTGCCCGCAACAGGGAATAACATTGTGCAAATGAGATTGCAGCTGTTTTTTTCATTTTGAACGCGATAGTATAAAAATATTGAAAACGATTAAATTTTCTATTTTTCTTCGATCAATCGATGGAAACAGTTGTAATTTTTTTTCCTTTCGACTTCGAAAATGCATTTACCGTTAATTCTTAGAATTTTCGAAACATCCCGAAATTGGTTGTTCGCCATTTTCGTATATCTGTAATTCTCTAAATTTTGATCAAGTTCTGAGCTCGGGTGGGGATGGAAATTGAGAGTTTTTTGAAGTCGTGATTCCATAAAAACTTACACGGTCTACATTTATGTCGATTCGTCACTTTCATTTCCCTGGATTTCCAATAGATCCAACGAGTGTGTGCCAAATTTCTATGCAGTGGAAATTCATAGTTTTCTTTCCTCATAAAATACGATCCCAGTATGTTTTACTCAATGATGCTGAAGTTTGCAACGTTGGAATGCAACGAAAAATATTTGATTTTATTCATGATTCGTTCAATTTTCAATGTCATCCAAATTTTTCGAGCCGACATGCTTTGCAGGTGGCAAAAGTCGATCAACATTCTGCACTTGAGTAATTACTTTTGCCAAAAATTAAAAAGAATTTCGTTGCACTCCAACGATGCAAGCTTTAGGGTCATTTTACTCAAAGCGATAATTTGACGATTTTCGTTCATGAAACTTCGTGAAATCGAATTTTTACCGAACGCAACCAAATCGTGGATAATTTTTTTTAATGCACACTGAATCAAACAATCAGTCATCATTTTTCTTAGTTTGGATTTAACATAGAAAAAAATCGATCTCCAGGTTCTGGGGTTGACTGCCAAATGTAAATCTTTCGAGGCTCTTGTTGTTATTGTACAAAAACTATTGTTCTGCTGTTTCCTCAAACGCAACGATGTGCCATATTCATCTGAAAAGATCTAAACGATGAAAAAATAATTTTTTTTCACATTTGTCCATGTCGAACATTTGCAGTTTGCAAAATTGTGATCTAGAGTCATGAACTTTGGTTGTTTTGGTCTCAAACAGGTAATGGCATTCTACGGTGAGCCGCAATGGGCGGTGGTCGGCGATACTTTCCCAGTGGGCTGTGCCTGGGCAGATTCGATCGTATACAGGAGCAAAAGCTTCGACGATAATCCGGATGGCCAAGACTCACGCTACAAGTAAAATAAAATTCTACGACAGCGAGAAATCTGTGAAATTTGAATATTTTTGTAATAATTATTGGCCCGCAGCACAAAGTACGGAATGTACAAGCCTTCATGCGGTCTGAGCAATGTCACCATGTCTTGGGGCCACGACGAGTATCTTTATCGAGTTCTGAAACACAACAAGACCAAAATCCCGGAAGAAGGCCTTGCCATGATCAGATATCATTCGTTTTATCCCTGGCATGCCGGAGGCGATTACGAATACTTAACGACTCAAAAAGATCGTGACATGCTTAAATGGATCCGAGAGTTCAAGTGAGTTTTCTTATTTTTTCATTTCATGAAGCCCCAAAAAAAACGTGACGGTGAAAACAAAAATTCGCAAAAATTTTTATGTCGCAATTCGTGACTGCATTTTTAGTTTTATGGAAAACTCTCATCTCTGAACGAGTTCGACCTTCACAGCGACAGCCAAAATTCTAACGACTGTTCCGACGAATTTCCGAACGAAAAAAAACTTTGAGCGAACCCAAAAAAAAAGAACTAGTTGCGCGGCTGAGTTTTATTGCGATTTAACCTTCAAAAATTGCAACTATTCGACTCACGCGGCGGTTCAGCCGGTAAAAAACAAAACCGTCAAAAACTCAATTTTAATTAGTGCACGCGATTCTTATCAAAGCTCCCGGAGCCTCTTCGCGCCCTTCGGGGGGCGCGATGCACTCACGGGCCACGCCACGGCATCTCCTCAGCTGTTCCCGGTGATGCAATTGACCAATCATTGTACAGCAGTCAGAAATGCCTCGAGGCCCTCGAGCGCGCACGCATGACCATGCAGAAGGCTGTTTTAGGTCTTGGGGTTACGAAAGTCGCATCTGCTCCGCCTGAGATCGATTTTTTTCGTAAATTCATCGTAATTTCGTAGAAAACTTTGCCCTTGCTACTCTGACCTCGAAGGCTCACACACGAAGCACACGAAGTTCCCTGCTCTTGAAAAAAGAATGACCGCGATTTTCGCGATTCAGTTGTCGTAACTTCGATTCGACGACTTGACGATTTTTCTTTGTTTCTTTCTTTCAGCAAATACGACCTGTACACAAAGAGCAGCCAAGTCCCGCAGATTGAAAAATTGTGGCCTTATTACGAGAAACTTATCGAAAAATATCTGCCGGGTACCCTCGAATGGTGAAAAAAAGGATGATCGCGCGACAAGTTGCAGGGAAACGGTGGAGGGTGGAGCTGAAGCGAAATATTCAACGGTCCACGATATTTTTATACATGCAAAATATATGAGCATCATTTTCTCTCCGCACTCGTTGAATTTTTATACGATACTTGATGCAGTTACGGGGTTATAGCGATGAGAAAAAAATATTTTATGATAAAAACATTTCGTAATGTCTTGTAGAAAGAAAAATTGACAAGCAAAATAAAAGTTTCTCTAATTATGAAGTTCTCTCCGCACCTGCTTTTCGGTCATCTCGTGCCACTGATCGCATCAACATGTCGTCCTTCTTTGCAGTTGAGAGCTTCCCAAAAAAACGGTAAAAGGGCGCTGTTCATTCAAAATCCAACAACGTCACGATACTAACAAATAAAGTATAGCGAATTAAATTATTCGCTTATAAACGAAGCGATTTTTCGTGCAGTATTTATTAATTAATAATTCCACAAAAGTCAAATGAGGAATTCATGCAAAAAGTACGTGTCCATGTGGAAACTGGAATATATTTTCACTTCCGGTCAATGCACGCACCGCAGTCGTGATAATAATAAAAAGCCACATTTAATAATTACTGATAAAATTCAAGCGCCAGGTAGGTTTGCAAATTTTTTTTCTTCGAAACGATAAATCATGACGATGCCGCGATGAAAAATGGTTGTTGAATAGAATTTTAAAAAATTCTGTACTTCGAAATGTTTCAAACTTCCGGTCAAATTAGCAATAATTTGTTAGTTGAAAAAATAGGCCTGAAAAAACTAGCGGAAGTTGGTGAAATTACTATAACGTGACGTAGCGCTCGCGTCGATGTAGAAAGTGAAGAATGTGCGCGTTTTTCCGGTTGGTTGATTAGTTCATCCATAAAAATTATTATCGATTATTGGTTTGTTTACAAAAACGTTAGGGACTTTGACTCTATTGTAATAAAAAGCAGGAATTTAAAATTGCCTCGATGAAATAAATGTGTTGGGCGATTTTTGAAAAATCGTAACAGAACGCAGAGACACGGGCGGTAAGCGGCGTTATAAATAAAACACGCGCAAAAAACGTGGTTGACAACAAAACACGCAGATACGACAAGCGCGCGAGTGAAATTATTTCCATACGGTCTTTCGTTCCACTCGATCGGACAATTAATAAAATTGAAACATTTGATTAATAGTGCGCGATTTCTAACGTGGTCAAAGTTTCGCTCCTCATTCCCATTTTACGAGCAACTTATTATTCTCATCCTCAACGCTCCTCCCCTTTCACCGGCTGTGATAACGAGAGAGATGTTTACCGGCTTTAGCTCGTAGCTCCAACACCGGTAAGGCGCACTCGAGCAACGGTATTTATCGTCCCGCCAAAAATCTCGCGAGACCACTTGCTGGAGCAACGTGTTTCTGCCAACACACGCGCGCTCTATGCATATTTAACAAATTTTGGCCGAATCAGTTTACATATATATCTTTTAAACCGAGCAGGCTCCTCGTTCATCGCGAAGAAACGAGAGTCGGTCGCGTAAACAAAATCTGTGCAAAAAAATGCGTAAAACAACGAAAAGAGGAGAGGAAGTGGCGGTTGAAAATCCTGACGTTTCTCCACCTAAAAAAACTAAAGTAACTAAAGAAAAGAAAACTGTACCGGCCGTTGTCCCTAACAGACTACCGAGAGCTGCAAAAAATCGCGCCGCTGCTTTAGCTAACGGAATCGAAAATAATATTGAACCTGCGAAAAAACCACGTGCACGAGCAAAACCTCTTCGAAGATCTAGAAGCAGTGACAACCTCGCCTTGCCAATTACTGCTGATTTGAAACAAACAAAAAGCAAAAGCGCCGAACATCTCGATCAGCACGAGGACGGCCCACCCGCGAAGAAGGGCAAGAATCCTCCGGTCAAAACGGTCAAGAAAACAGTCGCCAAAAAGGCGGGAACCGAAGGTACGCAATCTCTTGTTTCCATTATTCATTTTTCCGAATTTTTTTTATCTAATTTCATCGGATTCGTGTTCCTTTCTCCTATCAATACAATTTCAAAATTTTGCGAAAAATCTTTAGCCTAAAATTTTATTTAAAATATGCAATCTCGATGATTTTTCCAATTCAATATAACTGTAAATTCTGTTCCTCATCTTTCCGATCACAAATCGTACGAATTAGTCAAGTAATTAAAAATTAAATTAAAAATAGGTCCAAAAACGATGAGCCTCCCAGAGCTTTCAAAGAAATTGATAAACAGTTAACCAAAAACGCAAAATTTTCCAAATTGCCAGACGCAATTTAAAATCATTAAAATCAACGAAATTGCAACGAATTTTATCCGTTTTCTTTACTAACGATTGCAAATTTTACGTTTTCAAATTTACCCCCAAATTTTGTCTAAAATTCATTGGTTTTTTGCTAGAATAATAAAAAGTTGAAAAAACGCGGACATTTTTGCAAAGTCACAATTTTTTCATAGCCGACAAAGCGGCAGAAAATGTTGCAGATTTTGAACACGTTTGTGTTACGCGTTAAAGTAATATTTTGACCCGTTTCGAAAGGTAAACCAAAGGCTGGTAAGAAAGCGACGATCGAAGCTCCGTTGGAGGACGTGGAAGAAGAGTCTGATGAGGAGCCGCGTCCGTTGATAGCGAAAAAAGCGTATAGTCGGCCGGTGAAAAAAGCAGCGACGGCGGAGACCAAAGAAGACAAACCAAAGAAGCGTGGAGCAGCTAAAGAAACAGCGGCGCCCGCCAAGGCGACTCGAGGACGGGGAAAAGCGGCTGCAGCGAACGAGGTGGAAGAGGAGTCGGACGGGGAGGAAGCGAAACCACCTGCGAAGGTGAAAAAGGGCAGAGCCAATGGTAAAAAAGTGACGGTAGCTCCGGCTGATGAAGAGGAGGACGGAGACGCAGAAAATTTAGCTGAGGAGGTCGCCGAGAATGCAGTTGAAGCAGCAAAACCGAAAAGAGGAGGAAAAAAAGCAGCAGCGGCGCCAAAAAAGCCTCGCAACACGAAGAAAGCAGTTGCCGAATCGGTTGAAAAAGATGTAGCTTCGCAGGAGGAAACTGCAGTTGAAGCAGATGAGCCAGAAGATCCGAAACCTGTGAAAGCTGGCAAAAAGAGCAAAGCGCCGGCCGCTAAAAAAGCTGTTAAGAAATCACCGCCCGCTCCTAAAGACAATAACAACGTTGGAGACAAAGAAGAAGATGGTGAAATACTGTCAGCGGATGATGATCAGGAAGCCACCGACGTGCCTCAGCAACCACAAAAAGAGCCTGAGGAAAATGCCAAGTCCTCGGAATTCGAAGGAGCTAATTCTGAGTATGAATACGAGATCGAAGCTGATGACCACGATCAGCAACGGTGAATGGCAAAGAAAAAACCACCAAAAAGGAAGGGCAAACCCAGTTGCCACAATCATTTCGTATTTTCTTTTGTACCTTGATCATTATTAGCCTTATTAGTCGTAGAGAATCATTAATATAAAAAAATCAGAATAAGAAACGAACGGGATCAAAGAATTTCAAAAACATTACCACGAGCGAGTCGTACTATTTAAAATTCAAATCATCTGGACCGCGTGTACTAACGGCTCTTTCGGGTACAAACCACGAATACAAACCAAACATAAGAATAAGGAGAAAATAAATGCAACAGGAGTTAACCTCAAGCATATCCGCACTCAAAAGTTCAAAATACGATTTGATTCTTTTTTTTTTACTACTTTCTACTGTTGATATCAACTAAAAAAAAAACACGCTTTAATACCGTACGGTGATTTGCGATATTTATTTTGTCAAATAAATTGTTAATGAATTTTCAACCGTAGTTTTCGGTTATTTCATCCATTTCAGACGCCAAGAACGATTTGGTGACTCAATGAACGACGATTGTGATTACTCGTCTAATTTAGACGTAAACTGATTGTCTTTTGCCATAAATCTCGACGCCGTTGAAAATATTCCCAAATTATCGGCCACCAATCGTTGATTTTGCTAAAACGACTTTTCAAATCTATTTCGCTTTTGCTCAGGATGACTGACGCACATGCCAAACTTTCGCACCGAAAATACATTCGGGGAAACTTGGAACGTTTCAAATTACCGAAAAATGAGTTTCACACATTACTCGATGATTTTGGTTCTCGTCATTTTTCTACTCTTCGTAATTATGGGGCGAGCGACGGCCTGCCCCGTGCTATAGAAATTCTAAAAGTTCGATATTTGATTGTTTTTATAAACTCAAACGTGAAATGCGTCATTTTGAATGTCTTCAAGTTTCGTTTAAACATCCTGGAAGCAATATTTTCATTAAAACTTCTCATGATTCTAGGAAATATCGACAAACGTATTTGACGGAAAAAAAAAAGTTGATTTATTTGTCGAACGATATTTGGATCAGAAAAAACATTAATTTTCCTCCGAAATGATTGTGAAGTTGGAAAAAAGACGAAATTTTCGAGGTTTTCTGAATTGTAATGAGTGTTTACAAACTTTTGAATAACCCGCCTACGTCTTTGTCGATCATCGTTAAAGTTCGGTCATTTCCGTAACGCCGGTCGGCGGTGAGATGTCGCGTCGTCGAACGGTGTCGAGCCGTAGCGCCGGTTGTCGCCGAGTGGCGCGCCAATCGGCTATTCCGTTGATGCCGGATGTTTGCGGAAAAAAGGTACAAGCTGGTGAGCGGTAGAAGGGGAAAAGGGATTCGAGCAAGGAAAATTCACGATCGAGATGGCAGTGACGAAACAAGCGGCGGAAGTGGGGAAAGTGTGCGCCATTTTCTATTTTTGCGTAGCATTAAACTAGCATTGTATATGTACATTTTATGTGATAAAACTAAAGGATAAGTGATAGAACAAAGTCGCTAAAAGTTGTCGTTGAGAAATGGTAATCGGTAACGCGTAACATAGTGATTGAGCGCCGAAGCGCACGGACCCGTTTACAGTCCGCGTTGCCGCGCGTGAAAACACCGTTTTTTCTTTTCTCTTGGTTCGCTCTTTCCCCCTCTCTCTTTCTCGCGCTTAAATACATACACGAACGCGACGAGCACGCATATACACCTGAGTGTTGGCATATAAACATCGTCCTTTTTGTTGTCCCCAACGCAAAATTGCTATCCAGTGGTGTGTTTAGTGGCGTGCGTTGACGGTCAAAATTTCAATCCGTGTGTGTTCCGAAGTAAAACGCGCGCGCGTTTTTCGCACGACGTCGATACGACGAGAATTTGCCGTGATCGAGAAAGAAAAACGAATCATTGTTTTGTAACATCGAGGAGAAAGAGGTGTAGAGAGAAAGAAGCCAAGAGGGGGAAAGGATTTGTTTGACCTGAAGGAACTTTGCGAAATTGTTCCGTATATATTAAGTGTACACGCTCGTGTCGAATATTCGTTGCCTTCCGTGAGTTCCGCCCCAATTTTGGGAACGCTAGTGAGAGTCTATAACCAAACGAAAGAAGAAAAAGTTAAACAGGGAGAGAGAGAGAGAGAGAGTGAGAAATAGTGCGTTACAGCGTATATGAAAATCTAACTCGGAGGGATAAAAGGAAAGAGTAAAACATATATGTATACATATATATATAAAAATCTGTGATACTAAACGGTAATAAGGTATATAGCTAGGTGTTAAAACTCCCTAAAGATAAGGACACAAATAAACGTAAATGTGCGCACGATAGTGGCCTACGCGAGGCACAGTATTTGCATTAAAAAAAAAATTAAAATCTTCAACGTTATACGAGAAAAGTTTTATCGCCGATTAAACAAGTGAATCGTAAAGAAGGAAGCGAATCCTATAAACATTCGATCAAGCCCTTTTCGACCAGCTAATCTTCGTCCTCGCTAGAATCACAACTTTATTCCTGGCCAAGGATGTCTTCGGAATCTGTGTCGAGTGACAGGCCTCAGCCGGATCCTAAAGAGGAAGGTACGTGTCACACGTTTTTCTTTTTTATCGTTTTTTTCTCTTGACTCCCTACTTTTTTGCTGCTTCGTCGCGGAAAACAACACAGCTGTGACTTGAGATCGACATTATTTATTTTGCAACGTGAGCATTCGATGTTGTCGTTGACAATCGACGCACTAATTCGAGCTTTCGTTCGTTTCACGGCATCTTTTTCCTTCGAGTTGTGCTTTCCGAAACTCGTCAGCTAAAATGGCTGTTTTCGAAACATCTCGTTTCTACCCTGATAATCTTGAATTTTTCGCAAAAACAAACATTTCTCTACATGGGAAAACTCGTCAGCAACGCATTATTCGCGCACAATTAATCACGAAAATTCAACAAATTCATTCTCGTAATGTACGACCTTGCCAAAATCGTCGGAAATTTCCAGCACATTTTCACTTTTTCAGAATTTTTTTAACGCCCACAGGCTCCCTCAATGTCGTTTCAACTTTTTTGAAACTAAAACCAGGCCATTTAATTGTTTCCTTTCCATCGTTGAGCCCGGTCCTCGAACGATTTTCCATCTTTCAATTTTTGGGGGTTATGTTGCACCGATGAACTAGTTCGCTGTTATTTTCATTCTTTCCAGATTTTTTTCGCGACTCGAGTACAGAATTTTGTTTGTACCTCAAGTGTGTATATTTATGCCATGTTTTTTATGATTTCCCTTGTAAATTCCATGCACCTGAAATAGACATGTGAAAAATTTATGTTTCGACTTTATCAAAGTTGCTCGATGGCGCAAGCGGCGAAATTTTTCCCCAAGCTTTGTAACCATGAATAAGTTTCTCCGACTCAGGTCGAACTCTTTGTCTTTAGAATTTACCAAATTCCTGGTTTTCTTCGGCAAAGTGCAAAAACCATGTGCATTTTCAAAAACCACGATAACGCGCCCTCTTTTGCGACCGGAAGCCTAAATCGATGAAAAAACGTGAAGCCGCTGTGAAGAGTCGATGAAATAATTGGCTTCAAAGACATTTTTCTATTTTCATAAGAGAGTCTTACAAAACTTGAAGTTTGTGTTTTTCTTTCAAACATTAACTGACTCGGTTTACCAGAAAACTGCTGAGCAGGACAATCTCATAACATTTACTTGTGCAAAGATGCGTTGATGGTTCCCGTGGCTATGGCGGCGAGCCGGCCGATTCGTTACGATGATTAAGCGATTGGATCGGTCGCTCAAAAACCAAAAGGATAAGAAAAATTTGTACCATTTGTAGAATGAAAGAAAAGATGAATTCCATGAGAATTCTCTGCAGGTCTTGTGTCTGGGGAATGTACCATAACATTTTTTATCGTATCGCAGTCTCTCTTCAAATTATGATCCTGAAGTTTGCATCGTTGGAATGCAACGAAATTCTGTTATTTTTTCAGCAGAGCCAACAATTATTATTGAATATTTGGTCCGGCCAATAAAACGATTCTCTCTTGCGACCAATAAACTCAATCGACTCGAAAAATTGCGGCGATTTACAAAATTCAATAAATAATCGATAGAAAAAATGTTTTTCGTTGAATCTCAACGTTGCAAACTTCAGAGTCATCTTCAAATTTATGAACTCTGAGGTTTGCATCATTGGAATGCAGCGAAAAACTTTTGTATTTTTGGAAAAAATAATTATTCGAATGCAGAATGTAATTGAGATGATAAAATGATCGATTTTTCGAACGCGAAAAGCATATCGGCTGGAAAAATTTGGACTTCGTTGAAAATTGAACGAATTGTCAAATAAATCGAAATATTTTTCGTTGCATTCCAACGTTCCAGAGATCCGGAAGATAAAGATGCAACCGTAGCTTTTTTTTACAACAAAAAGTGACAATTCTGTGGCCGCAATTCTGCAAAACTTGGCAATGGAGCAATTTTTATGCCACTTACTGTGAAATATCTTAACACTCTGAAGTTTGCAACGTTGCGAATGAACGAAGGATATTTTGTGTATTAATTATTGATTGAATTTTAAAATCATGCCAATTTTTCGTCTCGGTTGAGTTTTTGGAACTCAAGAGACGATCGTTTGTTATCGGGGCCAAATATTGAATAATAATTATGAGCTCTACTGGAAAAAGAATAGAATTTCACTGCATTCCAACGATGTAAACTTCAACATCATTATCTTAACATCTTTTGGGGAACTTTTACAATACAGTCGTGCGTGTGTCATTAAAACACAAAGGGATTCCTTCTTCTCCATTCTCAAGTCAACAACTCGTTTACAACGATCCTGAAGTTTGCATCGTCAGAATGCAACGATAATTCTGTTATTTCTTCAACAGAGCCAATAATTATTATTCAATATTTGATCCGGTCAATAAAACGATTCACTCTTGCGACCAAAAAACTCAATCGACTCAAAAAATTGCCACGATTATCAAAATTCAATGAATAATCAATAGTAAAATTGTTTTTCGTTGAATCTCAACGTTGCAAACGTTGCAGAGTCATCGTTTACATTGTGTGTCCGGGATGACTATGTGGAACGAGTTTCAAGTAACAAACAAAGTTTGCTAAAAAAATCGAATCGATCGTAAAAATGGAAAGAAATTAATGAATAGAAAGATTCATTTGCGTGTAACTTTGCAAACTTCAACACCACAAAATCAACCAACTGCGTTAGTTCATAATGTCGCAGTTTGCATCGTTGGAATGCAATGGAATCCCGTACATTATTTTATTTTTTGAAAACCAAGAAAAAAATCAACGTGCAGGTCGGTCTATGACAATTATTTGCAAATGGAATGGCTGAATGTCGAAAAAATTTAGAGAATTGCAAAAATCTAAAGAATAATGATGCTGAAGTTTGCAACGTTGGAATGCAACGAAAAAATTTGATTTTATTGATGATTCGTTAAATTTGCAATGTCATCCAAATTCTTCGAGCCGATATGCTTTTCGGGTGGCAAAAATCGATCATTTGATCATCGTAATTACATTCTGCACTTAAATAATTACTTTTGCCAAAAATAAAAAAGAATTTCGTTGCATTCCAACGATGCAAACTTCAGAGTCATTAAAGAATAGGGAAAGGATAAAATATTTTTATCGTGTTAATTCCAGAAATTTTATCAGAAAAAAGCCACGAAGAAAGTTTTTTCTACAGTGTCGAGCTGCAAATTTCAACACGATGAATTTTCCTAATTCGTTTGATTACGAAGTATATTCCCAATGTAACCGATTTATCGTATAATTTTAAAGTTTTCATGCGACACAAAAAAATTGTGATTTAAATTACATAATCTTTTAAACTCCGAGGTATGGATCAGTCCATTCCCTTGAGTTTTTTCTCAACCCAGCAATCAGATATTCCGATCGTCTTAATTTATTGCTAATAACGTTTATTGTGAGTTCTTGGAAACCCTCGAATCTTCAGGACTGAATCGATTTTACCGCCAAAATCGGTTTTATTGCTTTCGTCATAAAATTTCCTCCAAAATATTGTAACTAAAGTGGCAAGTTTCTGAGTTTCTTCTTCGTTGTCGATATGCTGATAAAGTCGCGAGTGGGCAAACGAAGTAGCGAGCCAATCGCGTGCCTCGTTGCGACTCTTAGGTCACGTGTCGAAATTTGAAAAAATATATACATTAATACATACAGACGTAGAGATTTATGGACATTACAGCGGTGGGAAACGCCGCAAGACTTTCAGTTATTCTGTAGTTGGCTTACCGATCACATCGTTCACTACAATTCTCTCTCATTCCCGCTGAAAATTCAGAGATCCTGGTCGTTTATTCGGGTCGACCTTGCGAAACAATTTTCATTTCCGCTTAGCGAAAAAAAAAAAAACAATTTCCGTGTAAAATAAAATTAATTTAAACGAATTTAAAAGTAAGAAACAAGTTTTCGCGTCGATTAGGATCAAAATTTGTTGGATACAATCGATGCTCGATCGAGTCGGGCGATCGAGAGAAAAGAAAAAGGAGAAAAAAATTATTATTCGACGCTTGTTCGTTCTTAGAATTGTTAGCTTTTATTCTATACATAATTACTCGTCGAATTTGAACTCGTGATTGCTGTTTTAATTACCGTTTATATCGATATTTAATATATTATTGATAAATCGAGGGAGACAAAAGTTAAACTCTGTCTCTCGATTCCCATTCCCGGGGCGATTTTACTCGGAACAAATAATCCCCGAATCGCGTTTTGACCTCGTAGAGTCAGTGTTTCGGGGACTCTTAATTCTCGTCCCTTTGTATACATCGTCAAACGTAAACACTCAGCCTTTGTAATTCGTCCTTCGAAGTGAGGAACGATAAATCCGTTATTATTGACTCGCCTGACGAGGCGAGACTATTTTTCGAATTCAACGGCCAGGCCGTGTGAAAACTTGGCAGAAGATAAAAGAAAAAGGAAAAAAACCACCAGAGATTTTAGACTTTTTTCTGGCTCGAGTCTTGCGGGAAAAAAATCAATTTTCGAAATGAAATTGGACATGGTTTTGAATAGCTCGGGCCCTTATCGATATCGGCGACCTCGAAGGCGTCCTCTGGTAGGACCAACAGGTTCGCCTTATCTCGATTCCACCCTTGTTACACAAACAAAATCGTGCCATTGGTTTCGCAAAAAGAAAGTAGTGAGCCCCATGAAAAAAGTCACTTTTCGTAAGTATTTTCATTTCGGAGCAGTTTCCACGATTTTTAACTTGTCCAATTACATTTTCTACACTCCAGTTTCATTCTAAATTTGTCGCCATCCTTTCAAAGGTATTAATTTTGTGTCTGTGTTCTTTTTCCGTCCACAGGAGATGAAGCAATTATATCCATGTCGGTGGGTGGAGAGGTAACCGATTCTTCGATCATGGAAATCGGACGATCGCGGCCTCAGTTCCAGTATTCACGAGTACGAAATTTCAAATTTTTTCTCTACTCATACTTCGATACGTAAACATTGAACATTTCCGAGATCCGAGAATTTTCTTCATTTATAAATATACGAGTTTGCTTTGTGTATTACAGAAAGTTCTGTTGGAGATAAAAGTCCTGCCGTTGGCGAAACGGAGACCGGATTATTTGGACGTAGCGTACAACAAGTGAGTTGGACGAATCGATTTATTATCACAATTTTTATTTTCTTTTTTTCCCAATTCAAAGTGAAAATACTTTTATTTTCGCTTTTTTTCAACAGCTCTCGCGGTGTTTGGGATCCCGAACGTTGGCACTTGAACAAAAAACGTAGCGACACACCCGTCGAGGAGGAACAACAGCGAAACAACGTTCGTAATGATCAGATACCCGAGCCACCTGGAAACAACAAACGCCGCAGCGGCGACCCTCGAGAACGCATTCGCAAAGAACAGGACGGAATAGTGTTGAGTCCGCAGAGACGGAGCTTCAATTCCGGATGTTTTGTCAACATAAGCCAACCGCCTCGGCGCCCGGAAAGTCCAATAGGAAAACCGGAGGTTCGTTTTTTTTTCTTCCATTTTTTGTACAGATAGTCGTTGGAATTTTTATGAGGCGTTGAGAATTTTTGAAAACTTTACTGAGTTTGAAAAAACGGGAGGAAGTAATTGCGAGTTTGCGAATATTTTTGCAGGTGAGTCATCGCGAGCCGGTGCGTCGGATCGGGAGTGGCCGTCTCTTGAATCGCGACATGTGGGACGACGGATGGGACACGAAGAACATGTTCCTGAAGGCGGAAAAACTGGAGCCGGATCGTCCGGAATTTGCGTATCGTACGAACAACGCGGCAGCGACTCGCGAGCGTGATACTCGGGACGTTGGTCGTGATCGCGAGCCAATGCGTGAGCGTGACAATGCGAGAGATCGAGACGATCGTTCGGATCGTTACGAGAGACGTTCGTTCGGTCGTGATTTCGGCGACCGGGAGCAAGTGCGCGATCGCGGTGGTGGCAACGAGAGAAACGAGCGGGGACATCCGATGGATCGTTGCAGAGATCGCAGATACAGTAACGATCGACGAAGAAATTACGGAGAGCCTGAGGAGCCCGAATGGTTCAGCGGTGGCCCAACGTCTCAACACGACACGATCGAACTTCGCGGTTTCGACGAACCCGAGGAAAAAAGCAAAACTTCCAAGACGAAGAAACAATCACCGGCTCAAAAGAAACGCGGCAAAAAAACTATTGGAGGAAAAGACGAAAAAGGACAGAGCGGCGATGGATCTGCCGTGCCAAAAGGTCGCAGCACTCCGACCGCAATGGATCAACCCATGAACCCCGTTCACGCCCCTCATTCCCCCATTTCCGAACAAGACGAAGAACAAACGGAAAATGGAAAAGAACGCTCGGACACTAGTGAAAGCGCCATTACAGAACCAAGCGAAATTAACGAGAGATGCGACACTGCCAAGAGTCGAGACGATAATCAACCGGATTTCAATCTCGATGATTTTCTCAAATCCGACACTTTCCCCGGCGTTCCTGGTTTGCTTACCGTGAGTATCATCGTCCTTGGACGAAAACTGTTGTTCAATAATCTATTTAACGTGAAATAATAATGAAAATCATGTGTTTTTTTCTTTGAAGAACGGAGTCGGGACGGAAGTCGGCTCGGGTTCGCGTTTTAGTCAATGGTTCAAGCGCGAGAGTCCGGTCCAGCAATTGGACAGTCGGCGAGCTTCTATACAGGACGAGTTGCTTAATAATTTGCTCAATGATATCACCGAGCCAAATATACAAATTCCATCTGTGACCGAATCGAACGCTTACTTCGCGCCGATATCACCGGCGAACACGACCTCCAATACCGACAATCCAACAACCGGTGTCAAGCTCCTCGAGATGTTACAACGTGGCAACAAACCCAATCAAAATGGTCAGGGCGATGCTACAAGTTCGGTTCTCCCGATGATGAAAAAGTCCACCATCAAAGATATGGGTAAAATATCATTTCCCCATTATTTCATGACACTGAAGTTTGCAACGTCGAGATTCCAACGAAAAATAAGTTTCTATTCATTTTCTGTCGAATTTTCACAATTATTACCATTTTCGTACCGATTTTGTCTTTCGATCCTATAAAAAAAATCTATTTTATTGTCCTGCCCGAATATTTAATCAGAATCTCAAATCAAACAAAAGTGAAAAAACTGAATTTCATGAAAAATATTTCATTTCATCGATGATTCGTTGAATTTTCAATGTCATCCAAATTTTTCGAGCCGATGTGCTTTTCGGATCGCAAAACTCGATCGTAATCACATTTTGCATTCGAATTATTATTTTTGTTAAAGGTAAAAAACGAATTTCGTTGCATTACAACGATGCAAACTTCAGAGTCATGCAAACTTGATCATCGTCATTATTTCAACGATCACTCAAAGTTCTGCTTTTATTTTCATTATTTTTATTCTTCACAGAAGTCGGAGGACGAGTCATTCACAGTTTGGAAGAATTGGAGGCGCGAATGAGAGGTGGACCGCCGTCTGCGCCTGCCAACGAACCACCGAGAGTAAACAAGACTGAGGAAGATTTATCGGCTTTCAAGAAATTGGTTAGTATCTCCGGGCCTCGATTTTCAGAATGGCAGAAATTGAGCGCGATCGTTGATTCAAAGTTTTTATCCAATTCGCTTTTTTTCTCAATTGTTTATTGACATTTTTCTTTCGTAGCTCGCGCAAGTTACTGGCGGACAGGCTGTGCAAGCTGCCAACGGTCCTATGTCACAAAAACCACCACCGATGACACTGATACAGTTGCTCAATAACCAGCTTAAGGCTCAACAGCCTCCCGTGCCCGAATCCATGCATCCACAGAGTTTCAATCATGTCGGTCCCCTCGGTCCAGCCCAACATCCCCATCAAGCGCAGATGCAACACGAAAACCTCATGAAAGTTTTGAGAATCCAGCAGGTTGGTATTCACATTTTTACTCGACCAACTAAACCTTTTTCAACGCAACAACGTCAAATCATCAAGACCTTTTCGTAAAAACTAAAAATCCTGGCAAAACAGCAGCACAAAAATGATGTTGAAGTTTGCAACGTTGAAATGCAACGAAAAATATTTGATTTTATTGCTGATTCGTTCAATTTTCAATGTCATCCAAATTTTTCGAGCCGATATGCTTTTCGGGTGGCAAAAATCGATCATTTTATCATCGTAACAACATTCTGCACTTGAATAATTACTTTTGCCAAAAATTCAAAAGAATTCCGTTGCATTCCAACGATGCAAACTTCAGAGTGATGCACAGAACGGCATTGCCATGATTTACTTGGATCGGCCCCGTTTGCTGATACTTTTGAGAAATTTCTTCCGTATTGCAAACTTTTATTAACGCAGAAAAACTTGAGCGAACAATTTTCTCTTCAATTTGTTGAGGCGATCAACGGATTATTCAATTCCAATTTATTTGCATTAGCAACAGCAGCAACAGCAACAGAAGCAACGACAACAGCAACAGTCAGATATGCTGTCGATGATGATGAGCGGACAACAAAGAATGGTTGGCGTGAGCCCCGTTCCTCAAGATATGCAGATGCTCGTTAACAACACACCATCGAATCGTGAATTGCTACAACGACCCGAAGCGCAGGCAATTATTCAGGGCCTTCAACAGGGCGAAATAACTCGACAACACCTCATCCAACAGCTACAGGTTTGACGAGACGAATTAGCATTTCCGTTGATTTTAACCCTTCGTGGTCACTGTGGGTAGAATCCACCCAGTGACCAACTTGTGACGTAAATATCTCTCAGTTCCCGGTAATTAATGAGGCTATAATCGTCATTTAACGACAGTTTCTAGTGTCCATTGCGAGTTGGCGGCGATAAATATTACCGCCGCTAACGCTAAATCTCTAACATTCACTCTGCAATCGACCCACTTCCAATAACGGAATTGATATGTTTTTTCAAACGCGTGCTATCCTACTATTTTTTTCACAAAATAACCAGATCTGATGGATATCAGGTCCAAATTTGAGGCAAAAATATTGAAAATCCACGAAGTGACGATTATTTTAGTGAAAAAACTTTTTTTACCCGTTTTGTTTCTTCATTTTGCATTTAAAAAAATATGTTAGCCTTGAATTTCTTTCGGGAAAGTTTTTTATATCCAAACTGAAATGCCCAAGGGTTGTTCAGTAGTTTTTTGAGAATTTTCGGGCCGATAAATTGGTCACAATACGGGTTCGAACATGGACTGGGTAGAATCGACCCAGTGTGACCACGAAGGGTTAAATGACGAATTTAAAAAATTTAAATTATCAATGCGTTTTCCATTAATTATTGTTATTTCATTAAAATGATGAACAGCGACGATGGCCATTTTCGGAAATAACGAGCATCTTTTATGCAAATTTCATCGAGCCCACTAAAATATTGAGTTTGCAAAAAACGTTTGGCTTCATAATTAACGAGACTGATAAATATTTTGACAAAATGCCGAATCTTGTTTCTTTCAGAATCAGGCACTTCATCATCGTCATCGAGAAGTTCTTATTAATATTTTGAAAATGTACGGCGGTACGACTCCCCGTACTGTTAGTCCTCATGCCGATCCAATACTCCAACAAATACTCTACCAGCAGCAACAGCAGCAACAACAAAGAATACCATCCCCCATGAACAACGGTAAGTGCCATTTCGCTCACTGGATTTTTATTCTTCGTGACTCTCTTTCTATTTTTTTCTCATTATATTCGTTTGGACTTGACGTTCGTGTGGATAGCTGCGTTTTTTTGTACACATTTTTCTTCGTATGCTCGTATACGAGGTGACGGTTTTTTTGCTGTTGTTTACTTTTTCTTTCTGAGAGTGACAATGTTTCGAGTTTATGATCCTGAAGTTTGCATCGTTGGAATGCAACGAAATTCTTTTTTATATTTGGCAAAAATAATTATTTTAACGGAGAATGTAATTACGATGATAAAATGATCGATTTTTGCCACCCGAAAAGCATATCGGCTCGAAAAATTTGTATGAGATTGAAAATTCAACGAATCAACAATAAAATCAAATATTTTTCGTTGCATTCCAACGTTGCAAACTTCAGACTCTTTTCGAGTTTCACAGTATCCGGTTTAGACATTTTTTTTCTCTCTGTTCCATCACTTTTGAGACGTTCTACCAAGTGTGAAATTTCGACACAAAATCGTTATTTGTTTTTCTATCTTATTTCGGAATGCAGCTTTTTGTCCACCTCCGATAATCTCTCGAAATTTAGAGACTAGTCCGAGTACTTTGTCGGTGCAGCACCCAGGTAATCAACTTGATGCTTAACGTTCCTAGCGAATACAAAGTCAGACGAAATTAATTGTTCGATTGAATAAATTGAATATTTTCCATGAACAACTCTGCATCGAAAACTCTCTAAAATCGATCGATTCTCTTACTTGTTCTGATTTTAACTTTGATCGAAAGGAATTATTCATTTTTGCAATTCCTGATCAAACCAAAAACATGCAATTTGACGAAAGAAAAAAAATCATTTTTCACCCTTTCATTCGAAGACGTTCCGTGGAAATTTTTGACAGGCCAAAAAGTTGCTTCGGTCACAGTTTATGCGCGAAACTTTTATTCAAACCATTTATATTCGTCGCAAAGGAAAAGATTTTACGATAAGCACAAACGACATCGTTATTGATCCGAGAAATTTTTTAATAAGTCGTTTCCTGTTGGAATGAGTAAAGATTTTAACATGGAGAGCTTGATACATGATGCTGAAGTTTGCAACGTTGGAATGCAACGAAAAATATTTCATTTTATTTATGATTCGTTCAATTTTCGATTTCAACCAAATTTTTCGAACCGATATGCTGTTCGGGTGGCGAAATTCGATTATTTTATCATCGTGATCACATTCTGCATGTAAATAATTATTTTTGCCAAAGATTCAAAAGAATTTCGTTGCATTACAACGATGCAAACCTCAGAGTCATACTCGATTTGATTCGAAAAAATGCGAGGATAAAATCGTCTAGAAACAGAATCGAAATAATTTGTCGTCGTTTTTTTTTTTTTATCGAAATTCATGTCATGGAGCGAAAAATATTGAAATCCAAAACGCAGTGAAAAATTTGTCAAATAATGGTCGAGTGTAAGGAAGCGATTTTGATTGTTTTTTTTTTTGGACTTAATTAAAGTCCAGAGTGACTTTGATGAAAAGAAAATCGTGAATTGTAAGTTTCACGAGTGAATTTGTGATTTCGACAGTGATACCGCACAGAGTTCCGTCACCGCGTGGTCTGGTGATGAATACACAGACGATAATGCAGAACGCTCTGATCAAGCAGAAGTTGGAGGAGCAGCGTGAGAACTATCGCAAGCGGCAGGAGCAGCAGCAGCAGCAGCCGAAACAGCAACAATTACCGCAACAGCCGCATCATCAAATGACGAGTCCGGTGAATTCGCCGTCGAAGCAAACTTTGAGTCCGACGCCACTGGCATTTACGCCGACCTCGGTATTGCGAAAAATGACAGCCGAGAAGGAACTTGATGGTGCGAATAATTTGCCAGCTCATTTACAACTAGTTTTATATCCGGCGGTCTCGTCGCAAAAATTCGTTATCACCGCGCCCCGTCCCACTGCCAATCCCTATCGCACACGTCGACAATCTCGCGAAAACTCACAAAGAACGGCAATTCCAGTTGAAAAATTGCCAATTAATTCCGCATCAAAGCCACCGCGCTCTCGTGTTCTCGGTGATTTGAATAACAACAGTAACGCCATGACAACGAGTCAAAAAATCGCGTTACCAAATATTCAACAAGTTGATAAAACGTCATTGGACAAAAAAAAGGATGACAACATTAATGCTAATCTCACGAAAATCATTGAGAACAAGGATGCACTGAAAAACGAAAGTACAGCCGAAATTTTCAGTGAAAATAAAAGCAACAAACCTCAGGATACTAACAATAATGAAACGACTGTAGGAAATGAGCCGGTCGTCGAGCATATTGTTTCAAAGTCAAAGATAAACGGTGGCGGCGACGAGAATTCCGTGACTTCAATTGCTCTGAGTGACGAAAGATCGATCGAGCGTCTTGACGAAACTCGTAGCATCGTCGAGATCGCTGGATCGAATTGATAACGGAAATTTCGTATTTTCTAAAACGATACTTTGAATTTTTATCGTTCCTCTCTTTTTTCAAGTTTTCTTTTTTTTTCTATTACTTTATTAACCTTGTTCCTACTCCCTAGTTTCTATACGCAGCGCGGAAGAAAATCGTAGTTTAGTTATTTGCCTTTATTTTGCTCGATCACTTTGTATGCTTTAGGCATGACTCGGCTTTCGCTATATTTTTTTCTTTTCTTTCCTAAATCTTATTTCGCCGCATTTTTGCATCGATAACCGTCAAAACGCATGTGCTTTTTTCGGACTTTCTGGACAGTCGAGGAATGGCCTCGCGAAACTCACACATTCTCGTAATTAGCAACATGTTAACAAAAACAAGAATGAAAATGATGATGCTTGAACGGAAATGCGTCGATTCGATCTATGCTGATGATTTGTGCATCTCGCTGGATCTGGTGCGCTGACACGCACCCTGATCTCCGAATCATGTTCATTCAGAGCGAACGAAACTTTGCAAAAAGCTTTATACACAACGCACGAGTTCCGGAGTATGTTAAAACAACAAAATCGCTATTTCAAATTATTTTTTTTTTTTTACAATAAAAACGCTTTATAAGTATGTCCCTTCATGCAAAAAACACACACAATCTCCTAACTCACGCTGCTTTACTCTTTTTCCTGCGCTTTCAGTGGATTTTTCTCGTCTTTGAGTTTCTTTTCTGCTTGAATTTCCATTTTTTTTTTTCCCATACTGCTTGATGCTTTTTTCCAAGGACGCATGATTATTTTTATGACTCTGCACGACGCTTGCTGGAATGAATTTAGATCGTAAGAAGAAAAAACCCTGAAAACTCTTCGCTGCTCTCCATAAGAAAAGAAAAAAAAAACGTTTCGATCTCGTCGCTTTATAATATTCAGCTCATCTGGTATTTTTACTGTCACGTGACTTCGTCCAACTAAGCAGTCTATCTTGTCTCTTCGTCCTGTAGGAAGTAACGAGCCAGCTAAATTGGCAGCTCAGACTCAGCAAGCTGTCGAAATACAGCAAATGCAATCAGCTGTTCAGCTTCTCGCTCAAGGCGTTCTCTCTCGACAAAAATCGACGATGGGACTCCAACCGAGCCAGTCACAGGCTCAGGTTCAAGCTCAAGCTCCGTGGGTCAGTCCACCCGTTAAACAGCATCATGGTACGCTCAATTCAAAAAACCTCTCGTTTTTTTACTTTCAAATAGACCAATCCAGCAATAAGCATTTCCACGTATTTACTTTTCTCAAGAAAATATATTTTTTCTTAGTCCCCTAGATTGTGCGAGCGCCATTTAGTGTTGACATTATTTTGATACATAATTATTCAGGATATGAATGAGACTATTTCGATGATTCTCGAGCATTAGAAGCGAAAAAAAATTGCCGAAAATTGAGGTCTCGATTTCTTGAGCAATGGAACTTTATACTTTCGGAACGAAAGCCAAAATTTCGGCAAATCGCTCGATTATTTCTGGTATAACTCCAATTATTTATGATCCTCAAGTTTCCATCGTTGGAATGCAACGAAATTCTGTTATTTCTTCAGCAGAGCCAATAATTATTATCCAATATTTTGTCCGGCCAATAAAACGATTCTCTCTTGCGACGAAAAAACTCAATCGACTCGAAAAATTGGCGCGATTTTCAAAATTCAATAAATAATCGATGAAATAATGTTTTTCATTCAATCTCAACGTTGCAAACTTCAGAGTCATAATTTTTTGCACTCCAATACAAATGGGGGGGGGGGGATTGTACTAAAATACAGGACAGTGAAGAATTCGTAAGTCAGTTCCAACGCCAATGATGTTTTTCGGTCGGGTCGATCATCGAACGGTCGATGATCGCGATAATCAGTTTTTACAAATATTCCGTGTGTACGTTGATTTAAGATTTTCCGTATTTTCGATGGCGATAAGCATCAAATCTGTAACCGAAACAAAATTTTTCTCAGGCCGACCAATCGTGAAGGGAGGCAACGGTAATCAGTTCCAATACGGTGGTCCCGTGAATTTTCCACAACAACCACCGCCTCAGCAGCAGCCACAACCTCCACAACGTCCCTCACCTGGAATTTATGGGAATCCTGCTCGTTCCAAACACACTATGGCGGCGCCGATGCCACATCCAAATGTTGCACCGTACAACGTCGCCTCGAACTCGATCATGAACCAAAGACCGAATATGATGAATAATCAAATGAAAGCTCAACAGGTACAATCGCATCTTGCGAGTATGCAGCATCAACAAAGAAATTCACAAGTCCAGCTGGTTATGAATCAGAATAACGCGGTTCGAACCGGTAAGAATTATTTACTGTCAATGAATTTCTCGAGAGGCTTTTCCATGGACAAAAAAAGGGAAAAATTGCAATTAAAACCAAGAATTAATCGCCAAAACGACTTTCTTTTTGTTTTGATCTGACAGATGGCCGTATGATGCGATCTCAGCAGATAAACATGGGCGTCGGTAGGCAAGAATCACCAGGAACCAACGGAGGAAGTTTATCACCAACGTCGAATCAATTGGCTCGGTGGTTCAGTCCGGAGTTATTAGCAAAAGCCCGAGCTGGTAAGCTGCCCGAACTTGGACAGACGAACGTTCTTTCGCTCGAGGAACTTGAACGTTTACAATACGCCTCGACGACGGTCCACAATTAGTTTGTACCTCTTTCAATTCTTGCGATTTCTCTTCCTCCGAGAATCGTTAAAATCGCAACGACTTAATCGAACCCAGGCTTTTTGCCGGGTACGAACGGATCGATACGTTTCAACAAAATGCATCATCAACGTTACTGTTGCATTGGCAAGATGCACCGTGACGGGGACTTTCCCCCGAATCGCGGACGACGTTTCTTCGAAGATGAGCAGACGATAATGTAGCTGAAAACTTTCTGGATTTAATATTTGAAAAACGAAAAACGAAAAAAAAAAAAAACAAGCACGTTTCATTTTCCAACGTTGGCCGAGCCGGAAATTTCGTGTTTCCGAATAAAACTTGATTCGTCTTATCCGAAGCTTCGCTGCTACGACAGACATTCTCGTTTTCAAGAACTATGGAATACTAAAGAGACTTAACGAGAGCATGAAAGCGTTAATGTTTTGCTACAACCTGAATGAACGAAAAAGAAGGAATAAACGAGACACAGACACACACGAACATTGAGAAACGCATAGACATTATAAAATAGAGCAAGTAAATCGCGTAATCATCACGAGCCGTGAGAGCCATCAAGCAAACTGTTGCTACTTCTACTACTCCTACTTCTACTACTAATTACTACTCGCCGACGCCAACCGGCCAAATCGATCTATAAAAATTCAATGAAGAAACAAAAAAATGAAAACGAAGACAACTAAAAGAAGAAAAAACGTGTGAATCGTTCGCTGCGGATCACAGGCATATAAATACATATAATATATACTTTTTAGAAGTATGTGAGAATACAGTGTCGTTACCGTGATTAATATTTCGAAGATGGGGCAAAGAAACGTGTTATTAGATGCAAATCACATACGAGCAGAGTTTAAAAATAAAATTCAAATAAACACCATTTTTTTTAACGGTCGGAAAGTGCTGGCGAGCAAGACGACAAAATGCGAGGAATAAATACATTTAACAAAAACAACAACAAATAGTGGACACACCAATGTTAATGAACGGAAAACATTCCATCAGCCTGTAAGAAAACCTGCTGAGCGGATGAAAACGAAACACAAACATACACACTTGAATTTTTTGTCGCGAACGCTCGACGTCGAGTCAAACCTGTGCGTCAAGTTGAACGCTAATTTATAGTTTATTATTTATTCTTTTGCGCTGGCTTCCCTCCCCCCCCCCCCCCTCCTAATCCTTTCATTGTATGCTCTATCCCGTTCGTTTCCCTTCCCCAATCCCATTCCCACGTTTTTCCTTTATATCGCCATACCATAAACATTAAATATTAAACGAACTGAAAAAAAAACAATTTTTTTTTTACCACGAGCTGGCAGACGCGAGATTATCGAGACTGAAAATTTACTCCGTTACTCTGCGATGATGTGTTCTTTTTTTTGTGCGTTATCAGTCTCGGATAATTCGGGTCCGAACCTCACGTTTCGAAAGATTTGCAGCTAAGCGTTTTCGCAGCATTTATACTTTTCACAGACTAGACGGGAGAATGAAACTTTGCAGGGAAAGGGACTTCTCCCTCGTTCTCATCATCGTTATCGTCTATCGTAACTGTGTCGGAAGTGTTTGTTCGAAAAATCATCGAGAACACTCAAACAAATAAAACGTCACACCTTTCATTCATTTAAACGTTCTAATGAATTTCTTGTTATTCTAATTAACGTTTGTCGATTGTTGTTTCTCGACGACAAATCGAATCTTTCGTCTTTTTTTTTTACGCCACCGGCATAGTCAACTTAAACGAGTCTTAATCATTGTTTTTTTAAAAAAAATGACATTTTCCACTTCTCGACACTTCAACTTCGCCCTCGAGTCGTTTTTATCGGTTTCGTTGGCACTCTATTTCCATACGCGAGTTATGCTCATTTCGTGATAATGATTGATGATTTTGAGACGTACGATGTAAAAGTTGGCGCGAATAAGGAGAAAAAAATGTTTGGCTTGCGTAGTTGCAATGAAATGATGCGATGAGATGTTTACTAGAACACAACAAAAGGATGAAACGAAATTAATAACTCAGAAAGTTTGAGAATACATTGTCGGATGAAGTTTTCCCCTATGACTACATTTTTTATAGTTCCATCCTGCGGCGCTTCAATATTCATTAATGTTTTCCCTTTTTTTCTGTCTCTCGATCTCTATTATCCACTATCGTGATAATTTAGATAAACAAGTGATGCACATAATGCCAAATCACGATCCTGGCACAGCTCCAATCCTCTCTAACAATTTAGCCGTCATTTTATTCGCGCGGCATCATTGTCTCGAGAATAATGTATAGAAACAAAGAAAATAATAATTTGCAACGTCAAACTAAAATTGTCTCCAAATTAAATGTAAATAATTCGACAATTAAGCGAATGAGAGAGAAAAGAAGAGTGAGAATGAATTTGAAGAACGAGCGAATAACGAGACGACGAGCTGACGAAAAAACAAAAATAACTAAATATTGAAGACGATAAATACAATGAGAACAATTTATCAGTGCATGTATTGGACCGATATGTTTTGTAAATAAAGTTATCATGCGTAACATTTATGTCGAATAACACTCAAGTATTATGGCACTCGTTGAAAATAAACGAGGCCAAAAATAAAGTGAACAAAATGCCGGTGGGACGGACGCCGACGTAATATAAAAATTCTTTTTTCATATTCTCGTTCACGATTCCTTGTTAAAAACTTGAAATTCATCTGTTGCGTTTTATTTATCCCGGGACGGATTATTTGGGCTGGAATGCCCGAAAGTTTGCAGAAAGTTGGGGAAAGGAAACTATAATTTGAACACAGCGTCAAGTTATCGAAATATTTTATTGTTTTAGTCATTTATAAACATTTTCTATTTAAATAAAAATCACACTAGTCTTCGAAGCAAATTGATGGATTTGATTCAAGAGGAAAAATTATCTCTCGGGCGCGATTGACGAAAAAGGAAACAAAAACTTTCGAATTTCGCGCCATACAATTCGATGATTTCCGGTGGGCTTCGTGCGGCTTCGTAGCTCGGTGATGTCACGTCCGAAAGTGCGACGAGACGAGAGGGTAAAAGGAACAGACACAGAGCAATGGCGACGATACGTTGAACGTGCAAGACCTCGGCTCTCCGAAACAAAAGTTTTAATTCGATTTACAATAAAGAAAATAATCGCGAACAAGATTTTTGGCTATCGGATTGATAAGTTTGCACTTGGAAAAAGTTCGAACGGATATAGAAAGATAATTGAGGAATGTGTGTTTTATGTTTTGGAGCACGACTGACATTGAGGCAAAATAGTAAAACGTAAAATTTTTGTACTGTACGAGAGTGCTGTTGAATAACGTGGAAAAATGATGTCTGAATTCTTCGACATAGAACACATGAGTATATTTAAAAAACGATTGATCTTGGTCGTATCCGGTGAGAAAAAAGAAAGGTCTCGCACGTTACAATGTATTGGCAGCAGGAGACAAATCCCATAAATAGTAATCTTGTTAATCCTTGATATTGCTGAAAAATGCTCAAACTAGCGATCCAACTGCATAAAACCTACATCCTCGAATAGTAAGAGGAGCAGAAAAAAAAATGAAACGGTAAGTGAACATAAGGTGTGGAGAATGCAACGCTGTTAGGGATGTCGTCGAAGTCGCCTAGCCCAGTCCTTCTCGTATTAAAATTGAGAGGTCGCCATTAACGCAAAAAACAATCTACCAGTCAGACGCGGTACGTCCAGGCTCGCGTTTAGTCTCCATTTTTTATTTCTAAAAACAACTAATCAATAAAAGCTTGATTGAAATTTCGATAACGCGAGGATTAAAAGTTATGTAAAGGCTAACGATTTCTTGAATTATTTTCAAACATCGGAAAGTGACTGAAGGGCGTTTGGGTATGTGGGAGGACGGTGAGTCGCATTGTACGTTTGAAGAAGAGCTCTTGTTAGATATTCGGTTAATTTCAGTTGAATCTTTAGTTGTTTCGAATTTATGTTGCGCATCGGCCATTATTCTCTTGTGTTTCGTACTATTTGTGCACTGTGACGCTCAGTTACGAGTGCTGCTGCTGCTGCTGCTGCCCAACCTATACACAGTGAAAAGTATATTTTATCGTCATCGCAATGATAGAACGAAAAATCGTTCTGTAGGATTTTCGTTACTGGCTTCGGGCTTCCGATGCGTCAGTACACGGATGCGCGGATCGTTGATACACATCGCCGTATGCATTTCGTATATCTAAGCTGAAAATATCAAGTTGCGCGATCTGGAATCGGCCATCACGCATGTTTCTTCGCACAGCATTTCGCTCTATTCATACACGTATACATATATATATATATACAAGCGAAATACACAATACGAGTCCTATCAATATCATACCTACGTGAGAGATGAGTACGGGATGATCTCAACATTGAAGAGACCCATATAGTGATACGAGCTAAATAAGCTATTTGTGCTAATTTTTATTTCGTACTATTTTTAATCGTATTCTCCGTTTGCGAAAAGACGAATCGACAAGACTCGTCCATAATCGAATCAGAGCAACGGTTTTCGTTTCACGCTTCTTGCTTGTCGTAAAAAGGGTCTGTCATCCCTGCACCCCCCGGTTCTTTTCCGCCAAATACCAGCACATGATATATTGTTCCACAGCTTGCGTACGTGCTACGGTTGACATTACGACGGAGCAAAGACAAACGTGTTTGGTGCGCCTCAATTGACAAAAAAAAAAAACATCGTGTATCGTGCACCAGAAGTGCGTAATGAGGATTTCGCTGAGTAGCATTGTAATGGAAATTGTGACGCGTAAGCAACGATCGAAAATATTCTGATTCGTTTTTGAATAGGAAGCGAGTGAGTGAGAATCATCTCGACGATATGTCGAATGGATTATCACAATATCAAACGGGCTTGAAAGCGCCCTGTAACCAACTCGTGACGACTGCTGCAGGCGTTCCTTTCGATACGTCCAAGCTACGAAACAAAATTTTGCGATTGTACAGTGTAAA
Source organism: Diadegma fenestrale (assembly GCA_037043255.1). Taxonomy (NCBI): domain Eukaryota; kingdom Metazoa; phylum Arthropoda; class Insecta; order Hymenoptera; family Ichneumonidae; genus Diadegma; species Diadegma fenestrale. The sequence continues at coordinate 12,601,446 of CM073309.1, read as the reverse complement.
TATATCGACTTTACGTCGTTACGCGGATACGTTGTTTTCGCGACGATAAAAAACAAAACAAAGTGAACATTCTATCAAGTGCGATCGTCGGATTTTTTCAATAAAAAGATTTGACCGAGTAGGACTATAAATGCTTGTCGATCCCTTGATCGTACGTACGAAACAAATGCATCGTTCTGACGAACGACCAAGACGGATCATAACCACCATATTGGAAAATGCAGACCTTGATGAATTTTTTATTTCAAGTAATGCAACGTCTTTTTCACAGAGAGTTTTCCATTTTTCGTCGAGCTTTTTGTCCGGATCGTTCGTCGTGAGATTAATCCTGAAATTCATCGTAGCTGACGTGAAATTGGGAATAAATCTATAGTGGTGACGATGTAACTCGTTTTTTTATGCTTCAGAGTCGAATAAGCTTTAAATATACTATTTAAATAAAAAAATGAAAGTTTTTGCAACGCGGTTGGTTGCCCTGGAGATGAATGCTCGCAGTTATCCGACTACGAATAAAATGCAGATTTATCGTGGACATTTCCGCAAACGTGATTATTTTCATTCCAAATATTTATTGCAATGGCTAATTTGGCGGTAGGGTCGAACAGGACTTTTTATTCAACGCGCCGCAAGATTTTCGTTGTGCAACGTGAAAAGACTCTGAAAAAATCCGTCGCGTCAACCACATTTCCGTTGAGTGTTAGTTTGAAAAACGCGAGATAGTGCATTTCATGATTCGATGGATTTCAAGTGTCTCGTAAAACTGTAAATGGCGCAGAGGGATGAATCGAAAATTGCGTCATATATCGCTTGGAAACTGTTTTCGTTAGGAACAATCGAACGTGGAGATAAACGTAACTTTAACGGTAAGAGCTCGTTAAAATTCTTGTCAATTTGATGTGTAGATTTCAAAGAGAAAATTCATAATCATGGGAGGAATGGTGCAAAATGCTTCAAGGTCACATGACATTTTTCATCCCTTGCTGTGCGTAAATTTCTTCAGAGTAAATAATTGTGTAAAAATTATTGAAAGTAGAAAAAAAAAATTATTCAGCTGCATTGAAAATTTGTCTGCACGTGTTTTCGTGATCTTAACTCACAATGTGATAACAAAATCATTTTTTTATAACACAAAAATGGCACGTGAGCTGGAAAATCAACTCCAAGAATTTCGAGTTTCGCGTGTAAAAAAATGATGACGCAATGAACTGTCATTGACTTTGAAAATTCTTCCGTGAAACCTCGAATGATACTCGAGTCTGAGAATCCGACAAAGACGAAAAATGTGTAAAAAAAATGGTTGAGAATGGTATCGAAATACTGAGATAATCGTATCGACTGTCAAGAAATGCCAATTTATGACTGCGCGACGCCATTTTCTTGAGAAAAATGCTTAACGACACACTACTCTAGTCAGTGAATCCGTGAGTTGAATAAGTTTTCACGAGAACGATGCGCACGACCTCTAAAGTGTCGTGTTTTAATCAGTGTAGGAATTTCCGTATAATTTGACGTGTGTTTGTGTGGGTCGGGTGTAACGTTTCGGTTGCATCAGCGGGCTAATCAGAACAGAATAATCACTAAATTCGTACGTCTATGAGGTAATAAAATGGGGAGTTTATTGCGACCATATTTATGCTTCACAACAAGAATTCACGGTTCATCGCGAACTATAGGCAGTAATTCGGCTTTCGTTGGAGCTTCTCAAAGGGCCCGTTGGTGGCACTGCGGGGTCTCACAGAAAGGTGGATATAGCCAGACGCTACGAAGTTTCCCGAAGTGTCTTGTTGTAAGCGTCGAGCGAAGAGGGTCCTAAGACACGAATGGGCCGAAAACGAGAAGAGCACGCGGTGGGTTTATTTAACAAAGAAAACGGGCATAAAGTGAGGAGGGGTTGCTCGAGTAAACTAGTTGAAAAATCGTGATCAGTGGGGGAGACGATGGCATCTGGGAGCAAAGGATAATTCAAAGGGCGTGCAGAAAGGTGAAATAAGGCACTGAAATAAATACGAAGAGTGTACTCGTCGCGAAAGTATAAAGAGCGGAATAGCCACAAGTAAAACGCGCTGAGCACGTGCGGCATCGAAACATCGAAAAGAGCGAAAACCGATGTTGGGAAAAAGCAAGAGTTGCTCAAAGTGTAGGGGGTCGTAGGAATATACTTGCGAAGTAGTTTCTCTACCTACGACGTGCTACGCCTCGAACGAACGGTTGGAAATGTGCACGTAGCGTGATCTTACGCTGAGAAGTAAAAACTGCGAAATTGCCATTCACCGCCATCGTACCAGCGCTCGCGGAAACCCCTCCGATCACTGTACATTCTCCCTCTCCCTCTCTCTCTCTCTCGGTCGAAGTTCGTCCGACCTTGTTGCACGGACAAAGCCACCACGAGCTACAAGTTTCGACCAGCGCAGATAAAATGCGGGCATAGGCCGGCGCGATACGGGTGACGTGTGACGCTCGACATAAAGAAAGAAAGAGGGAGAGAGAGCGACAGCAAGAGGGGAATAGAAAGAAGAGAACCGAAAAGAAAAAAGAGACAGAGCGAGTATGTACGTAAGAAGGAGATCGGAGGAAGAGAAACACGGAAAAACTCATTGAACGAGGACGACCGACGGAACTAGCCGCTGTTACAACACATACAACTAATAATATTCATGTGATCGTGGACCTTTTCGTGCTCACTACTTTCGTAAAATAATACATCGCGATATAGATATATACACACCCGGTATGTATATATAACGTCGAATAGATTCCAAAGGCTTTGACAAAGAACAGCGACGAGAGAAGGGGATTGATTAGTCCTGGAGAAAAAAGCGCTGGCGTGCGAAAGGAAGAGTATCCACGTGCTCGATCGTAACATTCTTGGTTAGCTGCGGGCAGGATATAAAAAAATTAGGTGTTGTTTGTTTGCATGCGGTTGACCCAGTGTTTAAATTTTATTTATTATCGATTCAGCCATTTATTTACGCCACGCGACGCGGCTCAATAAATTCTTATGTATATAGGTGCAGAATACGATCGAAGCGTCCGCTCGACATTGGTTTCCTGTGAAATTCGTGCAGTCCTTAAAGTGCATTTCATATGTACGAGTTGTTTTTTTTTGTTTTACATTCTTAAGCGAAAGTGCCTTCGTAGACCGAATTGCGATAACTCGATATGTACTGCGTCTAGTAATTAATGTACACGCGCATACGTACCCATCCACACACACACACACACACGTATACATCGATAAAAGGGGACCCGATGTTGGATTCCGTTGTCCTCTCACTCTACGCAGTTCGTCTATTCGTTCTTACAAACCTTTCGATCCCCACTGAAGTGACGATGGATCAGTTCGTAGTTACACAGTTCGCGAAGACAACGGAAGTGCGATTGATTGGAAAACAACGCAACTCGCGATAAAAAAAAAGCCTGACGACTTAACAAATGTCTGCGGCATGAGGAAACAAATGACGATGCAAGAAGAAGAGCGACCGAGAGGAAAATTGATAGAAAAACGGGAAAATAACAAACAGTGCTCGGCAACATGCCGAAACACTTTCCTTCGGTCCCTCCTCAGACTCATGAGTAATTGCACGTGTGTGCTAGAGGAAAAAACCACACTATTGCGCTCCGCAGTATTTCGACATAGTGACGTGTAGATTTATGTTTCATTGTGATATCCAGTTCCAGAAATGCCCAATCAACCAAGGGTTTCCTATAACGTGAGTTGAGAACCCTCGTTGCAATCATTCTTCTCGTTTAACGAAGAATCGGCCATGCAGGGATTCTATTTTATTTTACTGCCGTCGTAAATCCCGGGGACCGTAAGGGCGACTGCAGAATGAAAACCTTTTTTGGATTTGCCCCGTCAACTAATTACTTGCGGTCCTCCTGGAGTGAGGAAATTTAGACTCTCAGCTTTCTACCTGGTGCAGTGGTGGTCAACCTATCAGTCAGTTAGCGCTCGTCCATTTTCAACCGCATTGTCTATCGACTCGTCGGGGATCTTTATTGTTAGTGTTAGTTGGTTAATGGTTGAACTGCGAAAGCAGAGGAATAAGTTACTCCTGATCGTGCTCCAAAATCTAAGGAACTCCCAAAGCTAGTTACGTCGAATTTATGAGTATGTCGTGACCTGCCCAATATGGCCGCCAAGCTCAACAAGTCGATCTGACTGCTGCGAGGCTCCTTTTCCTCTCGAATTGTGTTTTTGGAATCGGAAAATCGTCAACCTTGCAGTTTTCTTATGCGGTTCAGTTCTTTTTTTTCCCTTAAATAACCGAAACACGAAAAAACGTTCGTGTGATCGGAAATTCGTATGGCGTCGCTGTAGTGAAAGTTTTGTGAGATATGCGCAATGTGATGGACGCCGAGTCTACTCGGTCCTCTGCGAACTCCCCCTAGATCTTCGTACGTTGGCTATTGATTCAGATTCACCTTTATATTCTTTAAGGTCGGTATACCGCGACTGTGAGTGCAAGAGAGAGAGAGAGAGAGAAAACTTCAATTTGTTTGAACTCAATCATTCAATTTCGAAAACTTGAAGTGAGTTTCGGTTCAAGTTGCGTTTAGTTGCGTGGTAAGCCATTTTCTTTGCAGATAGCTGATGGGTCGTTTGAGTTGTCCTCGAAGATTATGTCTATGTCGATTACGTTAGCCCCCAAAATTATTTACTTCCCGTGAATTCTGTTTTAAGGGTCTTTTTTATTTTCGATTACTCTTAGATTCACTTATCGTTCGTTACTGAATATACGGTTTGCTTGATCGTGCTTAGGGAACATCGTAGTAGCGGAATTTCAGCTAGCTTCGGAGTGGACGCTCACCGACATATAGTAAGCATAACTTTTTGTGGCTTTATTTCGGGAACTCTCATTGCAGATTAGTAGATAGAAGATTGGACAGAAATTCATAACTTCTAATTGATCGCACAAATTGAAATAGGGTTCGTGGGGTTTCTTTTAGGCATGAATATCGAAGCTTTTTTTTCGTCGAGGTCTCGGTGTCCGCGATATATGTATGTTGCATTTGCATCCAAGTTTGAGGATTAAATCGCAATCAACCGGAACCGACGCATTTTTGGTACGTCTCCAAGCCATTCCAGCACTCTTTTAGGGCACCTTTAGAGTTTCCCCAATGTGAATAGGGCTCTACGTTTCGTATTTACGGCAAATGTTCAAACTCAGTTGATCATCGCACTTGCTAGACTCGAGAGGACATAGATGAACAGATTATGATGATTGCGTGGAAACTATGTATTCCTTTTCGCTGCTACGTGGTATTAAGTATAAATAGATGTCCGAACCTGAAGTCGCTGTTCGCCGTCAAGCCTGCTACCCCATATACAGGAGCATTATAGTGTTACAAAGCTTTTCAAGGGAGCCCTACGAAAGCAAATAGAAACTGAGTCACGATAATTTTTATCCACACGGGGAAAATGTAAACGTTGATGACGTATATGCCGAAAACTATTTTCTATCCATTAAGTACGAATTTTCTGGTAAATCAATGACGTTTTTGTAGTCATTGATATATTTAGTTCAAGTCCCACGAAGAAAATCTGAAAAATTGACATAATTTATGTACGACAAATGAATGCTAGCAAAGCAACATATATTCCAAATGGATGGAGTGTCGTTGCGAGAACACGACCTCAATAAACAAACCGTCGCATTTCGTTGGAAACAACGAAACATAAAACAATGATTGACTGTGTCGATTCAGGTGCCTACGCAAAGCTTATCTAAAATGGACGAGTACGAGGCGAAGTTTGCTGATATGCAAAAATTCATTCCTTTTTTGGAGGCAATGATCGAGAGACTGAAAAAAGTTAAGGACCAATCACGTGCGTCGCAATTGCAAAAATTGCAAAGGATTCATGGGATACTCACCGACAGCAGCAAGAGGAAGTACGTGCTCCATATGATCGCGCTTGCCTGAAATTTACCCTCTGGTTCTATTAAGAATCATACACTATATAATTATACGCTATTCATACGGTTTTTACATTGAGGAAATTACATTGACGAACCACGAATACATGTATCATTATGTGACCGTCTGGCAAAGCGCGTACAGTTAAAAAAAAATGAGACTTTCTTTCAAGCAAATAAATTCATCATCTGCCGATTGAAAATGAACGATTCACAATGATAATTGATGACAAATTATTGATTATAATAGCAGAAGCTTGAGATGTCTTGGAAAACAACATTTATACGAAATATCGTCTCTTTTTTTTCTTTACTGTATTCACGCTCGCAGAATAACCGCTTTGGAATCATAATGCCAACTATCTTGCATGAGTTTCGGGGGAGGCTGATCCTGTTGCCAAATTTCGATATCAGCATCACCATAATTGTATACGTTTATGCCTTTTTCTCAAAGTACCTTTTCTCTCCTTCAACAGGTTGAACTTTGACCTCTTGCTGCGATGCGAGGAAGTTCTTCAAAATCTTCACAGTAAAGTAGAAAAGGTAAATATGATACTCACGATCGATAAGAAATTAGTTTTTCATTTTCGTTGAAAGCCAATATGAAAAAAAAGCATGACAAATATACGAATCGGATGTTTTTATTTCAATTTGGTCAATTTGCAGAAATTCATTTAATGTTTTCCATTGAACCATCGATCAATCAGATAAAAACGAATTCCTAACGATAGCCATTGCGATGTCACAATTAGTTTGGTTCTTTTATTTATTTGGAACTGGATCTACGAACTCGATCGTCCAGTCGTTTGGGTTGATCTTGTCAATTTTTTCATTGATTTTTCCGTACATGCACGACTTCTGCGTTTTTTCATGCTCACACCTTGAAATCGAACACTTGCAATTAAAAATTTACGTCAAAACGAATTCAGAAATTCCTGATGTCAAAACTTTCAGTAGTTTTAGCAGAGGCAATTGTTTTTTTCTCTCGCCCAGAGCGAACTCTTTCTCTACACATTTTTAAAATTTTTTTTTATCGAACGTTACATTCGTTAAGATTGATTTGTAAACAATATCTCTGACAAAACGATTATGCCCAAGGTAGAGTTAAGCTGAAACCTTCAACGGGCGAATTTCCTGTTTTTTTTGCAATAAACTTTTAAAAAACGTAGTTCCCGAACTTTTGCAGGTCTAGAGTCTCGCAAACACTGAAATGAAATCGTTTTGAACAAATTTTGTACCGAAAAGACGCAGTAGAGCCGTTAATTTAAAGAAAAAAACATTTCCAGGTCCTGCTTTTTTTTAAATTTTTCACGAATCCTCTGTATTTTATTGATGCGACCGAGTTGCGGCCCTTGCAACTGGTTTTTGATATTCCGAGTAGCCACTACTAATGGACATGGAATTTCAGGGTAATCCGGCTTTCCCGAAACCAAAAAGTACTGAGGACACGAGGGCCAGCGATTCAGGGTAAGTGTGGGCAGCAAATTTCCATGAAATTTTCTAGTTAGCCAAGTTTTGTCAAAATACGAACATCCCATGAACGCAAAAAACTTGTTCTCAGGCTTTTAGAACCAAAGATTGAGTGCCCTACCGACAACAAAAGTATTGAGGATAACGAGATGAGGAACAAAATAGCATTTGTTAAAAACGTGGGGCATGACGAGACACCGGCGAGTCCGAGTCCGCCAGCCAGCCCGGACCAAACAACAGACGCGACGAACGTTAAACCCATTATAATTCCAACGGAGCGTAGCGATGGTCTTACAGGCGTGGCGACAGATGACAGACCAGCCAGTCCCGATGCTTGTGAAATGATTGCATCGATTGGTCCTAGAACGCCTATAATCATTCCTACGGAGCGCGAGTGTCCGAATCCATTGAGAAATGTCGACCCTGATCCGATAAACCAGAGAATACCCACATGGACGTATCCCGAGGGTGCTCCGAATCGCGCTGCACCGATAACGAATCTCTGGCAGACGGGGTCAGCGTCGAGAGGCACAGGCTCGAGACCTCGAGTGATTCGTCATATACCGACGATACCGACCCCATCGAAAGGTTCCGGTTGCGTATTGAAAAAGCCCGTACTCATTTTAGACAAAGGAAGAAACAGTCCTGAGACGGAAACCATCGAAACTCCAGGTTCGAATTTCGATATTCCGAGCATTTCGGAATCTCGTCTACATTCACCTGACCGAGATGCCCATTTACCAAGGCCAGTGAAAACTTCTCCAAAAGTTAAGGATCTACCACCACTACCGAAATTGTCGACAACCTCGTTACTGGCCTCGCCACCGCCCGTGCTCACGATACCACCGCTGACGAGCGAAGATCTCGCGGAACTCTTGCAGGACGAAGGTGAAAAAAAGGATCACAAGAAATCTGAGATTTCGAGCAAAGCGAGTGATACGAGGAAAACGGGAACGTCTGGTGGGAAAGATGAGACGAGAAAGGCTGATAAAAAGACCGACAGAAAAGCATCGTCTCGCGCATCACCGAACCCTAGTAAGAAGGAGGATAAAAGTAGCAAAAACTTGCTACCCACGCCGATGGATGTCGATCGTGATGGCGAGAGGTGTCGGGAAGAGGGCGACAGGCCAGTCGCAAAGGTACACACTCACGAAACCGGTCGTAGAAGATTTACGAGTCCTCCAGGGCAGTCGGCAAAACACACGGAATCGAGAGCTTCTTCAAGTTCTTCTTCAGCGAGTACGGAAAGACCGACAGATCCTCGAAATCGTCCACCCTCTCCGGGTAAAGATCGACACAGGGCATCGTCCGAGGTGCGATACGCGGATAATTACGAGAAGCATCCACGCCAGTCACGCGATAATCACAAGCCCAGTCCAAAATCCGATTCGAACCCAATCAACAGTGCCTTTTCACGAAATTCGGAAGTTGACTCCAGGGCGACTTCGGAGGAACGAAACTCTGGTCTTTACCACCGTCGACACTACAGCGGTAACGGTTCATACCAGGAGCTCGATCCAAGACGAGAAAAAAGTGTGGAATTTTATAAAAATATTCTTCAAAGAGAGCGCGAGCGTGAGCGCGAAAGAGAGCAGGATAAGCAGCGGGAACGAGAGCGTGAGATGCAACGAGAACGTGAGCGTGAGTTGCAACGGGAACGCGAACGAGATCTCCAGCGTGAACGTGACATCGAAAGAGAGATTTTGAATCAGGGCTCGAACAGAGGAATGATTCATCATTCACCCGGGAGAGGAGGTGACAATTGCAATCAGAACCAGTGGGGTCCGAATCCAAATTATCCACCGGGTCCTCAAGGCCCGATGATGTATCCGCAACAGCAACAGCGTCCCGATCGATGGATGCAACCTGGACCGAATAATTTACCGGTGGAGACTCACATGATGGGACCTCAGCAGTATCAGGGACCACCAAACTCTTGTGGACGGCCAATGTTGAGTCCTCAGGATATGAACATGGGAGGACCATGCATGGATAGGAACATGGGACCGTGTATGGACATGAACATGGGACCTCGAATCGATCAGGGGTGCATGGATATGAATATGGGACCCCGGATGGATCCAGGCTGCGGAGACATGAACATCGGTGGTCCATGCATGGATCCAGGCTTTCGCGATGATATGAACAATATGAATATGGGTCCTCAACAATCAATGGGACATCAACAACATCCCAATGCTATGCCAGGAATGATGCCGCAACAGGGCTATCCGATGGGATCTCAATATCATCAATTTCCTCAAGACAATCGACCGAACGTCCAGCCATTCGATCGACCGCAAGATTTCCCTGGACCTCGACCGCCTTGGGATCCTCCCGGCAACAGACCGAACGATAACAATCTCCAATATCCACGATCTCAAGTTCCTCCGGGTCCGCCGCAGGGTCAATGGAACCGACCAAACAGAGCCCCGGGCGTAGGACCACAGATTGTTCCTCCGCCTCTGATAACGTCTCCTTCTGGTCAACCCGCGCCGCCTGTCCAGCCGAACCGGAACTTCAACGAAAGAGGACGAGGTCCAGAACCTTCACGAAATTCTTCTTACAATCGTGACCCTCGCGACTCACGGGATCATCGTGATTCTCGCGATCCTCGAGATCCACGCGAGCCTCGTGACTCACGCGATCCTCGCGTGCGCACTGACGCCCCAACCAACGTTCAAAACGTCAATAACTCTGCGCCGGGACCTCCCGCCAATTCTCGAAGAGAATTTTCTCGCTTTCCGAAAGACACGTCGCAGCTTCCCCCTCACTCGTCCAAACCGAGAGACAATTCATCCTCCATCGATCGCAATCAGCGAAGACGAGCTAATGATTCCAAGCAATCGAATAAACATTCCGCCTCAAAGGAAAAAGAGATCGAGCGAGAACAGAATCGTAAGAGCAGAGAAGAAAATAAACGAGACTCTAAGAACGACAAGAACGAGAAGAAAAATGAGAAAGAAAGTGCGAACAAAAGTGTTAATGAAAAATTATCGACAGACGTTATGCAATCGCCTTTGGAAAGTCTTTACGGTGTAATCGACACGACCGCTAAAACTGGAAAAGGTTATGGTCTCCAGAAGTTCAAAATACCGAAAAAAAGAAAAGTCGATCCGGCACCATCGCTATCGAAAACGGTCGATGATGTGATCGAAGAAAATTGGGACGTTCCTGACGAGAATCAAGACTGCGTCATCACGAACGAAAAATCTTCGGACATTGTAGAAATTCCACGGGCATCTCGACGCAAGGAGACGGATGACAAAAAATCCGAGGTCACGAGTACGACCGGTGAATCGACGGAAGATCGACAAGTCCTCGAAGATTCGAGTTGCATAAACTCGAAAGAAACTCGAGCACAATCAAAGCAGTCGGAAAATCTTGGAAAGAAACTTGCCGAGTCCGATCAAATAGTTGACACGTCGACGAAAACTGTCGAAAATTCTAATGCGGCGTCCAAAGGGAACGAGGTCGCAAAAGTGACGGAAGAAGTTACGCAAGAGTTGATTCAAGCTCTCATTCGAAAATCGTTGCAATCTGGCGAAGTTACGGAACTTTTGGAAGCGAAGCTCAGAGAAAAGTTCGGTGAAGCCTTTCAGGGCAAAAAGTTCAAAAAAATTCTCGATATTATTGAGTCCGACTCGAGCGGGAGCTCGGACGCGGAAGAACCGACCGAAAACAAGAAAACCAGCATCAAGAAAAAACGACGAGTCATCGTTTCCGATAGCTCGGAGGACGAATGTCTTGCTGAGCGTTTGGATAAAATTGATACCGTGGAAAATAACGAACCCCCGAATCCCAAGTCATCGAAACCCAAGGAGACGACCAGAGGAAACGGTGGGAAAAGTTCGACAGCCAGTAACGCGGACAAGAATCTTGATGAGGATGCGAGTTCGAATAAAGCAACAGAATCATCGAAAGATGGGGCGAACGATAAACAAGAGCCATCGAACAAAGTAGGGAGGCCGAACAAGCGACAAAAGAGACGCGAAAGAAGAAAATCGATCGCTGCTGGACAACAAACCGTGGAAGCCAGCGAACCCGGTGCCGAGCCAAAGGAACAACAAGCCAACGAAAAACCGGACGATCCGCCAAAACCGCAGTCAGGAAAACCCAAACCGAGACGTCGCAATTCATTGGAGATGCTACAAGAGGATATCCGTGAAATGTTCATTAGTCAGGGCGTCGTTACAGCCACAGGGCATCGTATGTGTAGGCTGATAAAAGAAGCTCAAGAAAATTTGACCGGAGCAACTGAGAGCCAAGCGAAAAAAGCTTCGACCACTGGCTCGTTGGATCGTCAAAGTGCGAGAAACGAATCAGATTTCGAGGAGGAAATACAACGTCCTCACTCGGTTAATTCAAAGGCGCGTCGAGGACGCGGAACCGGACGTAGACAGCGACAGAGATGCAGAACAAAAATGCAAAAGTCTGTCAAAGAAATTCCCACGTCCGATAGTGAGACCGAGGATTCGGTCAGAACCGAAGTAAGCGCGCTAAACGAAACTAATGACGCCGATAAGAACGTCGATGTATCAGCTAAATCGGACACTATCAATAGCTCGAAAAGCAGCAGCGGCAAGGACGATGCCGATGGATTACACTTTCTGCGTCGTAGTGAAAGAGTCGGACTTCGAGATTCGGGAAAAGGATCGAGAAATCATGACAAATCGAACAAAATGGATTCTTCAAAAACGATGTTCGACAGCTCATCGGATGAGAGCTTTGGCATTGACGTGTCAGAGTTAACAGCTGCCGTGGACATATCGTTACATCCGGAGTCACGCGGGCGTATAACATCGTCACCAGTGGGAAAAGGACCAGCGAGCGTAAAGTCTAAAAAACAAAAAGGAGGAAAGAACAGTGAGAATAGCAGTGGAAAGAACGATAAAACGGAAAATGTCGCTTCAGCGGACGAGGTAGAAAGCATAGCGTCAGATTTGTCAAGAACGAGCAGTCTCACACGTGGCAAAAAGACTAATTCCGGCTGTGGGAAACAAGACACGAACGACGAATTGATGAGTGACCTTCTCATAGGTTTAGGCAATTCTAAGATTCCGGGCAACAAAAGTGTCGACGGGGACGGCAGCGAGAACAACACGACGACTGGACAAGGAAGCAAAGCCGGAGGGCGAAGAAGAAAAAAGAAAAAGCCGAGCTGGGCCATGGGTATCGTGAAGAAAAAGAAAAAGAAGGTTCCGTCGCCGGCGACAACGCCGTCTATCGAGGCAGAAATCGCGAGCGCGGATCGATCGCTCGCCAACGCTCCGTTCGACGAGACAGGGGAATTGAATGTGGAGCCCAAGGAAGAAATTCTCTCGGATAGTTCACCCTCAAAACGCACTAGCGAACTGGCCGACCGCGTGACAAAGGAAGCTCGGATAATTGTTCAGAAATCAGAGCCAATTAGTCCAACGAAAAGTATTTCTTCTCTCAACACTTCGATTACTAAATTCGAGGATGCGAGCGAGGGCGAAAAACAATTGGACGAGCTACTGATGGACGACAAAGTTGACGAGGAAAGTGATTCACTCGCACAAACGAAACCTAAAATTTTCAGTAACGAAGAATTGTTGAAATACGTTTGGTTGCCGAAGCAAGATCGTTTCAGTTGTCTCTATTGTCCTTGGAACGGTAAAAATATTGTTCATCATTATGCTCTGAGCCATGGGACACAAGAGCTTCTTATATCTCGCTTGACCATCGAGCAGTCTAAACTAGCAAAAGAAGAAGCTTTGACGGGTGCTTACGACCAGCGATTAGCCAACCCGAAGACCGAAGATACCCGCAAATTCGTCTGTCGTTTCTGTACGTTCCAAACGGTCGGAGCACCGGCGCCTGCGATCGAGGCTTTCTACGAACATTGTACAACGCACACCGGCGAGTACAGATTCAGTTGTCGAAGTTGTACTTATCGAACTGTCGCAAGGTCATCAATGAGGACTCACTGTTCGCGAAGACGCAACAACCCCTGTCGTGGTGATTACGCAAACACGTCAATGGCGTTCATTGGAGAGCCTGTGCCCGAGGGAGATTTCCTCTACGGATATCTTTGTACGGCTTGTAACTTTGTACAACTCAAAGAATCCAATGTCGTGCAACATGTCAAATTGCAACACGCCACTTCGCCTCACACGGAAATCCTCAAAATCGATATGTGCTCGCACGAAAACGATGATCTCTTTGCCGACGATATAAAAGATGCGAAGCCGGAATTAAAGTTGGAAGACGATTTAAAAGCTGAAACCGAAGCTGGTGACAATTCCGAAATTCAAGAAATCGAGGCCTTGACTAGTACACTGACTAATGTAACAGGAACACTAAGTAGCTCGATTGACATAGATGAGGAAAATTTAAAGAACGAAGATTTGAAAGAAGAAGATGTTACCGATGTTGCCAAGTCAACGAACGAGCAGATGGAGACGGAGACTGCATCGACTCCGCAAGAAATAACCAACGGCAATCTCAACGCATTCGTCTGTCCACCGGAAGTGGAGAACAAAGAATTTGAGATACAGCTTGAGAGGCAAAAAAAGATGCAGGAGGTTGTCGAGAACATTGGTTTGTCGAGTAATTTGAACGAGAAGAGAGATCTCTCGATTCTTGAGAAGTTGAAGGAAAAAATGACGGAAAACATTATGAAGGATTCCGAAGAAGCCGAAACCGGAGAAGCCGAAATTCCGGTGGAAAACGATCCTCTAACCGAAGAACCACCGTCCATCAATTTGCCAATTTTGCTACCCGAATCAGTAACCTCGCTGGCTCCTGGAACGGAAGCCACTGAACAAGTCGAGAAACCATCGGAGGATGCGATAAAGAAAGAGCCTGAAGAATCGGTCAGTGATTTAGCGAAAGCCCCGAAAGACGAGATCGACTCGGAGACCGAAGATAAATCGGAGAAAAAAATCAAAGATCCTTTGGCGAATCTGGAGGAAGGACACAAGGACGACACTAGCGGAGACGACGACAGCGACATCGAGACTATTCCCGAACAACCACCCTCCTATGAATCCGACACAAGCACAGAACAATCCGACTCGGAAATTCCGGCCGACGTGAATTCACTGCTCGAAGAAACTTTCAGTATAAATACAACTTCTAACGCACCTATGATGACGACGATACAGCGTCTCGCTGCAAAGTTGCAAAGTGAAAAACCATTTGTCGCTGCGATCGGTAATTCAGTCGGGGAAAAGACTGAAGATAACGAGCAGCAACAAGCGTCGGACGGAATAATCCCCAAAAAACCCAATGCCATTCCGATATCGAGTATTCAAAGATTTTTGGACAGGCGAAACGCCATGTTGCAGGAAGTCGTCAAAGAGGTGGCAGATCCCGTTGATAAAGATTCGACCGTCGACGTTTCGCCATCGTTAACCAAGTCTCCGGTAGTTAAACCGCCAACGCCAGTGTCATCGCCACCGAAGAAATTTATACGTTTGAGAAGATTGAGCGGCGACAAGCTTTCCGTACCGGGTCCAGTAGAAACATCAGCGGTTATAACGCCGCTGGAAGTTCCACGATTACCGAGTCGGGACCTCGGCACGTCGGAAGTCATGGGAGAAATTTTGCAACCGGACACCGCTGAGGAATGCTCGTTTCTTCGTATAGAGAACGTCGTGAGCCTGGCACCAGGAATTGAGAAAAATCCACTCGAGACTACGCTCGAAGACCTCAGGAAATCCATTCCAACTCTCAAGAGCTCCGGCCCAATATCGTTGCTAAGGAAGAGCACGTCCAACATTTTAAAGCGGCCTATTCCTGCGGGCATTAACATAACTTCGACAAATTTGCCCATGAGGTCCGTTGGAGCAATCCCGATTGCCAATTTACAAGTAAAAGCTGCCCCTGGATTGCAATCGACCTATATCCCGATAAGACCAGCGCCGACTCCAGCGCTCGGCGTACCGATCAAATCGTCCGGAGCGATGCCAACCAGTCCTGGACCAACAAGGACTGCTTTAGCGGTTCCGATCGCGAGTGGCTCCGCAAGAACGACGACTGCACAAGGTGTATCTTTACCGAGTGTATTACCCATGTCTCCTACGGCGGGCAAGAACTTTAAAGTTGTAAAAGTCGTGCGAGGATTGACGCTTTTGAAACAAAAGGACAGTACGCATCGTATTTATGGTAATACACTGAAGGCTCCCGATGCGTTCAATGCAATGTTACAGCCAGCGAAACTTCGTCAATTTTACAAGTGCATGTCACGTTCCTGCACTTACACCACCGATTGTCAACAATCTTTCGGGCTTCATTATCGTCAACACAAGGAAAACGTTGATCGTACGAAAAGCGTCATTAGCACGTACGATTTTCAACGGTGTTCCTATTGCACGGAAACATTCACCACATGGAACGCGATGAGTGAACATCTCAAGGACAAACACATTTATTGTCAATATCAATGCAATTATTGCTTTTATAGAGCGATTGCACAATCCTACGTGGAGTTGCATCAGCTGACCGTTCATCAAGGCGTTCCGCCCGTCGTATTGCTCGGGCAAAAAGAAAATCCACCTGTGGAAGTCATCGAGCGACGTGAATTTGTCATTCCCTTCGTCTGTGATCACGAGTGTGGAAAAACGTTTTACGTACCTGGAGCTTTTCTCGGTCACCTCCGCACCAAGCACGGAAATTCCTTGTCGATTTTCAAGTGTCATTTATGTCCGGCGCCTTCCTTCAAAGCCGAAACACTCATCGCTCACTACAAACTCCACGGCATCTACAAGTACCAATGTCTTTATTGTCTCTTCGGCTCGGAACAAGCTGCCGACGTTCACGCACATCTCAGTGCTTCTCATTACAACAGACCGCCTCACGTACTGGAAAGATCTCTCCAGCCACGTCCCGTGCGCGACAAAGACGTTATCCAGCAACTGATCGTCCTCAATGTCGATGAGAGTTACAAATGCTCCGAGCTGACCCTTTTGCCTGCACCAAATTCTTCGGACTCACCGAAAACTAAAACTTATCTCCAGGTCGATCGGAACTTGAACAACGATTCGTCCTCCGCTGCTGGAGAACTTACCGTGCCTATGGGAAATATCGGCATGGGTCGACATTTTTCGTACGAAAAGTCAGATGTTAACGAATCAGCGATAGCTTCGAGACCTGCCACTCCTCCGACCAACAACGCCGTGCCGATAATCGCTAAAATTCGCAAAATCTCGCCCATAAAATCAGGGGAAAACGTCCTGATAGTCGGTGATAAGAGTATCATTAGGAAAATTCCTAAACAAAAGGACAGCATCGTCGAGACATTGACGCCATCGGCTTCTGATACAAATCCCTATTCGGTGATGAACTCAGCGGCTTCCTTGCTCGCTTCGAGCAGCAATCGTCGATGTAGCGATGAATTTCTCAACGTTAATATTCTCGATAATCCAGAGATCCTTAAAGACGTTGTACCGCAGAGCCGCATGAAAATGCCCCCGGCCAAGCCCGTCCAGATCGATGACGACGATAGCGACATTGAGATCCTCGAAGACATCAAGTCCCCGCAGAGAAAACCTAAGCTCAGTAACAACGTCGATACTAAACCGGTTTTCGTAGCAGTCAAGGAAGAAGAAACCGTGCCCAAGCAAGCTGAAGCTTCAGCCGTTGTCGACGAAGATCGTAACAATGAAAATTCTTCGGATGCGACCACAGCCGCGAAACAAACCTCTACAGAAGCCGTTGATTCTTCCAATCGACCTCTGACCTTGGACGATATCAGAGACACCGGATTCACCGGCTCTCAACTGTACAGATGCGGTTACGACGGTTGCGAATATGGCGCCGATACTTCTGCTCTTCTGAGGACTCACATCAAGGAATGTTTCTACGCATCAGACACCAAGAGTCTCAATTGCGTACATTGCAGCAAACGTTTCATGCAAATTGGCTTTCTCCTCGAACATTTCAAGTTTCATGGCCTCAAACGTTTCGGTTGTTCCATGTGCAAAGGTCGTTGGCCAATGTCTTATCAAGCAATGTCTCATATGAAGAGCAAACACAAACAGACTTACACGAAATTGATTCCTGCTGATCCGAAAAATCCATCCGCCGAAGGTCTCTTCATCGTAGAGCCAATAGTAAGTAATTTTCTTGAATTTTCTCCCAACAGCAAGAATCTGTTATCAAATTCGAATAAATTAATGAAAAATTTGTCATTTCTGCTTGTTCACAGCCAACGAACGGCACGTGCAGGAAAAAACGCGGCAGGGTTAAATCTTCCGAGAAAGAAGAAAAGGTGGACACGGAGAAAACTTATTACGGACCTGCGGATATTGAATCGTTGCCTCGACCAGCGATCTATCAACGAGAAGTCCACTGCGCTGTTTGTTCATACACTACCAAAGTACGGACAAACATCATGCGGCACTTACAGCTTCATGCTGAAGATAAATCGGTGCCGGAATCAGGCCCGGTCAATCCGGTTCCATGTTTGGACAAAAAAGAGAGAATGTTTGATAAAATGGTAAATCTCGCTAGTAGTTCTCATCAAAATGGTCGAATGAGCACCAAGACTACGAAAGAGCCAACAACGATCGATACCGATGCCGATTCTCTGCCAAAATTCGTTCCCGAAAATCGAAGGTCATTATTTTTCGATATTTTCATCAATTCAATCATTATTCCTTGACATTAATTCGTTGCTAAATATCGCAATAAATGTTTTTTCTCAAATCTTGTGATTGCAGATACGTTTGCGGTGTTACGGACTGCAATTACGTCTCCCTCAACGAAACAATGTTAAGGTGTCATCTCAAAGCTCTCCATTCCGATGAGATATACTTTCGTTGTCCTCACTGCCCCCCACCGGCACCGGGACACGAGACCCAGAACGTAGCCATTGACAAAATGGCGGTACACTTGAAAATGCACGACAGTAGACTTTACAAATGTTCACACTGCAATAATCACCATTTTCATAGGTTCGTAAAATTTTCCAACAGATTATTCAAGATAAAATGCAACGCAATGTATAAATTCTCATCGACACTATTGCAAGAGCATTGTCTCGCTATTTTTGCATCGTGTCTGAAATGCATTTGCCATACTGCATTTTTCTTCGTCAAATATTCTTATGAAAAGTCAATAACGAAACACAACAATCACGTGATTTTTGGCTGAATTTTTGCCGTGCTTTTACGTTCCATTATTGTATCAATATTTTTTTAGAGATTTTGTACAGTTTATTTACATTTTCATTTCCTTTCCTTTGCCAACGCGTAGACACGTCGTTGAACGACATCTGAGCGATAAACATCCGGACGTAAATCCTTACGTAAAAGTTATACGCGAACCAGAAAACACGGAGAATGTTCAACAATCCGGGAACCAGGAGGATACTCAAGGCGACGAGGCACCAACCGACGACGGTTATCATTGGAAATGCAATCTTTGCGAGTACAAATGTTCTTACAAGGCTGAAATGGGGACCCATGCGATGAACATCCACGAAGAAAAAGGCCAATTCAAATGCAACGCTTGTTCGTACAAAACGAACAATAAAATCAGTTTCGAACAGCATTTGAACGCTAAACATCCGTACGATTTAAATGCCGAATGTTTTTACACTTATGAAAAGATGAAAGGCAGCATGAAAAAAGCTGCGCCGACCGAAAACACCGAAACGAGCAATCTCGATGAGCCGTTCGACACAACACCATTATGGCGACGTGATATGCCTCGAGTACGCCACATACGAGGAATTCTCTTCGAAGATGAAAAGCCCGAAGGCAAGTCGACCAAGCGAAAATCCGAAGTTGAACCATCCGCGAAACCAGCCAAAATTAAACCCGCTAAATCTGCAACATCCGATTCATCCAATCTCGATAAAGACATCGATCCTTTGTGGAACGACACTCTCTCGTCTGAGAATTCCAAGTCCGACCCGACCCTCGACATCGCCGAGAGTTTCCGTGAAGCTGAACCTGGCAGCTCAACTTTCACCACCGTCGACATCGCCAAGTTAATTCGCAAATTCGGACCCCTCGGATCACCAATCGCCGTTTTCTATCGTTGCACAATCTGTCAAACTTTCAAGACCAAATACAAGCACGATATGAGGGATCACCTGTACAGGGATTTAAAGTATTGGCGGTAAGTTCAACGGAAACGACGTACGCTTAAAAAATTCAAATTTTCTTTTATCGATTCATTGTCTGATCCAATTTACGACGTTTTTTTTTTTCATAAGAATCTTTTCTCTCGACAATCCCGGCGAGTATTTTGTCGATTAATTTTATGAGACTTTGTAAATTTTTTGCCCTGCAGATACCGCTGCCAAGTCTGTGGTTATACAGGAGTGAACAAAACGGCCAGTCTCAAACATTTCGAGAGAAATCATGAGCCTCGACGCCCAACCGACAAAGAACAAACGACCCTACCCGTTGACCATGAACTCGAAACCTGGGTAAGGGTTTACTCGACAAATTGTGTTGGAATTCACGCGAAACTATGATCACTGGAGAATAGAATTTTTATATTATTTATTATCGATTTTTCAGGTGCAAGCACTGTTGAAATCTCAGTCGAATCAGATGCGAGGTTTTCCTGCTGGTGCCGATGGCAACGCACTGCAGGACGTCAAATACCGGCGCTCCAATTCCTCGAACGCTAGACGATCGTCAGCAGAAAATCTGCAATCACCGGCTAAGGACGGCAGTAAGAAAAGTAAGACGACGGACCCCACGACATCGAAGACCGAAGAGAATTTGATGGAGGACGAAATTCTTATTGAAGTCGAAAGCAACGACAGCAACGATTTTGATGCAGTCGCGATTGATAACAAGGAAGACTTTGACGATGAAGAACTCGTTGATGATGCTTCCAGCACAGGTAATTAAAAGTTTCATCACATTTTGTATTCGAACGAAGTTTTTTACGTTTACATATTTCTGTTTCCGTTGGAGGATGAAAAAATGAGGATTTTAATTCCGTTTGTAAAATGTTCATCGATAAAACTCGTTGCTTGCTTTTCAGGTGAATTAAAAGTATCGGCAAAACTTCCCATAACGTGCAAGTATTGCAACGTTAAACTTTCAACTCTTCGAGGTTTCAAACTCCACGTCGAAATTCGCCATCTCAGACGACGAAAATTCCTCTGTGTTTATTGCGACACGAGCTTGAATACCGAAACGAATATGCTGAAACATTTGAAGGTCGTACACCCTGGAGAAACGCCTACAATTCATCGGAATCCCGAAGCAGATTCCTCGGAGCTGACGATGGAATTTTGGGACAAGGAATATAAATTCATGTCCAGAGACAGAGCGAAAAAACGTAAACGCAACGAAGACGGAGCCGCCAACATCGATCTTTTCGAAAAGACACCAGGAGTTTACCACACTTGTAATACGTGCGGTTTCCGAGCTATCAATTATTTCGGGCTAACTGTCCACATGAGAAGACACGCGACGTCGAAAAATTTCAAATGTGCTTATTGCACGTATGCGGCTTGTACCAAGTCGGAACTTTGGCAACATTCCGAGCTGAATCATTCGAATGAAGATTGGAAAGTGGGTAATGGCGATCTGAACATCGTAGACAAATCGGAAATGAATAAAAATTTGACATCGAGCAAAGATCGAGTCAACGAAGATTATGAAGAAGAAATAGCCTCGACGTCAGAATCTCCGGGCTCTTTCATCGTCGCGAAAGCGGATATGATGTATTCTTGTTTCTATTGCGATTCGGGAAATACGACGGTCGATGGTGTCGAGGAACATTGGAATTCAGTGCACAAGAGCACCCCAGGCATGCCTTTCCGTTTCAAAGAAATACCATTCGATTCAACGAAAAATACTTTGAGATGCGGTTACTGTCCCAAGAGAGGAACCGCCGCTCAAATTAGGCTCCACTCCCGGAAGAAACATGCAGTTAAACCGGTGAAATTTGTCGAAATCCCTCTAGTTCCAATGGCCTGGGTCTGTCAATGGTGCGAGGACTTGTGCGACACCGAAGCTCAGAAAAAAGTCCATCACAATCTCTTCCATTCGCACAAGCTGCCGAACTTCAAGCGCCAGGAGATCAACACCGAAGCATCGCCGAGACACGAGTGTCCTGAATGTCCTTTCAAAGCCATTTCTCGACCAGCTATGGAAAAACATTTGGAGAAGCACGTTGACAGCGTTATCTGCAAACGTTGCGACAAGACATTCCGCGACGTCAGTATCGGCATTTTGCACAACACGAAAGCTCATCCGGGCGAAGTTTCCAAGATCGAAGGCTTCAAAACGAACGTTGAAAAAATGATGACTCGTGTCAAATGGCGTAACGACGTTAATCAGGACAGAAATACTTTTGAGACTGTCGCAAGATCGGCTCTTGAAAATACCTGGAAAAACTGTGGAGTCGCTAGAAAATCAACGACCAAGTCAATTATCCCACCAGTACGCCCTTCACCCAAAACTTTCAAAGCCGTTGCTAGAAAATCCACCAATCCTCTGCCTAGATATCCTCCAGGAATGAAATTCCTCACTTCTGAAGATTCAAACGACGGCATCAGGAGAGAACGAAACATTTCGTACTACGGTAAACCAGTCGATCCTGTTGATTTAAGCAGCATCAGTACCTACATGACTGTGAGCGGTGGACGCCGAATGAAAGTCGATTGTTCTTCACTCGCGCAATTCATCGACATAGAACCGAGCGTTATAATCAAGGATCTCAAATACATCACCAAGTGATTTCAGATCCCGAAAAGCGAGGTACAGGCAATAGCCCTTAAACCTTGACTAAAATAATCCTGAGCGTCAATCGAGACATTTTTTCAATTATTCGAATGGCGCGTCATCGCGATTTCATTTCGATCGAGCGTTTCGTTACGCGCGAACAAGGCGATACCGAAGCTCACGTTGTCCATTTTTTTACTTTATGTTTTTGCTTTCCGACTGAAAAGCTTTGGCCAAGTGTTACTTGGTGGTTTATTAAATTTATTTACGTATAATAATCAAATGGCGAAAAACGGTAAATTCATCAAGTAAATACTCAGTCGAACACTAAGTTTGTGTTAACCGAGTTCCCAAAAAAAAACTCGGCGATCAAACAAGCCAAAGTTTCACAGATTATGCGAAAGTACAGTCGAATAATCACCAGGCGAGTGATATTATTATATCAAACCGGATTGGTTTCTTTGCGGTAATCCATCGTGATATTTTTGTCGTTGCGTTCACCCTTAGCTGCATCCTTTATAGAATAATTCTAGAATTAAAAGTTCCGACAAGAGTTCGAATTTACTGAACCAACGTTGAATCTTGTGGCTGGTCTCGATCAGGCACTCAGACCACGATCAAGATTTTATTGCTGTGTTTTTTTTTCTTTTTTTTATCGTTTCTGTACCGCCCTCTTCCATTTATTTTTGCTTGTTTACGTGTATCATTATTTACAATGTAAAGTGGATAGTTTGTGCGATGTATCCAACGTGTTGCCAGATCGTCCGGCTCGGTAGAAAGATATACAAAAATAAAGACAAGACTGAAAATTGTCCTGCAGAACATGGGGCGGATCGTAGCTGTATATTTAACGAAAAATGTAAATACTGTAAATCATAAAACATTAAGGAATAAATATTTTTTTGATTTTTACAAAAGTTTTCAAATGCCAGGATAAAGCTCCGAAAATCATAGCTCTAGAGAAGAAAAATCCCTATGCTGTATCGAATATTGAACCATTATCGAAAGTACGGGTAGTGACGAGTAATGTAAATCAACTCCGACTGTTCATATATTTTTTTTTAATAAAGTTTTATTGTTATTGAAAAGCGAGCGCAGATTACAAGATTGTGTACTTAAACGAAATAAAGACACTCGAATGATGAAAAATAGCGTCGTTTACGTGTTTGTTGGCGAAATGAGTAATTAACAAAGTTGTGAAAAATATTATTGATGCAATTATCAATAGAGATTAAATACAAATTTCCGCAGGACCATTATTTCAGAGATGAAAGTCCGGCTCTCATGATTTCGTCAACCAGGAGAAGGTTGCTTGCGATCACGGTGCTGCAAAATTCAATCACGATTAATTCCACAATTTACACAACAATTATTGTATTTCTCTATTTTTTTATCTTCAAAGCTCATTTCACAGCTAAAAATCTAGTGGGAGAGTTTTAAATCACATAAAAAAGTCTTGCTATTCACAAAGTTGCCGAAAAATTCCTCCCAACTTGATTCTAATTCGACCAGCAGTAGTTTTGGCTTGGCACAAATGTACGAGGACATTTTGTCATCGTTTTACTGAATCAACACATTCAGTCAGACTAATCAAGTTGCTAATTAACTTGCAATTCTTCTTACAACATCAAATTAGTTTGCTAGACAAGTTAAAGCATTTTTTTAACACGCTACTCACCAGGAATTAATAATTTGTTTCTTGACGATGTAATTATCGTAGATACCAGCATCTTTCGGTATCAAAGGTTCACCGGAAGTTACATCCAAACCGACTGGCTGACCGAGTGCCGTTGTTTCCTCGACCAACTTGACTATGGTGTATTGAGCATCGAAGCCGCTGTTCACCGCTGGAAATATAAAAGAATTTACCAATTTTGAACGAATCTTTCTGAATTGGGTTGAAAAGGATAAATTGGCAGTTCTTTCTTCCTCACAGCTATGTGATCGTGAAATTTTTTTTTCTAGTTTAATGTCAATGTAAATGTGCTCGATTAGTAAATCTATAAAAGTTTTTCATTCCCTGAGAATTTGATCGGAATCGCTCAAAAAATAAAATTCGAATTTTGAAATTTTCAAAACGAGCGCGTCGATGCTCTCACTTCCGCAAATATTAAGATTCATTACTAATTTGTTTTGTTTTTTTTTATAAATAGTGTATTCTAATAGAATGGTTGGTATTGAATTTGCGAAATATCGGTCGAGCGGTGTAAATTTTATATGCCTCTGAAGTTTGCATCGTTGAAATGCAACGAAATTCTTTTTTGTTTTTGGCAAAAGTAATTATTCAAGTGCAGAATGTAATTACGATGATCAAATGATCGATTTTTGCCACCCAAAAAGCATATCGGCTTGAAAAATTTGGATGACATTGAAAATTCAACGAATCGTCAATAAAATCAAATATTTTTCGTTGCATTCCAACGATGCAAACTTCAGCATCATAAATTTTATGTTGTGTGTAAGTCTCTGCGCCTTTAATACTTTCCGGGAAAGCTGTCGGAATGATATTATTAAAATGCAAATGCAAAAAAAGCTGCAAATTAAAATTTGCATATTGTTTCTTCCAGATGCTCCAGATGCACGATGCTCAAAGCAGATGAGGAAGCCAAAACAGAAAATATGGCTCCCCTTAGAGGAAGATTTGAGCATCGTGAATCTTGAGCATCTTGTTTTTCTCCATCTTGTAGCAAAGTAAATATTGATAAACTAACCGAGCGTTTTTGGAATGACGAGAAGAGCTTCGGCATACGCTTGAACTCCAAGTTTCTGTTTGCCTTTCACTTCGTCCTTGTAAAGGCCAAGAGCACGGCTCGCAGAAACTTCAAATGCACCAGCTCCGGGAATAATGGCGCGATCGTCAATCGCGTTCTTCACTGCTCTCAACCCATCACGAACAGCATCTTTCAACTGCACCAGAGTGTATTTGTTCGGTCCCTGAAAAATCATACAACGTTGCCTTGCGATTACAAAAATATTCACGTCGAGTTTTTCAATTTGTTCAAGCTTCTCATCCATATTTAGCGATCGATAATTTACAAATTTAATAATATTGAGGATAAAAAAAACGGATTTTCATAAAAGGGTTTTTTTTTTTAAATCTGAAAGTGGAATTACCTTAAGCAGAATCGTCACCGAATTGGGTTTCTTGCACTCTTCGACGAACGTGTACTTTGTCTCTCCCTGAAAGAAAAAAATGATTAAAAAAATACAATTCTTGAGAAACAAGAGTGAAAAAAAGTCGGTCAAATTATCGGACTTACGAGTACGTGCTCGTAAACAACTCCGGCCCATCCAAGATGTTCTTCCTGGAGATCATCGACGGAATTCATAGCCATGCCGCCGCATGCAAGAGCAAGACGTTCCATATTTCGTCGCTTGGTTCGTCGGAGCGCCATGATGTTTTCTTTGGCGAGCATATCAAGGGCAGGTGGATCGATGCCTTTTTGATTGAGAACGACAAAGGATTTGTCGGTGCCATCACAAAGTTTTTTCTTCAGTTCGATGATTTTGCGGACGCGGTTGTCGATAAATTCACGTTCAGCAGACACGAGCTTTTCACGCTCTTCCGCGGTTTTGTAGAAGAAGCCGCTGTTCACTTCGCTCTTTTCGTACTCGAGGCTCACGTTGCAAGTCAAAATATAAGCGTTCTCGAGCTTCTTCGGCATATCGGGATGACGAGAACCGTGATCCATCACGATACCACGGATCAAAGTAGTGTCAGCCGCTGTTCTGTGCTGCATTTCCATCATTTCGACCATGTGAAGATCGATCGGTTGCCCCTCATTTCTTATCGCAAGAACAGCGTCGACGCAAACGAACGCAAGTTTGTCAGCCAGTTTCGCATGAATCTTTGTCCTCAAAGAAGTCCTGGCAACATCAAGAAGCGCTTCCCGCGTCACTTCGATGGGAATCTTCATTGAATCCAGAATCTCAATGGTTTTTGCCCTCGCAAGCTCAAAACCTTCCGTCAGTACCCTGGGATGAAGTCCCTCCGCTATGCAGAGATCGGCTTGTTTCAAAAGTTCACCGATAATCAAAACCGTGCTGGTTGTACCATCGCCGGTCATGTCGTCTTGCGCGGTCGACGCTCGAGCGATGAGCGACGCAGTTGGATGTTGAATTTGCATCTCGTGCAGGAGTACGTTGCCATCTTTTGTGATCTTTATGTCTCCAGCTCCCGAGACCAACCTGGGATGAGTATTTTTTAGACACATTGAGAAACAACAAAATCAGAGTCAGAAAAATTCTTATTCTAAAAACATTTATGACAAGAACGACAAATATGACTCTGAAGTTTGCATCCTTGGAATGCAACGAAATTCTCTTGAATCTTTGGCAAAAATAATTATTTCCATGCAGAATGTAATCACGATGATAAAATAATGGAATTTCGCCACCCGAAAAGCATATCGGCTGAAAAAATTTGGCTGACACTGGAAATTGATCGAATCAACAATGAAATCAAATATTTTTCGTTGCATTCCAACGTTGCAAACTTCAGCATCATCGACAAATTCAATGTCGCAACATCATGGATAACCGTTTTTTGCCCTTAAGCAGAAAACACTGTGGACCATTCGACACTTTTTTGGTATCTCGAATGCAGTGAATTTGCAGGAATGCAAGGATAAAAGTTGTTTGAGCATGAGAATCGAAAAAAATTAGTGATAACTTTGCTTTCCAAATATCTGGGCGGGGCATTCATTTTCAAAAAGGGCAAAGTTATATTTTCAATGTTTGCAGATCTCAAAAAATTTGAACGTAACATACGTTTTCGATCGTATGGTTTTTTAGATGAATTTTGTAACAACTGAGAAAAACATTTTTGTTTTTTCCACGAATTTTCATTCTGCATGGAAACACGATTTATTTAGAGAATCAATTTAATTATGTGAACAAACGTTTTTTATGGTGGTCTGTGATCAGAGTTTATATTTTTGAGTAATAATTTCATCAACCGGAGAGTTCCGCGAGAATAATGTTGATTGGTCTTCAATGTTCGTGTTTCATCAGGGGGAAGAGCTTTGAGGTTAATTTGAATCAAGACACGAGTTTGTTTTTTTTTGAATCAAGACTCGATGTCAATTTAAATGAAAATTTATTTGCGAGCCGATAATAATTTTTCATCCATAATCAATAATCATTCGTTGGAAAATCCTTTTTTCAAATTATGTCATGCTAATTTTTTTGTTGCTATAGTTTGAGAATGGAGTATCGCGTCATGGGGCCGGTAAAAGGCGTGTTAGCATGGCATTTCCTTATAAGGACAATTTTTGTGTCATCGAAGATTTGTCGTGATAGATCGCTCCAAATATCTTTGCAATGATTAGACGATCAGATGTGGAAGTAAGAGACATGAGTCGTGTGTAATTCGTCGTTAAGCACGTTAGTAACGGCGATATTGTTAAAATAACGAGAGTCGAGAAAACACGTGAATTCTTACATCTTCATGGTGCCTCTCGGACCCAAGTTAGTTTTCATCACTTCTTGAATTCCCTTCGCCGCGGAAATATTAACGGCAAGCGCCTGTGCCGCTCTGGCGAACTCAGCTTTCGGATTTAACAAACTTATCGCTGCCATTTTTCGTTAATTTTGCGTTTAACGTAAATATAATAATCTAACGATATCCAAAAAATCCACACTTTCGTTGGAAACCGTCACTGCCTTCTCGATCTCACACAAATCATGTAGTGTGAACTTGGCCACGCAAACATTACTGTTTCATGTTTCATAGTGTTTTTTACCGTTCAATACTTTTTTTCATTCTAGTGTTTTTCTTTTGTTTCGTTATTGGTTTGTTTGAGTGCGCGGCCCACGAGTAAGAGTGCCGAGAATTTAAAATAGAATATGTAATCAAAGGACAATATTTCGATTTCGATATTATAATTACGTTAAAAACAGTCAAATACGTTCACAAGGCTTTGGATTCTGTTGAATATGTAGCGGAAAACTAAAGCGCTATTTTGGTTGGTCGGAAAGCGCGCCCTCTCCATAAAGCGGGCATTACGTGAACAACAGCTTCGAGCACACTGTATCAAGGATCAAACGCAAAAGAGTCGCATCTATAGCTTTTCTTTATCAATGGAATTAATCACTTGTAATATTGTTATTACAGTGTTATCGAAATAAATAATGTTTCAGAGAATTGTCAGTCTTTATTGGTGATTAAATCTGTCGAAGCTTTTTCATAGACTACATGATGATAACAATTTTTTCCATCGTCGGTATACAAAATTCCTAACATTTTGAACGTGGGTAGCTCGCGGTCGGCAATCTCCACGTTGTAATGTCAAAAAGCGATGTTTTGGCGGCGCATATGTTTATATTCTATTTTCAGACACTCGTTGTAGAAACATTCATTTTGATAATATTTAATTAGAAACATTAAAAAATGCCGAGATGGAATAGGAACGGAAATTTGTAAAAATACTAGCCACGCGTTCGTCTGATTTATTTCTTGATCTTTATTAGCACAACAAATTGTCGATCCCGTTGCTATGGACGCCTCACGTGGGATGTGGTGAGAGTCGAGCACATTTCACGTTGAAAGTAATCGATAGGAACCAGTTCTGTGTGTGTTGATAAAAATAAAACCTAAATATTGAATAAATGCGATACATCGTGATTTTGTAATGATCAATTGAGCATTCGCCTGCGAATAAGGATAAAATGAGTGTCAATAAAAGTTCTCGGGATCGTAGACGTTCGAGACACGACAATGAAATATCCGACAGTACGACTACAAATAAGGAGAAAGACTCTGAAAACAGTTCCGAAAAAGAAGCGTCATCGGATCAGCTTAAAAGCGCGATTATTCGGTTAAAAAAAGACAGAACGACCTCGAGCTCATCTGTCAAAAGTAGCAGCAGACGACAAAGTTCAAAAGCAGCAGATATTTCCGATGATTCAGAAAACGAGGAAGGAAAAAATTCCGCGTATTCAAAATACGAGTCGAGTTCGAATAGTCAGAAAAGGATTGAAATCATCGATTCGGTTCGTAAGGTCGAACATTTTTTACAAAGCGCTAAAATAATGAAGGAAAATCGTGAGAGTGATTCTCCGGATTATAACGAACCATCGAAAAAAGATAAGAGACGTAAATCAAGAAAAAAACGAAGAGAAAAAAATCGCGTCAATGTGGATTCCAATAGAACAGAAGATGACGACGCTTACGACGAGGAGGTCCGCTCTTCCGAACCTGAGAGAGCACGATCAAGGACGAAAAAATCGCAGCCAAATATTCCACGAAAAAGCAGAAGAAAAAAGCGTCGTTCTAGGGGAGATTCTTTGGCTAAGCAGGAAAAAAATGATGACGAAGAACTCCCGATTACGGAAATATTGAGAAAGGCACAAGAAAATCCAAAACCACGTTATGAAGAGCCGTTACCGTTGACCGAACTGACAACAGACAAGGTTTACGTAGAAGGACGGAATGGATTCAGCGCTGTCAAAATCCCGAATGATCGACGCAATGGCATTTTTCGTCGTTCTCTGTCAAAAGCAAAGACCCCACCACTCTTTCCAATAAAAGTTGCGATTTTTATGCAAAAGATTTGGAACTGTACCGGACTTTTACATCAAGGACTCTTAGCTGGAATGGCACTGATGCATTTAATATTGGTGAGTATGTGTGAGAACATATATCTTATGGTTTTCGACAGTGGCTCCGCCATCGGTAAAATTTCGCAACTAACGTTCCATTCGAAATTTCAAATAATCAGGTGGAGACTTTTTTCTGCCAGTCCACCGAATTTCTCGAAGACTATTCCGTCGTTTCAGAATATTACACCAACATATTTTCATATCTTGCGAGCATGTGCGTTATATCCGTTTTTGACAGGTGAGTTTTTTCTAATTCCTCCATTTTACTGTATTTCGGAATCGCAACGAAATTTCGTTGACCTTTTGTTGACGTACTTGGCCGATTTGACTCGGATTTAGATTTTTCGACGCGTTATTCGTACCACAGAAATATTTCCGAGGACTGCCAACGCTCTTTTGCTTGTTGCCATTATGATTTTTTAGTGAAATTCGATAAATTTCGAATAAATCTTTCAACTTTTATGGTGCATACGTGTCAAGCAACTTTTATAGAGTCCTCTCGATTCTTTCCATCGAAATTGCTGGGCTGTGTCAACAGAGGGTTATTGGTGAAATATTGATTTTCTACACGAAATAGGCGTCAAAGATTTGTTTGACACTCGAAACACGTGTTAAGGAATCTTAACGTAACGATGTATCGAATGAATTTCTCTGGTGATTTGCTCCGGATCTTATGTCAACGGAACCCTGAATAGTTTCAGGCTGTTTGAAAAAAAAGTGTCGTTTCATACACTAGAAGTTAAAAAATTACTGACCGAATGTAAAACGCGAGTATGTCAAAAAATGCAAATATTCTAGGTTTGACTTGGCGCAGTTTGACACGGACCATTATCGTGAGATTTGGGCAGAGCATTCGAGATCATTTTTGGCAGTACCGCTCTACATAGCGACATTTTGTTTGCACCAGAGCAGTCTCTTAGTCGATGAAAACATATCGTTGAATGGTTATTCTAGGAATAAAACAGAGACCGGAAACGTACGTATAAAACCATGCAAGATTTTGATGAAAAAAACGAATAGAAAAATATTCACTAAGTTGAAAAACAAAAATTTCCAGAATTCCACTGCGATGACAATAGAGCAAGATTTGTCAACCTGGCGAAAAGTGACGGTAGCAAAGGACAGTCTAGCGGTATTGGCATGGTTGTTGGTAGTGCTTGGTCCTCGAGAGGACATGTTGTTGGCGCATCTAAAGTCGATGGAAAAGTACATTGAAATATCGGAAAGTGTGGGATGATGAAAAAAAAGACGCAAGCGAGTAAGGAAAGACGATGTGAGTGAAGAAATGATGAGAAAATTCATTGGATTGATTGAACATGATCGGTTATTATTCATCGTCGAAGAATTGCGTGTACCTCGTAACTCACAGTATACAATAACTATAATACAAAAGACACTCTATAACTGTGATCGCATGATAATAATTATAATCGTATGTGATCGTACGCTGAAAAGAGAATTTTGTTGAAAAAGATGGATATTTTGTTGGAAACGTTCAACTAAACGTTTTTTTTTTCGAAAAATCACGAAAATTTAGTCATTTCAATCGTAAGTTTTGCTGAAAGTTCCGTTACACATGAAAAATATCGTCGAAATAACGAAAATTCTGAAATTATCCCAAAATATTTAGTTGGCTGTATTCAACAAAATATCGAGGTTTTTTGACAAAATTGAATTTTCAGTGTAGGTGAGGAATGACGATTGGTTGCTAAAGATAATGGAAGGAATTTCGTGGGTGTTGTGGGTAACATTTAACAAAATAATGAGGGTTTCGTTAGTTCGTTTCCGTTATTTTCCCTTCATTTTCCTTTTTAAATCAGTCGTTGACAGTGCAATTATGTTATTCGTCTCGAATCGTTGCTCCGATCGAACACAACATCATTTTCGCACCATAACTAGTTTGTGTACATTTAATGCTCGAGACCTGAATCGACCGAGTCGAATGACCGTCATTTCTTGTACCCAGAAACAAATGTACACACACACATATATACATATATAACTAAATATACATATATAGTAATATATATGTATGAAATAGCTTTATGTATCGTATATATAATACACGTTTTTATCATGTATATATATATATATTAAATCCTCTTACGGGTAGCTTTGACGAAAAAGTGCTTTGCGTAATGAATCGCATCTATTAGGGTACTTTGAATTTAACTGATCGAATAAATCGTCATCGGGATGACTCCGTGGCTTTTTTTTTTAACATTTAATATAGCACATACGTTTAACTGTGTGTTTTTTTTCTTTACTTTGTTCTCTTTTTGTTGTTTGTTGTGTATCTCGGTGTGTATTTGTTTATCGCATAATATAGTGAACTCTATATGGGGACGAAATACAAATGGAATTTGAAAAATTGTATCAACAGATTTCTTTTGTTTTGAATAAATTCGTTCGCTCCGGTTCTTTGATCCATTTATTGGCCTCACAGCATTCCTTTACTTTCTGCGCGTGTATATATGTTTATAAATTTTTATATATCGTTAACCCCGTTGCCAGCTTGTTCAGGAAAGTTTGTGTTTTTTTTTGTTTTTTTATAGAAACTCGTTCTCGCGATACAATTTCGAACGGTCAAGTTTGGAATTAGGGGAATTTTTTTAGAACTCATTTTATACGGTTTTTCTTGTTTTTATCAATCGTGGGAAATTGACTTATCGACTTTGTTCGCCTTGGCAAGAAAGCGCACGCTTACTCGAGTGAAATTCATGGTGATGATGATGATGATGCCGATGACTCGTGTTTACAATGTATTCACTTATTTTTCAACTCCGGCCACAATCGTCTTCACCTACCGTACGTACGAAATTACGTGATTACGTAATTCACCTGCAAGTCTATCTTTCGTATAAATTTCGATATATTAATTATTATTATATTACTTTTGGCAGGAATGTCGTAACTACAGTCTTCACCGGCACACCAAGCTCGTCGCCTTGTCGATCGATTCATCACTGCTTTTGCTTTCTTTTTTTTCCTCTATACTTTCATTTCGTCGCGAGCGATTTTGGTCGAAAAAACAAATTTCAAATGGATCGAATGATGCATTATTTTATTGATTATAGGAAATCAAACGTCTTGGTCCTAAAAGTTGATGGCAAAAATTTCTATTCAAAGTTGTCATTTTTAAATTAATTATTCCGATCTTCATCGAGTCTGTGCCAAGGATTTCTGTTCGCATTTTTGCAGCATTTAATATTTTCCCCGATTCATCGATCCCCGTATGAAAGAAGAAAATTTTCATTTCCGGGGAGAAAAAAATTTAGGTGAGGGCAACGATGCATTGAAAAAAAGTTTAAAAATTGAAGAAATCCACGGAAATCCTCTGAAGCGACAAGACTTTTGTGCCGTCTTGAGAATCATTTCGGATTACTTTTTACATAAACTTTTCTTATTCCGTTTCGTTAGATTGACGACGAGCCGAGTACGCGGTGACGTAATACTCATACTTAATTTTTTTAAAACAACAATTTGCAAAGGCATGTACAGGATGTCCGTTGACCAATGGTTGTGAATATAGACTTGCTCGGGAACGAATTTTGGGACTAAGTCTCGTCATGTTTTTCAGTTAAATTCGCTAAATCGATGTAGATAGTGTAGGAGAACAGGAAACCGATCCTGCAGGACATAAAATAATCCACAAAAAGGTCTGCGACACTACGATTCGATTTCGAGTCCTCAAATTCTCAAATTCTTTCGTTAGATTCAATATCAAGCCCAGAGTACTAAAGATAGAAAAAAGTTGCCGGAAGCTTTTTTAAAGGAAAATTTATGTTCTACAAAATTGCTCTCTTGACATTTTTGTCTATGTGGGATCGTTTCGGCAGTAAGTGCGATAGAAAAAAGTCCATCGTTAAACTCGAAGCTTTGATAACTCATTAAGAGAAAGCCCGATGGGAAAATTGGTCGACTTTTCTACAGAGTTGGTATTCACAACGATTGGCTACAGGACAGCCTGTATCCGTATCTTGTTCGTCAATAATAATAAAAACCCAATCGCATTAATTTAATTGATATTTCAGTATATGTAGCAGTTGGTATTCGTTATTATATATTTACAATATATAGCACTGTCAGCGAGGAAACGAGAGGTTTCGAGGTGCGTGTGCGGGTTCGTGTGTGTGTATATATATCTCAAGAGTTGGTAAGAGCATTATTCGATTATTACCGATTACAAACACTAACGAGACGTTGCCTATGTACAAGTTAAAAAAACAAAACAAAACAGTTACGAGAAGAAATAAAACGATGAACGTTGGCAATAAAGTATAGAGAGGGAAGCGATGAGAGATGGTTTAATGCCAGAAGTATCACAAAACTTTGTGTTCGCGATCTTGCATGAAAAAGACCTATTTTCGGATAATCCGTAATGTTTTTTTTCTTGTTTTTTACGTTTGTATAACTTTTACCGTTTTTTTTGTTGTTTAAATCCTTTTGTTTTTGTTAACAATATGAAAAAGTGCGAAACCTCGCGATCTCCCGAAGTGGTCCGGTTATTAAGAATGGAAGGAATACGGTCTCTATCTTACAAGCCGAAAATTATCGAGTGCTCTTGTTTTTTCTTTTATCTCCTTCTTGTTTCGTCATCTTATTTAGTCTTAGCCTAATACATTGCATTCGAAATTCAGCTATGCGACTCACGAGTAGTTTACAGTCGTAAATCCGCTTCTCTCTTCTCCTCTTGTTTCTTTCCCTTGGGATAAACGTACGGTACAGTTAAATATAGTTTAATTAACCGTTATTAAAACTAGAAACAATTTCTAATGACTTTGTGAGTAGCTTTGCATAATTAGGCTTTTGAGCAGCAGTAGTCTAGTCACAAGAACAACTTAAAATTAGGTAGGTTGCGCCTTTGACCCTTGAATTCGTCAATCATCCATTTCATTTTATGTTTCGTCAGTGTCGACGTTTCAGCGCGTAGTAAGCTTGCTTTTCCCCTCATTATGGATTTTGTCATCAGTCGAATCCCAAAACTCGAACGAGCCCCACGTCTTTCGCGCACTTTGACACAATTGCTCGCGTTTATATGCGCGCGCGCGCGCTTACCAGCCATCCATACATACAGCCACACGAAAACATGTGCGCTAATATAATTATAGACACGCGACATTGAATCAATAGTTCTATGGAAACTCCTCGAGCTCGACAAAGTATTTTTCGTTTGTTCAAAATTGCGCGTGGCACGTTCCACACCAATTTTTCACGTGACGCGAAAAAATTGTGACGAATGCGCTTGTGATCGAGAGAGGCCTTCGTTAAAGTTTCAGACGCGATGTAAAACGCCTTATTCGATCTGGGCTTTGCTTTCGCAACTTATTATCGTTTTCTTCATTTCTTGTTTTCTTTTTTGAAAAAATATCAAAAAGACGTCGTTAGACGATTAGAAACATGTCAAACAAAGGGGACACACACCCTGTCGTCACTCACACGTGTCAATCGTTCTCATCGTTACAACCGCGTCGTTCATTCGCTCGTTTTCTCTTGTTATGACTTAGAACTACGTCCGATATATTTGAAACGTTTTGTTTCCTTTTTTTTATCTTTCCTCGGCGGCGTCTGTCGCTGCGTTCTTAGGTCTCGTGACGGCCTCGAAAAGAAAAAAATCATTACGCAGCAGCTCTCTACAGCTCCCAGTGACCGAGTAAGCCATTGGCTCGCAGGAATCTATCCTCAGCGTGATCCCACATGCCTAAATTACCTGGCCGTGTCATAGAGCGACAAAATTTTTAAAATTCGCATAGAAAAGCCCGGCTGTTTGTTTACTGGCTATGCAGACGACCCGTCGGTGGTTTGACTTGATTATTGCCAACTTTGGGTATCGCACCGATGATTTTTACGCGATTTTGCGAGTGGCCCTGTTGTCGAGTATCGCAGAATTGAGGGGGCGGCGCAAACACCAACTCGTTATCGCCGCCGTTGTTCGCTGAGGGTCCGGCGGTGAATTCTGGCGGTGGCGGCACGAAAAGATCGTTGTTTTGTTCCTCGGCATCAGCCTCTATCGGTGGCGGTAATTGTGCGAGACTAACCGCGTGCCTGGTCAGCATTCCGCTGCTGTAATTCATTCTCTTTGGATTATTGTTTTCCTTGTCAGTCGAAATAGCCGATTGTACAGCGTTGTCGTTTCTCGATGTATCGTCGAAACCCGTCGGTGGACCAACCGGCACATCTTGATCCGAACTTACACCGCTTGAGCTGTTGTCACCATCCTCCACTAGTTGCTGCGTCTGTTGGCTCAATAAAAACTCATTCGGGTGACTCTTGGATGATTTCAGTTGGGTTCTCACTTTCTGAATCTCTTCGACGCTAAAGGAGTGCGGTAACGAGCTACTGCCCGACGAGCTGCTTCCCGAAGCGTTTGAATTGCCCGATGTTTCTCGCGTCGATTCGAGCTTCTCACGGGCCGCGGCTTTCTCAAGTTCTTTGGCAATTTCCGATTCACCCTCGTCCGTTTCCTCCCCCTCCTCTCCTTCTTCCTCCTCGTCGTCATCGTTCTCTGACTCCGAGAGACTGTAATCCGGCTCGGGAATCGGTGGCGCTGATACGCTCGACGAAAGATTCGTCACCGATGAACTCGACGTTATAGACTTTTTCTTCCTCTCGCGCGTTCCGGCTATACTGTGACTACGATTTGTCTTCAATGGCTGAGCGTATTGATTGTTACTGCCTGCTTGATTTCCCGAATTTACGCCGTTCGATGCCGCATTCACGTTGGTCACGCTACCCGAGTTCGCTTGCCCGTTCGACGCTTGCTTGAATCCTCCGTTGTTCGGTGTACGAAGACTATGAGACTTTCTTATGTGCGAGCCTGTTGAATGAGCCGGTAAACTCCGCGAGCGATAACCAACAGTCTTCATGTCCTCCGGTGATGCATAAAGCTTTGCGCTGTTCGATGGTCGGAAACTCGACATTACGCCGTAACCACCTTCCGATGATGCTGCCGCCAGTTCTAAACAACAATAGACCAGTCGACAAAAATTAGTTTTTTCCTTCATTTAATCTCAACTCATTTTTATCTACAATTCTATTTACGCCTTTTCCCGTACCTCACACGTTTTTCGACCTTTTTTGCATACTTGACGCTTAATAATTTTCAGTAAACTTTACTTCGAGTAAACTTTTTAACCCTTCGTGGTCACTGTGGGTAGAATCCACCCAGTGAACAACTTGTGACGTAAATATCTCCTAGTTCCCGATAATTAATGGGGCTGTAATCGTCATTTAACGACAGTTTGTAGTGTCCATTGCGCGTTGGCGGCGATAAATATTACCGCCGCTAACGCTAAATCTCTAACATCCACTTTGAAATCAACCCACTTCCAATAACGGAATTAACATGTTTTTACAAACGTGCGCTATCCTACTATTTTTTCACAAAAGAACCAGATCTGATGAATATCAGGTCAAAATTTTAGGCAAAAATATTGAAAATCCACAAAGTCACGATTATTTTAGTGAAAAAACTTTTTTTACCCGTTTTTTTTCTTCATTTTGCATTTAAAAAAATATGTTAGCCTTGGATTTCTTTCAGGAAAGTTTTTCGTATCTAAACTCGAATGTCCAAGGGTTGTTCAGTAATTTTTTGAGAATTTTCGGGCCAATGGATCGGTCACAATATGGGTTCGAAAATCGACTGGGTCGAATCAACCCAGTGTGACTACCGAGATCGCTGGCGGAAGTGTGACGACGAAGGGTTAAAGGAATTGACGCGACCAACTGACGTTCGGAAAATTTACAGACACGAGTTCAGTGCCAGAAATTGAAATTGTCGCTCAATTTTTCAAAATTTACAGTGAAATTGCTCTTCGTTACGCGACTCCGGAGTTCCTCGATTTGTTTACCTTTGACTTGTTGGATGTGAGCCATGTTATCGTAAACGGAAGACGGTGTCACGACGTCTGGTGCATTTGGTCCTACGTTGACCTTGACAACTTGACCAACTGGTGGAGGCGGAGGCGGATGATTGGGTGGTGGAAGTGCATTACGTCCGATGAGAGCATTGACATCCTCTTGGCTGCGATGTCCCTTTGCACCGAGGATCGCCGATTGCGCCTGAACGTTGAGATCAGGCGTGCTGTGGAAATCTCTGTGAAGGTCGGAGCCACCGCCGAGTCCACCGAAGAATCGTACTCTCGAGCTCGACTAAAATCAAAGTTATTCCAATGAAAAAAACATTCGTTGTATTTGGGAATAGCACGAAACTCTCAATCAGCGAAAAATCGAATGCGTGCTCTGGTGTTATCGGCTTAGCTGATTAAAACGATGTAGATTATCGTAATCATAGGCGAAGTGTCAATTAGGAAAAAAAGTGATGTTAAATAATAATTATACATATTTCTATAAACGAGAAGATTGTAAGAGCGGAGAACGAAAAATAAAAGGGACACGAAAATAATGTCAGTTGGAAAAAACATCGTAGCAGGTTTCCATCTCTTTTCAGCAAATTATACGGATCTATTGCGATATTTTTGTAACGTTGAGATAAGCGTGATCGTTTAAGCCTTCGTGTGTGTCGTTAGTATACTCGTGTATGAAACAACTCTCGTTACGATCGGTGTTTTCTTTCCCGTTGTTTCTATTCTTCGTTTATTCCTTTTTTTTACTACTAGTCACCTGATGTCATGCTAAAGCTTTCGGATGCTCTGTAAATTTATAGTATTATCGATCAGTAATACAAGTAGTCCTCATCCATCGCCGTTTGTTTGGCCGTTCGTGTTCTGTTGCACGTTCTTTGTGCCAACTTTCGCGCGCACTATAACAAACATGCAGACAGCCACCATTACCGGAGGGATACATGCATTGTCAACGAATGATTCGCATGTGTATGGAAATTGCACCCGTTGCTTTTCTTTCTTCTCTTTTCTCATCGGCGAAAATCTCTATTCGAGATGTTGGCACTGGATGGAAAACAATTGCATTCAAGAATGAAATTTTTCGATTAAAATCCCGAAACAAAACGGACGATTGCTCGTTCGTATGAATTTTTTCGTCGAATGAGGCTGGAACGTACGTTACTCCTCAAAATGTCGAAGGTCCAAGAATAATTTTGTACAATCGTGAGAGTTTGGGACTAGGTCTTTGAAATCAACTAAAGAGTTTAAGGAAGTTACGCAGCTACCGAGCTAGTCATAAAAAGATTTGACTAAATTCGACTTTAGTAGTAATCGATCTTCCAATGTCACATTTCGTTGACTTGCTGTTATATCTGGCAAATTTCAAATTTCACGCACATATGACCTCGAATACGTGCCGTTGCTATATTTTAGGGAGAGCCGAAAAATAAAATCGACTGCAAGTGCTTTTTATAGTTTTTATCATTCCCGTTACAAGTCACCTTTGAACGTTTTCAAGCGTGGTAAATGATTATGAGGATTTAATCTCTCTGATGTTTAATTTTCATTTCAATCTATCCATCAATTACGGAGATATGAAGAATAATGTACAGCCTATTCCGTGACTTCCCATAAGAGGCCATGTTAAATTGGTTGTCAAGGCTTGTCAAATATTTACAAATGTCTCGCGTAAAAACCCACCTCAGTTCACAAAAATTGGTACGAGTTATTTTCACATCATTATCTAACTCTCTGCCAAGTTTGCGATTTTTCTGTCCATTGATTCTATTTTCTGCGTAACTTCCTTAATAATTCCTAGAATTTCCTGGAATTCACCGAGTCACCGAATCGAACCCTGTCCATAGAAAATTCCTAAACCCATGGATTTGATTGAATATTTATTAATTAAGCACTTGAAGAGTTTAGTAGAAATTTGCCTCATGGCAACCTTTGGGGATTCCGGGATAATGTGATTAAAAAAGAAGGGCACTAGAGTTGAGATAAAAATTAGTTGAATTTTGGTATTGCCAGCGTTGGCTGGACCTCGGAAGTCTGACGAATTCGTTTTTGTTTAATTATCTTACTTTTCCCTTTCGCTTCATTTCCGCAACGCTCGCATAGACCCTGCCGGTCTTGGCGGGCGATGACGGATGTGATTTAGTCGCTTGGCCAGTCTGAAAGTGAGAACTCATCATGGAGGAGCCGTACTGGCCGTTAGCGCTGCCTTGCTGACGTTGAAAGAGTTCCTGTAATCGAAGCAATGCAGATGCTCGAGTCTTCAAATGATTTACGTGCTTTAAGCTAGACAACATTCGTGATGTGAATTGTTTTTTTCAAGATTCGTTTTTTTGTTGTTTTTCATTGTCTTTTTCATATTTTGCGGATGATTCAAAGCGCACAACCTCGTGCAATGGGATGCTGCTCAAGAATCGCTTTGCACAGACTCACCTCTAGTTCCGCTGCTGTTATTCTGCTCGACGTTGGCCTCGATCGAATACTCGCTGTTCTCGGTTGGACAGGAGTATTTTGTCCGGTGTTCGAGCCAGTCGATGGTTGCTGAGGAAGATGAATCGATTCGGCACTGCTCGATTTTCCTCCGGTTGATGTTATGTCGTCACGATCGTCTTTCTCACCTCCGCCCTCTATAAATAACACACACAAAAATTAACGCTCATGGTTTGCAGGTGAAAAGTCGCGATTCATCTGGACTATCAAATTCGAAAAACTATTTTTTTGCTTCGTTTTTTTTCTACTGATTAATTCCATGATTTTGATCAGGAGGGTAATCGCTTTTTGACTTCATTCCAATTTTCTACACTAAAACTCTATGGCAATGATATCGAATTAACATCGAGAATTTGTTTATCAGATTGAAAATTTGGTTTTTTTTTCGAAATTTTATCACTTTTTGTTAATTTTTCGGAGAAGGAATTAACTAAGAAAATTCACACGATACGTGCTCGTTTTTTGACACTCGTAAAACAGCCGAAATGTCTTTCGTTGGATTCGAATGTAATTCTTTTTTGACGGGGTTAAAATGCAGCTCGAAAATGTGATGCAACCTTTTGGACGCGAGTGTTTTTGGCAACATTTTGAAACTCAGACTTGGATAAATCATTAAAAAAGAATAGAGCGTGTAATAATGCGGAATGTAATGGGAAATGACGAGAGAGGAATTTTTGCAACTGACCCAATCCAGCGACCATAGATCTGGCTCTGGCACGTCCCACGCTGAGAGTAGTTTTGGGATCTCGTCGAGGTGGTAACGGCGCCGGTGATCTTCCCAGTGTACCGCTCATCGGCACGTTAGTGCTACCTTTTCGAGGCAATGTCGCGTATTGCCTCTGACTTGGCTGACTAGTCGGCAGAGCCGCTGCGGATTGTGAATTCGGAAGACTTATGACTGGCGATACCACAGTCATTCTCACAAGTTCACCTGATCTTCTTATAAGATCGACCACATGTTCGTGCGATGCCGTTGTTACGTCTTCGCCGTTGATCTGTATTTTTGAGGACAAAAAATCAAACATTGTCATGAAATCGTTACGTCTCTGTGTAAATTGATTCGCAAGCTTTTTAATGTTTCTTCAATTATTACTCTAAAAAACATAAGAACTGCCAAGTTTCCGATCCTCAACGATTTTTCGTACCTGAATGAGAAAATCGCCTTTTCGTAATCCCGCAAGATCAGCAACGCCACCTTGATCCACGTCATCGAGATATTGCAGAGCAGGATATCTCGCCGATGGTGTTAACTCCATGAGAGGCGAAGTGGCTTTGGCCCCGCGCAGAACAAAGCCGAAACCTTTTCTCGATCGATGAAGCACGACCGTTCTCGGTTCAGCCGTTACTCTGTGAAATAATAAGAATGAGGTCACGTAGAGAAAAAAAACTCAAAGTATGCATAGAATTAATAATTCTCATGACTTACGGCTTCTTTAATCTCGGTGCGGTCGCGAAGTATTTGTGTTGCGATTCACGTCGACCTAAAACTCGATTCCTTCCTTCCCTGACAATCTGGGGACCAAGCGGTATATTCGTGTGGCGAAGACGAACTTCTTGGACACAGTGAGCCGGAAATAATCCGGTACCTTGACCGCGAAGGACTCCTTCCAAGAGACCGCAGTCAGTGGCTCCGGTAACTGTGTCAAGAATATTTCGATTAATGGATTTTCCATTCGACGAATAAAAACAGACAATGCGAAGCGCGTTGCACTTTTTATTTTCGCACAATTCCGCAAGCGGCAAGAAAATGAACATTTTTCGTCGCAATTACAAAAAGATTTAAAAAATCGTATTTTTTTCTTCATTTTTCACCTTCGAGGATATCGCCCTGATTAATTGCAAGATGACCAGCGATCCCGCTGCTATAACTTTCAACACACACGACTGTGGTTCCTGGAATCGATAGGGAATTGGTCGTGTCAGATTGGGACGTCCCGACGCCGGAACTGTCGCTAATGACATCCGAAGCTGTATCGCCGAGACTTTTGTCTGTAAAAAATAAATGGCATGAAATTTCAAAGACGTTTGGAAAAGTCATAGTCCAAGAGAATTTCACAGGATGATAGTATGATATGAATACGTTTCCCGTGCGTTGTGGAATCGGCCAATTCGCTAATGAACAGAGAGAAGAGCAAAAAGAAAAAATCTAAATGAATTGCGAGTATAGAAAAAAGGAGAGTAAAAGAGCTAAGTAGCTATGAAAATATTTGTCTAGTCGCGAAATTTCATGATAATGGTTTATGAATTGTTTCGTTCTTTTATGAAGTTTTATGTTTCATATACATTGCGCATGCACAGCCTTTATTATTTATTCGACATCATACGAAATATAACGTCTGTATAGCATTATTTCTAGAGGGATGTGCGAATAGCCAGAATTTCACAGAATTTAATAAAATTATTCGGATACTTGACGAATACATGATCAAAATTCATTCCATGGCTATTTGCACATGCCTGCGAGAATAAAACTCGTTTCCAGCAGAACGATATCACGTATGAAGTCTTGGCAAAGATTCCATAAAGCAATTCGCACGAAAAATAGAAAAAGGGCCACGATAACAAAAAAACATAATCTTGGCACGTTGAAAATCGATTGAACACTGTCGGACAGCTATGTGTCTTCATAACATCCCATCTAAATATAAATATTCACAAAACATTGGAACACGAAAAAAAATAATAATTTTTTACATCATCGTAAATTTCGTAAATTCGTTAGATTTTTCGACTCATTTTTTTTTAGCGGGGTCTCGCTGTCGTTGATTTGCGGAGTTTTTTTTTATACTTCTCTTGGCTGCCGATGACTCGCACAAAATTTGAGTTCAGCTTTTCGTTGGGTCTCGATGAATCTTCCACCTGAGGTAGATCTTTTTTTATACATAAGAAGATCCTCGGTCTTCTCGCACGGTATTGTACGAGAAAGCGAGAGTGCTTTCGACGTTTTACGTGTGTTACGTGTGTGCGTTTTCGTTTGGCGTACCGTGTGTCAGGGTGTGTATTTGTGGGTCTGTGTTGATTTGTCTGTGCGTCAGATTCGAGCGTAGAAAAAAAAAGATGAATAAAGACTTGTGTACCTGTGACGATGCTGGCAGAATCTTCGCCGGAGGGCTGATTGCTGCCCTCGGAAAGGCTGGAACTAGCCGAGCTGAATGGAGCTAGGCTTCGGCTGCTCGGTGAAGGTGACGGTGGCATCTCCATTGTACGTCCATGAATGTCCAGACGATGCTGCAACTCGATACGATGCTC
Source organism: Diadegma fenestrale (assembly GCA_037043255.1). Taxonomy (NCBI): domain Eukaryota; kingdom Metazoa; phylum Arthropoda; class Insecta; order Hymenoptera; family Ichneumonidae; genus Diadegma; species Diadegma fenestrale. The sequence goes on along the minus strand of CM073309.1, from coordinate 12,558,195 downwards.
GTGTAGCCTCGTCAGGCCCTCTATTCTTAAGTTTTGATAGTGCTCCGCTGCCGGTGATCTTGAAATCGTTCGTGAAGGACAACACGTTCGAACAAACGTATTTAAAATTTTTTTTCTTTTCATTCATTTTGTATTATTTGCTTTCAGCGTAAGCGTAAATTGTCTTTGACACCGTCGGACGGAAATTTTGTTAGGTCGATCAATCGAGACAATTATTTATTGAGCAGTAATTTAAAAAGAGGCTCGCATCTGAACTTTCATTATAAAAAGCCTCTCTAATGAAATGGTCAGTGTTTTTTTCTCCATAAAGATGCTGCAGCAGCCAAGAATTTTTAAGTCAGTATTCGAGAAACGTGAAGACTCGTCAGTCTGTAGAAATTTGAAACTTTTGTTGAGATTTCGAGGCAAGAAAATTTCTTTATTTCAGTGAAATCTTCAACGCCATTTTTTTCTCGTAAAAATGACTGATACGTTAAATGAGAAAAAATGCGTAGAATGTCAAGCTCCAAGCTGTCACTCGTAGTGACTAATTGTTAGAATTATTAAAAACCCGATAAAAACTATGGTTTTATATCGACAAATGGATTACGTGTTTTCCGAAGTATATTTTGCAGAATTCTTAATTTTTCTCGTACTAAAATATTCTGCGGAAGGACAAAAAAAAACAAAAATGATTTCGCACCAATCAATTATGCACGAAGACGCAGGACGTTCCAGGGAAACGTGCGACTTTTAATGAATGTCGTTTTCGTCAAATAAGCAAAGAATGTATTTAAAAAATAGAGAATTTTTCGTTTAAAAACGGTTTTTATTGATACGCGACTTGGAATCGAAAAATAATGTTTACCGGAAAAGTATTTCGCTTTGTTTAGATCGTTGCCCGAATAGTTGGCACTTGATTTTTCAAAAGTGATGAAATTTTCGTCAAGCTATGGTCGATGGTGACGTAGTCATTTGTTAAATACAAAACCATCGTTCTCCATAAAAAAGGAACGTTTTTTTGGAATCCAACCAGAAATGACTTGTTGGTGAAAAAAAATCAAAGTTGTTATCGTCTCCAGCAAAATTTTCGTCCAACGATCGGAGAGTCCAGAGGACCGAGTGTCAAAGGCAGTTTATGCTTACCTCGCAGTCGGATCTCTGAGGGTTGCTGGGCTCTGATATTCAGAGGGTAGTCGATTGATGGTATTTTGAAGATGTTCGTTTCTGGTGATAGTGGTATGATGAGAAGTCTGTTCGTGTAGTTGTGCTCGTGTGGTTGGTCCCGTGAGATGTTGTTCGGACGGTATTCTCTGGAGGGCAGAATTATCGGAGCGTTCCATGGACGGCACTCTGTTCAGGTTGCTTTGGTGGGACTCGGTTCGTTTAATATTACTACTCGAATATTGCTGCTGGAGTTTTTGCTGTTGTTGTTGTTGTTGCGGTTCTTGTTGCTGTTGTTGTTCGGTGGATGAATTTCTGCTTAGACTCGCTGACGAGTATTTTTCGGTGGACGGTGTTCTGCTTAGTGTAGCATTGTTTGAGTACTGCTCGTTGGACGGTGCCCTGCTGAGGCTTCCTGTTGTAGCGTATTGTCGTTCGCTGGACGGTGTTCTGCTTAATGTACCAGAATGCGAATAATTCTCGTTGCTTGAGCTGATTCTGCTCAGTGTACCCATCGCGTATTGCTCGATGTTTGACGTTACGTTGCGTTTTATGTTTCCACACGAGTACAATGGTTCGCCGCTGGACGATGAGGAGGAGGACGATGAGCAAGAAGACGAAGCCGCTGTCGTCGTAGTCGTTGTTGTCATCGTCGTCGACGTTGTTGTTGTGCTCGTCGATGTTCTGCTTAACATTCCCGTTGAATATTGCTCCGCAATCGATAATCTGCTCAACGCACCCGTCGGATATTGATCCACCGATATCGTACGAGTCAATGTACTCGATGATGAACACGCAGATCCGATCGTACCCTGATGATCGCTCGACGACGGTATCCTCGTTAATGTGCCCAAATTGCTCGCTGAACAGCTCGTCGTCATACCCCCAAATGCCACTGAACGTCTCTTCGGGTTGTAGCGTGGCGGCCCTTTAAATGGTACTGCAAAATTCGAGGTTGCAAGGATAAGTAAAGAAAGGATTACTTAGCCTTACAAGAGGGCAATTTCGGGGTGGGTGCTCACATTTCGGAAGATAAACACACACAGACCGGAGAGACTTGAGACGCAAGAGAAATAATTATACGCGTTAGGGCTTTCCCGGATCTCATATTTTATGGGAAAAGCCCTTTCTCCTTATTATTTCAGACAATCTAAGAGGATTCACGATTTTTTCAAAATATACTTCACGACAGTGTAGTTTCTATGCGCGCGGAAAAATAGTCAATTTTGAAGACGAACTAGCCAATTGTCGAAATATTTTCTTCGTTTACTGGAACATGCTACTAAAAAGTAATTTTTTTGTGACTGGACTCTAAACAAATTTCCAATCCGTAGTGGGCTGTTTCGAATCGTTTTTTTTTTAATGAAACTTTTTGTTAAAAATACCGCCGTTTTATGGAAAATCGATTCTTGGACGAATTCCTTGTTTCCATACGCCCGACTAATCGACGCGAAAAATAAACATTTTTTTCAAATATACAAATATATTTTCCAGTTGACCGATTTTTCGAGAAGGACATTTTGAAGATAAAAACTGAATAAATGTTGAATTTGGCGGTTTTAAATCACGAATACTCTTGAGAAAATCTCCTTCAACCATCATTGACTTGAGCATTTGATTATGGCGGGCAGGTAATCACACAATGTTTTCGATACATTCTCAATCGTCTCCATTCTTGTCTGTTTTTCATTCCTTACACAATAAATTATACCAGAATCAAGATTTACTACGTGAAAATTCAATCCGACCATTTTACCATATTGTTCGTAAGAACTCTTTGCTTTTTCGCTTACCACACGTCACCAAAAACATGATGCTGAAGTTTGCAACGTTGAAATGCAACGAAGAATATTTGATTTTATTGACAATTCGTTCAATTTTCAATGTCATCCAAATTTTTCGAGCCGATATGCTTGTCGGGTGGGAAAAATCGATCATTTTATCATCATAATTTCATTCTGCATTTGAATAATTATTTTTGTCAAAGATAAAAACGAATTTCGTTGCATCCGAACGATGCCAACTTCAGAGTCATACCAAAAACCAAATAATAAGAAAAATAAATAAACGAAAAAGAAACGCACACCCCACGCATGTGTCATTAAATCAAATAATGTACAATAATACGGTTGAGAGTGGATTAATTCGATTATACAATAGCACAACGACGATTACTTTGTTAGTGATATATTTACGAAGCGGTGAAGCCACGCATACACGCACGCCCACACACAAGTCAGAGTCTCACGCAAATATATTGTATCAGTTTCGTTGGATACAATCCGAAATTTACGAGGGAATCTTCCAAAGATGACGAAACGTTTTCTTTTTCTGTGGCTTTTACTTGTTGCATATCGCTCGATATCCCTCGTAAGATCGTCGGCGGATTACAAATGTGCACAAGAAAAAGATCCTCGTGTGAAAAATACCGACGATTTCGCGTTCTCCATCATTTCCGTTTTTTTTTTACCCACATTTCTTTGAACCGCTTATAATATTTTCGTTGAATCCTTTTGCCCTTCACGATGATCGATGCGACCCGACGCGGCAGTCGATTAGTATAGAAAAATGTTTCGAAACTCGAATTTACCGATCGAGCTAATTATCACTTTTACAAGGTAAAAACGGCATCTAAAAACCGCAGGATCAAACAATTTGCACGATGTTGTGTAAAACTTAAATCGAACCAAAGATCACATCCTCGTGGATCGTTAAATATATTGGGATGATATTTTTTTTGCACAGAAAAAAACATTCTGTCGAGAATTCCGAGTAAAGAATCGTTGCGTAACGATTATTCTGGTAGAAAATATTCAGGACCTCCGAACGATTGCGAATAAAAAATTTGCATCTCAATACAATTTGAAAGGATTTAAATTCACAGACAAAGGCAAAAGTTCCATATTCGATAACCATAACTTGGAAAAATAATTTCAACTTCAAGTTTTTTTTTGTTTTCACAAGAAAAAGATTATTTAGAAAAAAAACGTAATGAAAAAAGAGCGAACGAGGGGTCGTATCGCGAGATTAAATGAATTTGTACTATTTTCCAGTGGATTTGTTAGAAAAAACTATAGGATTGCCGGAAATGAGTAAGATCTAACGGCTGCGGTGGATTTAAGTTATTTGAATTTTTCTTTCGACTCTTTCTCTCGCTCTTTCACTCCCTCACTCTTTTCTTTTATCGTAAGACAGCGGTTCCGTATTCCTCGCAATCTTTTCTCGAATACCGCGATCCTCGTGCGTATATAATGGCCACAAGTTTATAAATCCGTATGTATATAGAACCATTCACAGGAAGCATCACCATATCGGCAAACCCACCGAAAGATTTACAGTAACTATTTTAATTTAACTATATAAAGTATCTGCAGTACCTTTTCTTCGAGGCATTTACTTCCTCGTGCTTTTTAACTTTCTTTCTTTTATTCAATCCTCATTTTTTTCCTTTTTATTCAAAGACAAACATACACCGGGTAGATCGATCGATACCGATATCGTTCAGCCAAACGACGACGACGACAACGACGGAGACCAAAGACGAGGACGACGATCGGACCCCGATATACTCTTCGCTATCTTCTCTCTACATATGCATCTCTCTCTCTCTCTCTCTTTCTCTCTTTATTTGTGTCTATATACATACGTATATCCGCATATACATACATATACATCACACATACACATGTAGACTTTGTCTATACCGTTTCTATCTCTACCTTCAAATACCTCTAACGAACATCTAACGAGTATGCTAAAAGCGTGCACGTGCTCATGCCCAAGCTGATACAGCATGCGATATATAACAGTGTCAGTACGTTACGTTACATAAAGGGTGTCCCAATCGAAATTTCATCCATCAATTTATCGGTAATTGGAAGAAAAAACATTTAAAGTTAAAAAATCGAACAAAAAATCCAACGTTGACGTTTTTAGGTCGACTTTGTTGGGATTCTTGTTACTCAATTTTATTTCACCTGGATCGTGTCCATTTCACGATATTTTTATGCAAAGTGAACTTGGCACAACGTGCGAGGAACATGATTTTTTGTGAAAAATGTTTGATTATCGAATTTCAAGAGGTTTCTCAAAATTTTGGCGATCCAGACACTTTTCTGACAGATGCAAAGAAAAATGAACGTTTTTGAAGAAGAACTGGCTCAGTTGACATCGCGTTCTGAGTCGAGGATTTCTAGAAATGTTTTTGATTAACTTGTTCGTCGATAATTTTTATTTGAAATTTTATGCGACGAAAAAATTGATGATCATCAACGCAAGGACACCCTTTATGTTTACGATAGGGAAACAAGCGTCACAGAGATTTTCAAGGTACAGGACTATGCAAATATGGTAAAAGTACGACATTTTATATGTAATTGTGTGTAAAGTAAAATAGTGTGGTGAACATGTAGGACGAATGGGCATTCCTCTCATTTCTTCACTTTTCTTTTTCGATGTAAAGACCCCGGGGGCAGGGAGGAGGAAGAGGGAAAGAGGTTTGTGAAGAGAATCGATAGATCGGTAGATTTACCGGCTCGCAATTCGCGCGCCCACTTCTCTCTTATCCTATATATCTCCCATTGAATCTTTCGAGTTAGTCACGTCGTCGTACGTCTACGTCAGTTGTGTCGAGCTTTTCCGTACGAGCGCGAGTAATATCTCCCCTTCTTTCTTCCTGCAAAGCATCGACCACGGAAGGTCGGAGGAAATGAGACAGAGAAATCGAACAATCAACAGAAGCAGGGCGAAAGAGAGAGAGAGAGAGAGAGGAGAAAAAAATCGTCGTAAATCGAAGACGAAAGCGAGTACGCAGTTGGAAACAGTTTGACAATTCAGCGAGAATAACGGGGGAATAGCGGACTGAAGAGAGTAACGGTGAAAGCCGGAAAGTATTCTGTCCATATGGGAAAAGTGTTTCCCAAATAATGAGAGATTCAGTTAAATTTTTCCTTGATTTGCGGAACAGAATAACTAGATCGTCACTTGGGTCGAAAGAAATAGGAGCTTGACGATAAAATCTAGAAAGGATTGAGAAAATGATGGGTCGAAGGTTGCATCGCAATGGGATGTGGCAAAGGTTTTAAATGATCAGTCTTCGTCCAGGTGATTTCGAGTCTTTGTCTTCTTGTTTCGGTTTCCCCCGGGGATTTTGATATTTTCGTTAATCCATTTGTGTCTGTTGCTCACTCGACTCACCGACTTCCTCGGGCTGATAACTCTTGATGACTTCAGCCAGCTCCATATTTCCTGCTATAACGGCCACTTGATAAGGCGTCTGATTCGCGTAATTGAGACTGTCTTTTTGCGCACCACGGAACAACAATTGACGGATGCACGAAGAGTCCGTGTTGTTTACCGCGCATACGTGTAACGGAGTATTTCCCGATGCGTTGCGAGCGTTCATGTCCGCACCGTAGAACAGAAGATGATCGAGGTGTTGGACCAAATTATTACGGCAGGCCTGCAGAATTTTAATTCATTCTTAATCCATACAATCACTGCCATTATAATTTCAGCTACCGAGACATTTGATTATTATGCAACCCGGTTAATATGGCAAATAATTAAAGAGGAAACATCACGTGAACGCCATAATTTAAATTCATAATGTCTGTAATACAATTACTTCGTTTAATTATTGAAAAATTATCGCAAGTTCTCATTCCATAAGCCATCAAAGTGTGACGAGGAATTTCAAATTCTTCGACTAATTTTCTACACAATTAATTACATAATTAGGTCCATCTTGAAAGTTTTTCATTTGGTGGCCTGAAAATTTTGTTCGAGTCTCAAAAATGGCAATTTTTTGAAGTTTCGCAAATTTTCCTGGTATTTTATACAGGATATAAATCGGTTTTGTTGAGTAACATTATTGTATTAACGAAATATGTGGGAAATGAGTTTTTGAGAGTTATAAATTGTGAAACGTTGGAAGTTCTGACCTGATGTACTTCCTGCCAACCCTGAAGATCCTGAGCCCCAATAGTCGCGTGATCATGGAGCAGAGTCTCGCAAAGCATTGGATCAGTTTTGTATATGACGCTGTAGTAAAGGGGAGTCAATCCCTTTGTGTCTTTGTAATTCGGACTAGCACCGAGCTCGAGTAACGTCTTAACTGCTTCGAGACTGTTTCTCTCGACTGCACGATGCATCGCTGTTAAGCCCTCTTTTGTTCGATAATCGAGAAGGGCTCCTCCGTTAACCAGAGCTATTATAACTTTGGAAGGTTTCTTCAAGCTGGTCGCAAGGGTCAGCGGCGTCTCTGAAGGAACAAAGTTCAAGAAATTGAAACAATTTATTTTACAGTTGTTTCGTAAAAATACCTCGAAAAATAGGAAGAAATAAAAATTGAATTAGCACACAAAATAGTAGTTGAGAGGTTTTTTTTTCCAAAGTTTGCTAAATTATGTGAAATCTGTGGCGGCGATGACTTACCTCCGGTTTCTTGGCAATGAAAATTCGGATCGAGCCCCTTGCTGCACATTTTCGCGATCTTTTCAACTTGACTGTTTGCCACGTAATCGAGCAATCTTCGTAGATTCGTTCTCGTATGCATTGCCTTGAGTTGTTTCTCGTCGAGATGTAACATCTTGTAAACTCGTCTCTTGTATTTGAGCTTTAATCATAAAGATAAGAAATACGAGTTTATCAACGATCATTAGTCACACACCTCCTCGAAGGTCTCCAAGACTTTGCTACTCATTTTAAATTCAACGTAACTCCTGAGATAGAAAAAAAAATCATGTAAACGTATGACATCATAATTGCTCTCTTTCAAGTGTGCATCCGAAGGCGTACATCGTTAAGTGTAATATTATTGCTCGTAGTCTGGGAGAGCTCTCGAAAGCCCAAGATCAACCAGTGATTAATAAAACATATCCTCTTAGGGAGGATCATCGTCGGCTGGTTAAACATGGTTTTTATCGAGGGCGTGTCACAAGTATAATTAGCACTCTACGTAGTATACGGTTTATTGCATCGAACTCATAAAATCGTCAGACACAAACTCCCTTTTTCACTAATTCTCGATTAACCTACAGGACACTTGCGAAAATACCAGAAACTTGTAATCACGATTCTGAACAAATATTCAATATTCATCACTTTTTATGAACTAATATGCATTTCTGAAATGCACGGAAACAAAGAAACAGTAAATATCGCAGTTTAAACTGCTTAAACAACAGGGTACCCACTTTATTTGACAGTCGAACAGAGAATTTTCCTGTACGAACTGAGATTTTAACAGTTTCACTGGATCGTTTACAGTTCGTTACAGTAAATTCATCAATGTTTCCAGTAAAAGTGTTCAACTGTCAAAATTGCATGAGATCACCGATTTTCATACTGTACGCAACTGCAATAGTTACAGCGTTACAATAACGACTACAGAGCGATTCATTCAATTTTACAGTGTGGCACGGTATTTACACTATTCTTTCCACAGTTGGTGACGTTATCACCAACACACATACATACAAACGTGTGTTTAACAGTGTTGAACTGTTAAAATTAACTTTGGACTACACTGTAATTTGAGCCAATTTGAGCCCTATTTTTCAGTAAATATCGCTTTTCAATCGTTTCGAGTCCAATGCAAACTGTTTACCACTGCATTTTAAACTGTTTCTTTCCGTGCATGCTACAAACTTGAAATTCTTTCAAAAACGAATGACATTTTGTTTTTATTTTTTAAATTCTTGTTCACGAAAGTTTTTAGTGCCATTTTTGCATAATTCTGATTATTGGGCCGCGGTAATAATTCCTACTTGGCGACGAACGACCCCAAGCAAATTTTCAATTTCAATAAAAAAAGAGAGATCGTAAACACGTGATATTTTGTTATCTCGCCGTCTTTTGCGGTTTGGAATCATCGCAAATATTTCATACCACAACATTATTCAAAAATGGGAAAAAAAAAGAAAAATTCCACTGCATTAACGATATCGGTTGCAACAATGGGACAATAGGGACAACCGGCTTCTGTGCGCGCGAGAAGGCGAGGTTTGTTGCAGTTGTATGAGCGCGAGACAGTCGGAATAATAACAACTCGCCCCCATAACAGAGCCACTGTTGCAAGTCAGTACCAACTGCATTGAGAATTCACGATTTTTTTTATCTTTCCTTTTTTTTTCATTCAATACCTAACGCCTTTCCTATATACATGTATTCAATCGAATTCTCTATCGCGAGCGTTGGTGTATTATTCCAGCACGTTGATTTCTCGTGTCCACCACGCTCCAATGAATAACTATACACTCGGACGATGCTGCTGCAGCTTCGCGTAGTTTATAACGGTTCAAGATTACCCCCAGCATAATTCTGGACTGCTGCACGCTGCTACTGTTTCATTTCTATTATCACGGTATTTGTGATGAAAACTTTAAAGCCATTTTCTTCGGACAAGAGCGAAGATGTTTATTTGTGAGAATCGATGAAATAGAAGAAAAGCCACGATGCTGAAGTTTGCAACGTTGGAATGCAACGAAAAATATTTCATTTTATTGATGATTCGTTCAAATTTCAATGTCATCCAAATTTTTCGAGCCGATTTGCTTTTCGGGTGGCAAAAATCGATCATTTTATCATCGTAATTACATTCTGCACTTGAATAATTACTTTTGCCAAAGTTAAAAAAAAATTTCGTTGCATTCCAACGATGCAAACTTCAAAATCATAGAAAAGCCAAACATCGAACTCTGCGGTTTTGAACAGTGTCGTCTGTTTTTTTTCTTTTTAACGTGGCCATTAAAAGTAATTTCCTCTCGCAACAGAACCATTTGAAATTAAAGCAATTGAATTTCAACTCGATTTCCGGTTGATGTTTCTATCGCCCGAGCACTCGCGAGAATCAATTTCCGAAAAATCGTTCTGACGATTCAAGCTTCTCGAGATTCTTCTGGGATTCGTCTGCCTGGACCAACTTCTCTTGATTGTAATCGATTTTAGAAAAGTTGGTACAAATAATGAGGACAAAAACGAAGATGAGCGTGCAGGACTTGCTCGTTAAATCCTTCGCTTCTGTTAAATGTGCAGTTTTTTTTTTATACAGCGTCATTTTATTTTTCGATGTTTTGCTTCGTTTATTTATTTTTAGGGACTTTGGTATCTCGCCGGTGGACGACGATCCGGCGGTATACTGAATGTCGGACTATTACTCTACCGGTACTACTCACACTATCAATTTACTCCGGTTTCGCTGCTACACGACTTGCAGTCTGTGTGTGTGTTTTATGTCTGTGTCTTGGATCTTGTATGTCCGCAGTTACGTAAGAAACCGCGATGCGGCGTTCAGAACTCGTTAACCCGACGGGATATTTGTTTGGCTCGTTTTTTGTTGGCACGAAGAGATGCTGTGTAACCGAAGGGAGGGAAAGAGGCAAACGAGAGAAGAACCTGAGAGATAACACGTATACAGATTTAGAATGATTTTACTTTTCCTGCAGAGCGATAAAGACGAATTATTGTTGTCCAAGGTTCCAAATTGGCCCAACTTTTTATTTCGTTTAAAATATTTTTTCCTCACAATGAATCAATCGCCATGGAAAAAATACGGATGAAAATTTGACCTTCTATTTTCATTTATATTCTGGTATACAGATCGTCATCGCAGTCACGATGATGCTTCAACTTTCTGCTTTTTTTTCAATCGTTTCGTAAGAGAAATCCTTCCTTTTTTGTTTTTCTTTCTCGGGGGAGTGAGCATGGATGTATAGACCTGTCAGGAATAATTTAGAGACTTGTGCACGGGGAAAAGAGCCCTGGGCGTTAGTGTAAATAGAAAAAAATAATACCGAAGGGTCGAGAATGACGAACAAGTCATTCGAGCTTCCATTCATGTGCGAGATCGTTTCTCCGAGCATTTTTTTTTGTTTTGCACTTTCTTGATCCCAATGACGCGGCTTCGAGTTTGTAAATGTGAAAAGATTTTTTTCTCGCGACGACAATGTTCACACGAAATTCCGATACATTTGCTATACACACGGAGAAAACAGATTCGTTTTGTTTAGTAAGAAATTAAATGTTTTGGGAAAATGTCCTATATGAAAGTTAAGAAGCAAAAGAATCGTAGCACTAATTGCAAAACAGCATAGTATTTTTTAACACTTGCAATTTTTCTTAGCATGAATTATAAACAGTTCTATATGAATAAAAAACAGTAATGCGCGCGATAATGAATTTCAGGTTTGTTTTCATGAAAAATTTACTATGTCAGATAAGAATTTAGTTATGAGTGAGAATATCTCAAATTTTAAACGTCGACATAGTAAAATTCTATTACCCCAATGTGAATATATATCGAACATGTGTGAAATTTTATCACACGTATTGTTTTGTTCACCATGACCATTGCGATTTTCTTTAATTGCTATGCTAAATTGTAAAATCGGTTTTAATCTGATCATCACGTTTTACTATGCTGTTTGGAACGATTTGTCGCACTGACATTCGAGATATTGCTGTAATTTCCGAACTGTCTTCAAAATGCTATAATTTTCAACAATAAGTAACTGGATTCCTAGTATATTCCTTAATAATTTTCGACTTCGTTTTCTCCGTGTACCTCTCCATTTCGATCCTCGCCATTATTATTGCTATGCTTCGTTTAATTGATTTATTTACCTCCAAGTAGCCAACTGGACCGTTGAACGGATAGTCCCCCAGACGACGTTCCTCATCTAGGAATTTTCCTGCTTTCCCGTTCACCGGAGGACAGAAGAGGCCATAATTGAAGCTCTCTTTGAGTTCCTGAAAAAATGCACACAATTGGTTTTCGATCGAAATATATTCAAATGTACAAAGCAGCTGAAATTCTATATAAAAAATCATATTTTGTGGATCAAGGCAGCGGATGAACGGATGCTGGAAATTCCGGACATCCCTATCGCTCGCAGCACCTGAAACAAGGCGTAAAAGAACTGGAGAAAAAAAAAAAATCACCGACGTATTTTATGTAACGAAGAGTCATTTAAATGTAGATTGAAAAAATTCAATTAAGAACCTTTTCAGCATCGCTACTATAAAAGTATTCGCAACGAATGAAACGAGCAAAACGACGTGCCATATTGCGCAAAGACATGGGATCGAGAATCTTAGATCTGCAAGCCTCTGCGGAAAATGCTATCAAGCGAGCCTAACGTGGAATATCTAATGAATATGGAATTGAGGCTGAACATGCGATATACCGCGGGTGGGCCAAGTAGACGAGATTTCGCTCTCTTGTTCGTTGTCTGACGCCTTGCCGAAAAACCGGTTTTCACCGCCCTCGTTCAACATATCCAAAGTCTTTGGGGCTAAGAGCGTAGTGAATCGCTTGCGAATTTAACGTTTCGGATCGCCTCATCTGCCACATTGTTGCGCCCTCTCTCGGGAAAAATATTATGTGCTCGTTGCTCGAGGGGTTTATGAGGAAGATAAGCACGTTGAATGAGAGAGGCCCCTTCATCGAAATCGAAGGCAGTGCTCAATACAATGAAAATCGCCAGTACTTTTATGAATAATTTATAAAAATTCATTTTGAATTATGCGAAAAACCATATTTCGACTGGATCTATTTCGTATCCGCTAATTTTATCGCTAATCTACGACATTCATTCATTGACTAGAAAAAAATAATTCAAAATATTCGATCTAATCCCTGGATAAAAAATCGAGTCGAAAAATGTGTTTAGTTGCTTCTCCGCCGCAGAACTCACGATTTGGGAATAATTTCGTGAGTCGGATGATGCATTTCCAGGCTGATATTGTTTCATAAGGAAATGATGATAATGGAGCAAAAGTGCAGAGAAAAAAATCGCAGATTCGTTGGACCGTGTAGCGAATAATTCGACTGCATGGACACGCGTGCCAAAGGTCGTTTTTTATCTTTTGCTCACTGGAATCATTGCTCTCTGTCCATATCTTTTTCTCTTCTTCGAATGCGGCTGGTGCATTTCTCGTCTTTGAAAACGAAAAAGGCGGGAAGGATGCTGAGACTCGTATTATCACACCGCGAGCCGAATATGCAGGCCTCGTAACTGACGGCACAATGTTCCGAGCACAAAGGACCACACATGTTATATACATGTGTACATCGCGGCACTTTGGTGCATTATAATGCACACGAAATGTATACACATGCTTGGACGCGTATATATCGGTGAATATGAAAATGAACATGGGTAAGCAACCGATAATCATTGCAACAATGGGTCCAAGCGCAAAGAGAGAACGAGAGAGAGAGAGAGAAAGAGAAAGTCTCTAGAGTGTGCAAGGAAGACAGAGGGCGTGCTGGTTCCGCTGGTACACGTGCCAAATTAAAGGGCATCAGGGTCTATACCGACGAGGATCCGGCATGGTCATGGAAGTCGAGAATTTACTGCACGGTTACGATCTTTACGAGAGAAAAGAGGAGGTGAGAATTATATACACGTTGGGGCTCCGTTTAAGGCCATAATACAGCGTACGAGTCCGAAAGGCGTGGTGCCCAATGAGTTTGGCTTAAACGTGAGAGCGAGCGAGAAAAATCACGAAAAATAATGGGCTGGATTTGAACTGAGAAAAAAAACCGAATTAAAAAAAAAATTTGATGGGATGAGGGGCAAAAAAAACTCAACAAAATTGAGCCCCGAGTGAAGTACACAATAAAGTGAAATTGCAAGTACTTTGCATATACGTCTCTCTCGTGGTAATAAATATCTCATATGTATTTTCCACATATACACTCGATGTTGATGCTGTATTTCTTATTGTATTATATTTCCTTGAATACAGCAGAGCCAAAATACTATCATTAAATTTTTAGATACATGGGCTCTTCTCGAAAACGGTTCATCATCCGCGAGACTTGAATGTATCGAGAATATTATTTTATCAACCATGTGTATGAATTTCTTATATACATTATACATCATTTTCTATGGTTCTGTATTATTACGTATTTTTAGAGATTCAATCCCGAATGCCAACAGTCCTCTCGATATTGAGTCCAAGTTCACGTTCCCAAACTTTCGTCTCAATGCAAACACAAGATCTTCATTAAGGCAGTTACGCAGAAAATAGAATTAGTGGAAAGAAAGATCGCAAACTTGGCAGAAAGTTAGATAATGATGTAAAAATAACTCGTACCAATTTTTGTGAGCTGAGGTGGCTTTTTACGCGAGATATTTGTAAATATTTGACAAGCCTTGACAACCAATTTACCATGGCCTCTTATGGGAAGTCACGGAATAGGCTGTACATTATTCTTCATATCTCCATGATTGATAGATAGATTGAAATGAAAATTGAACATCAGAGGAATTAAATCCTCATAATCATTTACCACGCTTGAAAACGTTCAAAGGTGACTTTGTAACGGGAATGATAAAAACTATAAAAAGCACTTGCAGTGGACTTTATTTTTCGGCTCTCCCTAAAATATAGCAACGGCACGTATTCGAGGTTATATGTGCGCGAAATTTGAAATTTGACAGATATAATAGCAAGTCAACGAAATGTGACATTGGAAGATCGATTACTACTAAAGTCAAATTTAGTCAAATCTTTTTATGACTAGCTCGGTAGGTGCGTAACTTCCTTAAGATTTTCAATGGTTCGACGAACACTGCGGCTTTTTTTTCCTATTGAAATTTAATCGAACGTGGTGATACCATTTTTGTTTATAAGCCAACAAAATATAGTAATATCCCAAAGTTGCTAGAATTGAAAAGTCGTCGAAGAGGGAAGTTCATCCAAGAATTTTCAACAGCTCAATTTTCCAACATCTCGCATCGTAAAAAAAACTTCTACAGGTGCTGGGATTTTTTTATTCCCGATGATTGGTCCAACGGTTCGAGACAAAATCGAAGTCTCGTAATTTGCAGTTTTCTATTCTGCATTTTGCATTCTAGGTTCGTGGCTATGAGGATTAACCTCAAGCCAACAAAAACTCGATCTCACTCGCAATTTAGTCGGTTTTGTGGACATCGAGGGGGATTGAGAGAGAGACAGTAGTTTTCAGGGGAGAGTTGTCAATGCGGATTAGGAGATTAATACAATTATGAACATGGATCGAAGTCTAGGTTCACTGGGCATTTCCTTCATACATATTTACGTGAAGCTCACGTGTGCGTAAGCTTAATGTATGAATATATAATAGCTTGTATGTAATCTAGTGTGTCTAGCAGGCAATAGAGTGGAGTTGCGGTGAGCGTGACAGACGATATGCGAGCACGCGGTTACCTGGCTTCGTTGTAATTTATACCCATGAAATTTGTAGCGGGAGGACCTTAATTAATATGGCTAAGAACATGCGGACGCGCTGACACGTGCCTTATGGCCCATGTGCGATGCAGTGTTAGAGCAAACGCTCTCTATCTCTTTCTCTCCCGCCTCTGTCCGTCTTTCGCTTGCATGGTTCTGATCGCACACACGTCAGGTTTTAGCCAAGGAGGAGAGGGTGTCATGGGTAATAATTTTCCGCATGCATGACCGTAACGCACGAGCACACCATGTACTTGTTCGAGTACTGGGAGTATTTTCATCGTATGGGAGATGGCACGAAAGTGCAAGAATGGAAAACAAAATTTCTCAACAGGTAGCTTCATTATTTTTGTTATCTAATTGAATAAAATCAAAATGGTACGAAGTTTGATTTTTAAGTCCCGTGAGGGTGCGCAACAAAATTTTTTTGCCATGCAAATCCTCTCTAATAATACAAGTTGGGCATTTATAATCAGTTGTTCAAAATGATTTTTCCGCAGCTTCGCATTCCCCGTCTAAAAAAGTTGATACGCTCGTTGCAACGTTCACGCGGAGTATTCCCTTCTTGAAGTATAAAAAAAAAAAATTGATGTTCGATGAATAAAAACAAATGATAAATTATAAAAGTGTACGTTTATGGGGGAGCAATTTTACCTCATGGGGTAAAACGTTTTTTGGCGTTTCACCGTGTACAATTAAACCTATTGAATATTCCTGAAGGCCGACAAGAGAAGGAGGTAAGAAGAAGAACATTAAGTTGGCTCGTAAAGGGGTGTTCGGAAACAGCGATATAGCACATTCTGTAATATATATACATATATATCTATGAGGCATGTACTACAGGAATATATATACATGTATGAAATGATTTTCTCACTGCTTTGCGAGCTCGCCCAACGTCAATATCTTTTTTCCCAACTTTTTCGGTTTCCAAGCACGTATATGAACATATACATTATTTATGTGCTCATCTCTTCGATGCTTATACGTCTTGCTTTTGCTGCTGTAAAGCCACCTACATACGGATACACACAGTGTCCCATATGTCGAGCAGAAGACTTACTATACATATGCACGGACAAAACGAATTCGTTTTGTTTAGTAAGGAATAAAATGTTTTGGGAAAATGTCCTATACGAAGCTTAAGAAGCAAAAGAATCGTAGCACCAATTGCAAAACAGCATAGTACTTTTCAACACTTACAATTTTTCTTAGCATGAATTATAAACAGTTCTATATGAATAAGAAACAGTAATGCGCGCGATAATGAATTTTAGGTTTGTTTTCATGAACAATTTACTATGTCAGATCAGAATTCAGTTATGTGTGAGAATATCTCAAATTTTGAACGTCGACATAGTAAAATTCTATTATCCCAATATGAATATATATCGAACATGTGTGAAATTTTATCACACGTATTGTTTTGTTTACCATGACCATTGCGATTTTCTTTAATTGCTATGCTAAATTGTAAAATCGGTTTTAATCTGATGATCACGTTTTACTATGCTGTTTAGAACGATTTGTCGCACTGCCATTCGAGATATTGCTGTCATTTCCGAACTGTCCCCAAAATACTATAATTTTCAACAATAAGTAACTGCATTCCTAGTATATTCCTTAATAATTTTCGACTTCTTTTTCTCCGTGTGTGGATTCTAAAGATTCAAGAAACATCGATTTGAGTTGAGAAAAACGCGACGAAAATTCAGTGAATGGAGATTCTGCGCAATTACTTCGTTGTGTTACATACGATTCTTTTTTATCTACGCACGAGATCGACTTTTACTCATTTTTCAAGGTTAAAATGTAGTCGACAGATTTTTTAATTATCATCGGTACTTGGGCTGATGTTTCGGGACACCCGGTAGATTCTTGGATCCTCACGCGTTTATATCCATATACAATTTTTTTAATACTGTACATATAACGTTGTTCTATGGTGCGGCTTATGAGAGTTGGAAAAAAAAGAGTATGGAAGAATTTTTCTTTTTTCGTGGCGACTCTTTTCTCTTTTGTGCGGCCCCATGCTACCGAAAGAAAAAAAGAGAGAATGAGTAAGGACTCTCGTCACGGCTCTGTGTTATGTTCGTGTCTTCCATGTGCATGTCGATGATCCAACACGAAAATGCCCCCGACACGATACTTTCGTTGACACCATACGCCCTTTCGATTCTGCGCCCTGGGCACATGCATTATTTATGATTCGTAATTATCGGACGCTTTTCATATTTTCTTTTTCACTTCTCTCTGCCTTGCTCCGTTCTATACCAAGTTTCTTGTGCTGCATATCGTTTTTGACAAATACTTTAGCTTGTTTGCCAGTCGCTCTATGTCTACGCTTCCTTTCGGGCTTTACAAAAGCGTCTCCGACAATGATCTCATTCTCAACACGATGGAAATTGTTCGTAATTGATGGGAAAAGGCATTTTCATGGGCTTCGAATAGCTCGATCGTTCTTGGGCGTAGATAAAAAATTTATTCTTCAAAACGATCACTTCCTTGCCATTCTTGTGACTTTTATAGAAATTCACAATGGGGTCAGCAATTGGGTTTGTTTTCGCGTCCTAACTTGACGATCTTTGCGAACTGCAGTTTTCAACATCATGTCGACAGCAGGACGTTGATTGACATTTTTATTCTTACTTGATTGTTTAGAGAACGCGCGAATTTCATCCTCGTTTCGCGTCTGAACTGAAGTCAATTTCGTAGAGAGGTCCAGTCACGTACAAACACTGGCGACGTGGCGATGTTATATAAAAACTACCCCTGCGAATTCTGGTTGACACGAGGGGCGGAATAATTCGTCGTTTCAACCAATTGTCATCGAGTGTGTCGCAAAATTTGGACGATCGTTAGTACGTGAGGAGAGCAGGGACTAACGAACCTCATCGATTTTATCTAGAGAGGAAACTTCGAATCCACACGAAATATCCATGCCAAAAACTGTTGAGAAAAATTCTGACTTGGGTTAACATCGAGGTTGTAAGAAAATTTTACATCAAAGATCAATGAAGCAACAGCGAACGAAGATTTTTGCCACAAATCGAATGAGTTTACAAAAAAGAAAAAGAATTTCCGATCGACGGCGTGTACATGCGAAGAGTTTCAATTAAACGAAAATTTGAATGTTATACGAAAAAAACGTGGATAATAAATTAAACATGCGCGCGGCATTAATGCGCAACGCTTTCTTTGAAGCAAAACGGGTTGTGCTCATCTCGTCTGAAAGATCGTAAAACTGGAATAAAAGTCTGATGAAAGAACGAGGCCCATAAATTGCAATGGAGCCGACGACAATATAAGAAAAATTGAATTCGCAATTGGCAATGCAATATTCCGTTTCATTACATCGAAAGCGCGCAGACTTGCGTTGTCATATTACGAAATCTAGAAAAAACTTTTGACATTCACGTTTTTCTGCATGTCTCTTTCCTTTTTTCTTTCGAGTCTTGCGGCTTCGCTCTATAGCTTCGAGCTGAATTTATGACGAAGACGCGTTCGAGCTCGTATGCTTAAACGCCCCTGTTCGTATTGGATCGTTGTCTTGACAATTTATCGGCAGTCACGTTTTTGGAGTGAAAGTTCGTGGCGAACGCGGAGACAGGATCTTCCTTCCCATCTTGGTTTTTCTTCGGAATACATCGATGCTTCCGCGTTTTAACAATTTTTGTTGTTGCAAAATAAAATACCAATGAAAAAGGTAACCAAAACAACTCGGTTTTGGAACGAAATGAAATTTATTCGCGGCGAGGGTCGTACTTTCCGGGCGTACGGGCAGAGTACACAATTGTTTATAATAACGAGACAGGATCTTGAAAATACAAAATCAATCCTAATCACCGATTTCCACGAAAAACGAAAAATTCCCGAAAATATTACCGGAATTTGGTGAATTGGAAGAATTTTCGCATATTTTCCGGAATCGACGCAGTGGCAAAAATTATCAAAGCGAGAGATTGAAATAATTTTTTTTCCAGACGATAAATTATTCCGAAAAAAATGACTCTGAAGTTTGCAACGTTGAGATGCGACGAAAAACATTTTTTCTATTGATTATTTATTAAATTTTGAAAATCATGGCAATTTTTCCAGTCGATTGAGTCGATTGGTCGCAAGAGACGTTCATTGTTGCATTTTGTTGCATTTGAACGATGGGAACTTCAGGATCATCCGAAAAAATGAATTTCCTCATTTTATTGGTCGGAAAATGGTTATTATAACAAAATCTACGGAAACTCGAAAAGCTCGCGCGGGCCGGATCATCCCATTAGTCGCCCGATTTCTAATATTCATCCGGTGGCAACAAATGTATATAATATCCATGGCGGCGTAAGTAAACAGCCTCGGGCAACAAATTAAACGTCACTTTCGATTAGAAGCTAACCCAGTTTGCTTGTGTCCCCATGTACGCTGTTAAATATATACATATATATTTTTATATATCTGCAGAGATATACGCTGAGAGAGGAGAGTGAGGAAAAGGAAGCTCGTACTTGTCGCCAATTTCCTGTAGGAAATTTCGGCGAGGTACAATAATAAACACATCGCGCGACGACGAAAGGGGAAGTTGCGAGATGCGTTCATGTGTGTTATAGAGAATTTTATTATTTCTAGAGCCACATGGCGCGACAGTTCCAAGCAATAATGTCAAAAAATAAATTAAGTTCAATTCCATTAATGTTGATATAAGAATCCCTCGAAAATTCAACGTTCAGTTGTTTTTTATTAACAAATTGCAGTGACGAAAACTCTGCAGATGAATCACGAGTGAAAAATTAAACGTTGAGAAAGAAAATTCGTATCAAAATTAAGTTTGATAAACTAATTCGAATTTTTTTTTTCTTAAAAAGACGCCCAATCAGAATTTTTATGCATACTAAGAGTCTCAGCGAATGAAACAAACGATTTGTTATAAAATTCCTATGAGCATACGAGTTATTGCAAAATTTTTTTTTTACAATGCGATTCGGAAAAGGTTGAACTGTGAGAAAAACTGAACGGCGCCTTTTCGGCAAATTGAATATCAGACAGAATTCACAATCATGGGAAAGCGTAATTCCGCATCACGAGATTTCAGTATATAGAACGAACAGTCGATTTCCGATTGATTACGTTGATGACCGTTTCGTTGTATCAAGTCATACGGAGGTTCTGACGAGACGAGACGAAGGTCGGTGGGGAAACTGAACGCCCACCTGAGTGGAAAGAGGGATACGAACGAGAGAGGGTCGCTCTGGCGACAAAGTCAATTTCCGGAACGAGGCATAGCGCGGAGGGATGGCAAACGAGAAAGGAAGGTCGCGAGAATACGAAATGTAGAACATATTTAGCAGGAGGCCACAATGATGGCGACAATCAACGCTCAGGCATACCTATATTTATGTGCTCACTCTGTCTGTACATACGCGAAGAATCCAGCAGCGGAATTTCACAGGAACACGAGGAAAAGATAGCAAACGAGAATCAGAGTTCTAACAGTTTACACAGAGCAGAGTCGAGGATTTTAATCAGGCGGTAACCAAGTCTGCTCTGCGGAAATTACTCGATAACTCGACTAACTCACTCCCAGCACAGAATTTAGTAGAAAAAAGTGCCTCGTTCAATAATAACCTAAACGTCTGCCCCCATCCCATTATGGGTTCCTCAAATTTCAACTTATCAACACTCGAACCAATCGAATGATGGAACGCGAGAAAAAAGTCAATGTGCTGGCGGGACATGGACAATTTTTCACTAAATATCACTTTTTCGCTCGATTAAAATAACTTTCTTAGAAAATTAAATTCAACGAGAAAGGCAGAGCGTTTCACGCCTCGTGCACTCTTGCATATCTTCCGATAATATAAAAAGTACACTCATGCATTTCTACAGTTCATTTGCAGTTTCATGTTGCAATTATTTAATCATAACAACGAGAAATGCTTGAATAACAAAATTTGATTTCTGTCAATCGATATTGTGCTAAAAACGAAGTGATGACGTAATTTTTTTTAACCTGTAGCTTCTGCGACGAAGACTACAAAAATCAGCAACTTGAATGTTTATTTAAAGTGCTCTTCGCTTTCGGTTTGCAGAATGAGAATTAATTTTTGTCGCCGAAGTGCCTGATGGTCGTAAAGGGTCAGAATGATAAAGGATTGTCGATGTCTTGGCCGCGGTACGTGGAGACTGGAACGGCAGTGAATCAATAACCTAAGAAGCAGGGTGGACGGGAAAATTCGATAATATTAATTCTGACTCAAAGGTAAATGCGGTGAGATGGTTCAGACGCTATATAGGCGGTTGATATCGAGGGGGCTGTGTGCTAAGTCAGGAGACGCTGTCGGGTTCGAGGACAACGTTAGCGGGATGCTCTCTCTCTCTTTTCGTTCCTTTTCTATTTAGCTGGAATAATAATCAATATAATACATATATATATGTGTGTATAAAGATGTGAGTATAGTATTTCCATGGCACATGATCGTGAGAGAGTCTGAGTCCACTCCACCTCCGCAGTGTCTTTCTGCATCGATCACAGGAGCACGCAGACATAGTACGACGAGTACGTAAAGACACACGTGCACGTATAGAAATAGAGAGGATCGAACGAAAGGTCAAGCTCGGGGACGCGGCGGCAAATGGCAAAGTTTAAAACGACGCCAGAATAAATTGTGTCCTCTCCATCTCTTTCGTCTTTTTTCCTTCTCCTTCATTTCTTTTCCCTTGATTTTCTCGCCATCTCTTCCTTCTCTCGCGTCGTTCAAAACTGCGTTGACTGTGATGTACGAAAGAGATTTTTCCCGACGTCTTCAACGAGCAAGTTAACAAATGAATTTTCTGATTGAACGAAAAAGTTGAGCTCGAACCTTCCGTAGCTACTGGGATGCTGAAGCCACCGGATTGATGAAAATATTGAGTTAAAAAACAAGCCTAGTTGAATGAAGGATTTGAGGATCTTGATGCCCCAATACGTAATTCGTCGCGTCAAATTTTACGAGACACAAGAGTAAATGAGTTTAAGATTTGCTCGCGGAGCACAGATTACATCTATTCTGCGTTTTAGTGCGAGAGTGTGCCTGTTTTCGTTCCGCGAGAACGCGAGAGACGGTGTTCCCGAAGGTCGAAACGCCACGAGATTTTATGAGATCGTAAAGTGCAACCGACGGACCTTTATCTCACTCTCTCTCTCTCTCTCTCTTCCTTTGCTTGTTGTTTCTTGTGTTGCAGAGGAAAAAGGAGACAAGGTTGATGACCACTGTGTACCCGTTGTGATGAGAGTCAAAATACATTGAAAGTCAGGCCAAGTTCCAAGGATACTTTTCTATCTGTGTATTTAACTATGAAAACGAAAAAATAACCACAAGACCGAGACTGAGGAGTTTGTTATCGCCCTCTCCTCTGAGCGGTCTCCGGGCGACGCGGTTAATAATTCCCGAACATTGGAGACCGAACGAGAATCACTTCGGCAAAGCCTAAGTGCCTGCACTTATCTTATTACAACAGCAACAACGGGGGAAACAATAACGAAGCTCTTTCGACGACCAGGAGTCCCGGCGGGATATATGGTTCACGTAACTAGAGGAGTAAAGCTCGCATTTACCGCAATCATCATCATCGTCATTACAGTCATCAACATCATCATTTTCGTCGTTGAGAATGTTCCTCTAACTGGTTACAGTGAACCAGAACAGCTCCATTTCATATACGGAGTTGTTCTTCCGCGCGGTTCGTTTCTCAGGTCAACGGAATCGGAAAGTTCCTCGAGAGACTCCACAGATTCCGAAAGCTCAGAAGAAACTTATTCATTTGCGTATCACTTCGCAGTTTTCATTGTTTCTTCATTTTTGCGTGATTCACTCGTCATACCTTCGCGAGTTTTCACAAGCCCATCGGATATCACTCGAACCGCGTTTCCCCTCGATCTTCCTCCGTCTGACAGCGAGATTCCCTAACGCCTAAGGCAGCAAAAAGATGAAGATAAAAGTTGTCGAAGAAAATGTGAGGAGAAAACTTCTTTCTCGCATTACTTCGTCTGTTCTGATGAGCGCGCAAGACGGTACGTGATCGAGCGGTCACCTAATCAAGTTTTGACTTCACTCGAGTCCACCGGAGCTTTTCAGAGACCAGCCGATCCATCTATTCCCCTACTGTGTTCCTCCTGCTCTATCTTACCACGCGGAGAAAAATGGGGCCTCAAATTCTAAGAGCCAATGCTAGAGAATCCAGCAGTTTGCTGCCAGTTCAGCTAGATTTAGAATTCTTGTTAAGGAAGGGCAAAAATGATTCTTACACCGTATAGTAAAAATGGTGCATGCATTGGCAACTAAGAAAATATAATGCCTGCATATCACATTTGAAATTATTCTCTTTACTATATTTTCAGATTGATTACTATACGCATACACGGAGAAAACGAAGTCGAAAATTATTAACTAATATACTAGGAATCCAGTTACTTATTGCTGAAAATTGTGGTATTTCGAGGACAGTTGAGAAATAACAGCAATATCTCGAATGGGAGTGCGACAAATCGTTCTAAACAGCATAGTAAAACGGGATCCTCGGACAAAAACCGATTCTACAATTTAGCATGGCAATTAAAGAAAATCGCAATGGTTATGTCAAACAAAACAATACGTGCGATAAAATTTCACACATGTTCGATATATATTCATATTGGGATAATAGAATTTTACTAAGTCGACGTTTAAAATTTGAGATATTCTCACTCATATAACTGAATTCTTATCTGACATAGTAAATTTTCCATGAAAACAACCCTGAAATTCATTACTCTTTCTTATTCATATAGAACTGTTTATAATTCATGCTAAGAAAAATTGTAAGTGTTAAAAAACACTACGCCGTTTTGCAATTGGTGCTAAGATTCTCTTGCTTCTTACCCTTCATATAGGACATTTTCCCAAAACATTTTATTTCTTACTAAACAAAACGAATCCGTTTTCTCCGTGTAGCATAAATCTTCAGCCGATAAATAGATTCCACTATAAGGATCCACTAAAAATGTGACTCTTTATACTGTACTTTTTGTAGAATACTGGATAGTATAGTTGTTCCGATCCCATGGGCAAAATATTTTTTGAATTCTACCGAAAATTGCAATATGGCGAATGAAATGTATTATTTGTATCAGTTTACGTGCCATATCGTGGGTTAAAATTTAAATTCCTTCATTATTGATATACTATAATTATAATTTTTATCGTCCAATCAATACTTTTCAATATTTTTTGATATTTTTTTTAGAAGCATAGTGTTAATTTTCAGAAGCGTAGTATTCATTTCTAAATTCAAAGCCCCTGTTTTCTCCGTGTAGTTTATTTTGTAAAAAATCTTCGCGTGTACAAAATTTTTCATAATAAATGTTTTGTAAGGATTTTACATGGTAATTTCGGTATTGTAGGCGATAATTGTGTCCTTGAAGAGTGTAGTGCAGGGTAAAATGATTTACAAGTGGAAAAGATTGCGAACCGACAATGCCTTGAGCACGTTACGCCATTTTTTTTCAACTTGATCCGTGCAATTGTGCAATAGCTTATTATCCCTGGTGGAAGTTTCATATACAAGAGACACAGCCGTACAGTCTGTTCAGTTGGTCAGGGAAATGTGATGGACAGAGACCCTTTAAAAATGATAATAAACCTTCGAGATCCATCGTGAGTCAAGTAAACGCACGCGGATACATCAACACGCAGATACGAAGACCGGGAGGGTGCGAAAAGGGTGTAGTCTATGTACCGAGACCGGCATACGTTTTACCTCCGTATATATATTTGCAGAGTGGCATACCGAATATGGGCTTGCGGTTTGCTCGTACGAACGAAAGAACGCTCACGAGTTTGAGCGAGAGAAGCCCCTCCGCTCCGTCCAGTGGCACGCATGATTCTTCGTGCCTTTTCGCAACGCAGTATATAGTTATGCGAACTTGCATGCGTGCGTGGATTGCTACAAAAACAGACGTGAGTATGGCAAAGGACGAGAGCACGGACGCGGTTCTTTTTCAAGGTTCAAAGGGGAATTCCACGATCCTAACATCAGGAAGTCATCGCAGGATCGCGGCTATACTCGATTCCCTAATATCGTTTCTTAGTCTTGCCGGAATCCGACTCTGCGATAACACACTTTGAGGACAAAGCTCTGTAGAGTTCGTAGTAGGACACGCAGAATTCCGCATCCAGTCGTTTTATCGTAGCAGATTCCAAATTTTTCGCGATCTCACTTGTTTTTAAGTTACCGACTAAGGATAACGTTCTCTTAACGGCCTGCAGTCACGAGAATCGTGGCTGTAGTCAAGCTCAGTATGATTAAACACTTGGTAAGAAAAATAAGACTCGGGGTGGGGGAACGCGGATCAACTAGTCTCGTGATGTTTTTGCAGCAAATGAATTTAGTTCCGCGAGAATGCGGAACACCGCAGAGTCATCATCAGACCTCACTGTTGTTTTGTCTGCTGTCTCTCTTGATCGCCGTTGCAAGTGAGCATTAAAACTGCAACGGAATCTGTACACACGAGTGTCCGTTAAGTCGGCTGTCAACTGAATAACGTGAAAAAACTGAATTCGTTCGCCGTTATAAGGAAAAAAAACACGAGCAAGCTGACGATCGTATGAGTCCCGAAGACGATTTATTATTTATCGTGGAATGCTACTGCAGTAGAGTCTCGGCTCGAGCACCGTGAAAAAGTTTTAACCGCGTTGACAGACTTTGGGAATTTCGTAGTGATCGAATCTTCACAAAATCCAAGATATTTTGTCCGCACGTTATTCGGGAAGCTGCCCAATGGTTCTTCAATGAATTTCAGAAAGGTCAGTTACAATTTTTGTCATTTGCGGACCGGATGAGCAAAATGGCGAAACGCAAGCGGAGACGAAAAGATTTCTTGACCGTGGGATCGAATGAAAATTCCATTTTGATGGCAACTGAAAGAGAAGGGCGGTCTCGATTTCTCGACCCCCGCAAATCTCGTCGCGTTTCTATTTCTTCGGATCGTCTATTGGCCGAGGCCATGAAAGTTTCGCAGAGACGCGTGATGAGTCACCGGTACAAAAGCGTGTACAGTTTTGCGACGAGAGTTTTATGCACGATACAGTCTGAGAGTTCAAGACGTAACAAATAAGGAGGATCCTTTATCCTCAGCGAGGGATAATGTTGCTTACACGGTTGGTATTAATGATAAATCTCATGAATAATGATTCCCGAGCGCGAGAAGAAAATCCTTCCAACACACGAGTCATTATGCCTCGTCGTGTTGATACAAGAAAGTCCGAGTGTCCGCGATGACCGATCTAGTGTGATCTGGTGTCACGCTAACGTTTTCAAACGTCAAGTTTTCCTCCGGGATGTCGGGCCTCGGACGCCTTCGCGATTCATTGCCCAAGTTATTTTACACACAGGGACTTTATGTATAACAACGCGAAGAAGAGAAACTTAGGATGCACGCTCTATACGAACGACGACTGCGCTTTATTCCTAACTAACGTGGCATCCCACTCTCCCGCCGCGTTTATCCACCAGAGTTTCATGTAGGGCTATATCATATGGCAAAAAAAAAACAACAACCAAACAAAAATAGGAAAAAAATGGTAAAAAAGAAAAGGACATGCAGCGAGAAATGCCCCAAGAGTTCCAAGAGCTGGCCCACAGGAGTGTACATCGGAGCACGTTCTGGCGTGGTTCAGCCGCACGCTTGCTCCAAGAACGTGTGCCGGCAGACGAAGAGAGCGAGAGTGCTCTCTCATACACGCCAACGCACACATGTCCATGTATTAGCGCGTGTGTGTAAAATAGAAGAGAGTCAGTATGCGGCACTCGGATGCTGGCGCTCGGGTGCTTCAGGGTATAAAGCACGAAGGTATATACTACGAGGAATTCATGAATATGAGATGATACTCGAGGTCCCCGCGAGTTTGCGTTACCCTGTACATCGCCGAAGGCTCTGTAGCTGGTGATACGCAGGTATATGCCTCCGCCGATTTATACAGACCCGAAAGGGTCAACGTGTGCAATATTATCGTGTGTTAGTCTGACGAGATCCACGGTAGCGCACCCTCCAGCGCATAGAGACAGTTAGGCCGGATGTGCAATAAAAACAGCAAGAATAAATCATTGGTTACCATTTTTTTTCAAAACTCATGCAGCAAAAGCGAAACAGCAAAGCGGAAACTGTTCCATTTGAAGAATTCTAGACATTCACGGAAAAACAGAAACAGTAAATATCACAGTATAAATTGCTTAAACAACAGGGTACCCACTTTATTTTACAGTCGAACAGAGAATTTTCCTGTACGAACTGAAATTTTGACAGTTTCACTGGATCGTTCACAGTTCGTTACAGTAAATTCATCAATGTTTCCAGTAAAAGTGTTCAACTGTCAAAATTACACGAGATCACCGATTTTCATACTGTACGCAGCTGCAATAGTTACAGTGTCACAGTAATGACTACAGAGCGATTCATTCAATTTTACAGTGTGGCATGGTATTTTCACTATTCTTTCCACAGTTGGTGACGTTATCACCAACACACATACACACAAACGTGTGTTTAACAATGTTGAACTGTTAAAATTAACTTTGGACTGCACTGTAATTTGAGCCAATTTGAGCCTTATTTTTCAGTAAATATCACTTTAGAGTTCAATTTTGATCGTCAAATGTAAAAAAGCGTGCGTATAGTTTTGGGAAACTGTTCGAACGTAGGAATCGGTGCAGGCTATCAAAAAGGGATGAGGTTGAATTGGGGCTGGAGGTTGCTGACGTTGGGGATTGTTAACGGTTCGATTTTTGAATAAACGGAAAGAAAATTTCCGTTTCCAATGAAACGAGAAAGATGTTTGGGAAAAGTATATGCGGAGGGAAAATGTTACTGAGACATACGGATTCGAGCATTTCCTCGATCGGGAAAATTCGAGAGTGGAGTGAAGAATTTTCCATTACAAAAAACACGGTCATGAATACGAGATTGTGCGGCAACGTATCTAAACTCCAGGGTTCATACGATCAGAGGGTTCTTTGTGGTTGACTCAACCCAGTCGACGCTCATTGCGTCATTTTTTTCGTTCTCATATGTGCGGTGCTCGCAGCACCGAGAAGATGCGGCAAGCAAACATCTTCTCTGCTGCAACTTCTTTCTTTGTCGCGTTTTATCCTGAGCCTCGGGCTCGTGTGAGCTCCCTCGGATTTCGTCAACAAAAATTCAGCGGTGCATCGTTCGATCTCGACACTGGGAAGAGACTTTTCGCGAAAACCAAAAGCGACGATGTCAAGCGACCTTGTCACGTCCAGAATATGTAAAAACAACAACAAAAAAAAAATCGTTTCCGGAATGCTCGTTAAATATTAGAAGAATTTCGATTAATCAAAATAGATCGGGGAAGGAAAGGCGAAGAGAGAAATTATGGACGGGACAACGAAGGAGAATTATTCGGTGTGTGCCGAGCGTTGGGTGATAATCGACGCGTGAAAAGAATTCTTCGATCGTTTCGGTGGTGTTAAAGTTGGCGCGCGAAAGATGCAACACGAGAAGCACACCGCACAAAAACGAAAGATAGTGGAGGATGGCAAGGCGAGAGAGAAAGAGCTGAAGCGCGAAGGAGATGGAGAAAGAGCGAGAAAGGACTCTGAGGTTGCATTAAAGGTATAGGGAATCGGTATAGGGCCCACCCCGAGGGCCCCAGCCGCCATATTTATCTTTCGCGTGTGTCCACATATCCGGTTCTTGGCTGTTGCTGCTGGAATCGTCTTTTGTTTATAGCCCCTTGCCCTCTCTCGTGTCTTTCCGAGTGTTTCTCTCTTCTAAGTCCCCAACCGGAGAGTATACATTGCAGAGAACGTCTGCGAGCTTCTTCTTTTCGCCCTTTTCGCTTCACCAAATCGGCGATCTACTCGCAACAGCAGCAGGCCGAAGGTAATTGGCTCTGTGTGCTTCTGCTTTTGCTCGTGCGTTCTCGTGCTACGCTCACTTGGTTGCTGCCGGGTGAGCTCTCGATCTTTTACGTTGGTCGATCGTTAACTCGAAATTCGTCGAACTTAAAGGTCCATTTATTTTTTTCCAGACTACTAATTTACGGCTACGTTGGGACGGCTGTTATTATCAAATACTCGCCAAAGCGAATAATCCCGACGTAAATGAATTTTTCGATCAATGCTTTGCTGTATTTTCACAATAATTCTTAAAATTACTTCCAAGTACAACGAAGCAGCGTTTTCAGCGCCACGAACGTTTGATATTTCCGGCTGCATTCAGTTTGCCTAACAAACGTAAATATTTCCCTCGTACCACCGACAGTCGTTGAAAAACATTCGTAGACAGCGATGGCGCATTAAAGTCGTAATTTTGAAACGTCAATATAATTTTTTTTTCTGCAGCGAGCGTAGTTTTTCTCGATTTTAAGCCTAAAACAGTGAAACTTTCCCTTGGTACAATTTTTCACAACATTAAGGGAACAACGAGATAAAAAATGTGGAGTTACGAAGCGATGTTTCCCGTTACACGAAAGGGATAACGATTCTTGAACAGATAAATCGATCCTTGATTCTTCGATCACGATCATCAGCGATACCTGTGCGAGGTGTGTATTTGTTATATATAGTGCATTGTATGTATGAGAGCTTGTGTTGTTCGCAGAAGACAGAAGAAAGAGACACGATAAGGCATATATGGGCCCGCACCAACGTGCTTTCTACGTGGGCGAAAGGATCATTGTGTGATCCACGTGATCGCGAGCCACGATCATTCTTCACTTCCGATAGGATCATGGCCTCACTACGGGCTTTCCAATTGACCGCGGGGCAGCTTATCTCAATAATCAAACTCCCTGCGAGTCCCTTAAACACATACGATCGCACGTATACACACTGGAGTGCTTCAAAATAAAAAAATAAACTCTTCTGTCAATTTTTTCAGCAAGACATTAAAAAAGTTTTATTCGCGTCACACGAAAAATGAGCGTGTTACGAGCATTTTTTTTGCAATTCCACTGCAGGAATCTGCAAGAAATCTGTACGATTCGCTATTTCAAGGAATATACGAACACAAATTGTCCATGTGACGACCCAAACACACGCACAGCCGCACACGCTTAATTTTTTTTCTTCTAATCCTCATTTCAACAAAGCACCTTTGATAATCGACCTATTACAACCTGACGTTTCCAACCACTTAAATTCCCCATAAAATAATATCTGACATATATCACTATAGGTGGACATGTGCGTTTGTCTATAGATATAAATATCAGGACAGTATAGAAGGGTTATGGTGTGTGTCTCATGTTCCAGGAACGTGCAGGCTAGTACTACGCGAGCAAAGCCATAAATAGATAGGCGTGTGTGTTGCAGCGATATATCCACACGAGCAAGAGAAAATTCATAAGGTACTCCCGTAACGAGACGTCTCGAGGTCGTGAGTGTACAATAGTGGTGGTACAAGTAGTAACGTCCGATAGAGGATACAATAAGCGATCCATAGCTCTAAGTGGACACATACACAACCTCCCGAAAGCCGCGTCTGTGCTGCGCACCACGAATTACAAAATTCTTTCAAGCAAACGTCCTCATAAACTTTTATCTCACGTGAATCATTGATCGCCAATGATTTTAGGCCTGAACCGAACGATGCCAACTTCTTGTTCACGCACGCGATCTACGCTTTTACGATTAACTTTCTGGTGCTACTATTTCGGGATAGTTTTACTTCACGGAGAAAACGGATTCGTTTTGTTTAGTAAGAAATCACATGTTTTGGGAAAATGTCCTCTATGAAGGTTAAGAAGCAAAAGAATCGTAGCACCAATTGCAAAACAGCATAGTACTTTTCAACACTTACAATTTTTCTTAGCATGAATTATAAACAGTTCTAAATGAATAAGAAACAGTAATGCGCGCGATAATGAATTTCAGGTTTGTTCTCATGAACAATTTACTATGTCAGATAAGAATTCAGTTATGAGTGAGAATATCTCAAATTTTAAACGTCGACATAGTAAAATTTTATTATCCCAATATGAATATATATCGAAAATGTGTGAAATTTTATCACACGTATCGTTCTGTTTACCATGACCATTGCGATTTTCTTTGATTGCTATGCTGAATTGTAAAATCGGTTTTAATTTGATGATCACGTTTTACTATGCTGTTTAGAACGATTTGTCGCACTGCCACTCGAGATATTGCTGTAATTTCCGAACTGTCCTCAAAATACTATAATTTGCAACAATAAGTAACTGGATTCCTAGTATATTTCTCAATAATTTTCGACTTTGTTTTCTCCGTGTTGGTAAACACGAGATACAATTCACCGATCGCTCTGTATCAAGACGAGGATCGACAAAGATATAGAAAATAAATGAGGCATATTTGTATACGTGCGTAGACGAAGAGAGACAGGAGATTTATGCCTGGAGGCTCGTGTTGATCCAAAACGATCGGTATTATACGCTCGCGTAACGAGCCGACATAGTTAGCATCGTATTTGGAACGTCCTAATGCATCACACCGCGTAAATAAATAAAAAAAATATAAATCGGACGAACGCGAGAACGATAAAAATGTATTGAGAGGAATGAAAATATAAATTGGGTTCGCACCAACCAGGGCCACCGTGTGTTCATACTTTTTGTTGTTTTCTTTCGATCTGTACCCCCCAGTTCCGCCCGCAGCAGGTGAATTACGTAGCGTGAACATAAACTTTCGAAATGAACAAACCGATTCTGTATATATTTGTGCGTTTGTTTCCATTTCAATTTCTCTGAAACGAAACGCTAATGAATGATGTCGCTTAACGAGGCTAAAAAATTAACGAGTGAACGTAAAAAGTTTCATCGTTGAATGGTCCTACGGTTCGATGGTCGAAAACACCATGGCATTGTTCTATTTGGAGTAAATATTAACCGTAATACGTATTATTTTGCGTTGCCTGAAATTTATATTGGAAGATCATTTTTGTAGATACGTAGTTTTTAGTCATCAATCAATTCATTCAACAACGTAACGTGGGGAATGATGATGTGAAAAAAAAAAACTGAATGCTCACTATGGAGCTTCCTGTGTGGCAAAACTCTCTCCTGGTGTTATCGATTAAACGAGACTTGATCGATCGGAAATACCTGAATAATCATCCATCAACGTCACCGTTGCAATTTTCTATTCTATTCCCCTGCTTCGATCTCATCTTCGTTGCTGAATCGTGGCCGAGTTTTGCGAAAGTCTCTCTCAAATTTACTCTTTCATTGTGTACAACATGACTGATCAACTTCTATTTTTACAAGTTCATTATTCTTCCACAATGCTATTCTAAAGATTTGTCAAATTTGTGAATAATCGATTCATCGAATCGTAATGACAACTAAAAATTCGTTGCCCCCGATTTTATGATTCTAACGAACAAAATATTCGAAAAGTATCTCTCGTATCGTTTTCAGTTGTTTTTTTTTTGTTTTACATTGCTTTTTTTCGAAATGGCGAAATTTTCAGTTCTGATGATCGATTTTTTGGACATTTGTACCTTCTGATCACAAAACCAAGCAAGCATGACGATTATTCCACCACAACTCTCGTACCATTGATGGATAACAGTCCAACAGAGACGTGGGCGAAATTCCAACTCAATCAACCAACTGGTCATTAAAGAAATCTCCGAAATTGTCGACAATATTGTTTTTGTTGAGAAAAAATGAAATTCTCGTTTTTAATTATAAATGTGTCAATAATATTTGAGAAAGAAAACGTTCTCCTTAAAGGGAATTCCTAATTAACAGCCTTGAAGATTAATAACTCTTTTGTTTAGGAAAGATGATGCAGTGAGAGTTTAATAAAATGAACGCGAGTTCCTTTATCAATGATTGATGCGATGGCTTTTTGAGAACTGGATGTTCGTTGTGTGAAATATTTGACATTGTCCGACAAGACGAATGATCTTTTAAGACGTTGATTTACGTCAAGTAATAAAATAGTGAAAATAATGTGAATAATGTGAAAATTGAGCGAACTTTCATAGGAACCGACATGATCATTTTCATAAGTTTATTTTTTATCCGAACCAAATCCCTTATTTAGAGACCTTTCGTACGAAGGGTGATTGGAGTGGAAAACCCTGTCTCGATCGGCCATGAATTAAGCATGAAAATCCACGGGAAATTGATTCTTGACACCCACGACGTTGCACAGAGACAGCGGTCGGATGAGGGGAAGGAAAAAAACGGCGATGAAATAAAGTGCGTAGAAGAAACCATCATATTCAGGAATCTCCCGTAAATTTCCTATAGTTATCGTAAAAAAACAACACTACAATTTTGCGTGCTGAAAAATCCAAGTTACTGGAATGGGATGAACAACTTTTCCTGTCCACCACATCACGGGGGTAATAGATATCGGCGAAAAACTAGAAACGAGGTTGCTCCCTTGATTGCCTGTAATATTTTCATGGCTAAGAATCGTTCGGGGTCTGATTGGGCTTCAGCACGAGTCTGCCGAATGATTCGACGTGTTTATTTCGGAAAGCGTTTAAAATTCTTAACCATTCTGAAAAGAGACATAAAGGCGGTGTATTTGTTGAAAAAGTTGCCGCTCGGGAGCTACCGATGAGTTTTTGTGTTAAAAGGTATCGGCTCGCGCGGATGGAAGAAGCGAAGTGATATCGTGGGTGCATAGTGAGGGTCGAGGGCGTGGACCTCGAGACGAGGAAGCACTGCGATGCTGGCTGGCATGTGCCCACGGTGCATCGCCCTCTCCTTGCGCGAATCCATGTACATACACGAGTACAAATGGTCGAAGTACATCTATACGTACTCGCGGAATATACTCACGATATGGTATACGTACGAAAGCGCAGAAGGAATTGAATACTGTAAGCGGAAGCAAGAAGAAGAAATAAGAGGAAGAAGGAATAATAAAAAGTAAAAAAAAATGACCGAGGAAAAAAAGGGTGGAGGATATGAGAGAAAGAGGCAGGGTCGAGGGAGAGGAAGGATGAGGAGGAGGCAAAAGAATCGTTGGCGAGTTTACTCACTCGCTCTGTCTCGAGGGTCCCCGAACATAGCACGAGTAACTCTCGATGGTTTCGTTAACCTCAGGCGAAAACGAAAGTCACCAACGTCTCGTAGCGCGCGGTGGAAAGGCAGCAACGTTTCTGCTCCCACTGAGAAACGCTCGCGACTACGACCTCGTTCGAGCATGTGCACGCCACTCCACACACAACATATATACCTATTTATCTTTCTACATATATTCATACGCGTCTATGTAATCGAGAGACTGGTATCATACGCAGGGTAGTCTGAAAACTGCGGGGGCGCCACGTTTGTCACATCAGTGGAGTGAGAAAACCGGAAGACGAAACGCGCCACGACCTTTCGCGAGACTGATATTTCAATCGATATTTATCGCGATTGAATAACAGCCCCAAGCCGAAATCACATTGGAAAGATGATTTTTTTTTCTTTTTACTCATCACTCTTCCAGAACGGTGGATCGTACGCGTAACCACATTCCATCACCATTTTCCTTTTACCTCTTTCGTTTCGATTATCCATTAACTATATTTCAAACGTATATTTACGAGTATTTATTTATTCGATGAAGCATCGCTTGCCACGCGATCGATATGTCGATCAAATTCGCTTGCTGTATCAAAGGAATTCCAAAGCTTTTTCAATATGCCAGCGTTATATAATTTTTCGGATCTCTAAATTACGTTTTCGAAGCTAATTTGGTTGGGCGAATAAGAAAATTTTAGCATACTTTGATGAACCGATAAAAAATGCCAAGAATCCTTTTCCCATCTGCGTGCGAGTTTTAAAGGGATGGAATTTTCATCGTTGAATTGAGAAAAAAAAAACAAATTCCTGAAATGCCAGTGAATGAGCGACGATAAAGTATTTTATAATTAATGGACTCAATCAACTGGAATATCGAATCAAATACCTTAAAGAACACAGAACAGAAATGAGACTGTACAAAGTGTTTTCCCTCGAATTTCGAGGCTGATTATTGGCAGGCAACATTCAAAGTGACCTGCTGTAACTTCATTAAACTGTGTATCGAACGTTTGTCATCAGTTACTCATTTATTTTGGGCAGCACTGATATGGAAGCCTCCAAATTCCTGGAGCATCTGGATTCACTTTTCTTCATTGCTGTTCACGTAATCGCCAATCAAGGAGACTACTCGTGTATTCGCATCCACACAAATTTACTTTACTCACAGAGAACATTAAATATTTAGCAAAGTGTCGTGAAATAATGTTCGGAAGAGCATTCGAGTAGCATGTGCGTATGTATAAAATAAATCTTGTTACAAATGTATGAAAAACAACATTAATACGGGTAGCACGAGTGAATTGCGTGAGACCTGTGAGTCTTATTCTCCCACGAGACTAGACCATGTATACATATAAATATTTCATACAATACTGATACACATGAATATGCGAAACGCTCCTTCGTAATGTCCGACGTTTGCGAGAGTCTTCACATAATAAAATATACGCTTCATATATATTTAGATGTATATGTGAAAGCGAAATAAAATCTGAATGCAAAGATATAACAATAATCGAAATAATCAATTTCATAACGAATATCATGCATTGTGATTAAGGGGTTACATACAGTTGGAAGAACAAAAAAAACTTGTTTCTTTACGAATTTTTTCTGGATAGGGATTTCATTTGATGAATAAAAGGCAAAGGAATCAAATGTAGTGTCATTTTTCAACTCTCTATCGCCATTGTTTATTTTCAAAAATATAGCTTCACATAGCTCCTGTAGTTGATCTCCTGTGTGTACTTAAAAAAAAAGGCGTTTTGCGATGAGCAAAAAATCTCCGGTTTGGATCAGCTGAAATAAAAAAACCAAAGAGATTTGTCAAGTGGATAGATGAATCCAGGTATTCATCGAAGGAATAGTTGGAATTTCGAATTTTGATAAAATGGCGGCTCCTCAAAGATGAAATTTCAATTTTCGACCAAATTTTTTTCATTTAATAGGTCAAAAAAGATAGAAATAAATTTCGGATATCTTATTCCTTCGATGAATACCTGGACTCGTGTACCTACTAAACAAATCTCTTTGGTTTTTTTATTTCAGCTGATCCAAACGGGAGATTTCTTGCTCACCGCAAAACGTCTTTTTTTTAGAGTACACAGCTACAGGAGCCGTGTGAAGCTATATTTTTGAAAATAAAAAATGGTGATAGAGAGTTGAAAGATGATACTACATTTGACCCCTTTGCCTTTTATCCATCAGATGAAATCCCTATCCAGAAAAAATTCGTAAAAAAACAAGTTTTTTTTCCTTTTCCAACTGTATATAACCCCTTAAGTGACAAAAATAATCATATGTAACACCAAGAATATCAAAAGACGAATAAGAGGCATGTACTTTAGAAATATACATCAACGAACATTTCGATAAATCACTTTTTATAACAACTTATAAATACGTACATATGTATTTTAATGCATATGTGTAATGACAACTGAATCAGGAATTCACTGGGATTTGCAATATATCGAACTGAATTTTACGTTTGATATGAAGCTCGAGGAAACTACAGGAAAGAGGCCCGACAGTTATCAAGCGTGAGAGTTAAGCTCGCACTATGAAGTTTTCGTAATCGCAGAAAAAACGAAAAACAAAGAAGAAAACGATTGAAGATTTCTGCAAATTGTGTCTCATCCTTTTCATTCTATCAAAACGGATGAAAATGAACATTTTTGTTGACAATAAGACTTGACAATAAATTTCGTTCAAATTCACTATTTTTTGTATACAACAATCTTGCGAATCTTGAGATTCCTTATTCGGAACGTGGACTTTGATTTTTGGGTTGAAAAACGTTGGAAGGAAATTGAAACTGAATGAAAATATTTGCAGAAGAGAAATTTTGGGACGAGCTCGAATTCGAGGCAATTTTTGCAAAGTGGAATGTAAATTTGTAGTAAAATAGAAAAAAATATCACGTACGTATTTCGCTGTGTCGAAATTTGAATTTTCTATTCGAAAAAACCGACAATAATTGATTGTTTGAATCCCACGAGGATTTGAATTCGTTGCATATGCACTCAACAGGCACATAGAAACATTTGAATATGCATACAACACATAGACACGAATATATATGTACGTAAAATTGAAAAAAGCGCATGCTATTAGTAAAGTGAGAAAACGTACCCTGTACCAAGTGGCGACCTGCGCATCGTAAAAGTGGGTGAAGCGATGATGCCGAGAGATAGCCCAGTGTCGTGATAACCCCATGTCGTACAGGACACGCGCCCACACACACGTCAAGTGCCAAAGGGGTGTCGGATTTCGGTGATAGTGTTCAAGCGGATTGTTTGTTTTTTCGAATTTCGTGTACGCACACAGAATCACCATTTTGGCGCGTGATGTGAAGGAACATTTGTGTTTCGTACGTACACACGTGGTGAAGTCAACCGACGGTAGTGGCAGTAGTAGTGGAGGTAGTGGTAGTAGTAGTAGCAGTAGTAGTAGAAGTAGCGGTAGTAGTGTGTACGCAGAATGCACATCCCAAGTGCAAGTGAACGGGGGATGTACAAGCGAAAAAAAAATATAACACCATGGGTCAAATACACATTATTAACCAATTTGTTTCGTTTTGTTTTTTTTCCATGATAAAAAAAATCGATATGAACTTATGAATATGGTATTTTTCGAAAAACGTTATTCCGTACGGCGAAAAACCATGAATTTTTATTTGTACAAGGAGAAAAATGGATTAATACGTTGTGCCTGAAAACTTTTCTTTCGGTCAGTTTGTTGGAGAACTCGTGAGAAAATAAATAAATTTTTCAGTATGTATTAATCAAATTTTCCCTTATGTACGGATCCGTCGAGTGCGAGGATTTTTCGTCCACATTATTTGAGAAATAAATAGAAAAATGGAAAAGAATAATGCAGGAAAAGAATTTTTGCCAAGGAGGCCGATTGTAGCTTTTTTATGCGTTTTTCAATGCATCGTAGTTGACGAACGAGCGTGAATTCAACTTCCGTTCTCACGACAAGCTTGTCGTCAATTGTCTCACGAATGAACGGTCATTAAGAGTTGCGCGTCTCGTGATGATTTCATAATAGAGGGAGAAGGTGGGAGATATCCTCGAACTCGGCGTCTCGTCTCGTGAATTCACGAGTGAAAATTATAACTGTAATGTACCACATTGAGGCAGGCATTGCAAGTTGATGCGAATTTTCATTACATTACTTTTTTTCAACTCCTGATTTTTTCAACTATTTTTATCTTATCGACATTATTTTTAGTGCAACATAACGAAATACTAAATTCATAATGAAACAAAGGAGGAATTTATTGATCAAATAAAACGTGAACTTTATGAGATGAAGAACAAAATGTTTTTCCATATATTGGTCTCGTGTCACTACAAACTATGATTTTACTAACAATGTTTTTTGCATTCAATATTTCTTTGTGAAATGGAATAAAGGGAATAAATCATTCTGAGGGTTTCTGATCTATGAGCTATACCTCCTGTGTCCCGGAAGGCAAGCATGTGGGACAGAAAAATGTCAGACGTCGCGCGTGAACGTGATAAATGTCATTTGCGTGGTAAATCACAAAAACAAGTGAATCGTCAATACAACATAAATAATAAAACAATTTTAACACAACGAGTTTTTGCGTGACAAAAAAGCAGTGAAGCCACACACCCGACATCCACACACAGCTATTTTTAATATCGATATCTATTCTAATTTAAATCGAAAAAATTAATCTTGGAATTAGAATTAATTACATTACTGGAAATCACGATTTTTCAAATGATTCGAAATCCTATAATTCTCGAAATAACATTTAATTGAATACAGATCACTCTTTATTAGAAAGTTATATCGTTTTCTCAATAAAGTTCAAATGGAAATTATTCTGGTTTGGCTGAGAAATGACTTTGTATTCGTTATTCGTCGTGGCATGAAAATTCATTCATTTCTAAGCTGAAATAATGATTTTTATTTGTAATTACGAGGTAATGATTAGGATGAGCGTCATGATGAATTTTATGTGGAGAATTAGAGTGAAAAAGTAGAGTCTTACCTTCGGCAGGGATGCAAGACATTGCTGTTTCACGTCCCAAACCAGCTGATCCTTGGGGAACTGGAGACACTTGCTGACATACAACTCGGGCACGTGAACTCTAGCTGTCAAGACTCCCTCCTCAGGGTTGCAATTCTCCCCGGTTCCTGGCTCATGACCATGTTGCTGCTGTTGTTGTTGCTGCTGCATCGCATGAGCTTGTCCACCAGCAGTGCTCATGCTTCCTGCAGCAACCCCTACAGCCGTACACGCGCCCTGCTTCGGTCCCGCCTCCATCGCGCGAACCACGAGGGCTATCTATTTTTCCACCGTCAATCGTTTATCACATCTGCACAAAAAACAAACGGAACCCCCAAAGACGATTTTTAATACTCTGTCAAAAAAATTGGCGCAGGGAATTTGTTGAAAAAAAATTAAAATGTCGGTTTATAACCGACCAAATTTTCCAAGATTATCGGAAATTATGGAAATCCGTAAAAATTAACACTTTCAGGTGAAATTTGATTCACAACGAATTCATTAAAAAATCGCAGCATTTTCTTAGCCATTTGCGAAATTTTGCGAGTCACATATTTCGGGTGCAAAGATTTTCATAAAAAAGTCTACAGCAAGAGAGAACTAAAAATTACGCATTTACAGCAACTGAAAAAGATTTCGAAAATATTAGCGAATTAAACATTGTAACAAACAGGGAGACATAAAAAAAATTTTCAAACACGTCTGTAATACGAGGATGTGGAGATTGCAAGTAAACGTTTGAGCATCGTTTTATTTTCCATAATTTCGAGTTATTAATGTATAAAGTTGTGAAATGAAATTTAATTAAGCATTCGGAACGCAAATGAGCTGGCCGATCGCGGTGGAGAGTAACGAGAAAATGAAGACGTTTGATGTAAAAAGACTGGACCATTAAATAATTAAATGGCGAGAACTAAGTGAACGGTCAATGATTTAAAAAAAATAATGTGTACGTTTAGCTAACGAGGAAAATCAGGCAACGAAGTCAAGAGGGAAAACAGATTAAAAACACATGAACAAATAACAAAAATGACGCGAACATCTTGACGAGACTGCGCGACCGCGAGAGGAGGAAATCTCAGAGTTCTCGCGCGCCAGGGCGTCCTTTTTATCGCATTTGCACACACATGCGAAACGCTAACGGTAGAGAGCTTGATAGTGCACATACCTACAAATCGTTGCACGTGGAATCGCGCATATTATGTGCGATTCCACGCATAACACACACACGCAAATGCTTGGAATCAAAATTTTTACGGCATCCTAAAGGTTTTATTATTGGTATTACGGAGAAAAAGCCTGCTTGTGGTTTATACGAGATTCCAAGTAGTTGAACGTTCAATGCAATTTAGCATATTTAACCTTTTTCGTCTTGTTATTTTTCCTGATTATTTACTTTTTCCGTTATCAATTCTCTCTGCCTTATTCTCATTGACTGGCTTCTTGTCTCTCATTACGCGAGCAGATTACGTTTTTTCTTCGATCGTAGAAAAACTAATGACCGACAATCTCGATTGTATAAAAATTCAGCATAATATGGGTCTCTTTGCCGAGACCGAGGAATTTTTTCGCTCACTACTTATTTCGAACGAGTAAGTCGCGCTGGAGCACCTGCCAAGGCATTTGAAATAATGAAACGTGGGATAAAGAAAAATGATTGAAAAGTGTGAAGCGAAATAATTGAAAAACTGCTTGTCAGGATGATGAAAAATACGGAGATGAATGTGTGTTGATAACGGGAGCGTCGAA
The DNA here is from genome assembly GCA_037043255.1 of Diadegma fenestrale. NCBI lineage: Eukaryota > Metazoa > Arthropoda > Insecta > Hymenoptera > Ichneumonidae > Diadegma > Diadegma fenestrale. Next base: position 12,516,987 of record CM073309.1, on the reverse strand, counting down.
TCGTAACGCTCGATCTCTTGTCTCATAAATCATCAACACTCCGAAGATCCGAATGAATCGCTTTAATATTTCTTAGTGTGCCATTTATATCTCACGAATTCCTCTCGCATTTCCAGGGATCGATGATGCTGACGTTTATACGAAGGGAAGGTCATTACATAATTTCAAAGCTCATTTTCTTCATACGTAAAAGCAAAAGCTATCACTGCACCAAGAATAATAATCGATGCAATGATCGCAGCACACGTCGCGGCCACTTAACTCCAAGAGCCAAGTACAAGAACCGAAACGTGTTTCTCCATGATCGCGTCTTTATCATCTTACGTTTCGTTTTGTAAGCTTCATATGAATGTTCGTTCACCTAAGCTTTTGCACACTTATGTGTGTTTGTGTGCGTGTTTTTTTTTTCTCAAAAGAATGAATGTTTGCGGCGTACGCGAGAGTTTATAGGTGATGGAGAATAATACAGGATGCAAAAAAAGAATTAAATCAAATACATATGTAGTAGAAAAAGGGCGGAAATGAGAAAATTGTTCGTGACATTTTTCGTCGTCAAGTTTTTCTTGGTTTTCGTAGAAATATTCATAAGCCTTCCAGGTTCGGAAGGATCAATAAAAGAAAAATGAAAAAAGATTTCGTGTGCTCGCGCTCCATGAGTGTTCCATCGATTACGTTTCGCCAGGGACAACGACGTTTAATCGAGTCGGCAATTCATCCTACTAGTTAAGATTTTATTCATCTGACCTTCGCCTCGGAACGATAAATAGCGAGATGCGTAATGTCTGATTGGTACTGTCAAAAAAAAATCGAAGATGATATCTCGCATTTGAGGCTAGTGAAAAAATGTTTGATCTTTTAGAACAATTTCGTGCTAATTCTAGGCTGCCAACGTCAGGCCAGTCTAGACTGATGAATTATTTAAGTTCGGTAATTAATAAGTCACCAGCTTGTCTTTATGTTGACTCGAAGTTTGACTTTCCAATATTTTCGTTCTCAGATAAGAAAAAAGAAAGGAATTTTGTGTGATTTACGCCCCTTTTATCGTACTGTAAGCTGGAACGTTGATTTCGTGCCGAGAAAGAATAAAAAAACGAATGCAAACAAAAAGTTTCATCGCACTCATTTGTCAAGTGAGAGTGTGCGGTACAGGTTAAAGATACCCGTGATATCTCACGCTCGGAAATCACTCTCTTTGGTCCCAATGCCGATGAGAACGGGACCCGTCGCGGCATAAAGAGCCTTGCCCGAATAATAACTTATTCGCCGACAACGACGAGGACACACAAGAGGACAAGGATACACCGGAGGGAGGCGGCACTGACGTTGATATCGAGTCCGCAAACTTTCACTCCGAGATATACAACAACGTTCGGTGCTCGAGAGCCATTTGAAAGTTACTCTGTACTACGCACTGTTGTATCATACTACGTACTTTTATGTATTAGACGCGGTATTTATTTGTATATAAAACATGCCAAATCTAATGAAAAAAAAACAAACTTCACTTTCGTGTGAAAAAGATCGTGTGAGAATGGATGTATGATAAATATTTGATAGCAATCAGCTGGTTAAATTTCGGTTCAGCGTTCGAGAATCATCAAAAGCAAGCAGAAACTCGCTTACGCAACAATGTTAATTTTTGGGCCTGGAAAGTCCTTTTTTCTTAGGAAACACCGACGATCGGGACTTGCGAGCAACCGCTCGAAGACTCATGAAGGATGGGATCGTGTGTGTTGCAATTTTTCTACAAATAGAGAGCATCGAAATTGAGAAATTACCGTAACGAAATGCAATTGGTATATGAACGCGAGTTTTTTAAAAATATTTTTATCCACATTTTCATTTTTTTAAATGAAAATTTACGTATAGTCAAAAATATCGAGAGTTCGACATCGTCCCCCGATTTTAATACACTCGTTGTATTGCTTTTCAAAATGGCCCGATTCACTTGCGAGGAGCGGCGAATTGTTAAGATAAATATGACTCTGAAGTTTGCATCGTTGGAATGCAACGAAATTCTTTTGAATCTCTGGCAAAAAAATGATTTACATGCAGAATGTGATTACGATGATGAAAAAATCGAATTTCGCCACCCGAAAAGCATATCGGCTCGAAAAATTTGGTTGAAATTGAAAATCGAACGAATTATCAATAAAATGAAATATTTTTCGTTGCATTTCAACGTTACAAACTTCAGCATCATAGATAAATATTGAATAATTTCTTTTTCGAGGGTTGGAGATTGTGATTTTCCCGAACAATATGAGAGAAATTTGTATATTGAGATCGGTCTCCGCTCTATTCATTGATGTGTGATAAACGGGTAGTTAAAATTTTTGGTATACGACATATGACCTTTTGTTGTCGGGTCGTTCAAAACCGGGTTATCGTTAACAAAATTATCAAGCTCGCTTCTACGCTTGTTGGAGCTCCATCAATATTTGGATTGCTCTACGTTGCACAATAACGTGTCACAATTCCGGACGATCTGTGTGAACAATAATTATATGAATCACCATTTTCATGAGCATGCTTCCAAGTAATGAAGAGAAAATCATGATCCTGGAACTGATTTAATTCTCGTTGGAATCCCATCAATGAATTTTTATGTTTTTTTTGTTTCTTTAAATTTCGACGCGAGAAAATGTGAACGCATAATTTTTTTCATCATCGATCCATCCGTCCAGATATTTAATTTTCGATAAAGAAATCGGAAAATTGTCATCGCCAAAGATTAATTAAAAAGACTTGAGATTTTTCGATCGACGGTTACGATGAGCTTGAGCAACTGCGATTGTTGAATGGTCCGCGACACTATGATTTACGGCGCGGAACATGATAATCAAGCTTGATCATTGGTACCCTTTTGAATTGAGGGAGGAAAAGAGCAAAGCGAATGCAAACTCATGGAATTGGGTGGAATGATGGAAAGGCAGGCTATATAGTATGCTGAAATGGTTTGCAACTCCAGAGATCAACGGGTGCGAGGTCTCGGTCTGTATGCACGCGGAGTGGTGAAGTTTGATGGGAAACCGCAGACGTCATTAAACACAGAGGCTCAGACAGACGAGACTGCAGGTTAAACGCGTTGGTGGTGCAACTGAGCTGTGAGTTTAAAACTTTGCGAATAACCTACTGACCGCATCGTGCGTATATACTATGTTACAGCCAAAGGACACCCGTATATGTACATTAGATGTATGTACGAACAATGTATACATGTATGTGAATATGGCATTGGTGGTCACGGTTGCGATTCCGTCGAGATGAATCGGAAAGTGTAAAGGAAAGATGATGGAAATATGGACCGAGCACGAGTGCTCTATGGGAGATGGAAATTCCATCAACTCTCCTCGAGGTCAACAATCAAAAGACTAAATTGTTCCGAGCACGCATTAAGAAAAAAAAAGCAATTAACATCAGCGAAACAACCCGGCACGTGGATAAACGACGAAATCTCGTTTGCCTCGCATTACAAAGTACAGTTTTTTTAATTATCTCTCGATAAATACAAGACGCAGGAGAGCTTTTGAGTTACTTTGTTGCGATGATTAAAGAAATTGATGGAGTTTTTTTTTCTGTTTTAGTTCGTTCCCTGGAGTTGTGAGAAAATCGAACAAGGTGATGTTAGACGTGAAATTTGTATGAACTATTAAAGTCGGTATGTCAAAAGTGGTCCCATAAATTATTTATCCACTGTTACCGAGTTACGTACCGAAAATGGTTATTTAATTTGCGTTACGAAGTTCCAATTCGCAGAGTGTAATTAATTTATTCGTCGAATCAGGCCACAGCCCGAATCTACTTTATAAAATCTCATGACTCTGAAGTTTGCATCGTTGGAATGCAACGAAATTCTTTTTTATTTTTGGCGATGATACAATAATCGATTTTTGCCACCCGAAAAGCGTATGGACTCGAAAAATTTGGATGACATTGGAAATTCAACGAATCGTGAATGAAATCAAATATTTTTCGGTGCATTCCAACGTTGCAAACTTCAGCATCATAAAATCTCGCTAAAAAATCATACGACGAGTATTCAGAGCTGTGGATCGTGAGAATATTTCAAAGGCGTTTTTTTTTTCGAGAATCATTTAGTCAGCCTGATTGAAATTCCAGGCTCCACTCATTTAGAAAAAAGTCGATTCATTTTTCCCAGAGCTTTGCAAAGCGAAACTCAAAGTTGCGAACCGACTCAGCGTATACAGAAAAAAAATGGATATAATAGGAATATAGCGTGCGAAAAGTGGTAAAAGTGAGAGTTGCAAAACGCAGCCGTCATATATTTGGCCGAGTGAGGAAGAGGATATATATTTATTTGTCGCATATGTGTGAGAAAGGATACGAGAGATGAAAGAGTCTAAAAATCCTGTCTCGTCCTTTGGCTCGAGCGGGTAGGAGTCTGGCCGATGATCGCCAATGGAGAAAACGTGTGCCGAACAGAGAGCTTTTGAGCGGGGTTGCATCAGAGACAAGCGGTAAATCATAGTTTTACGGCCCTCTCGTCTTTATTGTAGCCCTTATTCGCTGCTGCACTCATCGAAGGCTTCTCATGGGTGCACGCACACACATTTTTCTTAAATTTTTTTTTTCCTCTCGATTTTTTCCTTTTCCTTTCTTTTCGCTCATTCTCAATCTCTTTTCGTTCATCTTTTTGCATCGCTTCTTTCTGTGCCTCTTTCTCTCTCTCCAACGAACGAATGAACGCGGTGGAGTACACGGGATGAACGAACCAACCAACAAACATTCAAACGGGCACCGAGAGCGTAGAGTACGGAGTGTGTGGGCGTCGTCTTTTACGGGCGCGGCAGTATAAAGTGCTTCTTTCGCTCTCTCTCCCTCTCTCTCTGTCCAATTTTGCTCGTTCATTTCCCTCTCCGTCCAACGCGTTTCCTTATTGTTAATTTTGTCTTATTCTCTTGTACGAGTTCCCGAGTTAAAAACTGAAGCAAAGATTCGTCTATATTCGTAAAATAAACGATGAGCAGAAAGATCCATCACTCGGTGATTCGAATGTAATTAAAATCGAGGCTTATAAGGTTTTCAACGGATGTTGATCGAGTGTGGGATCGCGAAACACCGAAATAAAGGCATGGACTATTATCGCCAGTTTCTCACGTTTATCCCGCCCCCTGCATCTTCACGGACAGAATATTCTTCCCTCTCCGAGCTGTCTGCAGAGTTTGTCTCCTTTGTACAGTATTTTTCGTGTATTTTTTCATTTGAAACCGTCGTGGTTATTCCGTCCCCAGCAAACGTGCCGCGCCGCGTCTCGCTGGACAAATAATATATTTGCGAGGTACGGATGTAAGGTGGTGCAGTATATTATGGCACACGGGGGATGAAGCAAACGATACACACACGCGGGGTCGAAAATGGAAAAAAACGACTTTCGAAATTTACGACGTAATATTCCCGGGACTCGCGCAACCGGCTGAAATGTAACGTTGATTTTAATGCCAGTGACAAATTATGTGCAGGTCTTTGATGGGCTTGTTCATATTGTCCTATGGAAAAATTGAATAATTCAAACGATATTCAACGCGACATAATTCTTCGTGGTTATTCATAAGTCTCTGATTTTGGATTCGGAAGGAAAATGTTGAGCCTGCTCACAAGATCAATGAATTATTCAGAGATTTGGTAGAGTAACGCGCATAAATAACTCCAAATTCTCTGGTTAGATAATCTCGTCAACGGAAAGTTATGCGTGTCATATTTAGAGCACAATTGGCTCCAGCATCTACAGAAAAAACCTCACAATCGACATCTGACAATGGACCATCGAAAAGTCCTTTGGGGTACCGGCGTTTTCGTAATTTTACGATCCAACGCCTCAGCCTGATGAATATCGAATCAATGACACTGAAGTTCCCAACGTTGGGGCCAAACGAAAAATACAATTTCTCTTCATTTTTGGTTCAATTAAAAACTAAAAATTACCATTTTCGTATCGATTTTTCATTTGAATCCTAAAAAATTATAATTTTATTGTCCTCATTCAATATTCAATAAGAATCGCGAGCTCTGCTCAAGAAAAAACCGAATTTCGTTGCATTCCAACGTTGCAAATTTCAACATCCTATCGAATCATTCCGTCCCCAAAATTCGACTTCCTCGACCGACCGAATGATTGCTGTGAATTTTTTCATATCAACACAGAATCGTCTACAGGAAACGGCGATTGTCTCTTTGTAAATTTATAAGGGAACGAAATGTCATGAGGCACTGATTGCCTGATCATAGAATCATAATATTCATCGATAAATTATTTGGAGACGTAAAAACCGAAGCAAACTTACGACCAAGTGCCAGAGTTTTGTAATAAGATTTGGGAATTGAAGAAAAAATTTCTAATGCCTTTATGATTAATTGATTGATATGAAAGTCAACGTAACGAGTTGGAATCACGGTCGAAAATAATTCCTCATGTCGAGTTCTCGAATTACGCTTACGCCCATCCCTGACTATCAAATATGCACATATATTAATGGAGATTTGTAAATATATAAATATATGTGGTTGGTTGACGCCTACGCCAGCTCGCTGTTCATTCGTGGTTACTAAAACTGTGAGGAAAGATCAACGGCATATACGACCTGAAGAAACGACCCCTTTTGTTGAGTCCGTTTCTGTCTGCCTTGCTGCCCATCTTCCCAGTTTTTACGAGTGACAGAGCGACACTCGCCGGCGGAATCGCTTTCTCTCTTTCTCTTTTTCGCATATACATACAGAGACGCGACATTGCATCCGAGTCGGGCGAATGCACGCGCCGAGGCAGTGCGCTTGCGCTTTCTGTCGTATGCACACACGCAAAGAAAAATGCACATAGAGACACCGGTTGATAAAAAAAAAAAACACGATCAACTAAATAATTTGTCGGGGAAAAATATAAAATTCGGCAATGGGAATTGATGTCAGTATTTTGTGGTGAATAAATACTGCGTGGATTCCGAAGCGTAGAAAAATTCACCAACTCACGGGGAGGGGAGCACGATGCAAAAGTCACTCACTCGCGAAAGGAGGGGTCGTAACCCCAGGGAGAAAGAGAGAGAGAGAAAGAGAGGACACAACCGGGAAGAGAGCGAGAGAGAGGCAATAAGTTTGTTGGCGTGTGAATGCAACTGTTGGGGAAAGCGCGGGCGGTCGGTAAAATTCCTGTACCAATGCCAAAGAGAGCAACGCACCCTGCGCCCTTTTTCGGGCGGCTACCAACTCGCCATATATACAAACTCATCCCCCAGGAAAAAAATGCGTTCCAACACTTTGTGCGTTCATCGGACGATCAGAGCAAGATTGATTGCGGCAAATCTTTTTTTTTGCTTATAGAATCGTTCAAAAAAATAATAATCTCGAAGCGATAAACACCGTGAAGAAAAATGAGCAACGAAATTCGATAAATCAATTAAAAAGTACGTTAAAAAAATTATTAATACCAAAACCGTGTTTGTTTGCAATTATTTGTGTTGGACGAAAAATATAACGTGATGCAGGTCAATGGACTGGGTGGAAAATCAATGAATGAAAAGTACTAAATTATCGGCGATTAGGCTAAAAACATAACGTACTATTGCTGTACCGTTTAGGATGGCGATGACAGCGACTGTCTGTTATGTTTTGTAGGATTCCTCAACACTGCTCTTCAGAGTCTTGGAAGGGCGAGATTCGCCGTGATGAGAAACGAGTGAGATAAACTCTGACAATCGGATGTTGGACGATGATGCCGAGATGACGATAAAAATGATCCAGGATGATTATCGAAGTGCGTTCACGAGCTCACAGAAAGGATGCAGACAGGAATTAAAATTTCTTTTACATTTCGAACGATGCAACTCAGAAGCAACTGATAAAAAACACACAAATACACAAACTCCGGAAGGATATGATACGATGAGGCGCGGGCAGGCCAGCACGGGGCCGGGCCTCGATCAGTCGCTCACGGGGAGCATCTCGCTACTGTAAGGGTCGCAGGTGGCGCCACAAGAGAGCCGGCAGTAAACTCGCAGGGGTTGCGCCAGGCGGGGGTGTTGGGTATTCGTGGATCAACCCCCGCGTCGCTTGGCAACGACGAGAGATCGACCGGGAGAACAAGCCACCCGCACCGCCCCCCTCCTCCCCCTGCCCTTCTATTCCCGCTCACTTCTCTTCATCCCTATAATGTATATGTAGACCAGTGGGTGCAAATTTGGACCACCATTTCAGTTTCTCCTTCATAATTTCTCCCTTAAACATATTCCACCACAAACAATCAGATAATATCAATCAAACCATTACACAGGACACAAATGTCAATTTTCTCTCCTATGCTACGTACGCGAATTCCATTTTTACTTGTCCATCGAGGCATTTGAGTTCATGGTCGCCATAAGATAGAGAAATCATTTAAAGAAAGAGTTCAACTCGCGAAATCAAAATGTTTGCGCGGTTGTATGTCATGCGAGCTCCAATTAATTGATTCAACAGTAAACATTCGGTGCACTCCGTTCAGCGCGAGCTTTGTACGAAATGATTTGCCATGGGCGTGTATTGTGTGAGTGGGACGATAAATTATATTGATTGGAATTTGAATAACCCACATTCGGGTATGACGAATAATCAATAGTTTAGATGACTTGAAAATATTAACAAGACGCGAATGAATTATTGATTACATCGTTCCAGGAACGTTCATAGACCCAGGAAAAGGAATATTTGGATAGAATTTAATGCAAAGTCGATCACCTCTTTTCTCGGGTCAATATTTAATGAAAATCAAGTGCACTCCTGCAGCAAACTTGGAAATAATCGAATATCTCTGCTCGCTAGAATGCAGTTTTTTGCAATTATTCGATGCAATTCACTGGGAATGAAAATTCGATTCGTTTTATTTTCTAATTTTTGGATGTGCTCGTTGCCACGTTTTAATGAGTTCAATCACTCGTTAAAACACTAATTGGTTATGAACATGTTCGTGAGAAACCTTCGAGTTCTAGGATTAAGCAGCAGAAGACCGTTTCATTGATTGTATAATGCGATTTGCAGGTATTTAAAAACGACTGAAACCCCATTTGCCCAGGGTGGCCACAAATGGAGTGCGTTGCAAAGCCCGCAGTAGTAGCCATTTGTTAACGTAAGCCCGCGCGACACGAAACGCAGGGACGTAAGTGAATACATTGTCCTGATGCCGGAATCCGAGTGGCCCAGGTTTTTACCAAATTCGGAGCTCCAATCCATATACAGATATGCGGTACATACTGAGTGGGAGACACGCATGCTGAGCACCGTCTACCCCTACGCCAGTTTTCATTTCTATACCTTTTATTCCATTCCCACCCTTGGAGTGTAGTGCTCTGGAGATCGGTGGCTGTCACGGGGGTGTAAAGAGGGTTACGACGACTCCTCTCATCCTCCACTTTTTCTTCTCCAGTGTCGTCGTAACTTTTCCCCTTCCTTTTTCTCTCTCGTCTCGTTTTTTCTAGTTTCTCTGTCTATTTCATCCCCCATCGACGAGGAAGCCGAACAACTGCCTGGCGATTCGAGCTGGGCATTCTTTTTCTTATTTTTTCCTTTCTCTCTGCAGTTTCTTCATCGCGTTGTGTACGTTGGATTTCCTGTACGTGTATGGGATCGAGGCGAGGGTGGAGAGGGGATGCTAACACAGTGCTGGGGAACATGTTATGGGAATAGGCTCGTTCCACTTGGGGCATGCACGATGTATGTTCTATCTATTGTACAGGTATAACGCCATCATTCGTAAGTCACATGAAGCCACCAAGTTTCCTGCTCGATTCCCCCTGTCACGAACCTTTCGGTCTCGAGAACATTCAATCGTCCCTTTACTTTATTCTCGCTGTTTCATTGCTTTTCCTCTCTTTTCTCTTTGAGGTTCTTTCCTCGGCTCCTGATGCTTTTCCTGCATATTTCTTGCGTGTTTTCATTTTAGAGATCACTTCGAGAACCGGCCTACCACGTCTTCCTATCCTCCGACATGTATGGCAGCAGTAACGACATTTTGGCTGATAAGATTTGCTCTGTGCACGCGCGGCTGCTTCACGTCACTCCGTTTAGGTGTCTCGTTCGTTGCTTCTGTTTCTCGAGCTGTGGCTTTACTGCAACGAGTTCATATGTCGAATGGCATGTATTTTGACTTGCGATAAGTGGAAAAATGTACTTTTCTCTAATGGTTACTGTCAATTGAAGCGAAATGGCGAATGCAGTTTGCCCAATGTTGATCGGAGAAAAATATTTCCGAACCTCACGTCGACGTCTTGAAGTTTTCACAGCCTATGCTTTTTCAATTTTTTATAATGTTGAAAGGGTTTTTACAATGTCGGAATAATTACCATTAGAATGACATTTATTCCTTTTTTTTTTTACTTTGAATTTCTGGTACAGACAGTGTGAAAATAATTCAAAGCCGACGTGTAGTGAGCAACGATGCAAAGGATTCCTCGATTTCGTGTGTATCCAGTGAGGTGGGGATTGAAACGACCGGAAAGTACGACGCCGCAGGAACTCGAGGAAGTCCGAGAATTCACGGGCAGCACTCGCAACACGAATGTATAATCCTTTCAGTGGACTTAACGCCTTAAGGGTGCAGTGGTCGTACACTCGTGTTAAAAAGTTTCGACCCTCGTTGATAATTTTCTCTGTGATGATAACATTTTTAATAAAAACTCGATCAATTTACAGAAAAAAGTGAATGAAAATTTAATAGTTTTTTTTTGTTTTAACGAAGGCCTGAATAATTATCAAAATTTTTGGGTAATTTCCCTTCTTCGAGTAAATTAAGATAAAGTTTCTGTAAGATCGATTTATTGTTGTTGTCCGGATCCAAATATAAAAATTCGATTTAGCGACGAATTATTATCGTTGCTGCTGCTCTTGGATATAATTTTCGTTTGACGATCACCAAACTTTGGCCATGACTGTACATTTCATACATACTTAAAAGTTCTTGTCTCTCTTTCTCTCTCTCCGTTGATTTCTCTCCTCTAGCACGGAAATTCGAAGCGCAAATTCCTGCGGATAAATCACGAGTGCTCGTGATGGAATGAGTTAGAATAAAAGAAAAAGGAAGGGGGAGAAAGAGAGGGAAAGTTGAAGCCTCTTTATACACCTTTATTCAACTCCTCACGAGGTTGCCTTGAGCACAGGCGCGAGAGCCCTTCGAGGGCGTTAATTAATAATTATACACCAATAACCGGCCACGTCGACACTTTTCCCAGTCAAAGTGGCTCAGAAAGGGTTTCTCCCTGAGTTTCATTAACCTTTCCGAGATCTCTCATCCCGTTCGTTCTATCCGCAAGTTTCTCTCCGGCTCTGCCGCCTCCCATTTTCGTTGTTGCTAAATTCGTTTTAAATATCCACGGAATTATATCGTAAAAAACGACTCTGCACGGTCGGCTATTCGGATGTTTCTCCGCTCGTTTCACCGGAGACGCTGGTGTGCATTCGAATCGAGTTAGTAAAAGAGGAAAAAATAAAATATCCAGCAGCAGCATTGCACTTTTCCAGTGAGAACGTATAACGTATTAACGATCGATACGTCGACGACGGACGGTGGATCGTAAACGAGAGACGATGATTTATGACAGGCTCTCAATCTCATCGTGAAATTTTTTTCACATCGGTTTTACGTCAGCTCAATGTCAATGAAAACGAAGATAAGAAGAGTGAAAGAGAACGAGAGAAAGAGAGAGAGTGCGACACGGACGTAGCATGTTTTATTCTTTCCTTTCACCGATCGCAGATCTAACGAAATTATTATCAATGTCCAATTCCACTGGAAATTGTTAGACCCGGACACTTTTCGTCAAACTCGACAGCCTGCCACTCCTTTCTCCCAGCTGGTTACTGTATCGAAGGTAACACTTGCAATGACGGTTTCGCCACGGAGAAGAAGAGTTTCGTACGTTCATTAGTTTCGTACGTCAATTAAATCGTTTTGTCAAAAAGTAAAAATCAAAAACCTTCTAAAAAATTGCCACGAAAATGATGAAAATGAAAAAAAATATTTCCAGGCAGTGCTGACAAAATGATAATTCGTTTTTCGTTGATTGATGTTCAAGCACACACTGAAAATTCAATTTTGCCAAACAAAAACCTCGATATTTTGCTGAATACAGCGAACTAAATATTTTGGGATAATTTCGAAAATTTCGTTATTTCGACAATATTTTTTTTTTTATAACGGAACTATCGGCAAAATTCACGATTGGAATGACAAAAATTTACTTTTCTAAACGATTTTCTAGAACGTTTTTTGCTGAAATGACAAAATTTTCACGATTTTTCGAAAAAACGGTCAGTTGAACGTATCCAACAAAACATCGATCTTTTTTAACACCATTTTCGTTTTAGTGCAGAAACTTTTACATTGTTCTTTAGCATGATTAATTACACGGTAGAAAAATTGATTTGAACTGATGGAAGAAATATAATTTGAAAAATAACGATAAGAGTGAGTGAATTGTTTGAACAGTTGGTTAATATTTAATGCGACGAAGTAACGATCTTAGGCTTAATTCGTCGTTATGCGATCGAGGGTGGCAAGAAAATTGATATCTCGAGGAAGAGCGATAATTCACGAGCGCTGTGAACATATATACCGGGAGACAAATGTATACGTATAGAAGAAGAGAAGAAAATATTTGTGGATGAGTGTGTGTGTGTGAGAGAGAGAGAGAGAGAGAAAGAGAGAGAGAGTACGAGAGAAAAAGCAAGAGTTTGGTGCTGCCGGCTCTTTACGAAGAGAGTTCCGCCAAAGATGAAGCGTATAAATATGCTAATGGCACTTTGCAGACCAGACCACACCAACAACACCATCCTCGTCACTTCTTCCCCCTCGCGATGTGGATGTTTTCTTCTCCTCCCCTCGTTTCAAAGAGCGCAAGCAAAACGAGAGCTTTGCCCCGAGCGGGCGGGTGCGACGTGTTGAGAAATAATTTAGCGAGTACTCTATCGCTCCTTCTCTCTTTCTCAGACTATTTCACCTTCTTCCTTTTTTTCGTCGGGATTATGGCCATCTATATACGCCAACTTGAAAGCCCAGCTATGCAGCGACCATTGCTGCTTCGTTTTCATATTCGATTCACCCTCGAAATTTCTACACTTTTGAATTCTAAAATAATTTCAACACGCTAAACTAATTCATGTCGATCGAAATTAAAAACGGATCGTTGACCGAAATTTTTTCACAATCAATTTACTGGTGAAAAAAAATTATTCAAATCAACAATTTCATTCATTTACTCAACTAATTTAGAATTTTCGTTAAAAAAAAAAAAAACGTTGAAAACTTAACGACTTGGAACTCAATGACTAGATGGTAATCATTTATGATGATCCTGAAGTTTCCATCGTTGACATGCAACGAAAGTCTGTTATTTCTTCAGCAGAGCCAATAATTATTATTGAATATTTGGTCCGGCCAATGAAACGATTCTCTCTTGCGACCAAAAAACTCAATCGACTGGAAAAATCGCGACGATTTTCAAAATTCAATAAATAATCAATAAAACAAGATTTTTCGTTGAATCTCAACGTTGCAAACTTCAGAGTCATATCATTTGACAGAGCCTTTCAAAACTTATTACTCGATGAACAGGTTTTGGAAATCTCGACTATCTCTTCAGATAAATAGGCAGATGAAAAGATACACAAGTTGAAAAGCCCCCAAGTATAGGGATGATAAGACGGTGAGATCGATCTAATTATGAAAGAGCGCAAGAGAGAATCTCCTGTGACGAGTTCCACGCATGCCCTGTAGGATGACAACACGAACAATTCGCGACTGATACATCCATCATGTACGTTCACAGTATTCATGGATGACACAGTAACAATTTCACGTACATACGAAGATACACGTAGAATCGATATAGTAGTGCAGAATTAACATGGAATCCGTGTGTCTATGAATTGAAGGAAACTCTTTCGTGCGAAGCCATCCACTGTCACGACATCCGACTGTGTGATGTGTGCACTGGTACATTACACAGGGAGAGAAAGGGAGGTTATGGTCGATGCTGTGCTAGAAAGGAGGATGGAATACCCGAGGGATGCGCTGTCGCCGCAGGGAAGGGTAATTAAATCGTGCCATTCGACACGCAACGAGAAATGCCGGAGGGGAAGACATAGAATAGGATACAAAGAGAGAGAGAGAGAGAGAGAGAAAAAATAATTCCTGTATTTTGCTGCACCCGCAAAGTCCGCCCTGGAATGAATATTTCGCAATTTCTTCTAGTACAAAGAAAAGGGTATACGAATGATCGGGTTTTATCGTTCAAACAACCCATCATTGCGCACAGCATTTACACACACGTACGTGTACACATTGCTGCGATTATTGAAAAAAAAAAAAAAAAAAACAATAGTTCAACTTGTTAAAAGTCCCTTCTTTCGAGAGCGTTTTTCTTTATGGGCAAGAAAAACTAGCGACGATGCTGACGCCAGGATGATGGCTATAAATAAATTCTTAAATAACCAGGAGCTCGGGCGAGAAGCGTGTGCAGCTCCCCATCTGTCACCATTCATCGAGTGTCGTTCCGATATACGTACCCAGCCCTTGCGTACGCACACGTATCCTCGAGATCGTTCGCTCCATCCTGCTCTCTTTCTCACGTCATCCCGGTCGTTAACAGGAGTGATTCTCATGAAAAAATAAAGAAACTGAGCCAATCGTCATCCCTCTTCATTTCTGACGACTGGACCAAAAGTGAAGGGGACGTGTAAAACTTGGGGTGCAAAATAAATCAGAGAAACAATGCTCGATTGCTTCTCGTCGAGTGCAATAGCAATGACAAACTGTGAGTATTTGAATAGAAATGGGACGGGTTTGCTGGTGCATAATTGGCGTTACGTATAGTTCTCATGCATGGGCTATTCCATGGAAAAACTCAAGCGCCAGCTCTGCGATGAAAAAATAGAATTTCATAATTTCGAGACAACTATTCGTTTAATAAGGCAAACGTGAGTTGAAAATTGCATTTTGTTTATGATGCTAGTTGAAGGATCATTCAAGGACGACCAGGTAATGAGAAGGGACTTGGAATGCATCTTAGCATTCGGTTTAGCGATGCATTACGGGCATCGCGATTGCAGGCTTCAAAAACCTTACTCGTAATACAAAGTGAATATCGAATTTTACTGCAGCGCTCAAACGTCCAATGAGAATTGGAATTCCATATGCACACATGCTGCGAGCGAATACACGCTGTATGTAAACCTAGGTCGTCCGTACAAGTACACTCTGTACTTGAGAAGAAAAGCTGTCGTATGGGGAGTTGCCATGGAACAGAACGCCTTGGGCATTTACAGCACATAACACGAACATACGCCCCTTATACAAGCGAAGGGGTTGATTCGAGGTCATAGCGTATTGCACATGTCTAGGAATGAATCCAAGAGATGGCCCAAGTCCCTTGCGTCTATAAGCCAAGTAAAAAGTTGCTTTACGAACTCTGAAAGCGCAAAACGACTTGGTCATTTATCTTTCACCCACCGAGCCCTTAATGAGAGCTTAATCGACTCGAGATAAACAATCCAGCGTTCCCCAAACGTCCGGATCATTCACTGTGCTGTTTTTCTCAGGGTTTTTGTTGGACACCCTGTCGGTCGATATTTTTGGAATACTTTCTCCTCCAAACAGTTTTTTCGTCTTTTTCGATTTGAAAAACGATGTTTCATCGTTTCTGAACCGAGCTGTATTGCAAAAGCGTTTGGAGGAAAAAGAATCAGGATCCTTGTGTTCCCTCGAGTAGAGGGCGCTATCAATATTTCTCCTCGTGTTTGCAGTTTACAGTATGCACCAGCCTGTTAAATATTTCTAAATATATATATATATATCGGTATTGTAGATAATGCAAGGGTGCCCCTGCCGAGCCTTTTATGCTTATGCTATTAACGATCCAGCAGGGTAAGGGTATATAATACGAAGCACTTTCGCTTCGAAAGGAACGGAATATTCTCGATGTTAAAACAAGTGCAACGTGTCGACTAAAGCGATTTTTTGCGCAATCCATTTTTGTTGGTTTATTAAAAATAATCTGTAACGATCGAATATCACGCGTAAGTTGCAAGAATCATTATAGTGAGATACTCGCAGGTTAATTGGGTACGTGTGAGTATTGGGTTCGTGTGATGCTCTCATGGTTTATATATATCAATATTATATCAATTCACTCACCCTCGATTGAACACGGAGGGGATTACTGTGCAATTTAGACCGGTCACTTTACCAAACACACCAGCTACTGTCTCCCCATCACTATGCATCGTCTATACGGCTCTGCGAACTGGTGCTTCGTGTAGAACGTTGCATGAACTCGAAGAGAATATGTGTGCGATGTGTGTGTGTGGGAGAGACAGAGAGGAGCAATGTCCTAAACTGCATGACGCTGTCAATTGAATCGAATCAATTTATCGAGTTTATCAGCGTGAGGTTTGGCCTCGATTCGGTCAATGTATATGAGAAAACCGTTCGATGATGATATGAGAACACATCGGGTGAATGTGGGAACAGAGATTCACTCGATATAACGTCGGTCTATCAACTCCCCAAGCCTCCAGTTTCCATTAATCTATGAATGTCGATGTTCATCACAAGCGGAAGATTGAAAAAAAAAATGAATATATGTTTCCTGTGTATATAGCGAACCTGGGGTGGTCTCCGCGCGGCGATATGGCATGGCCGGGTCATATTTTTCCTAGGCGAATATTCGAAGGTCGACGAGTTCGGTTTAGGCGTGGGGCTGTATAAATTCCCCAACGAACTCGCTTTGGTCAACTCTAGATAGCGTCGGCAAGATCATCTCAACTTGGAGCAAAGAACGGTACAGGAAAATTTGCTGAAAACAATTTTATTCGTTGTCTTGAAATCTCTAAATCATTTGGATTCCGAAGAAGATTTTTTATGAACAAACGAAGAGTCCCATGATGCTGAAGTTTGCAACGTTGGAATGCAACGAAAAATATTTGATTTTATTGATGATTCGTTCAATTTTCAATGTCATCCAAATTTCTCGAGCCGATATCCTTTTCGGGTGGCAAAAATCGATCATTTTATCATCGTAATTACATTTTGCATTTGAATAATTACTTTTGCCAAAAATAAAAAAAAATTTCGTTGCATTCCAACGATGCAAACTTCAGAGTCATAAGAATCCCGAGTGCACTGCACTGCACTGTTGTCAATCGTGAGCTATTCGGCGAAAGCTGAAACTTCAGCAACGATCGAATAAGGCAAAAAATTAATATATCAACCTGCAGAGTTCGACAAACAAACAGTCGATGAATTGAGGACTTTGGAGAATGAAGACGATGGTGTGACACCATCAGGATTAAAATTGATGCAGCATAGAAGTGAATCGTTGTGGTAACTTTCGATTTTAACTTTCAAAACATACAAAAATCCTTCGAACGATATAGTCACACGAACATGAAGGAGGAAAAATTGCAACGAAGCCTCGAACAAAACTTGCATGAGATCCATTCTGGCTTATCCTAAATGCGAACCGAATTACGACTCTGAAGTTTGTATCTTTGGCCAAAAATAATTATTTACACGCAAAATGTAATCGCGATGATAAAATAATCGAATTTCACCACCCGGAAAGCATAGCGGTTTGAAAAATTTGGTTGAAATGGAAAATTGAACGATTTATCAATAAAATGGAATATTTTTCGTTGCATTCCAACGTCGCAAACTTCAGCATCATACCGAATTACTCTTATCAAGCTCCCACATATCTCTCCAAACTAGCGAGAAAATGAGGAGAAAAAATAAAGTATATTGAGAAAAAGCTCTATGCGAGAGCCGAGATAAATTTTCCCTAGTGAGAAATCTCGAGATATTATTACCGAGCATCACATTTTGCTATAAAGATGTATATTCCTATAGATCGAGAAGAAGCTTTCGCTTAGTGGATCGCTGGGAAAACTTCAAACGGACAGGTGTAATGTGTTCACTCTGCTTTCAACTCGTCTCTCGTTTTATCGACACCTTGGGGGAAATGTCGAGAACGTAAATATCCAGGACGTAAAAGCCAAGAAATGGGTAAAGGAGGATATACTGTATATATATATTTATATTCTTATACAGATCCCTTCGAGTTATCGCCATGTCGGAGGGTTTCAATGAATTACTTTCATAGGAGTTCCCCCTCGCTATCTCGGCCTACGTCATACTAAAAAATATCTCCTTCAAATATTCAATAATTTATTGTTAGATGCTACAATTCATGCAGTTATCGAAAATCAACCGGGTCAGTTTCATATTTGAGGGAAACATTATGCATAGTAAAAAAAAAAAAAAAACGATTTTCTCGTTTCCTCGATATTTTGTTATTCAGAGTCATCGTCTGGAGAACTCAAACTTTTAGGTTCAAGAGCAAACCGCGCCATAACTATTTGTTGTCATTGTTTTTTATATGGTTTTTATGGTTCACGGAATAATGATGCTGAAGTTTGCAACATTGGAATGCAACGAAAAATATTTGATTTTATTGCTGATTCGTTTAATTTTCAATGTCATCCAAATTTTTCGAGTCGATATGCTTTTCGGGTGGCAAAAATCGATCATTTTATCATCGTAACAACATTCTGCACTTGAATAATTACTTTTGCCAAAGATAAAAAAGAATTTCGTTGCATTCCAACGATGCAAATTTCATAGTCATCACAGAATATATTTCCATTTTGTATCATTATTTTAATTGTCAACGTCCCATAAAGAGTCTCCAAATTACGCTGAAAAAAGTCAATCAATGGAAATAATTTTTCACACATTCCATAACAACTAGCCCGAATTAAGTTTTCTTTTACTCATTGGATTCGTGAGTCTTTGTTTACCTATTACGTAGAATCACGCTTTGTACTTATATATTGATCAGTATCCAGAGATGGATATGGGTATCTCGATAATCGTCGTCACGAATTTGAAGCAATGCTCGTATTATAGCAGAGGTCGAATATGGCGGATGAAGAATGAGACGGCACTGCCTCTGGCTTGTTAAAGGGGGCGAGGCACTTTCTCCCGTTCTGATATCCCGCTCATAATATACACGTATATAATCGTGAATGCTGTTCAGAACTGTTGCACCATTAATGTAAGCGATGCATATACAAAGTACCACCACGCGCGGCTTCGAGAATGAGTGAGATTGCGCCATGCTCAGATTAGAAGGTGCTTCAATAAATATACGCGTGTAATTATATATACATATGAGCAGAGCCTCTTAAAAGTCTCACCCATAATTTATGGGGTAGACCGATCTCGAAATGCCCAAGAGAAAGGTCCTCCTTCATTTTTTTCTCAGCACCTTTGATTAGGTATTTCATTAATTAAAGACGCGTAATTCGATGCGTCGTAAAAAAAAGTACGGAATGAGTGTACGATTTAATGTAATTTTCCAACGTGCGGCCCAAGGGAATGGGAATTTGGAAGGAAAGTAGAATTTGCGGCTCCGCTATCATTTTGTTTCCCAACTTTTTTCGGGGTTTGGTTTATTCTTCTCGAGACTAAACCAGTTTGGTCGAAAATCGAGGCCGAGACTTGTGACATATGTTCAAATATATTTCGTAGATGAATTATAATTGTACAGGAATACTCAACAATGGAGAGGGCAGGGAACAAGATGGTCGAAATAAATATTTCATGAGACGAGGGCCAATTATTCGTAATAATAAAAAATACTAATTCTCGATGAGGAGCTTAGGCTTGTGGCTACTTATCACGATAAAATATACCACGAGAGATCGTCCTGCCTCGGCATTAAGACGATGAAATATTTCCGCAATAATATAACATAGTGTGCAATAAATGTGCTGGATTAACATTGCAATTCACATATCCATGTGAGTTTATGTGTGCGCAGAACCTACGACCATGGACTTCCCACGCCTTGGCGGTGGTTTGCTCCGGCCTTAACAAGACCGTTGGGCACCACCGAGCGCTGGTCAACCTCATCGAGTATACTAAAACGTCTTTACTATCGTAACAATAAACAACCAAAATTAATAATTCTTCGAAACTTGCAGACATCTTAACACTCTCTTTCGACATTCAATTATTGTATCGAAATTCCTTCATATTTACGGAATCATTTTGATGAGATTTCATTCATCGTGAACCAACCTCTTCGTGAATTTTGCAAATATCTCTGGAAATGGGCAAAATATTCACGTGAAACGAGTCTCGGATAATGAGATTGTTAATTAATCGGATTCTATCGATTTCGACGTCCGAAACAAATGTTGTAATTATGAAAAAGTGGTCAGCAGATTTCTTACTTTGGTGTGAGGGCGAAATAAATATTTTCATGATGAAAAATCATCGGTAATTGCAGCAAGCGCGTAATTGATGAAGATATTCCGATTGACTCGAGTAAATTTACATAGTAAATTAAAACTGAGCATTTATTTCTTTACAAGCCTCCGAAGACGTTTTATACACGGGATGAACTCTGTTCTGAGTATATTATTCAATCGTAAATATTTTTTTTATCTTCTGGCAAGATATATTGGTTATTTACACCACGAGGAAGACGGAAAGCGCGAAAGAGAGAGAGAGGCAGCTGCGGGATGATCCATTGCGGGGCTTTGTCGACGACGACGACTTTTAAACCAACGCACTTTTGCACCGCCGCGCGGTGCTTTTTTTTCCTTAATTTCTTTCATCCCTGTATCTCAGTCTGAGCAAGTTCCTCGTTTATCATCGTCGAAAAAAATCCCACGGATTTGCCGTTGCCGCAGATACACGGAGAGGGAAAAAATAAATAAAAACACTCAAATGAAATGTTGAATCCTCTTGGGTAAATATGCTCGCGATATCAAAGCGCTTCGTTCTGCAACGGGACGTTGAAAAAAAAAGAAAAAAAATGAAATGCACCCATGGAAAAAATACATCGTTCATAAATGCAACGTCCTTGATTGCATTTTTTATTTTTACCAGAATGCAACAAAAAGTTTCGCTCGAATTGACTACGTTAACTTGCCGCGATTTCGCCCGCCGCGAGGAATGAAATTTTGAATTTTCTTTTCTAAACTATAACTCTACAATTAGAGATTTACGCGGAGAGACTCCCTCCAGCAATGAATAGAAAAGATCGTTGCGTTGCGATGAACTCCAACACGTGAAATTCACTGAATCAAGATAATCAAGCAAATGTTCTCGGGTTTGAGAGGCTCTGGATTAAAAATGAATCGTCAGTTCTCAAACTTCCAACCATCACGTCGAAACATGATCCTGAAGTTTCCATCGTTGGAATGCAACGAAATTTTGTTATTTCTTCAGCAGAGCTCGTAATTATTATTCAATATTTAGTCCGGCCAATAAACGATCGTCTCTTAGGACCAAAAAACTTAATGGACTGGAAAAATTGCCATGGTTTTCAAAATTCTATAAATAATCGGCAGAAAAAATGATTTTCGTTGCATCTCAACGTTGCAAACTTCAGAGTCATCGTCGAAATTGTTTGTGAATTTAGAATGATTGAAATTTTTACATCGTATCCCCGTTACAAGGATAAACGTATTTCCTACGAGTAGTCTCATCATGATTCGCATTCTTTATGATCGTTTCCTCCTTTCGTCTCGTATTCGCTCCTTGTTTTATAGCATAACCGCAACGTGAAAAAGTATTTATCAATTTTTCCCTCCAGGACTTCCTTGTTAAGGTGATTTGATATGAACAGGAAGAGCCATTCACATAGATACTTCGGTGTATAAAGTTATATGATGTGAATATTACGAACAAGTTGAGAAAATCAAGTGGGAAAGTACGAAAGGGCCTGAATGTGTAGCGTTTTATGGTTTGAATCGGTGGCCAATGCGCCTTTTTGTTGGTCAATGCTTGATATATGAAAAGACAAGGATCGAGATGTGCACGGAAACTAGACGAAGGAGCACGGCACGAACAAGTGGTAAGAGGTTGAAGAGAAACAGGAGTTGAAGAGTGTGGAAAAATAAATAAATTGTAGCATAGTGAAGTTTAAAAAAAAAGGGCGTTGGGTTTCTTCTATCTTGCCTTCTGTTTCTCTTTCTCTCTTCGTCACTCTCTCAGATTCGCCTGCTGGTGTGTTGGTGAAGAGCTAGTATGATGCTCCCGAGATATCACGACCAGGATTCGCTTTCAGAGGGAGGATCTTTTCTCTCTTGAGAAAACCACACAACATCCGCTTCTCTCTTTCTCTCGTTTATCTTTCCTATGCCTATCTCCCCTTCTCTTTTTCTCCGTCCGGGAAGTAAACGCACTCGCTCCCGCGGGGATCTCCCGCATTTGCGAAAAGATTCCCGTGCATGGGGATTTTTGCACGGTGTGCAGAAACGAAAGTGATAATGCGCTGGGTTTTCAAGCGAGCTTCATAGACAATGATTCATCAAAAGAGACTTTTCCATTTTCAACTTTTAAGGTTTTCAGTTCACATTCATACAAATATGCGGCAACGGCTCAGTCCCAGTCTCATTTCAAGCTCTGGTGAACCGTCATCATTTCATTCGCATTTTGGGCAAGCTTCATACATTTTCGCCACGTTTATTTATTTGGGAAAAAGTCAACTTCATGCTCGAATTTGATCAAAGTCCGTATCCAGTGAGCATAATCTTAGAGAGCCGAAAACTTCGATTGTTAAGTTGCATCGACGTCTGACCTCTGCGGAGGAAATGTGAAGCTTCCGATTGATTTTCGTTTTTAACGACAACGATCAATGCGTCAAACGAGGCAATGCGTTCGTTTCATAAGATGGAGTCCTTTTCCTAATAGTCACGATAAATTAAAAAATCAAACATGACGAATTAAAAATACGTAGAAAACACGCAGGACAAGTGCTGGGAAAAAAGGCAATTGCATGTAAATTGTAACGAGTCTGAAGTTTGCAACGTTGGAATGCAACGAAAAATATTTGATTTTATTGTTGATTCGTTCAGTTTTCAATGTCATCCAAATTTTTCAAGCCGATTTGGGTTTCGAATGGCAAAAATCGATCATTTTATCATCGTATTTACAATCTGCATTTCAGTCATTATTTTTGCCTAAGATTCAAAATAATTTCGTTGCATTCCAACGATGCAAAAGCTTCAGAGTCATTAAATGGTAAGACTTAGTCATTTTTGATTATTCATCGAGGATACTTTTCGAAATAGTTTACCGAGAAAACGCTTATATAGTCACATGACTCTGAAGTCATCGTTGGCAAAAATAATTATTCAAGTGCAGAATGTATAATTACGATGATAAAATGATCGATTTTTGCCACCCGAAAAGCATATCAGCTCGAAAAATTTGGATGACATTGAAAATTGAACGAATCGTCAATAAAATCAAATATTTTTCGTTGCATTCCAACGTTGCAAACTTCAGCATCATCTTAGTCACATAATTCTTACCGTGTTTAGATAAGATTCATGTGTATAGATAAATACATTAGTGAGTACATGGAAGGTGGTGAATGACGGTGTTAATAAGGTCCGATCTCGATTAGCAATATCTAGCAAGTCCAAGAACCCTGCGCGATAGATCGTGTGTAAAAAGCTTAACCCATATAACGAGAGTGAGAGCACATAAGGGGCATACTGCAGTATCACTTCTCTTCTCTATAAATGTCCGCTGCCCCTTGTCTATAATTGTTCATACATCGATACACAAATACATATCCGTGTGATGGAAAAAAAAAGTTCGTCACGAAGCTCACGCCTGCGAGAAGTGAGATGAGCAAAAAAAAGTGTGTTTTGCAGTGTGGAACGGGTCCGTTTTCTAGCAAAGGTACCGAGAGGATATAAAGGGCAATAGCGGAGAACTCTTTCGCAGGCTTAGCGAGGAAAACGGTGGTGAGGACGAAGGTATGTGTGCAGAACGACGACGGTAACGGCGACGTTTTACAACCGAGTTCACAAACGTTGTATATATACATGTATAATGGTGTAAGGTTAAATAAATAAAAGGGCACGGGGATAATTACGCTTCGCGCTTAATCGCGCCATTAACGCCCTTGTGCCTGGCACAATTCAGTTTCTTTCTTCACGCACACGCAAATACACATACGCAGATGCACACGCATGTGTATTGGCCATCGTTTAATTTTCTTTCGCCTCCTCGAAACTTGCCAAAGTGCGAGCAAGAAAGTGAGAGAGAAACCCGGGATTTATTAGCGAGACCGCGAAGAATTTATGCGAGGATTCTCGCAGGTGGCAGCACCACCGCGAGAGGAGAGAAACGCTTTAAAGAAAAACGGCGGGCGGTACGCGAGTCTTGTTAAAAAATAAAATAAAAATATATGGGATACAGCAACGAGAACAAAAGGCAAAAACATGTTGCTCGTGTGAGCCTCTACGTTTGCACTGAGAGTGAAAACAACATGAGATAAAAAGACACGTGAGTAAAAACGTGAGTATGAAGAACAAGAGGGGAGTTTTATCAGACTTGAGGGGGAAGAGAGAGAGAGAGAGAAAAGCCGCACGGAGGTAACAACCCGAACTCTGAGGGAATCTAAATATTTGTATATATGCGTATCCAGAATCTCGAATATTCACACTGCGCGAGGTTCTCTCTTTACTTTTCTCGCGAGTATATATATAGACGCAGACTTTGGCTGTACGAGCCGTTAATATTAATCACCGCGTAATTAACGAGAAATTATCTGCCAAGTCTCGGCGGTCGTGCCGGGGCCCACGCGGTAGCCCATCGCTCGGACACAAGGCTTTACCAGCATCTTTCCAACAGCAGCCGGATCGCTATGTCTTGCCGGTCCTTTAGATCGATTATTCGCCCCGCGAGTTATCGTGATCGCCGCGGATCTTGGCGAATTTATCACCGTACGTGTATGGTATACTTATTGATATATACACGCGTTATTCATCATTCTGCTATACGCATCCGATCAATTCGCAACAACTTGAGGATTGAATTATTTCAAATTTTCGTGACAACTTCATTTTCCTGTCAAGCATTTGTCGAAAAACTTTGTTGCAATTTGTCAAGTTCGTCTGAAATTTTTTGCTGCTGAGGATAAAATATTGTCTTGCGAAATTTACCTGTAAAAAATAAAACCAATAAAACTCTCTCGTCCCAGGACTCGAATGCAACGAAATTCTTTTTTATTTTTGGCAAAAGTAATCATTCAAGTGTAGAATGTAATTACGAAGATAAAATGATCGATTTTTGCCACCCGAAAAGCATATGGACTCGAAAAATTTGGATGACATTGAAAATTGAATGAATCATCAATGAAATCAAATATTTTTCGTTGCATTCCAACGTTAAAAACTTCAGCATCATCTCGTCTCCAAGTTTTTTTTTTTTTAATACGATTTTGCTACGCGAGTCTTTGGGAGTCGGTGAAAATTCGCGTATTTTGACAATGGAAAAAAATGCTTGCATTGAAAAGAGAATTTTGTTGAAAAAGATGGATATTTTGTTGGATACGTTCAACTAAACGTTTTTTCGAAAAATCATGAAAATTTTGTCATTTCAGCAAAAAACATTCTGGAAACTCTTTTCGGAAAGTAATTTTTGTCATTCGAATCGTAAATTTTGCTGAAAGTTCTGTTACAATTGAACAATATTGTCGAAATAAGGAAAATTTGGAAATTATCCCAAAATATTCAGTTCGCTGTATTCAACAAAATATCGACGTTTTTTGACAAAATTGAATTTTCAGTGTGGGAATAGTTTTTATTATAAAATTTATCGTATAGCTATAAAAAGATGGCGAATAATTGCGATCTTTGCACACACACGGTCTGGGTATACGATCTTTCTAAAATGTGCATACGAGAACGTGAAAACGAAGCGACTTTAGCTAAGTTAGAACGATCGGGGCGTCGCAAGAGAGAGAGAGAGAGAGAACCACGGGAGGACAGAGAGTAGAAGTAAAAGGATCCTCATTGGATTATGGCAATTAAATAAATTAGTACGGACAGTCCGAGAGGCAGGATCGTTACGGTTATTTAGTATCGGATTCTCGCGCCACACGTTTTCTCGCATCTAGCGAAAAGCCTTAGCCCCTTCCACCCTCTCGTGTGTAATATCGGTCGAGGATCTTCGTAAATTTCCTCGGTGTTTTCTTTTCCGTTGGAATACACGTGCATAGACAAAGTCCAGCGTGTTTTTCGCCATTTATATTTGTGTGTGTGCGTGTACGGAGGTGATGGAGAAGTGTATAAAAAGGCTCGAGGATTACCCGGTGGCGGGTGGACGTTGCACATTCACCGCGCCCGCCAGTAGGCACTGCCTTGCACATGCAGTCGCGCTGCTAAAAAATAGCAAGGGCTCGTACCGAGAGCACCAGTGGTGCAGAAAACGTTCGAGCAACGCCCTTGTACCTGCAAGACCTGGACAAATGCATGTGTACATACGTAGTCGCGCCTTTTCTTCTCTTATTCCATCCCATACTCTCCTTTATGCTTCGGTATTCCGTTCTCAAGGACGGTACAAACATTTCGATCGGTTGTAGGCGAGATTCTCATTGCTGATTTTCAGAAACAACTGGAGAGAGAGAAAAAGGCAAGAGATGGAAAAAGACATTGTCGAAGCTGTGCACGTTCCACTCTATCGAGTGTCCCAAGAGTTACCTTCAAGTTTTCCTAAAGTTTATCAAGTCCAAAGGTAGATCTTGGCTGTGCAGTTTCCGCGGAAAATAATCTAAAGCGTTTATATTTTTCAATTAATCATTCATATCAAAAATACAAATTTCGGTACACTCTTCGTACGTGCTGCCAATGATACGGATTTCATATACTTTTTCAGTCACAGATAGAGGGAGAGAGGAAGAGATGAGATGAAATTATTCAGACTCTCTATATATTGCTGTGTGCTTTCGCTTATACGCTGCACTAAATCTCGAACGGGTATCTCCCGCGTATATCGGAGTCAGTGTGGCAGCGGGGTGCCCGGCGATCCCACAGACCTTACCTCTTTCGTATACCCATCTAAGCTATCGTGTATCCCTTGGGAAGCTAAAGGGCCGCGATCTCTATCGGCCCTGCGGTTCAAATACTACGGGTTGCGACCTTTTGCTTGCTAAGACTCGGTGTATCAGGTGTATGTACACCGATCTGAGAACCGCGAGCACAGGTTCATGCAACCAAGCATTATTGCCACAAAAAATCCTCTGGAATTACTCCGAGACCGATTAATTATGAATAATTAACGCAAAAATGTTTGTCATTATTTTTCGTCTCAGTTGTGATGTTCAGGGACTGCGAATTATATCCATGCACTGATCTTTGGAATATTTTTTTTTTTGAATATTTTTCCAGTTCATTCAAAGTTGTTGCCGAAAGTTTTGGAATCCATTTTTAATACTTTGCCCTTTTTATTTTTCCATATTTTTTCCTCGTATGATCAGTCGCAAAACTAAATCAGAACTAAAATTAAAATTGAAACTGCATCGATTGAATATGGTGGAGAAATTAGGTCTCTGAAGTTTGCATCGTTGGAATGCAACGAAATTCTACTTTATGTTTGCAAAAAATAATTATTTGAGTGGAGAATGTAATTACGATGATAAAATGATCGATTTTCGCTCCCCAAAACGCATATCGGCTGGAAAAATTTGGATGATATTGAAACCTGAATAAATCATCAATAAAATCAGATGATTTTCGCGTTGCATTCCAACGTTGCAAACTTCAGCATCATTAGAAATTTTGTTTCTCCTATGATGACACGAGCTAATGTCGGAATCCATGATGGTATTTGATTAAGAATCACAAAGGTTTACGGGTCCATCAACCCTCAACACGCTTGAGTAATCCGGCGATCAATCACGTTCGAGCACGCGGTGTGTAACCATGTGAAACGATTGATACACTGACACGAATAAACCCAGCAGAGGACCCACCTGAACAACCTCTCCCTCATCTCTCATTCTCAAAGTCGATTCCTGCTCAAACGTTAACCAAATTTGAACTCTATCCGACCTATGTCAAAAGCAGTATATTCAAAAAAAACTGATGGCCGTTTGAATGACTATAGAAAAAAGTAATTGCCCGGACGTCTTCACCTTTCTATACATTTTTCTTTCACTTTTTGATTATTATTTCAACAGCTTGCGCTTTTTTGACCCGTTTCTCCCTTCCCTTCGACTTGAGATAGACGCGAATACAGTTCATTGGTTTTTTCAGGTTGTTTTTCTTTTCCCATTGCTCTCGTACCGTCTCGACGTTAACCGGGCCCTGATCTTTTTGTCCGCTCGATGTTGACATCGTTTCATTTACTCAACCCCTTTTTATCTCATCTCATCTCTTCTCTCCACTTGTCCCTGCCACGCCCCAGGTAATTCGTTCACTGCCACGTACAAATTACAATAAAAAATATGGTGAACACAGTTCTAACACTTCTGACAATTAAAACACGCGTTATTCCCCTGGCTCAAAACATTTTCATGCACTTGGACTCATTCTTATCGAGTTCATATCGCTTCGAACTCCTTTCCCTGTATCAATCACGAGTCTTCGGTTATAATCATTGGGTCGGATGCGTTCCGAGCGTTTTCTACTTAATTATCATTCCCACTATCATTTTTTTCGTAATCGTGTACGTTGGCCACGATATTTCCTCTAAAAGACTCAATTTTTTTTATTTCGTCTTTGAATTCGATTAAAAAGTGGGCATGTCTGCCAATTTTTTATTCGAATAAATTGTGAATGCAACAATGAATACGATTTTTTATCCATTCCTTGAATGTCGAATTCACTACACTATTGAGAATACCGATCCTGAAGTTTCGATCGTTGGAATGCAACGAAATTCTGCACAGCCAAACTTCCTTCCTTCCTTCAGCACAGCCAATAATTATTATTGAATATTTGGTCCGGCCAATAAAACGATTCTCTCTTGCGACCAAAAAACTCAATCGACCCGAAAAGTCGCCACGATTTTCAAAATTCAATAAATAATCAATAGAAAATGTTTTTCGTTGAATCCCAACGTTGCAAAGAGTCATTGCTAATAAAATTGTGTCCGTCTTCATTTTTACGAACGAACAGCCGAAAGGCCAGGTTGATCTGCATTCGGAATGCATTATAGGGCAGCAAAAGGTCGCAAAGTACGTATTTAAATTTCGCTCCGAGGAAAGTAGGGCTCGATTCCCTTCAACCTTTGCTTTATTCCACGAAAATCAGATTAAAAAGCCTTGTGCAAAAAAAAAAAGATTCGTTCCGTGTCATATATAAATCCTCCATCAGCGAGAGCTTCGTTAATGTGACAATGAGTTCTCGTCGAGATTTCTGATTTCCCCGGACAAGAGGGAGGAACGAGAGGATTTACCAGACGACTGTATTACCGAGAGCTTTGGGGATTACATCGAATATATAACAATCTCCCGTTCGTACCTCTCCGTCACTTTATTATTCTTACTCTCCCCATTTCTCGCTAAAAGATGATGAGCCTGTAAGAATTAACTTGCGCGTTCGCTACACCGCCAATTTGACAATAAAATTGTCAAAAAGTCATTTAGCAGCGAAGAAAAGTCAAAACAAACGCATGCAACGAACATTGGCATCAAATTATAAAATAATAATTTCACGAGCTTTTGAGTGATGGTGAAGAACGAAATGATGACACGACGAGTTTTTACTATGATTTATTTTACTTATAGGGTCATGTAAATTCGAGAGAATTCCGAGTCAACGCTCGGGCAATCAGTCTGCTGGCCTTGTTTTTTCCTTCGGGACTGCTACCATTTTATGTGTGTGTTTTTTTTTCTCGTTTTTATAGGTCGGATGGAACAATGAAGCAAAAAGTCGTGACGAACAGCCAGGGGAGCAAAGAGAGAGCGAGGGAGCGAGTGAAATAGAGGGAGATGTGGAGGAGTGAGCAAGTGCAGAGATCTAGGCGGTTATTCTCGGATCCATTGGTGGGGTAAAAGCGCTCTGCTAATTATCGAGATATCGATCGAATTGTGGAAAAAACTGTACACTCTGGAGGAAACCCTTGCTCTCGTTGGCACAGTGCACTCTGCGAGAGTAACGTTGCCCGTTGGGGTAAGAAGCATATGAGTACCTGTGTTAACATTTTCTCTCTTTTTTTTCCCTCACTTTCCTACGTACCTGCTGCCCAGAGGCTGACCTAATTTGCCAAGTTATATATTTAGAACATGGGGGCGATGATTTTACTCCATAATCATGATAACGACGTAAATACATATAAGCCATTAGAGAATATATGAGGATTCAGTATTTAATGACTCTGAAGTTTGCATCGTTGAAATGCAACGAAATTTTTTTGAATCTTTGGCAGAAATAATTATTTACTTCCAAAATGTAATAACGATGATAAAATAATCGAATTTCACCACCCGAAAAGCATATCGGTTCGAAAAATTAGGTTGAAATTGAAAATCGAACGAATCATCAATAAAATGAAATATTTTTCGTTGCATTCCAACGCTGCAAACTTCAGCATCATCAGTATTTATCATTATACAATGCGATTGACCAATTTTATTTAATACGCTGCAAGATAATTTATTATGATCCTGAAGTTTCCATCGTTGGAAGGCAACGAAATTCCGCTACTTCTTCAGCAGAACCATTAATTATTATTCAATATTGGGTTCGGCCAATAAAACGATTCTCTCTTGTGACCAAAAAACTCAATCGACTCAAAAAATTGCCACAATTTTCAAAATTCGATGAATAATCAATAGAAAAAATGTTTTTCGTTGAATCTCAACGAATAAAAATAGCCGATCGACAAACTTTTATGAAATTCGTTACTGAAAAAATCCGATGAGTATCAATTTTTCAATTGAAACTTTGATTTTAAATTTGAGCTGCTTGCTGAATCTTTGAAACGACCGGAAGAGCTAAAAGCGTAAATTTGATGAGTTGGAAGAGTGAAGGAAACATGTAAATGAGGATTATTGAACATTAAAAAATGTTCCAGTTATTCGTCTTGCGTACGTTGAAAAGTCGGCTGAACGTTAAAATTCTATAAACCCCATAATTATTCATTATTACGGTAATAAACGCAAAGTTGGCCGCATATTTTTAGCTTGCCTGCGTACCCTCGATAAAGTTTTCGGAATGATTGTTCGAATGAAGTTGATCGTTCGAGTTATCGGTGCATTGTGCTCTGATTTATATTCAGAAATATATCTTTATGCCTCAAAAGGTGAGGCTCGCATACTCGTTTTAATATTATTATAATAATAACAGTCGGTCGGTTATGGTAAATACTCAAGATGATTTATCGTTCGCTGTAAAGACGAAAGCGTGCTTTTCGATTGTACCAAGCAAGCGAAAGCGAGTACAGCATTTTTAAGCGAGTACAGTTTTTCTTTCCTGTCTCAAATGGCGAATCTCACAGACACCTCTTAAGGGAATCCACTTTGAAAAATGATTGGCGATCTCACAGTCAGCAACGCATATTTACAAAGCTGTAATATTCTTCCGACTACTGTGAGAGTGAAAGTATTCGATGAACAAAATGTCGTTAATAATTTTATTAAAATAAGCCCAAAACAAAAAAAATCCTGTCTCGCCCTCAGTTTTCTTTCAATTACAACGAATTTCGATTCGCGATTGAACGAGTACGATTTCACATTCGCGAGCAGTTTACGAGGTGAACGGAATAATTTCATGCCCAGGCTCTATTGTTCGAGGTCCCGTAACAATATTTTTCCACCGTTTGGTTAACACGACAGTAACTTCTCTAATAATAACGAATCCAAAGTGATAAAATAACGATCGTCACGTAACGGCATGTAGCTGTAAACCATATTATTCTAAAGTTACCAGATTTTTGTATTTCAACAACGACTGAGTTTGATAAATGAAGTTGGGGATGCCATGAACATGAAATTGTCCTCAGAATTGAAATTTTCCACGATAATAACAGAATGTGGCGTAATTGTTGACAGATTATTCTGAAGTTACTCAATGTTTGTACTTCACCGACGACTCAAAAGAAAAAACTGAAGTATGCAAATACGAGATTGCTCACAAAGTTGATATTCTGCTGCATATTATTCACTGAATTCGGGGGAGGAACATTGAACAAGTCTGTAAATCTATTTAGAACAGTATGTAATAGTTACTACAGCGGAAATGCATGAATGCTCAGAACAATATGCATGTATATGCAATTCCAGCAGACATTATTTGCCAGGGGTACTCCGTACGAATAGACATAGATATAGAAAGAGAAAGAGAGAGAGAGAGAGTTGAGTGGTCTGAGCGAGTTGGCACCCACACACGTACTCGCAATTACGCATGACGAAGTAGACCAGTTCCGTACTAATTAACGTTCCTAAATCACTGGTTCAAGTTGCATGTCTGGTCTGTGTTCAGTCTCTATATTTCGCTTGGTCCCTTTTCCTTTGACATCCCAGCTAAAAGTTAACGACCCACGAGAAAGCTCATATCGAGCTTAAGACAACCCCCAAAACTTTTCAATTACGTAATGAGCGACCATGGCTTCGAGGATCCCGACCATCGGATCAATTATAGTTTTCAAGTCAATAGTTAAAATATCAATTCACATGTACGCTTTTCTGAGATTTTTGGGCAGATCTTTATGATGCTGAAGTTCGCAACGTTGGAATGCAACGAAAAATATTTCATTTTATTTACGATTCGTTCAATTTTTAATTCCAACCAAATTTCTCGAAACGATAGGCTTTTCGGGTGGCGAAATTCGATTATTTTATGATCGTGATTACATTCTGCATGTAAATAATTTTTTTTTGCCAAAGATTCAAAATAATTTCGTTGCATTCCAACGATGCAAACTTCAGAGTCATCAGATCTTTTGGCTGGTTCCGTAATGCGATATGCTCAATATAATTTGACGAGCGTTAGAGGTCAGTCATATCAACGTATAGCACACTTTGAACTGTTTTAATTAACTTGAATCAATCTTGGCACACGCTAATCCAAATTCTATTCGGTAAGGCCTTGTGGGTTGAGTGACACAAAATTAGTTACAACTTTTCACGTTCGTGCTGCGATAAGGCCAGGCATTTTTCGTACATGTACAAGCCCAGCAGCCGCATTGACACGGTACTGCACTTTACAGAGATTATTGATCCAACCGAGAGGGAGAGCGAGAGGCATAGAGCTAAGGGAATGAAAGGGAGATGGTAAAAATATAGCTCATGGGAGTCGCAGGAGCGTATGATTAACGTGGCACCGATACTTAAACGTCTCCGTGTCATTCAAATCAGATTCATGAGCATGAAACATAATGAAATTCATTGATTACATTCAATAATCAATGAAATTCGATTAATTGAGACTAGAATCGAAATATCCGAGCAAGAGACAAATTGCAAAACGATAATTTCGATAAATGGCATTTTAATGAAAATATCACATTTTGGTTCGATAAAAATCGCTTAAACAAATTAAAAACCCATTCATTAAAATCAAACAAATCGACTTGTTATCTTTTAAGACTTGTTACGGTGAGAAGTCTGCGGACAGGACGTTCACTTTCGACAGGCTGGGGCTGGGGCTAGTCCGAATTATAATGGATGGAATTAATAAAGTAAAAAAAAATCATGTAGCGCGCGCGTGTGTGTAAGTAAGTCCATAAGAGCTTTGACGTTCCGATTGAAATATAAAAAATGGAGAAAAAAAAATTCTCTGTCCAAAAAGGATTGGACCGGATTGACGGGTTTCCTTATTCATATGACCGACAATATTGGTGCGTGGTTTCTCGTTATTAGCTGATTCGAACATGATAGGAGCTACACGGATTAAAAGATGGAGAGAATTCTCCGAATTTG
This sequence comes from Diadegma fenestrale, assembly GCA_037043255.1. Classification (NCBI taxonomy): domain Eukaryota; kingdom Metazoa; phylum Arthropoda; class Insecta; order Hymenoptera; family Ichneumonidae; genus Diadegma; species Diadegma fenestrale. The sequence continues at coordinate 12,483,274 of CM073309.1, read as the reverse complement.
AGACTGTGAGATGGGATTCACGATCCATACGATCAAACACTTGTATCCTAGGCCCGAGAACGAGTTATATATACGTCAATGAAAAATTTATGTCTGTGCAATGAGGACGTCAAAAACGAAGGACAAGCGAGTGAAAAGAGAGTCAGTGGGAGAGAATGAGTGAGAAAGAGGACATGAATACCTTAAAGTAGAATGTCCGAGCTACTCTGTCTATAACTATGATTCCCATTGGGACTGCGAGAGAATTTATCATCTCACTTTTCTTCAGGAGACTGCGAGGCACAAGAGACCACAGATCTGAGCGACGTCTCCTGGGATTCAAAGATTAACCGTCTTCCGTATTCACTCACGAGTTTTCTCTCTCTCTTTCGTGCGGACTTGTATTATCTCATACACGGGAATCAAAAGGAATATCAGGAACAAAAAAAATTAAGAGAACTCGTTGACCTCTATTTAAATATTTCGATCTCTCTATTAAGCCCGTCTCATACTTTTTTTCTTTCGTAAAGTAGCAGCCCTGCTTTTCGTATCTATCAAATTTATTCGTTCCTGTAAGGTCTCGAGTGACGTTTCTACAAAATGACGAGAAAAAATTGATTGATGTACGACGTTTGTCGGTTTGGGGCGTTCAACATTTATTCATTAGTTCCATTTTTGTTTTTCACTTTTGCTAGCACCTCGACTTGTGAACAGTGTTGCTAATTTCTGGATGATGGATTTAAGAATCTTACTTTTCAATATATTTTCAGGAAGTCTCCAATAATTGACATAATTCGTGCGCATCATTTGCCAAAACAGCGGAGGTGTCAATATTCATAAACTTATTCGGCATTATTTTTGATTTTCATTATCGAATGGTGCATTTTACGGAGGTAGGTCGAGAATGATTTGAGAGAGAAAAAAATAGCGACGAGCCAGTGAAGCCGAGAGGAATTCAGAGCTCACAACTCAGTTTGTCGATTTGCTAATAATCAACCAATATTTGCTCACGTGCGCTCATTCCGAGTTCTCTCTCGTCCTCTTCGTCTCTTTCCCCCCCTCACGATATCCCTCTTGCTCGCACTTGGCCAGGCCAACATTGAACGCAGCAATCAGTCAGGGGTAAAGTCAGTAGCGAAACGTTACTGTCATTAGCGTCGATCAAAGTAATTACCTTGATTATAGCGAAACAAACAAGCGAAAGACGCAGTGAGAGAAAGAAATGAACGGTTTGTCTGTGAATTTGAGCATTCACATTGAATCTGTCGGTTAAATGAACGAAACCGAAATAGCAAGTATGTTTTCTTCCCGAACTCATCGATTTCGAATAGGAATTAAAAAAAAAATACTGCTCAATTAATCGAAATTCAAAATAATTCAAATTGAAAAGACACCAATTTTTATTGATATGGCCCCTAAGGATAGCGGAAAATTGAAGGAAGAATGACTCTGAAGTTTGCAACGTTGAGATTCAACGAAAAACATTTGATCTCTTGATTATTTATTGAATTTTGAAAATCGTGGCAATTTTTTGAGTCGATCGAGTTTTTTGGTCGCAAGAGAGAATCGTTTTATTGGCCGGACCAAAGATTCAATAATAATTGGCTCTGCTGAAGAAATAACAGAATTTCGTTGTTTTAATTATATGGACCCCGCAAGGATAGCGGAAAATTGAAGGAAGAATGACTCCGAAGTTTGCAACGTTGAGATTCAACGAAAAACATTTGATCTCTTGATTATTTATTGAATTTTGAAAATCGTGGCAATTTTTTAAGTCGATTGAGTTTTTCGGTCGCAAGATAGAATCGTTTTATTGGCCGGACCAAATATTCAATAATAATTATTGGCTTTGCTGAAGAAATAACAGAATTTCGTTGCATTCCAACGATGCAAACTTCAGGATCATGAAGGAAGATGGAGGCTCGTAGAGAACGAAAGTCTTTATGCAATTATATGTAATATGTAATACTATATATGTATATTAAAGAAGGAGGCATATAGTACTGCTGCAGTTGTGGACGCGGACCTCAGGGCATATTACGAGTTATAATCTTTCCTCGTTCTCATTCACCTCATCGTTTTCTCGCCCGTTCGATCGCTCTTACCTCATATATGGACCATCCTGGAGTATCATAAATATATATAGACGCATTTGTATATACGAGCACGCTGTGAGGTACAAAGCCCCAAGGTTCACGATTTCAATTAGATATGGTCGTAATGTCGAGAGAGCTCGTGACGACAACGCTCGCAATCCCTTGATGAGCCTCGCTAATACATTTCAGATGTTCCCTATTTTATAAATGCAATTCCGCTTTGCACTATGCACGAGATCTCGCCCTTAAGGGCCTCGTATCTCATATTTTTCTATTCGACCTACTTCATCTTCTTGATCATTAGTTTCCGGGTTAGCGAGAAGTTATGTACTCTATACATTATTATTATTATATCGATATACAAATGATTGAGAACGAGAGCTGTAACGGTCTCGGAAAAAAAAGTTTAAACGCCGGAAGTCCCGGATTCGAATTCCGACCGAAATACCAACGAAAATTCGAGATTTTCATCATGTATTTTCACCGTCGGCCGGTTTCAACGCCACTTTTCTAAAAATCATGTTCCCAGTTCAGAGACACGAAGGACAGGAGACACGTGTTGTTATTTCTCATGGAGATTTTATAGATCGAGTCCCGAACTCGAATGGCGTCTCGTTGAACAGTTTGTCAGGCCATTTCGTGCAGGATTTTCATTCAAATGACAAAAGTTTCTTTATATACGTTTGTATAAATCAGAGATGCAAATACCTCGCGATTGGATTCTACATTTTCAATGTGCATGATATTTGCGCGGTGAAGGAATTTGATCAAGACATAATTCTACCCAGTAAAGAAAAAAAAAAAACATCTACGAAAATCGATGTGGCGTCCGACACAAAATGTACTTATGATTTGCCTGATTATTTTCATTCAAATTCGTCTCACGGGGTTATGGGTCGCAGGTGATCGAAAAATTCGGCTCATGTATCACAAAGTCACGTTTGTGGTTCCATCGGTTTTCCACAGGTCGCGGGAGGTATGAAGATAAGAAGAAAAATGAAAGAGCTCAATAGTCAATATAAAATAACCTTCCGGCTGAAATCGGAGGTTAAAGTATATATTGCGGAAATGTTCGACCTCGTTCATCTTTCACTATATGTGTTCGCAGGGATTCGGGACATTTGGGACTCGCTCGACGAATCCTCGAGGATAAACCTCAGCAGCAATGTATATGTATATTTCGACTGTATGTGAAAATACAGCACATTCGATGGATAAGCGAGAGAGATATAAATCATATGTGCTACAGAAACCGCAGAGGGGAATCCTGAGGGCTATCGTCAACACGAGTAAAGTCGTCGTTTGGGGATTTTCGGTATTCGAACTCCGGTGAATCTCAAACACTGAACTACTGAATCGCTCAAAAGTTGGCTCCTTAAGGTTCACAAAACTGCATTCTTATTTAAATGGGAAATCATTCGATAAATTTGAGCTAATCCGGAGCTTTTTGCGGACCGAAATCGATGAAATTCTGTTATTTCTTCAGCAGAGCCAATAATTATTATTGAATATTTGGTCCGGCCAATAAAACGATTCTCTCTTGCGACAAAAAAACTCAATCGACTCGAAAAATTGCCACGATTTTTAAAATTCAATAAATAATCAATGGAAAAAATGGTTTTCGTTGAATCTCAACGTTGCAAACTTCAGATTCATGAAATCGTCATGTTCCTTGGAAAACGACCGAGTAGTTTATAGTCTCGTGTCCTACAGCTCTCCTGCTCATAAAAGTTCGAATTAACGATGTTTAACGAAACATCGAAGAAAAAAAATTAGCAACAGGTTACAGGATTTATAAACCGCCCAATATTTTAGAATTTGCACGTGATTTTTGGGGCGACCAGTACTCGAACGTATGCTTTTTGATGGAGGATTGAGTTCAGAGCCAGAGACAAGTTCTGGTATATATTTCAGAGCGTTTGCTATGTAGGCCGTTAATATACCCCTCACGACTTTTCCTCTTTTTCTTCATCCCCGCAAGGCTTGGCACACTCGACAGTGTAGCAGCAGCTACTCAGGCAATTTTTTTTCCTGGGAAATAAGCCTGTTGACTGTGCGGTTTTGGGTAAGGAAAAGCGAAAAAATAAAGAAATGGGTCATATGCCAATTGGCGCTTGGGAAATGTCAAGACAAGACCGAATTATCAACATTTTCGCCTCATAATTTTAGTTAATTCTGAATCAAACTTCGGCACTAGTCTCTCATTAAAACGAACGCAAACTTTCCCATGATTCTCTTTTCCTGTGTGCGCATTTTTCCATTGCGAATAATGCCTCACGCCTAGAACAAGTTCCCGAAAATTTCATTCTGGTATAGTGCAAAATCATATTTTTCGAGGATCGTCATTGGGATCGCGCAGTTAGATTTTGATGCAATAATTTTTCGATTCCTTGCCTGTATGTGGCGGGAAAAACTCATGTCGAAATACGGTGCACGAACGGGATTGCGAGAACTTGGATTGATTTAGCCCCGAGCGGGAACAATAACGCGATGCCTCCGTGCGTGGCACGATTATGACACGAATGTCGGCTGCCTGGAATGCACACAATGCCCTGTGGTAAATATTCTCGTTATTTTATACGTGTGTGTTCGCCCATTTATGTCAATACCGGCTGCTGACAAGCAGGGAGAAAGATTTACGTCACGTGATTTCACCCATAAATTCCGTTGAGTTAATCCCTTTTGTCTTTTCTGCGGTTCACGCGTTGGCAAAATATGCTACTAATGAAATCTTTCATATTCAACAGTTTTTACTCGCCCGATTATTTGAAACTACGTAAACGACAATCAAGGATTTTATTATCTCAGGTAAACGATCATTTTTCATCTCAGCTGACGAAACTACGAGTACAAGTCGATTTCGCTTAAGCAGACTCGGTCATGACTCTGAAGTTTGCAACGTTGAGATTCAACGAAAAACATTTTTTGCATTGATTATTTATTGAATTTTGAAAATCGTGGCAATTTTTTGCGTCGATTGAGTTTTTTGGTCGCCGGAGAGAATCGTTTTATTGGCCGGACCAAATATTCAATAATAATTATTGGCTCTGCTGAAGAAATAACAGAATTTCGTTGCATTCCAACGATGCAAACTTCACGATCATGACTTGGTCACGTACCAAAGTTTTCTCTATGACAGTAAACAAAAAAATGGTAAATTTCGCGTGTAATTACTAAATCATTGAAAATGAATTTTCCGAAAGGACAGGCGGCGGTGTGAATTATTTTCAACCGCAGAATCGCGAAGAAAAAATCGCATCTCCGCGGAATGCCCGACAGTCTTTGTGGTGTGCATTTTTTTTCTGCCAACTATCGTAACCAACTAAAGTTATTTACACTCTGGAGATAATTTACGCGATGAGAGACAGTAACGAAAAAAAAATTTCGACCAAAATGATATTCGGGGAAATGAGCTCATCGTGTCTTTGTGAAATCTCAGCGTGGGTATGCAGGGGTTTCGTCATACAAATATATATATATATATGCACACGCAGACAGAAGGTTTGGATGGCTAAATAATGGGATGGAAATTTTGCTGCTGCAAAATAATTAAGGCTCTCGCTGTGCCTCGTACACTGGAAACATCTTTCGCGTACCCGAGACATGTAAATTAGCCTCGAATTATTTAACTAACGAAAGGACGTAAGTTAACAAAGTGTGCGACAGTTAGGTCGCGTACGACTCGCTGCACGTACAAATACGTGTACATATTTCTCCATCAGCAAGAGCTTTGCGTAAACTGCAGCAATCTCAACTTATTCTGAATCACACCCAAGTACTGGAATAAGTGAGAATAGACAAGAATTATAAGCCAGTGTAGCACGTGAGGTGAATAACGTTCTAACTCAATTTGTTGTACCATATTCCAGTTGCTTTAGGTCTCGAAGACACAAGTTAATCGGGCATGTCACTTCCGTGAAAAAAAATCTGAAGATCGCATCGTTGGAATGCAACGAAAATCTTTAATATTTTTTGAAAAAATAATTATTCGAATGCAAAATTTAATGAAGATGATAAAATGATCGATTTTTAGAACCCAAAAAGCATATGGGCTCGAAAATTCTTAATTTAATTGAAAATTGAACGAATTGTTAATAAAATCTAATATTTTTCGTCGCATTTCAACGTTGCAAACTTCAGAATCATGAAAAAAAAATACAGAAAATAGTTCGTAATCTTTCATGATCCTTCAGCCTCGCACAGATATTTTTTGCCCAATATTCAGCGGTGAGGAGTGATGAGAAACCCAGCAATGTTGATTTTTTGTTGAATTATGAGGATATCTTTGAAAACAAAATTGTTGGATAAAAAATTCTAAATCGTCTATAAAAGTCTTTCACTCGATATCCCACGATTTTTCCATAGCACGAGAAAACTTTTCGATTTTCATGGAAATTATTGAGTAGCGGAAAAATATCTCTGAATTCTGAAGTTTGCATCGTTGGAATGCAACGAAATTATTTTTTATATTTGGCAAAAATAATTCATTAAATGGAGAATTTAATTACGATGATAAAATGATCGATTTTTGCCACCCGAAGACATATCGGCTCGGAAAATGTGGATGACATTGAAAATTGAACGAATCAACAATGAAATAAAATATTTTTCGTTGCATTTCAACGTTGCAAACTTCAGCATACACGTTTACCGGACGTAACAGGTTGGAACGTTTGTATAAAAATTTTAATCTATATTTTTTTCTTCATGCTAATCAAGCGCTCTCGAGTTGAGCGTGTATGCACTTTCCCTTTTCTTCTCGCGCTCAAGGGCCTTGGCGAAACTGAAAAAAAAACTTTCTCCATATGCACGTGAGTCGCGACTCGAAAGCTGCACTTATATCTCTCTCGTTGCTCGCTTGCAACGGTCGGTCGACTGAGATCTACGAATCAGAGCGGATTTTTCTTTACCAAGTGCTCGCACGAAAAGTGCATCATCCAAAAGTATCAAAAGCTCGTACGAAACCCTCGAAGCTATCGTATGGACATGGAATCAGAGAAAAAGTGTTTGCGTTTGTGTGAGTGGGAAAGAGAGAGAAAGAAACGCAGAAACGGGCGAGGGAAAAAGCATAAAAGGAAAATGAAGATAACCAGAAAGACAGAAAGAAAGCGAGAGAGGTAGGGCGGCACGGGGGGGGGGGGGGGGAGAGAGCAAGAGAGCCTGTAGGTCAGTTACTGTTACTGTAACTGTTACCCTCGAACCCATTACCGGTTATCCGCGAGCCCGAGCAACGGTCGCGAATAGCATTCCCGAGTTCCCGTGTCTCGTCTCGTCGCGACGAGATCTCTAACACAGAGTCCCCTCGTATTCTTTTACTTTTGACATGCAGCAGCCCCTTTCCCGCTGCTATATCAACGTTGATTCCTCACCATTTCCGATCTCCCAGCTACTTTATCAATATTCCAGTTCTTCTCGCCGGAAAGCCAGAAAAGCACTAATGTCGTGATGGAAAACGTTTCGAATATTGATAACTCTGAAGTTTGCATCGTTGGAATGCCACGAATTCTTTTTTATGTTTGGCAAAAGTAATTGTTCAAGTGCAGAATGTAATTACGATGATAAAATAATCGATTTTCGCCTCCCGAAAGGCATATTGGGTCGAAAAATTAGGATGACATTGAAAATTGAACGAATCATTTATAAAATCAAATATGTTTCGTTGCATTGCAACGTTGCAAACTTCAGCATCATCGAATATTGATGAAATTTTATCATTTTCTCTGTATCACAGTTGAAAAATAAACGGCACAAAAACTCGACGGTTCACGAGCCGAGAGTATCGAAAAAAGTGTGATATTGAGAATAAAGATGCCGAAGCCATGAAAAGTTGATCGAATAATGTGAAGAAACATAGCGCGAAAGGGATTCGAGAGAGAGAGAGAGAAAGGGAAGCGACGTAAGTTTTGGTGCAGCAAGAGTGAGAAAAATAAAATTAGCAAGTAGTTGTCGGTTAGCGCAGCGATTCGCGTGAATCGTGTCGGTCGATATATAAAAGTAACGAGCGTGTCGGAGTTTATTTCGTCGGGGAAAAGGCGATGAGATGGGGAAGAGGGATATCGCGTCAGTCGGAGTCTTTGATCCATTGGTCGGTATTAGAATTAGAGCCCAGAGAAGTGGAAGAGCAGGCTACTAGAGAAAAGTGCGCGAGGATGATGGGGGGGAACACACGGAAAAAAAGAAGAAGAAGAAGAAGAAGAAGAGAAAGAAGGGTCCGGTAATGAGAGCCGAAAATCTGCACCGTAATCTCGTCCAGCACGTCTGGGAGAGTGTCTACCTTGGATGATATTTTTCAAGTCTTTTTTCTCCGTTAAATATTCGTTTTAGACACGTAGCGTTTTATAGATCGTTCGTAAGGTTTTGTCGGCTTATAAATATTCGGATCAGCAAAGCTCGTTCGTGCTGTGGTAGCCCGCAGGACTTTTCTACCTCAATCTACCTCGAAACACTAAATATAGTCTCGTTTTTCAACCGCGCAGCCTAATTGTATTGCCCGAAGAGAGACAAATAATATAAAAACAAACAATAATTAAATAATCCATTTCATAGTCAATGAAGCTAAGTCGATCCCGACTTAATTACGAGAGGTCAACGAACTTGGCATCATTTGCTACCGCCTAAGATATCGCGGAATGAGCGAAAGGAGAGAGCGAGACGAAAGGCACAGAGAGTAGAAAGCAAAAGAGCACGGAAAAATGACGCTGAAGTTTGCATCGTTGGAATGCAACGAAATTTTTTTTTTTTCTGTGGCGAAGCTCATTATTTAAATGCAGAATGTAATAATTAACACATTAAAAACATCGATTTTTCCGACCCAAAACGTTTATGGGCCCGAAAAATTTGGACAATTTTTAAAATTGAACAAATCATTGATGAAAAGAAATATTTTTCGTTGAATTCCAACGTTGCGAACTTCAGCTCCATACGGAAAGAGTATATGGCGTATAGTTCGGTACCGTAGTCAATTTCTAAACGACATTACCCGTTACCCTGAACTCTGCCAGGTCTCTCAAGAGAGAATAGATAATAATATATTCGCTCTCGGTCCTCTTGCGGGAGGTTCTTCCTAAGGATTACTAAGATAACACGACCGAACGATAAAACAAGCAAAAAAGAGTCATCTAACTGAAGGTGGAAAGGAGAAAAAGATTGACAAAGACAAAGAGAGAATGAGAGACGCAAAGATCATCTATTGCAGCCTTAGCTCCGGTGCAGTTGCAGTTTGCCGTTGATGATGATGCTTCGACCTTCGTCTCGTTGTTCGCCAGTGATCGTCACGACGCGACGTCGTCGACATCCAAGTGTATTACTCCCATCGGAGCTATATATAACTATATATATTCGGATCGTTGGAACGTACGCTTCTTTCGCACGTGCACAACTCTGATGCACCATCCTCACATCCAACAATGAATTCTCGGTGGCCCCGGCTATATATACCTCCATGTACAGACGCTCAGATTCAAGTGTTCGGTACGTGCACTTGGCCGACGAGAATCTCTGCATAGGCTCATCGCTAACAGAAAGTCCGTATCGACACTGAACGACACGCTCAAACCTCCGCGTTTACGACCTTTCGTTCGTCAACAGTTGCATATACAGACTCGGAAGAGGCAAAAGTTGGACTCGCAAGATCCGTGATCGAACTTGGCGCAAGTGCGAGAGTGAGGGGCGCAAACGTACTGTATATATTGGTATGCAAAACTGATGGGTCACGACGTCGATGAGGAACGACGCCAGACTCCGATGCCAGAAGAGCCAAGTAAAATTAACTCCCATGGACGAGAATACAATGGAATTACGTGTTTTCAAATACTTTTCCAAACACCGTCTAACAATGTGTTCGATTGTTTTTCAAACTCATTTCAAATCGTTTGAAATCCATTCCAAACGCCTTTTTTTAGACAAAATGCTTGAATTAGCTCCATCAAGAAAATACGTTTCCGAGCTTTATTATTGCCCCGAATTTCCTCAAATACACATTCCATTGCGAACAAAATAAAGTCAGAAGCATCTTCTCGTCATCGATTTATGTTAGCCCGCGAAAAATCCATTACATCGATGTATTTAAACATTTTTTTTTCACAACCATGAGTCGTTTTCGAATAAAAACGAGTCACTTTCGTTTCAGTTCGCACGGAAAGAAAGAAACAATTTAAAATACAGTTGTACACGGTTTACATTGGACTCGAAGCCATTGAAAAGCAATATTTACTGAAAAATAGGGCCCGAATTGGCTCAAATTACAGTGTAGTCCAAAGTAAATTTTAACAGTTTAACACTGTTGAACACACGTTTGTGTGTATGTGTGTTGGTGATAACGTCACCAACTGTGGAAAGAATAGTGAGAATACCATGCCACACTGTAAAATTGAATGAATCGCTCTGTAGTCATTACTGTAAAACTGTAACTATTGCAGCTGCGTACAGTATGAAAATCGGTGATTTCATGTAATTTTGACAGTTGAACACTTTTACTGGAAACATTGATGAATTTACTGTAACGAACTGTAAACGATCCAGTGAAACTGTTAAAATCTCAGTTCGTACAGGAAAATTCTCTGTTCGACGGTAAAATAAAGTGGGTAACCTGTTGTTTAAGCAGTTTATATTGCGATTTTTACTGTTTCTTTTTTTTCATGCGAGATCTCATTAAAAATCATGAGAATGATAATGCATTTTATACGTTGGTCGAAAGTGTGGTAATAAGATTGAGTTTTGAGCGAGGGTGAATATCGAACGATATTATGTGTTATGTTAATATAAATTTATCAAGAGACGCGGTAGCAGCATTTATATACAAAACCTCGCGGGTTATGCTTCGGTCTCTACCGTTATGAAGCGATATATATATGTGAATGTATATACAGCGGACTACGGAATTGATATCGAAAAGTTGGGATACAAAGCGGTTAGGCGAGCGAGAGAGGGCCGGGGGGGTGTGCTGGAATTTATGAAATTTCGCGTCCGTGTGCTGGTTGATAGCGGCAGCATTACTGGTACGGCCGGCCTATATAGAAAACGAGAGTCAACCGAGAGATTTACGATATCGATAAACACGTCGAAGAGCCCTAAGTTATAGGCGGTTATAATCTGAGGGAGTTTTTTTTTTCTTATACTCCCTTTTTTACTTGGGATAATCGAACACAATGTTATAACGATTTCACCGCGGCCGTTCGGCCCGCATATTGTCCGCACCGCGATCTATATAATGTACAAAACGTATATAAAGTTTCATTGGCGGGAGCGCGACGTGTTTGCTTTATTCTCTCTATCGACGAGAATTTGTCGCGGCTGGCAAATTTATATTCAAAATTATAAGGAAGCAACAATCCGCGCAAACTTGGCGCGCAGTAAGTATATGCGTCGTGCGCGACGATAAATCGCACGTTATCAAGCTGTTTAATCGGAATTTGTATTGGCAATTTGTGCTTTGAAGGCAACAAAGTTAACGACGCACAACTTCATTCGCATCAAGGAATAGGATGAACGGATAAGTGTACCGAATTATTTTGTTCACGCGCTCGAAGAATAATCGACACGAAATTCAATCAATCGTTCGTGCCTGCCATGGTTCCTTGCAATGAATTCGACCCCCTGCGCGAGGAAAGGCCTAGAGTAAGAAATTGAGGGATCCACACGGTAGCAGAAACGGGAGGCTCGGAGGCGGAGGAACGAATTGAGATCGAAGAGAGGCGAATTGCAAATTAGAGAAGAAAAAAAGAATTTTTGAAAAAGATCAGACGCGGTTGAGAATTAACTGATACGAGGGTGTGTTTCGTATTGATTGGTGAGAAAGAGTTTGGTAGTTTGTGCGAGAACTTGGTGCATTTTTTCTCCATGATAAATATGCATCGGTTGAAAAGTGTTTAGCTATATAGAGGGTACAAGAGCGTGTGGCAAACAAAACAGCAACGGGAGCTGCGGAGACGAGCATCACTACCACACCAAACAGCGTCTCGGGTGGTCGCTTTGGTTTCGCCGGGGCAAACGTACCGAGAGGAACGAAAGAACGAACGAGCGAACGAGACGGGACCCAACATGCCCGGGGTGCATACCCTTCACGGCATCTCCCGATCTCTCTCCTCGTCGTCTGTTAAGGTCCCTTTTCCCCGCCCGCTCCCCCCGCTCTGATATAGTGATGGGTTCTGTTCTGACCCTGTAATTATAAGGGACCGGTTTCCATCTCTCACACAGAAACCTGTTCACTCTCGCGTACATGTTAACTGTACAGAGCGTCTCAAAAGTTGAGCCCAAAAATACAACCCAAGACCCATGTTCTCTTGCATTTCCTGGAGAATGCTCCGCAAAGATTTCTTCCCTGTTCGGAACATTGCAATGCACCAATTTTCACAGCTCCCGTGTCATTTTTGACGATGCTGAAGTTTGCATCGTTGCAATGCAACGAAATTCGTTTTTTCCTTGAGCAGATATTTTGTTAAGACAATAAAACGATTTTTTTACCCCCCAAAAACGAAATCAGCACGAAAATTGTTATGGTTTTTGTAATTGAAATGAACATTCAATGGAAAAACGTATTTTTCGTTGCACCTCAACGTTGCAAACTTCAGTGCCATAATTTTTGTGACATCCTGTATAAACCCAAATAGTTATTTCAGTGAGTGCGAATAATTTGGAAGATTCATATGACGACCCTCTGTTGAGGCACGACGTGAGGCTAATTCTCGATTGCGCGATAGAACGTGAAACAATATTCTCCGGTAGTTGCCAAACGAACATGTAACATTCGACTTTTGTTGTTCTAATTGATCAGAGTTGGCGGTGTATAATGTGGGTGGATTAATAATGCGGCGTACGTTGTAATTAGTATAGTTCGTAAAGGACTCGTCTGCAGAATCGTTGAGCCAAGTGCCCTTCGGCTCTCTTCAACTATATGCACAGGACGACCGAGGGTGGAAGACACAGAGGAAACGAGGGCTTGATTTGGACCATCACCCCCCCATGCATGTGTGCAACGTGTCTTCACGTATGAATGTGTACATGCTCGACTTTGCATGCACGCTGTGCTCTTCTCTCTCCCAGATGCCCTCGATCTATTTCTTTTTTCTCATTCGCGTTGTATATCCGTGACCAGACGTGAACCCCTGCATTGCCTTGGGGCAGAGGGAGGGAAGAGTGGAGCGTGCCGACAACAGAGAGAACAGTTTGACAAGTAGAAATGAAAAATAAATTCGATCCTGTCAATACACTCGAACGGGCATCGACGCGCGCTGACAACGAGAAACGAAGCGATACATAAATATTGAGAAAAAAAACAACAAAAAAGAACAAAACCTTCGCCTCGAGGAAAACTTTTTCCGAATATCCCTGAAAGAGAACATTTTACTCGCGTAATCAAGCTGCTCATTTTTTTATGACTTTTTTTTGTACATTTTCCCTGAACGGATGAAATTTTGCAGGTTTCTCGAACTCTCGGAACATGAAGCAACAGGGAGGGATATAAATTTGCTGAATGTAAATATTTGTCGAGTACCGATACGTTTAAAAGCAGAGCATCAAAAGCAACTTGTGGAGTTGTTATCATTGCTGCAAATCGAGGGCGATACCGCAGCAGAGATCTCGAAATGGGCGCATAAGCGATCGAAGAAGAGATGTACGGTTTACGATACGAGGTGTAATAGACAACACGAGTACACATCTACACATATGCTATTTGTATCTATTGCGTGTAACGTGTGTGTCTGTGTTATAAATCGATTGTGCAGCACACGTGATCAGGCCGGAGACCTGACGGGGGTTGCGATCGAATCTGTTATATACACATGTATACACAATGATCCAAGTCCCGAATGGGCGGGTTCTGGAGATCAGAATTTTCTTATTATTAACTCCCCCTGTGTAAATAGCAATGAGAAACGTGTGGAGCACAGTATCGGCACACATTTTCCTTCTATCACTGAGAAACCGAAGAAAGAGAGACCGAGCGGGAAGTCTTTCAAATTTGACATAAAAATTCTAAATAATTGGAAACGTTTAATCAATTATTCACAAAATAATAATCCTGAAGTTTCCATCGTTGGAATGCAACGAAATTCTGTTATTTCTACAGCAGAGCCAATAATTATTATTGGATATTTGGTCCGGCCAATAAAACGATTTTCTCTTGCGAACAAAAAACTCAATCGACTCAAAAAATTGCGACGATTTAAAAAATTCAATAAATAATCAATAGAAAAAATGTTTTTTGTTACATCTCAACGTTACAAACTTCGGAGTCATGACAAAACAAACTGATAGCATGTCGTGGTGTTCTATCGGGAATTTCTTTCTCTCAGTTGACTGGAGATTTTCTCGTATTTTCATATTCAATGATTTTCCATCACAATAATTCATGAGCAGATTGAAAATATCGCACAACGCGAGGACTATGTTTTCCCATCTCCCTGTTCGACGTTCACTGTGGATATGCTTAATCGTTGCACTCGGTTATGAAACGTGCCAAACATGCCGTTCGTTACTTGCGAGGCTATATTTATTTGCGTATACAAGTTGAAAGGAGTATAATTTTTTTCCATTACCGTAACTCAAATAGTCTTCGTTTTTTGATGAAAATTTCCAAGCGAAATATCAAATTCTCACACCGGCAAACTCGATGCAGTGAAAAAAGTATTCGATAAATTGCCACGAATGATGAAATTGTTTTTTTTCCTCTCCTTCTAAAAACCAGACCATCGCATCGACTATATAGTTACGTAAAACGTCCATATATAAATAAACTTTTATTCTATGCATAAATATAGCGAAACAGCCTGAAAAATCTACCAAATCACCAAAATTAAGAGAATTGATTTTTTCATTTGCTCATTTTTGACTAAATTTTTTATACTCGCCTCGTTTTCGAATATTTTGGTTTTCGGGAGGCTTCGCAAGTTAACGATTTTTGACCTTCTTATACGTGAAAAGATTCGACAGTTACAATTTAGCCCGCGTAAGCAAAAACGCCGGTGAATTGAAAAACTTATTTGCAAAATGGCACGTTATCCGATGAAATTTCAACAAAACGATAAATTAATGAGTCATTCGATCGAAACAACTGGCTTATTTCTTATTTCTGATGAATAAAGACAAGGCTCAGATATGTGTGAGGGAAGGCTCCTCAAATCCGGAAGAAAATCAAGTCCACCAAGAATGTGAAATGCAGTTTATGAGAGAAGGATTAAAATAGTGATATAAAATTGAGTATGTAATAACTAAATTCCTTCCAACACATTTAACCCCCTACCGAGAGTGTTCAAATTACTTTTATAGGTGCATCTATCTTTCTCTCTCTTTCCCTCAAGCGCGATGGCTGTCTTAGACCGCGATAGAGCTAATTCCTATGACTACGGGAGGTAGGAAATTGGAATATTCTCCAGAAGGTTCCGAGGTTAAAGGCAAAATAAAAATTGATTCGAAACACCGGATGAAAGGGAGTAGAAAAAAAGATTCGGTGATAAAAAGTTATTTCATTGCGTCATGTTAAACCAAATAGTCGTAATTCTTATTATTTTTGTTCTTGTTGATATTTTTCTTAATTTTTCGTACGTCTAAATGTCTATCGTGAAATATGACGATCCTTTGGCCACGACGGCCAATAATTATTTCGGACCTTGGCTCGTGACGCCGGGTATCTGGTCCGAGATATGCGTGACTGCGAGCTGTTTCGATAGAGCTACAAGTAGTAATGACTCGTTCTGAGGAGACGGCCTGATAAAGTCTGAAATCGCCGTCACTCTCACTAATTCGCTTCCTTGCTTTTTATCTTCCTGAATCCCCGCGTTCTGAGTAATGTAAAAGTCTTAATAGCAAGAGTCTTTTCGCACCCGCGTCGAAAGGTACGGAGAGATGAGAGAGTTCGAGGAAAATAAGGAAGAAAAAGTTACAGCGTGCAGAAATGGTGAAGCTCTTTGCAACGAAGCTAGCCAGGGGCATTAAAAGTTTAGCGTCTCTCGCAATCAACCCAACAACAAATATTAAAGCTTTTTGACAAAATGCAATTATGAATTTATAATTATCATTGAAAAATAATAATAAAGAGTTCAACGTTGTCGCAAATATTTCAATATTTACGATCGAGCATGTGAAAATCATTTCGAAAAATATTTCCATTACTTTTTAAAATACAAATCTACAAATAATGGCAAAGCACGATAACAAATGACTCTGAAGTTTGCAACGTTGAGATGCAACAAAAATCATTTTTTCTGCCGATTATTTGTCAAATTTTGGAAATCATGGCAATTTTTCCAGTCGATTAAGTTTTTTGGTCCTAAGAGACAATTCGTTTATTGGCCGGACTGAATGTTGAATAATAATTACGAGCTCTGCTGAAGAAATAACAAAATTTCGTTGACTGAATATTGAATAATAATTACGAGCTCTACTGAAGAAATAACAAAATTTCGTTGCGTTCCAACGATGGAAACTTCAGGATCATCGATAACAATGATGGTGATGACTCTGAAGTTTGCAACGTTGAGATTTAACGAAAAACATTTTTTCTATTGATTATTTATTGAATTTTGAAAATCGTGGCAATTTTTTGAGTCGAGTGAGTTTTTTGGTCGCAAGAGAGAATCGTTTTATTGGCCGGACTAAATATTCAATAATAATTACTGGCTCTGCTGTAGAAATGATAGAATTTCGTTGCATTCCAACGATGGAAACTTCATATGATGGTGTGTGATTCGGTCATTATTACAATTCCTTATAATTTTGTCCTCGTCGATGAAAAAAAAGGTGCATAAACGTAATTTTCAGGTTAATTCAACGTCAACTTGTAGGAGCTCGACGAGTCACGCCTTCTTCTCCCTAATTTGTCAAGAATGAGTACAAAAAAGTGGTAACAAGGACGATAACATTCCGCATTAAAACCGGATAAGCAGTAACAAAGTTGCTTATTGCTCAAATTTCGAGAAACCATAAGAGAAAATGACAAAAAGTGTGACTGGTCTGAATGTAAGAAAGAAACGTCATTGGACGTTTAATCAGGAATAATGAAGACGGAGAAAGACAGAAGAAGAGAGGAACGAATTAAAACGAGAGAGAAAGATGCGTGACTGTGGGCCATTGCAGTGAACCGTTAAGTAGTAATGCCCAGCAGCAGATCAGACACTTTGAGATACCTGCTCGCCTCTTCTTAACAGTCCTTCGCTTTAATGATCCTCGACGGGAACCCTCAAGAGTTACGATAACGTGATCTCAGAGACTTCATACATATGTGTATCGATATCGTAGTGTACTTTGTGTGTGTGTATATAATCGGATGTTTGCCGAGTATTGTGAGTGCAGTGTGGACGGAGAAAGGCGTCGTAACATGGAGTATAGCTAATCGGATGGCGGGAAACGAGACCGGTAGGTCCCAGTGCATGAACACAGAACACCATCGTACTATATCGAGTCCCTATCAATATATATGTGCGTCTTCATACATACATAATACGCGTATATACGTATATCCATGCGATATAGGAAGAATAGTATATCGAGTGCGAAGTGTAAAGTGTACGGACAGCAAACGCCAATGCCGGTTGGAATGTGGAGAGACTTAAACAACGTATACAACGCATATATCTCATTTATATACACACAGTCGTATTTTACGACATTGGTACAGAGACAATGGCAAAGTCCGTCGATAGCATACGATTGTGCGGAGAGCATGACGATTCGTTGGTACACGAGGGATTCCACGGGGGATTAACCGACTTTTTATAATCATCTTCGTAATCTCGTTGACGATCTACAACTAAATGATTTTTCTTGATTAACTTGAAAATGGGCGAATAAGAAATAAGGACGACAATTGTTTTTATTGTTTAGTTAAAAATTTGACAGACACCAAAACCTTTTTTAATTGAGTCTAAAAATCACGTAGATTTTTCGTCTAGGGAATTTTGTTTTAATCAAAAAGATTGCAAATTGAAAATTCGATGATGCAAAAGTTACATTGACGTGGAATTGCCTGTACATGGGAATATCTATGTGCATTGTAGCCTTTTTTGTTTTGGTCGACACACGAGACGCGAGATACAATTGCGAAGCACGACACAATGCAAACGAGCCACGGACTTATGCTCTAGTCGTGCCTATATTATAGTCTGAAGCCTCTTGTCGACGCACTCACGACTCCATGTGTCCGATGACTCTTCTTCAGGTGTGTGTATATACAAGTATATAGATATAAAGACACATGAATTGTACAGGGATGTAACAAACGATGTATCTGTCTCCGTTCAGGGAGGTCGTTTACGAGGCTCCACGAGTTGCATCCCCCTTTGAGAGGCCGAGGACAACAGGAAATTGTCGTGAGACAATCTTATTTCATTTTGGAATTGCGAACTGCTCGTCGAGTCTTTATAACCGAACGCAGCAGGCCACGGATCAGGGAGCACGAGCTTCTTAATAGCGACAGCGAAATAAATTATGAAATGAAATAATTGTAGGAATGTCGCGCCATTTTTTTTTATTTCAAATTTTCGTTTGAAACGCGAAAATCGAGAAAAAACACAGCACGAGCAATTTTTTCGTTAGAGTGAACGCGAAATCGTCGTCAGATTTTCTTCCTCGATGAAGATCCGATTGAGAGGTTTTTAGCCTACGGAAAGTTTTTGAAAATCAGCTCGGATGAGCGATAAGGAATAAGGAGAAAATTATCGAGTCGTAAATACCGAAACTCTATCCGAGGATGTAATCGAAGTTTCGGGTCACCAGTCTCTAATAAGCCGTAGAGTCTCCGTCGTAGCGAATTGCGCCGAAGGGTTGAATGGAAAAGAAAAAAAAACACACAGAACGAAGAAAGCCTTCAGTGCCGGGAACCCGTCGCGCGCATCTCTCGGTTACGCTCCGGCGACTTTCTCATCGTCGTTTAGCTAAGTTAAAACGGACCTTAAGGACCACTGTGAGACGACAAGAATAAAACAAGTCCAGCACGCGGTTAGTATCGGACGAGTTGAGACAGCGAGAAAGATAAACGGAAGAGAAAAAAATGAGAAAATTAAACGAAAGGAGAGAGAAACTGTTTCCCTCGATATCGACAACTTTCCCAGGCTCTATCGTTACTAAACTATCGCAGCCGATAGATTATTCTCTATCTCTCTCTCTCTCTCGCCCTCCCTCTCTCCTCTTCCACTGATAATATTGTGAACGGAGCATGGAGCGAAAAATCGCTGACTCACGAGATAAACAGCAATAATCGTAAGCCAAAGTTCGATGACCTATTTGTTTGAATTCCTTCATGATATTAATTAGTCATTACAAAAGAGGATAAATCATTGGTAAAAAATAGCGAAAGATTCATATTTTTTATGATCCTGAAGTTTGCATCGTTGGAATGCAACGAAATTCTGTTATTGCTTCAGCAGAGCCAATAATTATTATTGAATATTTGGTCCGGCCAATAAAAAAGTTCTCTCTTGCGACCAAAAAACTCAAACGACTCAAAAAATTGCCACGATTTTCAAAATTCAATAAATAATCAAGAGATCAAATGTTTTTCGTTGAATCTCAACGTTGCAAACTTCAGAGTCATTATTTTTTCCCCCGGTACAGAAATAAAGCCAAAAAAACATGTTGAACGAAAATTCTAATCTTGCATGACCCGTAATTCCAAATTCTTCGGTGCTCGACGAATATAGTGATTGTAATGATGAAACTTGAGAGACAGCACGAATGAGAGAAAAAATGAAATATTACGGGCGTTAATTAATGATTCGATGTGATATGGTGCTCGAGGTCAAGCAAGGTCGCTGGGCATGATTTTCATCGGAGAATTCAGAATGAGACGGTTATCTTTTCTTGATCCCTCGCCTCTGTTACTTTCCCCAGCCCGGGCTGTCTCTCTTGTTCTCTTATTCTCATTATTTCTCTCTCTTTCGCTTCTTCTTCCTCATACGTGATTCACAAGTAGTGTTCCGTCTTCCCACAGGCGAAGCTTCGTACACTCGGTCGTCGTAGTTGGAACCAACTACGGGAACAACGACTAAAAGTACGACGACGAGTACACGCGAGAGACGCTCGAGGGAAGGTGAGAGAGCGAGAAGCTTTTGTCTCGAGATCAAAAGGACTTTGTACTGCGCAACGAGCCAGGCACACTGCAGAATATTCTCTACCCAAACGCCCTCTTTCGTGGTCCCCCTTCGCGCATCACTTGCCGCAAAAATTGTGGATGTATAGAGGAGAAGCTGAAGGATGAGGAGGACGCGATAAGGGCGAAATAGAGAGGAAGCGAGCAAGAGTAACCATGAAAAAAAGAAAATAAAGAAAGTACTCGAAGAGAGGCGAAGACAGAGCAAAATAAAGAACGTGTGAGGAGATCGAGAGGTCTCTCGGGTAGACTATACGTTGAAGAATTGTCGAGCAGCACGCGTCTCTCGTGCGTGCGTTTATATCGCGACGTGACGCGACGTCCTGCCAAAGGAAAGAGACAGAGCACAGAAATAGAAAGAACCAAGAGAGAAAACAGGTGTAAAAGGGAAGAAATGAAAAACCCCGACGACAAGAGCGTGCATGGAAAATGGAAGCGCTTGAGTAGAAAAGGGCTGTACAGGGAGGGATGAAGCTCTGGATGAAACTGTGAACGCTTTTCAGTAGCGCGAACACTATAAAAGAATTCACTTCCTATAATAGCTCGGGAAATTTTCAGTATCGTCTTAATAATCATATTGGCTGGAAAAGAAAAGAAAAAAAAAAGTTCTCATCATATCTTATGACTCTGAAGTTTGCATCGTTGGAATGCTACGAAATTCTTCTTTATTTTTGGCAAAAGTAATTATTCAAGTGCAGAATGTAATTACGATGATAAAATCATCGATTTTTGCCACCCGAAAGGCATATCGGCTCAAAAAATTTTGATGACATTGAAAATTGAACGAATCATCAATAAAATCAAATATTTTTCGTTGCAAACTTCAGCATCATCAGATCTTCATAGTGTCACAATTTCCTGCATCGATCCTAACGACTAAAGTAACAAAAATTAGAAAACAAAAATCTTCTGCATTGTGTAAAATTTGCGGCCTCCGAAATCCCCTCAACATCCATCATATTTCACAAAAATGTGCGGTAATGAGTTCGAAAAATGGACTCACCATAGATGAATAGCGATTTCGCCGACGTCCCGTTGCGTAGATTTCGATCCAAACTTCATCATCTTCTGTAACACGAATAAAAACAATCCGAGATGAATAAAAAAATAACAAAAACACAAGAATAAAAAGAATGAAGGAAAATTGCAATGAGAGTGACAGAGTAAATAGCGCTAAAATTGCATAATCTGGTAATTTAACCGAGAGCAAAAGGATCGCGTGAGTGATTGCAGAATTAAAATGGAAAGGGAGAGGCTGTGCGTTATTTTATCTCGTTCAGTTTCGGACCAATTGTCAATCTCTCAGTCGAGAGTTTTCAGGACGACGTTCTCGACATTCAATGATAATGAGAGGCGACGTCGATCGCGAGATCCTTTCCCTCGCTCCTTCATATATATGTGTGTACACAGAGACTGACACACGCGCACACATCAACATATTTCTTCCTCGTTTTCTCTTCTTGTGTGTTCCATCACCTCGTGGACGAGAGTCCACGCGAGAAAAAATAGAACTCAGCCCACGGAATTTCCCTTACCTCGATCTTGCCACTTCTCGTTCATTCTCTCAGTCATTTCTTCCTTTTCTACGAAGCGTATCTCGCTGTAAATGCTCGAGCAATGCAAGATCGTTGCTGCCACACCTACGTAACCTCTTTTGTGCCCTGAATTCGACCGGAAAATATTTTTGCCACGACGAGTCACGATATACTATTATGTTATATGTTGTTAATAAATATGCATCAATACAAGAGAAAATTTTCCCCTATATCCACGTCATCGTGTGATACCTACTAAAACGTTTTCCCAAAATGGGTAAACAGTAAATTCCCCACTTAATAAGAGACGCTGAATGAATCAACGAGAATTTTTTGACGATGTTGAAGTTTGCATCGTTGAAATGCATCGAAATTGTGTTTCATAATTGTTAGTCATTATTTGTTACGGACGGAAAACGATCGTCTCTCGAGACCCGAAATCTCAATCGACCCAAAAAATTGCCACGATTTTTAAAATTCAATAATTAATTAATAGAAACATTATTTTTCGTTGAATCTCAACGTTGCAAACTTCAGAGTCATATTTTTTTATTGAATCGAGATGAAAAAAACATCGAGGCGTTGAAAGGCATGCAGGATAGACAGGAAGTTTTGGAAGAGAAGAAGGGAACGGAAACAACGGAGAGTAAGGATCCTCGGACGTTGCTACAATTATAATAATAATAATGGTCGCGACTGTTTTATGCGCCTGAAGATATGAGTCGTTTTGGTGATTCTTTCAAAGCAATAATTTGCATTCTCCAATGGAGCTAGAGACAAAAGGAAAAAAAATGGAATCTGGTATTATTCCGGGAAACTGCAGAAATAAGCGTTTTCGAGAACAAACTGCATGCACATCTTTGGCTCGACGTAGATACCCCTTAAATTTAAAATCGTCTTTTATTTCTTCATTGCATTTTTGCCAGAGAAAAACTTGTTGTCCAGATCATTGTACTTTTCCAACCAAGGACGATCGTTACGCGCCCACGCCATATCGATTGCACGTAAAAAATTTGAGCTATTCATTTCGATATATAGTTTCATGAAAAATTGAAATTCTCCGATTTTGTATGGAAAACTGGACTGCGAATAAAAAATAGGAAGCATCTTTTTTCTAAAAATCGATCGGATCGTTTTTCCGATCTGGGCAGAAATGATTAATTTTACTTTTTCAATGTTTAATTTTCCGAAGTATTTTTGGAATCTCGAAAAAGTCGAAAATTTTCACAATTTCACGGCGTAGTCTTATTGTATCGGAAGTTGATCGGAAAAATTTATGTTTGTGTCGACATAATCAACATTCTGACAATAATGGCAAATTTATTTTGTCATGGTTGGAATATTTTCTATAACGAATCTCACAGGGGACCGAGTAGACAGTCGATACACGCACATATATTTATATCCGGTGTCACGTTCGTAAGAAGTCGAGAACGGAGCTCTTGAATTCGATAGCTCAGAGGGGGCGATGCATTTGCGAAAACACGCAAACACATTCACTGAGTCTCGGCCGGTGATAAAGTAAAATAGCGGCTTCAAAAGAAGGCGAGATAAAACGCGAGACGTCGTAAATACAACACAAATAGGAAGAGCGTCAGCCAAAGCAATGGAGAAGTTCTCATATGACACTCGGATAAAATCGCCGCATAGAGCCTGGAATGATAGATGCATATTTCTAATCCATGATTCATAATATAAGCAGCAGGACGATTAACTTTCGGGCTTCTCTCAACCTTATATTGCAGGGGGCACGACATCAAAGTGCTCCGAACAATATCGAATGTCTGTAAATATTTCACATACATATCGAAATATATCAAGGCTCAACGCTCTTAGAAATGAGATCGATTCGAATATTCATTCATTCCCGAATTGATAAACTTTTGAGTAACTTCACGAAAAAAGAAGTTGAACGTACCAGAATGCAACTTTGAAACACGTTTTGAAGTTTGCAACGTTGGAATGCAACGAACATTATTCGATTTTATTGATGATTCGTTCAATTTTCAATGTCATCCAAATTTTTCGAGCCAATATAATTTTCGGGTGGCAAAAATCGATTATTTTATCATCGTCGTTACGATCTGCACTTGAATTTGACTTTTGCCGAAAATAAAAAATAATTTCGTTGCATTCCAACGATGCAAACTTCAGAGTCATGATCTAAGGGACGTCAAATATTCTGATCAACTGCTAAGATTGTGTCTAAGAACAAAAGGCCAATTATGAATGTTAATAATCCAACAGATTGCAGTTTTTGTCAGTAAAAAGCAATCGACTGGGATTTCCATGGAAATAAATGATGAAAGTATTGAGATCAAAAGAAATAATTGCTACAAAAGTTCGTGAAACAAGGCAAGAAAAATTATTTGACGTGACCAGATCCTGGTTGAATGAATCAGACGTTTTTTTTCTGAGCAAAGTATATATAATTTTGACGGACTTGATCAACTAGATAATTACAAAATATATTAAAGAATTGGACGTGTAATTATGATGCTGAAGTTTGCATCGTTGGAATGCACCGAAATTCTGTTATTTCTTGAGCAGAGCCAATAATTATTATTGAATATTTCGTCTGGCCAATAAAACGATTCTCTCTTGCGACCAAAAAACTCAATCGACTCAAAAAATTGCCACGATTTTCAAAATTTAATAAATAATCAACAGAAAATTTTTTTTCGTTGAATCTCAACGTTGCAAACTTCAGAGTCATGTGTAATTTTTGCCACCTGCTTGGCAGTTCGATCGTATTTGGCACTGTTTAAATACACGACGAGTTCGCTGTTTAATAACATGTGTCGACGAATTTCTTCATTAATCATTTTTCGTTTACATGCGGCATGAATGAGCGGATAAATTTTTTTGGTAGATACTCAGCGTCGCTTACATCGTACGGAATATTGGTCCATCAAGGCCGATATTCGATGGTCGAAGTAGAACTCCCGGCCCTTTGTAACTAAGAAAAACTTGAAGATCTTCTTGAAGCAATAAAAGAACTCGCGGTACAGCCAAGAACTTGAGAATCCATTGGAAAAAAAAGAAGGAATTGCACCGAGAACGCGAGAATAATGTGCCAAACCGGGAGTCAGCAATATTACAGCGAAATGAGCATTTTCTGCAGAGGTGTGCACTTGACATTTGAAATGGGCAAAGGACGTGCCAGCTCACCTCTTGGCCTGGTCGTTTTTCGATGCATTTTTTTCGTCCAAACGCTAGCGGTGATATTGATGAAAATCGATCTTGAAATGCTCGATATTAGGAAGATTGCGACAGACCCGGAGCAGAGTGCGCCGCAGCCAAGACAAAAAGAAGGTCAAACAAAAAAAAAGTTGTATTTTTTCAACTGCATTTCATAAATGTCGATGCAGTAAATGAGATTGCATGGGAAGAAATCGTGTGTTTCGATACTATTAATTAATGTGTGTTGTTCTGCTGAAAATCACGAGATGTACGCAGGCGCGAAGGGAAAGAGGAAAATTGATAATTCTGAGATTGTTCCCAACACTTTCACCGAGACGAGAAGGTTCGGGTGAGCACGACACTTCACGTAACTCACAACAAACTTTGACGCGATGATTTCTTGTCTCGGCACTACTTACTAATTAGTGCACACCGCGGGAATTAAGATGGGAGACTCGGTGCGCACATACACACGCGCGTACCCACAGGGGACACGCCGCCGGGTTTCTCTCGAGGGAGAAAAAAATGTGAAGGAAAAAGTTATGAATTCCTCATATTTTGTGATTCCACTAAAAAGTTGCGAGTATTAAAATTCGTGAGAGACTCAAACGTGAAGAATATTTAATGAAAGGAAAGACACACGTTTTGGTGAAGGAGAAAGATCAAGAAAACTATGTGAAAAAAGAAACATTTCCTTCCGACATGAACAATTAAAATTAAGAGACTCCGTAACCCCTCATTAAATGTCATTGAACCATGAATCATTCGAAAATTAGAAGCAGAAGAAAAAATCAACGGGAAATAAATGTGAACGTGTTTCCAACGAACGGAAATCGATCTTAATAATACGGAACGCGCGCCAAAAGGCAGGAAAACCGTTTTCAAGACTAAATAAATCTTCACGTTTTATAAAATGTTGCTGAACTTCCGGTTCGAGCAAAAAATCCTAATGTCGTAGGAATCAGAGAACGAAAAGCATTAAATCGAATATATTGTGAGAAAATCTCTCATCCTCCCGAGCATTTCGTAATTCTGTACCAAAACACACGTGGTTCGCGTGTTGAACTATTTTATCCAATGAGAAGGAGAGTTGAAAAATTTCGGACGATTATTAATAACCAGCTGTGGGAAAATTATTTCTCCCAGTCACGAGATTAAAACAAAATGACGGTAACTGAAAATTTTGACGAAAAAGAAGATCAAAATGGTTGTCCGAGTACTTGGAACTATTTTTTTTTCTCAATGCCATTATTATCAACAAAAACGTATCGAAACCGAGTAAAATGCTTCGATGATTGAATGCTCTTTCTATTTTTTTATCCATGCATGAAATTTTCGTCTCTCAAAGCGTTTTTTTTGCTGTCCGTGTAAAACGAGTACTTGCTGCTCACATGCGGACGAACTAAGCAAAACGCTCGATCAAGTTTACGAAACGTCTCCCACGCAAGGTGCGTGTATGTGACATTCCTTGCACACATTTGTATCCGTTATCATACGCACGAGCATGCATAAAGTTATACACGCGAAGACGTTTGAGAAAACCGTTGAGGCCCACTCAAGAAGGGCAAACTGCGTGTGCCAGCTCCAATTACAATCAACACGCATAGCAATTTAGAGAGATCTCGCACAAAAGCTCGCGCAACAGATATTCATTAATTCTTATCTCCTGGTTCTCCTAATGGATTTTTTTTTATTGCTCATGGGTACATGAGCAACGAAACTTTTGGATAGTAAACGCGCTCCGGTCAGCTTGGGTTCGCAGTCACCGTGACGCGAGTCCAGCATTTACGGAATATCATAAAAAATTTATAAACGGAGCTTCTACGGTATGTGGACAGGTGAGCATTAAGAAAATAGTGAAATTGAATGAAGGCACATCATCGAGCATGAACGTTAATTAATTGCCTTATTCATTGAGCGGAAAATTCAATTACGACTTTGAAAATATTCGCCCAAAAAAAATGGTCGCATTTTTTTTCCAAATCTTCTTCTGTCGCATTCATGCAATCAGACCCGCGTCCTTACTATCAATAATAATATTTAATTACGGCCAGTTGTATTTTGAGTCGAACGCGACGTACGTCGTGTCATTCATATGACGGCGCGGTCGTAAAAGCCCACACATCGAGAACCTACGATTTGTCGTATACACGTGTATATGTATTTCAAGTACCGCCGCGTCACTCCGCGAGAACGTGTATAGCAAAATAAGCCTGCGTTGATCACCGAGGTACATAATCAACTAATTGCTTATTATTTATTCCAAGCCCTTTCATAAGAGGATCTAATCCGCAGTATATTAAAATAAACATACGAGGAAAACATGAATTCATACAAATAGATTATTCCATATGCAGCATATGAATAAATAATCCATGGGTATGTGTTTTGGTCTGTGTGTGTGCGTATGAGCGGAACTTTGATACAATATGGTATTTATCAATACGTCAAACCTTTCACCGCTCGACACCCATCGGCACCAACGATCCAGAAGCTTTAATGATTTTGTACAGAGAGATAGTTACGTGTCATTAACCCACGCGTGTCCGGCCTACAATGAAGCAGCAGCTTATACAGCAAACTTGCACGCACACACATAACTGTATGGTTGGTATGGCAAAAAAAGGAAATATGCGCACGTATAGCTGACTTAGTACTTTTTTAGTGCAATGTCCAGTTCAACAATCTTTCACGTACATACGCAATTCATTTGAGCCCCGCATATTTTCACAACTCTCGTGAGTACGTTTGTGTGTGAGAGTGTATAATTCTTCACAGCACCAAGAGTCACTGCACGCGCGTTCGGCGTTCTCGTCACCGCAAGCAATACACATGAATTATTGCTATAATATACAATGTGTGTGTGTGCGCAACGCACTGTGTGCAGATATAAACACAGCGCAGAACGTTAGAACTTTACCACTGCGGATATTATACTTTCTCCGTTTGCTCGCTTCTTTCTTTATCTTAATTCCTCTCACTCGCTCCCATTTTTCAATCTCCCGCGCCACGTACGCGTGCGTCATGCATTACAAATACAGCGCGAAGCCAAATGTTTATGATCCAGTTCAGTGAGTATGTGTCCAACGTTCATAGATTCAGCACGAATGGATCTGCACTTAATTAATTAATTATTAATTAATAATTAATTAATTATTTTCATAATTAATAATTTAATATAATAATTCAATAATTAATAATTTGATAATAATAATAACTAATTAATAATAAAATTGATAAGCATCAATTGAAAATATCATTTTTCATATATTTATCGACAATTGGAATAATTACCGAATTATATTAGCTTTTGAAGGTGTGCGCAAAAATATCCATGCTTTTTTCCATCAATACAAATAATTACGAAGGAATATAAAAATAAAGCTTAATCGGAGACTTTATAGGAATCTTTGAAAAATGGGTAACATGCATCGTGATGCACTGGGTCAACGAAGAAAGTGTACAGCGAACGCTAACTATGTATATAGCGCAGTAGAATGAGAAACTAAATGGGCCTAGTCCGGCCGTTTAGCGTTTGCTCACATAGCTGTTTTCCTACGGTACATTTAGTGGTAATGCGTACCCACGGTACTCTGATATACTGCTAGCAGTGCGAACAAGAGTGCCTGTGCGTGTTGCGTTCGCTGACAGTACAAAATATGATACAGTTATGCGGCAAAGAGTAAATTTACAATTAACGAAGGGAAATCCACTCCAGAGCTTTACACACTCGTGCTCGACGAAATTTTTCCGAAAGATCGTAAACCGTATGGAAAGTATTGGAAAGTAAAAAAAAACGAATAGGCAATAACTTGGGATTCCGATATAAAATTGAATGGACAATAAAAACGCAAATAGTTTCATACGATAATTTTTTTTTTGCATTTCAAAAACGCGGAGTCACAGAATCTCGAGGTTTTGCAATATTGCAAAAGATATTTTTTTCCCATCGCGATCGTGCAGGTGTTCGTGCGGAGATCTTAAATTCTTCAAGACTCTCGCAGACACTGCTCCTCCCTTACTGGCCATTTACCTGTGTATACACAGGTACGAGAACGAATATATTTACTACAATGTAAATATGGTAATTTATGCACATGTATCATGGTTTAGGTCGTAGTAAAATATGTGTGCGTGTGTGTGGCAGAAGGAGATCGATAATTGAGATTTATCGCGTGCCCACCGACGTTTACGTCGATCGTTCTCCCGCGCGCCTTCTTCATACAATCGCGAAATTGTTGAGTAAGCGAGACGACGAAGCATACACGCGCGGGACGGGTCTGCTGAAAATTCTCCCGATGATTACATGGACACGAGAATGTTATGAATTTTATAAGAGACGACCGAGGGTTCCCAGATTTTCTCTGAGGCTTCCAGCTGGCGAATTATTTAAGAAAGTTACGCAGAAAATCGAATTAATGGACAGAAAAATCGCAAACTTGGCAGAAAGTTAGATAGTGATGTAAAAATAACTCGTACCAATTTTTGTGAGCTGAGGTGGGTTTTTACGCGAAATATTTGTAAATATTTGACAAGCCTTGACAACCAATCTAACATGGCCTCTTATGGGAAGTCACGGAATAAGGCTGTACATTATTCTTCATATCTCCGTAATTGATGAATAGATTGAAATGAAAATTAAACATCAGAGAGATTAAATCCTCATAATCATTTACCACGCTTAAAAACGTTCAAAGGTGAAGTGTAACGGGAATGATGAAAATTATAAAAAGCACTTGCAGTGGATTTTATTTTTCGGCTCTCCCTAAAATATAGCAACGGCACGTATTCGAGGTTATATGTGCGCGAAATTTGAAATTTGACAGATATAACAAGTTAACGAAATGTGACATTGGAAGATCTGTTACTACTGAAGTCAAATTTAGTCAAATCTTTTTATGACTAGCTCGAAGTTGCAGTAGCTGAGTTGCGAAAACGCAGACACGTGAGGTAGAGAAAACATTGTACGATAAACGCGATTCGCGTTTCCACACATACTTCAATACACGTGAATAAAAATAGGGACCGCCTCGAGTTATTTGTCACGGGTCAATACATCGAAGTCTAATATACAGAGCACGATGTCCGAATTGTGTATTTTCGTCACTTCCTAAGTATAAACGTCTGATTCCTCTTTATTCGCGAGAGCTTATTTTTCCCGAAAATTCTGCAACGACGGATGAGCCTATAGGACGTCGGAGTAGCACGTGCCTTATCTTTTATTCTCCGTACGCAATTGGGAGAAAATGAAAAGAAGAATAGAGAGAACGAGGGAGAATACGAAAGAGAACAGTGGAGCGGATTAGGTTTTCTTTTCTTTATTCTCCACAACTTCGTCGGAAAAACACACACAAACACACGCAGTGTTCTATAATAGAGCTTCACGGAAACTCTCGCCAAAAGGGCAAATAGAAAGGGACGAGATATAAAAAAATACAAGAAGTGCATGAGCAAGAGAGACGAAGAGAAAGAGAGAGATTGAGAGAGTTGACTTATTTGCAGAGACAGTACGTGACAGGAATGTATAAATTACAAAATTTCCAACAATCACTCACGAAGTCTAGCCACTGACTTATCTCCGAACGGTCCTAGAATCTTTGAAAACTCCTGGAAAAAAACACCACGAGAATAACAATTTCAATTGGCGGTGGTTTAGTAATTAAATCTCGCATTAATTTCCAATGATTTTTTTTTGTTATCGGTCAAAAAGACGTCGCAAACGTTCGAATTTCCAAACATCAAAAATATTTGTTCTGATATGCTCAGAGCAAACAAAAACTTCCAAGTGACTTTGTCGAGATCGAAAAGTTGTCAAACATGTTCTCATTAATTAGATTACACTTCATTAACCTGCGGTGCGGTGTCGCTAGTGACTTTATTATGGGTCAAAATATGTGAAACAAATATTGCAGGAGGGATATTTTTATTATCTCAATTAGCGTTGAAATTAAAAGTGTCGATACGAATTAAATATATTTGTTCAAGCTAATAGAAGAAGTGATGAAAAAAAAAAAAAATGAGGAACTACTTCGCTTCGCACAAACATAATTACAATGTCGGAAGCGTTTAGGGATCGTTTGACGTGTTCGTTAAGCGCTTGGACAGCGCAATTTCATCAAAGCGTGTGCGTGTATAGTTTGTGAAATATGAATATCTGCATGAAAAAATCCACGCATTGGTTGCCGACCCGGCGAGTATACGAGGTAAAAAAAAAAAAGAAAAAAAAAAGTTAAACGAAAAAAAGACAATCGAAAGTCGAAAGCGAGAGTCGGCGAAGCGCTCACACGTTTCAAAGCGTGTGCATATATAAAAAGCTGCACACGCAGAGATTCCCGTTCGATTTTTCTTCGATCGGCGTATCGTGGGCGGCTCGAGTTGTCGAACAGCCGAGCGTGAAATAGTATACGGATAATCATGTGGATACAGATGGACACAAATGATAAACTTCGAAAGCGAGATGGAGAAAAAAAACGGCAAAAACGAAATTAACCAATACAAAAAGAAAAATCATCAAAGGAGGAGAAAAAACGTACGCAATCCAGCGTGGGATTCACTGTGACAGGATCGTATCTGTCGAGAGCCAAGCTCATTATAGATTTTCGAAGCAAGAGCTCTATCTACATATTTTAATACACTCGGGTGTATATGAAATGTGAAAAGTTGACGCACGAATTCGTGTTCTCAAACATACGATTGTAATTGTCAAATTAAAAAAAAAAGGAATAATTCAATAAATTACACAAACATTTATAACGAGAATGAAAAAATTCACAACCAAACAATAAAAAATGTGGAATATGGAAAAATATGTTTCTTCGAGTCAAATGGATGGTGTGAATGACTCTCAAGTTTGCATCGTTGGAATGCAACGAAATTCCTCTGAATCTTTGGCAAAAATAATCATTTACATGCAGAATGTAATCACGATGATAAAATAATCGAATTTCACCACCCAAAATGCATATCGGTTCGATATGCAAAATGATCGATCTTCGCCTCCCGAAAAGCATATTGGCTCGAAAAATTTGGATGACATTAAAAATTAAACGAATCATCAATAAAATGAAATATTTTTCGTTGCATTCCAACGTTGCAAACTTCAGCATTATTGGCGTGATGATTTTTTAATCACAACAAAGATTCATTTTTCCTTGTTAAAGTGTAAATTGAGTAAGATATTTATATCCTTATCGAAAAAAATCTAAGAATGCGTGGTGCGTGTGCAAAAGCTTCGACGATAATAAAAAGAGTTTAGATATTTGATGATCGTGCAGGATATTAACGCATCGTTAGCAAACTAATTAAAATTGATCGCATTTTCACGCGTTTCTAGAAAAGTTCCATAGGAATGAATTTAAAGTGCAGAAAAATAACTCTCGAGATAAAGTGGTCAGGGAAGGTTAACGATTTACACTTTTAATCTCGTTTACTGTATACAAGACCAGATGAAAAATCTTGCAGGCCCACCGGCGCACAAACAAGATATAAAGCCAATTATAATATCGAAGAAAATATCTTGGTGGTTGTAATGATTTTTACTTTGTCCATAAGTAAACAAAGGAATGCAACTTTCGCGTGAACGGTTTAACGCGAGACGCGCGTTAATTGAAGCTTCGTATACGAGCTCGTAAAGTAGACACACAGACACACGGTTGCGCACACGAGTGTGTGAGTCGTTGTAATTAGGATGTAACCGACGACGCGGGAGAGAGAGAAAAAGGGAGGGAAGCGGTGGAGGCGGATGGTGAGAGAGTGTTTAATGGCTCGAATCCAGAAAAAAAATGGTGAAAACTAATTCACGTTCGTTTCAGCAGAGTTCAAGAATAGTGAAAGAAAAAAACGAGAGAGAAAGAGGAAAACAGCTGAAACGTGAATTCGTTTCGCGAGAGACTCAAAGTCTCCGCACGCTGGCGCCAGAGAAATCTTTTTTAAATTTTTTATTATCATTCGATCGTAATGCGCATTAGTTGGCTCGAGAAAATATTCTTTCCACATTTATGGCAAATAGGGTCGAAGTAAATTTTAATCCACGAACAGTCCTCCATATATTTTTTTATCACAACGAGATATCCGAACGTCGCTATTTTATTGGCACATTAATCATCGATGCGGTTCTTTTTCCTCTGAGCATTGACCGAGCGTTGACATGTTCGATAATGAATTGTTTTCCAGAAATAGCCGTGTCATAGAAACTTTGATACGTCGCCTTTGCAATGATCGCATATATATCAACGAGATAATGATTCATTGGATCGAATTATATCGATAAAACGTCGCGCGAAACAATTTTGCAGTAATTATTAATATATCGTCATTTATAGATCGTTTATCAGGAATTTGGTTCAGATACGAGACAGAAAACGGAACATTTTATCGGTTAATCAACCGCAATGTACTTGTTGAATTTGAGCTGCTGATAATTAAATGGCAATTCTGATACTTGGCTTCTCGTCATCTCGTTTTCCCATGAAACGACGAGCCTTGTCGAGCGCAGTGAATTATTCAACGATACACGTAAAAAAAGAACGTCGTTATGACCAAACGGTTGCCAAGGGCTTGGAATAGATCGAGACAAAATTCCAATGCGGCAAATGTTTGCAAGTGAAAAAATCGTATCAATAATGTTTCATACACGAATCATTATGTTCTTCAATTACGTCGGAACGCGCAATGGTTACGTCGGTTCGAAGATCCTGGTAAAGGGAAACGATCGAGGCTAATAATCATCAAGGAGGATCAAAGGGGGCGAGAACACGGGGCAATTCTCGAGCGTAAGAGCATCATTTGCGCCGGAGCTCGCGCGAGACTGAGACAGCAGTTGTATCTCTATACGTCGATGCACATGAATATACTACACAGAGACGGATATATGTGCCAGAAGATATCTCAGAATCCACATGCAGACACTCGGGGGTTGCAATTATGACGTGGGGGAGCGCGTAATTGGAAGGGAGGTCAGAAAAGAGAGTGAGAGTGAGAACGAGAGAAGCTTTTGATATGGCGAGAAGGCGAGAGGGTGCACCGAGTTATCACCGCATTAGCCCAACGAGCGAGCTAACCAGTAATCATGTGATCTACGAGTATCCACTGTACGCATATCCCATTCATATGTAGAATCATGCTAAAGTTTGCAACCTTGGAATGCAACGAAAAATCTTTCATTTTATTGATGATTCGTTCAATTTTCAATTTCAATCTAATTTTTCGAAACGATATGCTTTTCGGGTGGCGAAATTCGATTATTTTATCATCGCCATTACATTCTGCATGTAAATCATTATTTTTGCCAAACATTCAAATGAATTTCGTTGCATTCCACGTTACACGCAGTGAATGTCTAAAAATTCGACACGATTTCAAGCATCATTTTAAACGAATGAAAACTTTCTTATCATCGAGTAAGTTTTCTATTCGTTTCTTTGGAAAGTCGAGAACTTTCACTCGAAATAATTTCAATGACTCTGAAGTTTGCAACGAAAAATATTTTTTGTGATACTTGCCTCGAAAGTGCGATTTTCGGTTGGCGTTTTCCGTGGCGAAAGTAGCCTATTTCTCAACGCTTGCTCTTTTGTCTTACTTTACCGCACTAGTGCGGTAATGTGGACTTTACCGCACGGTGAGAAGACTTTACCGCACTAGTGCGGACATTCATATGTCAGATAGCTTAACTGTCAGATGTCAGTCGATGTTTTTTGATCCTCAAATCGAACTTTCGAGGCAAGTATCACAAAAAATATTGTACGCAACATGTGCGAAAAACAACGAAGTACATCGCGCGTTTGCCGCATTCGCCTCGACTTATGATACATATTCGCACTCGTACGAGTGTGTTACGGCACTCGCCTTCGGCTCGTGCCGCAATTCACACTCGTACTCGTGCGAATATGTATCATAAGCCTTCGGCTCATGCGGCAACTTCACGCGCGATGTAATTCGTCGCTTTCCGCACTTGTTGCGTAAAATACTATTTTCTACTGATTTCTTATTGAATTTTGAAAATCATGGCAATTTTTGCATGTCGATTGAGTTTATTGATTGAGAGGATCGTTTATTGGCCGGAGCAAATATTGAATAATAATTATGGGCTCTGCTGAAGAAATAACATAATTTCGTTGCGTTGCAACGATCGAAACTCCTCACATTTCACATGAAAATTGTGCAAAATCTTCTCTCACTAACGATTCAAAAGCAAAACTTTGTTAGAGAAAAAGAAAACAATGATTCGATTTATAACAATTTTGAGCCTCAACGCCGTGGTTTTCTATAATCTTCAATTTTCCAATGCACCGATGAATGCACGTTCGATAATGAGCGGGGACAGAGCTTACACTGTGAAAATCCAGCAATGAAATTGCACAGAAATCTCAGAGGTAAATTCGCATGTATTTAAATAATTTAT
This sequence comes from Diadegma fenestrale, assembly GCA_037043255.1. NCBI lineage: Eukaryota > Metazoa > Arthropoda > Insecta > Hymenoptera > Ichneumonidae > Diadegma > Diadegma fenestrale. The sequence goes on along the minus strand of CM073309.1, from coordinate 12,448,000 downwards.
TCTCGGATTATAATTTATATAAATAGTCACTGAACGAGGGAGAAGAGATAGTGTGTATTTTTATACACAGGTACACAGAAGGTATAATACGTTGTTGCAAATCGAGAAATATCTGTACATGTAAAAATAAATTTATATACACATTTTGTATCTATTCATTTCCATACTTGTGTATAAAGGTAAGAGATACGTGTGTTGGGTAATTATTATAAATACGGTGATATAATCGCCGGGGAATAATCGCGAGGATGCATTGCAAGGAAAACGCGCGTGCCTCTCATCATGACACAGCGCGATATATGTAACGATACGTGTGTGTGTGTGTGTGTGCGTGTAAATACTATTAGTAGCATAGAAAATGTTTCTCGTATATGTATCGGAGAAAAATGTCGTTGGGTAAGGGAGCCCAGCCCGATAAGGTCATTTGTATCTCAAGCTGAATGCATTCGCTCGATCATCGAGTTGGAAATAAAAGGAGAAATAGAAAATAAGAGAAAGAGAGAGAGAGAGCGACAAATCCGATTAATCGCAACGAGTTACTTCTGACTGCGCGCAATGTCCGTTCTCTCACACTCCACTGCCACTTCGAGTAGAATCAACTGCAAAACCAATTCTCTATATCGATATATGTGGATATATCCAGTTGACTGGGAAGCCAAAAGGCGTAAGTGACAGGACCAAGTAAATAAAGTGACGAGAGTGTTACTGTTGTACTAATCTGAGATTCATTGACAATAATCAAGAAAATAAATTATTTTGCAACGAAAAATATTTGATTTTATTGATGATTCGTTCAATTTTCAATGTCATCCAAATTTTTCGAGCCGATATGCTTTTCGGGTGGCAAAAATCGATCATTTTATCATCGTAATTACATTCTGCACTTGAATAATTACTTTTGCCAACAATCAAAAATAATTTCGTTGCATTCCAACGATGCAAACTTCAGAGTCATTTATCATTGAGTTTTTCGCAATTTCTTGCTCTATTTTTATGGCTCCACTTATTTACATAATGGCCAAGATGGGACGTTCCGGGTTCGCAATGTTTCTTATTAAAATATGTTAACTGATGCCAAAGTTAAATGAAAAAAGAAACAAATTATTTTATGTTCCTTAGAATTCTTTGTCGCAATGACACGAGGCTTCGTAGCCCTGCTTGTGCACGTGCTACACGACTACGTTTCAATATTCGATTTTCCGTGGCTAGAGAGTGCCTCTCGCTAAATCGCTATCGATGCATTGAATTCGAAAGTAAAAACTATGTAGAACGATTCGTCTGCTTGTGTTAGACTGCACAGAATGTAAAGACACTCATCGATACGAAAGCGTCTCAAAAGAGAAATAAACAACACCATGAACTTGAAAAATATCCGCGACTTCCGATCGTCGTTTGCTGGCGAATATATCGCAAGTTAAACTTTGCCGCCGATGAGAAAATTGGATTAATTACAAGTTCGAAAATGTATTGAGGCGTTGATGAGGAAAAATAATGATGAAAAATAAATATTCACCGATCGAAAGGAAATTTGACAATAAAAGCGGAATCGGAATACTCCAAGAGTTGTTTTACGACGCGTTAATGAATTTATTTGCTCGTATGGATTAATTAAAATGAAAAAAGAAAATCAGAGTGACTACGAAATGTGTAAATCTCAGTAACTAAGTAGAGAAGGAATGGAAATGAGATTAATAAATGCTTCAAAGAGCGAACAAGTCTCGTAAATAATCGAGGGTTTGTATCTCTTGGTTCGTCTTCTGTAGCCCATGCAGCTTCATTAATGAGCTAATGAGTATTTCCCTCCCAACTTATGGTGAAATTATACGGTTTTTGCAAGAGCATCGTGTGTACCGAAGGGGATTTTAAGTAAATGGATTCAACACGTGTACTTTCGGGGTTTAAGCTATAAAAAAAAAAGGAATAAAGAGTGAAAGGTGAAAAGAGAGTCGCTCTTGAGTTTGGCGTCGACGGCGCGAGCGTCGAGAGCGAAATGGAATCCATGGGACTCGGAATCGTCCCTCTTGCTTTCTGCCTCGGCGCCTCTCTTTCGATCGCTAATTGATCGAACGTTCGTACATGCTCGTTAGCATGGGGCTGTAATTACGAAGGACGCACGCAAACGTTTTTTTCCATTTATGTATTAATCTATACATATATAGTGGAGAATGCATCTCAAATATGCAGTCGTTTCGCGACTCGGTAGACTTTTCGAGAGCCTCAAAGCGCGAGACTGATTTAATACCTCATTCTGTCCTTTTCTCTTGCGCTCTCTTTCCCTCTTGTCTTTCTACACTTGACTCCAACACGCGCCGCGGTCTCTTATTCATTCGGTCCTGACCGACAAGGGGCAAGCGTGCGAGTCCACGACTTCATTCACCAACTTTTCAACAAGTACACACTGCTGACAATTCCAACCGCGTGCTACAAACATTTCAAGAGTCACGCGATTATATGTATTCTCCGCACATATTTTTCTGTCCATCACGAAAATTCATCATATCATCTAGCTGTCGGCTGTAATGAAAGGGTTTAGTACGCTCCGCACCGCTAGGTACTCTTTATTAAAGTTTAACGATAATATGAAAGAAAAATGAAGACTATAAAATGTGGAAAAATCAAGGAAAAATAAAAAGTATCAGAAAGAATCCGATAATTCGCCATCGACAGACAATGGAATTTCCAAAAACGCTTACAGGGAGAATGCTTCATTGAAAAATGAATTCTCAATGCTCGATCCATTTAATTATTCCGGAAAATGTCGGCGCACAATACGAAAAAATAAAATAACAGAAATTGAGTATTTTCAGAAACTGGCAGCAAAGTTTACCATTGAAATGCTAAATAATTTGCCACGATGCTGAAGTTTGCAACGTTGGAATGCATCGAAAAATATTTAATTTTATTGAAGATTCGTTCAATTTTTAATGTCATCCAAATTTTTCGAGCCGATATGCTTTTGGAATGGCAAAAATGGATCATTTTATCATAATAATTACATTCTCCATTTGAATGATTATTTTTGGCAAAGATAAAAATGGATTTTGTTGCATTCCAACGATGCAAACTTCAGAGTCATTAATTTGCCAAACGTAGTTCAATCGTCGGTTTTAAAGAAATAAATATACAGTTTTTCATAAAAATTCGAACAAGACAGAATTCACTCCTGTTGGAATTCATTTGTATGAAGGAACAGAAATCACGAAGCTCGCAACAAAAATCTCGCTCAAATGATGCGAAACCCAGTACAAATAATTTTTATTCTCTTTCTCCTGATAGTAATGAATTCAGTAGCCACCAATGAGTTTGTACGTCGGCTCGTACATCTTGCCATTTCGTTAATTGTTATTGAATATCGCGTTCCTTTGGTAAATTAGCATTTAAAAGACTAGCTCGCTTGTTTTGCCTTTTTCACGTCGTTCTATCTCATTGTTTTTACCTCGGCAAGGTGATCAAAGACGAAACTCGGTACAGGAGGAGAGGATGTCGACAAAGAGACAACCGGCTGACATTGCACGTTCATTGGAGGCGTACAAATTTATTAGCTTGTAACCGTCAAGTGTATTTTACATCCCAAGGTCCTTGTATATTTGTGAGTACAGTCAATTACTGCACTTGGTCATTCGAGTTTTTCATGCATATTCATGATTTCATGACTTGTTTCTCCTCGATCGAGGGCTGCGGAGTTTACCAAATTTCTAGAGTGTCTTTTCCGGTAAAAATTCGTATGAAAATATTTTTTAAATACGCGCTTGATATATAAACAAGCAACGAATTCCATCGAATTGAAACTATTTATTATTCCATTGAAATTTTAATTAATTAATTATTATTAATTAATAATAATAATTATTATTATTCTTATTATTACTATTAATTAATTATTAATTAAAATAAATTAATGAAATCATAATTCCATTGGAATCCTTGATTACGTGAATGGGCGTTGATCGAATTCTCACAATCGTTTAGCCACGTAGGAACGACGTTGAAGTTTGCACCGTTGGAATGCAACGAAATTCTTTTATCTTCTGGGACGAAGCTCATTGTTTAAATACATAATGTAATTACGATATTGAAAAGATCGATTTTTTCGGCCCAAAAAGTATATCGGCTCAAAAAATTTGGATTATTTTTGAAATTAAACAAATGATCAACGGAAAGAAATATTTTTCGTTGGATTCCAACGTTCCAAACTTGAGTTTCATATGTTGGATAGAATTTGTAGTAGGTTTCGAGACAGATTGATGTCCAAAGTTTGTCAAAGCGTATTTGTCTATATATATTGATGCTGCAAGATCGTATGTGTGCGTTAGTTTGAGAGGAGCATGACTGTCGGGATGCACGCCCAACAAGTCGAGCCAACTGAGTGACTGATTGCAGGTGACTCGTTTTCCTTTCTGTCTCGCGGTTTGTCTCCCGCTTGCTCTTTCTATTGGCCTATCTTTCTTTTCTCCCTTTTCCCGTTTCCGCGCGTTCGTATCCGCTTCATTTTCTCTTCTCCATTCGTTCCCTTTTCTTCGTAACTTGCAAACACAAACTGCAATAAATTAGCATACCTGATGTTGTACCGGCCAACGACGCGCCTACACTTGGCAAGTGACGGAAAATTCTTGTCAAACTTATGACGAGGAGTTGCTAAGGAAATCTTCGGTGATTTATTTCAACATTCCAGTCAATTTGTCGTCGAAGAATCAAGCGTAAGAATGACTCTGGAGTTTGCATCGTTGGAATGCAACGAAATTCTTTTTGCGATGACAAAATGATTGATTCTTGTCACCCGAAACGCATATCGGCTCGAAAAATTTGGACGACATAGGAAATTAAACGAATCATCAATGAAAATCAAATATTTTTCGTTGCATTTCGACGTTGCAAACTTCAGCATCATGCGTAAGAAAATCTAAATGTAATTCTTTAAGATTGTTCCAATTTTCGTGAATAAAATTCGCTGGAAAAGTCGATATTTCCAAAGCCAAAAATATCATGATTCTGAAGTTTGCATCGTTGGAATGCAACAAAATTCTTTTGAATCTTTGGCAAAAATAATTATTAACATGCAGAATGTAATGACGATGATAAAATAATCGAATTTCACCACCCGAGAAGCATATCGGTTCGAAAAATTTGGTTGAAATAGAAAATTGAATGAATTATAAATAAAATGAAATATTTTTCGTTGCATTCCAACGTTGCAAACTTCAGCATCATAAAATATTGAAGCAAACTTTATTTACATTATTCTGTCCGTTTACAGTCGCATTAGCACGAAGTCATAACAATCCAGTGCAGCATGTGACTGAGAAAATGAATGATTTTCGATTGAAAAACAACGGACGATTGCGATCGTTAAGTAGGAAATGATTACGCGTATATATTTGCTATTCCTCGCCATTGCAAGGAATAGCTGCCGGACGCTTGGTCTTGGCGCATTATCATGCACGGTCGCCCTGGTCGCAAGACACTTCAAGAGGGCAATGTCGCGTGGCTGGTTTTGCTCTTGAACAAGGGAAGGGAGACGAGGGATGCCGAGGCCGTTATCCTCTAGGAAACGAATAAATTGGAGTGAATTCTTATCAGAGACTGGTTTCGAGAGTCTTGTTTCAAGTTAAATATACACACACATGTGTGCGAGAGAGCAGAAGAGAAATCAAGAGGAGGGAGGGTTCGAAAGGAGGCAGACAAATAAAGAGAGGATATTGAGAAGAAAAGGAGCAAAGGAATGCAAAAGCGGTGCATAAAATAATAACAAAAGTGTGGTGCGGAGAGCAAGATCGAAGGTGTGAGGATCGCGAGGGGAAGAGAAAGAGGGACAGAGCGAGAGAGAGAGAGAGAGAGGGAGAGAAAGGGAGTCACAACGCGAACGTGTTAATCGAAAGCTATACGGATTTACGACTGAAGGAACGTGTACTCGTGCACAGAGAGCCCGCAGTGAGAGTCTGTTGAGTATCGAGGTCTATATGAGACATTTCTCTCTTTATTCCGTCTCGCCCTTCTTGTTGCTGTTCTTCGCGCCTGACAGCCATTTTTTTTCAAACGTGCCAGATGTCTCTGTTCCTTTTCGCGTACATATACGTTACGATTAATTTTCGTCTCCTGATACGCAATCACAAGATCGATCAATGAAGCAAAAAAAAATCTGATCTGTACATCCGAACGTTTCGTTCGAACGATACGAATGAACTTTGCTTCAACGACATTAAATCTATTAATGTATTCGAAAAGAATAAAAAAAAAAAAAACAGTTCAGTCGATTGGAATGAAATTTTACGATTTAACATAGTCATGAATATTATATTTACGTCAATTAGTCTCATTGAGATATAAGATGATAAATTCTCGCTAGAGAAACAAATTATTACAAAATAATCTGAACTTCCCTCAAGATTTTTTTCTGCAAACCATTTTCGTACTTTGTTGAATTTTTTCACTCACCTGATGATAAATAAAAAATAAGACATTGAAAAATCTCATCAACGTTGATGAAATTGTTTTGAAATTTATCACATATGGAAAAGACTGCAAGAAACGAAAAATATTGAATTTACGAATTATCTCAGCAACGTTCCTCGTGAGTTTAGTCTTCGGGTCGCAAAAAACGATCGTTTAATATTTTCCTAAGCACACTATAAAATGTTGTGCGTTTTCGATGATGCTGAAATTTGCAACGTTGGAATGCAACGAAAAATATTTGGTTTTATTGACGATTCGATCAATTTTCAATGTCATCCAAATTTTTCGAGCCGATATGCTTTTCGGGTGGCAAAAATCGATCATTTTATCATCGTAATTACATGCTGCACTGGAATAATTACTTTTGCCAAAAATAAAAAAGAATTTCGTTGCATTCCATCGATGCAAACTTCAGAGTCATCGTTTTCGAAGCACAAAAAGAGGAATTTCGTCGCATTTTATCAACGTGAACGTCGACGTCATCGTTTTAGTTGTATTGGCCAAACAAATCGTATTCGTTTGACACATAGCGCGGTCGATTTTCAGATCGAATGTTACGAACGAATCATTGCAATTTGATCGAATAACTGAGATAAATTTTCGTCGTTCGCAGAATTAGTAAATGCTATGAATGCATAATTTCATCCACGAGTACTTCATAAATAGTGTCTCGTGTACGAGAAAGATTGAAAGTGTGATATCGGCGACAGTTTTGATTCGCGAGCTTCCGGCAGTTGGTTGAACAATCACGAGAAACTAGAATTACTCTGGCGATATTAATCGTCAAGACCGTGCACTAAGATATACATATCCGACAACATTGGCATAACTTGGAAAATTACCATAATCGATCGGTCACCGCAACAGCGAAATGCTTTCAATGGGGCCCATCCAGAAACGTGTAGCAATACGATAGAGTTAGTCAGGCCGCTTCGTTCGTTGTTGATTTACGCAACGAATCCCGAGAACCCCATTTTTAATGTTATTTTGTATCAAAAAATTGTATTCATCATTTTTCACTCCGGCGCATGTGATCCTTCAGCGATAAAATTGGCTCCAGCTCGTTCATTAGATTAAACGAAAATAAAAAAGAATAAAAATGTGAAAAAAAGTCACAATAAGTATTTTATTTCTCATTACTAACAAATCGCACATACGCAAACGTTTCCACATAAAAATATCGTCAAATCTTAAAAGAAAAAAAAATGCATGTTATATAATAAAAAAATATGATACGTTGACATCGTAGTAAATTAAAGAAAAAAACAACAACAAAAAATTGACTGCCCTGTGGCGATTTAACATCCAAACATTGATAAAATGGCACGTTAATAATTTTCTACTGTCATCCACGATTGCATAGAAGAGGATGCGTTACAGATTTCCTTGGAAAAACATTTTTCCACGGTGTAGCTTTTCTGTATCGAATTCGAATCGCTGTGATTGTTGAGTCTCGTAATTATTTATCAATTACAATAGAGGGCTCAAGACTCGGCAGACGCCGCTGCCCCATGTAGGAAATGCCAAGCTTGACAACAGGGCCAACGCTTGGCCCACGAATGGCTTGCCGAGTGTAGTCTGCCAAGCCTGGCCCATCCTTGGGCGTTCATCGGGTGCCGTTAATAAAAACAGAATATTTCTGCCAATATCAAATCGACACTTGGCCCATGAATGGCAGTCTATGATCAGCCAAGCAAACTTTACCGGTCTTGGGCCATTTATTGGCCGATGACTGAATGCCATGGATATTTTAATACAATATTTGCCGATGAAAATTCGACACTTGGCCCATGAATGGTAGCCAGTGATCGGCAAAGCAAGCTTACCAGTCTTGGACCATTTTTGGCTGATTTCTGTAAGCCGCCAGTATTTCGGTCCTATTTTTATAATAATAATAATAATAATAATTGTTTATTAACATCAACTAATAAACATTAACCTTTCGATCATATAGGTTGCAGAATACCGAGCACGAAAATAATTTAAAAAAAAAACGTTCATTTCGATAAAAATGTGTATCACATTATTTCTATGTATATAGAATAATAATATAATAAATAAAAATAATAATAATAAATAATAATATTGATTAATAATAAAATAATTTTTGATTGCATAATCAAGTTTTGTATGTACAAATTATTTATTATTGATAATTTACTATTATCATTATTACCAATAGTAATTGTTAATAATAATTATTTTATTTTATAATTTATATAAAATAATATAATACACTAGCATATATTATTATATAAAATAATATAATAGTACAATAATATATAATTTTATTTTTATTATTATTACCAATAATGATTGTTAATAATAATAATTTATCATTTATTAAAATCATGCATACACATAGAAATAATACGATACACATTTGTATCGTAATAAACTTTTTCAATTTCGTGCTCGGTATTATGCAGCTTATTTAGATGAAGAATTTGATCTTGGAAGTAACAGCGTTTAGTGTAATGGTTAGCGTCCCGGGTTAGTAAGATAGGTGTTAGGTAGGAAAGACATAGGTAGGCAGTTCGAATCCCCCTTCTGGCAGAAAAAAAATAATCTTCAATGAATTGATAAATCTGATTTTTTTTTTAATTTTCCCCATATTCTGCCATATTTTGACGATAAATAATCTTATTTTACGGAGAAATAAGGATTATGTAATAAAAATACAATAAATAAATTACTCGATGAGCCAATCGGCCGATGACCTATTCCCATTCTTGGGCCAAGAACAACACCCAGTAACGGACCGAAGTTATCATCCGTTCTTCAGCCGTCACTGCGCCAGGCTTGGCTGCCTTTAACGCGCCAAGATTGAAACTACGGCTGCCGTCACTGGGCCGATCTTGGACCCTTCGTAAAACCCTACATGGGGCGTCTTTAGATTCAACAAGAGAATGTAATCAAGGGCAAGATTACAGAGATCGCAACGAAGAGAAAATAAAAACAATAAATTCAGAAATTCTTAAAAAACTAGTGTAGCGACGCTAAAGTGAATCGGTTCCAGCAGCGCAACTCAACGAGCGTGTACGAACGCGAAAATATTATGTCCAACACGATGTTGAAGTTTGCATCGTTGGAATGCAACGAAATTGTCTTTTTCCTTGAACGAAGCTCATGATTCTTATTCAATATTTCGTCCGGACAATAAAACGATCTTATTTTTAAGTCCAAACCCAAAATCAGTACGAAAATTGTCACGGTTTTCAAAATTGAACAAAAAATCAATCGAAAAAGTATTTTTTGTTGGATCCCAACGTTGCGAACTTGAGTGCCTTATGTCCAACGAGTTTTTCTTCGGATGGGTGTGAGCATGAGAAAGTTGTGTGTTTATGATGAATTTTCGAAGCAGAGAATACCACTACGGCACATCACTCCACAACCTCCGTGAAAAGGACAACGAGGATAATGTTTTTCAAAAAAAAAAGCCTCCCCATCGTCCAGATCACGAAGATTTCAGTTTTAACTGAAAATTCTAGGTGCTTTGCGACGTAGTGGCACCCCCATGCACCGTTTTTAATTTCCTCCGGTGTACATGCGACCGCGTTGATTGGAAGGAGAATAAAACCGAGGATCGATCGCTCCGGATGTCCATTCGCAACCGTTTGTGAATGAAACGTCAAAAACAAATACAAAATTGATATTGAGTGCAAAGAAAGTTACCGATTTGAGAAAAAATACTTTACGCAGAGTCGATCGATCGAGATACCAATTTTTTCGTCTTGAGTATAGCAGCAAAAATGAGAGAGCAGTATATTCCAGAAGCGAGAGAGAAAAAGATTAATGGTCACAGCGAGACATGCAAGAAGCCCAACGTAGCGTAAGATAAGCATAGAAACAAGAGCAGGATATGCGAGAAGGGCGAGAAGAGGGAAAAAGGGTTGCGGAGAAGAAAAGATTCACGGAAACTTCCGGCAAGCATAGCGAGATCGGAATACACATATATCTATACCTAAACACACAAAAGATAACGGAGAGAAGAACGCTCGTCACCGGCAGAATGGCAACGCGATGAGGAATAAAGAAACTCGACGCGCGATGGTAAAGTCGAACGAAGCCCCATTGTTGACATTCCGAGGTTAAAGTTTTACAAGAAATGAGCAAAAAAAAAAACGTAGACTGAAATTTCAACGACAAAAATGCGAGGCGGCGTGATCAAGGGATTTTATAAAAAATCATATCCAATCATTTAATTAAATTCGATAAAAAATTGATGCCGAGTATGTCGAAATGTGTATAAACGAAAGTTCATTAATAATCGAGAGGCTCGAGTATGAGTGAGCAAATGAGCAGGATATATGGCAAAATTTGCTCACGAGCATTGTGCGATTCTCTTTACCCGCGATCTCTCCTCTTGCACGCAGGATGAAGAGAATGATTGAGTATAGACGATGTATCAAATATTCCATTCAAGAGGTATCTACAAATTGTACGGAGCGTGGGCTAAAGGGGAACGAGCGAAAAATGAGAGAGCAGGCACGAGTATCGATGCGTTTGGATGCAGCTGAGGGTTAATGAATAAAGTCACGAGGATTATTCACTTTCTTCGAGATTGGAGAAAAAAGAGATATAACCGCGGAGAAGCGAGAAATTCCAAGAGGAGCTAAATGTTCGATTAAAAATATTTATGTATGCACACATGTTATACGTTTATTAAATACGCGCTCGAGTCGACTGCACTGGCGCCGATGTAAAAGCGTGAAATTCCAAGCGAGCCACCAGTAAATTGCTGCACATAATATAAAATCAATGTTTGCACACGATTTGTGTCATCGTTATCCTCTGCGAATTGAGAGGATTGTGCAATTCTCAATAACCACGTAAAACTGTATCTCATTCGCGATGCCAGCTCACCGAGTATAGAAAATTAATTTTTTTTCAATTATTTCTCCAACATTTTGTCAAACTTCTATAAATTTGAACAAAACCCGATGTTAAAAACATAAATTGTCAATTTTAACTTTTCGTAATTCCAGTTTATTCGATAATGGCTGAACGAATGAATAAAATAAATCGAATGATGCTGAAGTTTGCAAGGTTGGAATGCAGCGAAGAATTTTCGATTTTATTGTTGATTCGTTCAATTTTCAATGTCTTACAAATTTTTCGAGCCGATATGCTTTTCGGGTGGGAAAAATCGATCATTTATCATCGCAATTAAATTCTGCATTCGAATTATTATTTTTCTCAAAGATAAAAACGAATTTCATTGCATTCCAACGATGCAAACTTCAGAGTCATATAAATCGACACTTTTAGCCGGGATAATAATTATCGTTAGGAAAAATAAAAATTCAGGCCACAGAGTGAAAGAGAAAGAACCGGAAGAGCAAAAATATTGAAGGATTAATTAAATCTGTACGGATGAAAAAAAAAAGGAAGTGAACAATTTGATACCGCGAAGGCAAATAATGAATTATTATGCATGAAGGATAAATTACGAGGACGAGCAACTTCCTGTACTTTAACTATGTTTTTACACGTAACTCGCGTTATTCGCACATTGTGTATGTAGAGGGTGTAGTATTGTGTATATATTTATATAAATACGCGATAATTCAAAACGTCAGCCATGGCTTATAATTAATGAAAAAAAATAAAGTAGTGAAAGTAAATGGCAAAACGAATAATTACACGATGTGAAGTGGCAGCGATTATAGAATGTTAAAAAAACGCGAGTATACGAGAGAATACGTTGTCGAGCGCGTAGAAGGTTTCAAAGATGCTGAACACGAGAGTTGGCGGTCGGGAGCATAAACTTTTTTTAGTTGCCTTCGTTATTTATTTTACGAGTTGAACTAAAATTCCAGCAAAGAAGAATCGACCGAGTGTACGCAGTAATATTGATCGCAAAATGAAAAAAAGCCATTAGCTATAACGAGAGAAAAAAAAGAGTGTTTGTTTTACAAATTGGACACATTTTCGTCATAGTAATTTATGGAGTATAATTATACCGGACGAAAATCGATGCGTCAGTGTGTATATTCGCGAGCTATTGATCTTTGTTAATACTTCCATGGATATAATTATGATAGCTCTCTCAGTTTAATTACAAAATGGCGAAACTGGAAAAAAAATGGAAAGTTTTCGAATAACAGTCGAAGAAAGTCTTGGAAACTCTACAACAAGAAATTTAACGCAAGGCAAAAAGGTTATTAAATAAAAAGATCACAAAACGAAACGACTCTGAAGTTTGCAACGTTGAGATTCAACGAAAAACATTTTTTCTATGGATTATTTATTGAATTTGGAAAATCGTGGCAATTTTTTGCGTCGATTGAGTTTTTCAGTCGCAAGAGAGAATAATTATTGGCTCTGCTGAAGAAATAACAGAATTTCGTTGCATTACAACTATGCAAACTTCAGGATCATCAAAACGAATGAGTGAAGAAAAAAAATCATAGACAGACGAGATGAAGGAAAAATTGACTCCCATATAATGCAATTATCGAAGTGAGGAGTTTGAGGAGATATAAAGTATAGATGGGGGGAGAAAAATTGGTTACGAGGGCAGGAGAGCGAAGGCAGTGTGAGGCTGGATATTTGAAAGCAAAGAGAACGAATGTACATGTGGTTAATTAGATCGAAAATCATTAGCGAGAGATCCAAGCAAGCCTTGAGCAGGGAGGGAGAGACTCTCGAACATTGTGAGGCGGCCATATAAGATGTAACAAGATGTAATGTGCAATCTCCGGTAATAGGTGTAACTGCAGCAGAGTGTTATTTCAACGGTCAGGGTGTGCAGATTGCGTGTTACACCGAGTGTTCTATTGCAGTCTTCTGGTCCGAAGCCATTTATCCGCGAACACTGGCACGAGTCACAACTTTTTGCCAGACAATCTCTCCCCGGCAAAATAAACCACTTGGTATACGTGTGAACTTTGCTCAACAATCAATTCGAGAAGAAACGAGCAGAAAAATAAGTATTCCAATTGCCACAGCCCCAACTTCAAATTTACAGCACCGATAATGGAGCTATTTTGCATTTGAAAAAAAATCGTGAAAAGAAACAAGAGAAAAAGGCAAAAACGATCAGAGCGTGGGAACGTCAAACAGCCTATATTTCTTGCGATCGTATAAAGTCAAATAAAAATCGATGCCATGGATTTTTCTAGCCTGCAAAGAAATTGATTTAGCTCGCATGGCAAGAAGAGTTTTTCGAAAAAATTCCAAATACAATTATTCCAATGAACTATAAATTTCTGCAAAAATTCAACGTTGGTAATTTTCGTATCGATGGAGCCCAGAAAATACCAATTTCCATAAAGTCAATTTTGTTACCGTAAACCAGCCTCAATTATGACTCTGAAGTTTGCAACGTTGAGATTCAACGGAAAACATTTTTCTATTGATTATTTATTGAGTTTTGAAAATCGTGGCAATTTTTCGAGTCGATCGAGTTTTTTGCTCGCAAGAGAGAATCGTTTTATTGGCCGGATCAAATATTCAATAATAATTATTGGCTCTGCTGAAGAAATAATAGAATTTAGTTGCTTCCAACAATGGAAACTTCAGGATCATGCCTCAATTTCGATAAAATGAATTTTTTTTTTTCAATTCTCAGAGCCAGTTTATAATTCATTTGTAATTTCGAGATATTTACTGAGTCAGGTGTAATAACGGTAGTGAGGAAAGTGTAACGCCAAGTTAATTTCAAAGTGGAGTAATAAATGACGAATAAACGATGTTTGTGCTGAGACTTTGTATGTACCTGGAGTGTTTGCCCCCTTCCCAAGGCAGCGAAGCTTCGAAACAATATAATTACAATTAAATCAATCGAGCGTGAGAAAAATGCGCTCGTGCATGCGAAGAATTAAGACAATTGAGTTGCAGGAATCGTAGCAGAGTTCGTGTGGCCCGAACCCGTACACTCTCGGTATATAGACCAGGAAAAATTCCATACTCCCAACACACTATGGACTGTTGAATCGCGGGTAGCCGCTAAAACCGTCCGAACTAATTCAACCGCGTATATTACACTCGTACACACCCACGCATGCACGTTGAGGCTAAAATGCACACAGGCAGCGCCGCAGACACATTTCAAAACACCCGGAGAGCGTGTGTGTTGTGCGCGTTCAACGTAAAAATGGAATGAGAAGGTGGAAGTTTTAACTTGAGCCATGCAGACAATTTCCCACGTATCACTGGGTCACCGCGTATATATCTTTGCACAAATGGCTCCTCGTCCAGAGAGCGCTGCTCTCGGGAGTCTCGTCGTCGAGCGGTAAATGCTTTTTAGTCTAAGAGTCTGCAATTAATTGCAAATTCCAACGTCGTTTTAATGTGAAATTCTTCGCATACTCAGAAATCACATCAACCGAAAATGACCATCAATTTTTTTTTCGCCAAACAACACTCAATTGCAATGAAAATTTTATCACGAAAGTTGGGAGTGAATGATTTTTTTTTTCCCCTTTCATCGCGTATATGGAACTTCGAAACAGTGAAAATCGAAATAATGATGAAATTTGAAGAAATTACCGAAACATTGATCGCTTTCATTTTGCTGAATTTGTTGCACATGCACCTGCATGATGGAGCATTTCTACTGATCTTCAAGTGTGCGATAAAAAATCAACTTCCGAAATGTAGCTGTAGCCATGGGAAGCTTTGGAAAATGGAGAGACATTTTTCTTCGAAAGAAATCTGAAGTTCGCATCGTTGTAATGCAACGAAAATCTTTTTTATTTTTTGAAAAAATAATCATTCGAATGCAAAATGTAATTAAGATGATAAAGTCATCGATTTTTAGAACCCGAAAAGCATGTGGGCTCGAACAATTTAGATTTAATTAAAAATTGAACGAATTGTTAATAAAATCCCAATTTTTCGTTGCATTCCAACGTTGCAAACTTCAGAATCATTTCTTCGAAGCGCTTCCCGATAAAATATAAAAACAAAGTGCAACTTGCAACAGTCGCTACAAAAAAGGTAAAAAAATAAAAACGATTTTTTCTGCGTTGGAATTGAACGAGAATGAATTTACTAAAAAACCTTTAAAGATTCCTTGAATTTAAAGAGAAAACGGTAACGATTGGAAAACTTATTTTCTGTTAAATCCCACCGATTCAACTTCAATGCCGTTTTTATTTGATGGAGCATCGAAATATTTAGCGGGCATTTGACGAAAAAGCATAAATTTAATCAAAATGCCATAAATCATTGTCAGTTTTCGTCTTTATTTTGCATCTGCCAGATTGTCGGAGATTCACAATGACCCAGTTAATGAAAATTTTGATCAAACACCACAGACCCATTAAAAAAACATTCACAAAAGTTACCGAATTGTCAAGAGCTTGAGCGAAAAAAACGACCATAAAAAACGAGGGAACGAAAAATTGATTCCAATGACTTGTCCATGACTGCAGCCTCGAAAATAATTTTTTTTCGAATCACATAGGCGTCTTAATTCGGGACGTGAATATAAAACTTGAGCAGCGATACTAAAATGTTGTTTTACGAATCGATTTTCCAGCTGGTAAAAAAAAAATATCACCAAACGGGACAAACTGATGAGACGAAGAAGAAGAAGAAGGGATACAAGTGTAGAGTGAGAGAGGACGAACGAAAGACAGGCGGACATTGCGCACTTGCTGTTCAATTGTCGTAGTTGATAAAAAGCTGCTCGACAGGTGCGTGTAAACGTGCCACAGTTATTCAATAATACATGGACATGACACCAGACAACCAAGTTGAATGAGATATACATATACATACATCGAGAGGAAATGCAGACACACTGTGAAGACCTACGAGAGAAAGCAAGAAAAATGATGGGAGACAGGGAGAAGAGGGAGGGAGGCAATAGAATGGAAGCAAGAGAGAAGAAAAGTATTCGCATGCACGAAGGAGAACAAGAGAAGAGTATTGCTTCGATTCTCTCGTCACTCGAAGCTACAAAAATGCCGTCACTATTATACACACACGTATGGATGTGTGTGCATACACACGCATATATATTAGAGCGTTCAGCATGGAAAAGAGGGAAAGAGAGCACCGTCTGTCCCTGCAGACTTTCATAATACTGTTTCATCGTATAATCCAGCTGTTTCGACACAAATTTTCAATTCATCCATAACAGAAACGTACGTCAGTTTATGGATTAAAAAAAAAACCTCGGCCTAATGCTGCAGTATTTTTCAAAGTCCGAAATCGAGAGCCGACGATTCAAATTACATTAAAATGATGAAACAACACGTTTGAAGAGATTCTGTCAGGACAAACTGGTTTTTTGACCGGCTGTTTTTCCTGTTGACATTTTCGAGCTTTATCTATAAGAATCTCATGAAAACCGATTCAGTCATATCCTCGACTTTGATTAATTGTCCGAAACTGCGTGAACCGATCCGTTTTTTTCTCACGTTCTCACCGAAATGTTTCAAATAAAAAAATGTACTTCTTGTAAGAAAACAAAGACCAAAAATTTTCGACGATTGTACGAAATTTATTGTGTACTCGGTAAAAACTTTAATATCACGATTACGAGCTCCGCTTTTTTATTAAATAAATCCCGCTCTACAATGGCTAATTATTGTTGAATATCATAATCTCATTATTGAGTATTATAAGAACGAAAGAAGAGAGTGTTATCGTTACGATGAAATTTTCGATATTTATAGCAACCACCGCGAGTTGCGAGTGATCGGTAAATATTGTCGAGGAATTGATGAGGGCGGCAAACACCAAAGGATTTTAGCTTTCTATTACTTTTTTTTTTTACCGTCCACCTGTTTCGTGCCTACACGCACGTATACGCGTGCTTTCTAAGGAGAACGAGATCCAATGAATAAAAATTGTACGAACAATAGAATATACGAAGATGAGGCGAAAGATGAGAGTACAGAGCAAGTACAAAACGTCTCGCTCTCGCGAATATTTTCCCTTTCGACCTCACCGAACTGCGCGAGTGTCTAAAGCACATATAGCAAAAAAAAACCATCGCTACTAAACAAAAAAAAAATCGTGAAGAAGAAGAAGAGGAAGAAAAACGACGAAACGGAAAGTCCTCTCGCTGGCGTTTGGACCGAACAATACATGCCGACGATCCATCGATCTTTTCCCTTTCTCTTGTCAGTCGCGAGTGACCGTTGAAAAATGAGACCTCGAGTGAACAACGTACCGATCACGAGTGATAGAGCGACGAGAACGAGAGTGAAAGATTTCGAGTGAAACCGAACAATGTACTCCAAAACTCTATTTTTATTCTTGAGTCCAATCGAATTCAATGTTTTGATCACACAGCTCACCGATAAGTCAATTTTTACCATGAAGATTGGCCGTAATTGTTTAATTTTGGCTATTTTCACTAATAAAATCGTCTTTACTCGCGTCGTCAAGTTTTTTCAGTTTGAAACGTTTTCTCCTCATCGTCCGTTTACTACAATCATTAATATTTTTTAATAAGAATCCGAGATAGCTCGCGACATCGTCCGACGTGCTTCGTCTCATTTTTTTCTATTTTTATGATAGTCCAGTTAAAGCTGACGATTCCTTTTATAGATTCAATCGAGCATAGAGACGAGAGAATGTTTTTTTTTTCACTATCTAACGAACTCAAACTCTAAAGATTAATTTTTTTTCGATCCTTGTACGCTAGAGTGAATAAATAATTCATCGAACTTCTCGACCAACATGGAAAGATATTGCAACGATCAATGACAGAAAAAATAACGAACAAAAAATTGTGTGGGAGATTTCAAGCACTTTGTACAGAAACACGCGCCGCTTTTATCGTTTTCTTGTCCTTGTTAAAAATGAGAGGATCCGATCGAATGAATGAACGAATTACAAGAGCTCAAAAACTGACAGAATAATTGGGAACTGGAGAAAAGCGTCATTCACAGAAATCGAAACCCAGTGGTGTTAACTTTTTTACCGTCGAACTGAATGAATTGACGAAAATAATGATTCCCATCTTTTGATGTACAGAAGACAGAAAAAAAGTGGCAAATGTCGAAAAACGATAATTCATAATGAAAAGAAAGCGAAAAGCCATTCAAAAAATCACCCAAAAGAAAAGCACCAAAAAACGCACACACAGAAAAAAGTAATAATTCTCGATCGACCATAAGAACAAAAGAAAATACGAGGTGAACAGCATACCTCAGAATTGTAACAAAATCGGTAACGGAGAGGGTCCAAAGCGATGATCCGGCGGTATGGAACCGTCTCGTGATGGATGCAACGAAGAACTGAAAGTGAGTTTTGTGTCCGGCTGAACCCGAAGCCGCTATGAAAGAGGCACAACCCTCAACCCCCTCAACGTCTACGAGGCATTTTAAGCTTACGTAAGCTACGCGTACGATTCTTTCTCTCTTTATCTCGGTGTATTCGTTGAAGAGAACTCGTACGGATCTCGTGTTCGATTTCACGCCCGAGAGTCGCCTCTTTTTCTCAAGCATCGTCAGCATGTTTGACCAAGCACCGATGCGGTCCGTAGTTAAAACGAATAATAACAGGAGGAGAGAGAAAGAGAGAAGAGCGACTGGGAAGGCAGTATTCGGTATACAGATCAGTGAGACCAAGGAATGGAGCGGCAAGAGGAGGGGGTGTCAAAGTAGAAAAAAATGTAAAATGTAAGACGTAGCGATAAGTGAAACGTGAGGAGGGATAAACACACTTTGTCAGAAGAACAACGAGCTCTATATGACCAGTCAAGGGGGACAAGGGGGAAAAGAAAAGATCCCATTGGTCCTCCACCATTCCGAGCTTTGTTTATTTATTATTCGATATTTTCGAGGCGCTCGACTCGAGTGACTATCGATATTGAAGGGTGACGTATAAACAACGCGCTCGCTCAGGCTAGAGGAGAGTGTAAATTTCTTCCTGGTCGTTGATTGGTCCAAAATTAACCGTCCAACAAAGAGCGATATAATTTGATGACTTTTTATTAAAACCGTTCAGCCAAACTCAAGACGTAGACTCACCGCATCCAGAAATTTAACATTAACGTCTT
The DNA here is from genome assembly GCA_037043255.1 of Diadegma fenestrale. Lineage (NCBI taxonomy): Eukaryota > Metazoa > Arthropoda > Insecta > Hymenoptera > Ichneumonidae > Diadegma > Diadegma fenestrale. The sequence continues at coordinate 12,428,580 of CM073309.1, read as the reverse complement.
TTTTACTCCAGATAATCGATTGCATGAGTGTCACATTAGTAGAGAGAAAAAAAAGGAGATTAAATTCCGATTTTCCGTTAGAATGAAATTTAATATTCAACCGATAAAAAAAAACTGGAAAGTTATTATGATCCTGAAGTTTGCATTGTTGGAATGCAATGAAATTCTGTTATTTCTTCAGCAGAGCCAATAATTATTATTCAATATGTGGTCCGGCCACACTGAAAATAAAATTTTGTTGAAAAAGATGGATATTTTGTTGGATACGTTCAACTAAACGTTTTTTCGAAAAATCACGAAAATTTTGTCATTCGAGCAAAAAACATTCCGGAAAATGTTTTTAGAAAGTAAATTTTTGTCATTTCAATCGTAAATTTTCCTGACAGTTCCGTTACAATGAAAAATATTGTCGAAATAACGAAAATTTTTCAATCATCACAAAATATTTAGTTCGCTGTATTCAACAAACATTGACGTTGCTTGACAAAATTGAATTTTCAGTGCAATAAAACGATTCTCTCTTGCGACCAAAAAACTCAATCGACTCAAAAAATTGCCACGATTTTCAAAATTAAATAAATAATCGCGAGAAATTTTTTTTCGTTGAATCTCAACGTTGCAAACTTCAGATTCGTAAGTTGTTTACGTTATTTTGTCATCACGGAACCAGACCTTCGATCAAAACATTCTGATGCCGATATCGCCGCGAGTTCGTAGATCCAGAACCAAATTTGTATAAATAAATCGATCATCAAAAGGCAAAGATTCCTTATTTTGTATATGAGAGAGTTGAGAGTGTGTGCATGCACGTTCGTTCGTTCATAGTAGAGGGGACGTTAGGTACAGAGTTGATTAGCTCGGCGAGGCTAATGGGAACTAACGGGTGATATAGTACAGTCTGTACCAAGATATTACTCCTGAGGCTCTGTGCTCGCGGATGAAAGGGGAAAAGAGAAGGATGCAATCCGACACCAAACTTCTCAGAGTTGAGGTACTCGACACATACGAACTTTATAACAGTTTGCTTTTCTTTGTGGCTCATACACGTATACCAACATTTATGCCGTATATGGTCGATGCGCAACGGCGCAACGAATGTATAAACATCACGAATTACAAATCTACGCTCCAAAGTTTGTTGTAATATGATTATACGAAGTGTGGCCCTTGCGCAAACATCATGACTCAAAAAAGGACCAAAAATCATCGGAAACAGAAAGCCCATTATTACCAGCTTGGAGTAGAATTCAAAATTCTGAATTTTCATCAAAACATGACTCTGAAGTTTGCATCGTTGGAATGCAACAAAATTCTTTTGAATCTTTGATAAAAATAATTATTTATATACATGCAAAATGTAATCACGATGGTAAAATAATCGAATTTCACCACAATTTGGTTGAAATTGAAAATTGAACGAATTATCAATAAAATGAAATATTTTTCGTTGCATTCCAACGTTGCAAACTTCAGCATCATATCAAAACTGCTTCGCAATTATTCGCGATTCCGGTCACATTTTCATTTGCTAATTAATGTTTTTTCTCTTCTCGTCGTTTCGGACAAGTTCCAGGGACTAGAAATTCATCCGCGACACTCTTTACTCAACTTAAATCGCGTTAAACTCTTATACGTAGATACGTGACGCTAACGCTTGAAAAGACTCACAAGTATTTACACTCCTGGAGTTCAGACTTACAAGGTGAAAAAGCTTGTGAAGGGGAGGAAAAAAAAGAGTCCTCTTAGCTTGTGGATTATGTTATACTTGTGAGAAAGCGGAAAGCTAAGAAAGTAAGACGAATAAGAGATAAAACAACAGAGAGAGAGAGAGAGAGAGGGCGAGAAAGAGGGAGAAGTATGGAGAAGAAATAAAAAGCGAGATAAGAGGCTGTGAGAAGAATTGAGCTAAGCGAGTATGAGAATATGTGTCAGCACTGTGAGAGAAATTTTTTAACGACAAGAAGAACGAGACGAAGCATAAATAGAAAGAACAAAAGTAAGGCAGACGTAAGGAGAAACGAAGATAGCGAATAGACGAAATCACGCCATTGGAATACGACGAATCGCTCAATATACTCTTCATTTTTTCAAGATACACGAACCGTTTTGCATTCCAAATTAATCGAGACCGATGATTCTGAAGTTTGCATCGTTGGAATGCCACGAATTCTTTTTTATCTTTGGCAAAAGTAATTATTCAAGTGCAGAATGTAATTACGATGATAAAATAATCGATTTTTGCCTCCCGAAAAGCATGTCGGCTCGAAAAATTTGGATGAGATTGAAAATTGAACGAATCATCAATAGAATCAAATATTTTTCGTTGCATTGCAACGTTGCAAACTTCAGCATCATTCGAGACCGCACCTTGCACAAATTGGATTAATATCTCGAGGAACAATAAATTACCGAGAATTTGCATTAAAACACAACACTCCCCATTGTGTCTGTTTTCTATTATAGTTCCTGCGTTCCTATTCCTACGAGACCCTGCATTTTTTCTTCCCAGGGAACGACAAATAAGTTGCATTTCCACGTGAGTCCGCGACATAAAACTGTTCCAAACACCTAATAGAATGACTCTGAAGTTTACATCGTTGGAATGCAACCAAATTCTTTTTAATTTTTGGCAAAAGTAATTATTCAAGTGCAGAATGTTATTACAGTGACGAAAATAATCGATTTTTGCCACCCGAAAAGCATATCGGCTCGAAAAATTTGGATGACATTGAAAATTGAACGAATCATCAATAAAATCAAATATTTTTCGTTGCATTTCAACGTTGCAAACTTCAGTATCATAGCATCATGCCGATACAGGCAATCACTTTGTCGTAATTGTTGGTGATAAGTACCATCAGGAACTCGGGAAAAATTGCCTCCTGCTCAGTGATTGATGAACGAGCTTTGTTCCGTGGCTAAGCGATCACGGCACCAAGTTATTGACCTAACCTCGAGGCTGCGTAACACTCGTCGATCACCGAAATCGAAAAACAATGGCAACCATTTCATCACTGCCGCTTACATTGTAGTCATCATTATCCCTACAATTATCATCATACAAACGTGTGTAAAATAGGAACGAGGTATTAGACGGTTGCGGTAAATCGACCGGAAGTAACATTTCCATGTATGAAAAAAGAGCGTGCTGAGAGTACAATAACGAGCATAATTTCAAGTGCAACAAACGGTTCAGACTCTACAACCGGAAAAAGACCAAGTTTTGAGAAGCTCTTTGTTGGTCTGTTCATGTTAATAATCGATCTTGTTACGCAGTCTCGAGGGCGAATCACGTGGGTCACCGAGTCAGACGGACTGATTCATTGATTGCCTTGCAACCATATTGTAATTTTTATTACATTGAGCAATAGAGACACGAGTGTCCATTTTCCTGCCTGAAATCGGGAAAAAAATTTGCGTTTACGTATCCGGACACGGCATGGTGAAAACAATTTGTCACGTCGTCAAACAAAAAGATCTGGAGAAAGGAATTTCCAAGACACATGATAACGCTCTATCAATTACGACTTCGTAAAATATAATTCGCCCGAGGTTCGAGTACACTCGAGGGGTGTTTATGGCAGCCATAAAAGATAGAGCATCAAAGGAGTCAGCAGTTTGTCATTATCAAGTAATTTCTCTGTCTTTTTAACGATTTCTTATGCGCACGTCAATAATTTTTTTATTTATTTTATTTTTCCTTTTTTTTTATTGTGGAGAAATTGTAGCAACAATGCTCGTGGTTATGTTTGGTTGGAGTACGCGTGCACGAGAGAGAACCGACGTGTATCCACAATAATCTCATCCTAACGGTACACACACTGTAACTGACTGTGGTGCTTGTGGACAGGTCCACTCAACGGGAGGATGCAAAGTAGAAATGTACATACAACTAGACAAAGTCAGAAGAATATACAAAGCGAAGGAATACGAGGCGAAAGATGTGCGAGCAGAGGAGAGAGGGAGATGAAATGGCAGGTACAGTAGCCGGAGGATGCAAAGTTTGTTCGTAAAAACATTAAATGCAATGAGCGTCGTGTATTCACATTAAAAACCAGTCTAACAATGCAGCGCTGTCAAAAATATCATTTTTTTCAAAAATTCAACAAACTAACGACGTTACTTATTGAGTTATTGAATAATTTAAAAAAGATGACAAGAATGTACAAAGTTTTGAACGAAAACTGCTTCACTAATCATGACTCTGAAGTTGCATCGTTGGAATGCAACGAAATTCATTTTTGTCTTTGACAAAAATAATTATTCGAATGCAGAATGTAATTACGATGATGAAATGATCAATTTTTGCCATTCGAAAAGCATATCGACTCGAAAAATTTGGATGACATTGAAAATTGAACGAATCTTCAATAAAATCAAATAGTTTTTGTTGCATTCCAACGATGCAAACTTCAGCATTATCGAATGACTATTTGCTCCAATTAGCGTGTCGATCACTCATACTCGGTCAAATTTCGAGGTAAATTTTTTTTTTCATAAGCAAAAAAGTCCAACGAGGATGGAATCCAAGAAAATTAATCACTAATCCCGATTTTCACAGACAGTTACAGACAGTTACAGATTTTTATTGAATATTGAACGAATCTTCAATGAAATTCAATATTTTTCGATGCATTCCAACGTTGCAAACTTCAGCATCATAAATAATCAACCATTGTTTATATAAAAATCGAGTCAACGATTCCTTTGTTATCAATCCCAATAACGACAAAGAATAAAAATTGCGTTGTAAATCGATAAAGCCGAGTATATCCGGGAAATGAGGAGAAAGACGATGAGATATACGAATCGGAGGAATGGTGGAAGCCTCAAAACTGTAATCTACGAAACCATTTATACCCGAGTCTATATATTGATATATATATATGTATAACATCCTATATCAAGAGCAGAAACGACAGAAAAAGATCGAGAGAGATATTCAACAACAAGGATAGTAGCTGCGTTTCCTTCCATATACAAAGGGCTGAAGACTTCAGTCACAGAGATCTCTGACACACGCGCGCGCGCGAGGCTAAGAGTAGTTAAGTGCATGCCGATGCGTGTGTGAATGCGCGTCTATGTGAAAATTGTGATCGAGTGTGTGTGTGGGTCTGCGCGCGTTACTACCAACTATAGTAAAACTTCGTCCAGGAAGCCAGGGAACGTAAGTCGGGTATATATGCCGGAGAGCAAAGAGAGCTCCCTTCGAGTTGTGCACTCGTTGCTAACGGTAATTCCTTTAGGTCTGTACCGCAACACACTCGCCCCTCGAACGGCTGGTCTTGAGCTACCCGGTGCATCATGTGCCCTGAGCTCACGGGACACAGACTCTCCATCAGAGAACGAGAGACTCAACAACAACAACAAAAAGACAGAAATCAAACGACATATACAGGGTGTCCCACAACATTAAATCCGTTGCGTATCGAATGGAATTAATAACTTAGAAATTAGGGACCTTGAAATATTATAATGAAATAATAAAAAAAAATGTGACCGAATGAGCTCGACTCGACTGACTCTGAAGTTTGCAATGTTGCGATTGAACGGAGGATTAATTATTTATTGAATTTTATGAATCATGCCAATTTTTCGTCTCGATTGAGTTTTTGGGACTCAAGAGACGATCGTTTTATTATCCGGGCCAAATATTCACACTGCATTCCAACGATGAAAACTTCAACATCATCCGGTCGAAGCATTTTTCATGATCTTGAAGTTTCCATCGTTGTAATGCAACGAAATTCTGTTATTTCTTCAGCAGTGCCAATAATTATTATTCAATATTTGGTCCGGCCAATGAAACGATTCTCTCTTGCGACCAAAAAACTCAATCGACTCAAAAAATTGCCACGGTTTTCAAAAGTCAATAAATAATAAAAAAAAAAAATCCTTTTCGTTGAATCTCAACGTTACAAACTTCAGAGTCATGCATTTTCCGAATATTTTTAAACGCTGGTATCATTTCTATGAGCAAGGTCTGACTTATTATTGCCAGCGCATCGTATATGAGTTGAGCACGTTTCAGTAATCTACGCAGGCTCGAAATACCTCGATCTGAGCAATATGAATGATATTCGAATAACGGAAGCGTTTAAATTCCGTTTCAATGATTCACCTTCAAACTCTTTGATCTCCATGAAATTTCAACAACGTGTTATACATTTCGAAACCGTATTTCCACTTTCACTTTCGTTCGCGATTATAATTTCACGAGCACCAAAGTTCCAACATTGTAATTCAACAAAAAAAATCACAATAATTTTGTTCTTTGTAGCAAAGGCTTGCTGGTACTTTCTTCTCATTAATATCACTTCAATTCCATACATAAATTCAGAAACGTAGTCATAAAAACAATTTTACGCTAGTATACGAAAGAAAAAAGCAAAATATTAATGGCCGGGTCGTTACTTGAAGATGCTGGACAAAAGTCATTACTTCAGCAGAAAGATGGAGTATTTCTGCGTAAATCTATGCCTCATCGCCATATCCGTATCATATTCAGCGAGTTTCTATGCGTGTACTTCGTTTCTATAGTCACTAATATAGTTTTTCACTTTCTATTGTTTTTATATGCTGAACAATTTCCACAATTCGCAAGGAACCAACTTTCGCTTACACACGCTACTTAAGCAGTCAAATCAACGTCAGCGCGTCCAAACGCATAATTAAGTTATTTTGCTCATTCTTCACCAAAACAATTTTGGCAACGAGGCATTTCCTCAATCAAATTCGATTCCCTGCGAAACTCAACGTCGTACGAGCTAAAGTGACGAAATTATGTTGGTTCAAATTATTTACGAATTTGTTTGTTCATTTAGTTTTGCGTTACAGTATTTCTGACTTGATAATGTTTCATTCGTTTCGCAATAACGAAGCAACCCTCGCTTTTGATTCCATATAAAGGAAGCGCATTATACGATTCTCTTGTACTCATGATCATTTTTTATCCAACTCTGGGCCGGCTTGCTCGATGTCAGTGCGTTGTACGGTGCGTGCGTGTAAGATATGAGTTTTTCAGAGTTCAGAGATTTTCGCTCCGTTTCTGTACTCGCTTTGCAATATTTGTCTGTTGCTCAACCGTTTATTTTGAAAACAATTAATCTCCACCCATTTCCATGGACTTTTTTTTGTCTTATTGCATGGAGCTCGCAAATTTTTTTGAATCATCCTAATATCATTCAAAAACATGATTCTGAAGTTTGCATCGTTGGAATGCAACGAATTTCGTTTTGATATTTGGCAAAAATAATCATTCAAATATAGAATGTGTTTACGATGATAAAATGATCGAATTTTGCCACCCGAAAAGCATATCGGCTCGAAAAATTTGGATGAAATTGAAAATTGAACGAATCAACAATAAAATCAAACTTCAGACTCGTTTATTAATCGTGCAGCTCATCAGTTGTGCCTGCAACGATAATAGTACAGGGAAAAGAGCGTGGTACGCGTTTCTTTAGAGTAATTAATAAATTAATTGGTAATTAATAAATTAATGAAAAAATCCTACAAATAATCGATCAAGTAAAGAAATTTATGGGATTTGAGACTTTTTTCTTGAATAATTTTTGCGATATCCTCAACTTCTGTTTTCTCAATCACACCAAACTCGACTTGTTGCCAAAAAAAATCAAATATTTTTCGTTGCATTCCAACGTTGCAAACTTGAGACTCGTTCGAAAACAACGTTCATCTTATTATGGTGATCAAACACGAGAAATAAATTTCGAGCTCTCTCGAAGGAATAGAAGAAGTTTCGTTGCTTTTTATCGGTATATTTTTATCACTAACGCTTTGAAGGACACGACGCACTTATAATGACTGTATCGTTTCTATAGTCAATCCCTTAAAAATTCGTGCTCTAGAAGGGTAATTATTTTCCATTTGTCACCGTAATGAAAAATCCCATTAATACCTGGTTTTGAGGAACATTCAATACATTTGGTTGTAGGAACCAGTTCATGTTGGCGGCAAAGCGGTGGCGCAAACCGGATCGATTTTTGCATCTCTCAATTGATTTCTCCTGCTTTTCTTATATTTGTGTTTGCCACCGAGATCTGCTCGCAGAGTACGTTTGTGGCTGCCTAGACTTCTAGCTGTTGCGAGTACATTTTGCGCGAGCTCTGGTTTCGCGATCTGGCGGTATGTGCTCGGACGAGGAAAGAGGCAGGATGTATCGGGCGTGCCGGGAGGAAAAATAACAGTTACCTGCGAGCCTTCTCTCTATCTTTCTCTTTTTCCTCGCTCTTTCATATAAATACACATGCACGCGCGTATCCTTAATATACATATATACGAATAAAAACACGTCAACATATAAAATACACATTAAACCGCCCACGTAGAGAGCATTCGCCCGAGTATTATATTCAATCGATTCCTACTCGCGATTGTCGCATTCAGCAATCTCTCAATACTATGTACGTTAAAGCAGATTCTATTTTCCATGCATTGCTGTCCATGATATGCAGCAGCAGATACATCGCAACGCCCGCGGAGTATTTTGACGAGTCAGTTCTCTTGGAACCTCCTTTAATACCGTTTTTTCATTATCGCGACATTGATGCTGCATCGCTAATAAATTCGACGGACGGAATGGACTAAAATGCGCAGAGCGCGTGCTCGCCGTGCGCTCCGTAAAATGGCACACGAATCAAGCTTTCCACGTGCGTGAGGATTTCTCGCGAAACACGCATGTGTATGGTGCACAAATAATTGTTCCGGCAGAAAGTGATAAAGCTCGATCATATCGCCTTGAAATCTGAGGGGGAAAACTGAACCGGAAGTGGCGCTGCCACCAATACAATTGCCATGATGCTGAAGTTTGCATCGTTGGAATGGAACGAAATTCTGATTTTTTCTTCAGCAGAGCTCACAATTATTATTCAATATTTGGCCCGGACATTAAAACGACCGTCTCTTGAGTCCCAAAAACTCAATAAAGACAAAAACTAGCCATGAATTTCAAAATTCCATAAATAATCAATAGAAATATAATATTTTTCGTTGAATCTCAACGTTGCAAACTTCAGAGTCATACAATTGCCATCCTTGAATTAAGTTATTAGATTTTCTTCCATGATATGCCACAAGCACATTAAGGACAATAAATATGTGCGATGACCTCGAATGCTATTGTTATTAAATAACCGAAGACAGAAATGTATGAAGCACATGGTAATCTTATAAAGGAATACGATCGTGTGTATCGATTACGAGAAAGATCCAGGGCCATATGATGCTGAAGTTTGCAACGTTGGAATGCAACGAAAAATATTTGATTTTATTGACAATTCGTTCAATTTTCAACGTCGTCCAAATTTTTCGAGCCCATATGCTTTTCGGGTGGCAAAAATCGATCATTTTATCATCGTAATAACATTCTGCACTTGAATAAATACTTTTGCCAAAAATAAAAAAGAATTTTGTTGCATTCCAACGATGCAAACTTCAGAGTCATGAGGATCATAGAATAAGGTCAACTTTGACATACCGAAAAATCGACAAGCTCGCCATAATAATAGATTAAAAAGAAAAAGAAAACAATTTGCGACCGCGAATGCGAAATTTTGACGCGAATCGATGTGAACTAATGGCCTCGTCGATTTCGGCTGATCGTGATTTATCTGAACATACCGAGGATTAGATTTTAATGACAAGAGCCAAAAGATGTGTGAGTAAAATTGATGCAAATCATAGTGCAGAGTGTGAGGTAATCTTGACCGCAGCAGGGATCGTTCACCGTATTTTTTCTTCCTCGACTCGCAAATACACGAACACGCATGCACATAAACGCCACAGACACAGACACACACAAGTTTGCCCATTCATGTACATGAAAATATCTGTAGGTATAATATATTGCTTATGCAGCAGGATTCTCCACGGTTACCGAGTCGCCCGCGATTCCGCATAGTTGCGCGAGTAATTATGACGCGTCGCATTACCGCTTCTTGCACCGCTTGCTTATTGCTGGACAAGCTCTCGTCGCTCTACCACTCGCTCGTTCACTCTTTGCTCTCCCTCTCTCTATCTCTCTTGCTCGCGTGATCCCGAAGCTTTTTTGCAGCGGGTCCTAGACCATCTACACACTGTGGAGATGCTCCACTGGTTTTCCTCCTCTATATATATATCTGTTATGACGATTGCTCACGAGCAAAAGGGCGTAATTGCGCTATTTTGCCGCGAGAATACGCGTTGATTGAGCCATTACGTATGATAGCGATCGATATATGATCCGCGGCATGTAAATACCGCGTGCGTGGCTCGCGTCCTCGTCCCCGTGTTCACAAAGTCAATGTCCGATCCGATTTTCTCGTCAATGTAAATGAACATACGAATTCTCTAATGCGGACATCGGAAAATTTCGTTATTTCTGTCGCAAGGATGATCCTGAAGTTTGTATCGTTGGAATGCAACGAAATTCTGGTATTTCTTCAGCAGAGCCAATTATTATTATTGAATATTTGGTCCGGCCAATAAAACGATTCTCTCTTGCGACCAAAAAACTCAATCAACTCGAAAAATTGCGACGATTTTCAAAATTCAATGAATAATTGATAGAAAAAATGTTTTTCGTTAAATCTCAACGTTGCAAACGGAATGTTGTTTCCAAAAATTGCAAGTTGTCGCACGAGCCTCGCTCGCTATATCTATGACTGTATTGCCGAGAGGAAAAATGAGATCGAAAGAACGAGAGAGAAAGAGAGATAGAAAAAGGAGGATCTTAATGAGACGCGTCCATTATTATGTTGAAAATGAGTCGTCTGTGTATACTGCGATATGGACGCCTCTCAATTTATTACGGCGAGCTCTCGAAGATGGCAAACGGAAACCGGAAGCCAACGTTTCAAGATCACGATCCCGAGGTCTCGTTTATTCTCTCTTTCTCCTTCTCTTTTTTCCCTCGTCCACAATCCAACTCTCCGTCTAACTTGTTGTTATATATGGTCATTACGTACATGTCAGTCGTCGAGGTACAACGACGACGACGACGTCACTCTCTTTGCGAGCAGCTTCCATCGGACTTAATTACATTCAGACATTAAATAGCTGTTATAAACTGACCGCAATGAAGCGACAATTGAGCTCCGTGAAATGAGTCTGTGTTTTCAAAACGGAATATAGACTTTCATTTCATAGTTTTTTGTGTTTTGTGCTTCGCATTTTCAATCGAGTAACCGACATTTTATATGCTGCATCGATTTTAAAATGAAATATTTAATAGTCGCACCGATTGCGCTGCAGAGTGACTCTGAAGTTTGCATCGTTGGAATGCAACGAAAATCTTTTTTATTTCTAGCAAAAATAGTTATTCGAGTGCAGAATGTAATTACGATGATCAAACCATCGATTTTTGCCACCCGAAAAGCATATCGGCTCGAAAAATTTGAATATCATTGCAAATTGAACGATTTTTCGATGAAATGGAATATCTTTCGTTGCATTTCAACGATGGAAACTTCAACATTGTTTTTTTCTAATGATTTTAATCATGCGCAATGCAGGCATTCGCCAATTCGATTAGAAACCATATCTATACGCATTTATCGTGTGTATGTGTCCAGATGCAAAACACACACAGTCAATGTTTGGAGTAAGCAGGACGGATATCAATCACACTTTGTTCGAGTTATTTATCGTCTCGTCCATCCGGCGCTGGGTCGAATAATATACAGCGAAGGATGTATTGAACAAAAAAAACGGATAAAAAGATTGAAAAAACGATGGAGGTCATCAAGGATAATTATTTTCCGAGCTCAGAGATGTGCGACATAATCCTAGGTTAACAAAAGCTTTTGTGGAACATTTCGCAACGTAAAATCACGGAGGAAACTAATGGGCGAACGTTATTTTTTGTTTCTTCCAATTCGCAGGAAATAAATGTTTCAAGCATGATTCACGCAACGAGGAAGCTACGAATACTTCAAAGTTAAATAGCAAACAGAAAAAAACGTGCGAATTAAATTTACACGGAGAGTCAAGTCGCAAAAAAGGTTTCATCGCCAAGACAAGTTTTTCTCTTCGTAATGTTATAATGTATATCTTTATTGTCGTCGCGAGAGAGAAGAATCTGAGGCTGGGGAAGGAGAAAGAGGAGGAGGCTGAGTAAATAACAGAGTGGGGAAGTGTAATATGACATTCATCGTCACTTCCGGTGCGGCACAAACGAATCCACAGTATACCGAGACCGACAATTTGCTTCACACTTTATTATATGTGATAAAAAGTGTCGGTGCAAATTTCAACCAATTGAGTTGCCATCAGCGACATATATACATAAGCGACATTCACACAAGCGGAACTTGGTACGAGAATCAAGATTTTCCCTCAACTTTGCACTCTGTTACAGCATTTTTTTAAAATTCTCATATAATTTCGACAAAATCGATCATTTATGACAAATTTCAATACATTTTTATCAAAACTGCGATTCGATGGAACAAAATAATCTGCTCGAATATTTCGTGACTATATGAGAATCGTAATAATTTCCAGATTATGATCGAGACGTACGGAAGTCGATGTTCCTCTCTCTCTCTCTCTGCACTCGAGCACCACATTCGTTACATAACATCCTAGTCATTCGTATAGTTGACGATCTGTGCCCTCGTGATCCTCTCATCTGGCTTATTCTTGCCCCCTGTCTGTCTCACTTTCGGTCCGTGTATATTTATGTATATATTCTGCATGACTTTTTTGCGCCCACCCACGTGAGCGACCCCATGTGGTAATAAATTTGCCTTGGCTCTCATTATGGTGTACAAAATTACGCGATTAATTTGACTAAAAGAAATCGTACGTCAAGCCAATCTTTATGAAAGCTAATTTCGAAATTATACCAAACAACAGGATCTTTCAGTTGTGACGAGAGGAAAGAATTCTCATGATGCTGAAGTTTGCAACGTCGAAATGCAACGAAAAATATTTGATTTTATTGACAATTCGCTCAATTTTCAATGTCATCCAAATTTTTCGAGCCAATATGCTTTTCGCATGGCAAAAATCGATCATTTTATCATCGTAATTACATTCTGCACTTGAATAATTACTTTTGCCAAAAATACATAAGAATTTTGTTTCATTCCAACGATGCAAACTTCAGAGTCATAGAATTCTCACGTTTTCTGACAACAAAGCTTGGATATAGATTCCGATATCGATAAATATTTATAACTGACTGATTTTGCTATAAATTTGGTCACTTTTGAACGATAGAATGCAACGAAAAATATTTTATTTTATTCTTGATTCGTTCAATTTCCAATTTCATCCAAATTTTTCCGGCCGATACGCTTTTCGGGTGGCAAAAACCGATCATTTTATCATCGTAATTACATTCCTCATTAAAATGATTATTTTTGCCAAATATAAAAACGAATTTCGTTGCATTCCAACGATGCAACCTTCAGAATCATAATTTCGAATTCGCTGGTCATATGCAAACCCCATTTCACGAATGTTGGATTTTTTCTATGGCAATTCGTTTCAAAAGCCGTGTAAAAAAAAAAAAGGAACAAAACCAGACGAATGCGAATGCGCGTAAAAAGTGTACCATAAGTCCTGCGATTTTCGGACCATTTATGAACGCGAGTAAAGTACTTGACAATGTAAACGAGTTATGAATATTCTATAGAATGTTTGGACGAGCGGACAATGGATTTACATGGGAATTTTTAGTTCGGTGAATTTCAACACTGTAGAACTAAACGCTTTGATGCTTTTAGTGAGATGCGCGAAAATGCTGCTGGTTTGTCCTAAAGTTCCGTGAACCCGTCTTTCATGAAGAATACATATAGAGTGTGTTGCTGCTGCTGATCGTTACCGATGTGCCGATGTCAGACACTAGACCTATAGTTCTCTGTACAGTTACGCCAATTGTAAATTTATCCTTCGGGTTTCTCACAGTGGATTACACCAGCGTTCTCTGTATACATCGATCTTCAGCTTCCTATCCGCGGTGTACATTGTATAATGGAAATACGTGAGTGTATGTGTGAGTCCAACGTACAGAGTGTGCAAAAAGTCGAGTTTGGTGTGATTGAGAAAACAGAATTTGAGGATATCCCAAAAATTATTTAAGAAAAAAATCTCGAATCCCATAAATTTCTTCGCTTGATCGATCATTTGTAGGATTTTTTCATTAATTTATTAATTACCAATTAATTCATTAATCAATATAAAGAAACGCGTACCACGCCCTTCTCCTTGGACTATTATCGTTGCAGGCACAACTGATGAGCTACATGATTAGTGAACGAGTCTCAAGTTTGCAACGTTGGAATGCAACGAAAAATATCTGATTTTATTGTTGATTCGTTCAATTTTCAATGTCATACTAAATTTTCAAGCCAAAATGCTTTTCGAGTGGGAAAAATCGATCATTTTATCATCGTAATTACATTCTCCGTTCAAATAATTATTTTTGCCAAATATAAAGAATAATTTCGTTGCATTCCAACGATGCAAACTCCAGGATCATGATTATTAATAATTGAACAATATTATACTCGTGCAAGCTCTAAATTCCCTCGAGAAATCGTAACTTTTCAGGAATTACTTTCGAGACACTCTGTACGTATGTGTGTATGTGTTTCACGTGTGTTATGGCAGAGCTGGTACTCGGCGATCTCCTGTAGATTCTGTCAATTCCTGTATAGTCGGAAGGTTCTTCAATGCGAAGTTCCCCCGTATTTTCGTATAATTTTTAACTTTTTTGGGAAAGGAAGGTTAAATAAATAATTTAATTCGTGATTGAGCCTCAAAACAATATTTTGTTTATTGGCTCATGTGGGAAAAGCCATTCCGGCATAAAAACCCACGTTGTGTGTGAATTTACAATGATTTTAATCGCGTATGATTGTGTTATTGCAAATGAGTGTGTGTGTGCGTGTGGTTTCGGTGGGGGACACGGTCCCTTATCGTCAACCCCGTCGGGTTGGATGTGTGTTTTCGCAGGGGACAGAGTCCCATATCGTCAACCCCGTTGGGTTGGGTGTGTATGGTTTATTGGGGGACAAGGTCCCATTATCGTCAACCCCGTTGGGTTGGATGATTTCGTGTATGTGCTGACGGGAATTCGTTCCCAACGCGAGAGACCGTGCGTCTTGTCGCGCGCCTCGGAGGCTACTGACTGATATTTTTTACGCGTGTATGCGCGCGCACGTCGACCGAATCGGGGGGGAAGCTTGGCGTTTACGCACGTGCTCGGAGACGAAGATCGCGTTACTTCCATATCGTAACACGTGATTCAAAATGGAAAATGCGTATAATAAAGCAAAATAATAATTCTCGGCGTTCACACCAAACATCCTCCCCGCGTTGGGAGTGTTAACGAACAAGATGATTCGAGAAAATGATACATAGTTTTTTGTCATATATATCGAACTTGAATGGTTTACAAGATACGCTTAACATCGAAATAATGTGCTATTCGGATGGCAACAATATCGAAATACAAAATATGAATGCGTAATAATTACTTATACGTAATAATGATCGTTCTTAATCACAAGAAAAAATGAAAGAAAGAAAAAAATTAACAAAATTATCTCTCCTTTTTTTGAACTGCTTGAGGCTGGGGCATGAGATTGAAAAAACAAAAAATAGAGAGAAACAAAAAAAAGAAAAACTGTTTTAAGGGTTTGTTGGTAATGCGCATAACGAAGTTGTGTTTCGTTTGTATGTTCCTTGCGCTGTCTTGACCGTGACCACTCGGACCACGCCATCGTCCCCCGGATGAGTCTCGACCACTCGCCCCAGTCGCCACTGCATGCACGCTTGGTTCTTGTCGATTAGTAAGACGATCGTGTCTAGCGCGATGTTGGCGCTTGGATTTGTCCATTTTTGACGCTTTTGCAATTCGCTTAAATACTCGATCTGCCATCTGCGCCAGAACTCTTGCCGCATTTTGGTGATTAGTTGCCATGATGACAAGCGATTATCTGCAACAGTGGCAAAATCATTTTCCGGCAGCATCGTGAGGGGTTTACCGATGAGAAAATGCGCTGGTGTTAATGCTATCGGATCGTTCGGGTCGGTGGAGATAGGGCACAAAGGCCGCGAATTTAAGATAGCTTCGATTTCTATCGCTAACGTGTTTAGTTCTTCATACGTGAACAAATTGTCGCGCATGACTCGTTTGAGGTGATGTTTGCATGATTTCACCGCTGCCTCCCAGAGGCCTCCGAAATGCGGAGAAAGGGGTGGATTGAAATGCCACTCGATTCGTTTTTCCGACGTGAATTCGTATAATCGCGTTCGGAATTCGTCGGATTCCCTTAAGACGTAAAATTCGCGCAATTGACTATTCGCGCCGACGAAGTTGGTGCCGTTATCGGAGTAGATATGGCCCGGAACTCCGCGACGACTCACGAAACGTCGCAACGTTGCCAAAAATGCGTCCGTTGACAAGTCGCTTGCAATTTCGAGGTGAATGGCCTTCGTCGACATACAAATGAACACGCAACCGTATACTTTGACGCTACCGCGGTTTCGGTATTTCTTTTCTTTGACGAACATGGGGCCGAAATAATCTACACCCGTATGATAGAATGCGGGTGCGTTGTCAACTCTCGATTTCGGCAAATCTGCCATCTTATACGCGATTGCTACCGGACGAAAACGTATACACCGCGTGCAGCGGCGCACGATTTTTCGGACTTGATTCCGACCATCGAGTATCCAGAACCTTTGACGAATGTTATAAAGAGTCGATTGAACTCCCGTGTGATAGAATTTTTCGTGTGTATATCGAATCAAAAGATCTGTCACGTGATGTCGGGAGGGCAAAAGGATCGGATTTTTCTGATCTTCTTGTATATTTGCGCGACTGATCCGACCGCCGACGCGGAGTAAACCTTTTTCGTCAATTATCGGATTGAGAGATCCGAGTTTTGCGCATTTTACGCTCCCTTTGTTCGAAAGTTGATTTATTTCGTTTTGAAAACGCGATTTTTGTACGAGATGAATAACGCGTTGTTCGGCTTCATTGATTTCCGTTATGGTTAAATCGCCTGTACATTTGTTTGTGCTCAAAAACCGCAAACAATACGCGACGACGCGAATTAATCGCGTGTATGATGAAAATCTTTCGAATATTTCGTCTGACTGTATTTGCACGGTCATGCAAAATGATTTTTTAATGCCGGGAAGATCGTCGGGTGGTTTTTCGAAGGACTGAGGCCACGTCGATTCGTGTTTGGCCAGCCATGAGGGACCTTGAAACCAGGAGTCGTTATTCAGAAAAATTTGAGGCAGTTGACCTCTTGACAACGCGTCCGCGGGGTTTTGTTCGGATCGAACATGTCGCCATTCAATATTTTTGCTGTTTTCTTGGATCTCCGCGACCCGATGGGCTTCGAATACTTTAAGCACGCTTGGATGTTTTTTCAGCCATTGCAAAACGATCGTCGAGTCAGACCAAAATATCGTTTTAGACGCGCGAAACGGGAGTACGTCGCAAATTTCTCGATATAAACGCGCGAGTATCAGTGCGCCGCAAAGTTCGAGGCGCGGAATTGTTTGTTCTTTGAGCGGAGCGACTCGCCCCTTCGAGCAAAGTAATTGAACGTGAATTTCGTCCTTTTCGTTACGAGATCGCGCATATATGCAAGCCCCGTAACCCGTTTTACTCGCGTCGCAAAATCCGTGAATCTGAATGTCTACGGGATTCTTTATTGAGATGTAACGATCGATCTTGAGATTGTCAATCAACGAGAGCTGCTCCGCGAATGATTGCCACGCAGAATGTAACGCGCTCGGTACTGATTCGTCCCAAGAAGTTTTTGCTTTCCAGCAATCTTGCATGAGAACCTTTGAGACGAGAATCACTGGACCGAGCAGACCGAGGGGATCGAATATTTTTGCAATTTCTGACAAAATGTAGCGCTTGGTTACTTTTTCGGCGGGCGATATACGTTTGACGGTATAGAGCAATTCGTCGCGACACGCGTTCCACGAGATGCCCAACGTTTTATGGATCGGATTTTCGTCGGTCAAAAATTCGAGATTCGTAACCTTTTCGGACAAATTATTCAATGCGCGTGAATGATTCGACGCCCACTGGCGTATATCAAAACCGCCGCGTTTCAGAATCTCGATCACCTCGTCTCGAATTTGCACAATTTCCTCTAGAGTATCTCCCCCCGAAAGCAAGTCGTCTACGTACAAGTCGCGTTTCGAAGCTCCAGCTCCGACTGGAAACTCTGCGCTTTCGTCGTCCGCGAGTTTTTGTATTGTCCGTATCGCGAGAAACGGCGCTGATGACACGCCGAACGTTACCGTATTCAATTCGAATGCTTGCGTTTTATTGTTATGAACCCAGAATACGCGTTGATAACGGCGATCTGCAGGGTGGATCCAAATCTGACGATACATTTTCGCGATATCGGCGGTGATTACATATTTATGACCGCGGAATCGGATGAGGTGCTCGAATAATTTAAGTTGAATTGTCGGACCGACCATTAAAGCGTCATTTAACGAAATTCCCTTACTTGTTTTTGATGAAGCGTCGAAGACTACTCGAGTCTTGGTGGTTGCGCTTGTTGTTTTTATCACCGCGTGGTGCGGGAGGTAATAGCCGGGCTGTGTTTCGTCGTCGATCAGTGTCATATGACCCAGATCGATGTATTCGGTCATGACGCGGTGATACTCTTGCTTAAGAGTCGGATCGGCGTTCAAGCGCCTTTGCAGCCCCGCGAATCGTCGTAGAGCCGTCGCTCGAGAGTCGCCAAGGTCACGTTCCTTGTTTCGAAACGGTAGACGAACCGTGTATCGCCCCGATGATTCACGTTTAACGTTTTGTGTAAAATGCATTTCACAGTCCAAATTCTCCGATAGTTCGATTTGATTCGCGTTTGCATCGTCCAATAACCAAAACTTCGCGATTTGATCTTTCAGCTCGGTTAATTGACACGATATTTGCTTATTATTTGGCGCGTCTGTTCGTCCGCCGGCGACTGCCCAGCCGAGTTGAGTTTTTTGTAAAAAGAGCTCACAATTGTCGCGAGAGAGATTGCATTGTCCGATCGATAGTAGCGATAACGTGACGCCGGATCCGAGGAGGAGATCGATTTTTTCCGGCAAATGAAATTGCGGATCCGCGAGTTTTATGTTTTTCGGAATGTTCACCCGTTCGCGAGGGAAGATTTCGTTCGGCACTTTGTCGGCGATTTTTGGAATAACCAAGAACGAGAGGGTTTTGTTAAAGTTGTTGTGAATCGAGTAGAACGTACATTCGACTACGCCTCTTGAAATCGTGTTTGTGTTATCGATCATTCCCACCGCAAGCGAGCACGCGCGAACCGATAATTTCAATTTCTTGGCGAAATCTTCCGTTATAAAATGCGCCGTTGCGCACGTATCTAACAAGGCACGACCCTTTACGAACTGCCCGTTTGTATCTTTGACGCGGACTTGGGCGCTCAGCATTAATTGCGATTGAGAGATTCGCGACGTAAAGCTGTGCGCGGCTACGTCTAGTCATGCTGAATTTGTCTTTGATTTCGGATCATTCGCGTTATTCGTTTTTGCCGGGGTTTCATTGGAATTCGCGGTCGATTTCTCGTTATGCAGCAGCGTGTTATGAAATTTCGAACAATTTTTGCAACGCGATGACTTGCATTTGTCGCGATGCGAGCGTAAGCAATTTTTGCATAAATTCGATTTTTTCACGAAATCCCATCGTTGTGATACCGACATATTCTGAAATTCGCGACAACGATACACGGGATGGCTTTCCTTTTTGCACACGAGGCAGTTAGACGACGTGTCGGTCACAAGCGCGCGCGCACCGTCTTCTCCCCGTCGCGCTTTCGCACCGCCTTGATCTTTCCCGAAGAACGACCGTTTTTTCGTTGTTCCTTGCTTCGCGCGCGATGAATCTTGTTCGATTGTGAACAGACGGAACGCGGTTTCCGAAACGAATTGGTACAATTGATCAAGTTTCGGTGAAGTATCGAGACTGAGAGTTTCTTCCCACTTTGCGCGAATATTATATGGTAACGCGCGTTCTAATATTCGTACGAGAAGATGTTCGTCCGGCCGCACATCCATGGTCGCGAGCATATTCGTATGCTGGCGCATGTCGTCCACGAGTCGCGTTAACCCTTTGTGTGTCGCTTTGGTCTGAACCGGAAGTTCAAGAATCGCGTCTAGATGTTTTGTAATCAAGATTCGAGTTTTATCATACGAGTCAAGCACTAATTTCCACGCGAACTTGTAATTCTCCTCGCTCGCGTTATATATGAGAATTTTGTTCAGCGCGTCGCCCTCGAGGCAGTTTTTCAAGTAAATGAATTTTTGAAGACTCGTAATATCGTCGCGCGAATCGATCATCGTGAGAAAAGTGTTCTTAAACGACAACCATTTATCGAGTTCACCGTTGAATTTCGGAAGATCAGCTACCGGCAATTTGAGACGACGCGTACCGTCAATTGGAAGTGACGTCGTATTTTGGGCGTTGCCTGGCAACGGGGTCACCGACGCTACACTCGCTTCGATTGTCGCCGCGATCGCGTAAAATCTGTTTTGTAATTCGTCGAATTCGTTAAGTTCATCACTGTCGGGATCGATTAACAGCGCGAGTTCATCGTGAAACTCTTCGTACGCCTGAAATTGTTCGCGCAAACGATCGACGCGCATTTTCACATTCGCGGGTTCTAAATTCGCTTCTTCCACGATTTTTTCGATTTTTGTCATTTGTGTCTTTAACGTTGTACGTTTTTGATTAATATATTTTATACGCACACTACTCATCTTGACTTTGTTCGCGTCAAAAACAATTCACGAGAAATATCTCACACTTCCGGTACTACGAGCTGAGATAATGTGCGTAAGCAACGGCTGTCAAAACGGGACTGAGGATTCGATTTGTTCTATCGATCGCGATTGTTCTCCTTTGTCGAGCGCGCGACGTCACTGTGAGCGGGCACGGACTCGCTCTTCAGCGTATCGTGGCGGCGCGGTGTGAGTTGTTTGGGACCACCGCGGTTCGCGTAATGTAAACAACGCCTAGTGGACTTGCTTTGTTATTTTGCCGCGTTTATCCGTGAGCGAGAGAAAGAAAATATTGCGCGAGAAATATATTATGACGTATATACAGTACCGAACGTTATTTTGAATCAATTATGTATATATGGGATCTCGGATTATAACGTATCGAATTGAATAAACTAAAGATCGTTTATGAAGAAATTAATTTTTAGGAAATTATGAATAATAAAATACTTATCGATTGATGATGATGATTGTCTCTGCTGGTGGCGAGCTGGGTACGGCGGATCTCCGGGGCCGAGGCGAGTGGTCGTCGAGTGTCGTTGAAACGATATCGCGCACTTTTTCGTATGTTTTTTTGTTGTTTGATTTTTGCCGCTTTGTGGGCGTGGGATCGTATCCCACTTCTGACACCATTTTTGTATAGTCGGAAGGTTCTTCAATGCGAAGTTCCCCCGTATTTTCGTATAATTTTTAACTTTTTTGGGAAAGGAAGGTTAAATAAATAATTTAATTCGTGATTGAGCCTCAAAACAATATTTTGTTTATTGGCTCATGTGGGAAAAGCCATTCCGGCATAAAAACCCACGTTGTGTGTGAATTTACAATGATTTTAATCGCGTATGATTGTGTTATTGCAAATGAGTGTGTGTGTGCGTGTGGTTTCGGTGGGGGACACGGTCCCTTATCGTCAACCCCGTCGGGTTGGATGTGTGTTTTCGCAGGGGACAGAGTCCCATATCGTCAACCCCGTTGGGTTGGGTGTGTATGGTTTATTGGGGGACAAGGTCCCATTATCGTCAACCCCGTTGGGTTGGATGATTTCGTGTATGTGCTGACGGGAATTCGTTCCCAACGCGAGAGACCGTGCGTCTTGTCGCGCGCCTCGGAGGCTACTGACTGATATTTTTTACGCGTGTATGCGCGCGCACGTCGACCGAATCGGGGGGGAAGCTTGGCGTTTACGCACGTGCTCGGAGACGAAGATCGCGTTACTTCCATATCGTAACACGTGATTCAAAATGGAAAATGCGTATAATAAAGCAAAATAATAATTCTCGGCGTTCACACCAAACAATTCCGGTGGTGAGTGGTGAGTGGTCAGTGTAAGGTCGTGAGGCACACTGAGACTAACGAGGCGCGAAGGTGACGATATATATATATATATATAAACATGGCTAAAAAATGTATACGATATATAGCTGAATAAATGGCTAACACAGGTATCCAGCATTTCGTTGCCTAGCACGACGAGGTAAAACACACAAGACTCGCGATTCCATATACTGTAAATCAATGTTCGAGGCCAAAAGTTTATTCTTTATATGACTTTGTGCGAGCACTAAACCATAAATCCCAAAAAAAAAGAAACATTTGCTTATTTTTATTCCTTATGGCTTTGTAAAGCCAAATTCGCACAGATGCGAAACATTTTCGTACATTATTCGAATCATTAATACAATTTTTGTCGAAATTTCAGTTCAAAATCAAGAGATAGAATTCAAGTTATGCAAAAAATGACTCTAAAGTTTGCAACGTTGAGATTCAACGAAAAACATTTTTTCTATTGATTATTTATTAAATTTTGAAAATCGTCGCAATTTTTTGAGTCGATTGAGTTTTTTGGTCGCAAGAGAGAATCGTTTTATTAGCCAGACGAAATAACAGAATTTCGTTGCTTTTTAACGATGGAAACTTCAGGATCATAGAGAAAAAACCTTCCGTGGATGGAAAATATTGCACAAATTGTCATCACGAGTTTTCGAACGATCTTAGCCAGTGGCTGCTGTTATTAAGCGGCAGGCCCGATCGAACGAGAACACGAAGTGAAACGACGATGGGTGCATGAAGTTATGCAATAAGAAAAAAAATGGAGACCGAAAAACGAAATGAGGGGCAAAAAAAAGGGTATATAGTGAATAAAGTAGAGAGAAGACGAAAGTGGTTGAGGCGAAAGCGAAAAAAAAGCGACGGTGAAGCGAGATGAGGGGCGAATCGGTCGTCAGGCAAAATCACGCGTCCGCACGGTACAACAACGTAATATATGCGCCGAAAGCCCGAATTTCGGAGGGGGGCAACGACCATTCTTGCGCGAGAGCAACGAATGAAAAAAATTGAGAACGGGAGAGGGTAAAAAAATGTATAGAACCGACACACGGGCGACGAGACGGAGGGCAAAAAAAAAGTAAGAAAGAAGATGAGAAGGGAACGGGGTGAGAGTACGCCGCGACTCAGAATTTTTTTTAGAGGCTCAAGAATACCAAAAAGAAAGAGTATAAGAGAAAAAAAAAGAAAAGTAAGAAACGCGGACAGGTAGAAAGAGAAAGGACAGAGAAACGAGAGCGAGAGGTCGAAAGCATGAGAAGTACAAACACGAAGACGACGGGGTAACGAAAGAAAAAAAAGATAAACGCAAAATGAGAAGTTCAAGGAATATACAGAGAACAAAAAAAAAGGAGTGCGCAAAGGAGAGGAAGAAGGACCAGAAAAAGAATGAAGAAAACAGGACAAAAACAGGGCGATGAGGTGCACGAGGAAGAGGAAGAAGTAAAAGGAGAATAACGAAAGAGTGAACTCGTCAGGACGCCGAAATAGTGACGTTGCATACTTCACATTTAACGTTGCTCATGAAAAAACATCGTGCCCACCGACACACGCACACAGACACACAACGTCGTTTGTACAATGGCTAAAGCACGAATCCGGAAGCCAGGAAGGACTGCGCGGTGCAAGAAAGCGAAGAGACATATAAGTCGTATCGATCCCGGTGGACGAAACAGCTGACAGGTGAATTGTCGAGAGGAAATTGATGCGGCGACCTATGCGACAAGATTTTCTGTCGCGACGTTGTTTTTTTATTTTCACTCTTTTCTGACCCTTATTTCTGCTTCTTCGTTCTTCGACGACAAGGCGCACCGGAGAATGGCGAAAGACACGCATCCCGATTTTCAATCAAGGGAAGAACACGCTGCTTGCGTGCACAGAAGGGACCCCGCACCGCGAGTTTCTCTGCTCTTGTCGTCTCGGTGCGGGACATTTTTTTGTTCCTTTTCGTGAGTAAATTCCTTCTTGTGTATACCCTCTTGAGACTTCGTGCCGCTTTCTGACGTCATTGCAGTTTCGCAACCGCGCGTGTTACAGCAATTACGTGTCGCGACGGGGTCAACCGAGGACGAGTTTTTCTTCAACGCGCAAGAAAAAGTTTGAAAATAAAACTCAATCAGCAAGGCAACTGTACCATTGAAAAATGAACTTGAAGCCGCGAAGCTTGGTCTTGAAAAAGATGAAATTTCCTAAACTTCTAGTTTCTTTATTTCCCAACCAACAAAACGACGAAATTCTGTCAATTTCCTTGAGTTTGCGTGAAAAAAAAAACGTTCGAAATTGCGTAACTTATTAACCCTCCATTTGTTTATTAAAAAAAAGTCACAACTGTTAATATTTTTCGTCGCATTTATAAATATCACAGGGACCACGCCGTCTGAAGAAAAAAACCGTAAGCCCCGCTATAACTTAAAGGGTTAAAATTCGATGATGTTGAAGTTTAATTGCAACGTTAGAATGCAACGAAAAATATTTGATTTTATTGATGATTCGTTCAATTTTTTATGTCATCAAAATATTTCGAGCTGATATGCTTATCGGATGGCAAAGATCGATCATTTTATCATCGTAATTACATTCTGCATTTGAATAATTATTTTTGCCGCAACGATAACAACGAATTCCGTTGCGTTCCGACGATGCAAACTTCAGAGTCATTAAAATTCACGATTTTGAAGTTTGCATCGTTAGAATGCAACGAAATTCTGTTTTTTCTTTAGCGACGCTTACAATTATTATTCAATATTTGGTCCGGACAAAAAAACGATCGTCTGTTGAGTCCCAAAAATTCGGCCGAGACGAAAAATTGCCATGATTTTCAAAATTCAATAAATAATTAATAGAAACAATATTTTTCGTTGAATCTCAACGTTGCAAACTTCAGAGTCATTAAAATTCGGCCCCATTCCAAGTTTCGAGATCCTTAATTCGACTCGTGTCGGATAAGCCAGAGAGTGTTTTATGTTGATACCGTAATCACGTCATTAAATAACAACGATTAGTAAATAAAAATGTACCGACCTAATCCTGGTCGAGTAATTTTGCACTGATAACAAAATGAGTAGTGGGTTGTGAATCTCGCGGAACGTAACGCGAATTATTATGATTCGAGCAGTGTGTATGAAACCAGCCGAGCAATAAAATGTATTAAGACATATGGGCATGTATGCGTGCGTCCTTATGAGGCTGAACAGAAACCAGCACAGGACAAACTGATATCACCGAGAGAGAGAGAGAGAGAGAGAGAGAGAGAGAGAGAGAAAAAGGAACTGGTGAATTTAGCGACGAACAAGACTAAAATTAGACGGAATGAAGCAACTTTATTTTAGGAGTACGGGCGTGCATTATACACCCTCGCTCGGTAGTTGGAGCGTTTCGAATGGGAGCGACAAAATGCATTGCTTGTCCTATTGCCGTTGGAAAATTACGCCTCGTGCTACCGTGTAATAAGATTGGCGGTTCGTCGCCGTGACCGCATCGTTCAAGCGATAATGAGATGAAGCTCTTACGGTCGCACTATACGACTCTACATATAAATCTACTACGCCGGCGCATTTATGTATGTGTATTCATTCATCGTTAAACATTTACGAGAGGCGCTAAACAAAATGCGATGCGAGTCGGAGAGACGCACGACTTCTATGTGGGATCGTGCGCGCGCGCGCCAGAAAATACATATTTTGTTAGCAAGTAGTCGATAAATCACATTCGTACGTACATTTATAGTGCGTAACAGACGCAAAAGTGTGTAAAGTTTCTTCTCTTCCAGGTGCGAGAGTCCTGAGCTATAGCAAATATATACTTGTACAGCGTAGTCAACAAGTAACTTGTAAATGAACCAGAGAAGCCATACAGCAAGACGACCGACCGACCGACGAAGAGAAACATTCCCATTCGTCCACTTTCCCATTCCTTCACTTTCATGTGTATTCAATTCATTAAGAAACCGACAATCAACTCGCAGAAAACACCGAAAACCAATTTTCATTTAAAAAATCAACTAAAACTTGTTTCATCGACGTGTGATCTACTAAAAACCGAATTATTTCGTTAAGAATGATCAATATTATGACTCTGAAGTTTGCATCGTTGGAATGCAACGAAATTCCATTTTATCGTTGGCAAAAATAATTATTCAAGTGCACAATGTAATTACGATTATAAAATGATCGATTTTTGCCACCCGAAAAGCAAATTGGCTCGAAAAATTTGGATAACATTGAAAATTGAACGAATCATCAATTAAATCAAATATTTTCCGTTGCATTCCAACGTTCAGCATCATTCAGTATTTCCTCAAATAATATATACGGTCACTCGAACGATCGTTTTGCCGAAAATCAATTTTTCTACATTTCTACAGTACATTTTCTTTACAGTCTCGAGAAAAACCAAAAGTTGTTCCAATTTAATATTTGACCGTGCTACAGAAAAAATTGAACGCAATTAACAAAGTTCTGACGGTTTTTTAAACAAAACTGTGTTTTCAGTGTACACAATGCGACACTATTCACGTGATGCGATCGACGTTTTCTAGAGTAATATGACTTCGGTTTGGAATTGAAACGTGACAATAAAGATATGAGCAGCAGAACTTCCGTTGATAGGTGAGGGCGCGTGCACGTGCATGCAAATGTTGCTCCAAAATACTGCAGCCGCATTGGAGTCAATAATGGACGATAAACGATACGAAATTTAATACTTGTAGTATTTCATAACACGCACACGATCAAGCGTGATGTCGGGTGGGACGCATATATTGTGGGAAGGATCTAGAATATTTATGAACAATGATGCTGAAGTTTTCAACGTTGGGATGCAACGAAAAATATTTGATTTTATTGATGATTCGTTCAATTTTCAATGTCATCCCAATTTTTCGAGCCGATAAGTTTTTCAGGTGGCAAAAATGGATCATTTTATCATCGCAATTATATTCTGCACTGGAATAATTATTTTTGTCAAAGATAGAAAAGGATTTCGTTGCGTTGCAACGATGCAAACTTGAGAGTCATTATGAACATTATTTTGACATGGAACTCTGGAGCAGCAGTTATAAACGCGTACAGAGTGCGAAAGCGTCACGTGAAACTAGGTTTACGATCGAAACGCGAATTGCATTTGCACCCCGTCCGCCCCTTTCCTCATAATATCGTTCGCTCTCTTTCTCTGCCGCTCAGTCTTTTT
This sequence comes from Diadegma fenestrale, assembly GCA_037043255.1. NCBI lineage: Eukaryota > Metazoa > Arthropoda > Insecta > Hymenoptera > Ichneumonidae > Diadegma > Diadegma fenestrale. The sequence goes on along the minus strand of CM073309.1, from coordinate 12,401,286 downwards.
ATTTCTCATTCACGTACGTCATTTGCTCGAAACGTCCCAGAGTGCAATTCTCTTTGAGAGATGTAAAACTTGGAAACACGTGACCGGATTGCAAGAGCCAGCGCAAGAGAGCAGGAGAAGGCGAGAGGGATGATGAGATTTACCGGTGGGCTGGTCGGATGCGACTGCCGGTGGTGCGAGCATGGACCATGCAACAGACTGCATCGGTGATAGTTTCAACCGGAGCCGCACAAACACACGTTCAGCAGGCGCGGTAAGCCACGAGCGCGGCACGACTCTACCACGAAGTCGGTTGAGAACACACAGAAATATTATAGCTCGAAAAACGCGTCTGCCTGCCCACTACCGAGGCGATAAACGAGCTATCGAAGCTCGCGCCAAACGAGACACGGTGAAGAAACAAAAAAACCAAAACAACTAAACAAAAAACGAATGCGCCAATGAAAAATCTCTCGCTACGTGTGCTGCGCCACCGTATACAGTCACGAACAAAGGAATAGACGAAAAAAACAAAACCAATGAGACTTTATTCTTTTTTCTCCTGCTCTCGACAAAAATCAACTTTCCCCATTTTGCGTTTCGCTCGTTAAAAGAGAATCGATGCAAAATAAATTCACAGCAGGCAGAAAAATATGCACATTTTTCATGGCAACTAAAATCAGATATTCTCCAGTAGAAATTCAACCAATCCCAATCATCTCCAACTAATATTTCATCCACTAAGGCGAATCAACATTTTCAAGAGCTGCTGGCAACAATATCAAGTCGGTTTATCCATGCGAATTTTTTCACACCATCGATTTCTTGCGTTTTACCGCATCGTCATAAAATATCAATAAAAAAAAGTACAACGTGATCAATAAATCTGCGATGAGCCAATAACAAGCAATGAAAATAAAATTGTATCGTCCGCCTAGAAAAACTGCAGTTTTTTTTCCTCAAGAGTGCTTCGAGCAAGATTGTATGCGAACAACTTTGGGAGGAAGAACAAGTGAACAGATATTCATATGGATGAATCGCAGTGAAATACACGCGGGCTTATCATTTTGATCTTACTGCTCGTGTATATAAAGAGAAGTACTTTTGTTTGACCGACGGTGATGCTCGCCACGAGCAGCCGTTGTCAAAAGGGAGTGCATGCTATGTGTGTGGGTTCGGATCTCGAGTGATGTAGCCAGCAGGGTTACTGTCCTCTGGCTTTCGGGGTTTTTGCCCTGTATGTGCAAAGTTTCGAGCATCAAGAACAAGTATACTTTGCTTTGATGCTCCAAGTGACTTATAAGTGCAGAAAGACGAGGTAAAGCGAAAGGACGAGGGAGAGTACGCGCGACATGAGAACGAACAGGTCCGCGAGAGTATAAATTCACGGGTTTTTTCGAATCTGAACAAACTCCAACCGTTACGTCCCCGACAAAACCAAAATCATGAGGTGGTCGAAAAAATAACAAAAACATTTCGATTACTGTACCATTAACACGGACGAATGCGAGTGTTTGCTCCAATTAATGACTCCGAAGTTTGCATCGTTGGAACGCAACGAAATTCTTTTGAATCTTTGTCAAAAATAATTATTAACATGCGACATGTAATCACGATGATAAAATAATCGAATTTCGCCACCCGAAAAGCACATCGGTTCGAAAAATTTGGTTGAAATTGAAAGTTGAACGAATTATAAATAAAATGAAATATTTTTCGTTGCATTCCAACGTTGCAAACTTCAGCATCATTCCAATTAGCGTGTCGATCCCTCATACTCGGTCAAATTTCGAGGTGAAATTTTTTCTTTCATAAGCAAAAAAGTCCAACGAGAATGAAATCCAAGAAAATTAATCATCAATCCCGATTTTCACGGACAGTTACAGACTTGATTACTCCAAAAAAAAAAACCCCAAGCAAGAAAATTACGCAGAGGCAAAGTTTTAAGGGTCAACGACCGGGAGTTAAGCTTCAGTGCGATGTGCTTTGACCTATTTTTGCATTCTCGCAGCTGAGTAAATGGAGGGTTGATTTCGAGGCAAAATCTATGAAGCTTAAAGAGCGACAGAGATAGGCTCATGTGCACAGATGCGAAGCACGTATCGAGAGAATATACCAACACTATAATAAATCGGTTGCAGACTGGGTTTATAGGTTGAAATCATCGAAGCACAAAGTTGCGTAGGGTGCGGGTTCGAGGAGGCATCGAAAAGGGATAACGGCGGACGTTCGAGCGAGCATAAATCGAACGGGGGATAAAAAAATTGCGATATAGGGTGTAAGAAAAAATGGAGGAGAGCAAGTGCGAGGGAGCGATGCCAAATAAGAGTACGAAAAAAAGGCAAATCGATTGGAGCCGCGGCGGCATACGAAAAACATCAAAGAATGCATACGAGAGTAAAAATATTTGCTATTTTTCGCGATCGTCCGTTTTTGTTTTCCAAACACCTTGATCCTGAAGGATCCTGATGATCCTGAAGTTTCTATCGTTGGAATGCAACGAAATTCTGTTATTTCTTCAGCGAAGCCAATAATTATTATTGAATATTTGGTCCGGCCAATAAAACGATTCTCTCTTGCGACCAAAAAACTCAATCGACTCAAAAAATTGCCACGATTGTCAAAATTCAATAAATAATCAATAGAAAAAATGTTTTTCGTCGTATCTCAACGTTGCAAACTTCAGAGTAATTCCAGCTGAAAATTAGCCATGATTTTCAAAATTCAATGAATAGTAAATAGAAACAATATTTTTCGTTGAATCTCAACGTTGCAAACTTCAGAGTCATGGTATACGGTGAAAATAGCGAGTATATAGATACGAAAGTTTTTTATATATGTATCAAGGTTGGCCGGGGTACTCGATCGGTCTCGAGAGTACATAACCCTAAGGCCGTCCTTCTCGATCTTTTGCTAGGTCATCCCGGCTGATTAAGTTGCATTGCGGGCGCATTGCGTGTGCCAACCATATTTACGACATATACATACCGCATGGATTGATGCTAATGATGATATGCACCGTGAACGCGCCGCGTCCACATGTACACGCGCATGTAAGAATACACGTACATCACCACAGATACGATCGTCGTCGTTGCTATCCTGCACGCGTATTAATACATTAAGAGCATTCTACCTGGCAACTTTATGTGTATGTGAACATTCTTATTTCCGTGTGTGCGTACATACGATAGGCAAAGAGTCTAAGAACGCTTCTACGGGGCATAGTGAAGAGCACCGTTAGCATATCCACTGATTACCCACAGACCGGAGCAGTCTCCCAAAAGTACGCATTCACGTATACACGAGTTACGAGTAAAGTATAAATGACAATTTTCAGAAAACACACAGTCAAAATAAATGCTTCCAACGTGTACTCTGCAGGGAATTAGCGAAACTAACGAAACAATGACTCTGAAGTTTGCATCGTTGGAATGCCACGAAATTCTTTTTATCTTTGGCAAAAATAATTATTAACATGCAGAATGTTATTACGATGATAAAATGATCGAATTTCACCACCCGAAAACATATCGGCACGAAAAATTTGGATGCAATTGAAAATTGAACGAATCAACAACGAAATAAAACATTTTTCGTTGCATTCCAACGTTGCAAACTTCAGACTCGTGAAGTATTTAGCTTAGTTTTTTTTTTTCCTTTCGTACATCGGATTCGATTTCGATGGGTTTCGATGTACGAAATGGTATTGAGATCGAAACTTGTGTGTCTTTCCCAGGGAGTATGCACATCGGTATTAATTTTTGCAACGAATCCCACGACTTATAAAAATTTGATGCTCGTCAATGTCTTTGAGCCTCGAGAGATGATCATTCTTAGGAAAAACGACCTCGAAGAGCGTAGCATCGGAAAGACACCCTTTACACTCATATACACAAGAAATATCCGCAGTGTCATGCATTGAGTTCACTGGGACGATGTGTTTTTCAAGAGGCTTCAAAAATCGATAAAAGTTGATAAGAAAATTCGAAATATTTCGAGTAGAGGTTGATTCGCATAGTTGGACGTCAGAGGGCGTTAAAAAAGAATAATAGAAAGAAGGCTCGGGAAAAAAGATCGTGATGACACGATAGAGCGCAGTAATTGTGGCAAAAGTTGAATTTTATATATTTATATATATCTTAGAGCGTGGGGAGTGAAGGGAAAAAGCGTATAACACGCGCAGAGTGAGAGGGTGATTCCCGGGGACCGGTGCCTGGAACGGCAAGTGGGGTTGGTGAAGGCGCCTATTGATTTTGGGCAGAGCGTGAGAGAGGCAACAGTCAGAAGCACCATGACAGAAAACCCCATATATAGAGGCTGTAGAGATTAAACGTGAAGTAACGCGAGAGAAACGAAAAAAGAGAGAAACCAAGAGATAACCTACATGTTCGCGTTGCTGGGTTATAAGCGAGGCTCATAGAACGAGAGAAACAGCGAGGCGGAGAGAGCAGCAAGAGAGCTAGAATGAGATTGACTGAGGGTTGAAGTTCAGAGTGTGTTGTTGAGAGGGTTGAGAACCTCTTCTTCATGCTCGGGTTTGTTTGCCCTCGCCGTTGGTGAAGGCGTGTTACTCGGCAGACTCTCGCTCCACAATCCCCATATATCGTGCAACGTATACTGCACGAATTTCATACGCAATATACATATATTATGCGTCCATATACGCAATCAAACTGCATGTACACAAACTATCGAGTTCTTTACATATATCCAGGACTCTGCTGCTCCTGCTTCTATTCTCTATCCCACGATACACTCATTTGTGATGACTCTAAAGTTTGCATCGTTGCAGTTGAACGAAAATCGTTTTTATTTTATGCTAAAATAATTATCCAAATGCAGACTGTAATTACGATGATCAAATGATCGATTTTTGCCACCCCAAAAAGCATGGCGGCTCGAAAAATTTGGATAACGTTGAAAATTGATGGAATTATCGATAAAATGAAATACTTTTCGTTGCATTCCAACGTTGCAAACTTCAGCATCATCATTTGGGAGCCTCACAATGACTCTGAAGTTTGCATCGTTGGAATGCAACGAAATTCTTTTTTATTTTTGGCCAAAGTAATTATTCGAGTGCAGAATGTAATTACGATAATAAAATGATCGATTTTTGCCACCCGAAAAGCATATCGGCTCGGAAAATTTGGATGACATTGAAAATTGAACGAATCGTCAATAGAATCGAATATTTTTCGTTGCATTCCAACGTTGCAAACTTCAGCATCATAGAGAAAATTCAATAAGACAGAAGATCGAGGATCGAACCTGTCGAGCATCCCCCCCTCGATTAGATATACAGAAAATCATTTCCAAACCAAAATGACGTATGAATGTGTGTCATTATGGGGAGAAAAAAAGTCAAGCGGTATAGATAGTTTGCCGGTGACTCTTCACATCAAGTGTACGCAGCGATTCACGTGAGCGCAGCAGCGTTTGTTTGATCTGACGACTATCTCCCCTTCGTCAACTCGCTCTCCACCCTTTCTCCATCCCTTTCGTATACATGAATATAGATATATGTGTATATATTTATTCATATGCAGTTTGTATACACAAATTTAGCGAGGAGCACTTACGCGACTGTTCGCACCGTACGAAATTTACGTTGTACCCCCCGCCATTGCAATAGAACCCTCGCTACGTACAGGGAAGAATACGAAAGCTCAGAACAATCGTAGGGTTCGTTTATTGTGCACACACTGATGCTTGTCACGAGTACTGGCTTTAGTTGAATGTAAAAATAATGCAAACTCCGCATGTACAGAAAGTACGTACGTATCGTAATATTCATGGGAATGTGTAACAATAAGTTTCATAAGCTCGGAGTGTAATTCGGAAAATGAAAAGAGTTCGAGTTTTAATTACGAGTAATTTCACGCAATATGAATCTGAAGTTTGCAACGTTAAGATGCAACGAAAAACTTTTTTTTCCATTGATTATTTATTGAATTTTGAAAATCATGGCAATTTTTCCAGTCGATTGAGTTTTTTGGTCGCAAGAGACGATCGTTTTATTGCCCGGACCAAATATTGAACAATAATTATGAGCTCTGCTGAAGAGATAACAAAATTTCGTTGCATTCCAACGACGGAAACTTCAGGATCATTCACGCAATGTTAAATTTACAGCCAGGTGATAAAAAAAATTGAAATGATTAATAAAAAGAAAATTTTTATGAAACTCGACGAAGGGAACGAAAATTACTGCATTTCTGTCGCGATAAAATCGATACTAAACGCGAGTGATTAATTGAATCATAATTACTCATTGCCACATGCAGAGAAACTCAATAAACATCGATCCCGTGAACTCTTGACCGGGTCAAAGAATTGAAAAACTGATAATTTATTGCGTTGATAAAACAAATGAATTTCATTGAGAAAAAATAAGCCTTCAATGACTCTGAAGTTTTCATCGTTTGAAATGCAACGAAATTCTTTTGAATCTTTGGCAAAAATAATTATTTACACGTAAAATGTAATCACCATGATAAAATAATCGAATTTCACCCCCCGAAAAGCATATCGGTTCGAAAAATTTGGTTGAAATTGAAAATTGGACGAATCATCAATAAAATGAAATACTTTTCGTTGCATTCCAACGTTGCGAACTTCAGCATCATAACCTTGAAGGGGTGAGAAAAATATTGTTGACATTCAATTAACAGCAACGCTGAAACGGGGCATAAAAAAGATTCTATGCTTGGAATGAATTGTCAAATTCTCGTTCTAACATGTGCGAACGAGGCAGAAAATAATGAAGCTAACGAAAACTTGGTATTTACTCAAAGAAACAGCGAAATTCTACTACGGTGAGAATTGAAATTGAAAACTTACCGTTACGGCATTACAAACGAACAAGTACAATGTTGAATTTTGGGTTTTTTTTAAAACTACGCGAAATGTCAATATTTGTGAATAAAAAAGAATAAAATTTCGAGCAGTTCCATAAGAATTTGAATTTTGCACGCCAAACATGAATGAAAATTGAGGTCGGTCTTTCGCTTCTTTTTCTCTAACGATAACCTTAAAATCGCAATTCTCGCCATGTGCAAATATTTGCGGAAAGAATGAGCGAAAAAGATGTCAAGATCGAAAGCTTCGTTTATAAAAACGCGATTACCTTGAAAATAATCCAATAATGACTGATATGAGAAATTTCTACGTACGTGCATATACAACGTCATTTGTCGGACGAGCTAATGACACACTGAAAAATATCGCACACGTTTTATATCGCCAAAAAACGTGTCCCGAATCCGGATAAACATTAGCCACGAAAAAATATACATACAAAAGTAAATGAACCTGTCTCAATGTTGTATTTTTTTCATGAACGCGGGGCCATCATCAAAGCTTTTTTTTTATCGCTCCTGAGGATATGGCGCCAAGAAAAATCGAGTGTGGTGCAGATTACACCTGTATTTTCTTACTACGGCTGATCTTCGAGTGTTTTTTTAGGTCGAGGCGACCTAAGAGAGCCAGGAGTATCTCGAGACGGAAAATTGTTATCAAAAACGTATCAGCGTACGCGATTCTCGGTGCCATGCTCGTGACACTCATAATCATAATAAAAAAGTAACAATAATAATAATAATAATTTCAGAAATTGTATAAAACCTGGACGTGCAATCCAGGGGAATCCGTTCCCTTCACTTTTTTCTCTCTCCGCCTCTTGTTTTCGGGGTAACCAAATATTATCTTAAGACACGCAATAAACGGGACGTTACAAGTTTGCCAAAGCCCGTACGCGGCAGGCAGACCCTTTTTTCCCCATTTTTTTCCATTATTGCCCGGAGACATTTCACTCGTGTTTTTTTTTTCTATTTTTTTCCGAATTAACAAAAATCGGCCAATTCGCGATCCTGCAAAGATTGTTGACAAATCAATCCATTTTTTCGTTTATTTTCGTTCACTCGCGCATATTAAAAAATTGCCGAGATGGTTCAATGATCAGACTTCGGGTGATTGCAATTTTTTTTCAAACGCGCGAATCGTTACGTCGTCATTTTTTAACAGATACAAGTTTTTCTTCTTTATTATTCGTAATATCACGGTCGTGAAAAAAAAACTTTCAAAGGTGTTTGTATCGGCTTATTTGCTTATTTTTCATTGACTTATAATGACATTGATGTTGTCGACAGCAACATTTTCGAGTGAATAATGAGCAGCTTATTTTCGGCCGAGACTTTCACTTCATCAACGTTTGAGGGGGAAACTCAAGTGGAAGGCAGAAAGCAATTAGACCAGGAGTCGGACTTTTCGAAGGAAAATGTGTTTTCTAGAATTAAAAAAACATTAAGCGTCGAGCTAGTCACTTCTGGATACTGAGCGATTAAACTGACGTTTTTAAAACAATTTTTGCTTGGCCAACATTGAAAGAAATTCCAAGCCCATAGGGGAGAACATAAATCGAAAAATTACCGTAACGATATGAAGAAAAACAAACAAAATGAAATTTTTTTTTTTTCAATAACAGGAAGAAGAAAAAATTATGTCGTTTCCACGAAAATAAACAATCAACACAGTGAAAAATGTTCACATTTGTGTTTTTTTTTATCTCTCCAGTCGAGAGAAAGGAAATCAATTCCTCGAGAATTTCTTAAAAAAGAGAATAAAAAAATCCCACGAAAAAATACGTGATCCAGAAACGTTCAGGATGACGATCCTGAAGTTTGCATCATTGGAATGCAACGGAATTTTGTTATTTTTTTAGCAGAGCTGAAAATCATTATTCAATATTTGCTTTGAGTCCCAAAAACTTAATCGACGAGAGAAAAATTGCCATGATTTTCAAAATTCAATAGATAATCAATAGAAAAAATATTTTTCGTTGCATCTCAACGTTGCAAACTTCAGAATCGTACAGGATTCCGTTGTAAACGCAATGAAAAAATTGACCAACCCGACGCACGTTTATTTACGTATTTTCGTGCAAAATCATCGGCACTTGGAACGCGCAGAATATTTTTCTCTGACAATTATGAAGTTTGCATCGTGAAAATGCAACGAAATTCTTTTGAATCTTTGGCAAAAATAATTATTTACTTCCAAAATGTAATCACGATGATAAAATAATCGAATTTCACGACCCGAATTGAAAATTGAACGAATAATCAATAAAATGAAATATTTTCGTTGCATTCCAACGTTGCAAACTTCAGCATCATTGACAATTAATCTTCTATTCGCGGGATCGATTTTGCAGTAGGAAAATATAGCGAACGCATAAAAATCCCCAATCATTGCAAAAGCTCCGCGCGAATATTCTTCCCGTTCATTTCCATTGTTAACCACAATTTTTTACACCGCTGCCTGATTCCATTAGTAAAAACACAATAGCTGGGAAAAAATGGCTAAAAAAAAGTTATGATTGAAAAGAACGACAAAAAAACAGCAACAACGAAACTTCGAAACAATCGCACAACGTTACGTAAAAACTTTAGTGTCATAAATCGCAAGATTCCTCGTCCAACGTTTTTTTCATTTACTGGCTGCTCACTGAGATCGATATTCACATCTAAATTCTACAAATGCGGTGTACGTATGAAAAAAAAAAATGTATGTGCACAAAGGTACGTTTGATTGGGTTTGGTCGACGACGAGAGGGCACACAATGCTGGAGTCGTCGACAAATTGAGAGAGAACGAGTTCTCTCCGCAATGTCCTCCAATGTAGAAGAGCGACACAACGAAATAAACACAAGGCGGTTACGTGTATGACATATAAGTATATAATATTGCGAGCAAGCGAACACGAGTCTTCGTAAATACGTATCAACTCTACATATCTATATACAAATTTGTAGACTTTACATATATACGCGTAGTGAGTTGATACCAAAGATGATTGATTAATCGCGTGCACGTGCTCTTTCGCTTCGAATATCTTTATGTATAATACGCGTCCGTAAGGAAAACCGCACACAGGTAATATGGAATACGATCAACTTGGCAAGAAAGAGTCCAAAATTCTACTCGACAAGCCCACGCAATGTATGCAAAAGTATGAAATGCTCTGTATCAATCATTGAAAAATAATAATATTGAAAAGGAAGAGATCGAGTTCATGGAATTGTATCGTTCAAGTCACGTCATGTATACATATCACGTGATGGATCAAGTTTTGTCATGTGTTTTCGAAAAAATTACATTTTTTAATGACTCTGAAGTTTACATCGTTGGAATGCAACGCAATTCTTTTTAATTTTTGGCAAAAGTAATTATTCAAGTGCACAATGTTATTACGATGATAAAATAATCGATTTTTGCCACCCGAAAAGCATATCGGCTCGAAAAATTTGGATGACATTGAAAATTGAACGAATCGACAATAAAATCAAATCTTTTTCGCTGCATTCCAACGTTTAAAACATCAGCATCATATTTTTTTTGCATTTTATGCCACTTGCATAATTTTTTTCTTGGAAATATAATTTCTGAATTTTTCTGAAACTTTTTCGAAGAACTAGCGGAAATTTCGTTGCATTTCGACTGCAGAATCCGAATAAAAAATAATTCTGACCCGAACGTTTGCAAAGACAATAATTCTGTTGCGATTATGATGCTGAAGTTTGCATCGTTGAAATACAGTGAAATTCTATTCTTTTTCCAGTAGAGCTCATAATTATTATTCAATATTTCGCCCGGATAATAAAACGATCGTCTCTTGAGTCCCAGAAACTCAATCGAGACGAAAAATTGGCATGATTTTCAAAATTCAATAAATAATTAATAGAAACAATATTTTTCGCTCAATCGCAACGTTGCAAACTTCAGAGTCATGTTGCGATTATCCATCATTCATGGAATTTTTTAATTCTATAGAAAAGTCAAATGACGCGGCGATCAAGTTCCTGTCGAGCGTACGAGCGTCACGGAGAAAACCCCGAAACACTCTCCGCAGTCCAAGAAACACTATGGCCATGAATTTCCAGCCAAGTCCATAGCTACGTGTATATATAGTTGTCCTTTTCCTCGCCTGTCTCTTTTTTTGCTCTCGTAGAATCGAAACGACGAGAGAGGAGGAAGAGAAAAATGGGCGTGGACGAAAAGTTCCTCGCCATGGGGGGCTTCTCTTTCTTGCAGGAAAAATGCATCTCCTCGCTTTTTCCCCTTCCCCCTGCTCGTTCTTCCTTTCTCCTCACATTTAAATATACACACGGATGCACATTCAAGTTTTCCAGGAAAACGTAGCACGTTTTTTTCTCTAACTAGACCTGCGCGCATTGAGGAATTGAGCGAGTCACAGTTGGTGAGTTCAACACCCACACAGAGCGATTGGCAATGTGCAGTTGTAACCGCATGTGAAATAATATACAAGCTGAGCAAGGAAAATGGAAACGTATAGCTACGCGCGTTCCAAGTTTCTTCGATCCCTAATAACCATTTGAAAAAGTGGCTTGTACGAGAGTACAAACGCGAGCAGGAGATAATGCAAAAATTTAAAAGGCAGAGACTCGTCGAGAATTCATGCAAAATTGTATATTATTCATGGCTTCAATAATTGTTCGGTAGTGAGTATTTTTCATGAGTCTTATTTACGAGTCTGTTCAATAATGCACCAAGTAATTATAACCACCTCGAGGCAACATACTTTTGTAAGAAAAGTTTGCTCCTTACAAAAAGTGGGTCACGATTTTATGAAGGTTTTTAAACCTGTTGAAAAGCCATGGGTTTCCTAATAAAATCACATAATTACATTGTTTCGATTCCCATTTCTCATGACAAATTTGAAAATTAATTGCCCGGCAATTTATCATTTTTTTCACTGACACTGAACTTAATTTTAGTGTCATTGAGGAAACTTGAGACTCTTGCAAAAATGATGAATGTTATTATTCGTTAAAATTGTTTTTTTCCAACGACACTAAAGTTAACTTTAGTGTTTTTGAAAAAAAAAACACAATTTCATCAACACAACACAATCATTTTTCATTCAACATTCATCATTTTTGCAAAAGACTCAAATTTCTTGGGCTGCGAAGGAAAAAAAAACGAAGAACTACGTTGCAATGCTCAACGTATGTAAATTCGAATACGTGATAAATTTTGCGAAAACGCAAAAAAAAAACGTCATCGCGATTATACAGAGGTTCGTATTAATATTTTATTGTTGCAAGTTTTGTTGAGTATTTCAGTCTGAATAATTTTCCAATCCGCCAATTACGAACGCAGAGAATCAGTGACTCTGAAGTGTGCATCGTTGGAATGCAACGAAATTCTCTTTTATCTTTGACAGAAATAATTATTCGAATGCAGAATGTAATTACTATGATGAAATGATCGATTTTTGCCACCCGAAAAGCCTATCGGTTCGAAAAATTTGGTTAAAATTGAAAATTGAACGAATCATCAATAAAATGGAATAATTTTCGTTGCATTCCAACGTTGCAAACTTCAGCATCATGAGAATCATGAATTTTAACGCGATTTACCGTTTCACGGTGTATGCCATTTGCGGATCGATAACGTACAATTTGACTCGATGTCTCATGATTATTACCACCATATTATATGCCACGATGAGTTGAAAGAGGCGCTTGTGTGTGCGTGGAAAAAAATATGAAAAAAAAGAGCAGGAAACGAGTAAATATCGTTTGAATTATCATTGAATGGCGCACCGATGTCGTGGGTGGTAGACTCGACCGTTTGAATAACGTGTATCACGATCCGAGAGAAAGGAAACACTCTTGCGATAAATATTTTGTTATTACTCTCGATCGTGCACTTCCTGACTCCGGAGCCCTCTTCACGACATTCGAACCAAGCCTCGGTACATAAAGTTAAGCAGCATTGTGTGCACAATTCGTTTTTCCAAACAGAATCCTCAGCTCGCATGTGTTGGTACGTTTCAGCGAGGGAGAGCGAAAAAAAAGAGACGAGTCTGAAGTTTGCAACGTTGGAATGCAACGAAAAATATTTGATTTTATTGTTGACTCGTTCAATTTCGAATTTCATCCAAATTTTTCGAGCCGATATGCTTTTCGGATGGCAAAAATCCATCATTTTATCATCGTAATTACATTCTCTATTTTAATGATTATTTTTGCCAAATATAAAAACGAATTTCGTTGCATTCCAACGATGCAAACTTCAGATCCATAAAAAAGAGAGACAGGGCACGAGAAAGTGACTCGTAATGAATTTTGACGAAAGTATGACGAAGAAAAATAGAAAACGCCCTTTTTTACGATATCAAAAGAAATATGCATGTACCACGAGAAAGAGATTCGTACTGTGAGAAGAGAAAAAGTTACGTTTCGTTGAAAATGTTAGCATTCAAATTCCGAATGAAACGTCGTATTATGACGATCAAATTACCATATACTTTTTCACTTCGCTTTGTGACACAGTCGCGTGTATCAAGCTATGAAAGTCTCGAGAGATTCGAATGAAAACAAGTCCACTCAAATTATGGAGTAATCGTTACGCAGCGAAATTCATTAATGAGAAAAATGCGCCGGGGCATTACAAACGATGTTACGTGGTCCATAATAGTGACAAAGACGATACTGAATAATTAAAAAATAATAATCTCATTTTGGAGCAACTTTTTTTTTGTATTCGACCATCAACAGCTCGAAAATTCGAGATTTTTCAGACGTTTTATGATAATCAAGTTTCCATCACCGGAAGCCAGCGAGTTTTGGGTTTCCTTCACATCTGCCCACGATGATTGGACAATCTTTGTCATCGACTTGAAAGCGAATATTTTTTGAAGAAAAATTCAGGTCATTTGATCGATAAAAACTCATGATAAATTGAAGAAAAATAATCGTTCGTTACATCCCAAGATTGTGAATTTCGAATGATGCTGAAGTTTTCAACGTTGGAATGCAACGAAAAAAATTTCATCTTATTGATGATTCGTTCAAATTTCAATGTCATCCAAATTTTTCGAGCCGATATTCTTTTCGGGTGGCAAAAATCGATCATTTCATCATCGTAATAACATTCTGCATTTGAATAATTACTTTTGCCAAAAATAAAAAAGAATTTCGTTGCACTCCAACGATGTAAATTTCAGAGTCATTGACTTGGAAACCTTGTGCGGCGTATTCGTTCGGGGTCATGGAGGACGAATGACATTGACCTTCTAAGCGAGAAGTATAGTATTTCGAAGAATCCTGTGTCATTGTGCCTCAATCGATAATGAGCCGGCTAATGAATACCAAAAACCGTAACAAATACGTTGCCGTTACCAATTTGCCAATTGTCAACATGTTTTTTCGATTTGACAACTGAATCTGCGTGGAAAAGTTATGAGGATTCGAAAAGCAAAAAAACGAGGAACGATCAATCGAAAAAATATAAAAAATATTGCTCTCCAACGACAACCATTGCGTGTCGGTACCATCGACAAAAATTGTCTAAGTCTGCAGAAACAATTGCAAATAAGGAAGGTATTTAAAAAAAAAAAAACAGAACAATGATTTATTGGATTGGGAAATATCGAGCAACGTATTTGGAATTCTGATACGACAGATCGACAGCCAACTGACGTGTCTAACATAAATAATTACTAATAAAATTTCAGCTGCTATGCTTCAGTATCCGCGACAGGACTGAAGAAATCTGCATATAAATTGCTGTTTTTTAATAAGTCATTTACGATGCTCATCGGTAGCTGAAGCCCCCGAAGCGAGACATCGAGAAAGAGAGTGACAAGAAATGCAGTGATGCAGGCATATCAAGAAAACGTTTTTTTAAGGAATTCACAGAAACTTGATGATCAATTGATTTTTATCGTTGTTGGGCTCCGCGATTTATTGTATTGGCAAGTGAATCATACTTTGTGGAAAGTATCGAACGTAATTTACAGAATTCGATGCAATCGGTGAAAAAAATGTCGTCAGGATCGCCCCGAAACGTTATTGAATTTGATTGAAATAATTAATGACAAATATTTATATATTTAGCACGGGGTTCTAGTTCGATAGTCGTTCACGCGTGCCACGCCTTTCGTTACCGGTTATTTATTTTTATGATAAGCTTTACCAGTCGCGAACAAGCCAGCCTGAAAATCGTTGATTTCATTTTTGTCTTCACGAGATTGTATAAATATGATGCTGAAGTTTGCAACGTTGCAATGCAACGAAACATATTTGATTTTTTTATTGATGATTCGTTCAATTTTCAATGTCATCTTAATTTTTCGACCCAATATGCCTTTCGGCAGGCAAAAATCGATCATTTTATCATCGTAATTACATTCTGCACTTGAACAATTACTTTTGCCAAAGATCAAAAAGAATTCGTGGCATTCCAACGATGCAAACTTCAGAATCATGTATAAATCTTAAAATTACTCCTACATTTTTTGAACGCAGTCTGCAAAGAAAACTTTGCCCCGAGGTCGACCCCGACGCGTTACGTAAGTCAACGATCATCACATCTATCGCGTTTCTGTATGATTCTAAAGATAAATATATAGATATATGCATGTTTTATAAGGAGTACAGGAAAACCCGTACTGCGATGTGGCAAAGAGGAAAATCATCACGTGTACGCGCGTCATCGTAATCATCGAGAGGGATCCTGCCGAGGTTGTTCGCATTTATACCGAATTAAACGTAGACGTAAAGTGTGTATATGAACATTTTCTAGTGAGCTAAAACGACAAGTTCGCATGCACTTAAAATTCGTCAGCGCGATAATTTATTCACCATCGTAATGATCGCGGGGGGTGTCGAACGTGAGACTTATTGATCTCGATGAAAAAAAAAAAAACAGAAAAAACAGCTGTCGACAATGTGTTTGTTTCATTCTCGACGCTTCTGCGAATAGAAAAAATAAATACGCGAGCGTATCGAGCGATGTTTCAGAGAAACGAACAAAACAAATCGGGGGGCCATGTTTGTTTACTCGACACCGCATATCGAGTTGTGCCCTGATCGATGTCCTTCGAGAGACGCATTGCGAGCGAACGATTCGGATTGGGATACGAAAGTTTGCGGAACTGACGCCGCTGCCGTGTCTTTTTCCGCGAAAGGACGAAGCGACCGAGTAAACTAATTTTTGATTATGTACTCACCGGTTAGAAATGAATTCCAAACGTACGAATCAGTCCGAAGATCCTTAAACACACTGCCGTATTTTCCAACGTTTTGCGAAAAAGTACAAGCTTGTTTTTTGTACTCGTGTATTCTTCCAACTCTCGTAACACGTACGCGAGACACTTGGTGGGTGAGTTGTTCGTTTCCGTGAAGCTGATATTAATATTTTCTCGTTCTTTTATCGCTGTTCGATCGCAATCACACACCGCAAGTTATTTATCACCGAACGTTTTCAAAAGAAAAACAAAAATTACACCCATGTACGACACTTTTTTCTCCAAGCCCGGGAACACACTCTCGTTGACACTTTTCGCCGCAACGCCGATACACTTAATTCAACTACGCGGCCACGTTCACGGACACATTTTTTTTCTCAGATATATCAACCTTTTTATTTTGAATTCTGTAACGATCGATGTTTTTTTTCTAGTAAAGTGAAACGCGCGCGCACCGAAGCTTTAATCTAATTCCTCGACAGGAGAATCATAGACAAATACGGTACAAGCGAGAGAGATAGAAAGAGAGAACGCGAACGTAAATATGTCCTATCGCGTCGAACTCGCGCTCGAGACTGAGCGTATACACGAGACACCGATCGGCTGTAGCGCTCAGCCCCTTCCCCCTCCCCGGCCGCTTTTCCCTTCCCGCTTCGACGATGACCGAACGCTCGCGACTCGACACACGCCGTAAACACCCAACGCGAAATAACCAAACTCTCGTACGTTTGTAGTCGAACGATTATAAATTAAAAAGAAATTTGTGCTTCTTCGTATATCCATGGAAAACACGACTATTTTAAAGTCACGTTAACGCGAAGTTCTCGAAACAAAATGGCGGAAAATCAGCCCAAATTTGATCGACGCTTTGCCGAAAATTGAAAAAAATCGTAATACACTTATTAGATATAAAATCCTGCACCGTCACCTTTAATTTCATTTCAATTATAATCACAAAGTCAAAACAACCATTCTCTCAAGTATATAGTTCCGTACGTACAATTATTGATCGTTTTGAAGGTTATGGTCATAAGTGACATTATACACGCGATGTTTCGCGGGCAACGTGGATCGCGTACTAGAGTAAACGGCGAAACGCTTGCAGCCAACTATTATGGACGCGAAAGGAATATCGATATAGTTATAATTCATAATATTCCACATAATTAAATCGTTAATAACTCGTGGCATCATTTGATGCAATAATAACAAGTGACAGAGTTTATACTTCACGACAGTGGTTTAGCAGCAATTCATAGTTGACAAAAGTTAACCAATCAAGTGTGATTTTCCAACGAACGACCAACAAAACGGATTCGGTGCGATTCGTGGATGTGAAACGTCGGATTTTCTGAATCTTGCTAAAGAAAATTGCGGCATCCTGATCACAATATTCGAGACTCCGCGAGTTACGCGAGTGTCCATGCCGGCTACGACGTTTTGTCTATCGAGAATCGATACTTCGATTTCGATACTGGAAAACGAGGAGACTCGTTTTCTCGGCAGATATGGTGGACATGGCAAATCCGGTATGACGGTTTATTATAATCCACATATACATACGGACGACCATCTCAGGCAATTGTATATCTTTTACTATTTCTGCATAGCGTATATTTCTCTAGAGAGACATTCCGTAGTCCGAAGTTGGCGCATGCATGCGTATACGCGCGCGATATTCCCATTTCATACTCTACAAACTCGTTATTGGGCAATCCATTTACGACAATACCTTTTCGCGTTCGCGGCTAACGTTCACGTTGCATATTGATATATCGTGTCCCAGTATTGAAATTATTTTCCATCCCGGGTTAAAAAGTATTTTTCAAACAAATCAAACGAAATTGCTATGAATATTCGCGAGTAATAGATTTTGAGGTCAGGGAATCAGACGTCACCAGCGAGTACTCGGGACGTGCGGTATCGCGTGTGTCTGATCGCGGCCAACCTTTTCAATAATAAACGCTGTCAACCATAATGGGGCTCACGCGTTTTCTCACACCCAGTTTCTGGTGTTTTTATTTTTTTATCATATCAACGCTTCGTCACAATTCGGAAAATTATCAAGTCACTCGTTTGAATTTTCTTTCAAACGAAATTTTCTGTCAAACACAATTTTGTTTTCCAAGTTTCTTTTACAATTCGAGAAATAAATTTGTTTCGAGTCTATTCCCGGTGCAATTGACCCCTACGGCCCGATTAATTGCATCAATTTCAACAACGAAAACCAAAATTTTCGGTTCTACGTAGCCTCTGGAATTTTTAATAAAATATAAAGCAAATGTATAAATAATCGGTTTCCGTGATTTTTAAACAATAAATTCAATTTCTACTAATCGGCCAGACACACGGGAATGAAAATTTTTCAGCCAACTGGATAATTCCCCCCGAGTATTTTTATTAATTGAAAAAAAAAAATTAACTCGCTGCTTTGAATCGAAAAAAATATAAAACAGGAGAAAATCGTATCGATCAATTTGCAGATTCTCAATTTCTATTCGTAACCAGCCATCCCGATGGCAATCAGTACGAGAGACTTTTTCCAAAATGTCAATTTTTTAAATCTGCTGTCATGAAAATTCTTCATTTTTGCGTTCGCATTCTCAATTTCTGAATTAATCGTATAAGGCAAAATGCGTGTCAGCACGGAGACATTACATCAAAATTTACTATGTTATTATAGTTCCCGGCTACCAAAAGTCGTCTCTCTGAGAAATTTTACCAAAAACATAGTAATTTTTCATTCATTATCTAACGAAATGGCGGAAATTGTGACATTTTTCGGCCTTTTTCAGATGAAAATTTAATGATCCTGAAGTTTCCATCGTTGGAATGCAACGAAATTCTGTTATTTCTTGAGCAGAGCCAATAATTATTATTGAATATTAGGTCCGGCCAATAAAACGATTCTCTCTTGCGACCAAAAAACTCAATCGACTCGGAAAATTGCCACGATTTTCAAAATTCAATAAATAATCGATAGAAAAAATGTTTTTCGTTAAATTTCAACGTTGCAAACTTCAGAGTCATGAAAATTTGGTATGTTTTTGATAAAATTCGTCAGAGGGACGTCTTGGTACCCGGGAACTATAAGATTATAGTAAATTTTCATGTAAAATTCTCTTCGTGTGTGTATATCGAATTAGGAATTTTTGAATCGATGAAAATCCTCGCAGTTTCTGCACGTTTGTGAGAGGACACCCTGTACATGTGGAGCCGATGATATGTATATACATCGTGTAATCGTCGTGGTGATAAGAAAATGGTTGTGTGCCTCTCGGGACACTTGGGTTATATGATACTTCACCAGCAACCAAGATCCATACGTTCTCCTTCCCCTCAGTCGTTCAGTGATGGCGGCCAAAGTTGAAAAGGACCGCGCAATAAAAACGTTGAAAAGAAACAACAAATTATGTTTATACATGAAAACGGTGCGATGTTTCTTTTGGTCGATGCGTCCTGAGGTCACAGCGTGGTGATTCAACGCGCGTGCAAGACGCGTAAGTACCTGATGCAATTATCAGACTCCAGCGTCGTACTGTTGATCAAATTTCTTATCAGCTCAAGCGCAAAATAAACTATTAACGAGCTTCTCCTCTTTCGTGCCCCGTGCGATTATTTTTTTCTTTTATTTCTCAAATTTTGTTCAACATTCCCGTTCGACTCAACGAACTTAAGAGTATTGACACGATTTGTGACGTAACGACCACTCGTACGTTATCTCTCCAACCCAAAAAGTAAAGAAACCGCCAAGAACAGCCGATTTTGAGTTTACGTTGAAAAAATTCATTTATAAGTTCCGATCGTTTGAAACTAGAAACCGATGATGCTGAAGTTTGCAACGTTGGAATGCGACGAAAAATATTTAAATTTATTAATAATTCGTTCAATTTTCAATGTCATCCAAAATTTTCAAGCCAATATGCTTTTCGGGAGACAAAAATCGATCATTACGTCATCGTAATTACATTCTGCGCTTGAATAATTATTTTTGCTAAAGATTTAAAAAAATCCGTTGCATTCCAACGATGCAAACTTCAGAGTCATGGAAACGGAACTGTTGATCGTTACTTGAAATCAGAGATCGGCAAAAAAATATTTAAAAATCTCAAATATTCAAGTCTTGGAGAATGGAGTTTTAGAACGTAGAAATTCCAAAATATTCGAGGAATGTTGATTTAGTAAAATCGCATTATCGAGTATCAAAGGAATTTGTATTTGGGCAAAAGAAATTCTCAAATACTCGAATATTTGGTACTCGATGAAATATTATTTATCAAATCCCGAGGAATTTGTATTTGGCCGAAGGAAATACTTAAATATTTGATACTTGATGGAAAATAAGTATCAAATACCCGAAGAATTTGTACTTGGCCAAAAGAAATCCTCAAATACTCGAATATTTGACACTTGATAGAGAATGAAGTATCAAATACTCGGAAGATTTGTGTCGGGAGTGGGAAAGAGAAAGAGAGAGAGAGGGAGGAAGAGAGAGAGAGAGAGAGAGGGAGAGAGAGAGGGAGATACCATCTTTACCATCTTTAATATACCATTATCGATATACCATCTTTGTTTTTGGACTGAAAATATTTTCACTACAAATACAAATTCCTGGGGTATTTGATACTTAATTCTCTTTCAAGTATCCAATATTCGAGTATTTGATACTTCATTCTCCATCAAGTATCAAATATTCCATTATTTGAGAATTTTTTTGGTCAAGTCCAAATTCTTCGGGTATTTGATACTTAATTTTTATCAAGTATCAAATATTCGATTATTTGAGAATGTCCTTTCACCAAGTAGAAATTCTTCGGCATTTGATACTTTAATTCGATCAAATATCAAATAATCGAATATTCAGGAATTTGCTCAACCAAATCTCAATTATTTGAGTAATTGGTAATAATTGTCGATATTAATACCAAAAATATTAGTAGTGCCGACCTCTGCTTGAAATCCCTTTTGGAAACGGAATTCAACGATCCAATCATCAATGAATATTGAGCAATTTCATCATGATAAAATGATTGACAAATATATATAGGAAATTATTTTTCGAATGTTGAGAAACGAAAGTTTCACAAAATATAGAGTTCAGGCGCATAGAACGTTTGTGCGAAATCACTGCGGCGAAGATGCACTTGCACCACGTATAGCGAGGACAAACTCTGCTCAACGGAAATTTTACCAAGAAGCCTTATAATGTGTTACATACTCGGGCTATCGCAGTGCACTTTATTCACTTCGGAGAAGATGTGGCAAAAATGAAACAAACGATCCAGAGTAATCTATATGATTCTTTGTGTGCTCAGAGCCACACGAGGGATATCGAAAAAAGTTGTTTATATCGACCGCGATGGCGGTAAAAACCGCGCCAACACGCTACCACTCTTTGTTCTCCTTGCAACGCTCTAATGATAGCGTAATGTGAATATTGGAAAATGAGAGACAAAAAATAATGCAAAAAGCAACTCTTCGTGCTTACTCAGTTGCTTTGGCTCTGTCGAATCAGCATTTTATACCATATTCGTACACGAATTTTCTCTTGGGACCTTGAGGCCCTCATTTTTCTCTTGTAGAAATAAAAAATAGCAACTCTCTGGTTCGTAAACATAATAGTCGATCATTAGGAGTGTTTACACCCTCGTTGTTATTGCTTGTGTGACTGAATTTATGTTGAAAAACATAACCACCAGGTTATTCAGTCGCTTCGAGACCGATCGAACGGTGTCGCTCCGTGAAACTCGCCGAGGATTCGCGCAGGAACATTAATAAAAAACGAAATTAACAATTCAACTGATTCAACGCGCCATTCCTTCAGGGATGCAGGCATATCAGATGTAGATATTAAGGTAGTACATGCTAAAAACAGTTTGAGACAGAATATTTTGATTTTTCACCCGAATATTGTTTACGATATCTAGTACAAGTTGGTGAAATTTTAACTTCAATGACCATCTCGTTACGGAGATATTTGCAATTGAAAATGGCTTTTTTAACACGCTTTGCATAGGGCACTTGACATCATTTCTCATAGATAAATTTGTGGTTAAAAACACTGAGACAGAAAACGATAAAAATCTAGGAAGACGTAAACAAGTACTTCAGGATGATAAAAAAAATAAAGGGTCACATTTTACCACACACACTTACTGAAATATGAATTTTCAAAATTTGGAAAACACGCTGAAATATGGTCGGCCGAGCGGGCTTTCACGGTTGGCCCAGCCAAGTAGGCAACATACACACAAAGTTTCTAAGTGTTGGTGAAGGCAGTGTACAAGCGTTCGCGAAAGTTTTCGATTACAGAAAACTAATAATGATTCAATTTATGGATTTCTAAAAAGAAATCAGTTATTCAAGGATCTAAAATTATATTTACTTTTGCGCGGGGCCCTTAATAACGTTTTAATTTATGTATTTCTAAAAGAAATCGGTCATTCAAGACCCTCAAATGATGTTCACTTTTGCGTGGGACTGTCCGGGATGTACTACCTTAAGAATCATGATTCATTTGTCAATTGTTTTGATCTGAGGCGAAATTTCATTGTAATTGAGTAGAGAATAAAAGTTTCTATGGCTTGAAACAAAATGAAGCAGGAAAACTTGATTTTTTTCGTTCTTTTCGTTTATTCTTCTAATATTATACAAACTTTGATGAGTTTCACAACGTTTCTTAGAGTACAATGAAATGATTCTTTTTCTATACAATCTGTATATTCTCTTAGGGCTTCTTTCCTTGCCTAATGTTGTGCGCAAAACATTTCTCATCTGAGGGAAGCTGAAAGAGTGTCGGTGATATTGCGACCAAACGATTTTTTTAATTCATCAGGTAACAGACTACTTCAAACTTTATCAATTTTCTGTGTATCAGTGGACTCGCGACGGGTCGATTTCTACACGCGACAAAAAACGCTTCGCCTGTCTCGCGATTTTTCGTTGTAGCTCGAGAATTAGTCTCCGGAATCAAAGTCTTTCGCGGTAACAGAGAAAACGAGCGAATCAAAACGCGGAGATACTCGCGGAGGGTTCAATTCCAAATTCGCGTTTCCTTCCATGACGACAGAAACGATAGTTCGAATTGGTTCACGTTCGCGGACGCCCGCGGAAATCAAAAGGTTGCACAAATCGAAATTTTCAACTGCATTCGATTGATCGCGAATTAGACTGTTCGTAAAAATGACGTTTACGTCATCATGAGCTGCGACGATATATTTGTGCTCTGCAGAATGTACGCAATCGGCAAATGATCCCTTGTAAGTCACATCGAAAAATGTCATCTTGGTTAATTGCATGGAAGGATATTTCGTAGGCAATCAAACCCAAGGAAATGATGACGAATTCGTTAATGAGACTTGCATTATTTTTAGAATTCTCACGCTATTTTTTATTCCTTATTCAGTGACTATCAAATAATATCAATGAGAAAAAAAGAAATTGTGGAATTCTCGAAAATTTGTTTCTATTTGAAACTATTGCGGCGTCATCGGAAAAAGTTGCAAAAATGTTGATTGAATTAACATTACGTATGAGATAATACGAGAAACGATTGCACTTTCTACCGGAATTTCTACGGATGTGACTGTATAGCAGATGAAATTTCAATGCAAGGGACTGGCAGAATGGAAAAAAAGAACCTTCGAGTCGCAGCAGTTAATAGAACGTTCGCAATAAGATCGTTTAAGGAAGTTACGCAGAAAATAGAATTAATGGACCGAAAAATCGCTAAATTGGCAAACAGTTAGATAATGATGTAAAAATAACTCGTACCAATTTTTGTGAGCTGAGGTGGGTTTTTACGCGAGATATTTGTAAATATTTGACAAGCTTTGACAACCAATTTGACATGGCCTCTTATGGGAAGTCACGAAATAGGCTGTACATTATTCTTCATATCTCCGTAATTGATGGATAGATTGAAATGAAAATTAAACATTAGAGAGATTAAATCCTCATAATCATTTACCACGCTTGAAAACGTTCAAAGGTGACTTGTAACGGGAATGATAAAAACTATAAAAAGCACTTGCAGTAGATTTTATTTTTCGACTTTCCCTAAAATATAGCAACGGCACGTATTCGAGGTTCTATGTGCGCGAAATTTGAAATTTGACAGATATAATAGCGAGTCAACGAAATGTGACATTGGAAGATCGATTACTACTAAAGTCAAATTTAGTCAAATCTTTTTATGACTAACTCGGTAGCTGCGTAACTTCCTTAAATTACGCTGTTGTATAGAGAAAAAACAACAAGACTAAATCGTATAGATAGTTTGGTTGCGGAGTGTGGGACCGAAAGAAGTTTGGCGGCTGTTCACGATACGGATCATCTCTATCCTGAGAGTGCGAGACACACGCGGGAGCGCTGGACATTCCGCGGATCCTAATTAAGGTGGGAAGGAAAGAGAACCGATTAAAAAAAGACGACGAAGCTGCGACGACTGATTTAGCTTTTAATCATGAGTGACGAGAGACAACGGTCAACTTTAATTTCATCCCGCTCAAAGATAGTGAACTTGAATCCTCTCGGACGTCAGGTACGACGTGTCTTTAACTGTAAAATCGCGATGTAACGGGCGGTCACGGGGGAGGGGGGCGTGCAGCACAAACAGTATAAGACAAGAAACGAAGCTTTGTTTCTCTCTTTCTCTTCCTCTCTCTCTCTCTCTCTCTCTCACCCTCTCTCTCCCTTTCTCTCCCTATAACTCTCTCTTTCTTGTTTCATCTCTCGCGTAATCGCATCACAGCAGTAGTAACAGCAACTCAGCTCATTCCTCTATTGCCAATGTTGGCTCATCGCAACATCTTCAGCGAATCCCTCCGGCATATTATATATCGGGCTTCAATTCTATACACTGCACTCTATTGGCCAATCCATACACTATATACAGTAATAGAGCAATAATGTATAAGGCATTCCTCCTGAAAGTAAACGCGTGATCTTTCACACCCAAAACTCTGGATTAATGTTCTGGTCATTGGATTCTGCATATTAATACAAAACTTGTTCGCCTTCACTGAGAATCTGGTTGTAATTGGATAACGGTATTCATAGACTGCATCAATGTTACGATCGAACCGGTCTGGCCTTCGATTTGAAAATAAATTGACACTTGATTACTCGATCGTAGGAAAAAGTTTCACTCGAAAATAAAATCGAATTCTCTCTACTCGTGAAAAAAAAAACTTATCAGTTTTCATCGAAATCCTTTTTGAACGGAAAAATGAACATTGCAAATGCATTCGACGGAATCTGCAATTAGATAAATTACTGCCCGAGAGTTTTGGGAAGAAAAGCACGTGTCCCTTGAGCATTTTTCAACAATCGTTCCTCAAAACTGCGGCATATTTTCCGGTGGGAAAACAATAAATAATATGCAATAATGATTCGTACTGAGTTCAGATTCAAACGGTGTTTTGGTAGTTTATTATTTATTCTATTCTTGTTCATAGAGATTCAGAAACGATTGCTGCAAAAGTCTTTGGATGCAACGTATATACATGAGTGCAATTATTAATGCAATGACCTTCAAGACGTTTTCGAAGAAAATACAATTGAATAACTATGAAAAAATTCATATTCGAAACTTATTTACAAGATGCATCGAGTTTTGAAGAGAAAAAATCGCAAATTGTTCTTTAGTAAATTGTCATTGTGAGTGGAGGCTCCTATACAGAAATACACACAGAAAACCTCCGTGGCCGGACGGACTCGCGTCAGAGAGATTCCGAGGCGGAACGAGCAAATCAACGTTCGGCTCATCGCGCGGTCTCCATTTCTCTTTTTTCCCCATAATTCTTCATCTCTTTCTACAGCATCCCCGTTCGGGGATCTCAACAAGCCAGTACCCAACATGTATATACAACTTTTTATACGCGGAAGTCCGAGGCAACGGTCTTTTCCTCCCTGTTGCTTGTGATGAGTACTTTATACTCGAAGATGCGACGAGGAAGACGAGAAAACTGGGAATTTTGTTGATCCGACCTGTTGGTACGGATGAGTTGATGCCGATTTTTTTTTATTTCCTCAAATCGCTGAGATATCGCATTGCCAGCGGGTATTACGAGGAATCATCGACAACTAATGCCGCGAGGCTTTTCCGCTCATTGACGAAGCTCGCGTCAGCCTCATTTGGTCGTAAATATTTTTCAATGGCGCCTCGATTTTATCAACAATTAGGATCAGTTCGGGGGCAATATTGGTTTCGAAATAAGAACAAAGAAGCCGAGTCATGATCTCAAAATCATAGATCGGTCCGCGTCGAGTCTCATGGATCTTTTCAAGTTGCCCGTTCCCTGGAACAGGTTGTCGATGGATCGACGAGACACGGGCAGGGAATGGGAACGGCTGACCATTGTGCATTCGCCACCGGACGAAAAATATCGGGTTTCCATGATCCACGCAAAACTCTCGTAAGTTCTTAAGGGTCGTATGGAATTTCTGTCAACTCCAAGGAAACGGAAACCGGACGTTACAACGTTACACCTCGAGTTCTCGAGAAATACGAAGCATAATAACGTCATGAAAATTATAGGGCGAGATCCAACGACTGGGAAATAAAAAATCTTTGATTCATACGAACCCCGTCGATCGTCTAGTCCGATTAAGCTGGTAATTAAACAACGAAAGTAATTGGATGATTCGTAGAAATAACGACCAACTGATTATCTCTTTGAACCGATTCCCATCGACACGAATCTCCGATAGAACGAAGGACGAAACTTCAAAATTCTGTTCAAACGAAGATAGTTAATGTTGTATTGATTAGATAAATCAACATTCCTGCTAAGTTGATGGCTGTTCGGTCACGATAGAACCGCGTGACCAATTTCTATTAAGCAATGAAAAGTGCCTATCAAGCAAGATCCGATAAATACGAAAACAATTCGATATCATTTCCCGTGGCTCAAAAGTTAAGTGGCAAACCTTCGTAGCCAATCTTTTGACACGATTATCGAATTTGGAATTCAGGTTTTCCCGTAAGATTAGCGCGTGTTATCTTGAAAAAATTGTTTCGCGCGAATTTCCGGGATCGCGTGTTCAGTAAAATTATCATAATCAATATTTAACCAGATTTGGTTGTATAAAACGCTATACCCAATGCATCGTCCCCCGAATTACCTCTGCAGCATGACTCATGATGCGAATATCAGGCAATGGAGCTGCTGAATTCGTTCATTTGCTCGTTCTACCTTCAGACACGTTTTTAATTTAGAATCGAGATTATGTCGCCGCACGAGGAATGGCAAGAATTTTGATAACGAACTTTATCAACCCGACATGTTATTTCTACGATTCTTCCAAGCTCTCGATTCTAAATTATCTTACAATCACTGTACAAGGTTAAATCACTAACGTTACGAAATCAATGGGTTTTATATACAATGATTAAAATTATTCGTGGCAAATTTGTCTCTCGTTCTTTTCACTCTCGCTTTCTCTCTCTCTCTCTCGTTCAATCTTGTTTTTTGATATTACTTGTTGTCGGCATATAATATGGACCACACATGAGCAAGTATCTTCAACGAAATACGAAAGTTTGTAATTTTTGCAACATTGGACGAGCCGCAGGGCGATCTAGAAGAGAAATTGTTACGACAGCGATACCGTGTCAATGATTCTTCACAGATTTCTCACGACACCCTGCAGTTTATGTCGCCACTTTTTTTTTCAACTATTTTTACCGTATTGCCAGAAATAATATTATTATTGTAACCTTAGAAAATACTAACTATATTTTTACAGTTCGAAAAGTAGTGAATATTCATCAAAATTTCGCTACAACTCTCAATGAATCGAAAAGTCTTGGAATTTATGTTTTCGGTCGTCAAAAGTGAATGCACTGAAAATAAAGTTTTGTTGAAAAAGATGGATATTTTGTTGGATACGTTCAACTAAACGTTTTTTCGAAAAATCACGAAAATTTTGTCACTTCAGCAAAAAACATTCTGGAAAATCTTACCGGAAAATGAATTTTTGTCCTTCAAATCGTAAATTTTGCTGACAGTTCCGTTACAAATGAAAAATATTGTCGAAATAATGAAAATTTTGAAATTATCCCAAAATATTTAGTTCGCTGTATTCAACAAAATATCGACGTTTTTTGACAAAGTTGAATTTTCAGTGTGAAAAAAGTGATAACTCATTATTTAATCGAGTTACTATAATTGTGTGAAAATTTATCTCCAGTCTGTGTCCAGGGAAATGTATCGTGTTTGTTTATGTTGAGTGCCTCAAGCATTTGTTTAAAACGTCATATTATTAAGAACTCAAAACTGACTATCGACCCGTCAGCATGGCGTGCATGTTATGAATTGTTCGTGAGTTTCATGAATTGTCGATGAATATCCCAATCATTGCATGCATTGTGAGGAAAAACATAACCGATGGGCTCGATTTTCGATATTAGCGTTAAATTTCAAAGCTTTTTTCACGAATACTGTAATTTTTTTGTTGTTGATACTTCAATTCCATTATTAAACCATCAAATGGTCGGTTTAGCCGACGAATTTTTCTCACACTTATATTAAACTGATGATTACTCGAAAAATTGAAACGTCACTTTTTTTTGGGGTTCTTTTATTTTGAAGTTTGGAGATTTTGTTTTGTAGGAGCGAAGATCGTTTGGGTCTCCGGTAATGAAAGCATTCGATAGCTACAAATACTGTGGCGAAATAATTCCGAGTTCTTATCGCATGACCAATGTTTGAAGCGACGTAGAGCGCGATCGCTGACGGGTTCGAGAATATTCGTTTCGTCAGCAGCTTTTCGTTTAAATAATGATTTATTCGAGTGCCCAGAAACATTTTGGTATTGATTATTGACAGTTTGCTAATTAGACAAATGGTCGATCACAGTATGAAATAAATAATTAAATGAAAATATTCTTGTTGCGTTTTCATAGTGTCCAAATTGATATACAGAAATGAGGAGAACAAACAAACGGTGCAAAAACTTTAAAGAACAGGATGCAGCCGAAAATTAGAGATTTTAACTTTTTTTTAGCATCAAATTATAAAATGTTTATAAAGCTCGTTACTTTTCGATGATGCTGAAGTTTGCAACGTTGGAATGCAATGAAAAATATTTAATTTTATTGATGATTCGTTCAATTTTCAATTCCAACCAAATTTTTGTAACTTTCGAAGGTGGTGAAATTCAATTGTTTTATCATCGTCATTACATTCTGCATGTAAGTAATTATTTTTTACAAAAATTCGAAACAATTTCGTTGCATTCCAAGGATGCAAACTTCAGGGTCATACTTTTCGAACGTACTGAAAAATCAGCGAGTGCGATTAGTTGCAAAAAAATGTTGTCTATTAAACGCGTACATTTGCACAATATTTTTAGAAGATGTCGTGAATTCAGACTTGGTGCTCGGTTGAGTGTAAAAGTATATGAAAGTATATGAGGATGAAGTTTTTGCGTGAACAGTCCGAACAAATAATCCGAAGTTAAACTATCTGCGGGAGGGAATTAACGAAACAAGAATATGCGCGAACTCACTACTTTTCGGACGGTTTACAGTCAGAATGTTCTTAATGATGTTCGACATTCTTGTGATTTTATCAGCACAGAGTGTATTTTGATGAGTGCAACGAGGAAATGAGCTTGTCGACAGGACTTACTACTATTAAGATGCAGAACGATGATAATTTGAAAACTGTTTACAAAATGAAATTGAGAAAAACGAAATGATTTTCAGCGTGTTCTGATTAATCTAGATCACCCCTCAGGTCGTCAAACGTGAATATTACAGAATAATTTCGCTGTTCTCGGGTATCATCGCACCGTGATACAATTAAGTTTCTCCTTTCACTGTTCTCTACGAAATTTCTCACGCAACAGAAGGATTTGCTTCGAGTATTAAAAAAATCTGTTTCCCGATGTACAATGAGAATGTTATTTTTTACACAAGTCATGAACACAACACTCTTTGTCTCCCGGGTAATTCGCGACTTCAGATAAGGATCGTGGTTTATTGAGAGTCGTTTATTCAATTTTTCTCACGCTAATGAAATACCGAACCGAAATATTGTCGGACAAAATTCTTATCCAAGTCATTTGTATTTCAATAAAATCGTTTCTCAATACACTTTATATAATATACATTCGCTATTTTCTATTACATTATATGCAGGCTTTTTCTCGACGGTGTACTAAAAATTACGTCTGTAATAATTAATATACGATAGTAAAACGAACGAAATAAAAATAAAAATGAAGGATTATGTTGTCGCTCGTTGTTGGAGAATAATCCACACATTTCGCAAGGATAATCACTCGAGATATTAGACGAAGATGAAAAATGAATAATTAATAGAAAACGTAATTGGCTCGTAACCACGTGTCTGCTTTGACCCGTAATCGCGAATACCCGAAAGTTATTTCTCGCTTCATATATATTTTCTCTCACGTTCTCTCTTTCCTCTCTCACCCTGTTGCTTTCATACTAAATTGGTTTTTCGTACATTATCGTCGTTTTTTCGACTCGTCTTATCGTCTCACGTTCTACAAACAATTCTTCATAAATGCAATCAGCTTTTTTCCCCTTATAATATACATACAAATATATCATTCCATATATATTTGTACATACGTCTGGAAATTAAGAGAAATGTTAGGTGCGAGTCCACGTGTATAGACGATACAATACCTCACGTGTGGACCACTAATTATTTACAGAATTCTCGTTGGAGCGTGAACGAGCCCTCGAAAAATAGAGTTTGATATTTCCGAATGAGACTAAATATCCAGCCTCGTGTTTCATCCTCTCGAAACAAATTTGCAATGTTGTTGTTGTTTTTTACTCAGAATCTTATCGGTCCTCTTGTTGTGAGTCAATTTTTTTCCCTTTTCAAGTGACTTGCTCGAGTAGCCGGTCAAGTGACGAACAAAAAATGACACTTTTTGTCCTCGACGATTGGTTTCCGATAAACGTGTAATCTTCATTGATTCTGAAAAGCTTAGATACGACGCTTTGGATTTTTTTTTCACATACAGCCGCGAATTCCAGGGTCGAGAGAAAAAAATGTTAAAGCCATTCGGCTTGTTACTCAAGGTCGTTGCTATTCCACGATCTAGTAATTAATTCATTGAGATCGATTGCCTATTGACGCGTGGGAGTAAAATTTTAAATAGCACGAAATTAATGTGATTAACATTGCAATTTTGTCTCGATTGTTATCGTTTCCTGAAAAAATATGGACACGCGATGGTTCATTTAGAAATTTTTGTTTTTCTCTTTCTCTCTCTCTCTCTGTAAATACTTTTTGTTCAACTACAATCGTCGAGCTCTCAATTTTGTTTTTCAATCATATTTATTTTATGTACAGAAAATGTATTTTGTCGCTGTTCCTTACTCTCCCACTCATTCTCTCTCTCTTGTTCTCTACAAAACGGATATTACAATTTTATGAAACGCTATTTTCGCACGCTCATTCAAATCGCTCTCGCCGATATTAATTCTGGATAAATCACAGAAAAAAAATTACATTTTATATACACACACATTTGTATATATAGATTTTGCAAAATCTTCCAAATCGCACGCAATTATCGGTATTCAGCGTGAACGATCTGTACAGACGAAAACGCTAAATGTGTATTTGTCCGGAGGGGCAGTGATAGTTCCTACAATGTTTCGTTTGTTGTACAATTTATTTGTCTTTCCTCCAGAATGAATTTGGTCTCGCAATCCAAAGGTCGAGCCATTCGTCAAGGCGCACGATATTTTTTCAACCTATGTCTCAAGCCGTGGGCGAAACTCAAAATGATTTAAAATAATAATGACTCTACGATAATGAGGAAATAAATCTAAAAACTAATTGCAAAAAATGCTCATGTCGAACGGGCTTCGTCCCAAGGGCTGCATCACAATTTTGAATAATCAATTATCTCGTTATATCAAATTCAACTAAATAAGTCTTTCCAATGATTTCTCTAAGTATCTCGAATGAGTCATTCGATTATGTCGCTCTTGGAGAATGCTCGTCCCAGTGCTTGCGTTTCCGGCAGTGATTCAATGACAAAAAGTGCTTTACCGAAAGAAAAAGGTCCCGCCGTCCACATACTCATATACTATGTCTACGAAATACTCACTATTTAGCGGACCTCTCTCTTTCTCTCGCTCTCGTTTCATCTTTCCCTAATATTACACAACGTACGCTTATCAAATATACAAGAGCAAGGCGTACAGGTAGGTGTGCGATCGCTAGAACGTGAAAAAGTCCTGACAGTGTATGGAGGAGATAAAAAGAAAAAAGGGAACGAAAAGTCGTCGCGAGGATCGAAGGATGGGAAATTTATAAACGAATTGAGAGAATCGTTGATTCTCGATTTTCTCGCTGGGATCGTTCCACGCCGCTAGACTCAATTTTCCGAGAGAAGCATAACTTATCAAATACAAAACTAAGTAATTAAACAAAAGAACAAAATTGCTAAATGTCGAAAAATAATTATAAACGAAAAGTAACTAAATGGAACACATTCCACGAACGCTTGTAAAAAGGCGTGATTTTTTTTCGATTTTTTAACCATTTTTTATTATCGCATCGATCGAGAGTTAAGAATTTCTCACTGTCTTTTCAGTCGTCGAGATCCTGTATCCCCGATCTTTTCTTTTGGACCCCCTATTCATCGTAGGAATTAATTACCCTTTTTTCTTGCTTCCCTTTCCGTTTGCGTCGATTTTAGTGGCTTGAGTTTCAATTATAATCTAGAGCATCGTATCAACGAGGCAATTTGCCCACAGTCTTCGAAAACGCGGAAATAATGAGAATCGCATTCACGTCGTTACAATAATTTTTTCGCAGTCCCCGAGTTTGAAGAAAAAATAATGAAAATAAAAACGGAAGCAGTGTACAAGAATGATGAGCTTCAAAAAAGCAATGAAATGGAAAAAAAAATAATTTTGCTAGCCCAAGAGAAGATTTTCGATCTTCTGATGACGAAATTATTCTCAGATTTTTGTCTTTCAATCCTTTCGTATGAAATTTTCCCTAAATCACTGGCTAATTGTTTTTTTACTTTTCCCTCTTCGTTCTTTCAACGAGATCAAGCTAGAACGACCACGAAATTGATCTTGCTCACAAACTATGAAAATAAACACAGACATACAAAAATATTGAGGTCATGAGCGGATTTGGTCCCACTTTGCAAAATTTAAACGCGGGCAAGACAAAAATTTCAATTCAGGCAGTTTAGCAGGTCAGTTTTGTTCAGAGGAATGCTAAATCGAGGACGTGCTAATGAATACGGATTTTCCACGTCTTTTTAAACTATTTCGGAGCAAGATCCATCAACATTGGTTCGTCACGCCACAAGAATAAATCCAACGCACGCGGAACGAAACCAGGAGCGAATGAGAATATTACTCCGCGACAATTGATCATGAACTTTGGCGAACGAATGCTCGCGTAAAGCGGCAATCGTATGGCACTAACATTTTTCGAACGATTAAAAATGTAATCACATACATCACTAACAACAATTGTTGACTGAGAAATGAAAATTCTTCGATAGCTTTCACTTGGGAGTTTTTCTTAAGCCGTGAAACGTACGAAATATGCATCGTCTTAAAAAAAAAAAAAATAGGAATCGCGATTCCCGATGAGCTGACAAATCTGAATCAAACAAATCGATTGATAAAATCACAATAATTTCCTTTGTACTTGCAATTCTCATAATACAATTGCAACTGCAACCGATCAAATGTGAATTTTATATCCTGACGATGCAACGAAATGGATTTCAATCTGTACAGACAATTAGACCGAAAGCAGCAAAAAATGATCGATCGCAAAATCCAACCGGCTGGCATTAATAAAAAGTCCCAAAAAAGATTAATCGAGTAAGATATTATCGAATTTTGATGTTTCGCTTAATTTCAAGCTCACTATAAAAAATCCTTGTTCAATAAATGTTTCGTGTAGAATGGCAGTTTTGTTTCAATTAGCACGAACAACGAACGAATCTCCCGCGTGAAAATAATCATCAGATATATCCGATCGGCAGTTTCTAGAATTATTGCGACGTCGAGTTGTCAGGAATTGCATAGGAAAAAAAAAATTTATTAATTCAAAATGAAATAGGTTTAATTTAAAAAATTGATTATTCATCTATCATGTGGAATGAGAACGAGACTTGTACGACGAGAGGGAGAGCAAATAAAAAAAGGATAAGCGGGCATTATTAAAAAACTACGTAGTAGAAAAAAGTTACATTCGCGTATAAATTCACGTCTGACGTATGAAAAAAGGAAATGGGCAGTGTTTTTATTACTTTTTTTGGCAGTGACGAGTTATCAATTTCTTTCATCGATTCGCTACTCTATTTTATTATTTCGCGAGACAACTTTACCGACTATTGAGTTCTGATCCCGTGTTGTGCGCGTTTGTCCTTTTGTTTACGAAATCGAACCAAAACTCTTTTTCGTTATATTCGAATGTTTCGCGTGGACGTAAAAAAGGAAAGTGATGACACGTTAGAAAAAAAAGTAACGTAACGAAAAAAATTGGTGTAAATTGGATTACGTCGTAGCGATAATAATTTGTCTAACTATTTACACGATTTGTCGGCGGGTTCGGTGTCCGACTTGGGCGTTTCGGAAATACTCTATGAGACCTATAGATTTCTGGCGTTAAACAATTACAAATCAATGAAAAAACTAAAATCACGAAGGATTGCCATACGTTTTCGCAATTCGTTTGTTTTTTCAGTTTTTTTTCTTTATATTTATAGCTGATATAAAATTGTCTGCGAGTATCCGGACGCGGTATAATTAAAAATCTACGATGATTATACGATCGATTTGTTTTCTCGTTACAATTAATTAATAGTTAATCGTTATCTTTTAACTTACAAGTCTACGATGATCTCTTAATTACACGTATTGGCAGTGTTCCTTAGCTGGTGTGTTTATGTCTGTTTATGTTTTCCTCGCTTCCTATGCCTTGTTATTTTCTATGTACGTTTTTTCCTCAATCAGCTCGAAATTTAACTAGTTTCGTCGACGCTGACATAATCGTCGATCTATACTATCCAAGCACACGCATTCGCTCGCTCTTTTTCACGATTCACCCCTCAGCTCAAGATTCCATATTTTCTTTACAATTTACAAGTTTCATTTGTCTTAATCGTTACGTCAACTCTGTACAATTTCTCGCGGTCCAAGAACGTGAACGGGCATCCTAGGCTCAGAGAAAACCGCACTTTTGGCTCTTTCCTCTGTCTTTTATCATCTTTCTCACGATACACAATTTTGGCGTCTGCTCACGTTCTTGTTAGCAGCGATTATCCGATCCTTCCCGCTTCACATTACCAAATTGCCAATTTATTCTTTTCGATCTTCCCCGCACAGCTCAGACCAACTCCTATTTCACTCCTTCCGAGGGTAACAGCTCTGGCAATATTACGATTAGCCCAGATAAGAGAAAAAAATCGTGATTCGAATTGACTGACAGCAAATTCAACTGAGATAGAAAATTCCAATTTATTCGAGCAGACATTTTCAAATTTTCAAGTTGGAGCAAAAATAACTACAAGAAAACTTATTCTAATTAGTTATACAATTTTCGCACTCGTCTTATGAAAAAATTGAAGGAACTTTTAGTCGATCTGAGGTCGTTCGTCGGCTATTCTCGTTAAATGAATAATAAGATTTCGAGGATTGTCAATTTCCGAGTATTCGTTAATCGAGGCACTTTGAAACTGCAGGAAAACTCTAAAATCGTGTATATTCGAAAAAAGAGAGTATAAAGCAAGAGACTGCCAACCTCGTCCGGGTAAATATCGTCAGGCCGAAGCTGTGGTTACCCTGTCGCTTTGTAATCATTTGTTCAACTACCGATCGAAATGTGTCAGCGTTTGTTGTATTGTTTTTATGTTCGCATTGCCCGAAGACCTCCAAGATCCGGGAGAGTTCATCCGACCGATGTTTCGGATATTAAATGATTTCTCTAAGGCCACCAGAGTGATTATTTTTCTCCATTTTTCCCTTATTATCGTTAGCTAACACTTAACAGGTAAAATTAGACATCGGTTGATCTTGGTATAGACCATTTGTATCTTTTGCATTATTTTTGTATTTTTTGTTTTTTCTTGTCGTTTTAAATCCATCTCATAATAACATTTATACTTATCAAATCGTTCTTTGTCATTCTCTCAAGATGTGTCCAAGCCGTGCAGCAATTTTTAGTAATCGCCGTGTGTAAACCCGGAACTGAAGGTTCAAAAGTTACACCGTAATCAAGTCGAGCCGGGCCAAGTAAGCAAATTCTACGATCCAACGGTGAGGCACTTTTTTATCTTCTTTTTATTATTTTTAAGTCTAGAACTCTCCCGAATCAAAAAGTCGGATCCTCGGGTAACGAACCTCGTCGAATCACAGACAAGAAAGAGGAATCCCCGCATTAGCAGTTATATCGAGTTTTTCGTGTTCCCTCTTATCATCTATTTCGCTTAAGATGTCACGGACATTAGGCTACATAAATTAGGAATAGCTTAGCGCGTTATTCGTACTAATTAGCGACTGTAAACAGCCCCTAAATCTCGCTCGAGTATGTAGATGTGTAGGTCGAACAATTTCTACATTTTTTCCAATATTTGGATCCGACCTTTCCTCCACAATGCCAAATCTTCCGAGT
Source organism: Diadegma fenestrale (assembly GCA_037043255.1). Taxonomy (NCBI): domain Eukaryota; kingdom Metazoa; phylum Arthropoda; class Insecta; order Hymenoptera; family Ichneumonidae; genus Diadegma; species Diadegma fenestrale. Next base: position 12,364,591 of record CM073309.1, on the reverse strand, counting down.
TGCATTAATCGGTCCGATCAGTCTCCAAAATTAGCTCGTAGTATCGGCGCCTTCCTTTTGGCCAGTCTTTTTCAATCGCACGACGTTCGAGCCTCGCTCGTACATTCATCTCGCGACGGTTTTCTCTTCCTCTTGAAGCGTTTGTGTACGTGTGTGTGTGTCATCATATGAATCTTCGCGATCGTCGAGTATCGGATGCGAATTCGTTTCCGGTTCTTTCGTTGAGATAATTTTCCATTTTTTCTTCATCGTAAATTCTTCTTTCCCGTTCATTCGATTTTTACATACGTCGCAAGTTTTCCCTTCCGATGATCTTGCTATCAGACCCGCTTTACATTTCACTCCAGAAGTTGCCACTCGGTCACTAACTCGGATTTCCTTGTTCCCTCGTTGTTCGAGCGTAACATCATATTTTGACCGCACCATCACGAATTCTTGACCGGTTTCCGGCGTTGTTTCGTTCTCGTCTGAGGCGGCGTTCCACCGCGAACGGCGGGATATAGGACCAACTTAACAGAGTCAATCGATTCTGTCACTGCCTCACGAACTTCTATGTGCTTCGTTCTTTGTACTTCGGATTCTAAGACCCATTCGTCCGGCGTTCTGCAATCATAAATTAAAAAGCATGAATATCATTTTCATGGCGCTCGAAAAATTCATTTTTCCATTACCGCAGTTTTAATTCTTTTGTACTCACATGTCTTCGGGATACCAGCGCAGCAATACTTTTGCCTTTCCGTCCAGTTCTATCCTTCTAGCTAAAACCTTGAAGAAAAAATAACAAAGTTATTAAAATTACACCGACCGATAGCGATCGTTTTTTAACGTGTAAGCATTTCTGCCAAAATCCTCTGAGAAACTTTGCATCGGCACAATGAATTCTAGAAACAAAATTCATTCACTCACTTGACTAGTTAAGGCCATTGAGTTTCCTGGAGTATCAGCCAATCGACCCTGGGTTCGCGACTTTGCCAATTCGAGCAATCTGTGCTGCAGGCCTTCCATTACTCCCGTGTCAATGTAATCGAAAAACCTCGCTAAATGGTAAGAGGAAAAAACGTTGTGGTCGTTTTAGATTATACGTATTTTTATTCTCATATTAATTTGACTCGAAATGAGTTTTTAATGTGTTTCAATTGTTCGCAGAACTGATGGATACGTCAGCAGGACGAAATGTGCGCGGGTTTTTAATGTAAGATTATTTAATTAGGTTCTGCGTCCGTAAGATCGATCGAAACGTCGATTTTTCTCAAAAATATTTCGATTTTAAACTTTTCGGCATCATAATTTTCGAAAAGTTGAAGTTTTATTGGTTTTTTTCTCCTCTTGTGACGTTGTTCTTTGTTTGAAATGCTCACCTGACCACGGCTGTCTTCGATACCTCAGTTTCTTGCCGTTTCTCCTGACAAGTTTGCCACCACTCTCGCAGCTACGTCTGCCGCTGCTGCTACTCGTTTCCGGTTGATTGAAGTGATTATTGACGTGTCTCTCCAAAGCAGTCTGAAAATGAATAGATGGATAAGATTAGGCTCATGACTCGGGGCATCTTCCAGTAAAAGACATCGTCCAGCAATGACCTTTACGTGAAACTGAAAAATCTCGATCATGGCAAAAACTTGAGTGTAGATTCGACAACACTTTTGTGTTCTTTAGGCTCCTTCGTGACTTGAGGAGTTACTCGTTACTTTAGTGAGATGACGGATTTACGGATGCGCATTTAAAGGCGATGGATTTCAGTTTTTGCTGGAAAACGCCCTAAACAAGCTCTGGTTTGCCTAATCCTCAATCCTTTCATAAATCGCCACCTCATCACTGATTATCGATCAACCGCGTGTCAATTTTGTGGTAGCCACAAATATACTGATTATTCGCTACTGATCAATTAATATCCGGCTGATATTTCAAAGACTCGACGTAGATCGTAACCAAGAAAAAATTGACAGTGTTGATGGTCGAGACAAGAGACACGTGTATGGAAATCCCTTGACGCCCTGTGTATGATTTTTTATACAGGTCGAGAAACGATATTCATTTTGTTCAACAATGAACCAAAAATATCCACGAATGTTCTTTTGGCTCAGTACCGACATGAGCATGAGCGATGAGTAGCCGTATTTATCAATCATCGGAAGAGAAATATACATTACCGGACCATCCATAAACATCAGCTCAACATCGAAAAGATACGAGATCAATTGGAAACAAAAGACTTGAGATTCAACGATTGCGGCAGCGGTCGAGACCGAGATAAGATCCATCAATGTGGCAGATAAAAACATCCATTAGTCGACAATTAGTGCCAAGATTTTTTCGTTGACACAGAATTATTTACGAGATTCTAGGAACCTTTCGAGTTTATCGAATTCAGCTAAACGAAGAAAACGTCGTATCAATTGATTACCAAGAACGAAAGAACGCAGTATGCATTTGTACAATGAACGAGATCAGTTCAAATAAATGGCGACATGAAGAACAAACATCGAGATGACAAGCCCACCCTGATGCAAGGATCAAACCATTCCTTATTTTTTTTTGTGGCGAGTTTGTGACAATGAAGAAAAGGATCAAACAATTTTTTTCTTTGTTCCTCCTAGACCAAGGGAAATGCGAGGACTTGGAAGAATCTGGTAGTCCGTCTGATGATACGATTCTTCAACTTCGGAACAACTTCCGAAGGATTCGTCATTATTGCTCAACCACTCGGACGAGCTTTCGAGCATACTAAGTAGTTGTACCAAGTCAGAGTAAATTGAGGCTCGGTGTACCTGTGAACTGAATCTACTGCCGCATCCATCGACGATACATCTGAATGGTTTGTTGCCACCGTGTGATAGAACGTGCCTCTCCAGCCATCTCCTTGAGCACGATGTTCTTCCTTGTACTTTGCAGCCTTGCCAATGACAGACGAAGTTGTCACCTCCTTGCTGCGTGTTGATGTGGGCAGCCTGCGAATATTCCAAATTATGAATTAGCCTTTCATGCTCATGACGAAAAATGTGATGTAGATTCTCTATGGAAATAATTTCAATCAAACTTTTTCGCAAGTTAAAAATTCAACGTTGGAATGCAACGAAAAATATTTCATTTTATTGATGATTCGTTCAATTTTTCAATGTCATCGAAATTTTTCGAGCCGCGATGCTTTTCGGGCAGCAAAAATCGATCGTTTTATCATCGTAATAACATTCGGCACTTGAGCAACTACTTTTGCCAAAAATTTAAAAGAATTTCGTTACATTCCAACGATGCAAACGTCAGAGTCATGTTTTCTATTTTGTTTCAATTAATTCATTAATGTTGAATTATTCTGACCTGTAGATGTTCGAGCAGAGCGCCACTGCACTCGAATCTTCCTTCGCATTTGTCCCACTGGCAAATGCCACTATCGGTACCTCGTGATCCCTTTTTCTCGGGCGCCCTGGCAGGAAATCGGATGGTGGTGGGTGCAGACAAGATGGGCGAGCTCGGAGCTTTGGATTGGCCACTTCTAGAATCGTCTTCCTCTTCTTCGTCCTCGTCGTCGTCCTCTGCTCTCTCATTCGTAGTTTCTTCTTTCCGATCTCTGACATCGAGTAAGCCGGAAGCCAACCTTTTCATCGGATGTTCCTGAAGAGCGATGCTTACTTGGCGCAAGTTGGTACAACCATTGGTCAAATTGTTGTTCTCATTGACGCTCGGTTTTGCAGGAGAAACATCGCTGAAGTCGATCTCAACGGGTTCACCCATTAACACCGGTGTTGGTGTCGCCGGGGGCGAGACTCCGCTTGGTTTTGGACTCGCATCCCCGATCAATCTCAACGAGGATATTTTGCAACCGGGCATACTCGACAATACGTCACTTGGTAACGGCATAACCGAAAGCACTTTCGAACACATTTTTTTATCCATTTTCGACGCTACGTTGCGAGGTGACACGATCGATTGTTTCTTCGTTGGTGGAGGTGATATCGTCATCGTTCTAACCTCGCGATCGTGGCTCGTTCGACTGTTCGGCAATACCACACCGAGATATTTTGCCAAACCGACCTTGTTTCTTTGCACACTTGGCGGACGACGGAATTCTGGTGAATTCTTCGCTGCCAACAATGACATCTCCGTCGAACTTTTCTTCAGCTGTTGGCAAAATATAAAAAGGATAGAAATTAGTAAGACTCATTCAACACGTTATTTTGCATTTGTACATAAATCGTATAGATTTTCGTTTATCAAAAAAAAAAAAACGGCCGGATTTATTCGCACAGTGTACTGGAAATTTAATTTCGGCGAATTCACTAGATATTTTTGGATGCTAACCAAGTATTTGTTGTTCGAACAGTATATTTCATTTTGCCAGTGACTGTCAGCAAAATATATTGTCGAGAAGACCAAAATTTCGTCATCGACCGGACAGTTGACTGGTTTTAACAAAAGACTCTGAAGTTTGCAACGTTGAGATTCAACGAAAAACATTTTTTCTATCGATTATTTATTAAATTTTAAAAATGGTGGCAATTTTTCGAGTCAATTGAGTTTTTTTGGTCGCAAGAGAGAATCGTTTTATTGGCCGGACGAAATATTCAATAATAATTATTGGCTCTGCTGAAGAAATAACAGAATTTCGTTGCATTCCAACGATGCACACTTCAGGAGATCATTTTTAACAATATATCAATGTTTTTTACGCAAAGAAACTGTTTCACTCGGATTTGAAATTGATGAAAAATAATGAATGTTTCCTCTTAAACGATTCGAGCGTTTTCACGCCCGACACAGGAATGTCTATGGAATTGATAAATTTCTGTATGAAAAAATGTGGCATTATGAATCACCTTCGGTTGCTGCGGCTTGATTTGAGCCTTGAAATATTCAGTAATTTTTCCTTGGGACTCGTGATGATGATGATTGTGATGAATCTTGCCGGAAGCGGATTGGGTCGATTGTTTCATGCCAGCGGCGGCATCGCCTCGTGCTGTTGGATCAGCCGCACCGGCCTTCGGCAATGTGCCAGCTTCCGGTTCCACCTTGAGCCTCTTGTACGTGGAACAAGCGGTCGCAGCGAGAGGCGGGGTCCAGGGCCACTGGGGCCTGGTCCCACTGTGCGAGGGTGGCGTCGTCGGCGCCAGCTTGAGCGAAGTCGGTAAAGGGCTTGGTGCGGTGCCACGTATCGCAACACCCTCGTCACTGCTCGTACTACAAGGTGAACCTGGCTCTGTTATGTCGCTCGTTCCGCTGCTGCTACAATCACCGCATGATATTGCAACGCCACTGTAACAAAAAAGAAAAAAAAAAACATCAGTAATTTGTCTTCTTCAAAAAGCAAAACGATAACCTGCACAAAATTTGCTATTTCGTCGCGCGTTGAAAATCTTCGTATTTCGTACGAGTAAATGACTTTTCAACGAATCGATGAAAGATCGCGCACGATTTACACGGTTTGTCCCGGCGAGTAATGGAAAAATTATGACTCTGAAGTTTCCAACGTTGAGATTTAACGAAAAACATTTTATCTATTGATTATTTGTTGAATTTTAAAAATCGTGGCAATTTTTTGAATCGATTGAGTTTATTGGTCGCAAGAGAGAATCGTTTTATTGGCCGAACCAAATATTCAATAATAATTATTGGCTCTGCTGAAGAAATAACAGAATGTCGTTGCATTCCAACGATGGAAACTTCAGGATCATGAAAAATTCACATTTTAAGGATAAATTCCGGAATTCCTTGGACGATGTTTTCTAAACTTTTCTCAATTATCTCTCTACCTTTGCACTCTGACGAGTTTAGCTCCGAACTCGATTACTGCGGAAACGAGAACTATCTGCTTAATTAATTATTCTATCTGATTAATTGTTGCGAAAAAAATAATAAAAATTATGATTCTACATTAGAAATCCTACTCCTAATATTTTTGCTACTTTATAGAAAAATGCTGAGCTGAAATGTTTTCACAGCTGGTACAGTGACAGCCTATTTATCTCAAATTGCATGAATCTCGATGTTTTTTTCCTGTTTCTCAAAGAATCTTCATGGACTGTGAGAGAGGACGAAGATCCTGTGGGCCAAGACCGAGAATCGTAGAGCCAGAGTAGCACAGCCTGCGGGTCTCGCCAAAGGCGAAACGGAAAATGAGAGGGGAAATTGCATGCTTACCGTGGTAATGGCATTACTGACAGCGCGAAACCTAATTACAGGGTCAGGCATTGCCAATCGGGGAACGTTAAAGGCATGGGGAGTGGTTTCGTCGTGTTGCTCCCCAAGGGAGTTGAGAGTGAACCAACGGGGATAAAATGAAGAGAACGTTGAGGCCTCTGAGGCTTCTCCTGTCCCTTCCGCGTAGCTGGGGACTCGCTCGAGAGTTGACGAGGAGCTGGGACGAGCACGACGACACTAGCGACGGAAAGTGACCGAACAAATAAACAAAAAAATCATTTCTCCAAAAAAGGCGGACAAAAACTGAATGAACCGAGAGCACTAAGTGGTTTCAGCAAAGAAAATAATTTACGAGCCAATTTTTCACTTGTCCAAGTTTTTACAGAGTGAGGAAAAAGCCGAACAGCGTAAAATGTCAAATAAAAGTAAGTAAAATTGAGGAATCTCAAAATCTTTACGAAAATTCTATTCGATGACGCGAATAATGAGAGTTTTCACTTTCCCCCAGCCCTCAAATCCCTAGGGCAACGAAAGGGCAGCGCCCTTGTGAGTCGATTGATTGCTCGTTCATTCCGAAATCTCGATCGAATTTCATTTTTCTCCGAACCTGAAATTACTTTCCTTTTTTGCCTCGTAGCTCGTAGTTTTCTTTTGTTAACAAAAAGTTGGAAAACAGGATTAGCGATGAGATTGCGGCGAAGAAGGGTCGGGGGAGGGTGCCGCGGACAAGAACTTCGATAATCGGAGTCGTGCGGTGCAACCTGGCACGCTCCTGATGGAAACCTACCACGAAAATCGATATATAGTTACACGGTTAGGGCGCGTATATAGTTTTGCTATACGCATATATGGGATTCTTGGGGTAGGGGTCACACAATTCTTGTATAACATACATACATATGTATCTCTTTGCATACATGTATATGTATATATACCAGAAATGGAAATACATACGTACATATCGATGTACATGGCCCCACAAACATAATCGAGCGTTTCAACGAGTTGCGAGGGATCGCGAGGAAGGAAGATCACTGACCCGAAAGTCTCACCGGATCAAGATTACACGGAGCGCGTTCAACTAGAGGGCCAACTTGTGTCTCCGTGATGCGCTAGCGATTCGCGATAAAACCGAATCGAGAATTCGAGCTCTCGTGTTTGTGCCTTCACCTATCTCATTTCCCTCTCCGCCTCCTTGCCCCTTTTTTCCTCTACTCTCGAGTTGCCGGCGGAAAAAATTGACAATCGTACGAGCCCAAAGGTACACTGAAAATAAAATTTTGTTGAAAAAGATCGATATTTTGTTGGATACGTTCAACTAAACGTTTTTTCGAAAAATCACGAAAATTTTGTCATTTCAGCAAAAAACATTCTGGAAAAACTTTTCGGAAAGTAAATTTTTGTCATTCCAATCGTAAATTCAGCTGACAGTTCCGTTACAAATGAAAAATATTGTCGAAATAACGAAAATTTTGAAATTATCCCAAAATATTTAGTTCGCTGTATTCAACAAAATATCGACGTTTTTTGGCAAAATTGAATTTTCAGTGTATACAGTTCAGGAAACTTTCAATAATCACGCAGGAAATATTTTCGATACCATCCAATGATTGAAATTTTTTGAATCGAAATTTCATTTATTTATTGAAAAACTAAACTAAAGATAAAAGATCAATGTATTTCGCGATTCACGCTCGGTAGGTTCATAACAAATGCATTTTTGGAATTGCATATCGCGAAGCTAAAGGGAAAATAGGGGACAAAGACGACTGCGAATGACCTGCATCGTTCACGCTCGTGCGTGACATTTTGTTATCGATTTGACAGACTATGGCTTTGCAGATACGAACGACGGACAAACACGCACTACGCACGGTCACAAGTTCATTCGATACATTTCCAAATTGACAGGAATTCTCAAAGTCTGTCATAGGGCAACACTGTATGGAAAATTAAAAATATATCCGTTGAGTGGATCTTGCTAGTGGTATTTTTATGATACTCTAGACTACCGTCGGACGCATTTTGGCGTACGCGCAGTTGACGTACGCACACATGCTCACATTATACCAGATATTCATGTAAATGTAGAAGGCAGACGTACGGATAGAAATGTGTTGAGACACACATTCGACCGCAGCAAGTCTTATCCTTATCGTTTATTTTCCCTCCGTGCTCCAGCTATTTTAATATACTCTTGACATCGTACATTGAGTCACGAAAGTAAAGTGGGTATTACACTCGTTATACTTCTCGTCACTGCCTCTATTTCTATCTTGGAGTAGCCTCGAGTTCAGTCGCTCGTCAGTACGAGTTCTCGAAGAATCGTCTTTTGTAGGATCGTGTTCTTCGTATTTTCGGAGCTCAGAATTTCATTCTATTTTTTTTTTTCCCAATCGGACTCTTTCTATGCTGCAGTTTCCGAGTTGTATGGATGGCGGCGAGTGGCAACTCGCGTGGAGGATATTAAATAGCGTTTCAAAAAGTTTTTCGCGTGCAATTAATTTCGAAACGTATTTTTCGGATTTCCTCCTTTTTTTTCTGAAAAGTCAGAACATTCTTTTTACTCTCAGCTTTTTGTCAGCGAATTCTTGCTGAGCTTTGAGATCATGGCAGCAATTGTCATGGCTTTCAAACCTTTTCTGGATTATTCGCGTATCGATGCTTTCAGTATCGATTCGCTTTTTCGCATTGCCGACGTGTTGCCATTGAAATCTATTCAGAATAATTGTGTCATCTATTTTGAACTCTGCATCGATTTCGACTCTAGTCTCTGCTCGAGGGTGGCAGGCGTAATTAAATTTGAAGGAATACTGTATTCGAATTTCTAAAGGATTGCAAAAGATCTGATAAGTTTCAGCGATTGTGTCATAACAGAGAAAATGTTACGTAGTCGGACAAAACAGCATTGTCCGCATTGTTGCACTTATACGATCGTTATGAATTCGTGTGCGTGTGAAATGGTCTATGTACATTTGTATATGGCAGGAAACACTCAGAGAAACTAAACAGAGATGTATTAAGCTGTAAAGGATTGGTAGCTAAAATTATAACCCAAGTGGAGTATCGTTGAGCTGGTTATGGATCGTCGTTCTTGTTCTGTTGTCGTCGTCGTCGTCCACCAAGTCATTTTCGTGGGACGTATAACTATGGATGGTGCGGGAATTACGGTACCATGGATATATGTATATAGAAACACTTTCAAGCCTCTTACGATGGCAGAGAAAAGCTTCCTCTCTGTTTCTCACACTCCAATAATATAAAAGTATAAATATCTCAATTCCACAGCACAAACTATCAATCCCATACAAACGAGAACTCGCATTTTTCCTTCACTTTAAAGCAGCCCCAAGGTGATTCATCACTCCGTGGGGTTAGTGTAAATCTCGCTACATTCTTGCCTCAAAATTGGAAGAAAAATTTAAGTCACAGGTTCTTCTCTTTTCGTCAGAGCATAAAACAAGATTATTGTTTTCCTCGAAATGTCAAGCGTGCCCGAGATCTGCTTTTCAGGGATCTCACATCCACGCAACTGAAAGAGCGTCTTAAAAGTCCGGAGAATTATAATGCAGCAAATCTGTACAGATACGGTGGAAAATTTGTCCGATCCTGCGGATTTCAGGCCTTTGGGATGGAAAACATGGTTGCGCAAACGATTCTCACAAACAAGAGCACTCGAAATACAGAAAATGTAGCAGGCGAGGAATGCCATTTGGGGTTCTTGTGTAAATTATCTCGATTTGAGGAAAAGCTGGAATGGAAGAGTCCAAAAATTTGCTTGCGTAATGATATTCCTCAAAGCGACAGTCTCGGCCACCCTTAATTCCGCTTTATACATTTTGTGTGCGACGAGAGAGACGCTCGAGGGACTTTATCTGCGCGGAATCATGTGGCCGATAGGGTAAGCCCTGGTACAGATAGAGAAAGACATACTCACATATATATGCAGGCGATTATGTGAGGCAGACACCCTTCGTCCCTACAAATAGTCCTTTAGCACACCGCACGCTCCATTAATATTCCCATTACGCGAATGCGAGAAAGCGAAAAGAAGGAAGCTACAGGAAAAAAAAGGGAATAAGCCACTCGCAAGAGGGTACGAGGGAGTAGCAAATCCTCAGCGAGACATTGAGCGAACGCGAGAGAAATGGCGAGATATTAAAAACAAGAGGAAAAAAAAACGGTGAGTAAAGGTGACCGGAGCTATTTAATGCGAGCGATAATGCCGCTGCATGCTGTTTGCGGTGCTCTCGTATAATACGCAAAACGCTGAATTTGCGATGAAAAGGGACGACGGGAAAGTTTCCGAATTTTAAGGACAAAGATTTATTAGCAAGTTGTTCGTTTCGCTCGCGAGAACGTGTGCAGCGAACGTTCTTTCCGGTTTTTTTTTTTTTTAATTTTCATTCCCCTTCTCGCACACGTTTTGACCTCTCCGTGAAAATAATTTTTTTTACTGCTGTTTCCCCTATTGCCTTTTGGTGCTCATAGCAGCACAGAGACCGAAAGGGCGACTGGAGAGTTTTTCTTTCGCGACCCTCGATCAACTGACGTTAGTTCGCGAAACGGGGAAACCATTCTACGTTTTTTTTTTTTATTTCTAAAACGCCCTTATTTTTACTCGATTCTAACAGGAAAAAGCCTTTGGCCGCGTTCGCTTTTTTGTCCCCGCAGGAAAGAGTGGCTCAATTTTTGCCAGACTCGATATATTCGCCATGGCCTAACCTCTGTCTATATATAGGTGAACGGATTTCGAAGTCACCCCGTGGACGAACATCGGTCGATTCCCATCAATCACATTGAAGGAGAAAATGCTCCGGAGCTCGCTCACTCAGTAATTTGCTTTTTTTTATTCAGTTATTTTGCAACCCTGTACTTTCGAACCAGCTCTTGAAATATACCTGTGGTGCGGACCTCCGAGGGTCGAATCAAATGCAAGTGTGAAGAAAAAAATTTCATCGACATTCCACGAAAAAAAAAAACCATTGAACAAAATGATTCTGAAGTTTGCATCGTTGGAATGCAACGAAATTTGTTTTTATATTTGTCAAAAATAATCATTCAAATGGAGAATGTAATTACGATGATAAAATGATCGGTTTTGCCACCCGAAAAGCCTATTGGCTCGAAAAATTTGGATGAAATTGAAAATTGAACGAATCAACAATAAAATCAAATATTTTTCGTTGCATTCCAACGTTGCAAACTTCAGACTCGTTGAATAAATTATTCCCTTCCCTGTTCTAAAACACTCGGTGATTTATAATTTTGGGTTCACCGCGGTGTCTAATTTTAATTCTTTAAAGCTGTTGCAACGAAATGCATCAAAATGCATTTTGAAAAAACGCATTTCTGCGAATTTCTATGTGAATATTCAAAAAATCTCAAGAGATAATAAGTCAAGGGTTGATGGAGCTGTTATAATGAATTATGATATTGCAGCTTGGAAACGGGAAGGCATAATTGTTTCTATGAAAAAGAATTGGTACATTAAGCGAAGAAGGCTTCGTGAGATTAAAACGCGAGATTGGGGATTTAACGAACGACACGAATGGTCAACACTGCGGGGTGATTTTCAAAAGGAAACAAATGAGAGATTGGCACATCGACACAGAAGTTCTGTTAGCTAGCGTTACATGTTGAATATATATACAGATGAGGGGGATGTCGACCTCCCCTAACTGACCTATGGCCACTCGTTTCGGTCACGCGAACGCCGAATGGCAGTCGCGGTCCCTTCTTGTGTCCCTCTTCCCGCGACATCATCCTTGCCACCCTCTATGCCCGATCTGTAGCGTTGCTGTGAGTATCCTCTTCATTTTTACTATATCCCTCTGCAAAATCGTCGCACGATCGCGTGCACATGGGATAAAGGGGTTGCAACCCCAACGACGAAACGCTTTTCGGAAGGGTGACTGTGGCCGAGACTTTGAACGTATATGAGACAATCGATATCGAGATTCAAAGTGTCAACCACTTGTTGTATTTTTAAAGAAAAGCGATAGAGCTTGCGATTTGCCATTTGCGTAAAAAAGTCGTTGCTTCTGAAAATCGATCATTTTATCATCGTAATTACATTCTGCAATCGAATAATTATTCCTGTCAAAGATAAAAGAGAATTTCGTTGCATTCCAACGATGCAAACTTCAGAGTCATTTTTGAGCGTATATTTTTTCTGTTCCCTGTTGATTGTGTTCCTCATGCGCATATTACATGAAATGCGCATATTACATGATCCTTAGGGCATTGAGTGCTGAATAATGACAATAATATGGGGCTGTAACGTTCTGCGGTCGTCTTTTCAGTCGGAAAAGCCATTAATGCTGTGGAAAATACCAAAATTGGATTCGTTTATATAAGAACCCTTCGTCGCTGTTGCCAGGCATTTTTATATTTTGCGGAGTGACAGTATGCCTGGTGAAACTTAATCCAATAGTATCGGTGACGTGACCCTCGGATCAGAATGAAAATCGGGTGCCTACGCCCTCTTTGAAAAACGAGAACTTGCTATAAGGAGCAGTCGTAGCAGGCGACGAAATCTTTTTTGCTTCAAGAAGCTTATCGACGCATGTTGGATCAAGAATACGCCGTATAAGCCACCCCTCATTTTTCTATATAAACGCTATATTATATCCATTCTTCGTCCTGAATGACTGATTGGCGAGCCTTTTGGCAATATCTTTTTACCCACTTTCGGATCCGTGAGACATTTTTTTTCTCCGATTGGATGTCTTTGCCTCGTACAAGCAAATCAAGACACAGGAAATCGCAAAGAAAACGGTACCAAAAACTAGTTTGTAAGAAAAATAATATGAAATGTACTTTTTCATAAATCAGCATCGCTATCCATTTCCATCATTCGTCGATCGACAAGAAATCCATCTGTGCGCAGTGCCACTTGACGATATAGTGAGTCATGTATAAACTTTTACGTAATTGACGTGCAAGAGTGCAGAAAAATGATTCTCTCGACGAAAAAAATACGCCGAGACGTTTTTTGTCGATGATTTGCAAATAAAATTGAACTTGCCAAGGAAATTAAGAAAAAAAAACCATTTCTAGGCTACACACGAGTAATTGACACGCGAGAGTGCAGAAAAATGATTCTCGTGCCGAAAAAAATATACGCCGAGACGTTTTGTCGATTATTTGCAGATAAAATTGAATTTTCCAAGGAAATAAAAGAAAAAAAACCATTTTTGGGCTACAGACGAGCAATTGACGTGCAAGAGTGCAGAAAAATAATTCTCGTGCCGAAAAAAATACGCCGAGACGTTTTGTCGATGATTTGCAAATGAAATTGAACTTGCCAAGGAAATAAAAAAAAAAAACCCATTTTATAAGCTACAGAGGAGCAGATATGAATTCAATTATCCCTATCAGAATGCTCGAATCCCAGAAGGTGTCGAGAAGATCAACAGGAGAGAGACATTTTCATTCCGTCAAAGTGAGGATAAGAAATCACTCGAGACAGCACAAATCCATCTGATGCGGCGATCCCCATTTTCCGCTCATGCGCCGCACTATCTCTTCTTTGTACTTTGGCCACTGAGTGAAACGAGAATCACCGTTTCGGTTATCACTGGGATTTCCGACCTTTCGATGACAGATTAAGCAGAAATAAAAAGTCGTGAATCAGACTTTCCAAGCAGAAGGTATCCGCGTACAGTTTGTACGTGAGAAATACATATAGAGACATTGGAAGCAAAAAAAAAGTCATTGGCCGGGTGAACGATAGCATGTATATCGATAGATCGTTCGAGAAATAACCGACGTCGGGATATAACGGATTTTTCGTTGAGAGACAAGAGTTAACACTTCCTGTCGTCGAAAGCAAGAAAAATATATACATATAAATGTGTGACGTATCCGGTGGCGCGTGCTTCGCATAGAAAATCAATAACGGATGTGACCGCGTTGAATAAAAACATATACATTGTAATTAAACAAAGAAAAACAATCGTAAACCGTCATTCACACCAACGCGGTCTGTACACAACAACCCACCGGCCTAAACATTTCTATGAGAGTTAAATTTAAATATCTATTATGTCTCTATCTACATCAGAACAGATCGATGACGTAGCGACAAGATTCTATCAATGAATTGACGTTTCATTGATAAAAAAACAAACATATAGATTCAAATACGTAAATACACACGCGTCCAAACGGTATAAACGTGTCAGAGCTTCGTAGTGTGATCTCACTTTCGGCGAATCACCGTTACTATCCACACTGACATACAAGAAGAATATACGAGCAAACAGCACGTTCTACAAAATGTAATACCAGCTCAAAGACACCTCCAAGTAAGCTGAAGGAAATTGTGCACTATGTTTCCCACAGAGAGAAAACAAAGTAGGAGAGCGAAAGGGAAAGAGAGTGGAAGGCAGCTGCACGCAGAATTTCATCTTAGGATTTGTACGTGCATGTATGGGACATTGAATATAGACGGACATATTCTCATCGCCCACTCATCCGCGAATGAAACGAATCGAAAGTCAGGCTCGTCGACATGTATACGAAATAGTATACAGTTGGTATATAACTCCGAGTACCTTTGTGTACGAACGTGGGTGCTTGTACATGTAATACGTACGAGGCTTGATAGTGGGTGCGAATATGGGTGTGTAACCTGTTACAGAGAGCGAGAATCTCGTCGAGTGAAAACCAGACGATCCAAAAGCGTGCTAACACTCCTAGCAATATCCGAGGATCAAGAATATCAAAGTATCGCGATGTATGTGTTTTCACTATATATGTATGTGTGTAATCTCATCGGGGGTCAAAATGGTACATAGTATGTGCTATTATAGAACATTAGAGAATGTTTGTGTGTATAACGGAGTATCCCGGTAGTAAGTGTTGGTGTAAACCTGTTACGATAACTATATAGATATGGAGTATGCATAGAAGGAAGAAGGAAGAAAGGAGTAGGAAAAGAAAGAGGTAAGAAACGGAGGAGAGGGAATCTTGATTCTTGGAAAGTTGCGAACCACACATACGAGAATCTGCGCGCTAAAGTTTTAGCGACCGGAATAAATCGCGTAGGCCTCGTTTGGAAATGAGAAATATATCAGTAAATAATTGCGATCAAACGATCAACAATAAAACTTCGATTTTCATAGCGATTTGTACGGACTGATAATGGATAACTAAAGTACGATAAAGTATCCTCGCGGATGGCTTTCAAACTCTTTACGCGTTCATCATAGCGATCAACAATAATTGTATGGGATGGGGGGAACATATTTGGAAAAGGCTGTAGAAGACTGCAGAGCTGTAGCATCGGGGAAAGGCCCGATGGAGATGGGGAGTGTAAAAAAAAAAGAGGAATTTTAACACAAAGCTTTGTTCGCGTGAGAAAAGACCATTAGGTGAAAAGATTTGAATTTTTCTCTTTTTTTTTTACTAAACCTCTCCAAAGAGCAATGACCTCAAAGCTGGTTATCTCCTCTGTGTATTCAGTTTATATATATATATTTATAAGTGTAATATTTGTATATCGACTCACGTATACTAAAGGTTTTAATTGCGTCGACCAGCAGGATTGCGCGACACAGGAGAAACACAGAATATGACAAGAGTCTGAACTTGGGTATGGATTTCACACGAAATCGACGAATTCGAGATCGCAACAAATTTTTTATGCTATTATTGATTTTGTTACTTTGTCCACATCTATGACTGTGAAGTTTGCATCGTTGGAATGCAACGAAATTCTTTTGAACCTTTGGCAAAAATAATTATTTAGATGCAGAATGTAATCACGATGATAAAATAATCGAATTTCTCCATCCGAAAAGCATATCGGTTCGAAAAATTTGGTTGCCATGGAAAAATGAACGAATCATCAATAAAATGAAATATTTTTCGTTGCATTCCAACATTGCAAACTTCAGCATCATCCACATCTTTGCATCGATTCAAAATGTTTTCTCAATTTGTTTTTAGGGTTTTTCATATTTTAGAATATTATTCGATACGGTGAGCTAGGGATTGTTGCAATTTTTGCTTTTGACAGAATGTCCTCCGATCAGTTACGAAGAGTTTATCAAATTTCAATACATTTCACTCGATGTCTTGGGAAACGATTGGAATTTAGCTCTGCTGGTCAATGTTTGCAATAAATTCCAATGAATTAAAAAAATGTGTTTGTAAAACAATCATGATTAGTTTATATCAAGAGACGCGGTAGCGGCTCGACGCCAAGTATTTATTATACTTGTGTGCTGGTCAATTGGCAAGAAATTCTGTTTGTAGAATCGACTGTTTTTTTTTTTCCAACAGGAAACGATATACTTCGGTTATACGTTTATAGGCTTGCGAAATTTTTTTCCGCTTCATTAGAATGCCGGAATGTAACGGTGTTTCAGGCACACAGCGCGTAGATTGAAAACTCTTCGCACGCGGTATTCCTTCGGTTGGTTGCGAAAATTTTATTCGAAAACTGATCATTTTCTCTTCTGTCCATTCGAAGGCCACACTCTTTCTCCGGACTGACAAAGCGATATCATGCGTGTAAAATTTTACCGACAGCGAGAGGCGAGAGATTCTAGTAAAAATTGCTCTGCGGTGCCGCAGTTTCAGGTTTCTATTTCGTTCATTCTGGTGGATTTTACAGCCAGACCATTGAAACTTTTGATTCGCAGGTGAACGAAAGTTGACGATACACATGCTGACAGTATAATTTTTTCTTTGTTTATTAAAGATTCACTAAAATTTCCGTCAAGTATTTTTTGACGTCAAGATCGAAACAAGAACAATCGTCATTAATGTTTGGGTTGTGAGTACGAAATTGATGGCAATGTGCGGATTCAAGTTGACCGTCGATGAAAATGGTCGAAGGATGAACGTGGTTTTCGTCGAGACGTATTGTGATCGGATGATAAATTTTCTCTCTCTCTCTCTTCATATGGCTGAGCAGTGGGCCCCGACCCTTTTCGATCAGATTCGTCAGGATGATCGAGGGTATAACGCACCCCTTGTCAGTGTATACATAGGGGAGGACGAATCATCCCGGAAAAAGGGGTGCGAACCCTACTGGCCGAGTAGCCACAGGATCTCTCCTTCTTTATGTTCATATTTGGACAATTGTTGCCTGGGGCCATCGGCTCTGCTCGCTTGACGTATTTCGTATCAAAATTATTGGTTTCCATCATACCAAGAAAAAAAAATTAAGCCCCTCAACATGTCAAGTTTAAATAATATTCAATTAAATTTGCCCCTGGCAATCAAAAATAATTGTGCGCTTGATGACAGCGCAATTGGACCATTTGAATTGATTATTGACTCCATTTTTCGAATAAAATTTAATACTCCAAAAGTTTTGGTTGAGATTGTACCGCTCGCAATGCTCAACTTCAACGTTAACATTTATTATCACTTTCGTGAATTAATGATGCTGAAGTTTGCAACGTTGAAATGCATCGAAAAATATTTAATTTTATTGAAGATTCGTTCAATTTTCAATGTCATCCAAATTTTTCGAGCCAATATGCTTTTCGAATGGCAAAAATGGATCATATTATCATCGTAATTACAGTCTGCACTTGAATAATTACTTTTGCCAAAAATAAAAAAGAATTTCGTTGCATTCCAACGATGCAAACTTCAGAGTCATGTGAATTATATCTTTGCTGACTAGGATATAAAAATTAGTCATTCAGTATTCCAAGTATTTGTCAAGTCTGGCTCGAAGCGATGATCTGCTGTGTCTTTCGAAATATCAATTTTGACAACGCGCGACGAGAGTATAAATATTTACGTATATAATTCCGCTGACAGATTCTTTCATCACATCCGAAACTTTTCCCGTTTGTTTTAGTGTGTTGAATAATCGTTTTTTTTTTTTTTTCATTATTCATGTTTCGTCTTATTTATATTTGTTCACTGACCACTTTTACCTGAAGACTCGAGCTCGGTCGCACGGGTTATAGAAAGGCATAGCCGCAGACTCCGGAGATTCACTCTTTGCAAGTTTTCTTCAGGGGAATCTCTCGATCAACATCTAAAGCATAACTCGCGAAAGAGTAGGGGAGAAAACACGAATACCGGATCATTGATCTCTGCGCGAGAATCTTGTCCGTTGGTTCGGTTGTTTTTCTCTGGTTGTCGTTTTTTTTTTTCGTTGGATTCACGAACACTTGCCAACCCGAGCGTACCAGCGTGACCGGCACACTAACCTTGTCCCGAAACTCTCACGACGAGTTTTCGTTTCTGTCTTTCTCTCTCCCACTCCTCATTTCTCCCTCTTTCATTCTCTTGCAATCACTGGCCCCCGCCACGCTGATCCCGTGGTGTGTCATTACTCTTTCCCACTCACGATCGTGCGTCTCGTCGCCAGGGAGGAAGATCGCTTGATCTTTTTCGGTCCTTTCGTCCACGCACACCCTTGAGATTCAGAGTTCGCTCTCGCCGCCGCAGTCTCGATCTTCGTTGCATTCATTCTCTCTCCCTCCCTCTCTCGCACTTCCCTTCACGTATACGCCATGACTTTTTTTCCTCTTTCCTTCGAGTAAATCACTTTTGGTGTTCATGCCCATAATAAGAATCAAGTTCATTGTCACGAGCCCCAGAGCCAGACGAGAAAACGTTTATACAAAAAAAGAATTAAAACTCGCGGAATTAAAGAATAAGAAACTTCCAGTCATTTTCATGAAAATGTACATTCCGCAGACGAAACAAGTTTTTATTCCCTCCGTTCATCATTTATCTGTGAATTTACGTTTTTTATATCCTTTCATAGATCACTACCGGTTCGCTCGGATATTTGACTTTTTCTGTGTTTTTTTTTAATGATGCTGAAGCTTGCAACGTTGGAATGCAACGAAAAATATTTCATTTTATTGATGATTCGTTCTATTTTCAATTTCAACCAAATTTTTCCAACTGATATGCTTTTCGGGTGGTGAAATTCGATTATTTTATCATCGTCATTACATTCTGCATGTAAATAATTATTTTTGTCAAAGATTCGACAGGATTTCGTTGCATTCCAACGACGCAAACTTCAGGGTAATTATTTTTTAATCGTGCGGGCACCCCGGAAGACAATAATGAATCCCGTGCCATCGTTGTTTTTCTCATTAGAGCTTTAATCATGATTTACACGCGCCTTCTGTGACAAGTGTTGCAATTTTCGTCTACACATTGTATATACACGAAACTACCGGAAACTGTTGTCGTCCGAGCATGCGAGCAAACTATGATCCTGAAGTTTCCACCATTGGAATGCAACGAAATTCACGAGTCTCAAGTTTGCAACGTTGGAATGCAACGAAAAATATTTTATTTCATTGTTGATTCGTTCAATTTTCAATTTCATCCAAATTTTTCGAACCGATATCCTTTTCGGGTGGCGAAATTCGATTATTTTATCATCCTGATTGCATTCTCCATTTAAATGATTATTTTTGCCAAATATAAAAACGAAATTTGTTGCATTCGAACGATGCAAACTTCAGAATCATGAGCAAACTGTGTTCATTTTATGGCATTCAAGTTTGCACAACTGTGGAATGCACCGAATTTTCTCCTTTTTCTTCAAGAAATATTGAGATCATTTCGGAAATCCAGAGGGACTTGCGAATGAGAAATGTGTGTTACGTTAACGCGATGAGAACTTGGACATGTCGTTCTATTTTTCATGACCAATGGGGATGGAAATGTGCACGAACTTTTATAACTGAGGATAATATTGAAGAGGAATTCGATTTATTGCCGAGCCAATAGCAAAAAGGAGGCTCTTCTGGATCGATGTAAAAATAATGTGCTTCATTGAGGTTCTTGGTAAAACGTCGACGACCTGAATAGCCACGCAACTAATTCTCTTCGCCTTCGTTCGTTCTCTCGGGGGTTTATGAAACACATGCACTGTGTACGATAAGCAACCACTTCCTCGTCAATTCATCGGCCGCGCACCGAATATGACGATATAATTAGAAAAGTACGTTTCCGAAATCGAGAAGGCAGAAGAAAAAAAAGTAAAATGAATTCCTGTGACTTCGGATCGAGCACAAAACACGCGAGAACATTTCTCGAGCGAGGCCCGACAAAACGATGAAAAAAGAGAGAAATACAAAGCCATCCGGTGTGTTTCAACCGTATGCCGTATATTTTCGGACTCTCGTGGTTTTCCAGTTGCATCGTTCCTTTCTGCGGTAGAGAAAAAAACGGTAGCGACTCCGCGGTCAACATGCGATGTTAAGAAATGGCATCGCGACCCAATGTTCTCATGCTCTGGGAATTTCTCAACGAATTCGAGCGATAGAAGCACAAACGATCAATTCCAAAAGGCGAATGCAAAGGAATCTTCTACGCTCAACGAATTTATCGCGTTAATATCGATCCAATGAAATAAATTGCAATAATTGTGCTTGCTGAATTGCGATAAAACGTGCGAGTATCGTTGGGATAAAAATAAATCGCAAAATGCGGAAGAATAATAAGAGCTGAGAGGTGAGGGACATCCAGGATATGTGAAGGAAATGAATAAAAGTCGGTGGAGAAGAATGCGCGATATTGCAGGACGAATAAGCACGACGAGGAAAAAACAAGAAGAAAATGAGCGAAAGATGCTGGATGGAATGCCACATTACGATCTGTGGTTTTCCACGGAACTTCTTTTGCTCAATAGCGGATGCTCTCGTTTCCCCATCCCTCCCTCCCTACCGACTGTGCTGGTCCAGAGATCCGTAGATCCTTATCCGACTCGCGTACAATCCCGTACAGCAAGTTGTTCAAGACCACGTGAGTGAGTGAGCGGATAAGCGAGTACGCGCGATTCCCTTTCCTACCGCGGGGCTGAGAGAGCACGAAAGAAAGTGAACTCTCGCGTGGTCGACGCTCTCGGCAATTAAATCTATCTCACATATATAGCGAGCTCGCTCTCGCGTAACAATATATCTATATACGAGATGAAACAGAGAGAAAACGAGCAGCTCGTCTTATGAGGTATGAGAGCACATGCACGTAAGAGTAAGACGAAGGTTGCAACGTAATCTTGCTCTCAGTGCAAACCCAATTACGAATAAATCGATGAAATAAGAGGTTTATTTTATGTGTACACTTTATAGACGTAATACTCGCTTTTTCTCAATACAAACCAAACGTGTTATGTATATAAGTATTTCTTGCATATAATGACAGGTTTAAGGACTTGAAATAAAAACTCTTGGATTGTAGGAGAGTTCTGGAAACTAGAGAGATACCAATTAACTCCATAAAATAGAGTGTTACAAAATGGTTATTTTATATCAACACAAAATTATAATCGTATTCGCTTACTCAATCGGTGAAAAGATTTTTTATTGTTCATAGGAATGTCAAAAGTGATAATGGTTGGCAAAAAACTTGTGTTATGGGGTTGCAACAATTTTTCAGACTTTAATCTGTTGGATAGAAATTAAAAATCGAATTTTCCGTCAAGAATGTTGACCCCGTTCAGAAACCGGCGAGAATACCATTTCCGTCACCGTAAAGTTTGTCAGTCACATCGAGAAACGTCGCGCAAAAGCTATTTTGACGAGTCCATGACGCTTCAATCGAATATCGAACAATATCTTGGATCTCAAGCCTTTGTTAGGGGCAGTCTCGTGACACAGCATTACAATAGCACGCGATCCCACGAGAGCTTAAAATGATTATTGTCTCGTGGTACTTTTGTGCCTTTTGCGTGATTCTATAATTGTTCGTCACTTTATTTCTCTCGAGTTTTTCAGCTACACGGTTTCTCTCGACTAGCGTTTGCCGTAAATTATTATTCCTGTGTGTGAGTGTGGGTTTGCGCGAAGGTTTTGAAATAAAAATGAGCGAGAAAGCTATATTTGTGCATCCTGGAGGATGGATGCGTCCGCAGGGATCTCTTCGTACACAACACACGTTCAAAAGAGCGCGAGCTCAACGATCGGCATCTGACACGAGATATCCGACTTTTTCTTTCTCTCTTTTTCCTCTTGTTTCTCTCTCATCCTCACTGTGTGCTTTCCATATCTACACTCTTTTTTTTCATTTTCTTCCAGGGAAGACTTGGTCATGGACTTGACGAGTATGGGCAGGGTTCTCGTGTACACATGGGCCCACATATATAGTGTGTGTTTACCTCCGTGTGAGTGTAAGAGAAAAATGAGACAAAAAGTAGAGAAGAATGAAATCCTCGTGAACGATATGAATCTCACGTGTTCACCCTCACCTCAGGCTGCTCTGGGCCCAACAAAGGGACCCGTCACGAAAAACTTGTCTTTCGTCGTCTCATCGCTTGAGGATGAAAAGCCTCTCGCAGCGCGAGCTAGAAATTCTTATATTTTTTCTCCTATCCTACACCCGCTGCCTCATAATCTACAGCATTTTGCCGAGTCACGTTCAGCACACCAAGACAATTGTTCAGTGTTCTGTAAATTATGGAAAAAAAAGGTTTTTTGTGCAGCGATGTTTTAAAATCAGCATGAATGAAAGTAACGAAACGAGGTTGGTGTCTTTTTCTAAATCGACTTAAAAAACAAAAGAGACGGAAGGAAGAAATGCAAAAAATAAAAGCGGATGCTGTGCAGCAAAGTCAGAGCATCGCTTCGCGTCATTTACACCAACGTAATTCGGTTCGCGAGGGACCAACATCGTCTCGAAAATAATCCTACACGGCGAGGAATGGAAAAATCCAGCTCTAAGAAAAATATACCGCGATCACAAACTCACTAGCAAATGATGCGTCGAGCCTCGTAGCCTTTTAGACGGTTCCTTTTTTCAGGAATGTATTTTTCCTTTACTCTGAAGTTTGCAACGTTGAGATTCAACGAAAACCATTTTTTCTATTGATTATTTATTGAATTTTGAAAATCGTGGCAATTTTTCGAGTCGGTTGAGTTTTTTGGTTGCAAGAGAGAATCGTTTTATTGGTCGAACCGAATATTCCATAATAATTATTGGCTCTGCCGAAGAAATAACAGAATTTCGTTGCATCCCAACGATGAAAACTTCAGGATCATGCTAGATTCGTCTTCGTCAATATTACGTCTGCGCGTACGAGCATCAAGGGATGTCTTGGATTGTGTGTGTATAAATATATAAACGAAGCGCATATCCGCACATCTTTCTTGAGAATGTTTTACATTTCTCGATCTTCGTTGCCCGAGGGCACGACCGAGATAAAATACCACGAGATGGACGTGCGAGCAAGAAGTAAAAGGTTATACGGCATTGAGAAAGCAAGTAAAAGACGAGAATGAAATAAAGATAGGGAAACGAACAGCTGCCCTTCTTAAAAGATCGCCGAATGATCCCAAGGGCTAAGAGAGCAAGACGAGAGAGCAGACGGAAAACGAGGACGTAAGACTCCGGCGGGTGGAAAGCAGCCGTTTTATTGGTTTAGGGTAGTTTTAAAGCCCCGGTATGTACCACTATATTTTACTTTCGGAGAGAATACTTGAACTTTCAACAGAGAACATGTCCATCCTCTTTTCCTACCAACTCATACAAATATATATCCAAGATTATGCTCCCTGCTTGACTAGAAAAACAGTCGAACTCGTCCTCGGAACTCTCAGGTATACATTTTTTTTTTTATCTTTCTTTTTTTGCATTCCTGCATAAATATAAATAATTTTTTATCCAAAGGAAGCTCGAAAAACTCGAAATTCTTGGATTCTGTGATGAAAAACGAATCTGTAGGAAAAATAATGAATCATGAGCAAACTTGGCGTCGAAATTAACAAAAGGAATATATGCGATGTCGAGAGGGACAATGACGTTGAGAATTGCATGGTTCAAATGCAACGAGATAAATTCATTTTATTCTTCAATTCCTTCATTTTCCAAAACGTCCTAATTTTATTTCATTTTTTGATAACTTGGAAAATTTAATGCGTGAGCGAAGAATTCGTCCGTCTCAAAAAAAGAGGAAGAAAATTTTTCATGGACATTTTTTTTTGTAACCTAGACGCTATTTTATGATCCTGAAGTTTGCATCGTTGAAATGCAACGAAATTCTTTTTTGTTTTTGGCAAAAGTAATTATTCAAGTGCAGAATGTGATTACGATGATAAAATAATCGATTTTTGCCCCCATAAAGGCATATTGGCTCGAAAAATTTGGATGACATTGAAAATTGAACGAATTATCAATAAAATCAAATATGTTTCGTTGCATTGCAACATTGCAAACTTCAGCATCATACAAAAGGATCATTTTTCAATAAAATATTCATTGTTA
Source organism: Diadegma fenestrale (assembly GCA_037043255.1). Taxonomy (NCBI): domain Eukaryota; kingdom Metazoa; phylum Arthropoda; class Insecta; order Hymenoptera; family Ichneumonidae; genus Diadegma; species Diadegma fenestrale. The sequence continues at coordinate 12,340,255 of CM073309.1, read as the reverse complement.
CGGTATTGTTTACTCAAATCGGATGTAGATTTTGAATCATTTAATTCTGAATAGTCTGCTGTAACGTAGTTTATAGCATTGTTGTTGTAAAGTGCGGTCTTGAAACGACGGGGAGTATACAGCCGAGACAGTAACTAAAACGTCCGTGAGTACGTCCACGAAGTGACGAGGAGATCTAACGAGAAAGCAATATAGAAGGTACGTAACATTCTTCTGTATCCTTCAACTTGGTCGTTTTGTGAAGCTCGGCACAAAATAAGTGTATGGCCCACGTAGTGGCATATCCTTACAATAAATTTTCCTTCCAACACGAGTAGTCTCGCAGGTAAGCGGATTAACAAGGTAAACTCGCCCTCTTCATGAGCAGACGTCGTACACCTCGTATATCCTCGGTCATGAATATGCCACCATAATACTTATAAATTTTCACGTCCGTCTCGTAAATTCTTTCGTGTCCTTCGAAGAATTTGTCTTATGGACAGTCTAGAAGAGTCCACGCGGCGTGGCAAAACATTTTCGCAAAAACCATTCGCTATTTCGTTTTCTCCACGAGAAATCCCGAGGGCGAAAATTTACTGTGCAAAACGCGTTATTGTTAATTATCCTTGGAAAGTTCCTGATTACTGGCTATCGAAAAAATTTCAAGAATCAGCAACAGATTGAAAGGAAACGAGATTGGAGATTGTACCGCAAGTTCGTGTCAATTTGTAATTTCACGCGTGGATTTTTATCTCAGAACGACAATAAAAATCAACTCACCCCACAGTTTACGTCGGCTCGATCGTATCCTTATGATTTTTTATATTTTTAGTTTTTTTCTATCAAATTTACACTTTCTCGGAAGGAAATTCACTATCCGGTGGAGAACACAATTTTCAACAACAATTTCCACATCGCGTTCGAGGTGGATTGACGCAATTACGAGAATGTTTTAGAGTCCGTGTGCGCGCGTCCGTTCCCAAAGCGATAATGGCAATTTCGGGTTTGACTCCGCGTGCAATGTAGGACTGTACGAGGCTATCCATAGAATGGAATCGCTATAATTGGTTTATAGCAAAAGTCACGTAAAATATGGTGACTTTAATATAAAATGAGAGGAGCAACCGCGAGGGAGAATGAGATTAATTTCTACCGATAATCAATATTTAAGTACACCAGGTTTTAGGGCATATGACCAATTTAACATCGTCTTTTGCTGCACGAATGTTCGCTCTTCAAACACTCAAAATTTCACAGAAAACTCACACGAATGCGCACACAAATGTATACACAAATAAAATTTATCGATCCAGTGAAAATTCTCACGCTCGATGCACTCGCGCCACCATTTTTCGACACCGGCATACCGGAGTGTTCAATATTCCAGATATTTTGGTTGCAGCACTATCGATTCGGAGATTGCTCACTCGAGGAGCATGACCTCGTTTCTTCGGATTTTTGGACATGCATAAATGATGAAGTTTAATTTGAAATATTATCGCGAAAGATTCAGGTCTTGGATTAAAACTTGATAACTGGGAAATTGGTGTGCCCGCGGTATACAAAACGTGAAGAAACTGCAGCATAGGAACAGCTTTCCACTGCTATTTATAGCTGTGGGACCGGGTGGCCCTTTTTTCGTGTGTAGGCCGTGGCGGGGCACGAGGGCGACTGGAATAGAAACGAAAATGTCCGGGGGAGAAGGGTCCCTTTACGCTCCCTTCGAAAAACTTGGTTCTATCTCTATTCCTTCCCTCTCTCTCGCTCTCTTTCTCTCTTTGTCTATCTGGTTGGCTCCAGGACTGCCAAGAGGGGTGGCGATGACTGCGAGAGAGGGTCGTCAGTGGCAGCAGCCCTCGTCCCGTTTGGTCTTGTATACGCGGTCTTCCCCCCTCTTTTCTCATGGCTCTCTCTCTTCGAGCGTCCCTTAGGATTGCTGGATCACAAGCCAGACTGCTTAGTTCGCTCTCCCTCACTCTCACTTTATCATTTTCACTCTAATCTTTCATTCTCTCTCCCACTCGCACGTTTCTAATGCTCTGATCCCACGAAGCGACAAACTACCCTGTTGCCTGGTTGGCTAGATATTTTCTTCCTTTTCACTCCCTCCTATACACACTGTAGATTCTTTTATAAATCGTTTTCCTTCTCACTCTCCCTCTCTGTGCACGTCTCGCATGTTTCTCTCAGGTATAGAGGGCCTCATAGTCCACGCGGTGTTCAGAATCGTATAGTAGGCAACTCTCTATAAGCTGACAAACAGGTATGGCACGCTAGGATTTCCCCTTGTGGCAATCAAAAAAAATTACGCCTCCTAGTCCATCGAGAAGAAAAAAGCATGTGCGCGAGACAGAGAAAGTAAAAGAACGTAAAGAAAACCAAATGTTACTCAACAGCAATTTCTGATTGATTTCAATTAAGTATTATCGCGAGAAACTTATGAAACGTCCGAGGCTTTTGGTCCCAGCGATACCGAGGCGTTTGATTAGATCTAATAACGAATATGACTCTGAAGTTTGCATCGTTGGAATGCAACGAAATTCTTTGGAATCTTTGGCAAAAATAATTATTTACATGCAGATTCTAATCACGATGATAAAATAATCCAATTTCGAATAATCGAAATTAAAAATTGAACGAATCATGAATAAAATGAAATATTTTTCGTTGCATTCCCACGTTGCAAACTTCAGCATCATATGAAGAATGGAGGGATGAACATAGATGTTATTTGTTATTGTTTTTTTTGCCAGTTCCGGTAACGTTATTCGTCTGCGTTGAAATATAAAAAAAAACACATATTTCCAGCTGTCAAGGGAAACGAAAACGTATAAGGGAATTTTGGAAACATTCATTGTTAACATGTTGATTCAAATGTTAATTAACGCATTCGAAATTATTCCTATATATATAAAATATACAGTTTGTTCTCGGTTACGGAGTAAACTCGGCTTCATCCCCCGTTTCGGACTCTTTAACATAACAATTATATACAATAGCGAGCCGGTGGGTATTTACGAGACATGAATAAACTATACGAAAATTTGGAAAATGAGATTCGCAGCAATGCAAATTCATATTTTCCCGGATATAAAAAAGGAAGGAATAAAGACAACACAAGGGAGGCAATTGAGTGACTTTTGTTCGAGCTTTCGTTACGCAGCGTGAGTTGCCGCGCTATCGTCGCAGGACCAAAAGATAAAAAAGTTATTTTTCCTTTTCCCTTTCAGTATTCTAACAGCGTGGGCGTTGTTCCGTTGCCACGATGAACGTAAATATTTCCGTGCGTCTCTTGTACTCTGTGTGCACGCAGCGGGCAATGGCCGAAAAAAAAAGTTTATCCCTGCTTTTCATCTTTTGTACGAACAAAAAAACTCTCCCTCGGAGCAAGACGGAGAGAGGGCGAAGGAGAAAACGAACGAGAAAGAGGAGGGAGAGCGAGAGAGACATCTGAAAAGGCCTAGTTTACGTTTTCGAGTGGCACATGCCGTAGAGACATAAGGGCCGTGAATTGTGCCTGTAATTCTCGTTGTTACTCCGATGCTTGTTGAACCTCCGCAGGATCCCAAAGATTATGGTTGCAGAAATCGTACGACCGATCGCTGCCAAAGTGACCCAAAGTTTCTAAACTTTCGACAAAACTAATAGAGATTCTTTAGAGTAATGAGTCATCACTGAGTTCATGCTTTCATTAGAGCTATTTTAGCTAATCGTAACGACGTGGCAGCTTCGAAAGCAAAAGATTTATGATGCAGAAAATTGCAACGTTGGAATGCAACGAAAAATATTTGATTTTATTGATGATTCGTTCAATTTTCAATATGTTTTCCAAATTTTTCGAGCCGATATGCTTTTCGATTGGCAAAAATCGATTATTTTATCATCGTAACAACATTCTGCACTTGAATAATTACTTTTGCCAAAAATTAAAAACAATTTCGTTGCACTCCAACGATGTAAACATCAGTGTCATAAAGATTTTGAGTTGAAAAATGCAGAAAATCAGTAACGAATAATTTGTTTTCATTTTTATTCTTACAAGCTGAGCGCACTGAAAAGAAAATTTTGTTGAAAAAGATGGATATTTTGTTGGATACGTTAAACTAAACGTTTTTTCGAAAAATCACGAAAACTTTGTCATTTCCGCAGAAAAACATTCTAGAAAATCTTTTCGAAAAGTGAATTTTTGTGTTTCCAATCGTAAATTTAGCTGACAGTTCCGTTAAAAATGAAAAATATTGTCGAAATAAAGAAAATTTTGAAATTATCCCAAAATATTTAGTTCGCTGTATTCAACAAAATATCGACGTTTATTGACAAAATTGAATTTTCAGTGTGCTATGATGTTGTTCATTATTAGCGTTGAGAGTTGGAATCGACTTTTTTTTCGTGCCTTGGTACACTGAGGAAGAAGAAACTTCATATATATTCAAGCTCTATACCCTACAGTGTATCGAGGGTTACGGCAATAGAGAGAGGGAAAGAGAGGAATATGCGGAGGAGGACAAACGCTGATAAGGCACTCTTCTGTTCTGACGGACTTTCCCGATGGCTGACTGCTTCTCCTCTGTATGTTCTCATATACCCTCGTTCTACTCCACTCTCGAGACTGCAGGCTTGCACAATATCGTCACACACTTGACACGACTATACGTAAGAGGATAAGGGTATACGCGAGCGATGTATATTCACGTACATATACGACCATATACATCCATTTGTATGTTACGTGTGTGAGTATACAGATTCCCTCGGAAGAGTGAGCTCTCAACTCCTTTTCAAAAGCCTATCTACTCTGGTATGGAGAAATACACAAGAATCTGTGAATATATGCCTCAGGAGTGCGATACGCCGAAGAAAAAGGTTTTGTGGAGCATGCGTGGTATTTCGGTAAAGAAATTTCTTCCATTTTTCGCATAACTCATTACTGGAATTTTCGATTTTTACGTATAAGGTTTCCAAATTGTTGGAGGATGCGACTAAATGTTGTGGATAAACAACAAAGCGAACTGTTAGCCCGCGATTTCATGATGACTCCGAAGTTTACATCGTTAGAAAGCAACGAAATTCTTTTGAATTTTTGGCAAAATTAATTATTCAAGTGCAGAATGTCATTACGATGATAAAATAATCGATTTTTGCCACCCGAAAAGCATATCGGCTCGAAAAATTTGGATGACATTGAAAATTGAACGAATCATCAATAAAATCAAATATTTTTCGTTGCATTCCAACGTTGCTAACTTCGGCATCATATTTGATGATGTTGCCGAGGAAAATGAAATTGGAAACGAAGCAGCAGCGATGCCGGTCGCTTTTTAGTCCGCTCTTCATCGAAGAGCTGAATTTTTGAACGGTTACACAAAAGCAAAATGTGGTTTTAAGGTTAGAGAAGAAAAACGTAGAGAAAAAGGGAAAACATTGCGGAAAAACGATATAGCGAAACGTGACAGACACGGAAGAACACCTGAGCAGCCGAAGGGGAGCGATATATGGCGCGAGCCAATTCGCTCTCTCACTCCCTCTCTCATTTGTTTCATCTTTTGTGACGGGGCAGGAGAGTACGAATACGTGTACTGATTTTATTATTCATCGACACCGGAGCTCAGAATACACGCACACAGACACGAATGTCTATACGATATGTCAAAGAACGTCCTCGAATTCGTAAACATATCCGTATCAATCGATCCATAAGTGCAGAATATCGCGTAATGAGACCTCTTCAAACTTGATTCTCCTCGATCGTTCCTTTCGCGTACATTTTCAGCGATTCGAAATATTCGGCATTCAAAGGAATAAACTGTGCACGAATGTAAAATTTCGATGAAGCTGAAGTTCGCAACGTTGCAGTCCAACGAAAAATATTTCGTTCAATTCGTTTCATATTTGTTTAATTTTCAAAATTATCCAAATTTTTCGAGCCCATAGACTTTTTCCTAATTACATTTCGCATTTGAATAATGAGTTTCGTCGCAGAAAAAAAATAATTTCGTTGCGTTCCAACGATGCAAACTTCAACGTCATAAAATTGCGGTAAAGTTTCTTCGCTTTCCTTCCGCTAATCGCAGCACGAACGAAAATATCTTGAAAAATAGCAAACGATAAAGCGAAGACACCCGCAACAAACGTGCAACCGTTTAGAAATATTTTTTTCAATATTGATTTTTTCAATAAAGCGTCTGACACGATTTTAGTGAGTTTTTTCATGCAATAGGAACGAGCGTGTTTGCTATTACATTATGAGCTTTTCTCAATTTGCCAACATCGAGACGAGAATTGCTCGAAACTACAAAATATCGAAATTTTATAGTTAATCGGGATCTACAACGATAGAAACGTCACATCGTGGAAAAATTCAACAATATTCGTCTCGTTGTGAACGACAGAAATTCTATGGATTCCACAATACGTCAATGATTATTCAACAGCCAGACTTATTAGCATTCAACAGTCTGTAAAAAAAAGTCTGTCATAAAAATATTGTGCGAAGTTTGAAAAGAAAAAAAAATGTTATCTGTCAGCACTGCCTGGTCGACATGTGTTGAACAATAACGCCCGTGTCAATGCGTAGTCTCTCGTTCGATAGTTCGTTTTATTGGGGTCTGATAATTAGAGAATATATGTGACGGTTACGAGAGTCAGTCCAGAGTTGTCAAAAAATAACGTACGACTCAAGACCAAATATGTATTTCATTCGACGAATGAAATAGCAAATTCTTATGACTCTGAAGTTTGCATCGTTGGAATGCAACGAAATTCATTTGAATCTTTGGCAAAAATAATTATTTACATGCAGAATGTAATGACGATGATAAAATAATCGAATTTCGCCACCCGAAATGCATATCGTTTCGAAAAATTTGATTGAAATTGAAAATTGAACGGATCATCAATAAAATGAAATATTTTCGTTGCATTCCAACGTTGCAAATTTCAGCATCATAAATCCTTCTGCATATTTCTGTGTACGTTTGAATGTAAGCTCGATAGTTAATTTCGCTATTGTTTGTAGTAGATTTACGTTTGAAGATTTTTTTTTCCTCCTAACTATTTATAAGGCCGCAGCGAATTGTGCACGTGTTTCTATTTGATTTACAAATCGAACGTTAATTCGTGCGATTTGCGTGCGGCGGCAAGAGCATAGTGGCGAGAGTGTGTTGCGCGCGGATGTAGGGTCGATGTACTAAGCCTCGTCTGCTATTCCGCTGCTGTATACTCCGTCGCGTACCCTCAACCCTTGTAACAATCGAACCAAGAGACGCGCGCGCATTTACCCCAGTCTGTGTACAACCCATGGCCACAATGTGACCCCGAGGCCACCTACCCCTCTAAATATTTGTATGGTGAACTTCTATCTCTCGTGCTTATTCAAATGCGCGTGCGTTCTCATTACAGTATATCGTGTGCATGTGTACAAAAGCGAGGCCACGCCGGGTTTTGGAAAAGTTATGATCTCATTTATATCAAATTTTTCGAGCATAGAAATGACGATTTCATGATGCTGAAGTTTGCAACGTTGGAATGCATCGAAAAATATTTAATTTTATTGAAGATTCGTTCGATTTTCAATGTAATCCAAATTTTTCGGCCAATATGCTTTTTTAATGGCAAAAATGGATCATTTTATCATCGTAATTACATTCTGTTATTGAATGATTATTTTTGTCGAAGAAAAAAATGAATTTCATTGCATTCCAACGATGCAAACTTCAGAGTCATCGATATTCTGCAGAAATGAAATAAAAATGTGTTGGATGACCTTTCAACTAAACGGAGAATATAAATCGAAAAATAAACTTCATCGTGATCGAATTCTGATCTTTGTATGAAAGAATCAGATTCTTCTACGTTAGGAAAATTGCGATTACAACCGGATGAGGAAATTCTCAGCAGAAGCGTCGGGAGCTTTACGATCCTGATAAGCTAAACTTGGTCAGAATCTGGTTTCAATCTGGTCTGCGTGGGATATCTGGCAAGTTGTGTGAAATGTCGAATCGTTATTTATATTGTCCTATACTGGCATAAATTAATTACATCATTCGACGAATTATTTCGAGGCACAATTCCGAGACCAATTATACGTGAACATGCCGCAGGGGTTCATTTCATGACGTTTCGGCTATAGGAATGGAGAATTCCCTCTTCAAGATCGAGATCCATACACGTAGTTGTAAATGGGATTGAGTGCTGCTGCATGCGTATACAAGAGAGCCTGCCTGGTCCGTCGTACATATACATACAGATATTCGGAGATTGTGAAGTTATGTGACGAGAGGCAAAGAGAAACTCTAGTCGCGGACACCCTGCTTCATGCAAATACGTGAGTCTCTAAACCCCGCCTGGCTCCCTTGTTTCCAAATCAGTCCCTCGCTTTAATTAATCCCTATTTAAGCAATCGGTTTGTTTAAGCGAGGCTTTAGGGTCACGCTGAGAATTTATCCCGCTGGGTTTTTCGTTCCTCTTTCTTTCTCTTTCTGTCTACCGGGCGTCTATACACGAGACACTTCCAAATTATTCACGGGTTTATTCCACCAGTATAGAGTTCATAAAATATACAATGTAATTTGTATTGTAAACATGCATAAAATACGATCGCGACTGGACAATACCAGCAAACGAGTGACACATGGCAGAGAGATATAGAGAAAAGGCGATTGTTCATTTTTCTTCGTCGCTTTTTCTATATACATCGACCGCGTAGGCATGGAAGCAAACACGGCGAGGAATCCTTCAAACTGCATTTTTTTTCATGATCCGGAAGTTTGCATCGTTGGAATGGAACGAAGTTCTGTTTTTTCTTCAGCAGAGCCCATGATTATTATTCAATATTGATACGGACGATAAAACGATCGTCTCTTGAGTCCCAAAAACTCAATCGATAAGAAAAATTGCCATGATTTCCCAAATTTAATAAATAATCAATAGAAAAAATATGTTTCGTTGAATCTAAACGTTGCAAACTTCAGAGTCATTTTTCTTTAGTCCTTGCTCTGAGAAATCTGAGACAAAGCCCATTTCCTTATTGTGTCCCTCATCCCCCCAAAAAACTGACGGATAATGTGTATACGCGGACGCGTAAGTATATGTAGATGTGCGTACAGTTAACCCTACAAAATATGGGCTCAAGCAGCCGGTTGAAAGTGGCCGGTGGCGGGGCTGATTAAAATTTCACTCGAATCAGGGAGAAGTCGTCGAAGCTGGTGGTACTTTTCTGGCTGTGCCAGCGTCGAGGATCACAGCTTGCGAAAACGCAATAGGCGGAGGCAAAGAAAAAGCAAGAGAGAGAGAGAGAGGAATCGTCAACACGAGAAGCCAAGCACTCTAAGTAATTGAAAGCCCGTTTCCATCGCAGCTTTTATATACCGTAGACATTTCTTTCCCCTCTTCTCACACTTTGGCCTCTCCGCACCCCTAAGTCCGCAACCTTTCGCGCACGATAAGCTCAATTCGTCGCAGCAGAACTTTCCATTCACAGATATATATCGCTTTTTGCAGCGTGCGCAGAGGTTAGACACAGAAGGGCGCAACGTGGGTCGACGTTTCAGACGAAATATACAAGTATGCGTGTATACATTTATAGTGGCGAGACTCTCTGCGTCCCCCCGCCAGAGTGTTGGACAGAAAGAACGAGTAAGACGGCAGGATGAAACAAATGCTCTGGCGAGTTGAAATGAACGAGAAAGGGGAAAGTGAGAGAAATGAATAATTGGCAGAAGCTGCAAAACACTTTTTGCTTAGTTTTTTCTCTCCCGAAGAACCCTTTTCACAGGCAGCTTTCCCAATCAGCTTCGATTGACTTTCTTAAGTCTCGTTTGTCCGTATAAATTACTCACGTAATTTATATTTATCTCAAAATGGAAAGAAACATCATCTGTGAACGGAGATCGAGAAGTGGAAAAAGTTCTGAGCTAATTCCCGAGAGTGTGAAGGAAATCAAGGGAAGAAATAACATGCAGCGATTCATGTTTCGAGAGAGAGAGATGAAGAGAGCGAGAGTGAGGGAGATTCGAATCAAACGGTCCCCGACGTGTAATGAAAGCAACAAGAGAGCTCGAGACACACGTGAGTGAGCTCACCGAGATCGAAAGGGTTTTATATTTACGCCCACGATAAAATGCAGCGCAGCCACCCACGTTCGATTAAGTGGTCGAGGCGCGGCACAAGACAAGAGAATCGGCTTGAGCAAAAAGAAGTATACATACGAAGAACAATGTATACGCTGCTGGCTTTTATTTCCATTATCTCTCCCCTTTTTTCACTTCTCTCGCAGAGATTTCAGCCAAGCCTCTCAACCGCGTAATCTCACGTTTCTATTTTTCCAAAAAATATCAACTTTCTGTCATGCACAAATACATGCGGCGCTATCGTGCTTTAAGATCTGATCCAGCAGAACATGTAAAAAAAATCATTTCACCGAGATACATGATTCGAATGATGCTGAAGTTTTCAACGTTGGAATGCAACGAAAAATATTTGATTTCATTAATGATTCGTTCACCATTTTCAATGTCATCCAGATTTTTCGAGCCGATATGCTTTTCGGGTGGCAAAAATCGATCATTTCATCTTCGTAATAACATTCTGCACTTGAATAATTACTTTTGCCAAAAATAAAAAAGAATTTCGTTGCATTCCAACGATGCAAACTTCAGAGTCATGGATCCGAAGGAAATGTCACGATCGAAGCCAGAAACAAAACGATGAACGCAGCGATCGTCGCTTCGAGAAGGTTCGTACGAACGATGCGCGAAGAGAATAAAATAAACTACAAAGAAAAATAATTCAGTACACAATCTGAAGCCTGTATCAGGATGCTTCATTGGGAAAGTGCTACATCAGTTCTTGGAGAGGATCGATGGGACTAGGCTGTTGGATATATAAAGAGACGGGTCCGTAAACGTGACTGATTGGTCGAAGGTCGATTCTAGCCAGATATCGTCGACGAAAGGTTTTCTCCCTTCTCGAGTTTCTCTCTCGCTCTCCCTCTCTCTTTCTCATGCTGCAATAAGAGACGCGTCATTTTCTTCCCTCCGTGCGAGCCAGCGAGCAAGAGAAACGAGCGAATGGATGCTGCTCGCCTGTCGATCAGTGTGAAGATACAATCCTTCTTGATGCGGTGTCCTTCTTATTGACACAAGCCAATAAGGGGGTTGTCCGCAAGAGTCTGAGTGTATAAATACACGCGTGTATATATATATCCCATGCATGTATAAATATATAAATAATCGAAACGATGAGAGAGCATCGTGACTATAAACGACGCATTGACATGATTCCGACAGCGGAGAATAATTTGTTCTCAATGATTATCGCGAGACCTCTCGATTCGCGAGTAAAACCAAGCACAAAAATATAGCCGCAGGAATTACTATTGAAGCTGATTAGCTTGATTTATTATACGCTATGAAATCACATATATTTCTTATCTATTTCATTCTCACGGAGTGAACTTTGCAATAATTCTTCGCGTCATTTCACAGAGCTCGATTGTATAAATATCGATATAAAAATTGCAGTTCTTACTCGACAAAGTCGACGAGGTTAATTCGTCAAAAGACGCCGAGAATTCAGAAGAAGATCGTAGCCATGGAAGCTTTAAGGAAGTTACGCAGCTACCGAGCTAGTCATTAAAAGATTTGACTAAATTTGACTTTAGTAGTAATCGATCTTCCAATGTCACATTTCGTTGACTCGCTATTATATCTGTCAAATTTCAAATTTCGCGCACATATAACCTAGAATACGTGCCGTTGCTATATTTTAGGGAGAGTCGAAAAATAAAATCCACTGCAAGTGCTTTTTATAGTTTTTATCATTCCCGTTACAAGTCACCTTTGAACGTTTTTAAGCGTGGTGAATGATTATGAGGGTTTAATCTCTCTGATGTTTAATTTTCATTTCAATCTATGCATCAATTACGGAGATATGAAGAATAATGTACAGCCTATTCCGTGACTTCCCATAAGAGGCCATGTTGAATTGGTTGTCGAGGCTTGTCAAATATTTACAAATATCTCGCGTAAAAACCCATCTCAGCTCACAAAAATTGGTACGAGTTATTTTTACATAATCATCTAACATTCTGCCAAGTTTGCGATTTTTCTGTCCATTAATTCTATTTTCTGCGTAACTTCCTTAAGAACACAAGAACGATATGGAAAACCAAGTTCTGAAAATGTTTGTCTCCTTTTGTTCTTGTCATCGATTTTAGACGTTAACAGCAGTATATATGTGGCTGCAAGAAGTATTTCTGCATTGCCCATATACGTGTTTAGAGCTTTGGACGTATATTTTCATACAGTTTTTCTCCTGAGGCTATATATCGCGAGTTAAGCACACGAGTATCTTAACGACGTGTACGCGGTGTGAATCAGTTAAAGAGGGTTCTCGCTGGGATGTACGAACTATAACTACACTTCGAATGATGTTCCTTACATACTTAGACACATATATGTACATACGTATATAGAAATTTAAATGAGAGGGCAGGTTTATCGTAAATACACAGTATATCGTAGAATTCCATACGCAGTGCGAACTATTTGCGAGACTCTCTTACGATCCTCTGAGCGAGAATATATTTTCACTAACGAGATATCTCTTATCTATCTGCAGTTTAGAATCTATGGAACGCTTAACGATCTCGAGGTAATTTAAATTACACGTTTATGGGACTAGAAAGGATTTTTCATGGCTGTTTGGTATATTATGTGCATGCGCGCGGCTATATGTCGAGTCTGCCGAGTGCTGCACATCAGGATTGAGGTCGTCCGATGTAGAGACGCGATAAAAAAATTGTGTGGCCTCTTTCAACGTTGTCTATTCGGAGATTGGTGTGTGATAATTGCGGTCGGGAGGAAGAAAAAAAACATTTATACCGAGTTGCAAAAGTTCATATCAGCGCAATTTGGTGAATGAAAAACTCGAGGATTCCGAGGGTGATGACCTTGACGGGAAAAAAATCAACAGGAGAGTTAATCGTCGAATAGTTCGAGCTTGAGTGTCCCGTAATCGAAGCATGTTGAGGAAAATAGTTTTGCAGTTGATCTCTCGCCGTTGACACGGTCAATGGCGTTGTTTCTCACACCCACGTGGTTTCGGTTGTTGCGGAACAAGGAGAGGCTTCACAACATTCGTGAGAGTTCTCGCTTCGGTTGGCTACGTACGTTGAGCGGGGAATACGGCGGACCCGCGCGGCTGTCCGGCCCAGGCAGTTGCTGACCTGGGTTAACGCCCTGGTATACGCGTACACGAAGTGATTACGTACCACGAAAGAGCGAGAGAAAGATATGAAGTACAGAGAGAAAAGCAAACGCGAGAGGGGGGGAAGAAATGTAGAAGAAAAAAAGAGAGGAGAAGCCTTGGGGCGGCGATTGCAGCGGCAATAAACACAACGCGAGAGTGCAGGCAAAGTGCGAGCAGCACAGCACACACGCACAATGCAACATTGTTCGGAGGAAGGGCAAATCACGTGGGAGGCGGCAGGCGGGCTACGCGGGGAAGGAATAAACGCGAGAGAAGGGGGCAAGTTCCGCACTATGTACTTTCGCCGTTGTCCCCGTTTTGTTGCACTTTTTTCTTCTTCTCCCCCCTCTCCCGCCTTCTTTCCTTTCACGTGTTTTCACCTTCCACCCACCCCCTTCCGGAAGACACGCGAAATGAGAGGAGGGCAGCAGGCGAAATGCGAGTGGGAAGGAGGAAAAGGAGTCACGCTTTTTTCCACCTTCCTTCTGCTGTAACAGGTACATACAACCGTATTACATTCAATGTACACCGGTAGTATAGTTTGACGGTGAACGTAACAGGTTCACCTGAACTTCATATACATATACACATCGATATGGTGAACGTACGATACCGGCGATTCGACGCACACGAATGCTTCGATATATCTGGCTTATCAACAGCCATTTAGTTTTCCACCTACTTATTTTTATCCACAGAATTGACTGCTGACCAATTTTTTATTCACAAGGAAAAAAAGAAACAGTAAATATCGCAGTATAAACTGCTTAAACAGCAGGGTATCCACTTTATTTTACAGTCGAACAGAGAATTTTCTTGTACAAACTGAGATTTTAACAGTTTCACTGGATCGTTTACAGTTCGTTACAGTAAATTCATCAATGTTTCCAGTAAAAGTGTTCAACTGTCAAAATTACATGAGATCGACGATTTTCATACTGTACGCAGCTGCAATAGTTACAGTGTCACAGTAATGACTACAGAGGGATTCATTCAATTTTACAGTGTGGCACGGTATTTCACTATTCTTTCCACAGTTGGTGACGTTATCACCAACACATATACACGCAAACGTGTGTTTAACAGTGTTGAACTGTTAAAATTTACTTTGGACTGCACTGTAATTTGAGCCGATTTGAGCCCTATTTTTTAGTAAATATCAACGTTGGAATGCGACGAGAAATATTTGAATTTATTGATAATTCGTTCAATTTTCAATGTCATCCTAAATTTTCAAGCCAATATGCTTTTCGGGAGACAAAAATCGATCATTACGTCATCGTAATTACATTCTGCGCTTGAATAATTATTTTTGCTCAAGATAAAAAAGAACTTGGTTGCATTCCAACGATGCAAACTTCAGATTCATTCTTTCATGCAGACGACAGTGCGGGCTGAAGAGATTTCAATGTCCCAAATGCACCATATACATGAGTTCTTTTTGGAGACAAAGAAAATATCCGATTATTGTCCCAGATATTTTCCTCATCGAACGATTAACGATAAAAGAATTTTAATTATTATCGGCGAATTTAAACTACGATCGTTATCGTATAAAAACTCTCGTACGAAATGGGGCAAAGTATTAGGACCGGATGTTCAGTAGTTTGTAGCACTTTGATGCTCATTTTTTCATCCGAATGATCCATTTCCTGTAGGAGTTGACTGCAAAAATGAGGCTGCACACGTGTCCAACGAAATAACGCAGTGAGCTCGGGATCATTTCTTTCTACCGTAAGGTATAAAAGGAGCAGTGGAATTATACACTCGCACATAAAGATAGAAGTGCACATGCACGTAGAAGAGTCAGGGGAGAAGTTTTCTTGGAACCTCGAGCTCTGAGAGTTCGCCTTTCGACGCCGTAAGAGAGAGACGCGTTGTGAGATCATAAAGTTAGAAGAAGAAGGTGAAGAAGAAGGAGGAAGCGAAGGAGAGCAGCCACGCCAAGGAACAGGGCTCTCGTAAAGGACTCGAAACGCATCCGCCAGTTTTATATCGGTCCCTCGAGAAACGGCGATAGGCGAGTAAAACTAACCCGGGAAACGAGGGGGCGCGAACGAATGCTAGAAAACACGTTTGTCTTCCCACTCGCCACTGCCCGTCATTTTTTTTCGCGGTATGTTCGCCGAAAAACGTGGCGAAAAAGCTATAGGAATGCACGCAGTGTTAAAACTGCAACAAAGTGTGCAGTAATAACGAACTGTCTCATGGAAATTATGCAATCGCCCAATCTACGTCATCGGCAAGAAAATCGGTTTTTCCATTGACAGGTGGACCGTGAGTGATCGAAGGAATTCGAAGAGGAACCCGAGAGTTTCAAAAACGATCAACAACCCTCTGCTACGATGATAAATTGCGAAGTTCCTTCCTTGCTGTCGTAAACAGTTTAATTGGAATTAATTTTCACGCGCTCGAGCTTCCTGGTCATTGTCTCCAATATCGTAGTGGGCTGAAAATATCTTGCACGGTAAATTTTGAAGAAGAGGATTCTCTTACGTGAAGGGCAAAACATGTCGATAAAATCGATGCAGTGATTGTTTTTTTTTTTTCGGTAAAATTCCACTTTCGATTAACTTGCAGTGTCCCTGGCCTATATCATCGGCGTTATAAGAACGCGTCCGCAATTGCGTAATCGTACTATCAATAGTTACGGGGCAAAAGTACATGGAACTCTCACTGGCGTACAGCAAACTCTCCCGTCACTCTCCGCTGCATAGTGCCTGTTTATGCAACTCTTCGGGGCTTCGTTGACGTGCAATTCTACTTGTATCTACACGACGCACGTATGTATTTGCACACGTGTACTCGCTGCAAACTATCGCCAAGATACCGCAATATGTGGCACAACCAACTGCAATAGTTTTCTCTCTACGAGTCTACTCTGCTGGTTCATGATTCGCGTACAAGTTTAGTCTCGTTGCAGTAAATCCCCACACTGTACGAGTACGCTAACCCCGCGAGAGCGCGTAATAATAGAACTCGAGGAAAGCGTCGTTCACCATCAGCAATGAGGGTAACGGAGAAACAGCGGAAACGAGAGTGAGCGAGTAAGACTATACGAAGTAGGAAGCAGCAAAAAATACTTCCGGTTGACCAAAAGTTCAAATATTTCTCCAACAATTATTATACGAAAACGCGTTCACTTTTTATGGATTAGGTAATCGTATAGAAAGCCTGACGCAGGAGATAACGATCATAAACACGCGGCCATACTTATTTTCATTCTGGTGCAGTTCACTGTCGAAACTTCCATGTTTAATAAATATTTTTCTAAATAAATTTGACAACCGCTTATTTACGTCAACATCAAGTATATAAAACGCGATAAAGTTGCGACTACAGTATGCTTTTTAGTATTATCAGTTTGTTTGGTTTATTATCATAAAGAATTTATTGCTAAAATCCCTGAACCAAATACCAAAATGCGGAATGATCTTGAAGTTTGCATCGTTGGAATGCAACGAAATTCTGTTATTTCTTCAGCAGAGCCAATAATTATTATTGAATATTTGGTCCGGCCAATAAAACGATTCTCTCTTGCGACCAAAAAACTTGATCGACCCGAAAAATGTCCACGATTTTCAAAATTCAATAAATAATCAATAGAAAAAATGTTTTTCGTTGAATCTCAACGTTGCAAACTTTAGAACCATAAATGCGGATTGGAAGATTACGAAGTAGAGGAAAGATCTGAGAAATATATTTGACGTGACACAACGCAGTGTCAATTCTGGCTCAAAGTGCGTTGTTGGATGATTGTCTTATTGCATGGAAAACATAAATAAGAACATTCGCCTCTATACGGTACAGGAAAGATTATTCGTTCATCGGATACTTTGCAAGGGGTAAAGGAGGCTGTTCTTATTTTAGCTGTGCTGAGAAATATATATAGGTGGCTTTATCGGTTGGAGCGTTTTAAGAGCCCTCTATTGGTTTAGAGAGGGACTTTCCTCTTGTTCTTTTTCCCTTTTTCTTAACGCCGATGGCTGCGGCCTCTCGCGGTGCACTGGCTGCACACCGCCTGGTGGACGAGCTCCGGAAGGTCAATGCACCTCGGCCAAGGACACATTCTAGCTGCACACACCCGCACACATACACATACTTGCGAGCAGGTAAACGCACACGAGACCTCAACCTGCGCACGCGCCCGGCCTGCAAGAGTGCAGCAGAAGAAGAAGAAAAATAAGAAGAAGATGAAGGAGAAAAAGAAGAACAAGAGGGAGAAGGATGAGAACAACACACGAGAAGAAATCGAAAAAGAGATAAAAGGCGATGTCGAGACTCTTTCCCTCTCCATTTGACTGCTGCTCGCAGGATCCCATGGGGATATCAAAACGAATGTATCCACCATCGCGCACGAGCTGCCCTGCACGTGATCCTTTTTGGATGTCTGCAGTACATAAAGAAAATAGAGAGAAAAGACTTGTGTGTCTCGATGGATCAAGAGCCTACTCTGCAAAACACCCAGTCTGCATCAACGACTTGTGAGTTCTACAGGTAGCAGAATTATCGTGTAATGGAGTCGGGGATGTGTGACTGACCACCTGACATTACATTTCATCGTTTATATGAAGAAAATTATATATCGTGTACACTTATATTTCATTATTTATTTTTCCATTCGTTCGAGTGCCATGCAAAACGAAATCAAACTTCTCCCATTACCTAAAATGATCCTCAAGTTTCCATCGTTGAAATGCAACAAAATTCTGTTATTTCTTCAGCAGAGTCAATAATTATTATTGAATATTTGGTCCGGCCAATAAAACGATTCTCTCTTGCGACCAAAAAACTCAATCGACTCGGAAAATTGCCACGATTTTCAAAATTCAATAAATAATCAATAGAAAAAATGTTTTTCGCTGAATCTCAACGTTGCAAACTTCAGAGTCATTTACCTAGATCGATCTCGTTTGTCTTGTTAAGAACATTCCCTCGTACATTCTAGTTTCATCGGGAAAAAGTTACTGCAACAAAGTAACCTAATGGCTACATTAATAACATCGTACGAAACTGTTCAGTCGTTCAGAACATGAAATATTATGAGATTCCCATAACGTTCAACCCAAAGCAATTTTGCAACTGGATCGAAAATTCTAAACCAAGACGATTCAAGCTCGAGGAAGTAAGAACGATTTTACAGCTGGTGAATACTATTTCCATGATGCTGAAGTTTACAACGTTGGAATGCAACGAAAAATATTTGATTTTATTAATGATTCGTTCAATTTTCAATGTCATCCAAATTTTTCGAGCCATTATGCTTTTTGGGTGGCAAAAATCGATCATTTTATCATCGTAATTACATTCTGCACTTGGATAATTACTCTTGCCAAAAACAAAAAAGAATACCGCTATAAATTGCTAAACAATCGCCGAGGGCAAAAACTGCAGATGAATTTCGTTGCAAATTCGCAAAAAACTTCAATGCGTGTATATATAAACAATCAATTTGCGGTTGCTATTGCTCACAGTTCAGGTAAAGGTGGCGGTATAAATTAGCAATGCTGGAAAGTGGCTGCAAATATTCCGAATACTGTGTGATAAGATGCTGCATCGTGTGATGATTGCAGTAATTTTGTTGGCGGTTTATTATCGCAATTATTATGTCGCGGTGATATCGTCCACGAATCTTTTCATACGGAACTGATCAACGTATATTTATCTAGCTTGTGCAACAGTATCCCGAGGCCTTGGATAATCGAGTAATAAGATCGACACATTAACGCTGGAATATGCGTCACTCAACGTCTGGGTCCACGGCGCGAAGTAGATAGACATAGATAACTAAACGAAGACGACGACGAGAGAGGAAAAAAAAGAAGCAGGCCAGCCGATAGGGATGAAGAGCGAATGAGAGAGAGAGAGAGAGAGCCAAAGAAATAAAGAAACCTTTGAGAAGAAACGAACGTTCCGTACGTTACGTACGGTGGAACGATGGAAACGCATGGGCAGGTTCATCAACTATAATACAATCCGGCATCACGAGAATGCTAATGACTTTATGCCACATGCACAACAAGATCGTCAATAATTATCAAGCCACCTGTATACAGAAACTAAGCCGTCTCTACCAAGACTATGCTAAATGTGATCACGCTTGACGAGCCCCTATATTCATATGTCTTCATTATTATTGAGCCACGCCTTAAAAAAAAAAAAACCAAAACTTACAGGAAGTGTCAATGTTGAAAATTAGTTATCAGGGTTGTTCGCAAATGTGCATTATTGTAAATTATTCAAACCTCTATTCGTGCTCATTCAAAATTGATTATTATTTCAGCATTTATCAGCTGATCGCGAAAAAAAATCTCGTTAATATCGCTTTCACTATGAAATACTCGTATTTGAAATCCAGAGGTGACTCTGAAGTTTGCAACGTTGAGATTTAACGAAAAACATTTTTTCTATTGATTATTTATTGAATTTTGAATATCGTGGCAATTTTTTGAGTCGATTGAGTTTTTTTGTCGCAAGAGAGAATTGTTTTATTGGCCGGGGAAATATTTAATAATAATTCTTAGCTCTGCTGAAGAAATAACAGAATTTCGTTGCATTCCAACGATGGAAACTTCAGGATCGTAATCCAGAGACCATCAGAATGGACCTTCGTTATACAACTAACTAATAGAAACATAAACAGCACGTAAGGATCGAATTTTATCCCAATAAACCTATCAAGATGCTTATTTTCAATCGACAGTATTCACGAGCCTGACTGTCGGCTCGAGAATTGAGTAATTTTCTTCATGAAATATCACAACGAGAACGTATGCATTGTAATTGCACGTGTTCGCGATTACACGTAGCAAACCGGACGATTATAATAAAGATCATTCAAATGAATCCCTCTGTATCTTTCTTTACGTCTTTCGATAAAAGTTGCCTCTCGCCTTGCCCTGCACTCCCCACCCCACTCTTCTCGCACCCGGGTAATCTCCGTTTCCGCTTGTGAGTTTCTAGACACAGAACTTTTTTTAATATATTTGTCTCTCGTCTTCTGCAATATGCAGTAAACATACTCACACTTTTACAAACTCCATATACATGTATTTTCACGTGTACAAATGTCTACGTGCGCGCACGGATATGCTCGGAGTATTCACTCGCGTAGACTTGAGGCTCGGGATGTGTGCGTGTAATATACACATATATGTAATTTCGAGGAGAGTAGAAGAATATGAATAATGCAGCAGATGAAGCTGCACATCGAAGTGAATGAGAAAAATAGATGCCACAGGCTCAAGGTGCATGCACACACACACTCACACACACACACGTGTGAGTATTTTCTATGCATACATGGAGAACGCGCACCTGAAGCAAACGCGAGAGAAGAAACAGGCGCGTGAGAGACCGAGAGAAGTCTGAGGGAAAAAAGAGATAGATAAGAAACTCCTGAATCGTGTATGCTGCAAAATTTCTAGAGATGGAGCCTCGGTCGAGTTTACAGGACCAAGTGGAGAGCATTCAGGAACAGAGTTACGGGGAGGTAGGAAAGCGATGTGGAAGTAGAAGGAGAAAGGAGTGGAAGTAGAAACGGAGCTGGTGGAGGAGAAGGAATTGGACCCTTGCTGACGAGCGGAGAAACTTTGAAAACCCGGAGAGAGGGGAAATGTGTATGAGAACCGCAAGCATGGGATGTGAAGGAAGTTGAGCATGGCGAGGAAGCGAGAAAACGGATATGTGTGAAATGGCTTCAACCGACGTTCGTTCTGTCTGTGCACGCGAGTCCCTCGGGATGTGTTTTACACCCTCGTCATCTATGAGACCTGCTCCAACTTTTTACGAACTTGTGTGTGTGTCTTTTTTTCTTTTTTTCGTTCATATTGTTCCGTTTCAATTTCTTCGAGCTTCGAGGTCGAGGAAATAACATTCAGCTCATCTCTGTTCGAAAGGACCGAACGAAAGATCTAACGAAGCATATTACGTTATACATACATGTATACAAGATCCATGTCACTCGTGTTACATTACCAGGTGCACGCGAGGGTCACCGCAGTGAGCCTCGACCTCGATCTACTCCGTTAAGACGAGAAACTTTTGTACAACACGAGACACTTTCACGTTAGGAAATAAAAGAATCTACGTCAATGAGGAGCTTGAAAAAATCTTCATTTTTGATTGCTAGTATAGAAAACTCGTTCGTACAATATCTCGAGGTATTAAAGGGGCCCTGCGGGTGCTGAACGTACGTAAGAAGAGAATCAGAGCTCTCTGAAAGGTAAAAAACCCTTTTTCAATCTTTTTTTTTTTTACATTTCTCTTTAATCCAACGAGGACTCGGTTTTTCGGACAGACTTTTGCATGAAAAGGGCACACAAGTACGAGAGAAAAAGTGAGAGAGCTGGGAGAGGAAATGAAGACGAGGTAATAAGAGAGAAGCGAAAAACATTGAAAGAGAGACAGAGCGAGAGAGTTTCTAGGGTTGGAAGTCTGTCCCAGGACCGGCTCCTTTTTCTTCCTTCCCCTTCTTCCTTCATGTTTCGTGTCTTACTACTCCCCTAGTCTCATCTTCTCCCCCTCTTTGAATCTGCCCCTCCCCCTCTTTTTCGTCACAACCTTTTCTACCTATACGCGGAGCTTCGTTGGCTTGCTGGGGTAATTGCACCCTACCAAGGACGCCAGCTGATACAGGCGGCCACCAGCGCTATACACAGCTGTAAGCCACGCCATTCCCTATACACAACACAGCACGCTCTCGCATTCAGACCTTTCCAATACACACAGCCGCCCGGCCACGTTTCCTGCACTCGCTTCTTCGCGCATATGCGCGTCAGGGATCGGCACAAGATAAAATCGATCGGTGAACCATCGATAACTCGAAGAAAAAAAAACCTTTTTATTTTTCTCAAGCAGCACATATCGTCCCAACAAAACAACTTCCTTCGAGATACCAAAAATGTCGTTGGGCGCATGAAACACGTCAACGAAAACACTTTGCTCGACGGAATCGGATGAAAATGACGAACATCTGTAGCGAAACATAAAAAACTTTTCAATTTTGATCTCAAACGAAGAGATCGATCAAAAAAATACACGATCCAGAGATCACGTACTGTTTATGAGTTTCCGAGACCGTCGTAAGAAATCATCGCGTTCTTATCACGTGGGCCTTTTTACTAAACATTTTTCCGAGGATCGAAAAGTGTCAGGAAGTAAAAAACTCAAGGTTCATTCTATTCCGGACCTTGGAGCAACTAAGACTCGTGGATTCCGGTATACAACAACGTTCAGCCGGAAGGGAGGGGCGCGAGTGAAATAAAAAGAAGGATAGAGAGAGCGAGAGGGGAAGAAAGATCGAGTTCTAACCCAGTCGTTCAGGTTTATCGGGTTAGCTCGTCCCGGACCGTCCAGATTCCTGTATGTTGAATGCGCTCACGCATACTCGCGTTTTAACCTTTCGGATACCCGCATACCGTCCCATGCGTGTAATGTATGTATACATTAGCACAACACATATAAATATAAATACGTGCATTTGATGCACGCAGGATCGTTCGTCCATGTGGGTTCTCTTTGTGCTCACGCGTGTTTCTTTTTCTCTCTGTCTCTCTTCGTTCAACAGCTACATTTTCCCGATACCCTGTGTCTCACTCGCTCTGGACCGCCGAGCGGCACGGAGAATGAGGGGAGAATGGCCGTGGGTTAGAAGCCACCGAAGGAAAAAAAGAGAAGCAACAAAAAAAAACAGGCCAAAAGAAAAAGCATAACAAGAGAAAAAATTCGAGTCGCGATGAGGGAAGCGAGAGGAGTTTGCGCTCTGCAGAGGGGCAGCGTGGGTTTCTCGTACATACCTCGTGTTCGGGGTAAACATTAACCGAGCGCCATCTTTAAACATCCCATGCACCGTTTGACTCGTCAGAAATGAAGGAAAATGAAAGGCATTATCTTGGAGCATTTTTTTTGTCATTATTATAAAGAGGAAGTCAGCTGGAAAAATAATTAATCGCGCGACACGGCCCTGAGCGCATTAAATTACCGGAAAACGTTCATAATTGACAGCGTGAACTTGAGAATGCTCAAATTTTTTAAATGTACGAATTTCTCGTGTACAAAATTGTTCTGCGAAGCAGATATTTCGGAATGAAGGCGGTAACTAAAATCATTGTGTAAACTCTCCGTACTCATTATTTTTCTTCCTGTTTTTTTCTTTTCTCGTTTGGCACGTAATCCAATTTCTATCGCTGTGTCAAGAACCCTCTCACGTACACGTCTCGGGCAGCAAGTATTAAAATATGGTCGTCTTGTCCCCACAGCTGAAAGAGGCGTCTCCTGCTCGCACTTCTTAATTCTTTGACATATGTGTCCATATATATGTATATGCATGTGTACATGCTCACGTTCTCGACTCTGATCCTGCTCGAGAAAGCAGCAACACACACCTGACGAGAGCGTGCGAGGAGTAGAAGCAGCAGGTATATCAAGCATGGCGACAGGTGGGCCAGTCTTTACTCTCGTATATTTAGCCCTACACCACATATTCGAGTTACTCACTATATATATATAGGTTACCCAATATCTATCTTTTTTTTCCTAAAAGATACTCATCGTATACGAACACCCGTGAATTCGTATTCGTCATAAGGAATATAAATTCCTTGATCTTAATTTTTCCAATTACCCATTCCGCAGTTGATATGTTAATTAATTAAAACTGGAAAATTTTTAAATCCATGTATCTCGATTCGCCAAAAATGTCAAGCCATCATTTTTCAAAAAAAACCTTCATTATTCAATTTCGCAACATTCGGAATCATTTTTTATCCGTTTGCGACTCGTAAAAACCGAATACCAAGTGTCATTGATGTCTTAATCGGACAGCTGTCCGATGACTCTTCATTTCTGTTCATCTCCGACATGTGACACGCGCCAAGGCGACGTCATTGCGAAAAAGGAGAAATGGCGGAAAAGTAATGACGAAATTGCAATTTTTATACGAAAAAAATGACCCTGAAGTTTGCATCGTTGGAATGCAACGAAATTCTTTTTTATCTGTAGCAAAAATAATCATTCAAGCGCAGAATGTAATTACGATGATAAAATGATCGGTTTTTGCCACCCGAAAAGCATATTGGCTTGAAAATTTTGGATGACGTTGAAAACTGATGACTCTGAAGTTTGCATCGTTGAAATGCAACGAAATTCATTTTTATCTTTGAAAAAAATAATTATTCAAATGCAGCATGCAATTACGATGATAAAATGATCAATTTTTGCCATTCAAAAAGCATATCGGCTCGAAAAATTTGGATGACATTGAAAATTGAACGAATCTTCAATAAAATTCAATATTTTTCGATGCTTTCCAACGATGCAAACTTCAGCATCATGGAAATTGAACGAATCATCAATAAATTCGAATATTTTTCGTTGCATTCCAACGTTGCAAACTTCAGCATGATGAAAAAAAAATGGACGAGTTTTAAGAACGTTAATGCGATCAATGATCATCGAGCGTTATTTTGTTGTTTTAAAAGACTCGATTCAATCGACGTATAATACGAGATAAGAGATCATTGAAGGGCGTCTGCACGTATAAAATAATGAATGAGCGTTTTTCAACGAGATCGATCAAAACGATCGCTCCACGTCAGTTCAGAATGATGCGACAGACTCCTCACGCAATCCAGAGAAAATGGAGATGAAACGGGTTCATAATTAATATACATATAGAGAAGAGGCGTAAACGTAGATGAAGAGGAAGGGTTATTGTTGTTTTTGTTATGTCTTCACTCGTCTCCTACTACGTTCGGATTACGTTGAGCTACCCCGCCATGGTTAACATCCTACGAATGCTTTTGTCGGGCATATTTATATATATGTAGCCCATCAGACGGCGTTCTACGCCATCGTCACATTACGTGTACACACGAACAAAACATGGAGCGCGCGGACGTATATATCTCGCACCCTCGACAATTTTCCTACCGTCAACCCTCATCCTGGACAAGCTCTCCAGCAGTTTAGGGGAAGCCGGCTATTGAAATACCTTCCAAAATGTCTCGATGCATATATGTCTGTGTGTGTGTGTGCCTTGAAACCTAATGGAATCGTCTCTTTATAACGATTATTCATTTCGTTTCATTGCGTCTATAGAGCTGCAGCCATAAAATCGTAGACGTACGATCCAATCGTTTAAGTATATAGTAAGAAAAAACACGTTCTTGACCCCCAATCGATTCAACATGTCCCTGCAAACATTTTTCTTCCGGTTGTGAAGAAATTCCATTTTTCCCGGCGGTTGGAACGCACCGCATCATCAACATTTGCCGAAAATTGACCTCGAAACGATCATGTGCCTTGAAACTTTTTAGTATACAATGTTTCTTTACAGATTGAGTTAAAATGTTGCACTTTCAAGAAAAATAACTATAATTCCGTCGCACACGTGCCGTTGCATGAAGCACTGCAGACGCATGTTCCTGACGCCCGATTTGTACGTATGCCTGAGCTCTATGTACGTGCTTGCAGGTCATAACGCTGAATATCATCATCTGCGTTGGAAACAGTTGTTGCTGTCATTCTCAAGCCTTAATGTACGAATGTGGTTTGTGGTATTCAGCATCATGGTAAAAGCCCTTAGACCCCGTGCATACGCAATTCCCTATATCATCGCAAAAAAGCGACGAAAGAGCTGCAACGACATGTATGCGGAAATTTATACTTTTGGCTCTTTTTCTAAGATTCAATGCACTCTGGAGCTTTGAAAAGTATCCAGAAAAAGTTGTTTCCTCACTTCGACCTCGGTTTTCGCAAACGCCCGACGTTTTGAGAAACGTATTTGTATTTACGACAAAAAATATCCGGAAAAAACTTTGCCACGAAAAAATTGAAATTTGAAAATTACCCTTACGGAATTAAAACATAAATAATAACTTCAAATTTCGTGCAATTTACATTTCCCATACTGAAGGTTACATGAAATTCTACACTGAAAAGAAAATTTTGTTGAAAAAGATCGATATTTTGTTGAATACGTTCAACTAAACGTTTTTTCGAAAAATCACGAAAACTTTGTCATTTTAGCAAAAAACATTCTAGAAAATCTTTTGGAAAAGTGAATTTTTGTCCTTCCAATCGTAAATTTTGCTGACAGTTCCGTTACAACTGAAAAATATTGTCAAAATAACGAAAATTTTGAAATTATCCCAAAATATTTAGTTCGCTGTATTCAACAAAATATCGACGTTTTTTTGACAAAATTGAATTTCCAGTGTAGACTCTCGTAATTCTCTTTGTATCCTTACGACTGAAGAATTTTCGAAATCCATAAATACCGGATTTAAAAACGAGTAGATCGAAGTGTTTTTCGAAGGAGTGAAATTCCTTAACCGCGTTGTTGTCGAGTATGTGTGTGAACACGTGCACGTCTCTCAATACATATCACGCGTGGGAATATTTTATTCGCATCGCGTTCCTCGAGTATGTGACAAAATAAAAGGGAGAGAGAGGAGAGTTTCGAGAGGGGCGAAGTTGAAATCGCGTTTCCGCTGGAGCGTAAGAGCAAAGACCGAAGGAAGGATAGTCACACACGGAAAAGAGGAAGACTATGAAAAGAAAACAGAAAGGAAGAATCGGAGGGTACAATACGTTGAAGCGTAGTGTGTCGGGTTAAGGGATAACGTGACCTACATATCGCACGAAAGCAGGTGTGGCAATCGCTTTGTATTGCGTATGAGCCATCGTCGTCAATACACGCATGAAGAGAAAAAAAAATTAAATTTGCAGGAAATTTGAAAAAATAAATGAAAAAATTGGAGGCAACAAAAGACTCAGGTGTGAAAAAGGCTTGGCTCGGCATCCGTAGGTCACGGAGCCAATCACAGTGCAGTACGCCTGAGGACTCTGGCAAATAGTCATCAATAAGAAATTGGAAAAAAAAAAAAATTCAACAAATCTGTTTACCAACCGGAAGTCGTCCTCGTTCTACTTCCAACGAAATCGCACTTTGCGGTATTTTTTTTTTCTTTCTTTTTTTCAATTCTTTTCAAGGCTTTTTTCAGCACTGAATCATCGAGCTCCGAGAGGACATTACAGTTAGAGAAGAAAAAACTAGAGAAAGACGCTAAGAAATGGTGAGTGGAAAAAAGGTTCGTCGTCTTATCGAGAAAACCGAGATTGCTCGGTATCGAACCGCACATATTTACCCATTTTTGAGGAAAGATTAGATTAACGTGACGCCGCCACATATTACCGTTATTTCGAGGAATATGGAATCAGCATTAAAAAAATTGTAAAAAAAAAAAAAGAGGAGCGTCCACGACCGTTGGAGAAATTTAGGAATCGTTCCGTACGTAAAAATTGCGCTAATAGTTCGTACAATTACGACAAACATTCTACCGAATATTTATCGAGTTTAGTCGCGTGAACAAAAAATGAAGATTGTGGACGATCCGTTTGAATTCTGTTAATTAAAAAAAAAAAAAAACTCCAATCGCAAGGTTACGTTTTTTTTATTTTTTTCAAATATCCTTGAGAACGTTTTTGCCCTACTGCGTGTATGACGAGAATACGAGTCAAGGCAATGCGAAAGGAACTGAATCGAACGCGTGAGAACTGCAGTGTGACTTTTCAATGATTTGCACACCTCAGCAATACGCAAAGCGAAAAATAAATGAAGGCAGACGATGTCGTGACAATTGGTCTTGCGTGTAATCCGGAAGACCGATCGCAGAGTAACCACTTCCGGTCCACCGCACGGAAGGCATCGATTATTACTCGGCACGTAGCGAACGTATATGTCCTGCGTTCCGTGACAGATCGCTTTTTATTCCTCCGTTTGTCAACTATTACACAGCAGCAGCCTGTACTCGACTATTATAATATTTTCATTAACGCTATTGAATGTTATGCGCTTGGAGCAATAATAACTGCCTATATAACAATGAATTTTAGCCTTCACGAGCTATTGTTTAATGTTTCATCATTTGTACGGACAACGTGCTCTCGCGAGCGTAACCGCGATCCCTTACATCGCTCTCTCGTTTCACCGAGTGTTTATCTTAACTGGAAGCATCGTCAC
This sequence comes from Diadegma fenestrale, assembly GCA_037043255.1. Taxonomy (NCBI): domain Eukaryota; kingdom Metazoa; phylum Arthropoda; class Insecta; order Hymenoptera; family Ichneumonidae; genus Diadegma; species Diadegma fenestrale. The sequence continues at coordinate 12,312,003 of CM073309.1, read as the reverse complement.
ACCACACGCATCGGACACCACTCTCCCGGCTCGTTGCACTTTCAACATTCATTACTCAGCGTTAAAACGATCAACGAATAAATCCGTTAATTCGTTTGATATAAACGTCGCGAGTTTGATGATGCTGAAGTTTGCAACGTTGGAATGCAACGAAAAATATTTCATTTTATTGACGCTTCGTTCAATTTTCAATGTCATCCAAATTTTTCGGGCTGATATGCTTTTCGGGTGGCAAAAATCGATCTTTTCATCATCGTAATCACATTCTGCACTTAAATAATTACTTTTGCCAAAAATAAAAAAGAATTTCGTTGCATTCCAACGATGCAAACTTCAGAGATACAAACATTCGATCGCGAAAAACATTTTTTTCTAAATCAGAGACTTTATTTATGATGAAGCTGATTACTCATTAGCCCTATAAAATCGTACGTTGGGATAAATGTTTTTGTCATGGTTTCAGGATCGACACATCGATGTATTTTCGAAATTGCTTGCAATAAAATGTTTTCACTTGGTAATCCAGCCCAGAATTTACACGAAAACAATTTCAACAAATAAAAAAGTGTTTTTATAATTCGCAATGGCTTTGAACTCGGGAGAATTGATTTTCATAAAAAGCTCCAAGTCGGAAAAGCCGTGGCTACGATCAATAACCATCGTAAATCGATAAAGAAAATTCATTATTTTCATGAATGTATGAAACAGAAATGGTGAGAAATGTGTTTCGCAGCATTTCCGGCTCTCGCAACGAACCTGCTGTTTATTTCATATATTCGTACTACGTCCGTGTTATATTCGCAAAAGAGCGAATAATACAGTACCGCGAGTACACACGATCGGAATATACTTTTTGACACGTCGTTTACAGATAAGAACGACTTTTATGGATACACAGGAAACTGGCTACGAACACTGTTCAACAACAATAACCATATTTGAAATATCTTGACAGCGCAATCAGATTCTTCGCTGATAAATTGAATTATTAATGAATGTAAACGCCGATTGCATGTACAAAAGCTGTCGGGCGTATGAAGCGTAAAGAAAATCCCATTGAACGAGAATTTTCAGTATACATTGGTAATTAATAAGAAAAAACATATAATTTTATCGAAGAACTGGGAGCAACTTTGATCGTTTCGCGCCAGAACATTGCAACGCTAAAGAAATTGAATATTTCAAAATTACGCTTAAATAGAAAATTATTATTGAATTCGTTGGTGAGAAATTAATGCAAGACTCACGCTTTTCTCTTCATGTTTGAAGACTTTGTAATCCAATATTCTGCTACGTTTTATTTGTCGTTATTCCGCCTCGCGCGAGACTACCGCGTGATTTCAAAACATACCGGAAACTGTTGCACGCAGTCTATATATGTAAATAATTTAGCGATTAAAGCGGACCGGGGCCTCACGAGACGAAGTATGTGCGAACAGATCGTATAGACGTAAGGAAACGAGAGGATAAGGAACTCGGCGAGTTTCACTGGCGATGGGAGACGTCGCAAGACTGAGACCCTTACACACGTGGGGCCAAAGGGATCCCCGGGGTTCGCGACCATTTATGTACATCATTTTATTTTAGTCTATACGCCTTTTTACCCCATGCGTAGAGTGAACGGAGATCGTGTGAGGCACATGCTTCCAGATCTTATTCTGGAGTCTTGGAATTTGTTGAATCGATCAAACTTCCATTTCGTTGAATCCAGAAAATCGGTGCTCGCGACAAATCGTTCTCTTCATTTCACCGAATCGCTCATTTACTCTATTTGCATGATGCTGAAGTTTGCAACGTTGGAATGCAACGAAAAATATTTGATTTTATTGATGATTCGTTCAATTTTCAATGGCATCCAAATTTTTCGAGCCGATATTCTTTTCAGGTGGCAAAAATCGATCATTTTATTATCGTAATTACATATTCTGCACTTGAATAATTACTTTTGCCAAGAATAAAAAGAATTTCGTTGCATTCCAACGATGCAAACTTCAGAGTCATTTATTTGCTGCATTTACTTTATTTTATCATTGTTGAATTACCTAAATTCATCCCGGTGTACTAAAAAAACTTTGGTTGACACAAAGAATTAAGATATTTTGGACTAATGATTAATCTTGACGAAGAATCGAATGAAATATAAATGAATCGAGTCTTAACTTGTCATGCGCCTCCATCACTCCATTTCAGCATTAACATCGGTCGTACGTACCTGTAACAAGAAAACAAACACGCAACTGTTTAAAAACATGATCAATCGATGAGGAAATTGAAATGGAACGTGTTTTATTGGAACCATAAAACGAATCAGTAACAAAAAAAATAATGGTAATCATTTTATCAAGTGTGGTCAACTCTGCGGAATAAACGTTTACGAATCATTAGTTTAATTAACACTCGCCAGCTGTTGCAAATATTTAACGATCGGTATTGTAGATGCGATTGGGATAGGAAACGCTGTTTATATATCGTATGCGTACATATTTTACAATGTAAATGATAATTGGACCCGCATTGTACGCGTCACAATCCCGTAAAAAAAACAGTGGAATAAACAGGAATGAAAAGTATGAGAAATCGCTAAGTGACGTATAGCGCGACGATGAGACGATAAATTAGAATTAACCGAGCCCCCATCGATCGTCCCGAGTAGCAGCTGTTAAAGGATGATATATATCCATGTATCGCCGTGTGTATCGACACACACACACACACACTCGTGCATTTCTCACATACTTGACGCATTCGAAGACTGTTTTAATATGAAGAAAATGCCACAGCTTATTCGGAATACGTGGCACTATTTATATTGAACGAATTTTCTTACAAACTCTCTTTAGATCTGGAGCTCAAAATGTGTGTAATCAATTAAAAATATAAATTCTCCCAATCAATGAAAACTTTGAATGTTGAGTGCACTTTGTAATTATTTACATGCAGAATGTAATGACGATGATAAAATAATCGAATTTCGCCACCCGAAAAGCATGTCGGTTCGAAAAATTTGGTTGAAATTGAAAATCGAACGAATCATAAATAAAATGAAATATTTTTCGTTGCATTCTAACGTTGCAAAGCGAGCCGATGAGATATTTTAAAGGAAGCAAGAAAAATGAATTCGTAGCTGGGCATGGTAATGTTGTAAATTTTTTATTATTTATACCTTTTTTTCCAACGCAAACAACATCCCGTAGATAATCGACTTTAGTGGCGGATATGATTTTGCGCGAGTATACTCGCGCCAACGGAAATAACGCGCGGAATCTTCTTTCTAATTAGAAGGTAATTGATCCCGGGACAAGATATGCGCTGCTGAGAGCGAGAAAGAGGGAGAAATGGAGTACAGAGTGAGAACGAGAACGAGAGTAATGGGAGTAAGAAAAAAGAGAGAAACAGTGTAGAAGCGTTTAAGCTACACATAATACGCGGAGGCAATGTTCTCATCTCTCTCTCACTTGGCAAGTGAATTTACGATGACAGAAAGTGAGAGACGCGGGATGAGCGTCGCGTGTCCACCGAGTGCGCTCTGTTCCTTTCTCTCTCTCTCTCTCTCTCTCTCTCACTCTCTTTGCCTTTTTCTTACTCGCGACCCATCCGTTGCACTCGCCGATTCTACAATACGATAATAATGTCTCGACCACCGCTTTTCTGTGCACTGACCCACACGATGCACGTAACGAGGGAGACCTCTCATGTTTTTCAACTTTATTTCACTTTTTTCTATATCCAGTACACATCCCCCCCTTCCTCATCATCTCGCTAGTGCTCGCGATACGAGAGCACTCAAGAAAATCATGGTGAGACGATCGAACCTCTTATTTCTCCGTTTTTTTTAAATAAAACTTCGTCATCTTATCCACGAAATATTTTTTCTTCTCGGGATCGATGCACCGTGTCGTGCTCCATTTTCTTATACAAAGTTAACAACAAAGACATTGTGTAAAGTCTCGACGATTATTGGAATGGTTCGAAAAATTATATTTCCAGTATATAATTAATGATGATGCGGTGAATGTGTCGATAAAAGTTCGTTGAATATTTATTCGCGTTCATAAACTTGATGATATGAGGATTCTTTTGATGTCATAGGCGTGGAATCAATAAAATTATGTATATGATGATGCATTAAAGTAACGAGATATAAAAGAAAACATAATAATCCGCCATATTGCTCTATGCCTAGTATTTCAATGTGTTTATTACGGTTTGAATACACGATCCAAGCTGAAGTTTGCAACGTTGGAATGCAACGAGAAATATTCAATTTTATTGATGATTCGTTCAATTTTCAATGTCATCGAAATTTTTCGAGCCGACATGCTTTTCGGGTGGCGAAAATCGATCATTTTATCATCGGAATTACATTCTGCATTCGAATAATTATTTTTGTCAAAGATAAAAAACGAATTTCGTTGCATTCCAACGATACAAACTTCAGAGTCATTCCAAGTGCTTATTAACATTGCAACAAATTGTCGAGACTCAAAAAAATACACGGCCAGTTTGTAAAGATGGGAAGAAAGAAGTTAGTTGAAGGATATTGTAAAATACATGAGGTTCGTGTACCGCTCGGTCGTCGAACGATAAAACCATGGGATTTATCGTCCTCCCAATGTCGTAAATTGATATTACGTTTGAGCCGAGATTCCGCGCTATCTTTTAGATAAAGTGAGACACAACATAGACACTTGGTTCCGAATCCTCGCGGCTTTATCAACGAAAATTTTCTAATTGAACTCCAAAAGACCTTCAACCGCATTCTACACATCATCAACGATACAATCGTGTTGTATTACGAGTGCACTCTGCATTTCAATTGATCAAAGAAATCACGTCATTTTCTGGATCGATCGCGGAGTCGTGTTTAGTCAAATTTATCTCTTCGCATATTTCAAAAGCCCAGAAACTCGGGATCGAATGAACAATAACGAAAACGAACGTATGTACAAACGTATGAGTTTCGTTCGTGGAAGTGAATATGAGCAGTTTCCCTTTGGTAATCGTGACGTCCTCATACACGAGGCAAAATTCATTTATCATAATATACACGGAACTCTCTCACGGTCAATTTTCTTTTAACAACTAGTCGCGGCTATATATAATGAATGATCGTACGTATTCATGAGAGCGATCGTGAAGGTAATGATTCCGTAGCGAAGCGAAAAGATTGAAGCAGCAAAAAAGCCTGACAAGAGGTCGACTCGTTTTTATCAAACTCGTTGACTTTTTTGTTCTTTGACACGCGCAGTTTCTTTTTTATATGCGAGCACGTCCGATTGACTCATTCTCAAGATCCGAATACTAGGTCAAAAAATGTTGTTTCGTATAGACATAGCCGCGCGGCGCGGTATTCCGAAACAAAAGTCAGTCTTTTTGCCAACTAATTTGAGAATAGAAACGAGACAAAGGAAAAAGGGGAAAAAAAGGTTTAAACGAGAGAAGCCACAGACATCAATTGTCAAAACAATGACGATGACGACGAATGGAGAATAATGACGTACAAAGTCTTTACACAGGCTCGTCTTGAGAGACTTGTGGTATTTATATATCTATGTACAATGTACATATAGATAAACTATGAAAAGTACTTGCAAAAGTGGCCGAAAAGGAGAAATAGCGGGGAAAACGAACGAGAGAGAGAGAGAGAGAGAGCGAGAGTCGTTTCACCGTGGCAGTTTGCAAAAAGGGTAGGGGCGTTCAATGTCGCGTCTTACCATAGCAATTCCTTTGTTATAAACGCCTACCTTGCTTCTTGCGCATATAGCGTCTACGTATACCGTATGCATTTATACAACGTACGTAAGCCATCAACCAGGCCTTGTACCCAATGACACGGTGAACGTTTTTCCAACGGGTTGCGAGTCTCCTCCAAGCACTATAGAACACAACTAATATTCACTCTTTCTCGTCTCCACCGACGCATTAATTATTTATTATTCATTATGTCGGTTGTGAACTGAGGATTCTCAACATCTCTTCCGAGGAATTTCAATATACCGCATGAATCACTTGGTACACAGTTTTTTTCATAAAAATGTTATAATTGCGATATCCATCGAGGGATAATTGAAAATCCGAACGTACAACAAAAAATTAGACTTTTTCAAATATGTGCACTTCAAATTCTTGTTTCATCCCAACCTGCCAAATTCTCTCTACTCTTAATCGCACAATCATTAAGTCTGCGTTTTTTTCCCAAATATCGAGTGACAAGATTCTCTATTTCCGGTTAATCATTCGTAGTCGACGGAAGTTGACAAAGGAATACTCAAGTGTTTTTTTTCTCGTGGAGTACCGACCGAAATTCAAGACTTTTTATGATGCTGAAGTTTGCCACGTTGGAATGCAACGATAAATGTTTCATTTGATTGATGATTCGTTCAATTTTCAAATTCAATCAAATTTTTCGAGCCGATATGCTTTTCGGGTGGTGAAATTCGATTATTTTACCATCGTCATTACATTCTGCATTTAAATAATTAATTTTGCCAAAGATTCAAAAGAATTTCGTTGCATTCCAACGATGCAAACTTCAGAGTCATAGACTTTTTATATCCAAGGCTGCTGCACTGTTGTCGACTTATTTTCTTTTTTTTTTATTCATCTTGTCAACTCGGCACGTGTATAAAAGTGGCGGATGCACTGGAGCGACATATATACCTCTCTACTCGCTATTACGTAGTGTATGATTGCAATCGTAAAATTACTCGTCCGCGTCTACTCCGTGACGGTGCCAAGACGAGACTCTTGCACTTTTTCCAGTAGCGTGACGATACGACGACGAGTCTTGTGAATGCCCATAGCACTTGCACGACTTTTGTCGTCGTTTGTGATCGCTACATTCGCGATACGAGTTATTAATACTGATAAACAATAATTAAATACAGTAATTATGTAATCACAGTGTTTCCAAATTAGTCGAATAGAAAGCAGAAGTCGCGCGTTGGTGTGTTGTCCAGTTTTTTTCTTATCAAGTCGAAATATAGTGCAAACATGGGGGGAGAACGAGAAAGAGAAAATTTCACTAGTCTCGCAGCAGAGTAACGTGTGCAAGACAAATAGTCCGAGTGGAGAAAAAGAGGAAAAGCTTTTGGTCTGCTCGGCCTACAATTCCATGAAACTTGCAGTTAACAGGCAACGAGTAGTCACGCGACAACGTCCGCCGCAGAATGAAAAGAAAAGATTGCTACGTAAAATGCAGATTTTTTCAGAGCATTTTCTGATATGAGGGTGGACGGCAAAATAAAAAAACAAGTGAAAAGTCGTAATGAATCATTTTCGTTGTTTCATTCATCAAACTGAGAAAAAAAACTTTGGAACGACGTGAACCACGATACACACGCGTTTGAAACAATCTGTTGTGCAAATCTCAGTTCGCGTACATTTTTGGTTGACATCCAAAAATTAAGACACAATGAATTTAATTTTATTATACAAAATTCGCGAGCATCGCCAGTTTTGATTCCTTTTTCAGTTTTTCCTCTTGTCGTGACGTGAAAAACAATAGATTTATATGTATAACGCGATCAGCAAGAATTGTATTACATAAGCAACGACACAATACGAGAATGAGAGAGGAAGGCGGGCCCCGAGGCAGCATTACTAGGGACCTCTACCACGAGGATCGAGAGAGCAATGCGAATCGTTTCAACCTCTGCACTTTTTCAAGGCTACTTTACATAATCGTCGCACGGTGGGAACTGGTCACTTTACGCTTTGCCGACATTACATATACATTCGCAGATATACGATACAGCATAGTACACACTAATTTATACATACCTTAATGCATATGGATGTCAAGTTTGTATTCATGTATAGTTATTATTCAATTCTCATATTTTCCGACTGGCGAAAATCCTCTGCCGTTTATGTGCGCGTTTAACGCTGCACATAATGTTCATTGACCCTGGCCTAGCTCAAAGGACACCGGAAATGCGTGTATTTGCGATGGTAATAACAAATCGTCGATTTTTCTAACGTTTCCTCATTTTTGATGCCTCAATCCGAATTTTTCAAGACACTGAAGTTCGCAACGTTGGGATCCAACGAAAAATACTTTCTCTATCGATTTTTTGTTCAATTTTAAAAACCGTGACAATTTTCGTACTGATTTTGGGTTTAGATTTGAAAATATGATCGTTTTATTGTCCGGACTAAATATTGAATAAGAATCATGAGCTTTGTTCAAGGAAAAAGAGAATTTCGTTGCATTCCAACGATGCAAACTTCAACATCGTGAATTTTTCGCAATATTTGACCTTTTCATTTCTCATAATTTGACAATCAAGGCGTGAGAGCCTCATATTTTTTCCATATGCATTGCGTAAATGAATTACCCGTTTTTTACGTTTCGGAAACTGCAGACAATAATCAGGTCTAACATACGAAAGTTTGAATATTCCTTAATATTCAGCGGTGATGGGAAAGCTCATATCGGGTGGAAAGTTTATCGAAGTTTGCGAGAAGACTCCTCTTCGTACGTACGTGTATGTCTGTATGGGCAAGTGAGCGAGTGGCGTAATCTTCGCGCCGGAAGTGTTCACCCCACGCAGGAGGGCGTGGTCCCTCGACACCGCCGTTCCGAGATGTGAAGGCTGTCTATGCACACGCACACCCGTACACAATTCCGTAGTGGTACGAAGCCCGGAACCTTAAAAGATCTGGATTGCATTTTTTTTACTCGATTGATGCGAAAACGAAAAGCATTCATTGAGTAATTGCATGAACAGCCATTTTTCGTCAACTCCAACCAGTTGACATGCCGGAAATGATGCTGAAGTATGCAACCTTGGAATACAACGAAAAATGTCTGATTTTATTGATGATTTGTTCAGGTTTCAATATCATTCAAATTTGTCCAGCTGATAAGCGTTTTGGGGCTTAAAATCGATCACTTTATCATCGTAATCAGATTCTTCATTTAAATAATTATTTTTGCCACATAGAAAAAAGAATTTCGTTGCATTCCAACGATGCAAACTTCAGAATCATATGCAGGTCGAGTTGTAAAGGAATCGAGGCTTTAGCTCATGGAAAACATCCACCTGACTCGGATTCTTGTCGAATGTCTCACGTGCGCGGCGTTTACTGCACGTATTTGCTTGTTTTCAGTTTCAGTTTGTCGTTATCGAGTCTCGCGAACGGGAGCCTTCAAGCATAACCAGCAATTTACGAACGCAGCTTTTTTGGTCGCGTATCTAGCGGAGCACCTGTTACCACTGAAAATTGTGGTCGCTGTTTCGACTGTTGGCATGTATTCGCAGCGAGAGGCTGCCGTGCCTTTTCTTTATGTATATGAGATCTTAAAGGGCACGCGCTCGCATGCACTTGTGAAAGAACGTAACCTGCTGCTGGTGCCGCGATGTGACTGCTGTTATGCATGGGCACGGGCTCAAGGCGAATTGGCGGGTCGGGATCTTCAGCAGCAGCCGGTTTATTTCATCTCTATTATTGAAGGAGCGCAGGGTTAACCGAGTCAGGGCCGAGAAATGGCAACTTTTTTTATGAAAACTGGTATAGGCCGAAATCGCGACACGCGAAATTTTGTACAAACATATTTTTTGGATTCTCCCAATTCGATCGAAGCGTCTGTATAAAAAAAAATTGAAAACTAGTCGCAGAAGCTTGTCGTCATGAGTCTCTACCGTCTCCATTGTACCCGAGGTCGAAAATGTTCGAACCTCTCACGTGGCTCTTTGTACGCCCTCACTGGTTGCTCCAATTCGCTTCTTCCCTCGCGGTATTCGTTTCGCAAGAGGGAAGACGAAGCCCCACCCTTGCCATAATAGCTTTGGCGTACCGGTCGATACGTCTACCTCGGGAGAAAGAAACAGAGAAAAGGAACGAGAGTTTCTTCCTGCTTCCCTCTCGTCCTTCTGGCTGCTCTGATTCTCCCAACGTCTCGCTCCCTATTACATTGTCGATCTCTATCGTAATCGAGTCTAATTCTTGCCAGAATGCGCAATCAATTCTAGAGTACAAATATAACAAAAGCTTGAACTCCAATATTTCGTTTACAATTTTTGAAAAATTGCCAACTACACAATAAAAGTCTCATATTTTGTTACTGCTTATGCAAAATGATTGTTTTCACACAAATTCGCGTTTCAATTCTCGCCGTTGCCTGTGAAGGTCTCGATAATAATATGAGCAATTAATCAATAACAGCATTTTTACGGTAAGCAAAAGAAAACAAATTAGACCGAGCCCTGTAGATGAGAAATTCTTCGAGTTTCTGTGATGCTGAAGTTTGCAACGTTGGAATGCACCGAAAAATATTTGATTTTATTGATGATTCGTTGAATTTTCAATGTCATCCAAATTTTTCGAGCCGATATGCTTTCGGGTGGCAGAAATCGATTATTTTAATGACTCTGGAGTTTGCAACGTTGAGATTCAACGAAAAATAATGTTATTATTAATTATTTATTGAATTTTGATAATCATGGCAATTTTTCGTCTCAATTAAGTTGTCGGATCTCAAGGGACGATCGTTCTTTGTCCGTAACAAATATTGAATAATAATTATGAGCCTGCGCTCAAGAAAAAACCCAATTTCGTTGCATTCCAACGAGGCAAACTTCAACATCATTTATTTGATCATCGTGATTATATTCTGCACTTGAATAATTACTTTTGCCAAAAATAAAAAAGAATTTCGTTGCATTCCAACGATGCAAACTTCAGAGTCATGAGTTTCTCGGGAGCAAGAATCATTCGATAATGGGGAGCTAATGACTACAACGACTTCGTCCTCATCTTCTTTCCTGTGGCAACCCTCACTCGGTTAGTTCCGTTTAATTCCTCAGTGATCCGGGCGACGTGCGTGCACGCATGCATGCGCCAATGTCTATATGTATCTGCATATATAAGCACACGAGACTGTCTCGTTCTGGAGTCTACGATAATAATATATACACCAATCCTGTTGGTGCTTACCCTCGACAGGAAGCTGTCGGTTTAGATAAGATCGACGAAAACCACCACCGTTTGCCATGCTTTACTCGCGTAACTCCCTCTTATTCCTTGGCATTTGCTATTGCGCCAACTTTGCCTTATTGCCATCTCTCTTCGACTCTCTCTCGTTGTCGTTGTCGTTACACCCCATAAAACTTACCCCCCGACGCAATAACCGACACCGACCCTTCTTGCGAAGCGACTCTTCGTTGGTCGTGATTTCGAGACATGGCTACCTTCCTCATTCTCTTTATATCTCTATATACAATATTTGTATATACATAAATATACAACGTAAGCACTACATATAGACCACTTTAGTAGAACAACTGGTGGTTGCGAAAAGTCTTACTTCTTGACGCCCGTTAATGTGTGCGTAAGTGTATTTTATATATACTTTAAGAGAATTACGACAAGTTCAACAGGCTATAATCGCCCATCGCCGAGTTTCAACATAATTATCGCGACTGAAGCACGCGTGAGTTTGGTGATGAAAACAGAAAAATTTTAGATCCATTGAATTAACCCTTTACCGCGCGGCAGCGCCTTATTTTTTCCGTGCAAAAGATGCGGAGGAGGAATTCGACGCGTGTGACTTGGAATTTTTTCGCCAATCTCTCATCAAAATATGCTCGAGATTTATTGGCCAACATTTGCAACGGTATATTGTTCAATTTGCATTTACAGTCAGAGTCAAGCTCGAGCATCAACATTCGCAAATTACTCGAGAAAAAAAAAATACTTACGAAACAACAAATTTTTTTCATCATAGACATATCATGACAAACGAGCATTTTGCCTTTCAGTAGAAAAAGCCGAGGTTGTTGAGTGCATGCGTCTGTACACGGTTCTCGTTCGTAATGAGTTCGTAAGAGTTCTAATTAACATGCTGGTAGCGTAACAAAAAAAAAACACGTTTCGTCTCTCAGCAAAGCGGCTTTTCTCGGTAGCTCCCGGTACTTTCGGAATTTGTTTGCAACGACAAATTCCTTCGTTTGGGAATTACGGAAAATACCAGTCGAAGAGTACGCGAAATAATTAAATACAATGATACAGCGCAGTTTGTGCAAACAAGTAATTGTTTACGCAAAAATGTGCTTGCGGACAAAATCCATATGAAACCGCATCCGTTATTCCTCATTGTGTGTCATTTCGTAAATGACGTTTATGATGCTGAAGCTTGCAACGTTGGAATGCAACGAAAAATATTGGAATTTATTGATAATTCGTTCAATTTTCAATGTCATTCAACATTTTCAAGGCAATATGCTTTTCGGAAATCAAAAATCGATCGTTTGTCATCGTAATTACATTCTGCGCTTGAATAACTATCTTTGCTAGAGATAAAAAAAAAATTTCGTTGCATTCCAACGATGCAAACTTCAGAGTCATAACGTTTGTGCCTCCTCCTCCTTTTTTCCCCAACATTTATAAGGCGAAAACGAAAATTTCCATAGCCGCGAACGCCGCATGCCGATGCATTTATATGCAACCGCAGAAATATGAATGCAGGAGTTGTCAGTAACGAAATATTATAAATTTCCGACAAACGAGCGAGACTAAAATGTGAGAATATTATGAGGCACAGTTCTCACATTTTTAACACGAAAATATATACGTATATAATGCAATACACTTATATACATGAGTGTGTCCTTGCATACGTACATTTGACGATATACTTATGGGATTGAGGGGCGAGCGAGAGATCAAGACGAAGATCGTTCGGTGATGGGGAAAGGAACGAATGCCGATAGGAAATCGCTCGATCGCGTGGCCGTCGTAACGACAACCCGCGCGTTTTGCGGTGGATCTTGCATGATCGTGCAAAAGATGTGTGTACATATGCAATGTGTATACAAATAGGTATAAAAGAGAGACGAGCAGCTGTGCAACGTAATGCCAGAGGCAAGAAGACGCGATATAAAAAGAACAAAGTGAGTGCTGGTCTGACAACGTTCCACCTTCACATATCTCGCTGCATGCAATGCAACAAAAATAACACATATTCTAGTATATATGTAGGTAATGAGACTTATTGCCTCGGATTCGCAAAAAGGACTTTCGTATTCGATCGTGTGCGCATTATCCAGATCGATTAAGCTGCAAAAAACGAAAGCACATCGCAGCAGGAAAAAGTCACGAGAGAGCGAGAAAGAAAGCCTCGAAGAGATAGCGCGAGAATATATACTTTGCCCGCACGTGCCTTTGCAGCTGCTCAGCCGATCCAGCACCAAAAACAAGACGACGGAAAGACGTACGAATCTAATGGAAAACTGAAGATATTAAAAATAAATAAAGTTTAAAACAACAACTCATTGACGAATCGTGTCAACGCGGTGGCGACGTATCGCAAAAAAGAACGAGTTTCAATTATCAAATAGAACGATTAAAAAAACTGATAGATAACAAGAAGCAATAACAAATTGCTATATTTGTTGGATAACAAATATTATTCTCTCATTATGGTCAGAGTCGAATAATTAGTTGCTTGAGCATCCAGAACTGGAATAATCCGAGAATCAAAGTCATATGGAAAACTGTTGGATCAATCTAACGAAATTCATCAGATCAACTAGTTCATGATTCGAGGCATCCTGATGGAGCGTGACAGTGACGAGCCCGAGCCACCGATACTACAAGTGTATTTAGCCATCGGTGCGGGTACGGCATAGTAAATTTCTGGAACAACGATGATAAACAACGAATCATGTTACACGAGTGTATACAAGTACGTGAGGGAGTATACATATGTCCAGGCAAATGCGACAATTCCGCTTGCGATTGAATTTTCACACGTACCTCGTAAGCGATTCACTAATCGATAATCCAGCTTTCAAGCCATTTTTTTTGCACAGAATAGACTTCCCAATGCGCCATAATTGAATTTCCTCAAATCATCAATAAATTAATCGATCAATAACATTGTTTGAGCGATTCAAGACATCGCGTTAAAGTATCGTTCGATGATTGGTAAATGCAGGCAAAAACAACAAAAAGGAATAAGCATTAAGAAGAAAGAATGCAATAAAGAAAAGTTGCATTTTCGAGGCGAGAGCCCCGCATCAATCCCTGAGTGACGCGTGTCACCAGAGCACCATCATTTTCTTATTCACGTCATCGAGCATAGATTTTTCTCGTACGTTCCTCGTCCGCGTCTCTGTATGACTCTCTCTTTCTCTCTAGTCCTGTATACGCGGATGAATCTGTTGCGCAAATTCACGGAGGGTTTCACGGCGTAAAAGCTGCACGTGGCCACCCCTGACGAAGCCTTCCTCGACACTCGCCGCTAGACCGTGTATACGCACACACGTATGCGATTCTCACATGTAGCATGTGCATATAATGCACATGAAAGTGACAGAAGCAGGATCGTGACACGAAGTAGCATGAGTGAGCGCGAGCCTGGATACACATACGTGCGCAATATTCCCGAGACACATGGCGAGGAAAGATAAAACCTCTACTCGATGAGCGCGTGTCGAGATGAATGAGAGCGACGAATCGTGATGGCGACAAGGGAGAAAAGGAACTTCGATGAGGCACATGGGGTATCTGGCTACATACAAACATATACGGAGTCCCCAAAATACCGTGTTCTCTATTTTCTCGAACCACCAAATCATATGAGGCTGAAGTTTGCAACGTTGGAATGCAACGAAAAATATGTATTTTTTATATTTGTTCAATTTTATAAAACATCGTAATCTTTCGAGTTTATATACTTACTGGGCCGCAAACATCGATCGTTTTATCATTGTAATGACATATCGTTCATTTTTGTAAAGAGTTTTGTCACAAAATCATGATTCTGAAGTTTGCATCGTTGGAATGCAGCGAAATTCTTTTGAATCTTTGGCAAAAATAATTATTAACATGCAGAATGTAATGACGATGATAAAATAATCGAATTTCACCACCCGAGAAGCATGTCGGTTCGAAAAATTTGGTTGAAATTGAAAATTGAACGAATTATAAATAAAATGAAATATTTTTCGTTGCATTCCAACGTTGCAAACTTCAGCATCATCACAAAATGAATGAATTTCGTTGCATTCCAACGATGCAAACTTCAATGTCATAAAATCATCGGAAACTCTGAATACAACATGAAAACTTTTTTTTTCACATCTTTCCATTTATCGTTATCGAAATATTAATCAACTCGCGGTAGTCCATTTGAAGCGTGATGCGAAGACACAAAATGTTGACGCGAGGAAAAGCATGAAATTTCGTGAGCAGGTAAAACGAGAAAACGAGGCTCAGCCCCTTTGATTTATCCTTTCGGAATTCCTGAGTAATTGCATTCATTTGTGAGGGGTCGACGTAATTCTGGGATGAGAAACGATTAAGAACTTTTGTCTTCAGATATCGCTCCAATGCCGAAGTTCTTTTTACAGTCTTTCGCGACTTTTGGTACACCGTATACGAAACGCGCAACGAGAAGGAACGCGCGAAACCCCTAAGAGAGGGGTCAAAAGCGTAAATCGCAATAACAGTTCGTATTTATACTATGATACGTATATATATATATACGTAAATATAAACCCGTACAAATCCCACAGGGATAGCTCGCTGGGTAGCTATTATAATCCGCCATACATGTGGGAACTTTTTACACAGTAATTGGGACTTGCAAGGACAAAAATCGTCTTGTAAACGGATCAGACTTCATTATTTTCCAACGAAAAAGAATCACAAAGCCCTTTCTTCGTCCATTAATTTCGTCACATACTTTTTACCATGTTTTCATAACGAAATGTTAGACGATGCAAAAGTGCGACGCGAGTTTGTTCATCAAAAAAATGAAAATTCAACAAATTAGCTGTACACGCTCGATTCCGTCCAATTTTCCTGGATAAATTATTTTTAGCGAGGCAGAATAAAGCACAGAAGTGCAGTAAACAAGACTCAAAATTTTCAGACTTCGGCATTTGCATCAAAATTCTAAAATTCACGGGGTAGCGTGATGAACGAATCATGTTTATGCGCCAAGAAAGACGAGCGATCTTTCTGGAGAGCGACAAGTTCATCATTATCCTACAGATGAAAAAAGTACGTCCGAGAAATAGAAATTGAAGCCAGAATTTCAACTACAATATCTCGAATTTTGCTACATTGCAAGTTTTACTCGTAATAAGAGAGAATTTTCCATCGCATTGACCAGTCTCCCGTACTGAGTCGGATAATTCATCAAGGGTATCATAGTCACGATTTCGCTCTCATTTACTCAACGATTCGAACGTAACGTTAAACATAAACAAAAAAAAGGCATAGACACACACAAACAGAGAGGCTTAGGCGTGTGTGTGTATTATTAGCTTTTTTTTTGCAGCCACGGTTCACGATATAAATTCACTTTCGAGTTTCTCCCCTACGAGCCTCCATGGGATCTATCCACGTGCAGTGAGCATTAAAACGTCAAGGTTTTTTTATTACGATATTGTGTGCCGGTGGCTACGATCATTTTTTCTGCCCGGACGAAGTTACGCAAGCCATAGTGCACGTAAAAGTTTTGTATCAAAGTGTAATGAAGCTGCCATTAAATAAAAAAGAAGAAACATCAACTGTATTTCGCATGATAATCAAATCGAATATATATTTCGAAGCCAATGACCTCCGTCTGAATTTAGAAGTTTCCTATAGTCACAGCGTTTTCCTTACACGATGATGATCGGTAGTTTACAGATTACGATCGAACTTTGAAAAAAGAATCAAGTGGCACACCCCGAAACATATCTATAGCAAATTATCAACAATCCCTTGGACATTGCATCCATCTTGTGGATTTTCACGATGCAAGCATTGAACCCATACGAACACAACATGCTCGCTCTCTTTCTCTTCTTTTCTCCAATTTAGCGCAGCACCGACAAGTTAAAATATGCAAATGCGCATGGATTATGCCACGACCATGGAACCATCACGATCCGCCGGGGACTGCTCACTCGTTTTATCTCTGCGTTTCGCTGCTTCTCTCTCCCTCTACCCCTCGCTCGATCCCCCATTCTCTGGACCCCGTCTAATACAAAATATTTTCAACCTCACTGGACGTATCCTGATGAAAAATCTCGTCACAATCAAACGTACGAATCTGAGCGATCTAATTTTTCGGAACGAAAGAATAAAGATGCAGAAACCTGAGCGCTCGATCTCGTTTCCGCGAAAATGCTGCGAAAAATTTGTCCATAAAAGGTTATAATCCTGTATACAATTAATTTGCTTCCCGAGAGCGAAAATGTGTATCCTCATAAAGAAGGGAGCGCCGAAAAGGCGGGTCGTGTTTTGTCTCGCATCTGAACGTATGAATTTCTTGATCGCGCGAAGCGCAGTAATTCCCGGGTCGAGCGGGTGAGAGATTTCGTACGATAAATTTGCTGTGTCAGACGTTTTCGAGAAATTATAAAATATAAGAATGATGCTGAAGTTTTCAACGTTGAAATGCAACGAAAAATGTTTGATTTCATTGATGATTCGTTCAATTTTCAATGTCATTCAGATTTTTCGAGCCAATATGCTTTTCGGGTGGCAAAAATCAATCATTTTATCTTCGTAATTACATTCTACACTTGAATAATTACTTTTGCCAAAAATGAAAAAGAATTTCGTTCCATTTCAACGACGCAAACTTCAGAGTCATAATATAAGATACAAAAAGCCTGCAAATTATTTTGAGTTTATCGACAGAGCTTAATCTCGCGAAAAACATGAAAATTAATTCGTAAATTTCCCACCGCGACGAACATTTCCAGTTACTCAGAATTTCGGTTGAGTTTGTACATAAAACTGTATAATCATATCGCTGCAGATTTTGAAAATGATTGCATGCAGTATGCTGAGAAGAATGCACGGAGGATTAAGGAGTAAATGAAATAAAGGACAAGTGAGAGAGCGATGGGTATGAATTGGGGGATGGATTCCGCATGCGTGCATGCATACATGCATGAGATTAAGAAGAGGAGCCTGTCGGTTGTTGTGGATACTCTGCCACGTTGACGAGAGTAGATTTTTTGGTTTGATAGGTGAAAACATATATCGACTGTTTAGAATGAGTGGGACTTATTGCGGCGCAGCAAAACATAGTGAAAGGTTGAAAGTTACGCCCGTTTTTTGACTGGTGATTGGTATATATCGAACGTATACGTGCAGGGGGTGAACACACGGCTATTATACACGGTATACGGGTTCAACAATGGATGCTTCATTCCCCCTGGAGCGAAAGAGGCAAAAGGGTGGTTGGTACAGCTACTGATGACCGGGTGAGATGAAGGAGACGAAGCAGGGCTGCTCAATGGATGATTTCGCAGCAGGCTATACTCCGACTAATTTAATGACCACTCTTTTTGCGTCTCTCCCTCTCTTTTCCTCGTTGCAACCCTCTGAATGACGTAATATTCACAATAATCGAGTGGAAGTGCATTTTGAATTGGCGAGTAGCCAAACGTCAAAGTATTTGCGACACAGACATTTTCCGACATGAAAATCAAATGCTGTCCTCAAACATTACGAATCGAATCGAATTTTGATATTAAAGTTGCATGTCGACAAAAATGAGCTCCATTGACCTTGAGGGCTGACATTTTTCTTTTTTTCTGGTTCTGCAGACTCTCGTTTCTTGCTCCGTTCCTCTCGATCGATCTCGATGTGGCAGCAGGCATCCGTATACGTTGGTCCTTTTACAGGAGAGTCGAGGTGCGGAACGGAACAGAGAGCCGCGCGGAGCACTGCATGAATCGAGAGGAGTTCATAATGCAGAGCGGTAAACTCACAAGAGCTTCCGTAGAACTCTGCGAAGCCATTACTTGCAATATAGGTATACAATTACATCCATAAATGTGTGTGGTTTTGCGAGTGTCTGTGTGTGTGCGACATAGGTAGAACGAGAGGAATCGAGCTCAGCCGCGACGGGGAATGGAACGTGCGTAGTGTGTCACAAAGGGCTAAAATATACAGCCACACACGTCTCACACGGCGTGAGCGGTGACTCATGCCTTAGGGACTTTGATACTTTCCTGTGTATACAATGCATACATGTATGTATATATATCAACACCCCCGCTCATCGTTTCTCCCGTGCTTTGTACTAATTCAACGATGTGCAGCTTTTGGACCGGCTGCTTTTCGAGTGAAGCTGTAGGAGCAGCATGTGTGTCGCGAGATATAAAGGAAATTGAAAAAATAATGATGCTGAAGTTTACAACGTTGGAATGCAACGAAAATATTTGATTTTATTGATGATTCGTTCAATTTTCAATGACTCTGAAGTTTGCAACGTTGAGATTCAACGAAAAACATTTTTTCTCTTGATTATTCATTGAATTTTGAAAATCGTGGCAATTTTTTGAGTCGATTGAGTTTTTTGGTCGCAAGAGAGAATCGTTTTATTGGCCGGACCAAATATTCAATAATAATTATTGGCTCTGCTGAGGAAATAACAGAATTTCGTTGCATTCCAACGATGCAAACTTCAGGATCATCAATTTTCAATGGCATCCAAATTTTTCGAGCTGATATGCTTTTCGGGTGGCAAAAATCGATTATTTTATCATCGCAATAACATTCTGCACTTGAATCATTACTTTTGCCAAAAATTAAAAAGAATTTCTTTGCATTCCAACGATGTAAACTTCAGAGTCATGAAAAAAGAAAAGAAAAATGGGCAAAAAGTTTTCTATCGAGTCTCGATAAAATGCGAGAATCATATAATGGATGAAACAGTAGCTGAAAGAATTCTGTAAAATCAGCACGACCAAAATTACAAAATGCAATAATTTCGAAGATTTGAAAGAACGAAAGACGCGCGGGCAAACGAGCAATGAAATTGTACATCCTGCTGGTATAAATATACACACGCGATGAGAAAATATCCTTGGACATTGAAGCTGTGTAAAGATCCTGGCAATATATATCGTACACATGCCGAGAGTCAGCATAATTAATTATCAGTAGTTTGTCCTCTCTGTCTTAGTCTCTGTGCTGCCTTCTTTTTCTTCCTCTCTTTCACGCTTGTGCATATCTAATACGCACGCAATGGGCATAACGAGTGATCCTCGGAACGAGGAAGTATTCCGAGAGGCCCGGGGACAAGTGCAATAAAGAAAAGCCTCTCGGGCACATGCATTCCGTTTCTCATGCACGATAGTCTCAGGACTTTCGTGACGATCCTATAAAAACGAATGTTATTTCTTGCTCTGCGACTATTCGCGTCACTTAATAATAGCTTCTCACTTTTTTAGTCTCACGACTCTTCTTCTATCTCGCTGTATGCATTTAGTGAATCGCACTTTACCGATTATCGTCTCATGGTTGTCCTTATCGCACTGCAGCAGCCAATTTTTTTGTCAAGCACTCGGAACTCCACCGATAGCAGGCTAGAATGAGTTTCGCATTGAAAATCTCGCGGTCTTTCTCTTCGTTTCGCGCTGCTGTGGTTAACGGGCGATGGACGTAAATTTGCAAGCAACGTTATTGCAACCACAGCAGGCAGCAAAGTTTAAAAAGAGACAGACGCGGAGCGTGAATTAAGCGAGCAAATATAATCCACGCAACAACGAGAGTCTCGTAGATCGAGGCTAACACCCTCTCTGGTCCATTGCGAGCGTGCAATTACATCGATCAGAGGCAGCAGCAGACTCACTCCTTCTCTGTCTCTTTTTTTTTCACTCGCTCCTGCTTTTCTCTGTCGCCGAGACATTCCCAGGGTGGATACGTTTCTCGATTAGACTCTCTCCCTCTCTCTCCTTCTCCCACTCTCGCTCTTCCTCTTTCTATCTTTCGCTCTCACAGCTCTCGTCCGCGCAGTGACTATTACACTGGAGAATAATAAATTTCAAGCGAGCACGCAGAAATTCTCGACGCCGTTATATCTACGCTTTTACACACAGAGAAATATACTCACGCTCAGGAAAAACCGGACTCTCTTTATAGTGGTAATTCCGAGCAACGAAGGTTCTCCGCGCGCTCAAATGTGACAGAGAGATACTGAATTTCAAAATCTTTATTGCATTAATGTTCAACAACATTATTTAAACTCACGGAGTAT
Source organism: Diadegma fenestrale (assembly GCA_037043255.1). Taxonomy (NCBI): domain Eukaryota; kingdom Metazoa; phylum Arthropoda; class Insecta; order Hymenoptera; family Ichneumonidae; genus Diadegma; species Diadegma fenestrale. The sequence continues at coordinate 12,291,002 of CM073309.1, read as the reverse complement.
CGCACTCGCTTTAACGGCAGCGACTACGAAGTTGCGGTGCATTTTTTCTTCATTAAGCCTGTGCGAAATGCTTTATTGCGTAATAACGAGAAAATCGCTAATAGATTTTCTCCTCATCTGCAATACAGAAATTTTCTAATTATAATGGCCGCTGCCGGAACGCACCGAAGATTAATTTCAATGTCAAGACTGAAGGATTCATTTACAATCTAAAAAAAAAAAAACACATTGACGACTACGAAAAAGAGAAACTCAACTAAGCAATAAAAAAAAAAACCATAAAATTGTGATGATGGCTTGTAAAAAATGACTTTCCCGTAATCCGCTTACGTGCACGTTACTCATTACGAAAGTGATAAAATCATGAAAAAACGTTGCAGTTTGACTTCGCATTTCGTCCTCGATGTTTCTAGTAAACTTGAAATTGATCTCACGTTTTTATTTTTTTTTATTTTACAAGAATCATCGGCAGTCATTTTTGGGTGAGATTGCGGTGATTCAAAGAAAATCTCAACTACATTGTCTCTCGGTGCATATAAAAGTATAGCCCGAATGCGCATATATTATGAAAAAAGCTCAGATATCACAAAGGGGAAAAAGACACAGCCGCACGATTAATCCATCCTGCTGCATCTGTTCTCGAATACGTAGGAGACACGGGAGCAGGGAGAAATGATTTCACTGTGCTTGTCTTGTATGTGTGATACTCAAGGGATGACTGAGCGGACGAACTACACGGTAGCTTTGGGCGATCTTTGGAACATGGACGATGCGGAGCCCCACGATATTTTTCCGACAGCATGAGCAAACGCGACACCATCGTTGACGGCAAAGAAAACGGTGGGAAAAAAACATGACCCTGAAGTTTGCATCGTTGGAATGCAACGAAATTCTTTCGAATTTTTGGCAAAAATAATTATTTACATGCAGAACGTAATCACGATGATAAAATAATCGAATTACACCACCCGAAAAGCATATCGGTTCGAAAAATTTGGTTGAAATTGAAAATTTATCGAATCATCAATAAAATTGAATATTTTTCGTTGCATTCCAACGTTGCAAACTTCAGCATCATGAAAAAAACGACTTTTTCGAAAATGTCATGTTTCCTTTACGATAACGTGTTTCCTTATAAATTTCATTTGTCAATTACGATCTTCTGTAGTTACGTAATTGTGGCTGGAATTTTGCACGGAATATCTTATCCATGCGGTAAATCTATAGTGAAAATGATTCAGAAGCACAGTTAGGGCAGAAAATCCAGCGAGTCGATCGTTTTCGCTGCGGCATCGTACGGAAAGGGAACAAGAGGGTGAATGATGGTATCGAGGGATAAAGATGATGGGGCTGCTCTCTGCCCTACGGGGAGCGGGGGTGCGGATATTAAATTGCGGACTGACCAATCTGTCGGTCAACTTTTCGGGGACAGGACGCCCCTCGCACGTTGTGCACTCGTACATTCTGAGATTCGAGAAACCATTTAGTTTTTTACCAAACTACTTTGTAAACACAAAATAACATGAAGAAATGAGAAAAGAGAAACAATGTCCGGACGTTCGTACAAATTACGTGGAGTCTACGTCGATAAAATGATTCTGAAGTTTGCATCGTTGGAATGCAACGAAATTCGTTTTTATATTTGGCAAAAATAATCATTTAAATGGAGAATACGATGATAAAATGAACGGTTTTTGCCACCCGAAAACGTATCGGCTGCAAAATTTAGATGAAATTGAAAGTTTAACGAATCAACAATAAAATCAAATATTTTTTGTTGCATTCCAACGTTGCAAACTTCAGGCTCGTGTCGATAAAGAGACCCACAGAATCGAGGAATAATATTGTAAGGTTGAGCTCAAACGTCATTCGACCGAATGGAACTCGTCCTGATGTTTGTAAGAGAAAAACCTACGACGAGGTGGAAAAAGAGCAGGGAGCGCCTGTTACCTGGATTGCAACCAGTTCGCAAGGTGTGCTCCACGACAATATCGAAAAATTCACCACATAAACGCATGTATGGTTATACTATTGAATGGCTACACCAGGTGTCGGATCTTGGGGTGAATGCAGGGTGTACCGAGCCCCACACACACGTATTCACATATCTGTGAACGTGTACGCACACAGCGTGTGCTAACATTTCTAAAAAAATGTCGCGCTTCATTAGTGCACGAGTCAAACTTTCAACACGTTATACATTAATCATGGCACGAAGTATTTTCTATGTCAAAATGTATTGTCGATTTTTTTTTTTTTGGATATTCGGAAAAGAGCGTAATCAAAAATCTGTGAAAACGTGCAATTCGACGGATGGGCTACGAATATTTTCTGTGAGAGTGAGATTGTTTTCGCGATACATCAATGTGGGACGTTTCAACTTTATGATGCTGAAGTTTGCAACGTTGGAATGCAACGAAAAATATTCGATTTTATTGATGATTCGTTCAATTTTCTATGTCATCCAGATTTTTCGAGCCGACATGCTTTTCGGGTGGGAAAAATCCATCATTTTATCATCGTAATTACATTCTGCACTTGAATAATTACTTTTGCCAAAGATAAAAAAGAATTTCGTTGCATTCCAACGATGCAAACTTCAGAGTCATTGAACTTTTGTCAGATTGTTTTCTTCACATTGATACTAATTTAGTATTGATGTGAAGTCCCTCGTACTAGTTGCTCGAATTCTCATTTCATAGAGTCTTTCGAAATGAAAAAAAGTTACTTTTGGAACGTCGTTATCAGAATCCTTTACAATTGACATGTCTCGAAATTTTAACACGACACGCACGATTAATTTGAACAGCCAATAAATAATAGGAACCGATTTATGTAGAAATGTATATAAATATATATTTATTTAGAATTCTTATTTATTCCCTTCTTTTTTCTTTGTATGGAAATTCGGATGCTGCCTACTATCGAATTCCAAGGATTCCAGAGAGTCTGATCTCCCGCACGTTAGCTCTCCTTGTTGCTTTTTCAAGAGAAAGAAAAAGATGGATCTCGTGATACTTTCGACCTCGAGGGTCTCCCGGGTTCCCCATCAGCGTATACACCTCTACCGGCAAACTTCTCTCTCTCTCTCGCTCTCTCTCTCTCTCGCTCTCGCTCCCTCGTTTTTATTCCGATTCTTCTTCGCGTTCTCACTCGTTTCTCTCCGAGTTTTAGCATCTCTTACTTCGGAGGCTATGGACCAACACAACGAAAATAGTAGTGAGGGAATCGCTTCTCTCCGGACGCGCAACGCAACCCGTACGAAGCCGATTGGCCATGCTGGGAGAAGAAATTCGGCAGGAGCGCAGGACCAACTTCAGGCATTACAAATATATACATATAGATATATAGAAAATACAAAATCTCATCTTCAGCTGCTGCTCCGGCCTCGCAGTTGTGAGAATACACTTTGACAACTACCAGCAGCAGCATCGTCAGAGCAGCAGGATACGATCGAACCGAATTCAATTTTCTCGGTTTCGGAAGATGCTCGCGTTTCAAGATGCGTGTTTGTCGTCGTTTCCCAGCGATAAATACGTCATCTATTGTATATTCAAGAGTGAGACCTTGGAGGATTGAAGAATTTAACAACACAACGAAAAAATAATTCTTCTCACTCAGTTTGGGGCAAGAAAACACAATAGCTAGAGACGATATCAATAAACGATCTAGTATCGACAAAAACGTGAATATTGTAAATGAAAACTGCACATTGGAGGCTGAACGATCGTTGAGAATGGAATTTTGTCCTTTTCTTTCTCTTGACGCGTCAAGTTTGCATCCGATCGATGCGAACTTGATAAGATTTCAAAGAATCAAGTTAGATTGAATTTTTAATTAATTAATTGTACGGCAGGCTTGAATCGTTGCATGCAATTGAACGTATCGCGAACTATCAATAACAGGTCCAATTTTTCGTGCCAAAACCTTCAAAGAAGAATGCGAATGTGCCAAGTCTTGACGACACGGTGGAAATGCCTTCGGCCAAAGTTCACAACGAACACATCAATGGATGTGTATGAATGTGACAGTTGACGGTGTGCTGTAAAATACAGTGCAGTCTCTTTTTCGTCTCATATTTTTTTTCTCGTTATCTTAAGTCTGTAAGAATTCAAGTACAACGGGCAGAGAAGCTGCCAATGGTGCAGTGTTTCGCGCCACGTAATATATACACATGGTCTCGATACATGTGCCTCGCGCTGCCTGCCGGATGAAACGCGGTACGAGCTTTTGGCAACGGTGCCAAATGAAATACGCCAGCAATTTTTTTTCTAAGTGGACGAGTGGAGAACCTTCGGGAGGCGAACCCGAGAGAGAGAGAGTGAATAAAGAGGATGTAGGCTAGATGGAGCACCAGCACCTAACGCAAAAGTGGATGGCGTATACGAGACTTTGAGCTTGAGGCGAAAAACTGGGTCTCTGAAACAGAGCCAGAGACGCTAGAGGCGGTGAGGAATCAAGGTGGAGAAGAACAAAGAGAGAGAGAGTGAGAGAAAGATAGAGTCGAAGCGAGATTGACAGAACTACGAAAGAAAAAATTGCTCAGTCTCATTCATTTCCCAGGGAAAGATAAGGTTCGATTATTATGATCCTGAAGTTTGCATCGTTGAAATGCAACGAAATTTTGTCATTTCTTTAGCAGAGCTCATAATTATTATTCAATATTTGATCCGACCAATAAAACGATCGTCTCTTGTGACCAAAAAACTCAATCAACTGGAAAAATTGCGATGATTTTCAAAATTTAATAAATACTCAATAGAAAAAATGTTTTTCGTTGCATCTCAACGTTGCAAACTTCAGAGTCATCGATTATTTGCAAAATCGCGCTTTTTGCATATGGCGGTGAAATACAAATCTGGGGAAGAATGAAAATTCGATTTTTTGCTAGACAGCCAGCGCAATTGACGCTGAAATCTCGTAGTAATTACCAAACAAGTTGAAAACGTGATGCGGATTATTTCTTTAGAACAAGGAAACAGAGCAACGCATTGTGCATTGACAATTCCATAAAACGAAAGAGTCATTCGTATGCAATAAAACAGACTCTCGTCACAAGATTTCGTCATTAATTAAAAGCCTCTTCTTTTGGTCAGGCGTATGCCATGTAGAGATAATGTATACGAAAACTGTCCAAGTACAAACATATCGACGATCCAATAACAATTAACCTTTACCTTTTACAAATCACCACGAACGAGTTTGGCAACAGCAGAGTGCCATTTTTTTTCTCACAGTATAATCCTCGAGACTCTTCCTCCAACGTACAGTCTTTCGCTCGTTTTTTCACGTATGTGTGATTCATTGAATTTTCGTGACTGAAATACGGACATGAGTACGACAAATGTTTCGTGTTCCTTCACTTGAATTACCGTGTTTTATGACTTGTCTCTAACGTTATGGTACAGCGCGTCTTTTCGTGGGAGACGAGAGCAAGAAGTCAAAACAAAAAAAAAGTAGAGAAGGAATGAAACGAAATTCTTTTTTATTTTTGGCAAAAGTAATTATTCAAGTACAGAATGTAATTACGATGATAAAATGATCGATTTTTGCCACCCGAAAAGCATATCGGCTCGAAAAATTTGGATGACATTGAAAATTGAACGAATCGTCAATAAAATCAAATATTTTTCGTTGCATTCCAACGTTGCAAACTTCAGCATCATGGGAGTGTATTGATAAGAAATCGAAGAGTACAGAAGAGGAAGTTGGACGAGACAAGTAGCATCGTTCATGAAGGGGGGAGGGGGGAAAAGAAAAAGGGAGAGAGAGAGAGAAGTTCGTGATAGCTTTTCTTTTACTTCGTGAAGGAATGGCCCGCCAGGGCAGCAAAACTTCCGCCACGAAGCAAAGAGGAACGTCGTCTTATTAATTGTCTTTACCGGCGCCTAATTGAAGACCAATTACGGTATATCGAAGAGGGCGCGTTCCTATAGGACGTGCAAGCAAGAGGAATAACTCTCATCCTACAGCTTCTACATGAATGTGCTTGTGCTCGCTTGTCTGTGTATAGCATAGTGCAAATCTTTTTCTTATTTTCTGCACTCTGGCACGACTTTAGGGCCTCATCTTTTCTCTCCTCGTCTTTTCTCATTCTTCTCTTCTTCCTTTACTCGTCATCGTCGTCGTTATACGAACTCTCGAACGCGCTCTCACGGATCGTCAATCTGCCCAGACGTTGCACAGGAAAATTGCATAGAACGAGAGTTCATGACAACAAGAAACAATCCTAAGGTTCAAAAAAAAAAAACGAGGAGATGGCAACCTTAATGAAATGTAGATACGGATGATCCTGAAGTTTTCATCGTTGAAATGCAAAACGATTCTCTCTTGCGACCAAAAAACTCAAAAAATTGCCTCGATTTTCAAAATTCAATAAATAATCAATAGAAGAAATGTTTTTCGTTGAATCTCAACGTTGCAAACTTCAGAGTCATATATACGGACGTTAAGATGTTGTAACTGCATTAAAGTATACGCGTTTTCATTTTTATAAATTCAGTCGATAATTATATTTTACCATGAATTACGAGACTGACGTTAACGAGAATGTACGATAACAAAATGTCGAGTATATTTCTGATGAGGATAACCTCGTACGTTTGCGTGATTGTAAAGCTTCAAGGATTTTGGCAAATGGTTCCAATCGAAAATCCAATTCTATTCTCATATTCAACATTTTCTATCACCAATAAATGAATCTGAAGTTTGCATCGTTGAAATGCAACGAAATTCATTTTTATCTCTAACAAAAATAATTATTCAAATGCAGAATGTAATTATGATGATAAAATGATCAATTTTTGCGATTCAAAAAGCATATCAGATCGGAAAATTCGGATGACATTGAGAATCAAACGAATCTTCAATAAAATTAAATATTTTTCGATGCATTCCGACGTTGCAAACTTCAGTATCGTCACCAATAATGACTCCCATTCACTGCAGAAAGAAACGACTCCGCAGAACGTTGAACTACTTTCGATCAAGCCTCACTATACGTTTGATCAAGCCTCACAGTTCAATGACTATCGCGATATGAAATATTGCAACAGCTTCCCTGTTACACTGGATTATCAAGGGTTACCCCGTCGATCTACTTTGCAACCTTTATATTACTTTGTGATTCAGGAAAATAAAACGATAGAAAAATGAAGAGACGAACGGAGCAGGCCTCGTAATTTTCTTTCTTTTTCATATGCCCGCGGTTACCACATTTCGCGAAAAGCGTACAACGAGTTGCTTGTGAACTAAAATGAGAAAAATAATGATTGAAAAAGTGTCTTTTGTAAAAAGGGCTTATTTTTTCTTGTCGTGTCCGTAACCAACGACGTTTCATGGTGTTGGCGAGCGTATTAAAAAGCGTCAAAGACTTTTGCAACGGGCTGTACGGTCCATCGAACGCCCAGGAGCAAAGTATCGATTTGTCTCGTGTTCGGTCTGCTGTGTGCTCTCTGTCCAGACTCCGACAGGAGAAAAAGAGAGAGAGGAAGAGGGGGGGGGGAGAGGAATAAAGAATGAGAGGGGAAGAGAGAGGTGGAGTAAAATGTGTGCGTTTTACGTGTGCGACGAGCAAAGTGCGGGGGTAGTTTTCCCCCGGTAGGGAAAGAAAGGTTGGCGTTCTTTTCTCGCTCGCTCCTTTGATTTCCGCCTCGTTGCTTCGTTTTTCTCTCTGTCGCTCTCAAACTCGCGCACACTGATACACATCACATACACGCTTGTGTTCTCCATGCCCGGAAGCCACTGAAGCACGTCAGCCATTGCCGCGCGACGAGGGGGAGAGAAAAAAGAGAAGAGTGCGAGGAAATACACGCGGCAAGGAATATCCACGTTATACCTATGTATTCACATGTATAAATACTGTACGACGTGTGCTTTACAGGAGAGAAAGGTTCAGCAGTACCTCGATATAATGTGCGAACGAAAGAAAGAGTAAGAAAACCGAGGAGGGGTTAATGTTCCATGAATTGTGCTGTAAAATTCTCACACACACGGCGCGGCCTCAACACTCTCGTGGGGCTTCAACTATTTTCGTAATAAATAATCCCATCATTTTTCTAAACTTGCGCCAGCAGCATTTTCAAGGGCGAGATTGCAATGACTCTGAAGCGAAAAATATTTATTTCATCAATTATTTACTAATTTTTGAACATCATGGCAATTTTTCGTATCGATTGAATCTTTGGGACGTGAAAAATAATCGTTTCATCGTCCAGAGCGAATATTCAATAATAATTATGAGCTATGGTGGATAAAAAATTGAATTTCGTTGCATTCCAACGATGCAAACTTCAAGATCATGGGATTGCAACCCAAACCTGCGACATAAAATGATCCTGAAGTTTGCATCGTTGGAATGCAACGAAATTTGGTTATTTCGTCAGCAGAGCCAATAATTATTATTAAATATTTGGTCCGGCCAATAAAACGATTCTCTCTTTCGACCAAAAAACTCAATCGACGCAAAAAATTGCCACGATTTTAAAAATTCAATAGATAACCGATAGAAAAAATGTTTTTCGTTGAATCTCAACGTTGCAAACTTCAGAGTCATCGACATAAAGAATTTCGCGATTCAACCAAGAGATCTATCAGCCGTGAAACGATAAAAGAGAAACGTATGTATCTCAGGTTCCATTACAGCAGCAGTGAGTCGAGCAGGCTCGAATAATATACAACAACAACAAAAAGAAGGATGAAGAAGAAAAGAGTATAAAAGAGCAGCACCGAAGATGAGTAAAGGGAAGAGTCCGCGAGGAGGAGCACGAAGATGAAGAAAGCCAGTGAGCAAGATTTTACGACGCCTCTTCACCTCCTTCCCTCGGCCCCGCTGGCTCGCCCGTTATACTTGAACGATAATGACCCCGAAGTACCAGCTACCGAGTTTTCATTTGCCGTTTACGATTGTAAAAAGAGAAAAGCAGAAAGGCCATGTATAGATATTTATGTGACTCTGTGCAGAGGTGCACGCGGAATTGTCTATGCGCGTTGTTTTCTCGATCCCATTTTTATATGAAGAAAAACCCTTCGGGAAAAGTCCGAGAGCGATATGAACAACATAATATCGGGAAAAACCTTTCAAAAGCAAAGTACAGAATAAAAATGTAACTTGAAGTAACGGGAAAGGGTTTTATCATTATAAAAATAAAATGATACTTCGCGTTAATGGCCGTCAACAGTTTGCGTGATTGATTTTTTGCATTTTGAATCTCGATACCTTGCGCTTTCGAGGCGAAATTAATGATAGTCCTCGTTTTTTTTTTTTTTTCGTTATCATAAATTTGTATCCTCCGTATATGAAATAAATCGTCGCGGTTGTGCACGCGGCGGAGTAAAATGGCGGAACCCGAAGGAGACGGAAGAACGAAGACGAACGACACGAATAAGGAAAGTAAATTTTTTTTTTCAACAATAAGAAGCATATAAAAAGATCGAGGAACGAAATAAATCGATTCTCGCCACAGGGCAGGATCAGGAATCGAGAAACTTGCGTGTGCTTCCTGCCCCCTTGCCTGCTCGTCCCGTGTACGCTGAAACACTTTGAGACAATCGCAGATTTCTGCTGAACCGTATACGCACGAGTATCCGCATACAGAGTCCGAGGGAGCATTTAAAATCCATCAGGATGGTGGATAGAACCATGGGGGTTCCCGTATAATGGTCGTATTCTAAGGGGAAAGCGATATAAGATCCGCGGAGAGAAACGAGATCCAAAAAGGATTTGACGTCGTGGCGAGAGCAAGAGAATATACGCAACAAGGTAAAGCAAAGAGAGTCTCTCTGTCTTTTTTTTCCACTGCTGGTTGAGTATTTGAGCTCTCGTCTTCTGTATATAATCGCACCAAAACGCCAGCCAGTACACGAACCTTCTCTCTCCTCTTTGGTCCTAATGACGAAACCAGTTTTTTTAGGCGAACTCGTGGGCTCAAAGAGAGAACGCGCGAGACCGTGAAAGTGGAGTGTGTGCGTAGAATCGAGGATGGAAAAAATATAGCAAAGACGATGGAGTTCCTGTGCCTCGTGTCACGTTTCACAAATATCTTATCAAAAGAGAAAAACACCCTCTCGAAAAACCCATTGACAATTAAGTAGACAAAACTTTTCGAAAAAATATTCTTGGAATGCAACGAAAAATGTTTCATTTTATTGACGATTCGCTCAATTTTTAATGTCATGCTAATTTTTCGAGCCTATATGCTTTTCGGATGGGAAAAATCGATCATTTTATCATCGTAATAACATTCTGCACTTGAATAATTACTTTTGCCAAAAATAAAAAAGAATTTCGTTGCATTCCAACGATGCAAACTTCAGAGTCATATTTTTTAACTGAGCCTATTGAATAACGTTGGAAACATCGATCGCGCGATCGTTTTTCATGATAAATTTGCTAAAGACGTTACATTATTGTATATTACGAATAAGGAATGAGTCACTGGAAGCAAAACATACAGAAGCGGGAAACAGGGTCATCGTCGTCGGATGGGGTTGTAAAAACAAGTGTGGATAAAAATCATGTGGAGAAAGGGAAGTATGCAACGAGAGAGCACGCGGGGTGTATCATTCAATTAAGTTGGGAGCGACGACGGGATAATTATACACGAAACAAGGGAAAGAAATGGACATGAAATATGCCGTCAGATTATATGAAATACGGCGTCTTTGGCGTACACACTATAAAACTCGTGTCAGACAGTCGATAAAAGCGAAGGCGCGAGCCTGAATTATAAATACGAAGGATGAAGGAGAGAACGCGATATGCGAGGATTTTATTCGCCCTCCTTTTCCCCTTTTCGTCACCAGCACGTGAGTTTGTATACAAACGTAAAAAAGTATAAGGAAAGAGAAGGGAATGCATGAAAAGAGTATTTTTATGTCATCGTGTGTAAAAAGAGACGCAGGAAAACCGATAAGAAAGAGTGAGAGGGAATAACGGAAAGATATAAAAAGAACGAGACCGATATGAAGGGAAGAATGTAGAAAAAAAGTGGCCGAGCGTGACGGAATCGTTAAATCATAATCAGACGGGTCCTGGGTGACTGCGTGCTGAGATCGTGCAGTCGCGCGGAACCCGCATGCAGTGGCCAACGCTCGACGTGCAATTAATAATTGCATTTTCCCTCCATTCGTTATCCCTCTTTTATCCCGCCTTTTTCTCTCTCTCTGGATTTCTAACCAACTGTCGCACGCCCTTAAATATTGCATCCCAACTCTGAACAACGTTAAAAGATATATAGACACTCTTTTTTTTCTTATCATTTAATTCCACACTCTCTCTGCTCCTGACGATGCCTCATGTGAACGAGACTTCCGACTCTTGGATAATTTATTCCAAACTGAATGCGCACCATAACTTTTTATATTCATGACTCTGAAGTTTTCAACGTTGAGATGTAACGAAAAACATTTTTTCTATTGATTATTTATTAAATTTTTAAAATCATGGCAATTTTTCCAGTCGATTGAGTTTTTTGGTCGCAACAAACGATCGTTTCATTCGCCGGACCAAATATTGAATAATAATTATGAGCTCTGCTGAAGAAATAACAAAATTTCGTTCCATTCCAACGATGGAAACTTCAGAATCATTTTATATTCTGTTTTTCCTTTCTCGTAGGTTTGTCCTCATCTTTTTACGCGTATTCCAAAATGAGTGGATAACGAGACGACATGTGTGTGTGTTTATGATTTTAAAAACGCTTGAATGGGCCCCAAAGCGTAAAAGCTTTAAATCCAGCTTTTTTTTCCAACATCGTTTGAACAGATTACTTTTTGATTCCTTCTGTATCAAAATGCCATAAAATGTCAGAAAATTCTGTTTTGTTTGGATAATTCGATTATTTCGACTTTCGTTGATGTCAACCACATATTTGCGACTTTGCACTTTTCATTGATTTTCATGACTCTGAAGTTTGCAAGGTCGAGATTTGACGTAAAACATTTTTTTCTATTGATTATTTATTGAATTTTGAAAATCGTGGCAATTTTTCGAGTGGATTGAGTTTTTTGGTCGCAAGAGAGAATCGTTTTATTGGCCGGACCAAATATTGAATAATAATTATTGGCTCTGCTGAAGAAATAGCAGAATTTCGTTGCATTCCAACGATGGAAACTTCAGGATCATTGATTTTCATTGATTTACGATAATAATGTGATGTATTGTAACGATGTGAATATTTTTGTGGGTATTCGAAACTATTGTCATAGGATTTCAAGAGATTTCGGATCCATGAGGAACTTTTTCATTCCAGTTTACCAGAAAGCCAGACAATATCTTGAAAAATAGAGGGAATAAAAAATTAAATCAGAATAACCCGAGAGCAGCGAAATCGAAATGATAAATTCGGGTTTCATTCATCGGACGACAAATCTTTGCTCGCTCGTCGAATTCAAAGATGAGCTATGTAGCTCGAAAAAGTGAGGAATCCAGGAACAATGACACTTGCCAATTTTTCGTTAGCCTGGAGAAGAAGGAGCAGGATAGAAATAAAATAAGTTGTCGATGAGATTGGAGGAGAAGTTGATGGAGATACGAGCTCGAAATCGTGGCAGAAGAGGCAAGAAATAAGCTTAGAGTGCGAGGTGGGAGCGCGATGGGCAGAAGGAGAGGGAGGGGGGAGGCAGGAGAAAGAAGGAAGAAGAACGAAAGAGAGTGTGACAGAGGAAAGGAAGATCCTCATCGAGAGTTCCGCAGAGGATCTCCGGCAGGGGTTCTCCTTCCGCGCGGACTCTCGTCTTCAAGTTTTTTCGTTCTCGGGTGAAGCGGGGGCTCCCTTTCCCCACCCTTATCGTCTTTGGCACCCTCCCGCGCGATCTACCTTCCACGCCGAATCCTTTTTGCAATTAACCAAACCGGACGAACGGGTTCACGAGAGGCACGGGCATTCCACAAATTCTGAGGGCCGAACGGGCATCCTCTCGTTCTCTTCGCTCTTACGATCGTTCGCATCATTCCCTCTAATATATATCTATAGATATGTATATGCAAAGGGTATACATGTGTGTAATATGCGCTATCTCGCTCGCACGCGGGGCGAAATCAAGCAAATCGATATACCGCGCGCGGCGTCCGACGGGGGACGCGACGGAGAGGAAGGCTTTCGAGAGAGGGGCAAGGCAAAGTGTATAGTGACGGTCCAGAGAAAAGCTGTTGAGAGGGGGATAACACGAGACGAGAGGGAAGATTTCGCGCCACACACAGTAGAGAGCGGTTCCGCAACGCAAGCCAAGGAACAGGAAGAGCGAGAGAAAGAAAGAAACGATAGAAATAGAGAGGGAGGGAGCAGGATTCAGGAAGAAACCAGGGAAGAAGAGCGTATTAGAAGAGGAAAAACGGGGATGCTTTATGTTGGTCGTGTCCCGTGTATATTTGGAAGAAAGAAGGAAACAGGAGACACGTGAGGAGAGCAGGGAAGGAAGGACCACTTTGCGATTACAGGAATAATCTTCGGTCGATCAAGTCTCTTGTACAGAATTGCCAACGAATAATGTGAGAATAACGGAAAAAATGACATACTCCGATTCCATTTTTTGTTATTCTCATTTTTTCTTGGAGAAAAAATAGGAATTGGCGAGTGAGCAATAAAGACAAGGGCGCTGAAACTGCGCAGTATCTTTTGTATTTTCTCATGGATATCGAAAAGAGTTGATGCTGAGACCCGAAGCGAAAGAGTGGATAGTACACGTGAGACGAATTTCGGGGAAGGATCTTGTGGGTCCTGTGGGCTCCCAGACAAGACCGACTTTAGCTGCTGCTCCTGCTGCTGCTGCTGCTGCTGCTGTGCTAAAGAGGCCCCTCGAGGGCCCACAGTCTAAACAAAAAGAGAGCAAGAGAGAAAGAACCGGAGAGGGAAAGAGCAAAACTTTAACTCTTGTTCGTTCTCGAGGCTTCAGGCTTTTTTCGACCGCGCTGCTCTGCACTGGGTTTCTCTCTTGACGAAACAGTCCACCGACGAGGTCACCTCCACTCTTCGTTCGCAATTCCCTCTCTCTCCCTCTCCATTTTGCACGGGCTCTAGAAGTTTTTATTGCCAAACGAAATTATCCTTTCTAATTCTTCTTTTTTCCTCCCATCGGGCTCCTAAACGCATCCGATAAATGCTCCTCGATCAATTCGTTGCAACATAAAAATGCAATACGTTTTTAATGGAGCAGAAGTTCGCTTTGACAAATTATTGACTGAATATTTAAAAGCATAAATGCAATACATTGAATCCGAAATGTCGAAAATGTGAACGCGAATTTCACGATTTGGCCGAAAATTATTTTCCCAGTCATCGGCATTCACTTAAAAAAATATGCACTGAAAAGAAAATTTTGTCGAAGAAGATCGATATTTTGTTGGATACGTTCAACTAAACGTTTTTTTCGAAAAATCACGAAAACTTTGTCATTTCAGCAAAAAAACATGCTAGAAAATCTTTTCGCAAAGTAAATTTTTGTCCTTTCAATCGTAAATTTTGCCGACAGTTCCGTTACAAACGAAAAATATTGTCGAAATAACGAACATTTTGAAATTATCCTAAAATATTTAGTTCGCTGTATTCAACAAAATATCGACGTTTTTTGACAAAATTGAATTTTCAGTGTGTTAACGGATTTATATAAAAACTACTGACAAGGTCAATGACTCATTATTGTAAAAATCTTATCTGAAAAAGTTGCGTCTGAAAATACCCTCTTGCATTCTGGCGTTTCGCGTACATCTTTTAAAACGATTCATTTGTTTGTAATTTGGAATTTGATTGCATCGAAATATAGTAAAATTGTCTACCGATGAGCGATTGATAGGCAAGCCGATGCATGGTTGCACGGTCACCCAACCGAGTATTGACCTCGCTTGAGGCTGTTTGCCTTGGTGATCGCCCTAGCGTCACAGATCGAACGCACACGCATTGCTGTCGGTGTCGAAGTGCGACGATATGATTTGCACAGAATTGTGAATTAGTAAGGAACAAAATTTCATTTTCCATTGATTTTTCGTGTTGTACAAATTCAGAATGAAGTCGCTAGTGCAGTCAGGATGGAGTATGAGGTTCTCTGATACTTCATACTCGTTCTCCACAGCACGAGAGTTGTCTTTGTCTTTCTGATGTGCACTCCCGGCAAATCTTTCATCTCCTTTTGGCTCCGACTCTCTCTCTCCCTCACGTTCTTTCTCTTACTTTCTCAGCTGAGCTCAGTGCTCTCGTTCGTGCTCGTTTCTAATAGAAAGAACCGAGGGAGTGTCGTAATAGAAGGGCTCGACGACGCGAGAGCTCTTGCACACCAATACCGAGGAACGGAGCAGAGCTCCAGTGGCTCCTTCAGGGCTACAGAGAGAACGAGAGAGCGAGAGAGAGGGGGGAGGAGGGTATTCCGGTATGAGTGAGTTTCGCGAGCATGTCTGTGAGTCTATGCGCCGCTAGTAGGGAAAGACCTCGCGGTTGCATGTACGGGCGGGGGCTCGATGATCGCGCGCATGCTCACTACTGTCAGCGTTCCGTACATCCGTCCGTTCCCGTTCGTGGACTCTCGCCTCCACCACAGCAGTGGCTCACTTTCCGAGCCTTTGCTAGAGCTGTGCTCCCAACCCATACACAAGCCCAAAAAACACATACGAATAACTCGAGCCTTGGTTACACTTCCGTGCAAAACTCCAATTTTGTCGCAATTCCACAATTCAACGCTTAAATAGACAACTCGATTAAAACTTTGCCACCTCCGGTGCCCGACGCTCGAAAAAGCGTATATACGTGACATTTTTTACCGCCCAAGTTTCAATAGCATCGAGAGTACCACTCAGCGCGAATAAAACCATCAATAGCAAAAAAAAAAAAGAAATTGTCGCCCTGTGTTACACAGAACGATTGAATAATTCAAATTTTTCAATTGTCGTGCATTTCCGAAGGTAGCACGGAGGAGAAAATTACGTTGTGAATAATAAAAACATTTCTCAAAACCATCAAAAGCACTGATCCGAAGGATGATTCAACAAATTTCTCATTAGATTACAAAAGTAAAAAAAGAATAGACCATTTCTTGACGTTAATGAAAAATGATCCTGAAGTTTCCATCGTTGGAATGCACCGAAATTCTGTTATTTTTTCAGCAGAGCCAATAATTATTATTCAATATTTCGTCTAGCCAATAAAACGATTCTCTCTTGCGACCAAAAAACTCAATCGATTCCAAAAATTGCCACGATTTTCAAAATTTAATAAATAATCGATAGAAAAAATGTTTTTCGTTGAATCTCAACGTTGCAAACTTCAGAGTCATAATGAAAACATAAAGAATAAACGATAAAAGTTGAAAAGAGTAGAAGAAAGAATAAATTTCTTTAATGCTCATAGGAAAATCGTTACGTGTACATTTTACGGTGCGTTGCATTCCTGCGAGATAGTGCAGCTGGTATGATGTACTTGGCAGTAAATCTGGCCACGCACACGTGTATTAAAGGTGAATATACGCGTAAGAAGTGGGCAGACTTGAAAATAGCATAAAACTCTCAATCTCGATGCTGCCGTGTGAGAGAAGAGTCTCCCGTAGCGAAGATATGACGAGCGGATAATAGTAAAAGGCAAAGAGAAAGAGAGTTATAGAATCTGAGACTGTAGTATCGAGCACAAGCGTCACGTTCCCCATGATAGAAGCCACGGTTGCGAAAATATGTAGAGTTGCAAAATATGATGGCTTTTCGCGATAGAGGATTTAGTCTGGATGTGAGCGCGCGAGTATGTGCATGCGACTATAGGCCTAGGTTGTTGTCGATTGATTACTGTACGACGCGAGAGTATCTCGAAGCTTTTCCCTGTGTGTGGATGTTGCAGACTTGATTCGTATATATTCGCCGAGTCGATATATATGTATATGCATTTTTTCGCATCGACTAGTCGAGGCCACATGTCCATCCACTCTCTCGCAAAAGTGCTTATGCATTCGCCTCGACAAACTAAGAACCGAGAGCATGCACCACGTTTCATTATTCCGCGCTCTTTCCCTGCAGCTCTCCCACTCGCTCTCTCTCGTCTTGGAACCTCGTCCCCTCGATTTCTGTGCTCTTGCAATGCAACATTTCCCTTTTATCCGTTCCACTAATGCACGCTTGACTGAGATATAAACAACACGTTATATATATCTTTAGATATGTATATCAGGGACTCTTGTCAACGAGAGTCTCATTTTCCACGTGCGTGTTCTATTAATCCAGTTGTAAGATTTGTGTACATGCGGAGTTGTTGCTCAATAAAACAATTCCAAGTATTTCCATTGTAATGACAAATCCAAAAGCAACGATGATCGAGACAGTGATAAAAACAAACAAAAAAATGCATAGTCTGCTTAAAACTGAGTTGGCGAGATGAAAAATAAAAGTTTTCTCGTTTTTCGATGACCGGTGCGTTGCATTCAGACTGTACGACTCTACTATGTCACGATCCTGAAGTTTGCATCGTTGGAATTCAACGAAATTCTGTTATTTCTTGAGCAGAGCCAATAATTATTATTGAATATTTGGTCCGGCCAATAAAACGATTCTCTCTTGCGACCAAAAAACTCAATCGACTCGAAAAATTGCCACGATTTTCAAAATTCAATAAATAATCAATAGAAAAAATGTTTTTCGTTGAATCTCAACGTAGCAAACTCCAGAGTCATTTGGTGGCTTGAGAGGACGTTTTGTAGAGAAGCTTGAATATTATTTCCTTTCCTCTGCGGTGTTTATGCGCGTGCACGTGTGTAAGTGTGTTTTTTGGTTCGCTTTGCGTTTTTGTTTTGGCTTCTTCTGGCAAGAAGAAGTCGAGCTGCCGCGTGGAGTAATTGGAGGAAGGCTCTCAGCCTCGCAGTCTCTGCTGTTCTCTTCCTCCCTCTCCCTCTCTTTCACATTTCGTTCACTCGCTCATGGCACTCTCGTCTATATAATAGCCACTCCTAGAGGAAATGTGTGTGTGTGTGTGTGTGGCTCTCGTATGTGTATGTGCGCACGTGTGTGTGTTTCGCAGTGTGCAATGATGGCCGGCACAGTAAGCAGTAAGCGGCAGCCTCGGGGAAATTGTGTCAGCTGGACGCAGCTGCAACGCAGAGAGTGTCGGGAGACTCTCAGACTATATAGACATGTATTATATAGACTCGACTGCGATACTCCGGGTAAAGGAGCAAAAAATGAGGGAGATCGAAAAACAGACTGAGAAAATCCTAGTCGCGAGCTTCGTCTTTTATAACGATGATGATGATGGCGTTGCTCATAATTATCATGATGATGATGATGATGATGATGCTGATGATGGGGATTATGGCAGATGATGTTGGAAGAAGAATTCACGCGCCCTCTCAACCTATTCAATAATTGATTATCCTTTTAAACACACACACACACATCGTGAAATCCAAGGTTTGAGCGTCTAGACAGCTGCCGAAGCGGTCAAGTCAATGTATACGTAAAATATGTGCTCGATCTTTTTTCAGCGTTCAATTGTTTCATTTTTTAATTAATTTGTTGAATGAAAGGAATGATAGTTTCAGTCTTAAGGCGAGACGACATTTCTCAACGAATTGAGGTGTTTTAATTGTGCGTGAGGCCTCTGAAGTTTGCATCGTTGGAATGCAACGAAATTCTCTTTTATCTTTGACAAAAAAATAATTATTTACTTCCAAAATGTAATCGAGATGATAAAATAATCAAATTTCACCACCCGAAAAGCATATCGGCTCGAAAAATTTGGATGATATTGAAAATTGAAGGAATCATCAATAAAATCAAATATTTTTCGTTGCATCTTCAGCATCATGACTCGGGTCCGCGAAAACTCTTCAGCCTCGGTAATGTAGATAAATATCATATGTATTCATCGAGGGCGATGAATATGAAATATACGTGGATTATCGAGCTATGATTGAAGAACCGATAATAATAATAACAATCATAATAATCACGGGGGCTAGTACGATGGGAAATAACCAACACTAGAGAGTCGAAATGGTCGTGGTGTGGCTCGTGGGCTAGGCCTCGTCGGTATTGATCCAGCAAGCCAGCGTCAGGCGCACTGCTAACACATACTCCCATGAATACACAAGCCTATTCGTCGACACATACATCCAAATATAAGAGAGTTGTGTAAGTGAGGCTGTAGGACTGCAAGGTATACACGAGGATGGTATAGTGTGAGCCTAGGTTCCGCGAGTTCCCGTTGCATTTCAGCGTTTTGTCCCGACGTTATTTCCTTCTCTATATCTATACGCAGTATTAGCATGTGTATATATATGTTGATGTAGTAAAACAAGAGCTAGTAGTAGTG
The DNA here is from genome assembly GCA_037043255.1 of Diadegma fenestrale. Taxonomy (NCBI): domain Eukaryota; kingdom Metazoa; phylum Arthropoda; class Insecta; order Hymenoptera; family Ichneumonidae; genus Diadegma; species Diadegma fenestrale. Next base: position 12,271,728 of record CM073309.1, on the reverse strand, counting down.
GGATCCGACCATTACGATTGCCCGTACGCCACGAGACTCTCTCGCACACCGGAAATTGACAAATCGCCGCCAGGCAATGCCCGTGTTCCCTCACACTTTTTTTACTCCCTTTCCCCATTTTCACATCGTCTCGTCTCGACGTCGATCCCCCAAAAGCTACTCTACCTCGTCGATCAACCCCACCTCATCAATCCACCGTCCTCCCATCGATTTTGCTTATTTCTCTTTTCCGAATATGCAGCGATAATCGATAAACGAGCGTGTCAAAGAATTTTTTTATTTTAATGCAATCGAAAAAATTCATCGGAATTTGAAATTAACGACGAGGTAATCGGTCGCTAGATTGTCGAGACTCTGAAGTTTGCATCGTTGGAATCCAACGAAATTCTCTTTTATCTCTGACAGAAATGATTATTCGAATGCAGAATGTAATTACGATGATAAAATGATCCATTTTTGCCATTCGAAAAGCATATCGGCTTGAAAAATTTGGATGACATTGAAAATTGAACGAATCATCAATAAAAATGATCCTGAAGTTTGCATCGTTGAAATGCAACGAAATTCTTTTTTATATCCGGCAAAAATAATTATTCAAACGGAGAATGTAATTACGATGATAAAATGATCGGTTTTTGCCACTCGAAAAGATATCAGCTCGAAAAATTTGGATGACATTGAATTTCGTTGCATTCCAACGTTGCCAACTTCAGACTCGTCAATAAAATCAAATATTTTCCGTTGCATTCCAACGTAGCAAACTTCAGTATCATTCGAGCACTCATAATGCACAAAAATAGAGTTTCCCTATACATAATCGTATTAATCGCTCATTTTGATTATACGTTCCAGAATTAGGAGAAATCGTTGTCTCAACAATTGCAACGTTTTCGATTCCTCCCAATTATACGAGCACGAAGTTGCTTTGTTTTTTTTTCAACAAGATGAAAAAATACAAGTTCGATGAAATCCATATTGCGAGTGATAGTGTGTCGCAAGAGAGACTTTGCAGCTGAATGTAAGGAACACAAGTAATTACGAAAGTATAAAAATCATATCTCGTAGCAAATGTACAACATCGTGCAGCACGATAAAAAGTCAGTCTACTTCGACATAGCGATATCGTTGCATCAGCTAGAGCGAAAAATGCAAGTTGCCCGAACGTGCATAAACGTCCAAGCGAGGAAAGAAAGAGAGAGTGAAGAAATGAAAAAAAAACTAGAACAATTAAATCCCATGGAAAATGATGCGGTGTTTCGTGAGAATTTTTGATAATCAACTGCATTCTCAAGAAATCCAAACAACTATCCGGCTCGGCGTTCCGTCAGTCCGGAATATTACGACGTTGGGGAAAACGGAGAAATTTTAATCTCTAATAAAACTAACGAGACTCGGTAAAATAAACTTTACGTAAATCAACGTTAATTAAGGTCAATTACAAAATACAACTTTTTTTTCATCAATAAAAATCGTACAAGTCACATAAATTACAAGTTCCGTGATGCATAAAAGACACATTATCGTAGCGCGAGATGCAAGTGCACGGACTCGAGTATTGCATTCGAGAATGAGCAAATGACGTGAAGAGAGTGAGAGAGAGAGGGACGAAGAGGATATCAACTATATAGACCGCGAGCAAGCCTAGCCCAGGCTATTATGCCGCATTGAGTTCGAGCCACGGTCGCTGATGCTGACTCCTCTCGCCATCATAGAGCTTTCTAACGTCTATTGCAAAACTTCGTAATGGTTGCCTACCGTGTACTCGTTAGAGGCCCATAAGACTTGCGCCTAGGAAACCCTGCGCTCCTCGACCGAGAATTCTTTTTCGTCTCAGTTTTTATTGCATTTTATTGCAATCTTCACTTCTTACTGTATAGTCTTGTCTTCTTGGACTCGGACTGAAAATTGAATTTTGTGAAAAAACGTCGAAATTTTGGATAATTTTGAAATTTTCGTGATTCCGATAATATTTCTTATTACTAACGGAACTGACAGCAAAAAATACGATTGGAATGACAAAAATTCACTTTCCGGAGAGACTTTCTGGAATATCTCTTGCTGGAATGACAAAATGTTGCGATTTAAAAAAAAAAAAAACGTTTAGTTGAACGTATCCAAAAAAATATCGATCTTTTCCAACAAAATTTGCTTTTCAGTGCGCGATCTGTAATGCAACCAAGTTTCTTATGGATCTAAACTACTGCAACACCGTATCGTTTCGGTCCAACCCAAGGCGCGTCGCGCCTCCGTGCCACCCCCGCAACTCTTGCGAAGCAGCTATTAAGGTGCCAACAATCTCTGTCTCTCTCAGACTCGCATTTTTTTCAACGCCCTCTCACAGACACACACATCGAGTCTCGACGATACGGCTCAAATGGTCGAATAATGTAAGACGTAGCAAAACGAAATCCTACGCCCTCTACATGCAGGAAATAAAGCGCTTGATGAATACACCAGACGAGAAGAACAAAGTGGGTGGCTGTATGCATTTTTGTATGCATTTCTGAATGCATGCTGCGTCACGTCGCTAAAAATCCAATTCCAAAACCTATTTATTTTCATTCAAGAGCATTTACATTTTCCATTCCTCGTTTTTCATACATCGGACAATTTTTTAATTCATTCATTCATCAACTGTATAATCATAAAAATAATTTCATGAATATTCACATTGACACGAAAAAAAGTGTTTGAAATGTAAATGATAAGAGTTGCGTATAGAATTTCAAGTCTTACAAAATTATAGTCGAAAAATGAACTCGTTAAAACTTGAATGCAAAATGCATGGAAAAAAATCAAGGATGAGACTATAAAAGGCAATGATCGTCAACAAGCTGTGCACCTCGGAAAACCGAGAGTGGTGTCTGAGTTTTATTCACCTGTTTTTCCGCGATAAAACGTTATGTGCCGAGCGAGTAAACGCTGCGGGATTAACCAAGACCGGATAATTCATTGAGTAAAACCTGATTGAGCCACATTTATTATCGATCGCAGATGGTCGAGCGAATACGTAACAAAAAGAGAGAATGAGAAAGGATAAGACAAGAGCAAGCAACGATGCCGTAGAGCTGTCACTTTTGGTAATATAATCAATAAAACTGCAGTCGCGCGGATATGTATCGATTATCGTATAAACCTCGGAAGCTCCGGAGGTGCGATCAAGTCGCAACGAAACGAGAGAATAACCTCGAAGCGCCTTGTGACAACAGGCAACGATGAAGTTTACTCCACCGTGTTATCCAAGAGTTGCGTAATGATACAATCAATATGACGTAACAATAATACGCCGAAGATTCTGCCACTGAGCTTCGCACGACTCTGAAGTTTGCAACGTTGAGATTTAACGAAAAACATTTTTTCTATCGAATATTTATTGAATTTTGAAAATCCTGGCAATTTTTCGAGTCGATTGAGTTTTTTCGTCGCAAGAGAGAATCGTTTTATCAGCCGGACCAAATATTCAATAATAATTATTGGCTCTGCTGAAGAAATAACAGAATTTCGTTGCATTCCAACGATGCAAACTTCAGAGTCATCGAGAGGAGTCAAAAAATTGTCAGGTTTGTGCTGGAACTAACCCAACGAAAGTAAGTTTGATTGACGAATTCAACTCCGATGTAAGGCCCGGGCCCTCGAGGTGTACTTTCCGAAACAGAAGTAAGAGGCGGAGAGAGAAAGAGAGAGAGAGAGAGAGAGAGAGGAGATAGAGGACTTGCCGCGAGAGTTTCATTCACGAAATTTCACTTTCACGGTCACGGGCACGAGAACTCGCGGCGACGACATCGCCGACGAGCAGCGGACTCGTGCGGGTCTCTTACAACGGAATAATTCTTTTTCCCTACCAATCTTTTTCTCTCGGTAGTGATATACGTAAGTAGAATAAAAAAAAAACACGCAAGCATGAATATACATGGATGACGTTCTGGCGGAACGTGTGTGGCCACACCTCCGCGCGCGCAATCGGTCAAGTCGCGCGCGCGAGACACACAGAACTCGAGACGCAACGACATACGGTTTCTTGTGACTCACAGTCAAAGATGAATAAAAAAAAAACAAGACGTGAATATAGAGAAAAAAATGACAAAAAGAGGGAAAGAAATCGTCGGGACCCGCGTGGTTATGCGCCTCGCGAGCACCGGAGTCGTCAAAATAATTTAATGCATATTCTGAAATAAAACGCGCGAACCACGAGGATATGATGATGCAGTTCTTCCCCCCCCCCCCTTCTTTCCCTTTTTCTCCTTCTCTCTATAAATACGATCACGTGGATCGCAATAGTTCGCATAGTTATTTTATGTCCGCGAGTTTTATATCGTGTCTCCGCGAAGAAACCAGAAAAAGAGATGATGCTGAAGTTTGCAACGTTGCAACGAAAAATATTTCATTTTATTGATGATTCGTTCAATTTTCAATGTCATCCAAATTTTTCGACCCAAAATGCCTTTCGGGAGGCAAAAATCGATTATTTTATCATCGAAATTACATTCTGCACTTGAACAATTACTTTTGCCAAAGATAAAAAATAATTCGTGGCATTCCAACGATGCAAACTTCAGAGTCATATAAAGAGACTTCCAAAAATTCGAATGACATTCCTGCTCTCATTTTACAAGAATCACTTTTCATTCCACACAAATTTGCAACGAAATTATTATTTCTGACGACTAAATGAAATCCTAATGATTATTAATTTGTATGGAGCATCACATTAAGTTTATTTTCCTGCGAGGCACAAATTTCTGCAGGCAAGTAACACATTCGACCAAACTACAACAAATGCTCCTTACAATTATTTTCCCATTCAATGAGATTTTCAAAGGAATGTTCGTTTCTCCGTTTTTCATCAATGCCGATTACAATCTCTACGCTGTAACCTACAAAAACATCTGATACACACGTGCGCGCGCGCACAGCCACATACAAACACTCGCACACACCGGCGTGTACACAGGTGAATTGACTTTCTTGTCAAAGTGGGAACACGAATAAGGGACAATTCTGAATCGTTCGCGTGGCGTCACGTATAATGAGAGTTATTACATTGTCGTGGGAATTGTGGAGATGGTTAGGCCCCAAGTTTTTTCGCGCGCGATTGCGTCGAAGGAAAAAGAACATACATGTGCATACGACGAGATAAAGAGCCGAAAGATCGTGAAGTTGGAACCAAAAAACAAAAACATCGTGTTCATGAAAAGAGACAGAGAAGAAAATCGATATTAAAGTTGGACTCTTAATTTTTTGCATTTTCGGAATCGCCTGCGTTACTGTGAAATTTTCCTGCGTAATTCAGTTTTTCAATTGCAAATTATTGTCATAGACCAACACGGGATGTTAGTTTTTGATGACTCTGAAGTTTGCATCGTTGAAATGCAACGAAATTCTTCTTTATTTTTGGCAGAAGTAATTATCCAAGTGCAGAATGCAATTACGATGATCAAATGATCGATTTTTGCCACCCGAAAAGCATATTCGGCTCGAAAAATTCGGATGACATTGAAAATTGAACGAATCGTCTATAAAATCAAATATTTTTCGTTTATTTAATTATTCGGCATTCGAATAATTATTTTTGTCAAAGATAGAAGAGAATTCCGTTGCGTTCCAACGATGCAAACTTCAGAGTCATTACTGCACTGCATATGGGAATGCAGAAAAAAAACGGTAACGTCAAATTGGCAAAGGTATGAGAAAAGAAAGAGTTTTTTCGTATTGTGAAGGAAATTTCGTCCTCGTCCAGGGCCCAGCAAAATTAATTTTAGCAGATTACAATAACGACGCTCGCTTGTATGAATAAAAGTCGAGGGCGCATATGAATAATGAGTTATTTACTCGACAGTTGTAATGAATTTTCCAGTTTGATTGAAATACTAAAAATATCTCAGTTGAAAATGAAACGATTGACGAAAAATAATAAAAGCAAAATAATTTCGTGACAACGTCAATAAAAAATGCGAATGAAAATGAAAATGTAGTGTGAGTGGATAGAAAATGATGGTGTTGGTTCGTTTCCATGGACTCTCGGCTCTATCAGACGCTCTCGTAACTTGGGGAACATGAGCCTCGTCGTTGGGAACAAACGGACGGTGAAGCTCCGGCGCACAAAATACATAGACACACACACACACACGTACACATCCATAAAGGCACATAGACACCTACAAACGGATATGCCGATCCCTCTCGCTCTTTGCCTCTCTCGCTCATTCCGCGACCCTCCGACTCGCGCGTTCCTCAGTCAGGATCCTCACTAGGGAATTCTCACTCACTCTCTCGAGTATATTCCTCTTCTCTCTGGCTCTCGTTCGTTCGCGGCCTCTATATCTTTCGACCCTTCTCCCCCCGCCTCTCTCCCCTCTCTCTCTCTCTCTCTCCCTCTTTCTCCTCAATTTTCTTTCCCTGTCTCTAGAGTCTCTATAGTCTCTCTTTCCCTTGGTTCTCGCCATACACGAATATGTATTTGTGTGCGTATACACGAGCGAAACGATATACATGTATATCGAGCATATAGAATGATAGGACGAGAGTGCAAGCAAGAGGGATCGCGATGCCGCGAACCGTGCGTGCTTGTGCCGAGAGATACCTCGCTATATATTTCTACGTATATCTATATATAGGGAGATGCAAAATCATTTTAGTGCTGAGCGATATAATATCCGAGCCCAGGCGCGTTTTTCACTCCATTGGATTCATTTTCCAATTTCGTTAAAGTTATTACTCGACCGACCCACGAGCACAAGTTGACCAAATTTTTTACCGTTCTTTTTTGTGGCCCAATGTGTTGATGTTAATTGGAAATAATAGAATAATCGTGGCAACGAATTTGTTGGGGTAAAAGCTCGTAAATGACTGAAAGTGAATAATTATCTAAATTTATTCGCGTCAACAAACGCAGTTTTTTGTCGATTTACGTAAATCTCGTATCTCGTAAATCGATTTCCCAGAAAAATGAGAACAAAATGCACCAAAATTAGAAAAATTCATCATTTAAAATTCACCGATTGCAAAAAACAAACAAAAATCATCGTATTGCGTTGCAATAAGATCGCGAGAGTTATTTAGTCAAAACTCGACAAGAAGCTTAAACGATTTATCGAAACTGAATCGCAATAACCGATCACACGAAAAATCCCTCAATTCTTCAATGTGTCTCAGAAACATTTTTTCATAGGAATTTACGAAAAAAAAACAACAGACAAGTACGCGAGCTGTATGCACAGACTGCAGACTACACATTTTTGAATGACTCTGAAGTTTGCAACGTTGAGATGCAACGAAAAAAAATTTTACTATTGATTATTCATTGAATTTTGAAAATCGTGGCAATTTTTCGAGTGGATTGAGATTTTGGTCGCAAGAGCGAATCGTTTTATTGACCGGACCAAATATTGAATAATAATTATTGACTCTGTTGAAGAAATAACAGAATTTCGTTGCATTCCAACGATGCAAACTTCAGGATCGTCATTTTTGACTCGTTTGCATGCTATGAATCGCGCTGTATTTCTATACACACATGTACCGAGCACATTTATGTATATACATAGATGTACATGCAACGTAAATGTATATAGTATGTACGGTCTGTACTACACCCGAGCGACAAGGCAACTGCACGCATCCGTGTACCATCCGTCGCGTAACTACGCGGTGCAACGACCTCGACGCCTCTCTTGCTTTAGCCTCTTCGTTTCCAAACTGTCTGTCCCCCTCGGTCGTCCATTCGCTCTATATACCCTATGAACTCTACCGATATGTGCGAACGGGCTTCAGACCCATAGATAATTGAATACGTAACGTAAAAAACAAGGGCCCATTTTTACCTTTGACACTTACGTCGGAATGGGATGAAGCGAGCACCGACAGATCGAATCCCTGCTCTTTTTCGTGATTAAAACACGAATCAGGCCGAGAATCGTAATTTGCCACTGACCCTCGTCCTGAAATTTCTCACCGCAAGAAATAATATGACTCTGAAGTTTGCAACGTTGCGATTCACCGAAAAATATTGTTTCTGTTAATTATTTATTGAATTTCGAAAATCATGCCAATTTTTCGTCTCGATCGAGTTTCTGGCACTCAAGAGACGGTCGTTTTGTTATCCGGGCCAAATATTGAATAATAATTATTAGCTCTACTCGAAAACAATAGAATTTCACTGCATTTCAACGATGCAAACTTCAACATCATGAAATAATGCATTCTGATGATCCTGAAGTTTGCATCGTTGGAATGCAACGAAATTCTGTTATTTCTTCAGCAGAGCCAATAATTATTATTGAATATTTGGTCCGGCCAATAAAACGATTCTCTCTTGCGACCAAAAAACTCAATCGACTCAAAAAGTTGCCACGACTTTCAAAATTCAATAAGTAATCGATAGAAAAAATGTTTTCCGTTGAATCTCAACGTTGCAAACTTTGGAGTCTTTGCATTCTGCTGGACAGAACTTATGCGATAAGTTTTCGACTAATTTCTTTCGGACCCCGATCGAGACGAAGGACGCGAAGACGTTGGTTATGAGTTTTACTGCAATCAGATGCTCGGTACCGAAAAAATGATGAGGGGACGAGCTTGAATCTTGGACAATTCGTTGCTGCGAAAAATGTAGAATTTTTTTTGAAAATGGAGTAAAACTTCGAATGCGATCGCAAAATTACTTTCATTTTTGTGGAAATTTGCATTTTCCACAGTCGAAATTTTCCGAGACTCGAGCTTATCGCTCGATATTATTCTGTTACGGGAATTTATCGATTTTAATTATCTCCGCGAGTCAATTAGAAAAGGGAAACGTTTCCCGGCCACAGGTTAATTCGATAAGAATCATATACCGTCTGCTCTGCGTTCATGTAACTGCCAGTCCCGTCGTGTTTGTGCTCCGTTCAACCTGATCTCGTGCAAATCCATGCCTGAACCTTTTTCCGAGATTTAAGCTTCAGACATTTCCTTGTGACGTCATGGCACGTAACACTGGTCATTTCTATAGATCTACCATAAGGGAGTTGCGCAATCTTCGTACGTCACATGCTGATAAGTTATCGTTCCAGTGTAACAAATTAACAAGACAATGACGAGTTTTGAAGCAGAGCTAATTTTTCCAATAGCCCAATCGTGACGACGTTGAGAATTGCAACGTTCAAATGCAACGAAATAAATTCGATTTTTTCTTCAATTCCTTCATTTTCCAAACCGTCCTAATTTTTTCTCATTTCTTAATAATTTGGAGAATTTAATGCGCGAGCGAAGAATTCGTTCGTCCCAAAAAAAAGGAAGAAAATTTTTCATGGACATTTTTTTTGTAACCCAGACGCTATTTTATGATCCTGAAGTTTGCATCGTTGGAATGCAACGAAATTCTTTTTTATATTCAGAAAAAATAATTATTTAAACGGAGAATGTAATTACGATGATAAAATGATCGATTTTTGCCACCCGAAAAGCATGTCGGTTCGAAAAATTTGTATGAGATTGAAAATTGAACGAATCAACAATAAAATGAAATATTTTTCGTTGCATTCCAACGTTGCAAACTTCAGACTCGTCGCTATTTTTCTCGTGATAAACGTCCTATAACGATGTACTTTGCGAAAGTGCACGATGCCCGAGACTCGAAAAATAGGCACG